>OY759232.1:11641748-14041748 GCA_963662185.1 Eilema griseolum | reverse complement strand
TTACTTACTAAAGAAAATAATATTTTTTTACTCACTATCAGACATTGAATTATATTCGATTAAGATATAAAAAATTTAAACAGGCGGGATTTGAATTGAGGAATTGAATTATATTATTAGTAGGACTGTACAAACTACAAGATACTTGGATGCTTTCACTGCTTTCCGAATTCATTTCTCATTATGATAGGTATCTACTTAATGAGAAATGTATCCTGAAAATTAAAGATGTAATTTTTTTTGAAGTAGAAAAGAGCCATGTGAACACTCCGCTACGCTATGTAAATATTGATATATGTGTAGTAACAACCACTGGTAATGAATGTGTTGGTCGCACGCCACAGCGCGCGCGCCGCGCGCAGAAGGCAGCGGCGCGCGGCGCAAACGCTCCGGGCCCGCCACGGCGACGTTCCAGCGCTCGCACGAGGTGTGCACCGCCAGCCTCGGGTCCATATCTAGCTCAGAAGGATCCTCGTAAGTGGCTCGCTCGACCGCTCCGCTATGCCGCAGATTACCAGCTGCCTGCAGAGATCGGTTTCTGTATATGTGCCTCGATATTGCTCGTCTTCTACGTTCTTTGCCCCTCTCTATGTGCCTTTCGTCTTGTCAAAGCATGGTTCCGATTAAGTATATTGGTGTGTTTCACTTATTCTCTTTTCTGTTCAGCACGCACGAGTCTTCTCTTGCATAGGCATTGCACCCTCTCGTTTAAATATTATGAGACAGCTACATTTATGTCCGGTTTTAGATGCCCATCGTGTCCCACAGTTGTGCAAGTTTTCAGTCACATTCGACGTGGGACGACTTCACTCGAGAAAGAAGTGCTCCTGGATTTTATGATGCACGATTGTTTGGACGATAAATGTTGCCTGACAGCCTACGATGTTTGCACTTATTATTTAACAGTTAAATAATTTAACATTTTTGTCTGATCGATGTACACACACACCTACATAATAATTCATGCATGTTTCATTGGGATATCACTCTCCATTTTTTATAATGTATGCGTTTCGAGTGATTAGGTTTGAAATTATTTTCATAAGTAACTGTTGTAAACTTTATATAATATAGGCATGGAGAACAATATAGAAGTTATACCTCTCTACTTTCTACTACGCAGTATAAATTATTTCCTTCCTCACTTAAGAAAATACATACCTACTTTATAATACTGGCGGAGACTATGGGAATACTCTACTAAGTATTATAATGAGTGTGTAAAATAATTGTGAGATAGATAGACCACTGAATCAAGATTAGACTAGAGTTATTAAAACTAAGTACCTACTTACTTACCTAATTTCATTATTACCTGTTATTCCCTGTAACATTATCTACATCAACACAATATCTATATAACCCACTGTGATATCTACCTGTTTTATAGATGCAGACCATTCTCTAGCGTTTCTTGCACCTTCACACGACTGCATCTACTAGTTAGATGTCTTAATATTTTATAGAACCTAGTACCGAATCCAAGTGTTGTCTTCAACTAATCAATCGATGCATCTGAAAGACTACCGCCCTCTTCTTCACTATTGTATCAATGTTGTAAATGTTGTACTTTTATTTTACTACTAATATTAATATATCTCTTTCTTTGGTAGTGGCTATTAAATTAGTGCCCAAGTGCGAGCTTGCAAACTATTAAGCGGCGAGTTTTCGTGAGCTCAGCTCGTAAAAGAAAAGTTCTTTAGTTATGATTAAGGACGCGTCTATTACGAGATGAATTTTCCATTTCTTATTTCGTTGTATATGTAATCGATCACTTTAAAACTCAAGTCCTCACATAGTGTGCAAACTTGTTCTAAAGGTACTAATCTATACAATTTTATCACATTACTTACTTACCTTTTACCTATACGTATAATATCCGAAAGCCTTTCTATTTTATTCATATTACATTAGGACCTAGAGTGAAGTAATTTCCTGTAACGATAGTACTAGATTATATAGGTACTGCTTTCTACTCCAAATACATGCGTTCCCATACAGGAGATGCCGAGACAACTCGACTCTTTGAACATCTGAATCAGGCGTCCGATGATGCGCAGAAGCGATTTCCGAACGCGGAAATGGTATTTTAGGGGATTTTAACGCCCACCACGAAATCTGGTTGGGCACCGCCTAAACAGACCTTACAGGAAGAGCCGTCCACGCATTTGCTTTGGCGCATGGCCTGACCCAATTGGTACATGAGGTCACTAGGATACCAAGGTCAGCTAGACCCTCTCTACTAGACTTTCTGCTGACGAGTCACTCAGAGCAGTACAATGTGCCGGTGCGAGCTGTTTTAGGCAACTCCGACCACTGCCTGGTCTGTTCCAAGGTGCCCATTATAGCGCTCCCACGGATCGTGGGGGCGCTATGTGCAGGGGAAGCGGTGTCTCTGACACTAGTCGTCAGCGGACTGGGATGTACTGCGTGACTATTTTGCGTCCATTCCGTGGGTTGAATGCTACTTTGAAGGTAAGAACCCATCGGATAGTGCTACTGCTGTCGCCGATGAGATCGGTCTGGGTATGGAATACTATATCCCATACACTAATGTCGCCGGTGTCCGTGGAGTGCGCTCTTGGTTCGGACGCAAGTGCGCGGAAGCTGTTGAACAAAAACAGTCTGCGAACCGCGCTTGTGTAAGGGCGCGCGCCACGCTCGATCCCAATGTGGGCCACTTCACGGCGGCGTGCAATAGATCCACAAAGGTCTGTAAGAGGGCCTACGTCAGAGTAGACGCCCACCGCATAGCGCAGCTTGGTCAAGAGCTAGTGGCGCATCCCATGGGCAGCCGTGGCTACTGGCGACTAACCAAAGACGTGCAAACCAATTTCTGCCAGCCTTCGCTGCCTCCGCTACCCAACCCTGATGGATCCCTAGCCCATGAGCCGCAAGAGAAAGAAAATACTGTACAGCCGATCCACAAGAAGGGGATCACTCAGACCCATAGCCATCACCACAGTGATGTGCAAGGTCTTCACGCACATCATCAAATCAACAAACAGCTCATGCGTCACCGAGAGGATCACTCCTAAATTAATGACTGGCAATATTATTTCAGGACGAAACGGTCAACGGGTGATCTTCTAGCATACGTTACCCATCTTTGGGGTGAGGTGGAAGTAGACAAGCACGGCGAGCCACTGGCAATTAGTCTTGACATCGCCAAAGCTTGCGATAGAGTCTGGCACAAATCGCTTCTTTCCAAGCTACCAGCCATTAGTCTACTTCCTAGTCTGTGCAATTGGGTTGTAAGCTTCCTGCAGGGGCGCCGTATTTGCATCCTTTGTGACGGACGAGCTCCGGAGTTTCTGCAGGTAAATGCTGGCGTGCCGCAAGGATCCGTCTTATCACCCACTCTTTTTCTTCTGCATATCAACGGCACGCTGTCCACCGGCAGTATTCATTGTTATGCAGGCGATAGCAACGTTCATGGGAGTTACCACGGATATCCTGGGGCCAAGCAGTCAGATATCGCAGAAAAAAAGCAGCTTCTTGTCACTGAGGTTGACCGGATCCTGAATCACATTTCTCAAAGGGGCTCTGAGAACCTGGTCGAATTCAATGCCAAAAAGACGCAGGCATATGCGATCACAGCCGTATCTAAGTCCTTCCCCTTCCCACTCTTCAGAGCATGCCACTGCCACTGCAAGATAATCTCAATATCCTAGGTATGGATGTTCGCAGCAACCTGAGTAACAATAACTACATCGAGAGTATCATCAAAACAGCCTCGCGTAAACTCAGAGTCTTGAACAAAGTGAGGCGGTTTTTCACGCCGGAGCAGCGATGTCTTCTCTACAAAACACAAATTCGCTCCTGCGTGGAATACTGCTCGCATCTCTAGGATCGCTCAGCAAAGTACTTACTAGATGCTCTCGACAGGTTGCAGCGACGTGCGGTCCGCATATTGCGAATCCTGAGGTCACGAGCTCCCTAGGGCGCTAGGGTAGGGATATATAGCCTTTGCAGATGCGTAGAGATGTTACATCCTTGGCAGAATTTTACCGTCTGTACCATGGTGAATGTTCTGTTGAGCTTTTCCATTTAGGCCCACCCTCCCCTTTTCTACACAGGACCCGCATACGGTGCAGAATATTTGATCAAGATCCAGGCGGTTCGGTAATTCTTTCCTTTATCGCACCATTAAGGCCTGGAATTCATTATCAGCTCACGTATTTCCTTCTTCCTACAGTCCCGGGTCCTTTAAGCGGGGTGTGAAAAAGCATATGATGAGGCCGTCAAGCTGAGTGTCACCATTGTAACATGGTATATGTATGTAATGGTGACCCTCTTGTCTGAGACTTGGCCTTCAGGTTACCATCAGGCGAGACAAAGTCTAATTGACATGTCCAACATAAAAGAAAAACCAGGGGCTAATCCGGTGAAAACTGTGAAGCTGTTAAAAGACTAAAATCTCCAGATAATGTTTAAAAATACCTATAAAGCTTTGCTAAAATACCTCATTAATACTTGGTATTTTATAATCGACAGGGGAATACTAAATACTCGAAAATATATACAGCCCAGTATCAGCTTCAGATGCATGGCTTGAGTCAACAAAATATCCCACTATTGCGTGGGGCCGAATTCAATGATTTGTGAAATGTGGGTGTTAATTCACCTCTACCAAACCATTCGGGAATAAAGGTGTGATTATATGTATGTATATATGTATGTGTATATTCAACTATTTATAATCTATATGAATTGATGTGTGATTGCTTCCTACTTTATGAGAATGTTGTTTTGTATAGGTTTATTAGGTATACTTAACTTCACTAAATTGAGTGTTTTGCTTAATATAAGTATGGTATCTACAATATCTACCTACTACGCGGACTCCGGAGGTGAAAGCCTCAGATATGACCGCATCGGAGGTACCTAGCTACTAGGTACCATAGAGTAGAATTATACTTTTTACTACGTTCATGTTCATCGTTTAGAGGACTGCTAAGAATTTTGAGCAAAATGAAAAACGTCTTTTGGCAGTCGTTTTATATTAAAACAAAAATACTACCTAAAATAAAGTATGATAAAATACATTGTGTACTAAAATCAATATAATAATACAATAGCGCTCAATTTTGTGAACAGCCTAAAAATGATGTGAAGATGTATCTAATATATTCAACTATTTTTAGATGGTCTCCGGGCATGAGAGGTTCTGGCTCCTCCGATGGTGGTGGCCTGTCGGATTTTATAGACGGACTAGGATCAGGGCAACTGGTCGGGAGACAACTCCTAGGTGCGCCTACTTTAGGCGACGTTCAACTGTCCATGTGCTATCAAAAAGGATTCCTTGAGGTTAACATTTCAGTCATCTCACTAGCTACTTTCCTATAACTTCGTTTCAAATCACTTTTAAATTTTCATATTTTTTTCACACAGTACTTTTGACCGAAATAAAAGTATCTTGTCCTTGTGCAGTTTATAGTTGATTTGTGCCTGATTTTAGTCGAATCTGATCAGCCGTTGCATGAAAGAGTAACAAACTAACTCAACACTTTCACAGTAATAATATTAGTTACTTACTAGTTTAATTGAAGTTCGGTTTAAGTATGAAGACTTACTAATAAGAGCGTACAGCCTTGTGGCATTCTTAAAATCCTAGTGAATCTTTTGTGTAACCAAATGATGTTTTTTAATTTACGCACTATTTATAGAATGCCAAATATATTTGCTAATTTCAACTTTCTACTCAACCATGATAAGTTATAGTTATACCACGAATTATTTATTCGGCAAGACAAAAAATCTGTTGGAATAAAAAGGTCATAAAATAGTAGATTATAAAATTGTTTATATAGTCTTGTTTATCTTTACAGGTAGAAGTTATTCGTGCTCGTGGCTTACAAGCTAGACAAGGCAGTCGGACTCTGCCTGCACCTTACGTTAAGGTATACCTTGTGAGCGGGAAACGGTGTATCGCTAAGGCGAAGACCACAACGGCCCGAAGGACCCTTGATCCCCTGTACCAGCAAACGTTAAGCTTTAGAGAGAACTTTAAAGGTTGCGTCTTACAGGTAAGACTCGTGCTCATTTTTTGTCGGCTAGTTGGTTTTAATGTATGTACTTGCACTGTTTTATCATCTTGACTTGAAATTTTCATTTGGAATAGGTACTTAAAAATTTATTGGACTAGTTTGTGACGGAGAAAGAATACAACGTAACTACTAACGTAAAAATACGCAGACGATATCACTGCGAGAGAAGAAAAGCTCTAAATAAAACCCTGAACCAACCCGTCTGGAAGCGTAGAAACAGTAGGCCAAAGCCTCCCATCATTGCGAGAGGCCCATGTTCAGCAGTGGGCTGTGATTGGCTAATGTATAGATTCAAATTAAAATAAATTATTAGTAATTTTGGAGTAAAGAATAACAGGCTGCACACCAAAATCAGCAATCTCAAGCCTAAATCAAAATGGTATATTTATCTGAGATGCAATTTGTTTATTAATGTAGCTTTTTAATGCTTATACTAATACATCTCAGTCACTATTTTATTTTCGAAATTAACTTCAGGTTTCATTTTAGCGCCTCGCAATTACAATGCTACATTTTTTAATTAGTTCTGTATTCCACAGGTAACAGTATGGGGAGATTATGGACGTATAGAAGGTAAAAAAGTGTTCATGGGCGTGGCACAGATCATGCTTGACGACTTGAACCTTTCAAATATCGTCATAGGGTGGTACAAACTCTTTGGAACTACTTCTTTGGTAAGAATTTTTCTTCAAATTTTATTAAAATAATAGATCATGTCTGTTGTGCAATTTGATGTCAAAGATCTTGATATATTGAAATATAGTTAGGTGCAGGTGGTACCAGTTGAAGAATATTGAATCTTGAAGTAGATTGAACTGTAGTTACAGAATAAAAATTTACTACAAATTCGATAGACCTAGCCTATATTTCAGTATACGCTTAACCTAAACACGCTTAACCTAGGTATCGTCAAAAAGCGAATACGAATCTAGAAGTACTAAGGTTTCGTAAAATGAGATTTTAATTTTGATACTTGAGATTTTATTAGATATTAGATATTACAAATATTGATAATTATGTTTTTGTTTTCAGTAACCAAGGTTCAACGACTGTCTACAAGTGTATGGACCTATATCACAATAAAAAAATTATAACTTGTCCAAATAATAAATTTAGTGATACTGCTTTAATATCATGATAAAACGCAAAATATCTTGAATATAGGAAATTTTCTATAAAACGAATGATATAAATAATAATTTGTATTTTATTTTATTTTGGAATGCCTACCGGAGTTTTGAATAGATAGCATTTTATAGCAATGAAACAAATGTATAGTGTACTCAATAATATGTAATTAAGTATTAAAAGCCAAATGCAATATCTGTTTATTTCTTTTACCCAATGAGCCAATTTCTCTACAAAATGTTATATAATTATTTTATCAATATTTGATTAAAAACAACACTTACAATTAAATCTAATACTCTGGCAGCAAATTGACTCTAAAACTCCAATACTAATTTATTGCTTTTCGTTCCTTAATAAATCACGGGTTGACAAAAAAAATACCTTAATTATTTTCATATTTATATTCCATAGATATGTTCATAACATTTCCATACCTTGCAGTTCATCTCATTACGTCTTACATATCAATCAGTCTATAAATATTTAGTAACCGTCTGGCACAAACGCCTATATAAGTCCATTCAATTTTATTTCTTACAAATCGTCACTGCTACAGAAATATGTCAAAGGCAAAATGGGTAATATCTATAAAGGCGTTGCGGATTTTATTATAGAGGTGTGATTTATACTAAAATATAATGGAGATAGATATATTAACAGTATACTAACGGTATATTAGATTAATAAACTGTAGTTCTGTACAAACTAACGTCTTGGTCTATTTGTCTAAACTGTCACAAAACTTCAACACTTAGTGCAATAATTGTTTAGGTTGTTTGGATGGAGAAGCACCTGTTAATCTACCGTCACCGGGCCGCTTGACTCCAGTTGATTTTATATCTGCGAAAAGATAACATGCCCTGTTAATATTCAGACTTATCTAATATGTCGTACATTATGTCGGCCTAATACACATCCTGTATTATGCAGGTAATTGATGGAGATTTCGCAATTCACATATTTTTATGAAGAAAACATAACATAAACTCACGCCTATATCCCCGAAGGGGTATGCAGAGGTGCTAGAAAATAAAAAAGATAATTCTATTATATATCTATTATGAAATTGCAAATTGAGTAGAATAACGACGGTTATAATAACGATTCTATACCCATTTTTACTTTAATTTGCGTCTGTTTAATCGCTATGCACGCAAAAATTATTGAACGGTTTTTGATGTGGTTATTTTCCTGGAACAGGTTTAAAAACAGTCGTACAATTGCATCTGTTAATATCCCAATTCATCAGATGAAGTGCAGACATGTCACGCATTCCCGTTTTAAGCTTTCTTTAATATTTAGTTCATATTATTGCGGCCGCCGAACGTGTGTGAATTCAAATAATATGATTTTAATTCTAGTTTTGACTATGCTCTATTCGGTTGGGTACTTAACTAAAGGTGAACATTCTTGTAGCGACTTTTTTATAAAAACACACATTAAACAAATTAAGTAACTTAGATAACTATCTAGGTAACTAGTGGTTCAATTTCGGTTTTTAGTCTTTAAAATGAGTTTCTGAACAGAAAAATATTAATAAACTGAGTTTTTACATAAAACATATTAAAAAGACACATTTGTCTACGTTTAGTTAAAGTTTAGCTTAGTTACAGTTAGTGCTAACTATTCAAATCGATTAAGATAGGAAAATTTTTGAATCAGTTCAAACCAGATTCGAACCCAGGATCTTTCCCTTACATGGGGAATGCTCTGATCACTGAGCCACCGACCCTTGCTTGAAATCATCCAAATTTTCCTATATACATATATATCCGTCTTACGGCGACAGTGGAAAATACCGATACTCGTACGAAATATCGGCACCAGTGAATGATAGTACAATAATTTTTAAACATTGATTTTTGATAACTCCGGCCAAGGTATTTACTGTAATTTTAAAGCATTTAGTTTAAGGTAGAAAAAAAAATTGAATCAGTTCAGACCAGATTCGAACCCTCTCCCACCGTCGTCGTAAGACGGATATAAGGAAGATTTGGATGATTTCAGGCAAGGTTCGGTGGCTCGGTGGTCAGAGTATTCCCCCTGTAAGGAAAAGATCGCGGGTTCAAATCACGCCTAACCTGATTAAATTTTTTTATTAGAACCTAGCGGACCCAGCATACGTAGTCATGGCCGGTAAAACATAACACGAACCGACCGCATCCATTTTTTTTTTCAAACCATCCAGCACCCATTGATATGAACACAAATTATCTTCCAAATCAGTCCAGCCGTTTAGGAATTAGGTCAGAAACACACCTACCGAAAAATAATAGATATAATAAAATAACAGCATACCTTGCAACCACCTGACTTGAGTGGCAGGTCCGTATCCTTTCTCGTTCCGCGCCGCAATACGGAATATAATGGCGGGCTTCGTCGATGAGTCGACGTGCGCAGCGGTCAGCGAGTTTTGCGGCACTACGCAAGTGTTCGCCTTCCCACAGTACACGCGGACAAATGCTAACTGTGATTTAGGTGCATCCTGTGAAATAACATTAGTGTATCAGTATATAATTATTTGAAGTAAGTAATGAAGCAGATTATTCCTCAGTCGCCAATGGTATTCGGTTAACACATTACAAGTTCTGATCACCTTTACTTTACATGTAATAGTAAAAATGTGTTAGACTGCTTTATAGAGAATGGTTGGCAGTGGTTATGCCTGTGAGTAATCTATAGTCAAAATAAAAGCAGTATATGCACTATTACAATATGTATTGTTATATATTGTATTATATATATAATACAATAATTTATCTGTGTCCAATTTAAACCAGACCCATTCGTCCGACAACAGTAAGTTTGAACATAGTAAGTGAACAATTGCACACAATATGTGGTGTGTAAAAATAAGCTTACCTTTGATTGAGAGTTCGACCTTACAGCTAGGTAAACTGAATACTCGAATATGCCTTCTGCGGCTACCTGCGGCGGCTCCCATGATAAATGTGCACCTTCTATCGACTTCGATATTTTGATCGCTGACGGGGCACCAGGAAAGCCAGGTAAACAGGTTTTGAATGCCGATTCCTAAAATAAAGATAGGTCAAACTGGTATTTCGTATAACTTGGTCAATAATATCAAGTCAACATTACTAAAAATACACAGAAATATAGATGAATATTTTTTTTTACATTTTAACAAAAAATGCCAAACAATAAAATCAACTTACATAAAAAATATAGTCAATATTCATGCCTTCGCTGGCGCAGTCAGGTAAAAAAGGATATTTTACGAAAGGGATATTCTCAACCTATAGACTTATTATACCTTCAGTTTGTTTTCAATTAGATTATTAAATATTAGGTAAGTTTGAAGTTTGGAAGTCCCAATTTAAGAAAACGTAATTTTAATTAATCGGTCGGGCTCTGGTAGATCTTAAGGCGCGTACAGTACGTTCGTTATACGAGCATAACGTATCCAATTCTACACTTACCTCGCTATATTCTCCACGACCGCAAGAGTTGATCGCAGCGATTCTAAACTTGTATGCAGTGCCATGTTCAAGCGGCGTTGTTGTCAAGCCAGACAGATCTGGCAAATTGTCTAACGATAAGTTAGATAAATCCACATTAGGATCAGAAATATAGTTCTGGACCTGCAAATGTAAATATGCATTAGAAATATAGATCTTGTCACACAACCGCGATTCTATGCGAGTTCCGAGGCGTTTGAACCTCATGAGTATAATACTTGTTGTGATGAATCATAATAGGAAAGTTAAATTTAAAAGAAAATCGAAATTTTCAAGACTTGTCTTCTAAAATATATATATAATTATGAAGGAATTAATCAATAAAGTACAGAACAGTTCTGAGGAATAAAAAAAAAAAATCATTAACATTCATAGTGAAAATTAGATCTCATTGTCTTATAGCTTGACCACAACCGCTGTACCGCGCCTTAGGTATGTAGCGGCGGTAAGACCCATCATGGGGGAGTGGCTAGAGAGGTCACACGGCAGCCTCTCGTACCGTCTGACGCAGATGATCACCGAGCACGGATGCTTCGGAAAGTATCTGCGTCGGATGCAGAAAGAGCCAACGTCCGAGTGCCATCACTGCGACGCGAGCGAGGACTCAGGTCCGCACACGCTCACCGAGTGTCCGGCGTGGGAGACGCCGAGGCGGGAGCTTGTGGCGGCCCTGGGAGTGAGGGTTCTCACGCTCTCCACCTTGCTCGCGGCGATGGTTCGCTGCGCGGATGCGTGGGCGGCCGGCGCCTCCTTCTGCGAGCAAGTAATGCTCGTGAAGGAGGAGGCGGGGCGGGACCGGCAGCGGGAGCGACGAAGGATCGCAAGCCAAGCTGCCCGCGTACGAAGGCAACTCGGGCGTCGGAGGTCGATGAACGACCTCCGCCCCCCATGAGCGCCGGCCTGGGGGTGACAGGTGGAGCCGTCTGTCACACTGGTAGAAGCAGGGCGCGGCAATGGCGCGCGTGGCGCGCCTCCCCGTTTTCGGGGACGAGTTGGGAACTCTGTAGTCCCCACACCCGAGAAGAGGGCCAGATCGTGAGAGATGGCCCTGGGTCGGCCGGGGTGCGAGGGATATGCATGTCAACCTCACCTTCGGCACCAAAGCGACCCACAGGTGGCGTGCGTTTTAGTCGGTTACAGTCCGACATAACCTCCTCCACCGGCTCCGGTGGAGTTACACACAATGGGTTATAGTTTCAAAAAATGCAAATCAAAGAGACATCTCCTTATAGAGCAGCCTAACATTACAGAGTGGCGGAAAAAATACCTGACACAAATCCGAAACTACAGAATCCGAAAATATATTGCCTCGATGAAACGTATATAAACGCCACTCATAATGTGAGTAAATGTTGGCATCATCGTCTGAACCTGGAATTCATGCTGATATTGGGAAAGGACGGCGTTTAGTAATTTTACACGCCGGCTGTCGAAATGGCTTGGTTGATGGTGCATTAACGATATTCAAATCAGACGCTAAGACTGGCGACTATCATGGAGACATGAACGGGTCTACTTTTTACAAGTGGGTGGATGAAAAATTAAAAGATAAGTTGCTGCCGAATTCTGTTGTGGTAATGGATAACGCGTCATACCACAGCGTTCAGGTTGAGAAGAAACCAATCCCATTGAGTTGGTTTGGGCTGATATTAAAAACAATGTAGCCCAAAACTATATCAATTCTTCACTAGATGAAAAGATAAGCATAATGACCACATTGTTTTCGGAGTTTACGGCAGAAAAATGGAAGAAATGTGATGATCATGTCCAAAAAAAATGAAAATACTTATTGGGATCGTGATAGTAGATTCGACGATATTATCGACCCTTTCATAATAAATTTGCAGAATGACTCTGACTTCAGTTCCGATGGCGAAACAGAATCTATGTCAGAATAACATTAAATATCTAAACAAATAAATATTTACAATTAATATGACATTTCATTCAATATGACAATTCCCTATTAAATTTAATAATTAAATACGTACGTACGTACGTACGAGTGGCGTGTAAAGTCAAAAATATTTATTAGGGAATTTTAATAATCTTAGGCTTTACACACTAGTCGTACATTAAAACTGTCAAATGATATCGTTAGATCCGTCCGACAATGTCAATCTCGTGTGAACTCATGCTCTTTCTTACCCGTCCCCCGCCTCACCGCACATACCTAGGGCGCGGTACAGCGGTAGCGGTCAAACTATAGCAGAATGTTACACATAGTGTAATCAAAATTATTTGTTTAGAAAATGGTTATTCTTTAAATTAGTCACTTACAGTAAATGAGTTTCCTTTCACGATGCCTACGGTATACCACGCGTCTTCGTCGTGGGGTTTTGGTTCTTCCTGTTCATTCTATAACAAAGGTATTATGTAAATAGAAGTAGAGTCAAAAACAGTAAAGTCACAGACTTTATTGTATGATCTATGATTTTTAAATTGGCACGCCTTAGTCGTCAAGTCCTGCCCAACCACCAGAGACTAGAAGGCTTCCTACGCTATCTACTACCACGACAGCCTATGTGGCGTGGTGGTAGTGAACGCGGCCGCTATGCAAAAGACGCGGATTCGATCCCCGCTTTGTGCAAATATTTGTATGCATGGGTATTTGCATTGATCTGGTCGTGCCTCGGAAGTCCCGGTTGCCATATGTACGAACATGTATAACAGTCAGTATCAGAATAAACGGGATATTTACCATGTTTCATTATTTTGAGTTTGAGTATATAATGAAACATGGTAAATATCCCGTTTATTCTGATACTGATGTCAGTGACCATGATAGTTTAAATACCTATAATGTATAACAGTCGTCATATATAAGATGTAAGATGAAGTAAAATGGCCTACACAGAAGGGCTGACCGCCCGTTCATACTGGCAGTAGTAGTACCTAGTACATACATAGTGAATCATCATAGGACGTTGGTGCTGACCTGTTCGTGCTGGTGGTGCAGCGCGGCGCTGGCGAGCGTGGCGAGCGCGTGCGCGGCGTCGGCGGGCGGCAGTGGCGGCGCCCCGTTGGAGGCCGCCACGGAGCTGCTGACGGCGCCCTCGCCCTCCGCGCCGCCCGCCTCGCCCGCGCCGCCGCCGCCCGCCGCCATCGACGACGACACGCCCGCGCCGCCCTCCTCGCCTGACACGGGAGTTATATCTGAATCGTAAACCACAAAATAGATACAATTTAGATCAATCAATCGATAAGCCCATCGCAGTCCACTACTGGATTTAGGCTTCTCTCAATGTTTGTGTGGCTTTGACCTTGGTTTCCATGCTGATGAAGGTTTTTATTTTGAGCTTTCCTTAGTTAGTAGCCTCTTACGACAGTCGTCGAATGAGACGGGGTGGTGATACTTGTATTATTTCAACGTCACCACACGGATAGTTACAATTTAGAAGTACAAGAATATGGAGGTTACAAGTGCGGCCACCTGTCACCCTTTCACCATCGCCGGTGCAACGGCGCGACGTTCGCCTCCGTAAGAGGGGCCTATTGAGTCCAGCGTCCCAAGCTTCCTACACCCGAGGAGACCATCTTCAAACCACAGATGGCCCAGGGTCAGCCGGGATGCAAAGGATATCTAATATGCCAGCATCAGGAGACTCGAGATGACGTACTATTTTAGTCAGTCCGACATAACCACCACCGAAGTCTGACGGGGGTTCAACTACGACGTAGCCGCTTCGTGGTGCGAAGTGGTATTCAAAGGATTCCAAATGAGAAAAAAAAATTACCTGGCATTGAGGTAGGAGAAAGTAATGCCGCTCCATTTGCGCTCATAGATAGTAATGGCATTGATTCGCTGACTGTTGGCATAGTATCCGCCGCACCTTCCATCTCAGATGTATCAGCGTCACTGAATCTGGAGGACATTTACCAAAACTTGTATATTTGAGAATGAAGAAATGTGATAAACTGGTTTGATGTCTAGAGAATAATATTTCAGTGTTTATATTTCAATTAAATGTAATGTTGAAATTAATTTGGTCCACTAGACTACCCCTCTCAACAAGTAGGTACCTACATCTTTTTCTACTGGCACTGAGTATGAATAACAATAAAAATAAGTGGATATATAAAAAAATATAAATGAATGTACTAACTCATTTCCCTGCTGCTGCTGTGGTGTCAAAGAAAAAGAGTGCAATATCGCCGGACCATTAGCTGTCGACGATATAAGAGGAGTCTCAGTTTGACCACTGCTGGATATATCAGCGCCACTCTCTGCGGTACTTGAACTAGAAAGAGTATCAACCTGTGTCAACCATTGGTTTATACTATTTTGTAAAACACAAATGTGATACTTAGTGACTAATAAGAACAGATGACAACATAAGCATTCTGATATACGAAAATATTAAAATTGGGACAACTAATACATAACAGTAACTAAAAAAAACTTATGACTTCAATAAGATTCAATTTAACTTTAGTATTTGGCATGGCATTTAGTGGAGACATACAATATTCCAAAATAAACTTTTCTAAAATTTATAACACTGCTTTCATATATTTTACCAAAAATATTAATACATTTTTTGTTATAGTTATACCTGACCTAACAAATCACATAAAAAAACATTGTAGAGTTTTACATGTTATTAGTTTTTCAATTTTTTTTATGATGTTTAGCTCTTTAGAGAAATTATACTTTCTCTATGGGATCAAACATTTAACAACAAGCACATTGGAGAAAGTATTCTTTCTCTTAAGTGTCATACATTTTAAAGAAAATTGAATAACTGTAGAGATGTTAATCTCCATGTTTTTAGTGAAAATGTTGCAAGAAATATTAGCATAAATAACATTTATTATTTTTTGTTACGGCATTTATTTTACGCAGGCTAAAATTTCATACATTATTTTCGATAATAATATGAAGTGATCATGCTTACCTTATACCAGTGCTAAGAACTTCTTGAGCTGCACTGCTGATATCATTTACATCGTCACTACTTGCTACACCTTCGCCACCACCCATGTCTTCATCCATTGTACTTGATTCATCTGTAAGTCATGACTTATGATTAATCTCAAAATCAACTTATCCAAAAATTTACTTATCCAAAACTAAAAGCTATTCCGAGAAGAATTGATTTGGCTTGATACACTACTAATTAGAAAAAAATATTTTAGTAATTCCACAGTTCCCATTCAATTATGGTTGACATTGCAGACAGATGGACAGATAATAAAGGTATGATCGTTTTTTTAAAAATAGGATTTTTAATATGCAATGGGGTATCTAGACTAAACAAATAAAACAAATTGACTGCAAATGAAATCATTTACCATCTTGCACTATTGGTGCTCTATCTCCTTCACCTACACCACTGTCAGTAGGCATTGCAGAACTTATAGATTGGTCAGGGGACTCCTCTGCAGCACCAGCTAAGCCTTCTGCTTCATCAGAACCAGACTCCTCCTTTATCATAGGTTCTAGTTGACTCTCAGACTGGTAAACAATGTATAAGTGTTAGGGTAATCTTAACAGGCAACAAGTGAGATATGGTTCAGTAAAGTTGTATGTAAAGGTGCAACCATATTACCTTTGTTGACTGTACATTAACCAAAGCTGATATTTATATCTCAGTGTTCTTAGTGGATTAAAAATAAAACTGCCAAATATATAATGCAATAACATAAGTCGAAATTAAGAATCTGTCTTAAGTGACGAAGTTAATAATCTAAGAATAAAACTGTTGAAACTCAATAGATTTGTGTGGAAGTAGGTATTTATATTCCAGATTAAAAGATACTTTTTTCATCTAGCAAAATTAAGCTGGATTATAATCATACTACCAATTAGGAAAAATATCTGAATATATTCAATCTCCCAAAGTTTTCACACAGGAAAATTATGGCAAGTACTGCTTGCACTGTACCAGCATTGTCATTTTGGTATTTTATTTAAAAGAGTTCTAGAAAATGAAGTCACCAGTATTCCCATAAGATTATTCAGATAGTAGGAACAATTCTTCTATCTAACAATACCACAAGTGCTGTACCACTCCCCTGATACTCATGGAGTGGTTAGGGACTATGAGCACCTCTTTACAACGTCCATAGCCACACCATGGGGAGCAGTACAGTACTTGCAGTCACACTATAGTACAAAGTAGGCTAAATAATATTATTCATACTATACTCTTACCGGTGTAGACAAGCAGTTATCTCCAATGTAAGCAGATTCGTCAGGTACAGCACCAGTAGTCTCATCTATATCCATTTCTTCTTCTGCCTCAGGATTTCCTAGAAAAAGTGGTAGGTTTTTATTGGGAACCTATTCAGTTGCATTGATGCCGGGAAAATATTGGGTTTTGGTGTAACATTTTGACCATAGTCAATTAACTGTTTGGTAACCTGGGCCATTTGCAAATTTACTGAGGTGTATTTACATGTTATATGTGGATAGTGGTTACCCTGCTAGTGTGGCTTTATTTGACAATAGTAATAACATAGAATCAAAATTCAATTTTATAATCAATAACATATCCATACATGTTACCTCTTAGAATAACCCATAAAATATATTCCTATAAGATTGGGAAGTTTAATAGGTTGGTCAAATTTCACTTAAGAATTTTCTCAAGATAATCTAGTGTCTAGTTACCTTCTTCCACAGCAGGCTGCGCTTCTCCTTCTGGTTGCTGAGCAGAAGCCTCTGCCTCCACGGCATCACTGCTACTCGTAGGACCCCCATTGGAAGCTACATCACAAATTACAATGTAAGAAGACTTCATAAATGTGTTATTGTGCTAGTATCAATTGCGAATCAACAAAAGCGCAATGAAAGCTATAGGAACAGAAATCCGATATGCAAATCAAAATAACGGTGCGGGTAAATACTATGCGCACCAAAAGCTCATAAGTGAATTTCTGTCACAATTATTAGTTTTAATTACTAGCCTGATTCTTCAGCTGGTACCGAATCTTGGACATCGTCTTGACTTGTTACATTGTTTTCACCGGTTTCAGGAGTATCAACAGCCTCATTCTCTTCTAGAGGTACCACTTCCGCGCCATCGGGAGCATCAGCGTGAAAAGCTGAGTCCGACTCCATTCTATCAAATATTATACTTTAGAACAACACAAAACAGAAAAACATTGAATATAAACACGCGATTACAGAGTAAATCTATGCATTTTCATGGAATTTATAAAATTATTATAACTTTTGACAATTTCGCCAAAGTAGACATTTATTAAACCATAGTGCCGTGTTGGCGTCTATGATTTCTTTTTTAATAACCTAGCAATGACAGCAATTATTTTATTTATACACGCCAAAAATAATAATATGGATAATTTAAGTATTTGGTTAGCATTTTTAAAAACCATATTAAGTAAGTAAAAACCTGTAAAAATATCATCTCTGTTTCACTATATAGGGTTAGCGCTAATCTTTGCCTAATTTATATTGCTGTACACTCATCCACATTTATTATCATATCACATTTTGACCTATACTCTTTGATTATGACCTAAAGAAAGGTCTCATTTACCAAGTTATAAAATCTCAATAAAAAATTAAAAAATCATTTGTCAACTTTGATTTGTCAAAATTATGACAAAGTGGTTGTAAATATAATGTACAGTACATACCAAAATAATATAAAATATTTATTTATTTAAATATTAAATCACAGTTGCTTTACGACATATTTTGATCAAAACTCCGATCTATAAGTTCAGTTTATAATTAATGTAAAAGTCCATTAATTGTACAAAAAATATTGTAAATTATGGCTGACCATAAAAATAATGAAAAACCTGGAGACGGTATTCGATCTATGAGATCTTCCACAGCTTTCAAAGTTATAAATTTTGAATTATATGCTAAACCTGTGAGTATTAAAACCATCATGTTTTCATCAGAGTATAAAACTATTCTGTTTTAATATTATAACCTATTGAAGAACCTAGACAAACAATCTAGTATGGAATATTTACATTTATTAATCTCCATGATTTATGGTTGGGGCAAACGAGATTGACTTTATGATAAAAGGTCCTTAACATAGTTTAACACTTACACTGTCATGGGCACACACTGGGCAAATCATTTATGGATCAACATGGTAACATAAGATAGGTACCTAACTATCTGTAACTTTTGTGGCTACTAGTTACTATTTGCTAATTGTTACTTGCCCCATCCAAACTGTCAATAACATAGAGTAACAAACAATAAAATTATTATATATAGTACCAAAAAATATTTTTTTGCTATTGGATGTTCCTGAGTAATGCTTGGTAACTTTGATCTACAAAAAGTAAATGCAGTGTGGATGTATTTCAATAGAATATGAATATATACAGATTGTATGTTGTAGAAAATATATTTATAATTATTAATGTTATGTATGTAGGTATTAATTATGGACATGGCCATTTCTTTTTATTTTATGAGATAAACTATGTAGATAGCTCATTATTATAATCACCTAATCACATACATTCTCGAAAATATCAACATACAAGTAAAATTAATTTCAAATATTGTTTATCTTTTCTTTATTTCAGAATATAGTGGTGATGAGTATAGGAGCTGTATGCTTTGGTTTAGCTCTTAGCTACATAGCTTACATGCGAAGCAAATATGAATCAATGGGCTATTATGCTGCAGTGGATAAAGATGGCAAAGAAATATTTGAAAAAAAAAAATCAAAATGGGATTAGCAGTACCTGTAATACCTAGTCATAATAGTTGAATTAAATCAAATTAAGATAGCATTAATACACTGGCTTATTTTATATAAGTGTACCTACCTTTTAAGCTATAAGTAAACTTTTCAAAATATTGAATTACATATATAATACCAGAGAATTTTAAAGAAGAAGAAAGAAGAGAAAGTTTTCTGGATGAAATTGTGTAAAGTGATAAGGCCGCCCTTTGTACTGCTCTTGTCTTCCCATATTTCTGTAACATGAATATTGTAATTGGCGTACAATAAAGAATATAATAATAATAATAATTTTAAGGACAAACAACTAAACAAAACATTGTTGGGACAAGATATTCTATCGCAAAAGCCTAGAGCACATCTCATTATCAATCACTTCATTTGTTGGGTTTTGTCAATGATAGCAGTATGTTTGAAATAGATTACATACAGACATACATATAATCACGCCTTTATCCCAGGATAGGTTAGGCAGATTTGTATTCTGTCCCATGTAATGGGGGTAAACCTATTGCCGTATTCTAGGTACTATTGTTGACTCAAGCCATGCATCTGAGGCTGAGTCTGGGCTGTATATATCTGTCTGATGTTAAACAGTACTATCCCTTATTGACCTTGTACTACACCGCATGGGAAGAGATGGGGTGGCCCAAATTCTGCTCTGCCGGAAGCCAAGCGACTAATAGATTATGATAGAAAAAAAAATCTTTTCAGGCGGGATTCGAACCCATGCTCTTTTCCTTGCAGGGGAAGTGCTCTAACTTCTGAGCCACCTATCATTGCCCGAGGGTGGGGCCATCTACCGATACTCGTACGAACTATCGGAACTAACGAACGGTCGTACCGACCGAACCGATAAATATAATATTCGGCAGACGGGACGGCTCTCCACACGATCGAATATAAGTGGTTCAGAGCGTAGACATCCTATATAAATTATATCATTTATGGCGTCTACCGTAGAATCTGGCCAACGAAAGATGAACAAATATTTTTTTCAAAACTTTTATGTTAAAACGGGTGGAGCGAGAAAAATTATCCCAAACATTGGTTAAAATTTCAAATAATGCGAATAGAGAATGCGATCTCTCACACATTAACACTATTTTGTATGTGTAGTATCTATGTATGTTGTAATAACAATACAATTGTTTCAAACATTTTTTCGAGAACATCCAAGGTGTGCGATAGCCAGTAGTGTGAGTGCTTCCAACGACATCGTCTCGTTATGCGATAAGGTGATAGTGATACATATGAAAATGTCCCGGGGTCATCCTCCATGGGAGCACCCGAGTCTTCGAGCACACAGGCCAAAGGAAAACACTGTGCGATTTAGTTAGTCTTGTCGGTATGAGTCCGACATGCCGATGTGAAAAAATCATGACTTTACTACATCAAATGAATATATTATTGAAGAATCACAAGGTTTATCGGTCGAAAGGAAGACTGTTATGAAATAGCTTGTATTTTGTGTAGAGGCGTAGATGGTATTTTGTGTATCTTGCTAATAAATCTTTAAAGGCTGGTATTCAGTCCATTTCTATTCAGTAATGATGATAATCTGCTATTTTTCAATAGTGGGCTATCCGGTTACGTTGTCACTAAATAATGGCTTTCTAAAAGGCTATGTGTTACGTTGTGCGATTTCTCAAAAAAAAGCACTACTCGTCAAACTTCAACATGACAATAACATGTGCCGACTAAATGTGGCCTCTGTGGCGTAGCGGTAGAACGGTCAACTGCTACGCAGGGGGACCGGGTTCAATTCCCGATGAGTGCAAATATTTTTGGCGCTTGAATATGTGTATTTGCATGGGTCTGGGTGTTTCTATTTATAATATGTATGTTTTTAAAAATATATCTAACACTCTTTATCTGCGTTCTATATTCCATGACACAAACTAGATAGATACTTACTTAATAGCATCGTAAGCATACGATGGGTCGACGTAGTATTGTGTAAAATATTTCTTTTTAAATATACCGCGATATAAAGCACAATTTCATATTTAAATGAGTCTTAGCATTATACAACAATCGGTGTCCATTTAATCCTACTTTAAATTAAAAAAAGATTAAAACAATACCACATTCTTTCAACTACGAGTATCTTTGGGATTTCAGTTTAGCGTAAAACGTAACCAATATTTCCTTCTACCCTTGCATTGCATTACAATATAATATAACGTAAAACGTATCATTACAATAACACACTTTGTAACTTATCATTTGACAGTAACTATTAATTATTAAAACAACCGAGATCCATTAAATTATAATATAACATAAAAATTTAAGATAGCTGCCGCAACAGATTTACTCATTCATTAAATTTTCGACGCGTTTCACTTGTTTTTTTGAGTTGAGTGAGTTTACGCTGTTGTTTAGAACAAATTATGAGAATCAAATCAAATAATTTATTATTCTTGAATAACATTATTTTTGAATTTATGCATGATTATAATCGGTGTCTAATATAATAATCACCACTATCTATTGTCTATACTCTCAAACTCTTTGTACTTTGAAGTTTGACAGATTTTCTATAATATGACATTACTGACAACTCAGTGACACTGAACTGAATCCTCTTTGCTGATCACTGACATGACACCACTGACACTCCGTCACTCGTACTTTTATTATTGTTTCATATTGTTTTTAGTGAGATAATTCAGGATTTTGTATGATAAAACCCAACCCGTTAGCATTTGACTCTCAATTTCAATGAATTACCTGTGTTGTACCTTTTATTTTAAATCAGTAAATTGGAAATAAAGTGAAGCAATGTTTTCGGCTCTCAAAAAACTAGCCAGGAGTGGCGATGATCGCTGCCCAGCACCTCTGCCTATGTCTTCTTCTTTACAAAAGAAGTTTTCGAAAGGAGTTCACTTTAACAGTAAATAATTATTTAGTTTTATAAATAAATAAACATGAATAAGACATGATGTATATTGTTGCCATGATTTGTTGCAGTGAAAATATTGATAAAAGGTGACAGGAATGTTGGTAAATCGTGCTTATTGCAGCGCCTCCAAGGTGGACCATTTATAGAGGAATATGTACCCACTGATCAGATACAAGTGGCCCCAATACACTGGACATATAAAAATAGTGACTACATTGTAAAGGTGAGTAACAGATTATACTAGTAACATGGTATATGTAAGTAATGGTGACCCTCTTTTCTAAGACTGCCTTCAGCTTACCATCAGGCGAAGCGAAGTCTAATTGACATGTTCTATATAAAAAAAAGTGATAGATTTTGACTAAACCACCATTAGCCCAAGACAGAAGATTTTTATGAGGGTTTCTGCATATTTAAAAAATGGTGGTACTTGTACCGTCGAGAAGGTAGACTGTCTTAGTCAACCCTAAGGCGGTCAGCTGACAATCTAGACATGCCAGCATGTCAAGCCAAGTTCAAGTAACAAAACTGACAAGCAGCACTGTGTGTAATATTACACAAAGCATTTGGAGCCACTTTTGACTCTCTTATAATTCAAAAACTATTATACATAAACATTAAAATTTGGCAAATTTGATAAATACATCTCAAACAGTTATTTAGATATAAACATCCAAAAACATCATTTGTATCACTCACTGACATACAGATCAAAACCAACCCATTTCCAAATGAGCTAGAGAGAGTTCAGGTATACTACATAGGCAATTAGATGAATACAAAGGAATAAATCAGAAACTAGTAAAATATCATTTTTCTATAATTTTTCACTTAATTGATTCTATTAGGAACACTTACATATGAAAACTAGCCAAGTCAGACCTTAGGCTACAATATATTATCCTAAGTTATAAGAAATAATAGTTTATGTTGTTAGAAATAAATTTCAGTAATTGAAATTGGCATCCATTTAGATTTCACTTATTTTGTCGTTGAAGTCGACAACCAAGGCATTTATCATAATATTGAACTTGGCTCTCATTTCACATTTATGTTTTTGATATTATACACCAAAACCTTTAGATAAAAAGCATAAACATCATTTAAGTATAAAATAACTAGAGATAATTACAATGATATTCTCTGTTGAATGAAATTTTAAAGCATTTAGTATGCTAACTATTCAAATCTATTAAGAAATAAGATTGGTTCAGGTGGGATTCGAACCCGCGATCTTTCGATCTTTTCCTTACAGGGGGAACGCCCTGACCACTAAGCCACAGAACCTTCGCCCGAACCCGAAACTATCCAAATTCTTCTATACATATATCTGTCTTACGGCGACGGTGGGTGTCGTCTACCGATATTCGTACGAACTAACGGGAATTTCTTAATTATCTTTTACTCTCATCTATTGTGGGAATATCTAAACTATAGAACTAGATTAAAAATTCTAAAGTAAATGTCTGCATTTAAACTTACGCCTATATCCCCGAAGGGGTAGTCAGAGGTGCTAGCACCCACATTTCGCCAGTTTATGTTTAGGTCCCAAGCCTATTGCCATTAACCGGGCACTTATAAACCTGCGATAAATACACACATAACTTCGAAAAACATCAAAGTCATTGGTGTGTGCCATGGTAAAACCTGGGATCGAACCCGAGACCTCGTCGCAGCAGTCCATTACCCATACCACTAAGCTACCGCGGTTTTCTAGGCTACCCCGGTTAGAGAGAGAGTATTATTAAGTATCAGCATTTACAAGTTTGCTTTTATATAAAAATTGGATCATTAAATTTTTAAATGTTGCTTTGTAGAAGTAATTATAGTCTTATGATAGTAAAGAGTACTCACATGCCACCAAACCAACCAATTGATCTGCAGTCCTCTGCTCAACAGAGACCTCTTCCAATAAGCACCATAGCACCTGATGATCCTCTTTTTTACGTGCGAAAAATCCCCACGGATACCCTCTGCCGGAGCCGACTAAAACGCACGGCGCCTGTCGTTCGTTTTTGGTTGCTGAAAGTGAGGTTGACAGGCATATCCCTCGCACCCCACCCGACCCAGGGTTATCTCTCTCGTTCTGGCCATCCTCGGGTGTGGGAACCTCACAGTCCCCAACTCGTTCCCGGAAACGGGGAGGCGTGCAACGCGCGCCGCCGTTACCGCCTGGTTTTTGCCAGGGTGATAGGCATCCACCCGTCACCCCCAGGCCTGCGCTCATGGGGGGCGGACGTCATTCATCGACCTGCACATTATGACCCTCAATTTTAACGGAGGGGTGTTATTAGCTTAACCCATTTGTTTATGTCACAAAGGTTGAAGTATGGGAAGTAGTTGACAAAGGCCGCACAAAGAAGAAACCGCCCTTGGGTCTAAAATTAGAAAATCAATCGACTGCTACAACGTCAGAAGATGGCTATGAGACACCAGTTCTGGATGCTACTTTTTTGGACGTCTATAAGAATGCAAATGGTGTTATATTAATGCTTGATATTACTAAACCTTGGTAAGTTATATTTTTATTACTATTATTTTTTATGCCAAAACTGTTTTAGAATATGAAGATATATATGCTCGGGACATATATCTTGGACCTAAAATGTGCTCTATAGGCTATAGACAGTACACGTTTCTTGGGTATTTTTTGAGGATAGTACGACGTGCTACTGCGGTAGATGAACTCAATTACATTATGCAAATATAGAAATACAAAACAATTCGCGCGTGCTAGGCCCTGTCGTGTAGATGCGTGTAAAATACGTATCCCGAGGTATATTTAGAGCAGTTTCCTATGTCTTCTTCAGTTTTGGATTTCTTTATACTCTCTCTCTTTCGAACGTATTTTGCTAAAATATATTTCGCATTGCATATATAAGTTAAAAGAAAGCATTTCTGTACAGGACATTTGACTATGTAGTAAAGGAATTAGCACAAGTACCAGCTGACTTACCGGTCGTAGTGCTTGGAAACCATTGTGATATGCAGCATCACCGGCAAGTGCATGCACATCATATTGAACAAGCTTTACATCATGCAAAACTTATCAGGTTTGGTACTCATTTACTATCACTTATTTGACTGTATTACCTAATTAAAATAGTAAGTCGGTCCCTGTGCACAGAATGAATAATAGTACTTCCGAGTTAACCTTGGCCTCGGATGCAGTCAGGAAAATCAGATTCGATGATGAAGATGATGATGAATTAAAATAGTAAAATATGCTCAATTATTATTAAATCCAAAGAAGTGTTATTAAAGATGTTCCGATCCTCCATCATCATTATCATGCGTGAGTCCCGGTCGCATACGAAGCCCTCACCTCGGAGTGCGGGATCCATTTTTTTCAGTCTAACTGCGAAGCGGCTGAATTTCAGTATTTTACACACATTGCGACTTGAAGCAGTAGGACACAGTCAGCTATGATAGGAACTCCTTGCCGTGGTTTTTCAAAGCGACTACAATATGGTTCTTCAAAAAGCTCATTAGGAGCTTCTTACACGGTCAGCGGCGCGAGTGTGACCCTCCTGGTGTTGCACACGTCTATAGGCCTCTGTAACCACTTTCCATCAGGTGGGCCGTCTGCTTGTCTGCCACTTAAGTGGTATAAAAAAATCCTTATAGAATCAGTTTATTGTATGTCTGGTGGCTGAAGATTTGCACTTAATAAAATAACAAATATTCGAGCTAACTACTAAAGGATGTGTCAAAGATGATAGTTGAGCTCTGCCAAGCTGATCTTTGAGGCCCAAGCAAACCTCACCTGCTAAATAATGGACGAGGGTCTGGCGAAAGTTTTTCTGGGGTTCAGACCTGAACCGCTCCAGAGCCGACATAAATACTAATCAAACACAATAAGTGGACCTCGGGCTTGAAACGTTAAACTTTGGACGCAACTATCACGATAATGATGACTTGCGCGAATTACTTCATTTGTACGGAGTCCTCACTTGGCCGGTTTATTTCAGATATAAGTGCTATAGGGTCGTTTTGTGTTTCAGACACCGCACCATGCTGATATAATCTGTTTGCTGGGTACAGGCACTTATTTATCTAATTGTTGATTCAATCAGCTAATAAAATTGACAGTTACGTTAATCTACCGTAAAAACAAATTCAATATTTGACTTTGTTTCATTATTAGAACAGCGCCAATTCGCTACGCCGAGTCTTCAATGAGAAATGGCTTCGGGTTACGTTTGCTCCACAAATTCCTGAGTGTTCCATTCTTAAGACTTCAGAAGATAAGTTTATTGGAGCAATTACAACGGAACCAGAAAGACATGGAGGACATTGAAAAAGAACTTAATGATTTCCAAGTAAGTGCAATTACATGATAACTATATAACATTACGTGATTTTACGTTTCTAGGGCACCCAATAGTGACGACCCAAGGCAGCGTGCGGTTTAGGTAGTTCGACGTGCGGTCGGTTCACATAACTGCACTCCCTGGGGGCGGGGAGGTATCCAAGGGTATATCCGCACAATAAAAAGAAAATGAAAAAGTAGCCAACGGTTAACGACCCCCGGAGGGTAAGCGGCCACCGGTACAAAACTCATTTTCTCGTTTACTATAACAGACCCGGGCTATCTACTTTGGTTGTACGGGTTGGTGTGGTGACGGAGAAAGAATATACCTAAGCATCACCACGCCATCACATCCGAAGGATGTCGTAAGAAGCAACTAATAGAAACGATATCACTACGAGAGAAAGAAATCTCGAAATAAAACCCTGTACCAACCCTTCTGGCCAGCGTGCAAACAGTAGGCCAAATCCTTCCAACATTGAGAGAGGCCTATGTCCATCAGTAGACTGCGATAGTCTAATTGATTGATTGATATCTACTTCAATCAATCAATCAATCAGCCCACCGCAGTCCACTGCTGCACATAGGCCTCTCCCA
Organism: Eilema griseolum; assembly: GCA_963662185.1. NCBI lineage: Eukaryota > Metazoa > Arthropoda > Insecta > Lepidoptera > Erebidae > Eilema > Eilema griseolum. The sequence goes on along the minus strand of OY759232.1, from coordinate 14,014,581 downwards.
ATGTGCGCTATTTTCTCCGATCCTCCGCCTTCCGCATCCTATCTGTCCCAGCCACCTTATTCAGGTCGTCCGTCCATCTGGCTAGGGGGCGTCCTACCTTTCGTTTACCTTCTCGCGGTCTCCACTCTAGGACTCGTTTGCTCCAACGGCTATCGGTCCTGATGTTGATGCCATGATATCTACTTACTAAACGAGAAATTTTAAAACAAATATTGCGGGAAATGCATTTTTTTTACCGTTTAAACTGAATTGGTTCTCAATTTTTAACTCTTGTTAACTATGGGAGGGATTACAGTTTAATGAAAAACTAGCGTTCATAATGTTTTTCACAATGTTTAATTTCGGTTCAGAGCCTCATCCATCAATTAGTAGGTGTACGGGTGTACCGTATACCTAATTAGTGGTGATAATAAAGAGTTCTAGAATTAAACAAAGTCAATTACAGAAGTTAAGGTTTTTGTAAAAAGCCTATTTGCTAAAATTCCATTGAAAAAATAAACAGTTTTATAAAAACTATTTAATGACGTTGCATCTTGTTATCTCGTGTTCATGGTCCAATAGTAGTTAATGTATTTTACATACTCACCTTGACTTTTTGAAACTAGTTTGTATACCTACTTACCTAATATTTAATGCTGTTCAATTTGTATGTTGCCAGTTACTTAATATTTTTGGCGACTCATAGAAATACAAAGTAGGTATAATGAAGAAGGTCATGTCATAGTAAAAAAAGGAATAATCTGGCCATATTGTCCATTCTTGCCTGCAAGAATTGAAAAAAAAAAGCATAAAATTCATTAATGCCGATTATTATACAATACAAAAGATGTCCGATTTTATTTTTAAATAAGTACTCAAATTTGCTAATTCAAGGAGTTCTTATCTACAGATCTGTTTCTATAATACTATTTACTATAAATAATTATACTAACCCGCAACAATACCTAAACTATTGTAATACACTCACAATCAATGTTTGGTAGAAAAATTATCAATTAAGGTATGAATTTTCTTACAGAACTCAGAGGAGTCTCATTACAACTTGTTTGTAGACCGTCTCGCAAACAAACGCCGACAAAGTTCTAGTCAGCCGGAAACACGCCTAAGCAACGACAGATCTCCTAGCATTGTGTTGGGTGCTGGCAAACCTATAGTACCGCCCAGTGTAAATCCTCTTGTAAGTTATTAATTTTTTATACTACTAAGAAACAAACACGCACACTGCTCACCCAATGATAAGGGCCTCTGTGGCCTAAGCTAACCATCAGTGGCGGGGCAACAACTAAATTTGATGTGGGCAAGACAGATTTCGCGAGGCCCTGTTCTATGGCGACCTGAAGACGGATTTTATAAAATAATAAAAACAAACAAAACAATTAACACTGCCAAGTTTTTATTCATAAAAATACAAATTAGATTAATAAGTATTAAATGAAAAATTACAAATCGTTAATATAAAGGTGGAGATATACATTTCTTAAAGTGTATCTTAAAAAACATTAGATTTCTTTATTAAAGGAACAGAAATTTCCTGCTTTTAACGTTACTAAATTCCTTAATTATGGTATCGTAATTCAGCCTAGATGCCAAATCTGATTCAATTGATAAAGCCAAAGCTGAAAGTCTTTCTTGGCTCATTGTGTTTCTCAAATAATTTTTTATTAATTTAAATTTTGAAAAACTTCTTTCAGCAGAGGCTGTACTTACCGGAATTGTTAATAAAATTCGGATGACAATGTAAATATTTGGGTAAATTTCTTTCAAGCTATTTTCTGTTATGTATGACAGCAGCTGTTTCACGTCTTTAATGAAGTTGGGTAAATTCGGGATCATTGTATTTAATTCTTCATATAATTCAAATGGTTGGAAGTCACTGCTCTCACCCACACGCAGGACGTTATGTAAATCGTTACAGTGTTTTAATATTTGCTCCTGTGGCATATTTTTTAGCGCGCTTAAATCATAGAGAAAACCAAAGTCTTCAAAATGTTGATTTAAAGACGTAAATCTTAATTCCATATTGGTTATTATAGAATCAATCATGGCGTAAAAAAAATCTGTTTGATACCGGATTTTGGGAGACTGTATAGGTTCATCGCTGCTTTCATAATCGAACATCCTTTTCTTTTTGGCTACTCTTTTATTCTTAAACTCTTTTGGCAGGTCATAACAGCTTTTCTCAGTAAATTTCCGAACATCAGACAGGGATTTCTCAAATCCAGTTTCCCGATACTCTTTTATCCATTCACAAAATGTGTGTAAATGTTCAAGAGCAATGCTTAAATGAATTTGTACTGATTGCCATAATTTACTTATTATATTAACACGCAATAATATCTCATACCACACATGTAAAGATACGATAACTTCTAAACTTAACATTTCATTTAGTATTGAATCGCAATCACTGAGAGTGTCTGATTCCTCCGTTTGATTTTTTAAGTTTTTTATGCATTCAATCACTTCATCAAATTGCAATAATACGGCCTTTACTGCTTCGACTCTACTTTCCCATCTTGTGTCTGATAAAGGTTTTATAGTAAGTTTTAATTTTCCTTTTATAAAATCCCAGCGCTTGCTTGATCTTGAAAATAGCAAATAAATTTTTTGTATGAAACCAAAAAAAGTTTTTGCTACCGTAGATGAGTTCGCTGCATCTACCAATAGTAGATTCCAACTATGACAGCCACAAGGTGTGAAAAATGCCCTAGGGTTAATATTCAATATTTGAGTTTTAACTCCACTATTTACACCTACCATATTTGCACCATTGTCGTATCCCTGGCCACGGCAGTCTTGAATATTTAAGTCATATTTTTCTAGGTGTTCCAGTATAGCATTGGCTAAATATTCTCCAGTTGTCTGAGTAACAGCTAGAAATCCCATAAAATGTTCGACTATTGTACCAGTTGACGTATCACAAAATCTTAAGATAACCGACATTTGTTCAACTCTATTACAATCTCTAGTGCAATCGAGCAAAAAAGAATAATACTTTGCTTCTTTAACCTTACGAATAATTTCATTGACAACTGTTTTTGACATCAATATGATCAATTCATTTTGAATATCGTGACTTAAATAATGGTGTGAAAGTTGTTTGTCACTAATGCGTTTCATGTGTTCACGTAAAGTAGGATCAAATTTTGATATCAGTTTAAATAAATCTATGAAATTACCGGAATTCTTAATACCGTCACCTGTCTTGAGAGATTCTCTGTGACCTCTAAATGCAAGATTATGAGAGGCCAAAAAGTTTATTATGTCAATTATTCTCTCTAACAAGTTGTGCCAATGTTTTTGTGATTCACGTATTAATTAGCCTTTCGTTTTCTTGGTCTATTGTTTTGCCTTGATTTATTCCTTTCTCTAAATTTAACCATTGGAACATATGTGCCATATTTTCTTTGGTATTCTCATGTCTATGTAAAATGCTACTTAAATGTTTCCAGTCACAACACCCTCCTTGCACCACCTGAGTTTGTGAATTGCTAAATAGTCTGCATGGAAAACAGTAAACTTTATTTTGGGAATTTGAATACACTAACCAGCGACGATGTTGAGTTTCACCATTATTTAGTTTTCTCGAGAAATAGAAATTGGAAAAGTGTCTGTTATCATCACCTTTGGGATAATATTCATCACCGCTATTTAATTGCTGTGTGGGGCCGCTTCGAACTATGTCACGACGCTGTGTATCCGTTATGGGAAACGTCCACAATCCCGGATCCGAATTAACAAGTACTTGCTGAACTATGGCGCTGGCGTCGTCGCTGCGAATTGGAGAATCTATGTCAATCTGTTCTTCTTGATTGCTTGATGACAGCACAAGAGTTTCAGCGTCAATTTTTGATTGGCTATAAGATGATCCAAGCTCTACGTCTAACTGACGTTCGCTCTCGGTATTCAGTGCATCTAGAGCATTTTCCAACGGTATCTCGGACGTTTGTTGTGTAGAAGTCGAAGCTATCGATTCAGAAGGTTCTGTACTACCAGATGCAGTTTGGTTGAGGAACTTCATCAAATTTAAACTCAAAACTTGGTTGGTTGCAGTTCTTTCAGCTTTTCTTTTTCTTTTTGCTGATCCAGACTCCCATTTTCTTCCAATATCTCTATCTCGGCCGGACATGTCGATAACGTCGTATCTATACACTGTAAACGAAAGCAATAGTTAACATTTTTTTGCAGTTTTATCTACATAATATTGTAAAACCTAAATTTAAATTAGTTTTCAAATAAAAATCTTTAAGATAGCTTTTACTACCTGCTAGTTTTAAAAACTTAAAAAGTCGATACGTTTTTTACCTTAAAGCTTTTTTGGTTTCCTTCAAGAGATATTATAAAGCGTATTTTATATACAAGTAATTACTGCGTTATATACTTATTACCAATTAAATATTTCTTACCTTATGTAAAATAGACGAGTACAGGTACCGGTGTGTTACAAATCACAAAGAAAACAAAAAAACAATTTAAAAAGTCACTGTTTTAAAATTTTGGGTCAGTTTACAGGAGCAATCAATATACCTAAACACTATCTATTTATTCACTAAATATTATTAAAACATTGAACACACTATTCTTATCAAAATAGGTACGTACAGTCATAAAAATAAACAATATTGAATAACACAATTATACGTTTCTATTGTTATGCGCCTAGCGACTGCGTTGCGTACTTTGATTTGATTGGTTGACTTCCTAGTAAAGAAAGTAAACAAATAAACCGGGGATTCCCCGCACTCTGGTCGGCGGCAAATGTTGCCAGACTAAGAAAACATGTTTCACAACAAAATTGATTTATATTTTTTTTGTTTTATTCTCGCTTTAAACATTTTTGAGTCGCGAGGCCCCTTGTACCGCGAGGCCGTAGGCGGTGGCCCACGTCGCCCACGCTTAACGCCGCCTCTGCTAACCATCATAATATTAAACTCGAAAGGTGTTGGGCAATTAGTGCACATACTTTTTGACGTTTGTCCACAAGGTATGCCGGTAACTAAACGGTGGTAAGGTAAAACATCGAAGTTTGACCGCTTCGTAGAAGACCGAAAGCCATCCGAAACTAAGTTAAGAAAAGTTTAGGAGAATGATGATGATGATGACATCAAGGTCTTGCTAGAACGACAAGTGTGTAGATAAAAAATTATAACATTTTCAATGATTGCAGCTCGCACAATCATTAGCTGGAGGAACAACAATGAAATCGCCAACACAAGCTGTTCAGGGTCAGTACGTAAGTCCTGAACTAATGAAGTCCAGAAATCAAATTAGTACAGATATGACGCCGCCTCGACTGTTTCAACAGGATAGGTGAGAGTTATGTAACTGGTCTTTGTTTTGTCGACTGAGGCTGGATTTTACTAGCACATCCATTCGACTAAGGGAGTTCTTACGATTTACCTGATAAAATATATTAAGGTGAAATTTCAGTGTTAAATATAAAATAAGTAGATTAACGCGTTTAATTCAATTTAAACTGAGTTTTCTAGTCTTTCCCAATTAATTTCATTGGTAATGCAGTCTAATTGATTGCATTTTCGCTGGTGAAATCTAGCCTAAGTAAATATGTAGTAATGCCGCTTAGTTCACCTTGATCGCAGTTCCTATCGTCGGTGAATTCCAGCTTCAGTGTCGGTCTCAACACAAGTTGCTGCATTCAAATATTCTAAATCAGAATTTTCCTATAGTTGTATGCCAACCATATTATAAAAAAAATCAAGATTGCTTCAACCGCATTGTAAGCATATTTGTGGTATTTATCAAATCCACGTTTGGCAATGAATTATATTTTTTTATACATTTTAGCGGGCAAAGTACGCCAACAGGTGCCAATATTTCAGCTTCTTCTGGAGGCCTAGACGAATTTTATGCGGGAACTCTGGACAGCAGCTTTTTGGAAGATCTACCCCCACTATCCGGAACTACCAATCAAGATGTCACCTATGAAACTGATAGGTAAACAATACTTGATATAAATAATGTGAGGTAATCATAAACAGCGCGTGGCGTAAGTTAGGGTCAATCCATACTACATCAGTGAAGCGTTTAATCTAAGAGTTAATACAGCAAATTCAACCTCATCTCAACAACGACGTAATGTTCATATTTCTTCTGAGATAAGAAAAATACCTACACATGAATTTGCGCTCATTCTATCCAATCCTGGTTGGTGGGTTGGCAAATTTTCGCTGCGATTCGACTATGATTATGCTGTAGGTAGACCACTAAGTTACCGATGCTAGATGAAGCTCCAGTCAAGACTCCAGTCGAAAATACTTATTCGTAATAATTAGTTTATCAAATATAAGTACTACGTCTTATAATTTCAGCGACGAAGAGAACACAACAAATCCAAAAGTGACTATTGACCAAGAAGATTTAGATTTTGACATCAGTTCATCCGCAGAAATCATTAGATCCGAAACAAAGTTGACCTCGGAACTCGTAACAATGTCCAGTCACCACGATGGTACCCTGGACACCATGATGAGTCGGATCACCATGGACGATGACGACGACACCCACGTTAGCAACAGTAGCCTTGACATGTCACATGGAGTACTGTTTGAAAGTAAGCATCATATGGAGGAGGAGTTGCAGTTGGATAACGACTTTCCTCTTTGGGCGGGTGATACTAGTGCCAGAAGATCTCCTGAAGGTACTTTTTTTTGCAATTTATCTGATAAGACTTAGTAATTTTATTGAATAAAATATTATAAGTTTTTAACATAACTGGCTCCGATAACAAACTTGTGAAGGAGGAGAAAGATAATTAGCTCTACAGGTTAGAGGGAATATTAGTAGTAGCCCCTAAGTCTAAATCTATGTTATTTCTTCTGTGTTGTAGTCCGGCGGTGAGTAGGGTAGCCAGAGCTCACTAGAGAGTTTTTGTGCTGTAAGTGGGAAGACCAAAAGCTTGTCCTGCTTCGTCTTTTACACTGTCGGCACAGAAACTTTCTGTGCTTACAGGGTTGGCAGTGCGAGTTTGATTCCCTTAGTTTCGTCCATAGGCTACTGTAACCACTTTCTATCAGGTGGGCCGTGTGCTTGTCTGCTACCTAAGTGGTATAAAGAATAAAAAAAATAACCTCTCTGCGAGTTTTATCCCTTAAAAAGACTCCAAGGATAAATCACCGTCACCGTCAATATCATATGTAAGCGTACATTATAATTTGTTATTTTATTATTATTAAACTCTTACTAATTCTTGTTACTTTCCTTTTCAGGAGGTGAAGATCCAGACAGAACGAAAGAACCCAGTGAAAAGGTAATTCTTTCTACAACTGCAATCCAAATTGTTAGTACCTATTGTTACTGGAGAAATTCGCTGCTTCTAGAGCATCTTATTCTCAAAAAGTCAAATCAACCTAAAACTACCTACTTACCTGTTATAAAAACACCACACTTTCAGGCTACACACAAAATTAATAAAAATATAAAATAATAAAATCCAATCTATAATTTCCTTCCACAGGAAAAAAAGCACAAAAAGAAGAAATCAAAAGATAAAGACAGAGGGGATTACGCTGAGAAGTTAGATAGGAAGGAGAAGAAGCATAAACATAAGAAATCCAAAAGTGAAAAGAAATCATCCAACCCACAACAGGACCTGTTAGCGCCGTCCACAGCTGAGTTCAATTACGATGAATACGACAGTATTTAATACCGACGTCGAAAATGTAATATTTCGTACATTCCAATCTGACTATACGTAATTTAAAATTATGTTTATCTAATCTATCAAGTACAAATGTTTACTAGTTGTATATTCTGAGAAAAGATCTTTATCCAATCTGAAGCCCAATAATCTGAAACAAACTTTTTTCTCTTTATTTAATAATTAGAAATTTCATTTTAACAATTTTTCATTTATTTCTTCTAAGCGCTTCGTTAAAGTTTTTCTAAAAATATGGCTAAAAAGGTTCTGTTTTCCTTGCGAACGTGGCGAACGATCAAAAATGGTAAACGATGTTGATTATGTATGTGCAATATATATAACGTATGTAACCTTAAGTTTAAATTGAAACTAACTTGTTACAACATCAAATATTTTATCATGTTGTGTATGCTTGTTGTCTAAATAAAATGTTTAAGAAGCAATGATTTAAATGTTTTTTTTACTAAACGTAATAAATAAACATGGCAGCCCGGCTTCGCACGGTCATAAATTCGTAAAATAAATCATCCCACAATATGAAGTGATTTTTCAAGAAGGGCACCAGAAGGCTTTTACAGGGTCGGCAACACGAGCGTGACTGATGTTGCAAAATTCCATAGGCCTTGGTAACCTCTAACCATCAGGTGGGCCGTGTGTTTGTCTGCCATCGCCACCTAAGTGTTTCTTTTCCCTAAAAGTAGCAGCGCTATACCGGATTCGATTAGGAATGTTTACTATTGAAATAACTACATATGCTTCTTATTTCAAAAATAACAATAGACATTAACAGCTCAAGATTCATAAGTCTGTATTGAAAGTAATGTGACGAAGACGAAGAAAATCACAATCTGCACAGCGTGGAGTTTCCTTGCTGCAACAGTTGGAATTCTTTAATAAATAAAATAAAATAAAATCATTTATTTCAGGCATTGTCCATAAAAATGTTAGTAACAATAAAGCTTATATCCTATGTTAGTAAAACTAAGTGATTATTTACACAAACAGACAGTCAGTCAGTCAGTCAGTCATATTTATGAATGTAACTAATGTGTGTGTCTTTGGCAAGGTGGAAACGTGTCCAGTGCTGCATAATAGCACTGTGCGCGTGAAGCCTTGCCGCAACACACTGCAGGAGGCTGTTGGAGCTGCCCCGCACACGATCTAACAGTGATGCAATGCGGTTTATTAGGATGGCCGCAAAGCTATCAATACCAGCTACTGCGAACATCCCAGAAGCGCTACAGTGGCGGCGCAGCCCCATCAGCATCCTGAAGGCATTGTTGTATTGAGTGCGCAGTGCCCTATATGCACCCTGGGTGTAGCTCGTCCACAGGCTGCACGTGTACAGTAAATTACAGTAGGCTTTAAAAAGTGTAATTTTAACCTGTGCAGTACATCGTGCGAATCTGCGAGCAAGCATATTGGCCCTACGCTCCCGTACTATGTCCATATCATCCTTGAGCGACTCGGTCACCCAGTGCCCCAGGTAGCTACTTAAAACTTTGAACCAGATTCAGCAGGAGCGTGCCATTCAGCCTAACTGGGGGAATAACTTTCACAGAAAGTGTTTTTTTATACCACTTAGGTGGCGGATAAGCACACGGCCCACCTGATGGGAAGTAGTTACCGTGGCCTATAGACTTGTGCAACACCAGGGGCGTCACACTCGCGCCGCCGACCCCGAAGAAACCTCCTAATGCCCCTTTTGAAGAACCCCATATTGTAGGCGCATGAGAAGACTGCAGCAGGGAGTTCATTCCACAGCTTGAGTGTGCGTGGGATGAAGTTTCTTTCATACCACACAGTGCGTACCGTCTCAGGTTGCAATGTGTGGGGATGACTTGATGAGATATCGACACCAAGGATCCCGATACTCGAGGCAATGGTAAGCGGTGAGCTCAGGAATTGCGGCGCCACAATGAATGGGATTTTCTTAGCAGTGAAAACACACACTTGTGTCTTATTGGGGTTGAATTGGACTAGGTTCAGCCGTCCCCAATCGGATACTCCAGAGAGAGTAGTCTCGACTTTCGACACAAGTTGTTCGCGACATTCTAACACCTCGGACCGAGGGATATTTGCATGGCCCGTGTAATACGTGTCCCCGGTACTGTCGTCCGCATAACAATGAATGGAGCCAACAGATAGCATGTCATTGATATGCAACAGAAACGGTCGGAGACAACACGGAGCCTTGTGGGACACCAGCGTTTATCCGTCCGCGTCCATGTTTCCGAGCGGCTGCCGTCGGTCGGTCGGTAGTAACGGAAGTTGGTACACGTACTTATTAGATACCTACCTTCTTGCTACAGTCCCGGGGTCTTTAAGAGGGACGTGATAAAGTATCTGATATCTGATGAAGCCGTCAAGCTAATGTACCTAATGGTGAGACCCTCTTTACTGAGACTTTGATTCAGGATATTTGTGTTCTGTGCTTTGCTTTGAGCTTACCATCAGGCCAGGTAATAGGCCAAACTATATAAGTATTTTGTTTTCCACCTTCACTGGCATTAGTTACTATATCGTTGCTTAGTTTCTAACACCACGTAAGTCATTTTATATAATACTAGCTGACCCACCCCAGGTTCGCCCTGGGTATATTTTGAAGCTTCATATCCCTTTGAGCCCGTATGTTTTAGTCTTCAAAATATGTATGAAAAATTGCCGGATTTGTTGACATTTATTATCAATGCTCCGCTCCCTTAAGTAGTAGCGTGATGATATATAGCCTAAAACCTTCCTTGATAAATGGACTACCCAACACTGAAAGAATCATTCAAATCGGACCAGTAGTTTCAGAGATTAGCGCGTTCAAACAAACACAAAAACTCTGCAGCTTTATAATATTAGTATAGATTATTTACGTTTTTTTTACTAATTCTAAATAAATTTTAAATCCTCTTCATGCCATTAATAAGTATATTGCCAGAAGGATCTTAATATCATATAAAAATATTATAAAATGGTATATCAGTGTAAAAACAATAAGCAATTTGTCATATTCCCGAAGTCACTATTATGATTTACGTGGTGTTAGAAACTCAATGCCTATTAGCTTTTATTATATTGTAACTACGGGTTAGTCAATAACACGTTAGTTAACGGCGAGTCTTGTTGTTAGACACTTTAAACTCTTGCACGAATCGGAATCTGTATGCATATCCTTGTGTGCTGCTATCAGCCAGGCCCTCTATCGATGCCTCAGGTCTATATACTCACGCCTTTTTCCCTCCAGGGTTGAGGGCAGGCAGAAATAACTGTCTGTCTGTTCTGTCCTTATAGACTTGACAAGCTCCCTCTACTGTTAAATCAAATTAGGAGACTCAAAACTTACTCGGTTACAGTTACATGCTACAATGATAGGATTGGTGGATAAAAGAGATGGGATACTGTTGTTCAACAAAAGAAGTTTAATAAATAGAGTACATTCTATTCAAAATGTAAATGTACAACCACATCGATATTTTATTGGTTAGATTATAAAAAATTGGACCACCTGCAAGAAGTCCGTTCAGTATTGTAACAATTTTACAAAACAAAAATATCTCTACATAACAAAACTTACAGATATTAGTCAACTTTATTTTATACATACTATAGTACACGATTATTTAACATAATATTTACCTAATATTATATTTATACATTCTATGTATAGAAGATAATAAATTTCATTTTGTAATAAGTTAATAAAACTATAAAATTTCTCTTCTGATAAATGTAGGCATTTCATAAGGCTAATGTAGTTATTGGAAACAATATTTGGTGGTTTTACGGTCTCTTTAAATACAACACGAAGTATGTACCTATGTAATATTCATATATATATTATATAGCATTTATGAAAAGCACTTTGTACTTGGCTCCAATCTTCATAGAAATTTAGGTATGCTGTTATTTTTCTCTCCCACAACATTTTTTAATCATCATTAACATGAAGAACAAAATTCAAGGAAGCATAAATATGAATGAATAATGAAACAAGTAGTATTGTGAATCTAAAAAAGGGTTCCAACGACATTGTCATTCATTAATTTCAGGTCTACCTTTGAGATTCAAGGGTTGGACGCCGCGCAGGTTCACCTCTGACTCACTTAGAAAATATTATAGTTTTAAAATATCAAACAAAGAGACAACAGATTAATGAAAATCCAACTTACTACGCTCATGCCATACCCATTAATATGAAGATGAACAAATTTTCATTTTGTTACAACACAAAACGCAACGAAAAATAATGGCAAATAGTAGGTACATTGTATTATAACTCAAATGAGTTATATTCGTCATCATTAATACATTACCATAACACTTATGGTTCCTTGTATGGGAATACTAATTGCGAATAAGGCCGCTAATTGTACTACGTTATTGTGTAGTTCTAGTACAAATGACTAACATTGATCGCGGCTCCGGTCGCGTACAAAAAGGGGAGTTGTTCTATACGTTGAAAACTAGATTTGCGTTGAAAATGGAGAGTAAAATAATGAAACATACATTTTAATACATCTTATCATCATCAACTCTTTTCTATATCATTAGTGAAGTAGTCTCTTCATAAATACACATCAAACATTAGATTTTCAACAATTAGTGATAAAAATTTAATAAAAAACGGTGGGTTTGAGCACCTTATTCACCACTAAACCAAATTAGGTGCTGGGAAGACCCGATGTAGTTGTATACTTAAGTTTTCTGACGCTAGTTGATTTGCGACGCGTCAAATAAAGCTATATGTGATAAACTTGTCCACTTAATGGCATGTAAATCATATTATCGAAACTGAATATAATAATGAATTGAGGTGCGTTACATCTTAGGCTGCTCGACCACAATATCTTTTTTACTTATGGTGTATTTGCTAATGGATTAATGATGTTTCGAAACTGATATAAGTACAAAAGATGAATTAGCTGCTCTAATTTACATTGGTTAGGGGGACCCACACCAAAGCAGCATTTGCTGCGCACACGGAAAATTGCCAAAAAAAATGTGCATGTCTAGAAGTATTTGCTGGGTAAACGTAGGAAAATTTACTGTTTTGGTGCATAGCCCGCCGTAAGGTTGCCTTTACACTAGAGATGTGCTATTGGTATACGTTACTATGGATAAGTTTGATATCCACCAATCATATTCATTGGTCTACATTGCATAACACTGGTGGAAATGGGTTCAGCTAAGCTATGTTTTTTATATAAAAAGCGATGCGTGTGTGAAGGGACGAGGTGTGATGTTCCTCCAACACAAAGGGAGGATCCTCCGACCAGGCAAGGTGATCACGCCTGGCGGGCCGCGGCCCAACGATTGTCGTTGGGACGATGTACATATGCTATACCAGCGCGAGAACTTTACATGCGCGATGTAGGATTCGTAGTTACGTACGTACGTGGCGCTGGGTACATGTGGCATCGCCACACGTGCTATTCGAATTTTGAACATTTATAGGAAGTTTCATAACACATCTTAGGGTGGTTAATAAAGAAACAGTTTGCCGGTTTTGTCGAGCCCGCGTCGATGCGGTGCGAGTTAATTCACCGTAACCGGCTATAGCGTACACGGAGTAGGGTGTGTGTAAATGAGTTTGTACGATGGAGTTTTAATATTTCTTTATCGTTCTTTACTTATGTTCGATAATTTTCTTTCTTATCATACAACGATAGAGTTTGTTTGTTTGATTGAACGTGCTAGTCTCAGTACAGGAACAGTGGGTTTAATTAAAAAAATAATGTTGTGTTAAATAGTCCGTTAACTGTGATGAAATTTATTTTTTTACGTTCTTAATTTTTCATTTATAACCTACTGTTTCTTGTCTTATCCTACTGTATGTGATTGTTTGGTTGGACGCGCCAATCTCAGCTCTATAATATTAATATGTACTTAGTAGATATAAATTTAAAAAGAACAGAAATCAGCAGGACTGTCACGCATGCAAACTCATTTACACATACCCTTACCCAAGTTTAAACAAGCGCCGATCGCGTCGGCTTGCTGATACCAGTAACCTGCTTCTCTATGTAAGCACTCTTACTCGCTAAGCACAGTCGAAACGGTCACCATAACTGCATAACACATCTCTGGCTGAAAGGCAGCCTAAGGCACGCTCAAACAAACGCATCAAAGTTGCCTTCACGTGGTGAGTATGTCTATACTTGCTCGCAAGTAGTGTTCACTATACGAACTCATGCGTTTAGTCAAAATAAGACGTATGGTTAAACCAATATTTTAGTATGGTGTACAGAAAATGTGATTTTTTCCACCGGCAGAATGAATACAAAACTGTATGTCTACATTACTTACAGAATAATATACTCAATATTCAATACGAGTACATTTTACATCCAAAGGAAGAAAAAATAAAGGTACCAACTAATGTTACAATTAAGTTTTGTAAATTATTTAAAAGTTTCTATTAGAATTCCCCATCAATTATGCCGTGGTGTCTTTACAATTTTATCTTTAGTATTTCTGAAATATTGGTGTGTATATATTTTATATATTAGGACTAACACTTGCCAGCGTATGCCGCCCAAGACTCAACAGTAGCACCTTCTCGAAATGATACTTTTGGTGGAGTTCGGGCGTAGATAGGCGAACGTCGCACCTTGACTACACAGTATACAACAAAATCGTTTCCCCCTGTCTGTCTGTCTTATGTATGCTTAGTCTTTAAAACTATGCAACGAATTTTGATGCGGTTTTTTTAATAGATGTGTTTAAAGAGAAACGTATACAGAGTGTATTATTGAAACGGGGCAGGTACCTTAAATATTGTATTTACAGCAAAATGATCTTAGGAGACCTTCCCTAACTTTTTGAAATACTTAGAACAGCATTCACAAATTTGAAATTTATAGGTAAAAAATCTTTTCAGTTACTTTACAGTCTATCCTACCGATCCATTACAAAAAGTTTGACCATTGTAGAAACTTGATTCTTTTGCTCAAATGTATGAGAAAAGTTTTTGGCGATTTCTGTCTTTGCTAGTACTCAAAACTAAAATGGTCCAATAGAGTATTTTGATCCCCACATGAAATAGGATCGATTGGAACAAAAATAATAATTTTGGACTGCATTTGTCTTGCTGACTGTACGATTTTGTCAAAATCTGTGAATGCAGTTCAAAGTATCTCAAAAAGTTAGGGGTCTCCTTAGAACCTTTTGCTGTAACTACAACGGTTAAGGTACCTGCCCTTACTGCCCCTTTTCAAAAATACACCCTGTATAATGTATAACTCATACATATTATAGTACAGAAAATCTACGCGAGGAAAGCTAGTTATTTATAAAGAACAGAAATTGTCTTAACCGGTAAGCCGCATTTGGATAGAACATGTACAGTACAAGCGCAAAATTGTTCGCTATCACGCCCGCCACCACAGTGAAAGCAAGCTGGATGCGTTTTGATCTTTACACTCCATTTATAGACTATGATAAACTCAGACAATTTTAATATAACTTGTGTTGTTTAAATTCATAAAAAAGATACTCAATACAAGATAAGTTTTACTGCCCTTTGTAATATGACGAACATGACGGCGATACGCAGTCGAAAGTGTTTTAGTTTGCATTAGCAGTAATCTTCTAATTAGACAACTATCAAAATTACTAGTATCAATTTAAATTGTTTTTATTACAAGCTGTCATGTTGCCATTTTCCTCCGACGTAAACATAAATATATATATTTATTTCTATCTTTATGGCCTACATAAATTACGTCAACAATAAAATTCCCTTAATTTTTTTGCCAACACAACAGTACCTAAAATATTTAACAACGCAAATAAATACTCATGATGTTCATATGCAATTTGTAAATGAATGTCATTTGATATGAAATTACAGACGGTATAACGGAATGTTTAAACTACTACTGCAATGTACTAGCTTAATGTTCCAATATAAATAGCGAAAATGCTTAAGTTCATTATATAAAACTCAAATCTTGCAATGAAGCAAATAAAGAAATATAAATGTGGATAGTTATAAATTAATTTTGGCCTCGGTAAAAACTGATTTTGGCATTCAAATAAGACTTGTTTATAAGCTAACTGATGAGTACAATCCAACAATATCTAAGTCGATGGATGAATTTTACTATACCTAATAATTATATTTTCTTATCTCATTTATAATTTTTATAAACTATTGCTGCAAAATAACTTTTAATGCATTCCTAGCTTCTTTATACTTAACTTTAACTAAATAATCTTATTTACAGTGTTTATAATATAATTGTTCAATCATTATTTTAAATACAACATCACCCTAAACCTCTCCATGGAGAGAATTTATCATAGAATAATCTTTGTCCATAACAACAAACTGTTTTATTCGAGAGTCGCGAAAACGAAGCCAAGCGAGGGCGTCAGTCCACGCGAGACGTTTCTGAAAAACCGTCGTCCAGAAAGCTCTGCAAACTATGCGCCTGGTGGCTTAGAGAACTTAACTCAAAACTGGTCTGTTCCACAAAATTATTATGCACATTGTAAGGCTGTTCACGAAATTGACCTGATGTCCACGGGTCACTCAAATCGTCATTAGGTCTGCGTACACTACTATCGAACGAAGGTAAGCCGGGCCAAGTTTGCGGCGACGGCGTGTTGAGCATGGTGGGAATGTTGTCAACGTGCTGCTGCATAGGCGGAGTCGGCTCTGGGTTGAACGATGGAGTTCCCCACACCAGGGACTCGATGCTGGAGGCTGCAGCACTGCAAATCTGGTTAAATCTATCTATTCCCCATGAATTACTGAGATCAGGCGCAGATGTGTTATTGTGCAATAAATCTGGAGCTTTAGGCATCGTTCGCCCGTATATATCTTGTTGTTGCCTGGCACTAATGGTAGGCCTGGCAGTGGCTCCTCTATCTGGACTTGGCAGGTGGCAATCAGAACGCATCATCGGACTGTAGTTCCCGACGCCAGGACTCTTTTTGTTACTACAAGACACATCTACACTTGGTCTAGGAGAGTAAGGGCTTTGATGCAAACGGTCTTGTCTCGACATTGGACTGTATTGACCAGGAGTTTTATTAGGATTGTTTCTAAGAGTGTCGGTCTTTATAACAATTCCAGGATCTGGACTAGTATGAGTGGGAGGATGCGGAGAAAATGGTTGATGATGTTTAGGCATAGGACTGAAGTTGCCAGGATTCCAAGCATTGGAT
Organism: Eilema griseolum; assembly: GCA_963662185.1. Classification (NCBI taxonomy): domain Eukaryota; kingdom Metazoa; phylum Arthropoda; class Insecta; order Lepidoptera; family Erebidae; genus Eilema; species Eilema griseolum. The sequence continues at coordinate 13,997,759 of OY759232.1, read as the reverse complement.
TTTTGCAAATCAGGTTTAATGATTTGACTCGTGTCCGGACTTGGTTGCGCTGAATATGGACTAGGTTGAGAGGAGTATGGGCTCGGCTGCGTCGAATAAGGACTAGGTTGCGTTGAGTAGGGGCTAGGTTGAGCAGGGCTCGGTTGAGCAGAATATGGACTTCTTTGAGAGGAAAATTGACTATCTTGGCGAGGCATGGGACTATAATTGCCATAGTTCCAACTATTGAGGTTCTTTATACTGTCTTGTTTGATAATATGTGTTTCTGGACTAGGTTTATTATCATGCGAAGTGGTAGGACTACACTGTTCTATAACTTTACCATGCCTTAGTTTATTATGATTTTCTAACCTACTTAGAGGACTGGCTTCAGACTTATGTGTTGGTGTAGTTCTAAACTGCCCTAGATTCCATGAGTTACAGCTTTTTTGGCTGTGATTTAATAACTCTGATTGAACCTCAGGACTATTTTGTACTTGACTGTCTGGTTTAGGGACGGGACTGAAATGGGGACTTCCAAGCTCGCCTTTAAGGGATTCGGATCTGGGTGTAGATGAGGAATCTGCTTTAGACTGTGTAGCGGGACTTAGTAGTTTAGGAGTGGTATCCCTTGTCGACCTTTTGCCTTCAGACATTGTAGACATTAATTCCATATCTTCTTTACCGCCTGTCAGTTCATACGATTTGCTATCTGGTGAAGAACTAATAGGCGTTCGTGCCATTGGCGACTGTTTGTCGGGCACGTTAGAGGTAGACTCCGAAATACTTTTTGGCTCTTGGAAAACAGTTGCCAATGTGTCCTTTGTCACCGCATCGGATTTAGAATCAGATTTGTCTGCAGTATCTGTTAAAGTATTTTGATTGTCTGTTTCGAATTTGGAATCAGCTGCAGACTTTTTCACATCTTTCTTCGCCTTTTCACTTTCCTCAGCTTTAATTTCTTTGGCTTTAACTTTCTCTGGATTAAAGCTGTCCTTAAGGTCTTGTAGTTCTTTGCCAGTGTATAATCGTTTCATACCTCTGGGGAGGGCACGACACGAACTCAGATTTAAAGATTCAATTAGAGGGCATTTTAGTAAGACTTTCTTTACTGGTTCCAATGATACTGATGAGCCGCATAAATTGAGTATTCTGAAATTAAAAAATCAAAGGTGTTCTCTACATTTGGGCGGCATTATCTTAACATACTAAAACAATGGAGTTATTTACTAATCGATTTCATAGTTGGCAAGCTAATTGCTTTAAACTTCCGTTCAATTAATCTATAGTAGTCTAATTCAAATACAGATTACAGTTTAGTGTAGGTACGGTTGCTTGGATCCTCAGAAATCAGAATTTTTTCTTTCCCATGCGAAAGTGAGTACAGTTTAATTGCTAGATATAATTACCTGAGTTTGCTGTCAGGCGACTCGGCGAGCGCGGCGACGGCCACGTCCAGCACCCTGGTGGCGGACGCCCACGACAGGTCCAGCTCTATCAGACTGTGCGACCACTTCTCACAGATCAGCTCCAAGCACGCGCTGCTCTGGCGGGTCACCTTGCAACCTGTGGTACAAATATAGATGTTTTAGACTAACGACTATAAATGACCAAACCCTATAGAACTATTTTCGTAGAATTCTCTCAAGCAATCAAGTGTTATTGTAATGATTGAATTTCAGCATACAATATTAATTGCAGCAGATGAAACATAAAATATCTCTTTTGTGATATCAGACCAATACAGTGTAAACTGCTTAAAATTACAGTTCCGATAATAAAAAGTCAAGGATGAACAAATGTTCCCGGCGGTGAGTAGAGTAATCTGAGCTAACTGGAGAGCTTTTGTGCTGCTTTATGTTCTACACTGACAGCAGAGAAACTCTCTGTTCTCACAGCGTCGGTAGTAAGAGTGTGACTCGCCTGGTGTTGCACACGCCCATAGGCCAGGATAACCGCTTTCCTCGTCTATGCTTGTCCGCCACCTAAGTTGTATAAAAAACCGAACCTCCAAGAAAGAGATGCTGTAGGTCCCACGCAGGCACCCTGACGAGGCCGGAGTCGGACAGGCGCTGCAGGCCCCGCACGTCCAGCAGGCGCAGGCGCGTGGCGCCGCGCACGAGCCGCGCCAGCGCGTCGTCGCCGAGGCGGTACTCGCCCACGCCGACGCGCTCCGTCGCCGCCTCGCCCGCGATGGACAGCTCTTCTAGCGCTGGCCAGCCGTTGCATTCCATCTGCCAAGTAAATACTTTAGTAGTAAAGTTAGTCTGTGGCGGTATGGCGTCCGACTGTTAGGCCAGTGGTCACGGTCTATACTTGCGACTGCGTTCGCGTGGACTAGTATAGATGATTTTTTTTTAAGTAGCTGCAACAGACGAGGTTCTAGAGTGCATACTTTTTTCTCAAAGTACAGTGGTCAGACGGCAGTCGCTCCCGCTCACTATGAGGATAATAACAACGTGGTTTAACTACAAAACTTCAATATAGTCAGTGAGTTGAGAAGGTCAGTGGCAGTCATTTCACGTAAAATATCGGCTGTTTCGTAGTTAGACCAGTTCAGTAACGAAAAGGTTAAGGCTCCTTTCATTCAGCAGCGTGTCGCCGGTCGCGTGCAGCGTTCACATGTTATATTTATTGTATCATCTATAGCCTAAGCACGGGCGAGTGCGCCGGCACACGCGGCTATCGCGAACACCGGTCGGGCATTTTGAAAAACATGCCCGGTCGCACGTGCCTAAGTGTAACCTACGCCAACACACCTCCACGTTGCAGAGAGAAAATAGCCTTAGGGCCCTTACGCATTATGCGGCTAGCCGCGATGCGATAATCTAGTATTTGTACGAGAAAGTCGTTTTTATACGCACTGCGCTGCGGCTAATATAGATTTCAATACAGAAATTCAAAATAGGCCTGCAATATGGAACACAAAATCCGCAGAATATTCTGATAAAAATGTCTTCTTTGTTCTATTTTCTTTATGTAACGCTTGTAAATATAATAAATAGCAGCAATTTCTTCGACGTTCATCTTAGAAATGAGTCGACCCAACCGCAAACTACGACGATTCTAACCGCAAGCGCAACCGCGTCCTGCGGTCCGCCCCACGGCTGGCCGCATTCCGGCTAACCGCATAGTGCCCTTAGAAAGAACTAGAGTAGTGACCTGTTGTGAAGTAGTGGCGTTCTGCAACACGAGCTGCGAGTTGGCGGCGCGGAACACGCGCATCTTGGGACAGCCCCGCTGCAGCGCCTCCAGCGGCACCGTGGCGGGGTGCGACGCCGCCAGCGTGCCCGAGATATCCAGGACCTCCAGGCTGCAGCAGTGGTTCTGCGACAAACACACCATATTTATAGACCCTTCATTTTCACCAACTATTTTGAATCACAAGAGAAATTTTGGTTAGGTGATCGGTTACTAAACACATCCTTGTAATTAAAAATAAAAAGTAGGTATTAATGTCAATTTTTTCCCTAAAACCACTTAATATTTGTTCGCAACCACAACGTTCGCGTTTTACCTAGTAAATTATGAAGTCATTGATAACACAACACGCACTACGTCCATTCTCCATTCGGTTAGGTACTTAACTAAAGGTAAATAATCTTTCAGCCAATTTTTATAAAAAACACGTAATAAACAAATAAACTAAGTTAACTGAGTGGCTAGTGGTTCCATTTCGGTGTATAGTCTTTCAAATGAGTTTCTAAACTGGATAGAACCGTAGGTACAGGCCTATTTCATTCTAAGGCTACCACGGCGCGGGGTGCGGGAGGGGGTACCCTGAATTCTTTAGGTCCGCGCCAGCAAATAAGTCCCGCGGCGAGACTTTAATCTAAAAATGACATCGGCGCCATACTCTGCCATACTGTGTATTGGTTGATTCAGGCCATGACATTTTTTTATGATGTACTAGTGGGAATTATAGTTATCGGCATATATATATTGATCACAATCTCATCACAACATGAACACCATAATATGTACAGTACGCTTTTTTGGAGGGTAGGATGAGATGCTACGGCGGCGGAGGAGCTCAAATCCACTAATCACATTAAAAAATGTATTGCCGAGAGGTTGCACAACACGATCGAAGACTGTCTCTTCATAAACTTGGTGGAAGTTTTCACTCACAATTACTGCAGTACAACACAGAGGTAAATGTTCGTTTTGAAAAACCCATAGTGTTGACATTTCGCAAGTTGTATTTCCATTTAAATGAACATGATTCATCAACCTTGTGGTGATCGACACTAAGGACTAGTATATTTAATAATTTTAGTTACCGCTATAGACTGCAGAATCTGCGGCATGGCTACGAATTTATTATTGGCTAAGGTGAGGTGTGTGAGTCGCGCGCCAAAATTCTCGGAGATGCGCGCCATTGATGCAGCAGAGAGGCATGTACTCGATCCTCCGGTTTCAGACTGAAAAATAGATTTACATTATTAGTTACATAAAGGAATTTAACCAACTGTCTGACACACGGCCCACCTGATAGAAAGTGACTACCGTGGCCTATGGACGTGATCGTTATTGTCAGTAAACCTTTTAGCAATGAATGATTGTTGACTTTTGTATTGGAAGCTCTGCCTCTCTTCTTCACTTCTCCTCTTTGCGTTTTTACTTGCCCTTCGGGGGGAACGTAATGCAGCTAGTGTAACATCCATAAGTTTATACAGGTCACGATAACGATTTACTATTAGCAGGGCCGTGTCCTTGTTTACCGCAGCAGCATAACTTAAGAGTAAACCTAGCCATACTAGGTTTACTATCCATTAAAAATGCCTTGTTGATGGCAGTGGGTTCATCCCTTTAATATCGACAAAGCACAATCCGTGAAATGTGTGTTTTATTACACCGTTGCCAACTCCTCTAGAGATTCACTGGCGTAAGTTTTTGCTATAAAAAGAAGAGTAGAATACTAAGTAGCAACAGACTGATACATTTATTTATTTATTTATTTATTTATTTATCTTCAGGTACCTATAATAGGTACAGATAGTGGTCTGAGATATCAGACTACGTATCTTAGCCACTCACATATCTATTTTCGACGCGTGTTTAAATGCTTTGTTAATAGTTTGTGTATAGAACTGTTTCATAATACATTATCAACATTATTTTATAACGATAAAAAGAAATTAGGTACCGTTAGTGATAAATCGATCCTTTGCAGCTTGGGTAAGGCTTGCATGAGGTCGAATAGTTGTTCAGAATTGATGCGGCTCCAACCAGCGACGCTCAACTCGACAAGCTCGGGACAGTAGTCCGCCACGCACGCTAGTACCCAAGATACGTTGCTTACTTTCCACTGAGCTGTGTAAACAAACCACATAATTAATAAAGTCCATTCGTGGCCACAATGGGTGCAATTCGATCAAAACAAACAGTGTTGATTAAACAACATGTTAAATGGTCCCTATGGTAATTAAGATCTGAATTAATACTTAATTTCAAATTTGTATAACCCTTTCTTCGTTTTAACAACAGTCACAGACCTATACAAAAGAAATAATAGCACAATTCGTTTATATCCTAGCCGTCGTCGTAGTCAGTACGGACTACGGTGACTACGCGGCATTAGTGCAATAAGATACTCTTTATTGTACACTGGGTTTTATGCAATAAGAGTATCTATCTATTACAAAGAGAAATTTAGTAACTGTAGTGCCGTATATTGTCGTTCAAATAAAAAAGACATTATTTACCGCTAAGGCCAAAGGACAAACGAATTCGACATTTCATTTAATCATGCATTCAGCAAAGTGGCAACATACTAGTGATATTTAGATTTATTTTGATTTACGGTTGATTTTAAATAAATTGAATGCCACTAGACAATCGTTATCCAAACCAAACACTGTAATACAGCCCAAGTGAAAAAGTGAAAACAGGCACTATTTTGGTCATAATTTATGTTTCAATGTCTCACAAAATCAAATGCTAACGAATAGATGAAATGCAATTCCAACTACGTACCAATATTTAAACTTTGACATTGCGACAACCGGTTTTCCAGGAGCCATACAAGTTTGTAGTCTGTTTTACATTTTTCACTAGTATATTGCGCAAGATCTACATTCTTCCATAACTCTGCTCTACAGCTTACACTGTGCCATAACTTACACACTCTACCAATTCTGAAATCATACAAAAATAAATTAATACAATCAATTCCTTTAACAAGATTTCCATCAGCATTGTATCTGCCTTAATATTTACCTGATCACAGAAGGCAATGTGCCCTCCGAATCCACAACATATTCGAATATCTTTAAAAGTATCTCCGTAGGCATGGAGTGTCCCCAAGGACTTTGTGGTTTGGTCTCCTTACTTACTGTTCCACTTATTCTATTTCTTTCAGTCTTTTCACTTTTCTCTGCAAAGAAGTTGGTAAATGAGTATTAGAATAGGTTAGCAGTACTAAGGGGCGGATTGATGCAAAATGCAAAAATTCGATTTAGGCAATCAGCATCTGCATGCAGTAACATACTCAATAAATAATTGTAGACATAATTGTAGTAGTTTTTTAATAGCAACAAACAATGGGATTTGGTAGAATGTAAGGAAAAAAATATTTTGTAAATCTCCATATCTTGATCAAAACTGCATTCAGATGGGTAAATCATTTTGCAAAATATTAATAAATGTCCTAGCAAGATGAATCTAAGTAATACTCGTATACAAGATTTGTGGACTAACCAATAGGCATTCTCTTTTCACTTAAAACAGCTGTAAGTACCTACGTTATTTAATCATTTGATTTTCTTATACAATGAAATTAAAACCATATTGATACCGTCCAGCCAGAATATAATCATAGTGAATGAATAACTTGAAAATCAGCTGTAGATGACCAGATGAGATTATTTTTTTAGCAAGTTACAGACTGCGGATTTATAACTGTGGCAATACTCTTTGGTTGAGCCTATTATTTATCTAACTTTCGATACAAACATTTTCAAATTCATTATACATACTTTTACTTTTAGAAGTATTAGCCTTCTTCGGCTTCGGAGGTTTTGCAGTCTTGGGAGGGTGGCGCGGTTTTGGAGCTGCGACACTCATTGCAGCAGCGGTGTCCCCGCGCGATGGATCGTACTCCTCACCAGAACTCACGCTCACCGGCGACGCCGTACGCTTCTTCTTAGACTTTCTTTGACCAAGGTCGAATATTGACGTTGGTGTTGGTGTTACCTGAAAATCTCAGCCAGTTAGAAATCAGGGATTTATGATATTATATACGCATCTTCAGTTCTATGACTCAATTTCTGCGTTATAATATTATTGTTATTAATATTATACCATGGCATAACCTGTATAAGAATTCTTAGATATGTGATAATATTCAGTGTGTCTCAGTAATCGTGTAAGTATCACAATTATGAAAAGTCAGTAACACTAAAAATGTAAAGGTGTATCATCACAATATGATCTGTAATGTATAAGTTTCCCGGAACCGCTGTTGAAATCTGGATTCGGTAAAAGTTATCATGCAAATTTCTTAGAAAAGGCGAAGGGAGGTTTCTCCCGATCATGTGGCAACAACATTAATTGTTTATGCCACGTGATGACGAAGAAAAAACGAAAAAATAAACAGAAAGTATAATTTTCATTTCTACACCACGAATACCACGAATCGGCTGCTTTTAGTGCGTCTATCTGAAGCTCGCAGTAAAAACAATTTTCGCTTTATGTGCGTAAGTCAATTTTGAACACAGACATAAGAAAGGTTTCACTGTGTTCACAAATCCCAAGGAGAAGAAAACCTATATTTAATTTTCTTTGTATATTACAAAGTGTATGTATGTAATCTTATCAGTATAAGTAGGTATACAAACGTGCTCTTAATGTTCCCACGCTTAAGATTTTGTACATGTCAAAACAAATGGGATCTACGACAAGGATATTACGACAAGAAAAATGATGTTCAACATCCACTCACGCTTATTAATACCTGATACAAATTGAATGCTATTGAAAAATAAGATGATGCAGATTTTGTTAAAACTACTAACACTTATTTATCACCTATATCCTCTACAATAGTCGACAAATTGATTACACACTATTGATTAAATCTAATGAAGTTTTAAAGCAATTATGTAGTGCCTATGCTATTTCTATTGATTAAGATTGGAAAAGCTATGTTCAAAGCGGGACATAAATAGGTGGCCAGTTCCTTACAGGGTGAATGCTCAGACCAACTGACCTACCCTTTTTCAAAACTAATCGATATGAGTAAGTTAATATAGTACTTAGAAAGGCAAATCCAAAAAAAAAAAATTCTTGCGTATAAAATTATAAGTTAGACTTTTACACATTTTATTTCCTCGTCAATCAAAATATGTCGTTGTATCATTATTGTTCATGTGTGACAATATCAATTACCAACCTAAAATATCCATTCAAAATATTGTTATCCAATAAAAACAATATATAGCAGTATTAGTTTTCTTCACCGTAAACGTAAATTCCTTATTGAAATCCGGTACCTACGTGACCGAGACGTCTATACAACAGGGTTAAACGCGATGCGGGAAGTGATTGATTTGCAAAGCTAACTTAATTATGCAACACGTGTTCGCTACCCTCTCGTCGTTGGGACTATTTACGTAAAGTACAAAAAAAATATACATATTGATGGTTCAAATCAATCAAATAGCCTATCGCAGTCCACTAGTCCATCTCCCAATATTGGCAGGCTTTGGCTTACTGTTGCCACACTGGTCAGATGTGTTGGTTTATGCAGAGTTTTTCTTTTTTCGCAGTGATATCGTCTGCATATATTTCCGTTAGTCACCTCTTATGATTGACATTTCGGATTTAACGGGTGGTGATACTTGTATTCTTTCTAAAGTGGTAATGTGGTGAAAGCACCACACAGTCATATAACTTAACCTTCTGTTCCCAAAGGTTAATATTGATACCCAATTACTAAGACTCCACAGTCTGTCTGTCACCAGGCTGTATCTAATGAACCGCGACAGCTAGATAATAAAAAATTTCAAAGATGATGTATTTCTGTTGCCGCTTTAACAACAAATATAAAAAACAGAATAGGATAAATATTTAAGGGGACCTAAAGTTATAGACAATGTTACGGAATCCTTCGAGCGCGAGTATGACTTACACTTGGCCCGTTTTTAAGTTTGTAAACACAATACAATTGGCAAAAAAAAAACTCACATGATAGTATACTCCATTCCATTAGGTACTTAACTAGGTAAAGGTAAACAATCTTGATGTGTCTTTTTAATTTAAAAAATCTTTTTAATTACGTTTTATTTAAAAGTCAGTATTAATAATTTTCTGTTTAGAAACTCATTTTAAAGCCTAAAAACCGAAAATTAAACCACTAGTTAGTCAGTTAGCTTAGTTTATTTGTTTGATATGTGTTTTAAAAAAAGTGGTTACAAGATAGTTTACCTTTAATTAAGTACCTAATCGAATGGAGTATGGCATTAACTAATACTTTTTTTTTTTAGTTGCGTAAAATCCCCACGGATACTTCCCCACCGGAGCCGGTGGGTGAGGTTATGTCGGACTCGAACCGACTAAAACGCACGCCGCCTGTGGGTCGTTTTGGTTGCCGAAGGTGAGGTTGACAGGCATATCCCTCGCACCCCGGCCGACCCAGGGCCATCTCTCACGATCCGGCCCTCTTCTCAGGTGTGTGGGGACTACAGAGTCCCCAACTCGTTCCCGGAAAACGGGGAGGCGCGCCAGGCGCCCCGCCGCCGCGGCCTGCTTCTGCCAGGGTGACAGGCGGCTCCACCTGTCATCCCCAGGCCGGCGCTCATGGGGGGCGGAGGTCGTTCATCGACCTCCGACGCCCGAGTTGCCTTCGTACGCGGGCAGCTAGGCTTGCGATCCTTCGTCGCTCGCGCTGCCGCTCCCGCCCCGCCTCCTCCTTCACGAGCATTACTTGTTCGCAGAAGGAGGCGCCGGCCGCCCACGCATCCGCGCAGCGGACCATCGCCGCGAGCAAGGTGGAGAGCGTGATAACCCTCTCTCCCAGGGCCGCCACAAGCTCCCGCCTCGGCGGCATAACTAATACTAGCATTGACTGACTAGTTTTAAGTCTAAAAACATTGTCCCGTTTTTTTTTTTTTTTTTTTTTATACCACTTAGTTGGCAGACAAGCACACGGCCCACCTGATGGAAAGTAGTTACCGTGGCCTATGGACGTCTGTAACACCAGAGGAGTCACAGTCGCGCTGCCAACCCTGTAAGTACAGAGTTTCTGTGCCGTCAGTAGAAGACAAATCAGGACAAGCCTTTAGTCTTCCCACTGACGGCACAAATTCTCCAGTGAGCTCTGGCTACCCTACTCACCGCTGGGAATACAACACGAAGTTATTATAACCACGGTATTCTGTTGGTTTAGTAAATCCAGTAAAAAAAAAGGGAACTCTAAATTATACAGGTTGTATTTTTGAAATGAGGCAGTAAAGATAGATCACGTCGTCTCCTACGAACATTTTACTGTAACTATCATCCCTAAATTTTGAGATATTTTGAACTGCATTTACAGATTTTGGCAAAATTGTACAGTCAACAAGAACTTTTAGTTCCAAAAAAATTTTTGTGTCATTCGATCCTGTTTCATCTGGGGATCAAAATACTCTAAGGTACCACTTTAGCTTTGAGTACTAGGAAGGACAGATATCGCCAAAAACGTTTCCCAAACATTTTGGCAAATAAAATAAATTTCTACAATTGTCAAACTTTTTGTTTTGGGAAGGAAGTAATAAAAATATTTTTTACCTAGAAATTGAATTTGACGTGAATATCATATGTAGTTCTTAGTGTGAGCTGAGTAAAATTGTCTTCTAATCTTCGAAAATGGAAATTACTAGACGCATATTTTAGTCAAAATCGAAACGCGAAAACTACATTAGTATGGTTCGCACATGCCGCAATGGATACTTATTGCGGTAACAAACTAAACTAAAATTACTCAAAACAAGATTTTAACTGTAAGTTCTGATGTAGGACTGGAGAAATTCTGTTTTCTACCCTAGGGGGATATCAGGGGAGACACAAGACCGAGACCGTAATTTAGCGTTATAAAATTATGTTACGTTTATTTAAGGGTTTTGATTCTGCTGGGATATATTTTGATACAATAAATAACAGAAGAAAGTTATTTTTTCGACAACTAAGGACCAGAACTTTTTCAGAATTTCTTAGGATGTAGAGTCTGCATCCCAAAAATTTAATGATAATTGCTTTAGCAGTTAGCCATGATTGTGAAATTGTAACAAATTAACTCAGTTTTAGATGTCTACAGGTTTTTCTATAGAAAATATGGTTGTGCAGTAATAATTCGTAAATATTCCCAAACCAAAATAGGTGGTCACAAAGAAAAAAACACTCTAGTTACGTCACAGGGGTAGAACACCCCAGTGGTGGTTACAAAGAACACATTAGTATCTAATTGATGAACCCGATGATTCACCTGTATATTTTAATACACTGGCATATACTAAATCAACCTGTAAAATATTTAAATACATGTACATATAGGGCTATGTACGTAACCCACAGCAAAGTTTGGACCCTATGACAAAAACACCTGTACAACCTTATTTTTAAGACCCTTTTAGAGATGAGCTCTAGAGGTTGTATGGGTACATAGTCAATTAAAGGGTTTGATTCCCAATTTAGTGCAAATATTGATATGCATATGGAATGTCTATTTGCAATAGTCTATTGATTATTGAAATCCAACAGAATATCGCATTCCCATTGTTCAGGTATGAAACCTTCAACCCAGGTAAAAACTTTATTAATTGAAGGGTAGTTCTGGATTCTGCAAAAATGCAATGCAAAGCAATAATAAAATGGATAACCATGAATGCGTATAGGTTTATAATGATTTGATATCAGTTTTACTTTTTTCTTTTCATTTCAAATTGCCACAAGTACTTTTGTCATAAATATAACTTTATCAGCTCTTGTACAATACTATTCCTACCTATGTCAGCTGTTTTATGAAGTAAGATTGTATTACAACTCTGTTGGACGGTTATGGTTCTTAAGAAAGCCTAATATTGAATTTGTTAAGCAATATAAATATAATACAATAACCATGACAATAACAATTATGTATAATATTAGGTAGGAGGATTTCATGGAGGTGAAGTAATTTATAAAAAATATTCAAATTATATTCAGTAAAGTCTGAAATAAGATAAGATAAAAAAAAATGTACATGGTATGTTTTTTTTAATTCAAATTTTTTTTATCACTATAATTATGCAAAGCTATATGTTTGAGTTTATGTATTAAAGTAGGTCAAATAGAATTCCTCTAAATAGATTAGATCATTAAATTTGATAGGTAACAGCTGGTATTACATTTTCTCAGTTTAAAGATAAGTAATCAAAGTATTTTATGTTTACACTCAATTAGTAAGTTATTAAAATTATTGATAGGCTGCAAGGAGTTTCTATTGATAACACTAACCTAATATTAATTTTGTTTGAATATAGCATAGTTAGTGAATTTAAAATGAAATGCTGCTGTTTGCTCTAAACTGAGTTCTGATATACAATTGACATCTTAGCATTACAAGTGACATAGTAAATATTAAAAATATCATTCGAAATGTGGTTCATAATGTATTTTTTAATAAATGAGACTTTAAATAAATACATACAAGTGATAATTTTAAGAATTACCTTGAGAGATATCCATTGCTAATTAATGTATAATTGAAAGGTTTCCTGAATAATCATATCATTCACATATTTTAGTGATAATGGTTAGACTAGTATTAAAATAGGTACACAACAGTTTTATACCCTTATTAATAATATTTTAATTATTGTGTGTATAATTTGTATGTATAATTTAAAACAACATGCAAAATATTCCATACCCAAAACATGTCACCACTGAAAATCTATTCAAATAAACTAGATTCTTTCTTCAGTTCCTATCATCGATAAAATCAGTTCAAAGAGGGATCATTATTGAGATCATACTAATCAGAGTAGTGATGGTTTTAGAATAGAATTAGAGACCTATAACAATTTACAAACAGACATCTTGACTAGTTTTCCACATTTAAAACAGGTTATTAAAAACAAGTTGCTTATATGGACAGTTAGGTAACTGATAATTTTGTGAGATTTAACAGGGTCATTAGCTTTGCACATTTAATACACATGTTTAAGAAAATACTCTACATCTTAAGATTAATTTTGGCTTAACAAAAGAAATGTTGTTATAAATTTGCAATCTTGGTTGATTTACAAAGAGTGTGTTCAAATGTTAAGCATATTTTGTAAAACTAGGTACAATTAAGTGTATGTAATGAGTGACATTGTAGAACAATGTCAATAAAGGTAGTACATTATATCTACATAATACTGCAACAACCTTATCTCTCTGCTGTAATGTAAAATTAAAAATGTATTCACAAATGTTACATTTAGAAAGAAAAATACTTACAGTTTCATGTACGCTTGTCCTTCGAATCTTTATCTTAAAAGAGTTACTATCCACAATCTGACTGTGGTATGTGGTGGTGCAATCAGATTTCTTTGACTTCTTTTTACTACGAGAACTGCAAATGCCCAACATAGACCGAGGTTTGCCACTACATGGTATAATTGCACGAGTTCTTTGCTCTCTTGACTCCCTTTTACTCTTTTTTGTTGATAATTGACTAAGTTCATGACTGTATGGTTTACCACTTTGTCGTGGTACATTTTTTAACGGTAACTTTGAATGGTGTTTGAGCTGTTCATCTTCTGAACTTTCACTATCCTCTGCTTCCTCCTCCTCATCCGCCTCCATCACCTCTTCTTCTGCAGACTCTTCATTCTCTTCATCATCATCTTGACACTCACTACTACTAACTAAGTTCAAGTTTTTTCCACCTTTCACTTGTGACAACACAACACTACTTTTTGAATGTTTCCTATGAGATGAATCTTTTGAGTCTTTTCTCCTTTTACTTTTGGGAGGTAAACAACCATTCATGGTTGAGGCTTCAGAGTTCTTTCGAGAATGATGCTTATGTTTTCTATGACGCGGCCGAGTGGGATAAGGAAGTGTCCCATTGGCCACTTGGAGCTTTTGATTGGCAATCTCGTCGATGCTCTGCTCGAAATCAGTTTCAAGCTTGACACAGGACACTGTGTCGTCACCTTGCGAGTTAGTATCAGAAATGACAGATGCCAGTTTTGGTAAGCGAACTTCTGGGAAGAGATCCTTGCGGACGGTGAGCCTTGCGGCTTCGTAACCGCCGTTCACGGGACTTGATCGACCAGACATACCGCCCGCCTCCCGCCACCCTGCATATAACTTCTACTAACCAGTCACCTGTCCGCGAAGTAAACAATCAGTTTGACACATCACATTTTCACTTTTGTGACCAAGCAAATCACCGATCGTTAAGCGATGTCTTGAATAGGTCAATGATTGTCGACGATTTTAGAGCAAAACATTATAATTTCTTCAATTTGCACTTCTTGTGCGTTCCAAACATCTTTTTTTCTTCACATATTCGCATTTTAGGTCATCCATGTTCATGTAACGTTGTGATTGCGAAAAACAAAGTACAGATCATTTTCGCGGACACTTGTGCTTGAATATTTGGTGATGACACATAAAATGGACGATATTCGAAAGCATGGACATAATACACACTTATTTTTAATTATTTTCGTCCACTGCGAGTTGATGAAAACTGTTGACCTTGTTTAGAAGCTTATTATGTTTCAAATTTTAATCAACAGATGCAGACATTGTCACAAAAAAGTTGTACTTGTTTGAACGCAGTAACCTTGGCAAGGCGTTTGCTTCGCATTGTTAAGAAAGACAAAATGGTACGGTAAAAAATCACATACATATAAATTTGTTTAACTATATTTTTTCATTATTTTGATTTTTTATTACCTATTTAAAGATAAATAATAATACTATTCTTATCTAAAAGTAAAAGTAGAAATTCTATAATGCATCTCATTACCCCGTAACAAGCATAATAACAAATGTCAAATATCTATTCAGATGCCAAACGTTGCTCATACAGAAATAGAGATGGCACCACTTGTTAAATTTACAGAAATTCAATACCTACGCAAAGATTATGTACATTTTTTGCTTTGCTTCTCTTTCTCTCAAATGTTGTTGGATTATACTTCTTGACTCAAGGAGATAATTAAAATACTAAAATGATTTTCTTTGTTGCACGGCTTAAATAATGTAATAGAAAAATACTGAAATGTTGGAGAGTGGGCGATTTGTGACGAAGTATGTGTTGTATGTATTGTGCGTGACGTTCATCAATAGTGATAATGATAACCTACACGGTCTTTCTGTAGCAGAGTACATAACTGGTGAGTCATATTTATATTTATTACATTTTGCTGTATATACATATCGATGATCTCATACATAAAATTGTAATACTGGCTTACACTTCATTGCTATGCTTATTATGTCCCGTCAACAACGACATACCTAAACTGTACGACTGTAGTTCTGCTTGTTGTTAAAGAAGTATTTTTATTTTTAATCTTATTCGCAAGGTTTATTACAATGTCAGGCCAGAAATTTATAAATTATCATAGGTAATGTTATAATTTTCAATTTTGTTAGTTGTATCAAAGTTATTTTAATAAGTAAGTATACCTACCTACCTACTTAGAGAACGTCTAAGGTGTACCTACCTATCAACAGCAATTTACTCGCCTTTCTTAACAAACATCATAAGCGTTATAATTATATGGACAAAGTCTTATACCTAGTAGTTCTGTGAACAGTAGATCTTGCGAGCACCCTTTGCCACATTTTTCTGTTACCCCTGTAAAAAGGCCAGAATATTTTTTCTACCTAAAATTATAGGTACCTAAGTACTAACCTAAGTACTAGGAGGTTAGGTAGAAAAAAAATGTTCCATTGTTCTGAATAGATTTGATTAAAACGATAAAAAAAGAAGATAGCAATTGAATTAGAACCTCCTCCTTTTTGGAAGCCGGTTAAAAAGCAGGAAGACCAGCCAGCTCTTTGTTTGGTCTCCACTGTGCCCTTTGCTAGTCAGAAGGACACGTAGAGAGCCTCTGAGCAGCCGTCTACAGGGGCACTCCCGTTTCGGCCGGAATTGGCCAAAGCGGCAGCATTTCGTCTGGAGTGAGAGGCACTGCAGTCTCCGTTACCCAGGGTGCACCACGTGGAGGTTGCAGGCTATATAATATACCCCAACTCAGTTTAGAAACCCACGGTGATACTCTTTATTAAGCGTATATATGTACTATAAAACCAGAAGTAAAAAGTACTTTAAACTGACGAATCAGCTACCGTAACGATACGCTTTCCGCCACAATAATGTAGAAGATTGAACTAATATGGAACTCTTAAACCTATACGTTTTGTCCACTTCCTTAAATAGGCCATTACCAAAATTTGAACATGTGCCTAAACAGCTGAAACTTAAGTTTAGGTACATATTACTAGTAGGTCTGTGAATCAAATCTGTTATGCTTATAAAAAACTAAACGCGCTACTGACCAAAGATAATGACGATCCGTTCTTAAAAAAAATCTACCGCAAACTTCCCCCCTTTCTTTCATGATTTTTTTTTTATGACGAGGTTCACCCTTATGAGATAAAATTTTTTTTTACAACAAGCTGTGTCGTCATCAATCAATGTGGAATTATGTCCTTGTTGTTTCAGCCAACAATCATCAAGATTCGTTCACAAATAACACTACAACAAACTTCCCCCTTGAGGATATAGGGGGAGAGGTAAGGGCCTTACCTCCCCCCTATTTCCCCTCCTATAAAAAAACTCGAAAAAAGTTGTATTTTAAATCAAAGAACATACATGCCAAGTTTAGTGAAAATAGGTTAAGAAATGCTGCCACTAGACCGTAACTGACTAGCAAACAGACATACGGACGAAATCAAAATCGGCCGCCTTTTCGAAACTCGCTTCACTTGCTCAAATATTCTACCACTAATAGTTCTATGAACAGTAGACCTCGCTAGCGCCCTTTGCCTCATTTTTCTGGTACCCTTAATCAAATGTGGTATCCTAAGAAAAAAAACGAATATGTATTTTCTTATTTTAAGCAGCCGTTTTTACCATGACTTTAAACATGACACATGGCAACGTTTACGTACACGTAAAATCACAGAGCTGCATTGTGGAACTTAATTAACTTTCAAATTCCGACGAGTTACCAGTAAAAAAGTATTATTTTGAAAGTTATTCCGCAGTTGCCTATCTACAGTTTTTTTCGTGCGTTCATCAGATGACGGACGTACGCTGTCTCGGGTCTGCAGCCGGGATTTAAGTTTGCCTAGAGCATATCCCGCGAACCGCTGTTCATCCTGTTCCATCTACGGTCTCAAGGTAGCCCCTTCAGGTGTGCGAGACACGGTGTCCCCATCGAACTCCGGAAAGGGGGATATGCGAACATCGTGCCACTTCAACGGTGGGGTAAAAGGTGACAGATGGTCGCACCTTTAACTCCCACATCTGCACTCGGCGACCAGCCTGTCCCTTGACTGCTCTCCGCTGTGCCCTATGGTATTCAGAGGGACATGTACGAATAAACCTCAGAGCAGCCCTCCGCAGGGCCGCACCCGTCGCGACAGGTACTTGCCATAGGCGGCAGCGTCCCCCCTGGGAGAGAGGTGCTGCCGTCTCCGTTACCCAGGATGCACCACATGGAGGTTCCTGCCACGCACCCCGATCTCGTTTCCGCTTCTGCTTTTTACAATATTAGCATAGATTATGTATCTATATATCTCTATTCTATTATTGTAGATCATTATGTACATAAAATGAATAAAATCTTAGTAAAAACAAATATATAATTAATATATTTTTGTGATGTCCTTTACACAGACTACGAAAAACAGTACAAGTCACCTAAGCTAATTTCGACTTTAAGAACACGTTTTTTCACATTAATAGACGATGGTGATTACAAATAATATACTTAAGAAAAAAATCTGGATAATGTGTGATGTCAATAAGGTCGAAAACTACTTACCTATATTTATAGGTGAAGATCATAAGAAATAAGTAAGACTATGTACCTACTTAAGAGGTATAGATGATTATGCGTACAACATGAATAAAATCATAGTAAACATAAATGAAGTACATATTTTTGTGTCCACGTTAGTGACATTGTGTGAACAGAAAGCCTCTGACGGGACACGTATATTCAGTCGGACACGGCCCTAGCACGTCACGGACCAGTGTGGAGGGACCTTATTTGCTTACAAATATCCTTATTACTTACCATTTGACGTTTAGTAAAAAGTAATTTGGCTAGACAGTCAAATACTCAATTCGGCCCTATTGATATTAACAGGGCCGAAATGTATTTTCGGACATGATACAGACAAATCAGAAAGCACGGTGTCATGTAAGACGGGGCAATCAGAAGTCTGAGTTCGCGCATGCGTTTGCACGGACCGATAAGATTCGTTTTCGTGCTCGATAAACCGTAACGATGTTGTCAAAATTTGGTGTAAACTCATGGTAAAGCTACTGGATGTTTCACTAAAACAGCCAGAAATCATCAAGATTCGTTCATGAATAACGGGAGTCATTATTTTTTTGGTGAAACGTCCAGGGATGTTTAAAATAAGAAGATACGTATAATTTTTTTAAGGATATAAAATTTGATTAAGGCTGCCAGAAAAATGTGGCAAAGGGTGTTCGTTAGGTCTAGTTCACAGAACTACTACTTAGTATAGTAAAATAGTAACTTATGCGCCGTGTCATATTCTCCAGACAACAGTCGATATATTTGTCGGCAGATTTACCATACTCAGGCGATGTGTCGTGGTCGTAAGGCCAATAATTGTTGCGTCAAATTCCAGGTCCAATAAAAATTTAACTTTTCGTGTTTTATTGCTAACACAGGTGTAAATTGATAAAAACCAGTTAACATCAACATGTGTTTGTTTACTACGATGTATGAATGAGAGGACAAGCGATATCTTATTAAGTACTCAACCGTTTATAGATGAAATAATTTAATGGACTGGTGCAGTATGACAGATGCCTTAAGTCATAGAAGGTAACTTGGTACGATTGGAACGCAACATAAAACTATTATAATTTAAGTAAATCATTTATAAATATGTTATAACTTCTAATAGTACGTTTAAAAAATATAGTGTGACAGATTTCAGTTTAAACTACTACAAGTAACTTAAGCTATAACGTGATTTATATTTTGACGTGACGATATTTTTATTTCTGCGAGACCTCGTAAGACAGTTACGTTTTATCGCTTTTGTTTTTTTAATTTTAGTGTAGAGGCTGTATTATTTTTGGACATCACATTTTAATCGTATGGACTCATTATGTTAATGGTCAGCGTTGCCAGAATGTAACTTTTGTAATATTTTGCGTTACTTCTGTCCTTCTTATATTATTTCTGTGTAAGACAACTCAAAATGTTACTTTTGCCGTATCACATACTGGAAACTTCGATTTTCTTTGTTTTTGATTATGAAAGTGAAAATAGCACAGAAAGTGAATAAATAATTACGAATATTAGACATGGAATTTATTGAGGTATATTTGATTAATGGTATTTGGTGAAACTTGCTACACATATTGAATAAGGCACATGTACTTTAGCTCAATATTATTATTTTTGGACCTGATCGGTTTCACATCCCGGCAATCTCAAAGGTTACCGCTGCATTCTTCCGTAATTTGCGATTCAGGTCGAAAGTAGCGTAAAATTTTACAAAAGTTACTTTCTGGCTACGCTGTTGTTAATATTTTGTAGCCCGACTCGATTGTTCTCACAATCAAATGAGACAGTTCAACCCTGGACTACAACTGTCATAATGCACCCATTAAATTATTTCAACTATGAAAGGTGTAGTTGAAATAATTTAATAGGTATATTTTGTGATAGAAGCCTTGAGTCATAGAAGGTAACTTAGCAATATTGGAACGGAATATAACACTATTAAATCAAAGTTAAATCGGTATACAGTTTTATTTGAGTTGTGTTTAAGTTTGACAAATAAAAATTATACCCAATTGAGAGTCGTAGATAGGAGAAGAAAACGCGGTTTTCAAAATTTCCATAAATGATTGCCATGAATTGTTTAACGAAAAATCGAAATATTGCTGTTTTCGACAGATATGAAGCGTTTAGACAGGCATTCGGTCCATAGCGGACCATGCTCGAATCACACACTACATCATTATTATTATCACACATACATCAAAGGTTTACAGCATCCTTAAACCTTTGAGGACGCCGTAAGGCGAAACCGGTCAGGTGTAATAATAAAAAAATAAACAAGGAAAAGCAGTGGGATATGATAAGGTGACAATCTAGATGCTGAAGGGTAGACATGGCCTCGTAGCAAGTCAGATGTGCCGCCTTTTCAACATATGTTGGATTAACGGTTGTGTACCAAATGATTGGTGTAAGGCCGTTATAGTTCCACTTTACAAAGGAAAGGGCTCTCATCAGGACTGCAAAAACTACAGGGGCATTAGCCTACTCAGCCTCGTCGGCAAACTGTATGCGAAAGTGTTGATTGAGAGACTTATGAAAGATACCGATTACAAAAAAAAAAAAATTTGAGGTTTTAGAAAGGGAATGGGATGTACGGTTCAGGTCTTTTCCTTGCGAAGCATAATTAGAAATTTTTGGCCAAGAGTCAAAAAGTCTATTGCGCATTCGTGGATTTGGAAAAGGCCTATCATAAAGTGTTGATGAATGAACTCGGTTCTGTCTATGTGTGGGGTGAGTAGCAACCTTATTCGAGCTCTGAAGACTCTCTATGAGGACTCCAGTGCTTGCGTGAGTATACATGGGTCATTCACTAAATGGTTTAGCATCCAAAAGGGTGTAAGACGGGGATGTGTAGCGTCACCATGGCTATTTAACTTATTCATGGATAGTTTATTGCAAGATTTAAAAAATAAAGAATGTGGTTTAAGCATGAATGAATTACTATTACATGAAGTAAAGTGCAAAGGTAAGATCGTGGTAGAATGGATGCTGAAAAGACTGTAGGTCTGGTGCTGTGCTACGAGTGCTACGACCTAGACTTATGATTATGTACTATCAAACTAGTTCCGTCTTTTTTAGGGTATTGCTAATAAGTGCTAATAAGGTGCCCTCGCAGTCGGGTATTTATTTTTAAATTATTAATTTTAAATACTTTCATATGTTATAACATTCAGGATTAAGTTTATGATGGCAGCTATCTTGTTAAAGTTATGTAATAAATACCGACTCTCGTAACCCGACTAACATTCATCCAAACTGTCACATTTAATAATACATAGTACTTATAAATAATACATAGATCGTTACGTGTAGCAACTTATTTGCTGCGTTAGTTCCGGTCGTATTCCGGGCCTCCGAAGATCTCTATTGTATCATTTATTGCTGACTGTATCTAAAAAAATACACCATAATTGCGAAGAGAAACAAACCTGATATTATGAATAATATTTGGGAAAAGTTAAAAATTATTCTGGTTGCATCTGAGGCTCTCATTTCGGGGGGAGTTTTACTCTTCCACTTTGCATGGTTTTGGACTTCCATGGTAGTGAGTCTATTGGTTCGCATGTTATCTTCTGCGACGCTTGACTTGTAACAACAATCGCCTATAAGAATTGATTCTGTTCATTGATTTTCACAAAAGTGTGGATAGATATATTCAAACTAGTCAACAGTGAGAGCATCCAGTTGAATAGCACCTGTGCGAATAACACCCAGCCTATACCATGAAGTGCACTCGACGGTAAACAAATTATTGGGCGACTGAGCAATAAGTGCAGGTGAGGTGCCTCAGCCTTTATAGTTACAAAAGAAGGATCCTAGGAGACCATCCGAGGTAGGACACGGCGGTATTTCCGCCCAATTGAGCAGTCCGACTGGGGAAGTACCTCCGCCCTACAGAATACCGCGGCTATAATAACCTCGTGTTGTGTTCCCAGCGCAGCGGTGAGTAGGGTAGCCAGAGCTCACTGGAGAATTTGTGCTGTCAGTGGGAAGACTAAAGGCTTGTCCTGCTTGTGCTATTGACGGCACAGAAACTCTGTACTTACAGGGTTGGCAGCGCGACTGTGGCTCCTCTGGTGTTAGAAACGTCCATAGGTCACGGTAAGCACTTTCCATCAGGTGGGCCATGCGCTTGTCTGACAACTAAGTGGTATAAAAAAAACCATCGATAACTTGTGAACAAATTCTAAACTGCATGCAAATCTCTGAATTAGGAAAAAATACAGTCAGCAAAAAAACTTCGGTCCTATGGGGATTAGCAGAGTAGAGTACTAGAAACCGATAAAATCTTTAATTTATAACTTTTTTTTTGTAAAAATCAGGAAGAAAACAAAACGTTCAATAAAATGTTAATTTTCTAAACCACGTCTTTCTCATAACGTATGAGAAGTGTCATAAATAACAAAGTATAATAAAATAGTAGTAAACATATAAGTAACTCATTATGTAAATATATTTACGTCGTTGGTACCCTGCCCACATTCAATACTCATTGTACTTGCTTTTATTTAATCCAATTGCCTCATACATAGCTGTTTAATACTTACAAAACAGGGTAGTTAAGCCCATGAAAGGGCACAACAAGAGCTGTTTGTGATGTCAATCTTTTATTTGTTTCAGATCCCCTATGTGTACTGGATAAAACATTGTAATTCTTGTAGACTACATAGAACTTTAATTTGAAATACGATACCGTGTAGCAACCACAAGTGATCAGGTATCGAACAGGTGACAGTGAGGGTGTTGTATGTACATCGTGATGTCAGTGTGGTAGTGTAGTGTGTGGTGGGTGGTGGTGTTGGGTCGAGGTGGCGCGACTGGCGAGTGATGCCCATCGCGGTGATGCAGAGGCATGGTAGACGCGGCTGCGGAGCGCCGGGCCGCCGCCGCCGCCGCCCTCTGCGATGCCACCTCCAGTCTGACCAAGTAAGTACATTTGGATTAAATTCTCATTATTATACATTTTATAAGGGTAGTTGTTTACTACTTGATGTATCCTATCAAAATCTAAATTGTTATATTTCTATAAATCAAAACTTAGCGCCAATTTGCTAAAAGTTAAGAAATTGAATTGGGTTGATAATGATTAATTCGAGTTCAAGAATTCATAAAATTTTAAAATTAGCTCTTTGTCGGAAGTTTTTAGTCAAGTCGGAATTCCTTTTTTGCAGCTTTGGATGGAATCCCAAACTGGGCAAAGAGGATTTCTAATAGGAATAAGGTATAATAACAATAGTGTAGATCAAAAACATTTATTTATTCTGTATAGAGCATTAAAACAGACCTTGTAAAACGTTACAATAAAAAATATTACCGACTTGTTTAGCAAATGGACCACCGGCGCTGGTTCAAAACGGGGCTCCGACCTGAGCAGACTACGGCAACAAACTCAACGGGCTTTTTTACTAACACATCTCTAGCTACCCCATTGGGAAAGAAGCGTGACTGCATGCACGTATGTATCTCGGTAGAGATATGTTAACAAAAAAAGTCCAGCAATAGCTGAAGGCGGAGATTATTATAAATAAAAATTATGCAGCGATTTAGATATACTACGAGTATGTAGTTCAATTGAATTTCTTTATAGGGCAAGCATTGACGGTGTCGACAATTCTACCAATTCTGCGTTTGACAATTATTTGACTTTTTCTATTACAACACTTTTATTGCTTTTAATTGATGGAAACATTTTTCCTAATTTTGTAAATATAGTTGTTAGCAGCGTGATGTCAATCTTAGAACTTATACTCTTTAGTTTATTTGTTTGGGAATGATAAAAAAATCCTAACCCAGTGACCATTATTAACATTTCTACTCCTAATTCCTAAGCCTTAACAAAAAGGACGTGGTAGTAAATTGTGTGCAGGTAAAGCACTAATGGGCATTTGTTTTTGGATCTAAATAAATAGAAGATCTACGTTCTACGTCATTTACATCTGCTCTTTGTTTGACATGCTTTACCTTATACATTAAACAAATTACGTCGGGCCGACAGAAACAAAATGTACTTGGCAGCCAAAGAGTTTAATTGATTGATTGCTATTCGGTTCGAATGTCAAGCCATCATTATTGACCATTGGCATCTTGCCGCTGACCCCATTGTTCTGTAATCATTTTATTGAGCGTACATTATTGACAGAGTCAGGCAGTCCGGCTAAAAATTTGAACTCTGTAAGAAATAAAATGCAGTGCACGACATCGGTAGTCCAATATCTCCTCTCACAGTCCTCCATTATTTTTCACTGTACCTATATTAAGTGTACCGACCTACTTCAGTTAATCAGTGTTATATATTGTAATCCTAGAAAAAAATTGAATGCATTCATATTGAGTGTTATTTATTCCACTTTGGCACGGAGTTATTTACTATTGTGCTACCTCGCCGTAACTCCTTTGCTGCATGTGATTATTATTGGGTGTAAGTCGAGCCGACACGCAATACTAGTTTGTTGGTTTAATGAGTGCACCGATACGTCTCGTGAAACCGTCACGGCACGCGTTATCAGGGCCGTAGGCGTTGATGTGTGCTATATTGAAGTACAGCGACGTGAGAATGTGTGCGTTCGTAGTAGCGCTTCCAGGAAACGCGAGTAAATTTCTCAGAAGCGATTTACTGTCGCACGCGTTTTCAGCAATGAATGGTTTACCGAACAATCTTCACTAAGATTTTTCACATTTTACAAAGACTTAATTAGAACTGCGCAACAATGGAGCTATCTTATCATTCAAAATGTCCTCATTGTCATATCAATCTGTAAATAAGTAAACTCATGACTTTTGGCTATTTATAATTATGTAGTAATTCAAATAAATAACGTCCGTACGGTGTCCGCTTCATATTGTTTTGCTTGTTTCTATGACTTCATAATAAATGCAAACTTAATAATAATCATTAGTTGCCAAACTGCTTAGCATTTTGTCAGCTATAGTTCTAATACTAGCGCTTAATTATTTATTTAATTCCTTATAAAATATAATGAAAATTACGATATAACTATATAACCTTACTTACTACTTATTTCAAACATACTTAACAATCAGGGCCGTCTTTACCTATGGCGGGGGCACACAATAATTTGGAGGCCCCAAATTGGAAAGTTACGAAAGTGAATTTTAGAAACATATTTTTGGGTATTCAAATGTTAATGTGCCATTAATGATATAAGTATGCGGCCAACTTTTTTTGTTACTATTACGACACTAGTTTTTTTTCAGAATTTCGTTCTATTAAGGAAGTATTTCACATTTTTTAAGGATACCACTTTCCTATGCACTTACTTAATTGACAAATTACTCCAATATTCTTGTAGTATTGTTGTCCTCAATTCCTTTTATTATTATTTATCAATTGTATTTATGCCTGTTTGTTGTATCTATAGCCATATTTTTCAGCGCAGTCTGTCATCATCAGCCAGCCATCGGTTTTTAGGGCAGACGTTTTGACTTTAATTTTTTATCGGATGACTTTAATTCTATATTGTATAACCACATTAAGAATCGTATCCTTTAAAGAAACCAACTTAAAGCATGACTTACTAGACAGATCGCTATGTAACTTTTTAGTCGTGAACTAGCTTCACTTTCCACGTTTCGCTTACTTTTCGAACGACATATTTTGTCCAATACATCCTTTTTATCTTTTCCTTTTTTTCTTTAATATAACGTAGGTTTTATCCAAGTTTATAGGATCCACTTAAGCAGTGCAACATCTCACCCCGCTACTCCAGTGACTCTGCAACTAGATCTCGTCGGCCAACCGCAGATGCGAGGCGAGAAATACTCACAATATACTCGATATACAAGATAGGCTTGCTTACACTAGTGGCTAAAAGTTTGCTCGTAAAATGATTCTTGACCAACTAAACACTCTCGATAACAACCTGTAGACATGACTGGGCCTGTAATTCTTTACCAAGGCATTATCACTTTTTTTAAGAACAGTCACCATGACCTTGGCATTAAACCCTGCATGATGAATCTTGCACTGCTCTACATCGGATATCTCCACGGTGTAATGGCGCGTGGGTGTGGTTTATGTCAACCATGAAATCATACAGGTTGTCTATAATAATTTTCCACCTGTTCGAGAGTTTTAAGTTTTGTCTGATGAGGCTTCAGGAGCTCTCCCATCTAACGAAAACGAGTAGATGGATCCCGCCTCCTCCTCATAAATTCGAGTCTCATCTCAGGGGAGTTTAAGACTTAACTGTTTTCGTTGTTACTCTATAGTTATTATTAATACGACAGTAAAATGAGTTTTTCAAAATATGTAACTGGGGCACGTGCCCGGTATGCCCTGTTACAATACAGTATTTATACATGGGTATGGGTATTGGACGCATTATTATATGAATACGTGCACTCACAACATTCAATGTCTATTTCGCTTATGCGCGCGCCCACGTAGCTACGAACTCTGTTCTAGAAACTAGTTCTAGGAAGAAAGTGCAGAACATTACCTGTCGCGGCTCTCCGCGACAGGTAATGTTTCGTGAGCACTTTCTTTAGGTGACACTTGGACCTCACATGTCGAATCAACCCTTCACGCAACTCGTTTGTTGTAGAGGGCGTTAAATATTTTCTGGCGCGTTTAATAAAGTAGTTATAAACCTTAGGCACTACTAATGATGAAGCCAAAAAACGGAAATCCAGCGTAACTATGGAAATGACAAAGTAGGTCATTTTAGTATATGAATGACGTGATTCTGAGGTAATATTGACCTGATGTAATATTCAATAGAAGGTCGACTGCTCTACTTTCACTGTTAGAAAATATTTTTTAGGTTTCTTCGTGTTTTTGTAATGGCCTTTCAGTACATTTGTTGTAAATGTACATAGTTTGCGTGCCACTGCGTAGGTTAGGTAAATATTAATTGCATAGAATAAAAACACTGTAAGGTAACTGATTATTATCAAGCCGTCTCATTTCACAAAAGTCAGGCAGAAGTGAGGAAATAAAAAGGAAATGAATTGGTATACACATAACATCTCAAATACCTTTTTATTTTTTATATTCGGGTAAACAAACACCGGACGCCGTTACACGGGCCGTGCAAATATCCATCAGTCCGAGGTGGAGAAGAGTCACGAACAACTTTTGTCTGAAATCGAGACTACTCTCTCTGGAGTATCCGATTGGGGACGACTAAACCTAGTCCAATTCAACCCCACTAAGATACCAGTATGTGTACTCACCGCTAAGAAAACCTCATTCACTGTAGTGCCGCAATTCCTGGGCACACCGCTTACAATTATTTATATTAATTCGAGGACAAGGTTAAGTTGGCATCAAAGAAACTTTGTGTGCTCAACAGGGCGAGTCAGTACTTCACTTCGGGGCAGAGCCTCTTTTTTTGTAAGGCACAGGTCCGGCCCCACATGGAGTACTGCTGTCACCTTGCTGGAGCGCCTGCATACCAGCTTGACCCATTCGACTCGGTGCAAAGACGGGCGTTGAGGCTGGTCGGCAATCCCAGACTCGCAGGTGATGTGGAACCTCTCCGCTTTAGGAGAGATTTTGCTTCGCTGTGTGTGTTCAACCGCCTATACAACGGTTTGTTTATTTATTTATGAATAGACACACCAACAGTATACCTACATATAAATCGTTGACATCGTAGAATACAAAGTATAAGTTCTGATATGTACACCAATTAGAGGCATGTACAGTTCACACCATAAGATAGCGTACGGTTAAGTGCTAGTTAACATATTAGGATTCAAAACTTGAAGAGTAAATTGGACAAAGAAAATTCGCAAAGTCTATAAAAGTGATGTCAATACCTTTGCCCTAAAAGCACCAAACGAGTAGTGGAAAATGTCCAGCTGGTCGAGTTTACTGTTTAACGCATTGTACTCAAGACACGCACGTGTCAGAGGTGAATTAAGTCCTATGTTGGTTCTCACTAATGGTTGGCAGAAGGTTCTGATCAAAGGGTGACGCGGTGGATTTCGAGGCACGTTGTACAGAAGGCGGTTTGATAGGTTACTGAGGTCAGTATTACTGTTTATGGTTTTATATAAGAAGGTCATATCGTGCAGCCTACGACGATTCGTTAGCGATGTCATTTTGAAGTGTTTTAGACGCTGATCATATCTAGCTCTGTGTGAAATGCCCTGTGAGATGAATCAAATACATCTAGTCGTGTAAATGCGCGCTGTATGGATTCTATTCGCTGCGCGTGTGCGGCATAAAAGGGATCCCAAATCACGGAACCATATTCTAACTGACTGCGAACCAAAGCATTGAAAAGTGTGATTCTGATTTTAGCATGTCTGAAGCCTCTGGTATTCCGCTTCAAGAATTTGGGCAGCTTTTCCGGTAATTGCGTTAATGTGTGAAATAAAACGTAGCTGTCCGTCCATTGTTACTCCGAGGTCTCTAATTTCGTCCACCTGCTGAAGCTCAACTGTGCCGATGCTATATTTGGAGACAATTCCGTGTTTCTTCCTTGAAAATCTAACGTGGCAACATTTGGCCACACTACGTTGCATTAAATTAAGTTTGCACCAAACCTGTAATCTATCCAAGTCGCTTTGAATAAGACTTTACAACCTTGTAAAGTTTCAAGTCATCGGCGAAAAGAAGGCAATTAAAATTTTTTATGACAGATGTAATGTCGTTTATGAAAATTGAGAACAGAACTGGGGCCAGATGGGAGCCCTGAGGCACTCCAGAGACCGCGTAGTAAGGTTGTGAATTATACCCATTGACAGTAACTATTTGAAGTCTTTTTGCTAAGTATGACTGAAACCAATGTAAAAGGGACCCTGTTATACCGAAATGGTTTAATTTTTTAATGAGAATTGTGTGATTTACCTTGTCAAACTCACTGGCAAGGTCCGTGTATATTGCGTAGACTTCCAATCCCTTATCCAAGTTATCACTTAAATCGGACATGAAAGAGCACAAATTTGTCGCAGTCGAACGACCAGCACGAAAGCCGTGTTGGTTAGGTGACAGCAACGCATCCACATGAGCAGTCAAGACAGGACAGACTATTGACTCGAAGAGCTTGGAGAAACATGATAAGATTGCTATGGGCCGATAGTTCTTAGCATCGCTGGGGTCACCCTTTTTAAATAGCGTTTGTGCTCAGGTAATAATGTTTTAATAATAATGTTTGAATTGTTTGACATGATGTCCACAGCAATATTCTGTCATCGCACCGCTCGCCGTAGGCAGAAAATTCATCCCCACACATTGCAACCTGAGACGGTATGCCTTGTGCAGTATGAAAGAAACATCATCCCACGCACACTCAAGTTGTGGAATGAACTCCCTGCTGCGGTTTTCTCATGCGCCTACAATATGGGGTTCTTTAAAAGGGGCATTAGGAGGTTTCTTCAGGGTCGGCAGCGCGAGTGTGACGCCCCTGGTGTTGCACACGTCCATAGGCCACGGTAACCACTTCCTATCAGGTGGGCCGTGTGCTTGTCTGCCACCTAAGTGGTATAAAAAAAAAAACTGGTATGATGCGTGCATCTTCCAGAGAACTAGGAAGACTTGTAAACACAAATTAAATAGGTATTGTAAAGGTTGGCACATGACGGTATTCCCGTCCGAATTGAGCATTTCGACTGGGGAAGTACCTCCACCCTGTAGAGTACCAAGGCTATAATAACCTCGTATTGTGTTCCCGGCGGTGAGTCTCACTGGAGAGTTTTTGTGCTGTCAGTGGGAAGACCAAAGGCTTGTCCTGACTTTGTGTTGGCACAGAAAATCTCTGTTCTTACAGGGATGTGACTCTACTGGTGTTACACACATTCATAGGTCACGGTAACCACTTTCCATCAAGTGGGCCGTGTGCTAGTCTGCCACCTAAGTTATTTGAGAAAAAATGGAGACATGTTATCTAACCCCGACCCTTTAGTTATTTCAAGGACTCGTAGTCCTTTATAGATTGTCTCTTCAGTTATAATAATAATAATTGATTGATTGGCATCTATTTTTGACATCATAACTGTCGGGGACATGGGAGGATAAACTCTCCCCCGCCGAAACCGATGGGAGAGTTTATGTCGGACTCGAACCTGTGGGTCGTTTATGGTTTCCGAAGGTGAGTTTGACAGGCATATCCCCCACATACCGGCCGACCCAGCCATCTCTTTCGATCTACCCTTCCTTAGAGTGTGGGGACCAGAGAGTCCCCATAGTCTTCCCTGGAAACGGGAAGGCGCGCTAAGGGCGGGTTGTTTCATAGGATTGGTTAACGTAACATACGTACGTCAAATAATAACGCTTACAGACGATGTTTAACGTTCGTTAAATATGAAGCGTTGTTTCACTGTATAAAAAACCGTTTGTCAACGTTAAAAAGGTTGCCAGTAGAAACCAGTTACGATTCCTTGAAAAACACTTGGGAGACGTTTTATCATGTGGCAATATTTATCTTCAGAATGTCAATTTTTTTTTTTTTTTTTATATAGGACACGCCAACTTGACCTCACCTCGCCTGATGGTAAGCTAAAGGCAAAGTCTCAGGAAAGAGGGTCACCATTACAGACACTAAGTGCTACAATGGTGGCACTCAGCTTGGCGGCCTCATCAGATGCTTTTTCACGCCCCGCTTAAAGGCCCCGGGACTGTAGGAAGAAGGAAACACGTGTGCTGGTAATGAATTCCAGGTCTTAGTGGTGCGGCAAAGAAAAGAGTCTCCGAACCGCTTGGTTCTTGCTCGTATATTCTGCACAGTGTGAGGGTGACATCTAAGGCCTGCACGCGTTGTCCTATGTAGGAAAGGAGATGGTGGGATTAGTTGGAAGAGCTCGTCAGAACACTCACCGTGGTAGAGACGGTAAAATACAGCCAAGGAAGCAACATCTCTACGCATCTGCAAAGGCTTCGTCAAATTCAAATTTAAAAAAAAAAGTCTAATTGTCATTGTTTTTGACATAATTTTCGGAGGGAACTGTTTGTTTGGACGGCATCAGACCAAAGAGTATAGTAATCATCAGACGCTGTCTAGCTTATATAACGAGGTCGTAATGTAGCAATCGCTCGTGTCACTCGATGAATAATACGGCATACTGTAGTGTAGCTAGTATCTATTGGGTTTACTGCTGGATTTCTGAAATCTGCTTATTTATACAAATTAATGAAATAATACCTATCGGTCTGTTTAAATTATGAATTTACTCAATCTCATTCATTTAAGAAAATCACAATGTAATAAAATAACAGGTAGGTACACTCAATGGCAAACTGTATTTCATTTTCGATTTGATGTGTTAACAAAGAGCTACTTCTTTTGATACTCGATATCTAGCAATAATATATATAGATATGAATTTTAAACACCCTGTTTTTCTCACTACAGAATTAGATTCATCATTGCTTGAACTATTTTCAAATAAAGACGAAAATAAAAGAGTATCCATTATGTTTGAAACTGAATTTAATGTCAATTTTTAAACTCAATTTCTGAGTTAACGACCGTTAGCGCCATTTTAAACGTTGACGCGTGCGTTAAGTTATGCTGAAACAACCCGCCCTAAGTGCGCCGCCGCCGCGGCCTGCTTCTGCCAGGGTGACAGGCGACTCCACCCCCAGGCCTGTGCTCATGGGGGGCGGAGGTCAATCATCGACCTCCGACGCTCGAGTTGCGTCAGTACGCGGGCAACTTGACTTGCGATCGTCCTCCTGCTTGAAGGACTTGTCCTTGAAGTAGGCCTTTAAAAGGCATCTGTTGACACACTTTTGATCTTTACTTTTGCTGCTAAACATTAGACGGGGTGCAATCAAATTGACGGACCAAACGGTAATAATATTTATCAATTTTAACATAGGATCAACATTTTTTTTAAAGCTGACATTCGTCTCTATAAATATAATTTAACCACTGAATGACTAAGCTAATCGTAAGAAATAATTGCAAAAAGTCACTAACGACTCAGTCAGTAGATAGTGTAGATACCAAAGAGGATATAAGAGTAAGAGCGCGCAATTCAAACAAAAATTCCGAGCTCGTTTTTTTTTAAATATATCAGGACGCAAATATAGCTATACGTCTTTTTAGATGTTCTAGATGAGCTAGAAAAATGATTGCATCTTTCTTTAATAATCGAATAATTCTGATTACAACCAATCGATTAAATTGGTATTTAGGAAAGCGAAATAAAATTACTGAACGAATATTCATAATTCCTTTATTTGTCGTAAAATAATAAAGACGAATGTGTATATATACCGATTATCACACCTTTTTATTATATCATCAGCTATTGTGAACAGTGGATATTAAAGTTTTGCGTATCAACAACTTTTATGATATCATAATAAATGTTCAAGAATAAATAAGTTAAATTTTTTAATGAAAATTATTTCATTTTTAGGAATAATACTTATGGTTACATGAAGTTTAATGTTAAAAATATAATTTATTTACTCTTAAACATATTGGTTGATGGTTAGGTTATGATATCATAAAACTTGCCGTTATGCAAAACTCAATATGCACCGTTGACAATAGCTGATGATAAAGTAATAAGGTGTAATAATCAGTTAACAATACAACCTATCTCAGTTGATTTATACAAATAAACAACAGCAACAATTTACGGCAGAAATCGTCAATTATAAGAATATTTTCACCAGCACGAAAACAAAACAAATATGCCAATATGGCGTCTGTAAACTTGAGAACTTTGTGACGGGGAAGGAACTGGTTTCGGCCATCCTACCCATTCTGCGGCCTTGGGTCGAAAGGCAGCACGAGGTTAGAACTTAACCCCGTCAGGAGTTGTATGAGGTGATAGTCTACGCACGGGCACGGTTGTTTGGAAGTACATGGCCCGTAGCTACCTAGTAATATTTTGATTCATGCATTGTCGTGTGTATAAAAACCCATAGATCGCCTACTTCCAGTTAAGTTAGAATTATGAAATTTGGAAGGCAAGATCGTATATATTTTTTATTTTATTTATTGGGAACAAAAAACGGTTACATGTTACAGTTTAGAAAAAAAACGTTTAGATAATAGAATTATGTAAACACATAACCCACAACATTGTTCACAGATTAACAAAAATGTATAATAGCGAAGAAACAGGTTAAAAATAATGATATTACCTAAGTACAGAAATTAAACTATGAAACTATGTAAAATTTTAAGACTTACGGATACCAGCCTAGTTAGACAATACGGTTAATATTTCAAAAGCATAACTTTTGAATTGGTTATAAGATGCAGCAAAGATGTCAATGTCATTGAAATGCTTATTGTACGTTTCCACAAGTCGTCGAAGAGGTATGCGGACACCGGCATTGGTCTTGCTAGATGAAATATGAAAAAGCTGATATTGGCGTGCCTTTCGCCGAACGGTTGTTCTAGGTACAGTGTAGCATATGTCGTTAGTGATGGCCAAACAGTCAAATCTATTATTACATAGGCCATGCAACATCATAACATCAAGAAGTAGACGTCTAGATTTCAGGCTCAATATATTAAAGTGGGTTAACAACTCAGAGTAAGGTAGTCTAGACCGCGTACATTTATAATAAGTTGAGCGGAGAAACTTTTTCTGTACTAACTCCAGTCTAGAAGAATATTTAGTATAGCACAAGTAAAGGACAAATAGGAATACATAACTTAAAAATTTGTGGCTACCCACGTCACAAAATAATATTCTATATGTTTGTCAAGACCTATTTCTCAAGAACTTGTGAAGTTTTCAAATTGAAACTTATCAAATACCCAGGTCTGTAACGTTTTAGAGCTATGAAAAAACTAAACTTCTAAGTTAACACAATTAATAATAGTGCAGTTTATGTAGGTATCTTCTTCATTGTTAAGAAAATACTCGTTCTATTGGGACTTTTGGGAGGGGACATGAGATTACCGAGGCCTGCGGCACATTTAAATCAACTGTGGTGTGGTAACATTCGCTGCAGTAAAAATATTTGCCGAGTGGTTTCCGGCAGAGTAGAATTAGAGCCACCCCATCTCTTCCCATGCGGTGTCGTAGGTACAAGGCGACTAAGGGACAGGGCTGTTAACAATAAGTCGAGTAACTAGTAATGTCGAGTCAACAATAGTGCCCGGAATACGGCAATGGGCTCACCTCCTATTACGTGGAACCGAATACAATTATTGGTGAAATGTGGGTGTTAATTCACCTCTGCCTAACCCTTCAGGGATAAAGGCGTGATTATATGTATGATTATATGTATGCACATATATATTACGTTGTAACCAATATGAAATATCATAACGCTTCTTTACGATATGAAAAAAATGCAAATATGAGGTTCTTCAAGAGGGACATCAGGTTTCTTCGTGGTCGGCAGCGCGAGTGTAACACCTCTGGTGTTGCATACGTCCATAGGCCACGGTAACCACTTCCCATCAGGTGGGCCGTGCGCTTGTTTGCCACCTAAGTGGTATAAAAAAAAAGCTTTCAGTACATATCATTTAACATTTTTTGATGTCTACTGACATCAAAATTACTTCTAATTTGAGGGAAGGATTTCTGTGTATGCCTTGCTGGAATGGTATGACAGGTCTACAGTGTACAGCACAGTGCTGTTGCTGAAAACTGGCCGCTTTGCTCGCTAATTCGGTCGGTGACGAGGTAAGGGGCCGCGGTCGGTAGCGGGGCGGGGACTATTTTCGTCTGGCGGCCACGTTTGGAAAAGGCGCGGTGACGTCACGATCCTCCGTAGCGATGATGCCATCGGGCGCGACACGCACCGGTCGACTTGCCAAAATATAGCAGCAATGCTCGCTACGATGTGCCGCGGTCAACTTTATTTTGGTCATTGTCCGAGGACGGATGTTTTCTTGGTAGGTACTTCACCTAATGCATCATCGAGCCATATATATGTCTCATATATACATACGCTAACTTCTATTTCCCTCTCTGGTGCCTACCTCTCTCTGCCTAGAGACAACATCTCGTCATTTGAATCTATCCTCATGCCAGCATGTTTCGAGTACTCCTGACATGCTCCTTTTTCAAAATATAGTAGATATAAAAGTAGTCAAAGTCAAAAATTATTTATTCTGTATATACCATTAAAACGGCACTTACAAAACGTCAAAATTAATAATATATTAGACTAGTTTAGCAAATGGACCACCGCGCGGTTCGAAACGCTGCTTTGACCTGCGAAGACTCCGGCATGAACAGCTATATAATAAACTACCTAACAACATTAAAAATATTGATAATTTGAATGTGTAAAGGGTAAACTCAAAAACGATGTACAACAAATCTAATCATTTAAAGTAGGCAGAATAGAGGAAAACATTTATTGTAAATTTCTAAATGCTTATATATCTCATTTTAAGTGAACTTTATGTTCTTATGAGAAATATATGTCTTTAAACCTATGAACCTCTGCGGGCTTTTTTGTATACTTACAAATATTTACTTACTCTACTTAGTCCAAATATGATTGTTTGTTTGAGTAGCATAGTTGAGCGAACAGCTCATTTCCAAGCTTGTTTATCATCTCTACATTTTTAAATTTATTTACAGATAAACCCCTAATTTCATTAGGGAGCTTGTTGAAAAAGCGTAAACTGTTGCCCTGGAAAAAATACTAATTGAAATAAAGTATAATTTAAATAAATTAAAAAAAAAATCAATTTTTGACACCTATTGCATAATAATAAATATAATACTGATATCTTACACCCCAAGGTGTAAATAAATAATATTTATCTACTTAGGTATATGATTTATGAAACTAAGAGTTGATGATTACTTAACTCTTAACAAAAATGTTAATTGTTGCAAAATTGTTACATATTATTATTACCTACTTTACACCAGGACCAGCAATCAAAGTCGGTAACAGTGTTATTTGTAAACTTTCGTGAAGGAAACACATAACATCGGGTGTAATCATGATTAGCAAACAACCTTTTCAACAATAAACCGTCAAACGAAAACCGAATGGCTTTTATCTAAACGATAGCTAATATTTATTACTTTACCAAAAAAGTCTTTAGGTATGCTCATTTGAGCTTTACTTATCATGACAGGTACCTGTGACATGCACAAACGTGATAATTATAGTATTTACTAATTACTTGTACGTGCACAACATCATCTGCATTAGCTGAAAAATTAGCTGTAAACCATTTGCCTACACAATCTCAGTTTCTAAAATACAAAGGAAAAACTACGTAACACCTGTAACCACACTCCAAATTCCGGCTGTGATACAACCTTATCGGCCCCCGGCAGCTCCCTCCAATAGCTGAGCTTAGAGTCGCATCATCCTCATAAAAGAGAATACCCCATTTCGGGTATCGATGCATCCCCGTTGAGGTTCGAACAGACTGATACAGCGGCCGACACAAAGAGCACGTTCTTCCCGTCACTGTTAGGGTTAAGTAAAATATTGAAAAGGTTTGTAACCCCCTGCGTAGACGCCAGAAATGCCAGCAAATCCACATCCCCCGCGCGACGCACCCCGAGACCCTCACATTGGATTGGTTGAGGTGCCTGATCCCACTGAGTCCCGTCAAAGGGATTCCACTGACTCCATCACCGATTTCAAGGCGTCGCCGAAGGAGGAAACTTCCTCGGGAACCAAAAGAACCAAGTAGGGGTGGTCTGTAATTCGGGGAATGAGTAGAGTTATATAGGTATAATAGGTATGAAAATAGGAGGTGGACTTAAGAACTCCTAACTAAACTAGATGAATCTATCGAGTTTGGGTTCATTTGTCTTAACAAACTCTCTGGTAGTACCTGATATTCAAGGTTTTGAAGATGGCGTCAGAAGGGGGTCATAGGAACTCCTAAACTAAACAGTATAAATTATTGAGTTTGGGCTCAATTGTCTTAACAAACTCGGTATAACATTCTATTCAGGGTCTGAAAACCATGGGTAGGTGGATAACAAGATAGACTAATTGTAAGTATTTGGATTTGTTTAGTTGGTCTTGGTAAGCACTCTCGTGCTACATGCATGATACACATGACAGCCTCTGTGGCGTGGCCGTAGTGAACGCGACTGCTACCCAGGAGACGCGGGTTCGATCCCCGCTCAGTGCAAATATTTGTATGCATGAATATGGGTATTTGCATTGGTCTGGGTGTTTCTATGTATAATATGTATGTATTTACAAAAAAAAAAAAAAAGTATTTAAGTATGTTTATCCGTATTCTAGATTCCATAACACAAGCTAGTTAAACTATGCTTACCATGGGTCTAGATACCGTTGTGTAGAATGTTGTAGAATTTATTATTATTTATTATTATTACATATTACTAAAAGACAAAAATGAATAAATATTAATAAAAAAATATTTAAAAAGCATGCTATTCTTTAAAAATCTGTTGTACTAAAACGATGATAATAATTTTATGCAAGAGTTGTGCAGATTTGTAAGGCTTGTATCGCGCATGTTATATTCTGTTCACGCTACAAGCTTTTCAAATCAGTACAACCGTTGCATTAAATTATTATTAGTACAGGAGTTTTTTTAGAGAAAAATTTGTTTCTAAAATATTTGTTATTAATAATTTTATACTTTTCAGTCATTATTTTATTTTGTTTTAGTTATTATTTATTAAAATGACATATTTTACCTTTCAAAACCCGCATTTTAAAAGAGGCTCAAGTATAGATAAAACAGATCGTCCAGTCATTTCCTGGGCGGGGAAATAGTTACTTACGCATTGGTCTTATTCTAGAACTGCCCTAAAACACAATGCGCCTGAATTTAGATATGAATCAAGTCTCGCTTGGAGATAAGATTACCTATGGAACATGGCAAGTGACAGTTCAGTACATGTTATTGTGAGACAAACGAGACATTCATGCAGCATATCCTTGCTGGACTTTGACTATAAAGGTAAGCTGCTCGCTTGAGTCGCGGCAAACAGCTAGTTTTTCATATCTAACAAGCTCACGTCCTTTTTCTAGCAGTATTGTATTATAATTGTGTAATTTTACCAATTTATACTTACCTCATGAAATTTGTAATATAATTATTAGGATTACACAATGTAGGTAGCTAGATTGAGTTATACTTAATTATAAATCATAATGTTGACAAATGCCAGCACGTTCTTCATTTGCTAACTGACCGATAATGTTTCCTGCAGTATTTTTTTTTAATTATGTTTTTAATAAACATTTTAAAGCCATAATACTTACATTTCCCAGTCTTTTCTTAAAATTACCAGTTATCTTTTATTTATTTTGCATACAATCACATAATCTATATTCTACACCATGGAAAACCATCTTTCCATGGTGTAGAACATGATATATTTAACAGCCACTTTAATTGTCTCACTACCAGAGATGCCAAAGACTGCGAAATGGAAGAGTAAGAGCTGGAATGTGGACCTCAGGCTTCGACATTAGAGCCTCGGATGCAACCGTGACTCTACGCTGAGATGACTTACTACTACAATTAACTAGAATACCTATTTGAATCTATTTATGAATGAAGAGGCTAGACTCTAAGGAAAGCTATATTATATCTCTTCTATTTCAAATTTTACCTCACCATTGATAACATAGCGGAAACCGGCAATTGTAAAAGCAGCAGTCTAACAAAGTCACTTGAGATCCTTTCATGTTTAATGTTACATACATGCATAAAGAAGCTGCGTTAGTGCAATAGTTAAAGCAACTAATAAATTTCGTTACACTTATTGCCAATGTGCTCTTCCAATTAAGATAAACACCTATTAGTACTGAGTTCTATCTAATACCATCATTTAGCTTGATTGGAAAGGTTAGCGAGAGTAATAGTATATTGTATGAGTGTGACCCACTTGCTCGGCAGTAGGTACTATTATTATTTTTTGTTAAACAACATGGAACTTTATAAACATGAACAGTTATTCTCATGACCAATTTAAAAAGCAGGAGCTAACTTTCACACTATTAGAAAGTAAATCATTAAATCAATGATTAATATAGTTACATTTCTATATTATTCTCGAGATATTAACTGCCTGTACAACGGTCTGTGCTAAGATGAATTGTTTGACATGATGCCCACAGCAACATTCTATCATCGCACCGCTCGCCGTAGGCAGGGAGTTCATCCTCACACATTGCAACCTGAGACGGTACGCACTGTGCGGTATGAAAGAAACTTCATCCCACGCACACTCAAGTTGTGGAATGAACTCCCTGCTGCGGTCTTCCCATGCGCCTACAATATGGGGTTCTTCAAAAGGGGCATTAGGAGGTTTCTTCAGGGTTGGCAGCGCGAGTGTGACGCTCCTGGTGTTGCACGAGTCCATAGGCCACGGTAACCACTTCCCATCAGGTGGGCCGTGTGCTTGTCTGCCACCTAAGTGGTATAAAAAAAAATCGCGCACTTAACGGTAAACTATCTGTCAATATGCATCTAATTTGATTAAGTTTTATATTTGCAACCGTTGAGAATTTACGATAAAAAAGAAGGTGGTTATAGGTACTCGTATGTTACCAATGTACTCCAAATTGCCAAATCCAGCCGTCAGTAATATTAAACATCCGACGCAGATTACTAAATAGATGGCTTACGGGGTCATCATGCGATCAGCGAACGATACCCGTGCGAAGTCTGAGGTTGCGTCCCTGGTATATTTTTCTTTGATATGCTTTTTCACACCCCGGTTAAAAGTCCCGGGACTTTAAGAAGGAACTCGCTGCAACCTTTGTAAGAGTATTTTGCTAACCCATCCCAGAGATGCAAGCACTTTTCCACACAGGAGCGAGTTTGTATCTTATAGAGATGACACTGCTGCTCCTGCGTGAAAAAACGTCTCACTCTGTTCAGGACTCCGAGTTTACGCGAGGCTGTTTTGATGGTACTCTCGATGTAGTTTTTTTTATTCAGATTGTTGCGAACAACGATACCTAGTATATTGAGACTGACCTGCATTGGTAAAGATACTTTTGTTCTGAACGCAGATGTCTATGCCTTATTGGCATCGAACTCGACCAGGTTTTCAGAGCCCCATTGGTAAATGTGATTCAGGATCCTGTCAAGCTCGTTGACAAGAAGCTTCCTTTTTTCTACGATATCTAACTGTTTGGCCGCAGAATTTCCATTATAACTCCCGTGTAAGGTGCATTGTCTGCATAACAATGAGTACTGCCGGTGGACAGCATGTCGTTGATATGCAAGGAAAAGAGAGTGGGTGATGTGGCACGCCAACATTTACCTGCAAAAACGCTGAAGCTCATCCGTCACAAACGACGCGAATACGGTGGAAAGCCCCTGCAGGAAGCTAGCGACCCAGTTGCACAACTTAGGAGGTAGACCAAAGGCTGGCAGCTTGGAAAGAAACGATTTGTGCCAGACTCTGTCGAAAGTTTTGGCGATGTCAAGACTAATTGCCAGTGACTCGCCGTGGTTGTCCATAGCTTCACCCCAAAGATGGGCAACGTATGCTAGAAGATCACGCGTTAACCGTTTCGATCTGAAACCATATTACCGGTCATTTATTAAGGATCCTCTAGTGATACTCTAGGCGACCCATGAGCTGTTTCTTGATGATGTGCTCGAAGACCTTGCACATCACTGAAAGGACGGCTATGGTAGGTATGTATTTAGACAAAATAATTTCCACTGGAACACAAAACACAACCTAGTTAAGCTATGCTTGCTATGGGTCTAAAGTTCTAGATGGCATTGTCTAGAATGTCCTGGAACTTTTATTTATTTATGTATAATGCAATCAATCGTCATGTATTGAAGCAATTGTACCTGGTCCTTACCATGGTTGTTTAACTTCGCGCGTATAATCAGCTTGTGGTCGAGATGGGCCGCGATCGACGCTCCACAACGGTCGCGATGCTGTTATGTTAATGCAACGCGTGTCGTTCGCGGTATCGTGGTACCGGTCGTAGGGTCGGAGTGTCGCTATCGTTCGCCGGTCACCAGTGCTGCGCGATCAGCTCAGGCGCGTGGTACTTACATGCGTGCCTACACTAACGTTTTTTTTGTTTTAATTTCGCTAATTGAACAAACATGCCAGTTTATTTGCAGTGACGTTGTGTGAAACTGATTTATGAACATATTACTCTGGTGGAAAGCTGCCATAGCGATCGATTTGGTTATATACGGGTGAATAAAATGATATATGTACTACTTTTTGTATGTCAGTAATGGATCGTATACTGTATATTTACCAAGTCTTTAATTCTGAACGTTATCGAATGGTGTATGAAGGATTTGGAAGGTTTTTATGAAAAACATGGTGTGAAAGTGCTGTTGTCTCATCTATATGTATATGTATGTATGTAATGTATTGTTATTAATTAGGACTATAAATTATTTAATTGCTTTCCACCGTTACATTTATATTAAAATGCTTACATTAAAAGACAAGCTTGGCAAAACACCAGAGGTTCATAATGTTTCATTTTAAATTTTGGTCCTGATTCGTGACAAATTATGATTTTATTTAGTGGGAAGGTTTGAACTATTAACTATTTAAAATTTAGATGTCGCTGTTTATACGTCGCATATACATAATGAGTCATATTTATGTAGGTAATTATTGTAACATATACACAAGGAAGTCCTACATCGAATTACATGTACATAATATTTCTATATTAAATGATGACAGATTCTTTTATTGGCATACCGAAAAGTTTTAAAAATTAACCTTCTTTGTATATGTAGGTAAAATAGGTATAGGTGAATCAAAATAGTGTGATATATTTACTTATAGGTAGGTACGTATCTTCCAACGCTTATATTGATATTAAAGCAATATTATCGGATATATTAAAATATCATATCTCTAAAAAATATACATATAGGTACACTCAGTTCATAAGTAGACTGCGATAACGTGTTTAGTTGCCTCATATTAAATACAAATATGTGTATCTACATAAAGCTATATTAAAAGTATAATGAATCTTGCCTGTATAGATATTTTTTAAATTATTATCGCACTAATAACACAAAATGTGTGAAACCTTTTAATAAATTAATTACATACGAGTACATACCTTACACGGTCATACATTAGTTATCAAATGTGCATTAGAGAATACATGACTTAAAATAATTACTTTTAATCTTATAGTGAAGGAGTAGGTTGCCACGGTTGCAAACAATTCGGAGGTCATTTGAATCATTGTAGAATGGTGATATTACGAGCGAATGATCTAATTACAGTTTATCATACAATTCACTCCCGAGTTGAATGACCAACATTGTTCACCAAATAAATTGTAGCATAATAATGTTTTTGGTTATAGGAATAGTTCCTGAGCTTATGGACAATTGCTTTTATTGGATAATTTTGGTTAATCTGTTGATCAATTAATTCATCGATTATTCGAAAGGTGTATGCCTCCCACCATACATCTTTTTGGTCTTTCGAGCCAAATTTGCTCAAAAGCTGGGAGTATTATACAGATAGGTACAGGGGATTACCGCTCCAACAGTTAAACTCTTCATATTAGTTTAAATAGAATCATTATAGTAAAACCAAAACTTCGTATCCCGCTAAAAGAATATTGCATGCACAGAGAAGAGCAAATAGGTCTTACAAAATTAAGCATAGTTAAAGTTAATTATATAGAGAAGAATGCAAAAAGCCAAAAGTAATGTTCAAATATGACAAAATGCGTACGTACACTTACCTACATAATAATATATACAGTACACTCTCTGTCAAAGATAACGTCATAATCAAATGAATGACGGTCTAATTTCGAATGTCCATTGGACCCCCAATATAAATAATTCCTTCATAAAGTAAGTGACGCTTATGAAAGTAAAGTGCCGCATCTGGAAGAAAACAATACGAGACAGACATTTATTTCACACAAGTTTCCTGTAGGTCCGGTGTCGCAAATATGTTGGTTTCTAATGAAGACTGGCATACCTGTGCATAATGATTCAAATATTATTCATGACAATACCTCATTTTTGCACGCGACTGGTCCACATGGATAGTCAAATTTCAATTTCCCTTATTTAATTTATTTATGCACACACAAGAACAAACAGAGATACATAGTTGGAAATAGTAGTACAGAGGTTTGGTCGTAAATAGGTAAGGAACAGGCTTACTTAATGTTCCAATAAGTTCACT
This sequence comes from Eilema griseolum, assembly GCA_963662185.1. Lineage (NCBI taxonomy): Eukaryota > Metazoa > Arthropoda > Insecta > Lepidoptera > Erebidae > Eilema > Eilema griseolum. The sequence continues at coordinate 13,954,713 of OY759232.1, read as the reverse complement.
ATCGCGCACATTATATTTAATGTATTGTGAATCTTTTACTATACCGTACTTAGCAGTTAATAATAGTTAAATGCAGGGTTAGATGCTGTACTTAGATGTTTACACATGAGAATTAGAAGTTGAGCTCCTTAGGAGTTAAATTACCAAATATCTTTCCTTCCGCAGAATAAAGAAGAAAATATACGGAACACATAAAATTAGCGTATGAAATCGCCGAAAGTAATACTAAATTAGTTTCATTTCGCTCACTACTTACGCTATTTCTATGCGTCAGTCTTTTACCTTCCTTCATTATTGGATGTTTACAATATAAAAGGCAAACGCAACTGCCAAAATTTCAAATGTGTATTCCTGCAGTTTAATATGATCTGCGCAGATGAACAAGTAATGTCGGTCTGGGCAAGTCATTATTAATGGATATAGGTACCTATTAAGCTATTATTAATATTTGTCACAGATGAATTGCTTACCGCATTCTACGATTTCAGAATACGTAATTATGATATATTAATGCCAACTTTAGATAAGATAATTCGTATGATAATATAAATGATTCTTGTAGATACATCTACATACCTATAGTATAAATTCCAATTATGAAAATAAGTGTTACTAAAATCGCGCTTTGTTTACACACATTTCCTGAGCGGTTCTTGCCACTAACTAATAAATAAATCAAACCACATTATTATGTTGTATGACTAATAGAAATACCTTATATATGGCTACTAACAAAATCCGGAATACTTGCCATTCTATTTTAAGAAAATTAGGTATTCTACATAGTATAAGATAGCCGCACCATGTACCATGTGGAGGTCGAACACCTAAATACCGCACGGTAAGCCAATAGAATTTGGATTAACCTAGTTAGCATACCTACTACCAATTAGCTATTAACCATGCCTTCCTACGTTATATTTTATTGACTGTGTTTTGTACTATTAAATGCCAAAATATAATATTTAAGTTCTATTCATAGATTTGTTCTAGTAATAATTAAAATGATGTTCACAGAATTGACTGAACATTGAAAATACAGAAATGTATTGTCGTTATTTTTTTCGCTCATTCTGCGTAAATATTAACACCAAATCAATGTGGTTCGAGTACTATGAGATAAATTTAAACTTCTAATTATGAGACAACTATCATCTTTGTCTCCCCGCGTCCAGACCATAGCAGTTGAAAAGCAATCGAAACATCGGACTCAGTGATACCAAATAAATTGCATTAGAGTCCAATAAAAATACTTACTGCGTATCATTCCAAATTTGTTTAGTTGCTTCAAAACGGTACTACGATTGAACAATTCATTATGGAGCGAGTGAATTATGATCAATTGCCCTTTGGTGCTTTTATTAGCTATCATTACATAACAAAGAAGGCGAGGATGTCCTGAACCCGTTTTCAAGACGAGAACACAATCAATGTATGACCTCGGACCTCTATTGTAGATGATCAATGGACAATATTAAGCCTCTTCGCAACATGTCGACACAATCGTTCTCAAAGTAGCATCCACATCCGTGTGCACATCATGATATGCCGTTAAACCTGTTTAGACTATAAAAACAATTGTTAACACCTAACGGTTTCAAATAACAATTTTATATGACTAACAGATAGATAGATAGATAGATAGCTTACTTCACAAAAGCTGTCTCGTTTTATTAGCTTAACTACATCCGCTTTTGTTGGTCTAGTCTCACACTGTGGTACCTGCAGTTCACGGTAAAGAAGATTTACCATCTTAAGATTACTGTAAAAAAGCTGAGTCTAGCAAGACTGTACTTTGCTTAAAACTGGCAACATTTATCACAAATAAATCAGGTAAATTGAAATAATTATAAATTTAACCATACTACCTAGTAGAGAAAAAAATATTACAAGTTGGAGCATGTCACTTATTACAAAAGCGCGCCTAAAAACCAGAACTTTCATTGGTAAATATAGTCTGTAAACTACATGCAACTCTTCTCTTAGGAGTACCTTTTCGTCTGTGTTAAATAGCTCGCCTGTCGGCACATCCCGCTGGTCGATTAACATCGCGTTATGATCTCAACAGCTTGTATACGCACTACAAACAAAACACACCACCCACGTATGGCATGCGGGCAGCCGCGCCGCATCCGTCCCGCCGAGATTGATAAACCAATTTGACATCATTGCCGTGGGAAATGTGGGGATACATAGTACTTTACGTTTCAATAGCTTAATACGATCATATGATTTGACTGAGAATTATTGTCAAGCCCCGATAAACGGCGCAGGTTTTCAAAACGTTCTCAATATCAAGATAAGCTTAAATATGAATTATTTTTTTTACGTGCGCAAAATCCCCACGGATACCTCACCACCGGAGCCGGTGGAGGAGGTTATTTCGGACTCGAACCGACTAAAACGCACGCCGCCTGTGGGTCGTTTTGGTTGCCGAAGGTGAGGTTGACAGGCATATCCCTCGCACCCCGGCCAACCCAGGGCCATCTCTCACGATCTAGCCCTCTTCTCGGGTGTGGGGACTACAGAGTCCTCAACTCGTCCCCGGAAACGGGGAGGCGCGCCACCACCGCGGCCTGCTTCTGCCAGGGTGACGGGCGGCTCCACCTGTCACCCCCAGCTTAAATCTGTACTGAAGAAATATAACAAACACCTTTGGTTTGTGTAAAGTTGGCGCCGTTTTGAAATTGAGCAGCCGTTAATGAAATAGTATAATAAAAGTAGTATAAAATGAAAGCACGGTATAAAGTGACCAAAAGTGTTTGTTATAGTAGGGACATTTGTCCATAGTAGGGACAAACTTCTCTAAACTATATCGGGACGTAGCTATACATACAGGGTGGAATTTTTAGTCCATTCTTGGAGGAAAAGTACTCTATATACTTACTGAAAATAGCTAATTCCAATAAAAGGAAATATTTCCTTATTTCAAAAAGACTGCATTCTGAGTTTTCTAAAGATGCCACCACCCAATAGTCGAACCGAATTACCTAAATCAAAATCTTCTTTTTCATGGATTTCCCTTAATGACGGATATATGTATATAGAAAAATTTGGATGACTTCAGGTGATGGTTCGGTAGCCTAGTGGTCAGAGTGATCCCTCTGTAAGGGAAAAATCGCGGGTTCGAATCCCACCTGGACCGATTACATTTTTCTATCTTAATCGATTTAAATTTACCAGGTTTGTTAGAAAGCTTTAAATGTAGTTTGGATTATTTGGTAATGATTTTATTACTCTGCCCAAAACGATGGACAATATTATGTATAATGCCCGGTCAATTTGATAATTTGAATAATTATTATCAAGTTACCCTTACATATTGGGCATTCTTCATAACGACCGGCCATCGTGTATAATGCCCAATTCATTACTTGGTCCATTACATATAGATCGCTTATAGACTAGTGTGTACTTTGGTAGCTGACTGAATACACAATCACTTCGGAAAAATGTTATTATTTAATTCTAAATGTATTAAGTAATTAGGAATATTTTGGTTTGGTCATTCATCATTTAAATTGAGTAATACAAGTGTGTCAATGTGTTTTGTAAACTGTAAAAGAGTATACTATAGCGCTCCTTTATAGCTTCAAATTAAAGAAGTTTCTTTCTTGGGCCCACCAATCCCACCTCAGCCGGGGGTCGCTTCCATACAAACCAAAAGGAGGAGTTAAAGGAGAGTGGACCCCAGTCTTAGAAGTACCTGCTTTAGAATAGATGCTCTAGAACCTAGATACTCAGATGAAAAAGGACTGCGAAAGCGATGCAGATAAATCGATTTCGTTGAAATCTTTAAAAGTGTAGTATGAATTTCCAACATAAGAAACATGTTAAACTTTATAGTTCTTTAGTAGTGTGTCATTCTCTTCTTTTATTATTTAAATTATTAATTTAATAAATTAAAATAAAAGAAGAATTAATGTATATTGCCACGAAATTAGTGATGTAGTCTTTGACGATACTGGCCTTGGTCTCTGTGCAGAGCAATTATCTTAATTTTACGGTTAATCTATCATAGTTAGATTTTGTTTTAGCGTAGATGGAATACTTTGAATCGGTGTAAAATGATTTTTATTATCGGTTATGTTTAAATTTGGCAACGTATGGGGTCTCAGTCCACCCAACTTATTAGATAGAATTATAGACATCGCTAATCTTTGGACATAATTAACATTAATGACATTTTGTGTAATAAATTTTCTCAGTGTAGTTTCTACGGTCCTTTATTTCAAATTTTGTAACTGACTTGAAATTGAGTTACATACAACAAGTATTTTTGTAAACCCATTTGTGTAATCGCTTTGTAGGAGGACGTCATGTATCAGTGATAAAAAATATATCAAGCAGTGCAATACCCGCGTATCATTGAAAAACTATGTAAGTACTTATGTGATGATTGATTTTCAATAAGTGTGAAGGAGTAGTGGAGGGGGAGAGTGCGGGCGCGCAGGCGGTAGCTGGTGGGAGGTAGTCAACCAACGGTGATGTAAGATCGGCTGGCTCTGGCGGTGATGTCAGCGCGACCACGTCTCACCCCGCTCACCTCCCCGCCGCCACTCAGACCTGCGCCGTTACGGCAAAGCCTTCCGCAAATTCGCGTGCCTTTCATAATACAAAAAATGGCCTTACTATAGAAAAATATATGCATATGATTTTACTTGTACGATCCCGATTGAAAATATGTTTCATAGTTCAGTTGGTAGTGAACTTGGAAAGGTTCAATTTTTGTACAAAATCGTTGACGCAATGCAGTGAAGTAGGTATACATCACGTCAAGTAGACCGAAACGCGACTAGTTTTGCAAGCAAATTAATTCACTGCACCATTTGCTAGTTGTGGGTGGTAGGTAGATGTTAGATATTTAGTCATCGAGTTATAATTAATAGCCTTACCTTTTAAATATATAGATTAAGGTCAAGATTTACAAGATAATGGACAAAGATGACGTAGGTGGTTCTCGAGCAACTTGCAAAAAAGGGTCATATTATTATTTTAAATTAGAGCTTGAGTGGAGTATGAATGTCTGTGCGAGAATGGCTTTATCGGTATCTTTGTAATATTATATGATATATCACATAAATATTTTATGGTGCAATTACAATGATAGCATGCATTATAAATAGGTAGGTATTGCTTTAAGAATCTACGAATTCACACAAACTTCATAATGAAATACAGTTAAGTAACCAAATGCGACTAGAGAGAAATGTGTGTTTTATCTATTGAGAGACAACAGCAAAAATAGTGTTAATTTTCATCCATATATAGCTAAATGATTAAGTAATATGGTATTTTTCAGTATATTATTATGCTCATTTCTTTGAATGACAATGGTCTAAAACTATATAATAACGATTAGTGATTAAGTGTTTGATAAATAAGAGCACAATATGAATTCAAAAATGTGATATTTTCTTAGTGAAAAAGTGGATCACAAACATCATGGATTCCAACATACATTCAGTGCAATGAGAGGAACGTGAGAGAAGAGATGAAGATGGAGGGTGGTGTACTGAGTGTTTCAAGCGGGAACAATAGCTTTCGATCACATCTAAAGAATGCAGCTAGTGCGTTATGTGCCAGGACCCTACCCAAACAAAGACGTGGCGAGTCGGTTGTCGGTAGTAGTGTGCGACATCACACATACCCGCGGGCAACGCCGACAAAACGGGCCGCCATCTCTTGTCGGATGGAGCCACTTATATGCACTCCACCTCAACATGCAGCAACGTTCGACCCGCCTCAGGCCATTAAACATGATGTCATCGAAGATGAAACGAACAGACCTGATGGTTTCATTAGGTGGAAAGGAACTATAGCCAGGTAAGTTTCATATAAATACATAATCATGGTTTTATATTGTGTACATTTTTTACTGAGTACCTATTTAGTATCTAGCTATAATAAATATGACAAACCAAAAAGTAATCTGTAAGAATTATGTGACCCATCACTGCTAGTTTTCGAGATATCAGTTTTTTTTCTGTCAATGGGCAAGATTTTGTCTAAGGGTTGAAGACTCATAGGTACTAGGGCTTAATAACGCCTAATAATTGCCAACTAGTAAAATTTACACACCTAACTGCCATATTTTTTATGTTAAATATTTATAGAATCCGGACACCCTCCAATAATACTGTTGGTCTAAAATCAGGTAGGTAGGTATATCTGATAATTTATCTAGATTTAGTAATAAGCTACAAATGCTTGTCTTAATGATTGGGTCTTGGGTCAACAACATTAATATGACGTCATGATGACTTGCTCACCTAGGTCGTGGGGTAGAGGTGATGTAGGTAATAATTGTGCTTGCTATACCAATTGTTCATTTAGACTCTGATATATGTAATTTATTTTTATTACAGAGGGCACATCGTACAAAAGCTTCATTGTAAAGTACTTACCTGTTTATCAGTGACTGTCGGAACTGATTATAATTTATTTATACCTTGGGCAGTATTCTTTTGTTTTTGCATTGCATTATTATTTTTGTATTAGTGGCAATTCGTTAGCCAGCGTATTGAAAAATAAAATGATGAATATATGGGTTTGACAGGTATTTAGATGTTTATGACAGTCGTCAACGTATGTCAATTCCATACTTTAATCAATTTATTCTATTCTATTCTACAAAAGTATAGCCACTAGTCTTGCCACTTGTCTAGCTTCCAGACAAGAAGTGATTGCCACGTTTGTAGATTGGAGTCAAACTGAATTTCATTACTACTGCGACATTATAATGACCTTTGAAATTACTTAACTACTTAAATATTAAATATCAAACTGTATACGTGTATGTACCTACTAAAATGTTAAGATACTTATAAAAATTATTTAGATATAGGGTTATTTCTAAACTTTGAATCTATTTCATTCATTAGCATTTCTAGTTTACTTGATCGTAGTTGTTAAATAATATTAGATATTATTGCAAATATAAACTTAAGAACTAGATATGAGATCATCGCCATTTGTCTTGATATTTTTATACACATGACGTGTTGACCTTTCTTTATGTATGTTTTCGAATTCTAAATAATAGTGAGTGAGCTTATTGCCATCAACCGGACTCTTTTTCGTCATCATCATCATCATCAGACAATGTTTATTGTCAGATGAAGAATTTCTTAGGTTTCGTACAACTCGTCTTGTACGAAACCCAAGGAATTAATCGGATTGTATTCTATTTTATTTCACCAAGAATCAATCCAGCATAAATGTGTATTGTTTTATTATGTGCTTACAATAATACCTGTCTACTATTTGCTAAAGACAATTTTCATGGACTGTAAAATGTATTATTATTATATTTATTACTCACTGAATGATGTATAGAGGCCAACTCAGGTCAATAACTTGAAATGACGTCAGTTTCAAAAGCTTTCTTAATCACGGTCTTTGTGCTTTCAGTTTTATATTAGACTCTTATATTCGGTGACATATTAATCCAGACAAAATAAAGATTTGAGCTTGCATAAATTCGCATAAAGCTTAAAATTGGTGGGGATCTTAAATACGCCATACTTAAAGAAATATCAAAGGTCCCTATCAATTGTACTTGTGTATTTTTTATTCAAGGTCAAAGGTCAAATATATTGTATTCTCGCATTTTTCTCACAAACAGATAGTGTTATCGCAAAAGTAGTTTAGACAAGATCGTAGATCATGTAATTACCCACAAAATTGATCCCATTATTTTTTGTACTGATCACCATTTTAGAGATATTGCGATTTCAAAGTTGGAAGAAGTCATATCTATTATATACAAAGTTACTTGTTCCCATAGTATGATTCATCAACGCAGAGCCTGTACCGCTAGTCGTATAAACTTTAAATTTTCGAAGTTCATGGTTTTCATGTTGCTAACATCGACTAAGAAAGATTTTTTGGAAATTTTGTTGTAAGGAGCTAAAATAAGGGAAGAACGGGAATGAACTTCTATACAAACTTTCATCCCTTATTTGACCACCTTAGCAATGAAATTTCTAAAAATCCTTTCTAAGTGGATGTTAACACGTAAATTAGCAACGCAAACGCATAAACTTGGAGTCCTGAATATAGTGAGACTAGAGCAGCGGTGTCTTCTCTATAAGATACAAATTCAATTCGCTTCTGCGTTGATATTCACCTATATCTATATATATACCTCAGTAGGTATATATATAGATATAGGTGAATATCAACCTAGTGGTGCTCTCGACCGGTTGCAGCAACGCGCGGTTCGCATTATTCTGAGGTCCTGAAGTCACGAACACCCTCAAGCCCTTGCAGATGCATAGAGATGTTGCTTCCTTAGCTGTATTTTATCGTCACTACCATGGTGTGTGTGATAAGCTCTACCAAGTAATCCCACCCTCTCCTTTCCTAAACAAACAACACGTTCAGGGCTTAGAGGTTACCCGCACATGGTGCGAAATATACGAGCTAGAACCAAGCGGTTCGAAGACTCTCCTTTGCCGCACCACCCAGACCTGGAATTTATTAGACCTCGACTCTGCTATAGCAAAACCACTCTCATACCACGGACACTGCTAAAAATCCATTTAATTTGAGACTTTAAAGCAATTCCGTTAAAGTTCAAAATAAAAAGGCTTTTTGCAAAGTGAATGATAAAGTGCAATAAAACTAGTTTCATTTAATTTGGACTTTAAGAGTATATAAAAATAAAGTTTAAAATTTAACGCCATTTTTTGCAATGTCTGTGGTTTAAAATTGATTTTGCTTAATAGAATCGTGGACCAGCTCACATGTTTCCTTCTTCCTACAGGTCCGGGTCCTTTAGGCGGGGCGTGATACTATATCAAAGTATCTACTTCTTCATCTTCTTATTTCAAGTTCATAGGACCAGCGGTTCAGGTTCTATATTGATGAATCATTCTATGAGGAATGGCACTTCATACATAATAGAAATGACTTCTTCTAATTTTGGAAATTGTGATATCTCCGAAATAGGAATCCGCACAAAAAAAGCGTGAGACCAATTTTATTGGTAATTACATGATCTACAATTTTGTCTAACCTACTTTTGCGATATCACTTACTGTTTACGAGGAAAATGCGGGACGCTAATATATTTGACCTTTAATAAAAAAAAATGCACAAGTGCAATAGACGGGGGCTTTTGATATTTCTTTTATTATGGTGTATATAAGATTCCCTCTTTTTAAATTTTCAGTTCTATACGAATTTATGCAAGCTTACAATTTTATTTTGTCTATTTTGGCTGGATTATATTAATTACAGTTAATAATTAGAACACTGTTTTAATTTATATAATTGCATATATCTAACTAAACCATACTATGCCAAAAACAAATAAGTTTAGAGTAGTTTTTCAATTTACAAGAGATTGTAAGTGTGAAATGCGTAGTTGAATTGCAAGCCATATTTAGGTTACGATACTTTACAGGGACCTTCGACTTAGTAGAATAAGAATACATTTTAAACTAAAACAAAGTCACTAAATAAAACCATTGCAAACCTTTTGACAGCTGTCGTAAATGGCCTTGAAAACACGTTTTCTTTCAATTTCACAATTCAATTACTATGCTTTTAAAAATTGTATGAAATAAAATCATGATACACACGTAGACGTACGCTTCTTAACTACTTACAATAAAAATGTAAAATTACAAAACTAAATAAATGCACCTAGCATAATTAGACCGCGTGACTTTGTGATCGATTGAATTTTTTTTTACTCCTGAATATAGTGAGACTAGAGCAGCGGTGTCTTCTCTATAAGATACAAATTCAATTCGCTTCTGCGTTGATATTCACCTATATCTATATATATACCTCAGTAGGTATATATATAGATATAGGTGAATATCAACCTAGTGGTGCTCTCGACCGGTTGCAGCAACGCGCGGTTCGCATTATTCTGAGGTCCTGAAGTCACGAACACCCTCAAGCCCTTGCAGATGCATAGAGATGTTGCTTCCTTAGCTGTATTTTATCGTCACTACCATGGTGTGTGTGATAAGCTCTACCAAGTAATCCCACCCTCTCCTTTCCTAAACAAACAACACGTTCAGGGCTTAGAGGTTACCCGCACATGGTGCGAAATATACGAGCTAGAACCAAGCGGTTCGAAGACTCTCCTTTGCCGCACCACCCAGACCTGGAATTTATTAGACCTCGACTCTGCTATAGCAAAACCACTCTCATACCACGGACACTGCTAAAAATCCATTTAATTTGAGACTTTAAAGCAATTCCGTTAAAGTTCAAAATAAAAAGGCTTTTTGCAAAGTGAATGATAAAGTGCAATAAAACTAGTTTCATTTAATTTGGACTTTAAGAGTATATAAAAATAAAGTTTAAAATTTAACGCCATTTTTTGCAATGTCTGTGGTTTAAAATTGATTTTGCTTAATAGAATCGTGGACCAGCTCACATGTTTCCTTCTTCCTACAGGTCCGGGTCCTTTAGGCGGGGCGTGATACTATATCAAAGTATCTACTTCTTCATCTTCTTATTTCAAGTTCATAGGACCAGCGGTTCAGGTTCTATATTGATGAATCATTCTATGAGGAATGGCACTTCATACATAATAGAAATGACTTCTTCTAATTTTGGAAATTGTGATATCTCCGAAATAGGAATCCGCACAAAAAAAGCGTGAGACCAATTTTATTGGTAATTACATGATCTACAATTTTGTCTAACCTACTTTTGCGATATCACTTACTGTTTACGAGGAAAATGCGGGACGCTAATATATTTGACCTTTAATAAAAAAAAATGCACAAGTGCAATAGACGGGGGCTTTTGATATTTCTTTTATTATGGTGTATATAAGATTCCCTCTTTTTAAATTTTCAGTTCTATACGAATTTATGCAAGCTTACAATTTTATTTTGTCTATTTTGGCTGGATTATATTAATTACAGTTAATAATTAGAACACTGTTTTAATTTATATAATTGCATATATCTAACTAAACCATACTATGCCAAAAACAAATAAGTTTAGAGTAGTTTTTCAATTTACAAGAGATTGTAAGTGTGAAATGCGTAGTTGAATTGCAAGCCATATTTAGGTTACGATACTTTACAGGGACCTTCGACTTAGTAGAATAAGAATACATTTTAAACTAAAACAAAGTCACTAAATAAAACCATTGCAAACCTTTTGACAGCTGTCGTAAATGGCCTTGAAAACACGTTTTCTTTCAATTTCACAATTCAATTACTATGCTTTTAAAAATTGTATGAAATAAAATCATGATACACACGTAGACGTACGCTTCTTAACTACTTACAATAAAAATGTAAAATTACAAAACTAAATAAATGCACCTAGCATAATTAGACCGCGTGACTTTGTGATCGATTGAATTTTTTTTTACTCCTTGGTTTATAACCCTGACTATATTTTTGACTGATTTTGATTTTTTTATTCTGGCAAACAAATAGATAAAAGAAACTAAAGATTATTTCAAAATTTGGTTACTTTTATATTACTATTTTATTTTGCATTGACGGACCAATATGGATCTAACTCTATAAATCGTACCCAAACAAAACAAGGTGATCAAAATGCCGTTATATTTTATCCGAAAATGAAGTGTGACCTTTTCTCGCCGTAGAAGCATTCAGGCAACCTATACCTACGTTAAGTTTATTTAGTAATTTTCATCAACCTGTTCTGATATACCATCTTTTAATAATCGTTATTTTGATGTCGACTGCTAAATCGAACATACATACATAATTGAACACGAATGAAGTAAATGCACTCATGTATTTATAAGCGTGCCGGTGAGAATGAGAGGGTCGATGCCGTTTCGGTCGCTCACCATGATGTCATGGTATATTTTTGTAAGCACTCAACTCGGTCGCACGCGCGTTTCGTTTGTAGTTGTACTATCGATATCGGTATTGTTTAATGTCATTACTATACGGTTCATTTAGCAGATAAGTAAATATTCTATTTAATAACTATGGCGTTATATTTCGGCTAGAGCAAATTTATGTGTTATTTTAGTTGCGTGAGAAGATTTTAATTGTTGAAAGTTATTATCCCACCAAAACAATTCACACCTAAAGTAGATTGTTAAGATTCCCATGTTTATAAAGTTTTTAGTGTTCCTCCTGAACCATAAGACCTAAATACAAACCAGATACTGTGGTTGGACCGTTTATCGGTTTAGTAAATTAACTTCTTACGAGTGCGACGTCTAAACGCAACGTGTAAAACAAACAAACTATATATTTCGACTGGATTACACTAGTAACAATCCGATCTATTAAACTGAATTCTCGATTTACTGACACTGGCTAAAAGGTGGCAACGCAGTTTAGTTCGCCTTGATCTTGTTCTACCGGATTTGTTGACATTCATGATCACTGCCCCATTACTATGAACAGTAGCATGATGATTATCATCATACTATAAGCTTCGTCGATAAACGGACTAACACAATAAGAATTTTTCTATTCGCACCAATCCATTCCTGAGATTAGCGCGTTCAACCAAACAAGCAAACTCTTCAACTTTATAATATACATACATAAAATCACGCCTGTTTCCCATAGGGGTAGGCAGAGATCACGGATCTCCATTTGCTACGATCCTGACACACTACTCTCGCTTCATTCACTCTCATTACATTTTTTATGCATGCTCGTCGGTTTAGGGTACTCCTAAACTGCCCCTTTTCTAAAACTTCCCCGATTTGGTCCAGGTATGTGCGCCTAGGTCTTCCTCTTCCAACGGTACCATCCACACTCGCCTCATACACCTGTTACGTTAGTCTTCTTTCATTCATTCTCTCAACATAACCAAACCACCATCTCAACATTCCTCTCTCAATTCTCATCACTACATCTTCTATCACTCCACATCGCTCTCTTCTCACGCTATTTCTCACTCTATCTCTTAGGTCAAGCCACACATACTTCGTAACGCACGCATTTCTACTGCATTCACTCTACTCTGATGCTTTTTCTGCCACACCCAACTTTCACTACGAAACATAAGAATCGGCACTAATACTCCTCCATGTACAGCCAGTCGTGCCTTTTCGGACACTTTCCGGCTGCTCATAAAGTTGTGTTGTGTATAATATTAGTATAGATAAGCCGTAGTGACTAAAGGTACCTAACGAATTTTCAGTTTAGAGATTGCAAGTTTAAATCCCCCTTTTTTGCAAAGCACTAACTTGAAGTCATTTGGGTCATTCCTAACATAAACCAATTAGCTTAGTTGAGAATATTAGTAATATATGACGCATTTGAAGTGTTTCTTCTAAAGAAATTGATAAATACCAAGTAGGCCTTTGTAACCATTGACCCTAAACACTTACTGAAATTCTATGAAAAAGAACTCAGGCAGGTTTATCTAATAAAGTAATAACCCACCAAACAATTCAAACACGGTTATAGCAACGTGTACTAGGTTTTCGTAATTTCCTGACTCAATATGTATTCGTTTTCCCTAAATTATGTAGGAACTATTTTCGAAGATGTCTAACTTCTCTTGTAAAGGTAAATGAAATAAATTATCGTTATTTAGTCACGCACGTAACTGTTTCATTTGAAAGGACTCACACCAGTGTATGTCATTATGACTAATGTAATGCTTAACTGTGCGTTACTCAATTCTCTACCTATATACGCATTACGCATGTCATAAAGAATCTAGAACCTATCTGAAACATACAAATACTCTGGTATTGATAACCGTGAGATTTATGTCTAGTAGGTACTTGTAAAAATATTATTCCCACCGATAACATAACAACTTAATACTTATATGTTTTGTATCTATAGTGATGAATCATAATTCTATGAATTTTCTTAGACATAGCGGCACTTCTCTCTTTGAAATTGCAGTTAGTCGACTGGGGAGACTTGTATGATATTGTACGTCATCGTTATTCATGTATCGTGGCGTTAACAGCGTTAAACCAAAGGTGTTAACGCTGTGTAAGTCTTCATAGAAACCGGTAATCCAGAAACAGTCCCGAAATTGCCAGTATTAAGTTTACCTTAATGCGAAATATTCGAAAAGTTTTCACCCACGACAAAGCCAAAGCCATAACCCTCCTTGACAGATTTTGTATGTATCTATGTAGGTTCATCTGTTCTCTCATAGCTCCTCAACTGCTTGTTAATTTGCGAGGGGTATGCCTGTCAACCTCACATTCGGCAACCAAAACGACCCACAGGCGGCGTGCGTTTTAGTCGGTTCGAGTCTGACATAACCTCTCTCACCGGCTCCGGTGGAGAGGTATCCATGGGGATTTTGCGCACGTAAAAAAAACTGCTCATTAATTCAATTCATTTATTTCAGACTACATAGTCCATACTGGTTGTTAGTAATACATAATCTTAGAGCTATGATAGTCAAAATTACAAGAATAAATAACAATAACCACCGATAGCTTAGTCCCTGGACCCAATGCCGGTGGGGCACTGTTTTTTATATTTTTAAATATATTTAAAATTTAGCAGTAGCCTAGTGGTATGGGTAATGGACTGCTGAGACGAGGTCTCGGTTTCGATCCCAGGTTTTACCATGGCACACACCAATGACTTTTCGATGCTTTGTGTATTTATCGCAGGTTTATAAGTGCCCAGTTAATGGCAATAGGCTCGCCACCTATTACATTGAGACCTAAACATAAACTAGTGAAATGTAGGTGCTAACACCTCTGGCTATATACAGGCAGAGGTGAGGTTTAGGCGTGAGTTTATGTTATGTTATGTAAATATATTTAATTACTTTTTTGAATGTATTCAAAAATGTAATTTATATAGAATTTAATTAATATATTAATTTTATAATTCTTAGCATTATTATACGCATTTTAATTCTATTGTTCTTAGCTATAAGTTATATAATAGTTATTTTAGTTTTATTGTATTTAATATTTATATATTATTTCTTGACATGATTGTAAAATTAATGAAGGTATGAATGATAATAATTAAAGAGAAATGATAAAAACAAGATAACATCCGACCTGATCAATATCTCCTCTCTTGCATAGGTACAGAAACATGTCTTCCGCAACAATGCCGAAGAAATGAGTAATCCGGACTGTCATAACGTACAGTGTTAAAAAATAAATTTGGCGTATTTGGTATCAAATAAAAGGGTCTAATTAACACATTTTAAATATGTATAAATTAATACTGTAGCATACCCCAAAATAATGAAAATAAGTTTAAAACAACTAAAACCCAACTACTGAAAAGTCAAGACAAGAAAATATCATGGAAGTCGTATGCCATTTTCCCTAGAATGTGTTTTGTTGGAGGAAGTGGCATACGACCACGGCTATCCTTGATATTTTCTTGTTTAATACTTTTTAGAGCATGATTTTTCCACCGAAATTTCTAAAAAGCCTTTCTTAGTGGATGCTAACAACACAAAAAAGTATCTACTGCCATACTTTCAAGTTCATAGAACCAGCGCAGCGGTTCAGGTTCTGTGTTGATGAATCATTCTATGAGGAATGAAGTTTCATACATAAATGGTGATCCGTACAAAAAATGATTTATTTAAACCAATTTTGTAGGTAATTACATGATCTACAACTTTGACGAACCTACTTTTGCGATAACTCTTACTGTTTACGAGAAATGGCCCACCTTATGGAAAGTGGTAACCGTGGCCTATGGACGTGTATAATATTAGAGGAGCCACACTCGCGCTGCCAATCCTGTAAGGACAGAGTTTCTGTGCCGTCAGTGTAGAAGACAAAGCAGGACAAGCCTTTACAAGTCTTCCCACTGACAGCACAAATTCTCCAGTGAGCTCTGGCTACCCTACTCACCGCTGGGAACACAACACGGACTTTTGATATTTCAAATATTACGTAGACAGGTTCCATGTTGTTTGTCTATTATTCTTTAAATCATTTCACATTTTCACATTTATATTGGATTGGAATAATTAGTATTTTATTATTAGAGCTATCGGGATTTTCACCAGGTTGTAGCGTGTCTCCGATATTTTCTTTTTATTATTATTACAACATAACACAACAATCGCAGGTTTATAAGTGCCCGGATAATGGCAATTGGCTCGCCACCTATTACATTGGGACCCAAACATAAACTGGCGAAATGTGGGTGCTCGCACCTCTGCCTACCCCTCCGGGGACATAGGCGTGAGATTATGTTATGTTATGTAACACAACAATAAGATTATAATATGATAAATATCCCCATAACTCTAAAACTAATGTGAGTGATCATAATAGTTTAAGCCCCTAGCTTAGACCTGTATTGTACAATTAATCTACAATATTAATATGACATACCTTCATTATTTTATTCCTAGGAAGCATCAATACCCAATCCTATTAGATTAGTTTTCTTTGAAATGTGACTGATAAGATTAAGATTACTTTTAAATAGATAGGTTCCCATACGTTACAAATGGGTAATACGTATTTTTAGCGAACGCTAAGAGAGATTATATTTATTTACATAGCCTAATTATTTAAAATACTTATTTTTTTAATTTATTTTATAATATGGAGTAGTTATATCTTTGACTTTTTATTCTAAATTAAAAAAAAACAATCTCAGTATAGACGAAATATCCCAGAATTCATAATCAAGACCCCACATTACTAATAAATATACATAAAAGAGCAGTTTAACCGGTGAAGCCACTACCACAGTCTGATTAGACTAATCTACATAACGATCAATATATAAACGCCACATGACTGCGCCACAAACTGCTGCTGGTGACTCGTGAACTGATACACGATAACATTATTTATACTGTTTGTTCAATGTGAAATTACTAGATACACTTTGGTGCCCCGGAGAAGCATTTGTTCTTACTGTAGTTGTAATTTATTTGATAATGAAGTTATTAACAAAATTTGTGATTGTCGTTCTATTTAATATTGGAATTGAAAATGTTCATCAAGTTCTAACTTTAAGATGCAACTACGAAGGGTGCCCCGTGCAGTATTCGTGAGTTATATTTATTAATTCAGTTACATATATGTAGAAAATTATCAATTAATTAATAGATGTAATTAATACCGTAAGTAGCTAAAGTACATTATATTTGATACTCAGCTACCACTTTGTACCATAATTAGCAATAGGTATTCCGAGCTAGTAGTGAGTAAACCAAAAAGTTTCACGTGGGAACGTTTGTATCAGCAGGCGCTATCGTGGTTATGGGTAACCTAACTCCCTTAGTTGATATTTAGTCTGCCGCACGCCGGAAACTTATGTTTATGGCTGCGATTACACTATGACGTATCGGAGAAATGGACTGCTGATATGGCAGAACTGATAGCTTTCACATCTTCCCACATCGATATACTTTATGCGCGTATGTTCATTATAATTGTAACGTGTTTTATCGTACGTTATTCATCTTGTAACTTTGAACGACAAAACTGCTCGATGTCATATTCCATGCATTTCTTATGCTGGGTATTCCCAGTTAAAATAAATAAGTATTCATGGCATAAGTAAATTAGAATTCGACAAAGAAACATAATCCTAGTAGCAATTTTCTTTCGAAATTCGTTGAGGGAAATTACTGACAGTCTACATTTGGTTTTGCGTGCCATTTGGTTACTTGTGTTATCCGCCATCTTGAATTTAAGGAGTTTTTTCTTTATAGATTTAGTCGTTGTTTGTCTATTAATTCAATTTTCTACATTTTAGTTTACATATTTTTTTTTACAAAACATACATACAATATACGTACTGTATATATACTGTATATATACTGTATATATATACATACTGTACTTTTCGATTTTTTAAATAAAAAATCGAAAAGTACAGTATGTAACGCGCTGAACCAATTACCACGCAAAACCAATTAATGTAGACTACCAGTGACCTCCCCCAAATAATTCTGAAATTAAACTGGTACTACGAATTTTTTCTAGGTTTGCCCCTTTTGTTGGGCAAAATTTCTTCAGGCATATATTCTATCCAAGTGCACAGTCGATGACTTCTATGGCGACTGCGGTTATTCTACTAATATTAATCATGTAATTGCACAAACATGTTTTATTTGTAAGTGTAGGTAGGAATATTTACCAGTATAGCACGACGACGTAGTGATTTCGTCACAACGATGACTTACCCATCAGATTAGATGCTAGGTACCTAACAATATTTATACTGCTGTGTTATCTTTGTTCTTTAGTTAACACCAATATTTGAAATACGTAACATGTTGCTTCTTACGTAGTGATGTGTGTTCGTTGAGTTGATTTCCATTACTTTAGATATTATATATTTACGCATATTTGCTATACTGACAGCATGGTGATATTAATGAGACAGAGGTAAAATTGAAAATGGCATCCGAATTTTATTAATTTGAAGTTCTTACTGTTGGATTATAAAACGTTATGTATGTTGTTTGTTTTGTATGTATTTATAAATGATTTGCTTTTGTTACAGGGAGGTAACGAGTGCATGGGAGTGTCGCGTGGGCCCGCCCGACCAGCCGGCCTCCGCCGACCGTATTCAGAGTCTCTTCAACGACATCGAACTATACCCTACTAAAACACAGGGTAAGAATATTTATTTAATTCTAAATTATCTTGAATTACTATTTTGCTATCTTTCTCTTAGTTCTCTTGAGGTTTCGTTCTACAATTAAGTATTATTTTGTTGATCGAAAGTTTAAGGACATGTAATATGAATAGTTACTGCCCCATGTCTTCTTAGCTCGACTGTCGATTCGACACAGTTCATTCTTCATAACAGACTTTATAACTTATAGTTAATAGTTTCTGGCCAACGGATCTGGAAAGACCAAGTACACCAGGTAGACCAAATACATTCAGTTGTCTTTGCATGAACAAGTAACAAACATTCTGTTTTTCTATCCATTCATCTTATCTCACAAACTTCCAGATTTAGGTATATATTACTAAGATTACTAAGATAATTATGGCAATAATGACAGTGACACATTGAAACAAAAATATTTTCATATGTATTGTTACTTGCCGATTCTTGTGGCTTCACCCGCGTGGAATCCTGTTTCCGTTCCCATTCACCCAATTGGGATTCTGTTCCCGTTCCCGTGGTCCATGGGAACTTGCTCTTTTTACGTAAATCATTACGTAAAAAGAGCAAGTTAGGTAATTGGAGCTATTGAAACTGATAAAAAATAAATCATAATAATAAAATAAAAAGTGACATAATGAAGTAAAAAAGAGGATAGCCAAAACGTCTAAATCAATGCTCGTATGCTGATTTCAGACGGTTCTCTCGAGTGATTGATTATTCAATCAGGTGATTGCTTCATTTTGAATGGTGAATGATATAGAAATTAACATTAATTTATAATTAAGTATTAATCTAAAGTGGTCTATTATTATCGAGAGTAAAACGTAATCAACAATAAGTCTTTATTTATGTAGGTTTATGAAAATACAGTTTTGATCTTAAGATATTTTTTAATTCATGTCTAAGCGATAATTTTGGTAGGTATATTATGTAGGTATATAGTATAAGTTGAGGTTTTAAACCAGTAGTTGCATTTTTAATCAGTGAAAATTCAAACCTCTCTTTAAGTACAAAATATATTGTCTCTACGATATCTTTGTAGTAGCACTGTTATATATGTAAATATTAAATTAAGAACCGTTTATTTACATAATCTGTATTTAAACTACTTTGTTCTTGGCTAATTAATTCAGTAAACTGATACTTCATATTAACACATTATTGCTTTGAATAATATTTTCTAAATGAAAATAATAATTAGATGACTTCAAAAGTGAAGATAATCATTTTCAACTTTTTTAATTCGACTTATTTTTAACCGAAGACTAAAACTGAAGAGGTTCTCAATTCGTATGTTTATAATTTTTTTACTTACTATTTGCAAATATCCATGAGATGGACAGTGCTTGAGAATTGCGATCAATTTATAGATACTCAATTAAAGATGGTTCATGCGCCGGATGACCCATAAAGCGATCCTAAGCGATGACGTTGTCATCTGATTCAACGGTAAATGCCAATATGACAGTAAAAATTACACTATTGTAGTTCCGCATGGTGCAAATGACACTTTAATGGTAGTGTTGATGCATTGCAACAGTT
This sequence comes from Eilema griseolum, assembly GCA_963662185.1. Classification (NCBI taxonomy): domain Eukaryota; kingdom Metazoa; phylum Arthropoda; class Insecta; order Lepidoptera; family Erebidae; genus Eilema; species Eilema griseolum. Next base: position 13,934,638 of record OY759232.1, on the reverse strand, counting down.
ACTGCTGCATAGATAATAATCACGCATTTATTTATGTCGTGATGTTATTTATCTGTAATCAAATATGTGTTAAACCGTTTTATTGAAACATTATTCTATTAATTCCCTTGTTTTATTTGATTCAAAGTATTGATAATCTACCAACTCAAAGTAGGTATTTAAGAATATACTTAAACACTTGATTGATTGATTGTTTGAGTACAGTCTTTTGTTAATCCTTTAAATTAGTTAAAATCATGTGTGCGATTTCAATTTTCAACTCTTTTTTTTTACGTGCGTAAAATCTCCACGGATACCCCCCCACCGGAGCCGGTGAAAGAGGTTATGTCAGACTCGAACCAACCAAAACGCATGCCGCCTGTGGGTCGTTTTTGGTTGCCGGAGGTGAGGTTGACAGGCATATCCCTCGCACCCCGGCCGACCCAGGGCCATCTCTAGCGATCTGGCCCTCTTAGGTGTGGGGACTACAGAGCCCCCAACTCGTCCCCGGAAACGGGGAGGCGCGCGAGGCGCTCCGCCGCCGCGACCTGCTTCTGCCAGGTGACAGGTGGCTCTACCAGTTACCCCCAGGCCTGCGCTCATGGGGGGCGGAGGTCGTTCATCGACCTCTGACGCCCAAGTTGCCTTCGTACGCGGGCAGCTTGGCTTCAATTTTCAACTCTAGCAAGATTGTTGCTAATGAATCTGTCAGATTTTGGTTACTTACTTACTGTATCTGACACTGATGTCGTTTAATATATCACTGAGATGCGCAGACATCAAGACAGCTAGCGGCGATGATATCGCAACTGTGCGAATTTATTCTTCGACCACTATCTGTCATATATGAAACAATTTACGAGTCTGCATGTTAAGCTTCGCCCCTATTGTTTATTTATCATTCATACATTTAACGACTATAATTAACTAAGGCCATGCGTCTGTAAATGATGTCTATTTGTAGTATAAAATTGTTCTATTATCAATAAAAGTAAAAATACAATTACTTTTTCTTCCTTATATTTTTCTACCTTGATTAGCTGCCACAGGTTGACAAGTGATATTTTATGTCCGATGCAACGGAAAGGTACCGTTTTGAAAGAATCCAACGAAGATGAACCTCGCTATGCTATAATCAGAGGAACACGCGGAGAAACCGAGTAACCCAGAATTTTACTTACCCCGCGGTCCCTAGCCGAAAGCAGCAACAGTCAAAACCTCGCCAAACAAAAATACTCATCGAATTGAGAACCTCCTCCTTTTTAAAGCCTGTTAAAAAAAATAAGGGAAGCGTTACATTTTCGTTGCTTAGAGTTTTTTAGCCTAGTAGGTACTGTATACTTAATCGTATCTGTATTTTTCATAGAGCCAATGGAATACTGATTCAGTAGATTTTTTTTGTTTACAATTTTTTTTTGTTTTTTCTATTTCATCTATCTATCACTTGGTTTGTTCAAGGTTTCTTCTACACGAAAAATAAATATCAACTATTTTCAAACAGTTTCCAACTTATCACAATTTATATCATGTCATCCGAGAGTAATATTTTTGGTAGTATCATTAAAATTAGGAAATACGAGTAAGTATGTGTGGACCAAAAGTAAACTATGCTCCTCTCTCGGTTCCAAATACCTAATGGTTTACAATACATAGATTACATTTCTTTTTATTATGAACAAGAAAATGTGAGTGAAAAGGAAATAGGTAACCATGTTATGCAACTTCCAAGGCTGGCTGACCTACAGATTGAAATATTTTCAGTTGACATTTGTCTCTTAGATCATTCGTTATGTTTAGTGTAAATCCGGATTGAGATAAAAAACAAGTTTCCAGTTCTTAAACAAAAGGCTTGATTATATTAAAGTCGTTAAAGGAATAGGTCGTGATTATTTATTGCAAATCATAACAATTATAACGTAATCGTTTATTTTGCGCTTAGAATAAGATACTACTACGTGTTTAATTACGATAGACATCCGCTATTGTTATTGTAGCAGGTGTTGCGCGTGTGCCTTTAGTGATCTCACCGTTATTGCTCACTGATGACCAATTGCCGCCGAATGAGTTCATGACTCCGCGTTTGAATCGCCGACAATTTATTGCACACGCTCAGCAACAAAAGTTCCCAAACTTTATATCATTTTTATTAAGACTGTAGATATTTATAGTGTTATTGTCTTAATAGAATATATTTGCTATAGTTTATTTATTAAAATAATTAAGAAATTAATACAGCTAATAAAATAAGGTAACAACTTTTACGGCAGTATAAAGATTTTCGGGTCAGCTGAAATGGTATCTATACTACTACTTAGTCTAGCCATAAATATTGTTACGAAGAAAAAACATTTTTTTTTATTGCAAATAATATTTATTACTTTTACAGTGTGTTAGTTTAATACACAAATATAAAACAATTTAAAATATAAAAAGCTTATTCGAAGTGGTCTCCATTGGCTGCAACACAGTCCTTTAAACGTTGAGGCCAGTTATCAATAGAAGCACGCACTCTTTCCATGGGAAAATTCTTCACTGCCAATCGTATGGATTGTATTAGGGACTCCAAATTATCATGGCGTTTAGAGCAAGCCATACTCTCTAAAACTGACCACAAATCATAATCCAGCGGATTAAGATCGGGACTAGACGACGGCCAGTCTTCAGCTCTGATGAAGTCCGAAACGTTCACTTCCAACCAAGACTGCGTGGACCGAGCATTATGACCCGGCACTGAGTCTTGTTGGAAGGACCATACTTGGTTATTGAACATGGTGTTGTTAAGGGGTTTAACTACCTTCTCAAGAATGATATCTTGATACACTTGTGCCGATGTTTTCATACCTTTTTCACAAAAATATGGTTCAGTCACTCCTTCATAGCTAACACCCCACCAAACCATCACTGAAGTCGGATAATGCCCACGTTGCACTCTGTCGACTAATTGGGAAGCTTCATTAGAGCTTTGAGCATAAATACCGTCATTTTGTTTGTTAAAATGTTGCTCAATTGTAAAGATTTTCTCATCCGTAAACAAAATTTTTCTGTGACCTCCCTTTGCGTACCGCTTCAGTAGTTGCTTCGATTTTACCACACTATTCTTTTAAATTATCAGTTAAAAAATGACCAGTGCGTCTCTTATAGGCTGCAAGTCCTAAGTCATCTTTTAAAATGCGCTACATGGTTCTGGGTGCTTCATCTTCATCTCCCGAGATAAAATATTTTGCTTTCGGACAGGATTTCTTCGAATTCTTTCCCTTACTGCTTTGACTACCTTTTTCGTATGAACACTACGTGGACGGCCAGATCTTTTTCTGTCACAAACAGAGGAGGTCTCATTGTACCTATTAATAGCCCGGTACACAAACATTTGACTAATACCAAGCGTATGGAGAGATTTAAAAATTACATTCGGCTCCATACCAACTTTGTGTAATGCAATCACAGCGATTCTGTTTTCTTTATCACCCCACTCCATTTTAATATAGCAAAATATTTTACAATGTAATAGTACAATACAAAACACAATGAACAATCGTATAAAAATGACAGATTCCAAATTTAAATGTAATATCTTTCTTATTTTAATTGTAACAGTATTTATGGCCAGACTAAGTACATATACAATAGGGTTTTAACTGAGCTGGAAATGTTAACCTGTAAAATTACATACACGGGTGTGTGTATGTAATAATAAATAATAAAGTTCTTAATATTTTGTATAAAAATATTAAGAAGACTGTCTAAATTATTTACAAATCAAGCACAATATTTATGTACGAACACTAGTTTTTGTGTTAGTTTATATACATATTATCAATATGGGCCGGCCAAAGCAATATTTTATTAAATTACATTGACACTTTTGCTCATTATGATCGTCCCATAATTATACATATAGAAAAATAAATATTTATATTTACGTCAAAAGCAGTCTTTAATTGGTATAATATCTATACATCAACATTTTGTTACTGATTGTACATAGAGTTGCTATGACCCAACTACGTCCTCTCATTCTTTCAAATTGATGCGTATGTTTGCTTCCAATAATGTTTACTGAATTTTAAATGTTTAAATACTTTTCATGACCCGTCTAGGTCAATTTTAATGTGGGTTACTTAATTTGTCTGTATCGTATGTGGTTTAGTATCTTTTATAGAGGTACGTGTAATGGACTGCTGAGACGAGGTATCGGGTTCGATCCCAGGTTTCACCATGGCACACACCAATGACTTTTCGATGCTTTTCGAAATTATGTGTGTATTTATCGCAGGTTTATAAGTGCCCGGTTAATGGCAATAGGCTCGCCACCTATTACATTGGGACCTAAACATAAACTGGCGAAATGTGGGTGCTAGCAGTTCTGCCTACCTCTTCAGGGATATAGGCGTGAGTTTATGTTTATGTTATGTTTTATAGAGCTACCCTACGATGATAACAAAAACAATTATTTGTGCAACTTGCAAGTCTCATACAAATTAGTTACAACAATAACGTTTTATAGTAGACACTAGGATTATACTGGCGTAAGGGAAAGATCGCTGGTTCGAATCCTGCCTAAACTAATTCAGTTTTTTTCCTATCTTAATCGGTTATAATCATTTACTCTACGACTGTTGGTAATTTTCCTCTTTAATGCTAAATGTCGAGACGCGTGGCTTTCGGCAGAGTAGCATTTGGACCACCCCATCACTTCCCATGCGGTGTAGTACTCGGCGGCTAAGGGGTCTACGACTAACATTAGACAGATATATACAGCCCAGACTCAGCTTCAGATGCATGGTTCGAGGCAGTAATAGTGTTAACCTGTTACGTGGGACAATGATTGGTGAAATGTGGGTGGTAATTCAACTCTGCCTAACCCTCCGGGGATAAAGTCTTGATTATATGTATGTATATAGTGCTAAATGTAACGTAAGTTTTAACAGTCCCGGGTCCTTTATGCGGGGCGTGAAAAAGCATATGATGAGGCCGTCAAGATGAGTGTCACCATTGTCACATAGTATGTCTAAGTAATGTGACCCTCTTTTCTGAGACTTTGCTTTCAAATTCCATCAGGTAAGGCGAGTTTATGTTCAAATATTTTAATTGGAAGGGACATTTTTCAACAATAGTGGTTTCATAGATTTTGTGGCAGCTATTGTAATGATGAGGTCATGATATTGTACTGTGTACACTTTCGTGGATGAGGTCATAGATTCGACAGTCAGATGTAAATATTATATCGTTGTGGGGAACACTAAATTAAATATTTTCGTACCGAATCTTACCGACAATCGACCTGGAGAATACTACACGGGAAAAAGAGGGCATTGTAAATGAATATTTAAAATTTCACTGACACCAAGCATAAAAAAAAATGAATTAATGATTGATGATTAATGATGATGAAAATGTAATTAATACATAGGTTACACTAAAAGTTTCCGGAACTGGCCACTTACATAAACAATATTTAAAAATTTATTACAACATTTGAAAATAGAACTCTTTGGCTGTAGAATACAGTTTGTTTCATCTGACTGTCTTTTGTTTTTACCTTGTGGCGCCATTTAAAAAATTGTGTGTCTGCATCAACATGGATTTAACTCGGGAAAATTTTCGTACTATGATTTTCTACGATTTTAAGTGTAATTTGACGGCTCAACAGAGCATCGCTCGGCTTGAAACAGCTTTTGGCGATGAAGCTCCATGCAAGACGACTGTTTATAGCTGGTTTGCAGAATTCAAGCGTGGTCGTATCAATCTCAGTGACGAATCTCGCGATGGTCGGCCGTCCACCGCTGTGACCAACAAAAACATCGATGCTGTGCGCCGTATGATTGAAACAGACAGGCATGTGACCTACCATGAAATTCGCGCATCCTTAGAAATAGGCATGAGTCAAATACAATCAATCCTACACAAACATTTGGGTGTGAGAAAGCTGTGCTCGCGGTGGATCCCACATAACTTGACCGAGGATCAAAAAACGGACCGCGTCACTTGGTGCAGTGCCATGCTTACCAGATTCAACGAAGGTGCGTCAAATTTGGTGTGGGACATAGTAACAGGTGACGAAACATGGATTTATTGCTACGATCCCAAAACAAAGCAGCAATCGAGCGTATGGGTCTTTCAACCCGAAAGCCGAAACCAACCAAAGTGGCGCGCGTGAAAAGTGCATCTAAGCGGATGATTGCTTCTTTTTTTAATAAAACTGGACACGTGGCTACTGTTGCTTTAGAAAATCGTCGTACTGTGAATAGTGACTGGTACACGACCATTTGTTTGCCGGAAGTTATTGACGAACTCCGTAAAAATAACCGTAAACGCCGTATCATCCTGCACCACGACAATGCTAGTTCTCACACGGCCAGACAGACAAACGACTTTTTGAAGGCGAAAAATGTAGAACTCATGAGTCATCCTGCATACAGTCCCGACCTGGCACCTTGTGACTTTTATCTGTTCCCAAAAATTAAGAACCAATTACGCGGCCAACGATTTTCATCACCAGAAGAGGCTGTCGAGGAGTATGAAAAACACGTTTCAGAGGTCACCACAGAGGAGTGGCACAAAAGTTTTCAAAACTGGTTTGATCGAATGAAAAAGTGCATAGACGCCAAGGGAGATTATTTTGAAAAACAATAAATTAATTTTGTACCTTTAATAGTATTTTTTCATATTCATTCCGGAAACTTATAGTGCGCCCCACGTAGGTATATTATTTTTAAATACGAGTATGTGTTTAACTGAAGCTGTTTGTCTTGCTAACGCCGTTTTGTCCAATAATGTCACAGGCCTGTCAATCTATGATCTGATATTATTACACATTTATTTATATATTACACATATATTATATATATTACATACATGTATATATATATATAAATATATATATTACACATTACTTAAAAGTTTATATATAGATACCCAAAAATAGAAAATAAATTGTAGGTAGGTACGTATAAATTCTACAAAATTAAGGGATTTGATTTAATATTTACACTATCACAATACTTTATGTACGTACACGTTACGCCTATAAACTTGATCAACACCTACATAAGATGTTTTCAAACTTTTCATTTCATGAACTTCGACTCGTCTATGACGATTCCTTTCCTAACGTCATACTGGAATTACCCCCACTAAGTATTCCTTACTTCCGAGGTGAATTATTCAACTAAACTAAGTATGTTATTGTTTGTACAGTATTCGAAATGCTGGTATGCGCGCGACAGTGCGCTCGCCGTAAGTCACTCACTCTCACATTCGGTGAATTCTGCGTGTTCGCCGCTGAACTGCGTCGGTGTTCGAGGCAAGCCAGGCAGTGAGTATTGCAACTTATTTTCTGCACATCCTACCTAATCCACAATTTGTTTTCATCACATACTTTAAATAATAGCACACTTTGTTGTCAAAAATGACCACAAAACAAAATATATTGAACACTTTCACTACCGCTATTAAATAGAATGTTGTATGGTGAATGTTATGGCGTGAAATATTCTTATGAATAAATGAGATATGAGTTAGAGTAGGTACCTAACTACTTTATGCATTTTAGCGCTTAACCGACATTCCAAAGTCTCAGTCTGTTTAGCTTCTTATATCTCTTTCTTAGGAAATTATAATTTGTCATACAGCACTCTTGCTCGCCACTACAAACTACAAAGCACATGGTTATGACAGAATTAGTCAGTCCGGTAATTAGTCAGTTTCTGCTAATTGTCTAAGTCGTCGCCCTTTATTTCCTTCCGCATCAGATTTTTGCAGATTATTTTCCCAGAATAGTATAATTTTTACGGTCCAGAAGTATAGAGTAGATTCTACTTATTTTAATAGACGTATAGGTAAAGAAACCAGCTAGACTAGCCTCGTATTTTATAATTGTATTACGAGAAGGATCGTGGTGAAGTGGTTGAGGTTTAAAGATAGACCTACCGATTGTGCATTTTTATAATAATAATAATAACTTTTTATTTCAGAATTGTTTGTACATAAATTTGTTAGTAAATAACTTAAAATTAATGTTAGTAGGTACAATTTAAATAGTTTGGGTGCGCCACCCCGAACCGGAGACGGTGTCAGACTTTATTGCATGCAATTGTAACCACCGTCCCCAGGAACGAAGAATCCCTCCGATCAACCAACGCTCTAAGAATGTTATTGGGACTGCCGCGGGTACGGCGTAAAAGTGAGGCGCTTCTTTTGCGCACGATCGCCGAAAAACTGTCCACGTTTGCCTCATTGTATTGACACACTCGAAACTTATCAGCACTACAAATTAAATAAACATTGCAAGATAGAATCAATTTATAGATGAGACTTGGGGTTGTCTTAATTAATTTAAAACTAAGCTGAAAGTGTATAAAGCTCGCGCATCATTAGCAGGCCGAGGTGGCAGCGCAATGAGCGTCCCCATACCCGGGAACTAGAAGATTCCGCAGTCCACACACCTGAAGAAGGCCAGCTCGGACCGCATTCAAAATGCATTGTTCCTATAGTTCTGGTCCCCCTCGCAAAAAAGCTATAACCATTAAAAAAGTTTGCTCACCAATCTAGACCAAGCGGGAGCGACGAAGGATCGCAAGCCAAGCTGCCCGCGTACGAAGGCAACTCGGGCGTCGGAGGTCGATGAACGACCTCCGCCCCCCATGAGCGCTGGCCTGGGGGTGACAGGTGGAGCCGCCTGTCACCCTGGCAGAAGCAGGCCGTGGCAGTGGCGCGCCTCCCCGTTTCCGGGGACGAGTTGGGGACTCTGTAGTCACCACACCCGAGAAGAGGGCCAGATCGTCAGAGATGGCCCTGGGTCGGCCGGGGTGCGAGGGATATGCCTGTCAACCTCACCTTCAGCAACAAAAGCGACCCACAGGCGGCGTGCGTTTTAGTCGGTTCGAGTCCGACATAACCTCCTCCACCGGCTCCGGTGGGGAGGTATCCGTGGGGATTTTGCGCACGTAATAAAAAAAAAGTGTTAGGGTATCGGAGGTCGTACCGAATCAGCTTTTTGAGCCCTTTCATCTGACGACGGCTGAGAAGCCGGCTGATCACGCTTCCTCTTAATAAATCCGAGGGACTCGGGAGAGTTTGCTATTTTTTCTAGCTATTTGCGTTTTCCGGGAACTTTCAGGACATTTCCTGTAGCATTTTGACTACTGTATCAGTTTTATCTTCAACGTTGCCAGTAGTTTTCAGCTTGGCGAAACGATTTTAAAGTTCGGGTTGCAACTTTTCGGATCCCAAGGCTGCTTGGAGAGCAGGTTGGAGAGTCGACCGCATCATTCGGGATCTTTCTTATTCTTATATGACTAAAAATTTTAACACAAAATGCATTTTCCTATATTTCTGGCCCTCCTCTAAAAGTTTTCGCCATCATTTACAAAAATGCAAAACAAGGGTCCTAAAGATCACATTTTTGTACTACTTGATGATGAAGAAAATTTTGTAGGTTATAAAATTCACAAAATAATGAATACTTTTACCCTGCAAAGCATATTTTTCGGCGCTCCGGAACTATACATACACACATACATATAATCACGCCTTTATCCCCGTAGGGTAAGGCAGAGGTGATTTAACACCCACATTTCACCAATCATTGAATTCGGTCCCACGTAATAGGGGGTGAGCCTATTGCCGACTTCTGGGCACTATTGTTGACTCAAGCCATGCATTGAAGCTGAGTCTTGGCTGTATATATCTGTCTGATGTTAAACAGCCCTATCCCTTAGTCGCCTTATACGACACCACATGGGGAAAGATGGGGTGGTCCAAATTCTACTCTGCCGGGAACCACGCGACTCGTGCCGGTAACCACGCGAACTATACAGTCCGTTTATCGAGGAAGGTTATATAACACACAACACGGGAGCGGAGCAGTAATCATAAATCAATAAATCTGGTAAATTGCGGGCATTATAATGGTTTACAAGGGGTGACACTAAGTTTCGAAGTATACCACGGGGTTTCGAAGTATGTTACAGGGTTTTACAGTATGTCACGGGCGAAGCTGGGGATGGCTGGTTAGTACTGGATTTTGTGATTCTAAAGAACATCCCAAACATCCCCGTCAAATCGATATATTCGCCGTATTATGTTACGCAAATGATGTTTCGAAACCCAATATTCTTGTTTTAAGTACAACTTTTGTCTCATCCCAATTTTTTCTTACTCTTCATGCTCAACTTAGGGAAGCCCATCTCCATAAAAAACATTAGACTGCAAAACAGACTAACTCTAGCAGGTATTTCAGAGGTTCCTACCATAATTTTATAAATACTCTTAACCGTACATAAAAACCTGTTAATTCAAGGCACTTCGGCAATAAAGAGGCAACCTTTGTTTTTATTAATATTTACCTGAAGGTTCTTCAAATAGCGCGTACAAAATTTCTGTAGTGAATTACACCGACTGAAGTGACTGTATATACCGCAGTAATATAATTTATGATCTAAGTATTGTCCGCACTGAGAACAATATAAATCAGGTTAATTTTACCGATGACGTAAAAATTATCTGTCTCCTTTTTCTCGGTGTCATACCGAACAACGCTGACTACATCTGACGCGTGCGTTGACCCATGAATGCCAAACAATGAGGTATTTATCATGCACTGAATTTTAACAACTGTCGCCTACAAGTTCACTCGTTCTTTAAAATATTTTATTCTGAGTCACTATAATGTCACTGTTCACTGTATATCACTTTCCACATCGTTCATCGATCATATTTTGTTTCTAATTTCAGTTTTCATTCGCAGGACTACGAACAAACCTGAGTCGCCACAATGGAACATAGACAAGGAGGCCATTTGTAAACATGTGAACGGTAAGTAGTTTTGACTTATTATTTTGTATATTTCAGTTTATCTTCTATCTTCATTTATCTCCTGTTGTTCAGTTCTATATTTCATAAAAAAAAATCTTTTACATCAAATGCATATACCGTCACCGTTCCGTCGTGGGTAAAAATAACTATTAACACAGGTTATAGTTAAAGATTAATATAAATAATAATACGTTTAAGTAACCTTATTCAGGTTCGTGTCGTCGCGTCGATGCGAATTAATATTGCGGAAGGTCGATTGTCCCGTGATGAAAACAAATGGTGACTAAACTTTCCGCACGGTACCAATCCAGAAATACACATTGGTGGTCCCTATGGCTACACAACAATATCTTAAGATCACTATACTGTCACCACCCACCTTCGTTTCTCGTCCATTATCAGGATGCATGCTTTAATTTGGATTACTTGAAAAGTTCCGACATATCAATTTTCTAATAGTATTGATTCGACATTTAGATTGTTGTCTATACGTCTTCCATGTAAAACGTTTGGTATTAATGCAAACTTACTTAGACGTTATTATAAATATAACTAGCAGGTCATTGAATCTTATTTTTTTTTTGTGGGACCTTATATACTAAGGAAGGTGAGAGATAAACCTAAAACCCCATTTGAACCCTTTTTGCCGTGGCGGCCGTAGGACAAGGAATGTAACACCACAAACTTGGATTTGACGTTAAACGGACGCCTCTCCCCCTGCCTCCCTTGATATCTAAAAAAGATATCTATATTACATCCTCTGACAAATGAAACCCCAAATGTAACTTTTCAATGGCAAATGTTGTTTTGCCACTATTAACCTACAGCAGGAATCAGGATAGACTTTTCTTGCATACACGTAAGGTTGGTTATCCTTATTTTTGATTTTTGCGAAAAAATACTTTATTTTTATTGATACGAGTATTATAGTTCTAAATTAACGTATGAAAAATCATTTTAATTAGTTTAGGCGCATATCTTCTTCCTCTTAGCGTTAACCCCAGTCGCAACCGAAGCTGTCACCTCGGAGTCTGGGTTTTGCTTTACCAGTCTAACTACGGATTTGGCTAAATTCGATATTTTTCTTCCTTTTTTTAGTCTATGTATTATCATTATATTTGTCTCAAAATATAATGCATTAAATATTAGACAAATATTTTTACAGTGATCGAGACTCATGGTGAACAGATGACCAATCATAATATAATTCATTTTGGCCTAGTAAAACATTACTTCGATATTGAGCTAGCAAGTCTTCGCCATCACGAGTCGCTATATTTAATAACTTCATCCTGCTGTGAATGCACAGATATATTATCCCCAATTCCTGACAGTTCAAGTTCAGGTTTAAGAATATTTTCCATCATGTATGGTATCCGTAAGTCACGCTATTTGTGTCAAAAAATGCTATTAATTCAATTGGACCGCTGAAAAAATGCTAATTTAAAAGGATAATGGGGTGATCGGTCACCCCAACACAGTGGTATATGTAACTAATTACGTATGTGTAGATAAGAGAATACAGAAAAGCACAACTATTGGCAATTACTATATAAAAACTTATCGCATCTTTTTTGGACGAGCCTTCCTTTTTTCCTTTCGGAGGAGAACGCTGTGACATGAATTTTATATAGAAGATTGTTATTTTTGATATATCAGTTTTATGAATTAAGTTTTAATATATTTATCAAAATACGTATTTCTATCAATACAAATTACACTTATCAATCAAAAGCTTATCAAGTGTCTTGTACTTATACACAAACAATAAGTTATGAAATTGTTTACGTACTAATAATAATAAACAGAAACTATTTCGTATTGATAGGATTATGTGGTCATCATTTATCACGATTCATTTTTAGCAATTGCTCTATGTTCTGCGTTCAGTAATCAGTCACTGGGTGTACATAGGGTAGGTACATAACAAATTCAAGATGCATTGACGAGTGCAAAACGCGAACAAACATAATATGTGTGTTCGCGTCGATGTGTCTTGAATTTGTGTCAATTTGCCAGTACATCTTACGCTAATGAATTATATTGAAGACTGATCTAATTACATACTTCTTTAATTGTACCGACACCGACTTCAAGAAAAGTCTTACGCGCATTTTTATTTTTTGAGGTATATCTGCAATAATTGTTTACATTTTGGTGCATTCTTTTCTAGAAATAGGTTCATTTTTTTTGTTAAAAAGTACTTGGTTTTCCCTTTTTAGCGAAAATTAATGAGTAGGTAGGGAATTTTAATTATTTTGAAAGTAAACAACTTAAAAATAGACATTCGTAATTGTGAGCTTACAATAGAAAACTTTGAAGCACTGCAAACTAGAAGATCGTTGGAAATACTGCACACTCCAGGCATTCTTAACTTGCGTAGTCCAAATCTAGAGCATTCCATTTATGCTGTACATAGAAAAAAAGAAAGAAAGAAAGCATTTGTTCAAGAACAATTTACAGAGGATCAAATAAATATATGTAAAATAGTAATGTAGATACAATCAATGCACATCGTGCGCACTATAATGGGCATCACTAAGAAGTTGTATTGTCTGTCTTTGTAGTTCAAGTCTGGACAATTTCAGAATGTCTTGATCACAGTACTGTACCTACCGTGGAACAGGATTGTCATAAATATAACAATACTTCGCTCATTTCACAATTTTTATTTGATTTTGAGGAGTTCCCACGTGGATCCAATATTAAAGAAATTAATATAGGACTACCTCAAAGCTAAACAAAAACATCAAAAATATAGCTAAATATAATGTACACTTCTGCGTACCCATTCAAAGGATACAGGCGTGTTATTATGATGTGGTCTTACATAAATAATGCAATAATATGCGATTGCAGTAATAACAGCTGATTTTCTGGTATTTATTGAAGAGTCATGTAGTCTGTCTCTGCAACCCCTCATCAGATCTTCACTAAATTAAAATGGAACCATTTGTGAACCCTTTCGAACAAAATAATAATTTTGGGAATCCTTCCACAAATGACGGAGCTATGCGCGTACAAACATAAAAATAATTGAGAACCTCCTTCGGTTAAAAATACATCCCTCTAGTAGTCTAGTAAAATGAATGTATTTTGATACATTTTGTTTTAAATTGTATTATTTATATTCATAAATTATATTCGAGCCAAATTTTAAAACATCATATTTATAAGTATACACATGTGCGGAATTTCACTTATCGCAAATAAGTGCGGTCCTGACTACGTAAATTCATTAAAGGCAGATTTTACTTAGTTAATATCATGCGTGGCCTTCTAGGCTCTTCCGCACAGACTATAAACAGAGTACGGAAGCGTCTGCTGCGATGTGCCCCGCTCAGAGTACTACGCGCCCACGATTTCGGCCACCAAATGATGCGAATACAATACATTGATGACAACGAGAACTCAAACATACATATATAACGGAAACAAACCATCGTCCAACAGCTTCCTTATCTCCCGGAAGAATTATTGTCAAACGATGACTTTTAAAAGCAAACGAGACATTAATTTCGTATTTTCTATTATGTTGAGTGAAAAGAAGTTCAATGTTGAACTAGCAGAATGCGTATATTCAGACATAAATATAAATAAATGGAGATGTGAAATGTAGGTATTATACTCGTAGTACCTATTTATTTATTATTGTACAGTAATAATAACATGCACTAAGTTAATTTGACCAATTGCACAGTTAAGTCGATTTTGCTAATCCAAAAACTAAGAATTTTGGTAACTTTTTCCGTACACTATTGTAAGTACTTACGTACGATTTTTGTTAATCCTTACATGCTTTACTTGTAGTTAACCATCAGAATGTATCATTAATGAGGCACATTCAGTGCGCTATTATGTTCAATTAATTTCACGGAGCATGGTTTATCGTTATTTAAATTTCACCTACGCCTTTCGTTAGCGTTTGTTGATATCATAATGTCACTTATCGCTCATGGTTAGGTCTAAAATGTGAACAGGTTTTGTGGGTGAATTATGGGTTACTTTAACACCATAACTCTTTGTGCCATGTTTTGTTTTGCTATAGAAATAACGGAACATTTTAAAATGCGGAATTGGCTAGTACTTGGGCGTAGATCTGAGACACGGTCGGACGCCAGTAAGCCGCCGACCGTTCGCGGGTGGACAGCGTGCACGCCGATACTGCTGCACGATACATCCGCAATCATGCCGCCGACGACAATGATCGTGCCCTGTGCGTTTCATTCTACTTCTTTTTTTGGTTTCATCAATGAAAATGTGTCTTAATAAAGATATCGTGCAGTCTTCTACTTGCTGTTATTCGCGAATAATGTTTTTCTATACAAAAATATACTTAACTTTACATTTACTCCTACAACATTTCGATCTCATTTTACGAGTACCTATACGTTATCTAGTGACGCAAATAAGAGATGCTGGCTCTGCCCGAAGGATTATATTGTGTGAAGTTCAGATTGGAATTGTGACATTTCAGGACATTTAATTCTATCTTATCACGCGTGTGCGGGCGTATAGCAGACGTTGTTTAGTGCGTTTGTTGATCTGGCGTTGTGTTTACGTTTTCATTTTGGCATTGAACGAAGATCCCGAATTGGATTGATGTGTTGTTGGCTACGTTTTATAAACTGCAGTGTAAATATGAATGAATAACTTACCTGTGCGTGTCGTTCTATTTATTTAATTATTATTTATACCTCAGTTAAAAATCTAATGAAACTACATGATCATTATTTTATGCGATTGCATTTGTAGTTTATGCTGCATGGGTGAATATTATTTAGGTATCAATTAAATATTGATATAATTATATGAACGAGAGCCTAGTAAATAATTTACATTTGTCCAAGTTGAATGCGCAACCTTTTATGGTAATCATTAATCTACAAGTATGTAAGTAGGTGTGTTAAGTAGTATGGTGATCGGCCGACATGGTGCAGCCCACACAGTCGATACTCATCAATCACTGACGACAAATAACTACCTCTGATTGAAAGAATCACTCATACTTTCTAATTCCTACCGTAATAGGTATCCATACCCTTAGTGTAAAAACGTAAATAGTCATTATCATATTGGTATATTATATTTGCGTATCAATTGATTATCAGCGCTTGTGGCATAACTTTTGCATAGCGGATAATACTTAGAATGTTTTCAAGGATTCGTGGACAGTCAGCAAGACAGAATTTTGTCGTGCATATTCAGGGTTCATGTATAAAACATAAGGTACCGAACCGGTTCGTATAGACCACTTACCGATCTCTAACAAACTGTGGTTTGTGTTCATTGGTTGCGTGTTCAACCGCAGTACAATTGTTAACAATTAACAGTGGTTCTTCTGCGTGCCTCAAGTCCATCTTGGAAATAGGGTCAACTCATCCTATTATGTGCTAGCAAGCTAGCATAAAACGTTGTAGATTCACAACACATCACATAGTAAATGATTCTGTTCTTCATATAAATATCGATGGAATTATTCATGGTTTTGACGTAGACACAATACTTTGGACACGATGATTGGATTCAAAAGCGTGGGCTCGAAACACGTGATAAGATCGGTGTATGCATACCATACATAGATCATACAATGAACAAAGTATAAAATCAAATACTGGTTAATACAAAACATATACTTTCGTAAAGAATAAATACGAAAAGAGTACGTCGAATAATCGTCCAATATGTTGAAAAAATACTGTTTTAGTAACTAGAAATTTTTAAAAAGAAATTCCCATTTGCCTAAAGTTTTTTAGTTTTTAGTAGGAAGTTTCAATAAAATATTAAGACGTGTGGTATTCCGCAGGCAGCGAGGCATCACCTGCGCCCTGCGAGGTATTCCTGGGCGGGTCCTGTAACCCAACTACTTGGAGATCGGACATAGCAATTCCGATGCTGAAAAAGATGGGTATCACGTATTTCAACCCGGTAAGTAAACATTACCATCAATCAACATTTTTTTATATTGCTATAAAAGCGTGAATTTCTATGCTGTGTATTTATTTAACTACGTAAGCCTTTATAGATATGACGTATGTCGTTTGTATTAAGCGATAAGTATCTAAGTTTTAATATGTTCGTTAACAAAGTCGCACTCACAATCGCCCATTAATAACGTATAGGTACCTACTTATGTTACATCAGAATACAATTATTATTGTACATTGTTCAGTAAAGTCGCGACCATCGGAAGTAAATTAATTTTTAAGCAATACTGGTCCAAAAAGAAGTCAAATTATTGTTGAATTCAATAAAAACATTAAGAAACCGCACGAAGTTCACTCATCACGTCTTTTATAAATGTCCTGTTTAATCAATTTGTTGATGCTCACTGCCGACGATGGTTACAAAGTAGTGGTCATTTATCACAGATCCATGGATTGAGTCTATAATCGCAATCCCCCTTTTCTATGCTGCTAAATTTATTATCTTATCTATCTCAAATAGCGTTTAGTTATTTTATTAATTGCAATTAATAAAATTAATGTTTGTTCCTTGTATGGTGTAACAGAGTTTGGTATAGTGTCATTGTATTTGCATATTTTGACCATTTTCAATGATCCATTTGCTATTGATATTTATCTATATCTACCTAGGTACAGCATTGTTCGGTGGAGAAAGGTAATTAAAATATAAGACGTCTTACATTTTTGGCGGCCAAATGAAAAAAATATTCTAACGGGCTGGCAAATCACACCTGATGCCGTTTTATTTGTATAGCCGCGTGGTGCCCGGCAGAGTAGAATTTGGGCCACTCCATCTCTTCCCATGTAGTGTCGTACAAGGCGACTAAGGGACAGAACTGTTTAACATCAGACTCAGGTACAGATACAAGGCTCGAGTCAACAATAGTGCCCGGAAGACGACAATAGGTTCACTCCTTATTACGTGGCGCCAAAAACAATGATTGTTGAAATGTGAATGTTAATTCACCTCTGCCTAACCCTTCGGGGATAAAGGCGTGATTATATGTATGAATGTACCACAATATTAAAAAAAACTGACCTTTGAAACGCGCAAAACCTTGCATGTTGATAAACGTTGTATAATCGCTCTAGCGTCAATTGGCCCGTATAGAAGACTTAAATTTAATTTGACCGGATTATAATACAATGTCCACTCAGGCAACCCTAAGGTCGGAAGTACGCAGGACATCTTACATATGTATATACTTACCTATTTGCCGTTTACGCGAAAACGTATTTATATTAAAATAAAACAGACGCTCATCATCATCATCATCCTCCTGCCTTTACCCCAAGTTTATTTGCGGTCGGCGCAACAATTGTGTTCTTTCACACAGTCCATCCACCTCATTTTAGGTATCCTTTCCACTTGTAGCCATCCACTTCCATTGTTAGTGCCTTCCTTACGACATTACTTTAATCCTTACGCATACATGTCGAACCAGGACAATTGAAATGAAACAGACACTTAGGTATTAATTATTTTGATTCTTTTTTAGCTTTTTTCACTTTCGATTATCAGCTAGACACGTAAATAATTTAATTAAGTAACATCGCCTTGCAAATTGAAAAGAACGATAATAATACCGTCAAGTATAAAGTAGAACACACACATCTCATGAAACGTATATTAAAAAGCAGCAGATATGTAATTTGGTACACTAATTATGACAAACGCGTGTGGGGTGACTATTAATATTCACTGTGGTAACTACTAACTATAATAACAAGCTTTATAAGGTCAACGGTAATCCGCCGTCCACGTCGGACTATACTTCATGAACTAGCTTCTATTTGAAAATTAAATCAGCCAGACAAGAGAATTTTGTCTAGTAGTTTCTTCAAATTACACAGATAACACAAACATTTATCTTTGATAACTCTTGCATAGAACGTGATCAAGATTTATTATTTTGGTAATTAGATTCAACACGTACTTCTAGAATACGGATTACACACAATAAAATGATAGCTACTTCTTACTGATAGAGAACAAACCGCTTTCATCATTTTATACTCCTTTCGAGTTAGATCGTTGGCTAATAGAGCGTAGGTGAGTCGTGCTATCAAGGATGCGCAGCTATAACATAGAAATTGCGTCGTGTATCAGATGACAAATAACAAGATTGTTTGTAAAACAACTACTTAGTGTCCTTTTAGAGTCAACTACATGTCACATGCCAATCATTGAAGTACTTATAAATGCATTTTTATTTGTGTAAAACGATTCTATCTTATTGCCTATTTCTATTAACGTTCTTTTTTAAAAGTCTGCTGTACATAGGCTGTAGCACAGAATAAAGCTGCAGACTGTGTATAACGTAAGTAACAGCAGTCAATTTAAATAATAAAGTTTTGTATAGTTTTAGTGAAAAATAGGTGAATTCTTTTCGAAGCACTAAGTTCATCCCGAGAGGAGCGAAGGATTCTAGAATAAACCCTGAGCGCATCAAGGGTTATAAGAGCCGACATGAATTTCTACTTTTTATCAATGAGAAAATAAGAGAGAAGAGACAAACAGACACTTTAAAAATTGCACATAAAATTGGCGATATTTTTCCTTAATTTAAAATGTTAAACTGAGTCATATTCCATACAGGCAGTTACGCTTTGGTGGTTTTTAGTACGTTTTTATAGCGAGGGTGTGTAACCTCTTTGCACGTTTTCCTTTTTTCTTACTGTAATCCATATGTTTGCGCATGTTCCAAATTAATTTTTTTTTATTCACTCAGTGAAACAAAGAGCGTTATATTTACTATTTTTGAATATAGCAGCGGGTCCTTTATAGTGTGCCAATGGTGAAAACAACGTTTACGTGTCGCACCCACACATTGAAGTCGTGGACGTGGAAAACTTTCATCCCGTAATGTATCAAAGCCACTTTACATTTTGAGTAACCACACGTTAATATAAAAAAAATATCTACAATACCTATCTACAACATTAATTTGCGTTGAATTCTTTTATTTGGATTCTTAGACTTTTTTCTTTTATGAACGCAACGGAAACGAAAGCCCCTTTTTCTTCTAAGAATGTGTGTTCATATTACTGTTTACTGTAATACTGTTACTATTTTTGCATTTTTTTTAAATTATCGTAGTTATAGAGTAGCTTACGTAGAGATACATAAACTTCGTGACAAACGAGGACGTTATTGTAATACTTTACTTATCTGTATATAAGCAAACAGTTTATTATGTTATAGCTATGAGTAGGCCTGAACCAGTGGTAGTATTTCTTCAACGTAAGGGCCGCTCTGTTATTAAAGAGTGGCGGTTATTAGAATGAAGAGGTTATGATGTCATTCTCGACCATATTTTTACGCATTATACAATAGTTTGGAGGCATAGGTTATGGTTAGGTGTTCGTTATGGGTAGGCGATAAAACATTATAAATATTGATAATAAAGTCACTTATGAAGACTTCAATCTATATATCAATGTTTTTAATGTTGAACTTTAAACCATAACTATTAACTAAGTCACATAAACAATACCTAATAATAAATTATTTGGTAAGGCCAATGATTGAGTGGGTTCTTAAAATTTTTGTATGGTGTACTCTCTCGTATTGACTTTACCCTCATATTAGACTTTGATCGTAACATATTACTACGTAGGTATTTGATATGCATGGACTACCCATTCGGTTGATGTCACAAGAGGGAAATAGAACATGACGAATATGGTGCGCATCAATAAGTACCGGCTTTGCCACCAATTCGTCAGTAAAGATCCACCTAATTATGGTCAATTCTAAGTAAATTGTATTAGTCATTAATATGAAGTATTCAGGTAGGTATGTGCGAACATAGGGATTTTCCTGGTTTTACTTCTCATAAATAATTTCACTGTAATGGGTTGTGAAAGTAAGTAACGAAATAAAGTATTTGAGTTTTGTCTCGAGTATATATATAGGGTGAAAGATTTTGACCTTACCTGGAGGGAAAGGCAACGGAGATGGTCAAAATCTTCCACCCTGTATGCTTATGCTCATGCTCCATATACCTACAGACGATGTCATTGCGAGAGAAGGAAAACTCGAAATAAAAAAGCTTTACCAACCCGTCTGGCCAGCGTGGAAACAGTAGGCCAAAGCCTCCCGATATTGGGAGAGGCCTATGTCCAGCAGTGGACTGCAATAGGCTCATTGATTGATTGACTGATACCTACAACAATAAGCACTAGTCTGTGTCCACTGCGGCGGTGGCCGACGTAACGTCAGGCAATCGAGGGCCCGCTGTATACGAGTTTTTTTAAATCACTTAGGTGGCAGACAAGTACACGGCCCACCTGTGTAACACCAGAGGAGTCATCCTCGCGCTGCCGACCCTGTAAGCACAGAGAGTCATTGTGCCGTCAGTGTAGAAGACAAATCAGGACAAGCATTTAGTCTTCCCACAGACAGCACAAACTCTCCAGTGAGATCTGGTTAACCTACTTACCGGTGGGAACACAACATGAAGTTGTCATGGCCGCGGTATTCTGTAGGGCGGAGGTAGGTACTTAAGTCGGTCTGCTCAATTGGACGGAAATGCCGTCGTGTCCTACCTCCTATAAATGTCAATTACTGGTAATCCGTCATGTCGGTTGATGAAAAAATTAAAGGGTTTTTATTGTGTACCAGCAAGTTGAAGATTGGTCGACGGAGCTAATGGAGGTAGAGCATCGCGCAAAAGCTGCAGCGCGAGCGCTTCTGTTTGTGTTGGACAGCGAGACTCGTGCCGTAGCTGCTAGCGTAGAAGCAGCGCACCTCGCAGCTGCTCCAAGAGACCTGCTTCTTGTCCTCAGGCCTTACTCAAGGCATCAAACCATTGGCCATGAAGCTATCAGCGACCAGTAAGTATTATAACTTTAAAGTGATAGGAATCATAATTAATTTTCAAGTTCATTTTGTGGGTCAAATGTAGTGATTGGAATTTTACTCCCCTTCTGTTGACCCGGTTGAACGATTGTGTAATCCACACACCATCGAGTCAAATGTCAGTGTTACATATTGGCATACGTGACACAAGTTTCAGGTGGTAGCATATTTTAAGAAAGGAGACTATAAGATGGCCGATGATGTTATGCTTGTACGTCAAACGAATCTAAAAGTCGATAAAAGGTTGGAAACATCACAATCTTGCCAAGTATTGACGTCAGCTTGTGATTGTGCAGCCTGAATCACACCATGCAATTATCGCGTAATTGTTAGTGTATAGAGAACTGTTTAATAACATATATGAATGTAACTACAGTGAGTACGTCGAGTTATCGCGTGCGCGAGCGACGCTGCAGGAGGCCGTGGAGCGGCGAGGTCTGCCAGCCTTCACGGACATACCCTCAGCGTTGCGGTGTGCGCGAGCCGTTCTACGCGGGGCGCGTACCCATCCACGACACTCACTGGGTCACACCATTCTGCGGCTGAAACGCGCCTATGATGCAGCGGGCGGAAGAAACACACGCCTGCCTAGGTGCAAAGCCGTCGATACCCTAAAGGACGTGACTCGAGTTTCGCGGGAAATTGCCGACCGTTGTGTACCCCTGGCCGCCGATACAGTCGACTTTGAAACGTTCTGCGCATGTGTAGCCGAACTGGCCGCCGACGCTGGTTAGTATGACTAGTAGCGTCTATTACTACTTGTTAAAACGCTGCAGTTTCATGAAAGTGTTTCGTATATAAACGTGATTAATGTTTTGCATACCTAGTCGTGAAAGACTTAATTGCTTTTCATATTAGATCATAACGATAGAAATATTTGTACCTTGTAATTGAAATATTTATTGCTGGATGTAGACATTGAGAGTAACCTGGTTGTACCACTTTTCAAATAGGTATAGGTATGGTTCAGTGAGATGCGGGAATATTCAACCTGTAGTTAGATCGTTTACTTAAATTCTGGTGATGGGTAGTCAGTAAGGGCTGTGGTGTTTGTTGAAGGCGGAGCGGCGAGTCCGTCGCCGGCGGGCGGGGACGTGAGTGTGACTATGACATCACGGATTCGTCGCGCGTTCCGCACGCTCCGTGATTTTCTCACCCCGCCCGTTCCCGGTGCGTGTGTGCACTCTTTTCATACTTTTAGCTTTGCACATTAATGTACTCCATTATCTATGCTAATTACGCTTCTGTTCTTGAAATTCTTAACATTGCCGTTGAAGGTTTTGCCCTGTTTCAAACAGTTAAATTTCTAGAACAACACCAGTTTTGAATGCTTACCTACCTATCTATCAGTTTTCATTTTTATAAAGCACTCGTCGTGATTCATCTGATTGTTCACTTATATTGATTCACTGTCGATTCTAATATCCATTGAAGTACGTTATATAACGTATGTGTGTGTCACTGTTCAATTTCAATTTTAATTTCGGAAAACATATTATGATTATTTATATCAACGATTCCTAAATAACGCTTTATAATATAAATTATGTTAATATTGACTGCAGAATCCAATAGTCGGAACGGACAAGAAGCATCAGGCGTTACGGGAGCGACGTCCCGGGGCGACGCACGAGTGCACGAGCCCGCGGCCTCTAACGGGCTGATGTTCAATGGCCATAATCCTAGACTTAAAGCTTACGGACGGAAGCTTAGCTTAATCATTCCTAAGGTACGTTCGATTCACAGAATCTATTTACACTGCTGATATAGAAATTAAAAATTTATTCATGACCATATTATCATGGACTACCATTGATGCCCAAAACCGTGCGAGGTGGAGAAGTTAAAATGGACTCCGGACAAATAATACCGGAACTAACTACGAAGATAATGAGTATGATTGAAGGTAGTTTAAAAGTGGTATACCAGTGAATGATAAATTGAGAAATGAGCGATTGTCATACTATAAGAAGAGATGAAAGCCATGTACAAAGTATGAATGTACAGATTTTAGGAGCAGAAGGAATCTCAAGTAAAAATGTATGGATTGCGTGAAAGAGGATAATGGCAAAGAAGGAAGTGATTGAGGAAATAATATCTGACAGGAATGTATGGAGGAGGATGACATGTTTCGCCGACCCCTAATAATTGTGACAAGGTCAGTTAGATGATGAGTAAGATGATGTGATGACGTCTAAACATTCCTGGCTGGTAGATATTCAAGTACATTTTCTATGACGTATCAAATAAATATTACAAAACAAGTCTCATCAGGCATGTTGTAATTAAATAGCTAATTAGTAATATATTGAAAAGGAAATGAACTGAAACAGAAGCAGATAATAATCATAATAATAATAAATCCACAACATTCTACACAACGCTATCTAGACCCATGGTAAGCATAGCTTAACTAGCTTATTTTATGGAATCTAGAATGCACATAAACATACTTAGATACTTTTTTATTGTAAATACATACGTATTATACATAGAAACACCCAAACCAATGCAAATATACATATTCTTACATACAAATATTTGCACTGAGCGGGAATCGAACCGGGCCTCCTGCGTAGCAGTCGCGTTCACTACCGCTACGCCACAGAGGCTGTCAATCGTTTCAAGAAAGGATTTCGCAGTGAAAAAGCAGTAACTCAAGAAGTCAGGGTCGCGTTCTTGTAAGAACTGGCTGTTGCCGGAAGTTCGAGTCCTCCAACCGATTTATTTGGAAATTATTTCATGATATATTTTTAAAACTCTTCCTACCTTAACCCATTATGAATCAAGTCATATGTTAACCAGTTACATTCACGATGCAAAATAAGAATATTTGCACATAATATTAATAATGTTTATGAGTTCATGAATAAATGAAATAGGTATGCATGAAAGTATATTATACTAGCTGTTGCCCGCGGCTCCACTCGCGAGGATTCGTGGGCGATTATCGCGACCAAACATAGCCTTTTCCAAGATCCAATCTACCTCTGTACCAAATTTCATCAAAGTCGGTTCAGTGATTTAGGTAACAGGTAGACAGGAGTTACATTCGCATTAATAATATTTGTATAGATTTATAACTTAGCAGAAGAAATTTAGTCAGATTTATTAAAAGAATTTATGTAATTTACAGAATGGCGGTCACCGCGCCGCCTCTGAAACGGAAGGCGCTGCGGCGTCAGGCGGCAGTGGCGATTCGGTTTTCACACCGGGCACCGAACGGAGACTCGAACGTTTGCCAGCCATGCTCGGTGCTCCTACTCATGACGTCTATCTTGGCGGCACCTTCCCGGTAAGCAATTAATACGTAATTTGTGTTAATAAAATATGGTCCTAAGTTAATAACCCAATTGCGTGTATGTAACTATTTACACTAACCTAACCAGGTTAGCTTGTAGTATTACAAGCTAGTTAGGTATGCTTGGCTAGAGTCGATATAGTGCTGTATAGCATGTCCTAGAATAATAAAATTAAAGTATATTCCCCAGAGCCACAACACGCGGCCGGAAGACTACCTTCGGCGAGAAGGCTTCACGGTGGTGGTGGCGCGGGCTAACGACTACACGCGCATGTTCTCGACGCCGGGCCGGCGCGCTGCGCCTGCGCACCCGGAGTCGCCGCGCCGCGACAAGAAGCCGCGCCCGGCCGCCGCACCTGCCTCCTTGGACCTGCCCGAAGGAGTCGAGCTGAGGGAACGCACGCCCGACGACAAGGCCGACAGGAACGATCGTCTGAGCGCCTCCGACTTCTACACCGTCTCCGAGGACGTCACGCCGCAGCCCTTCAAAGGTTCGTTGTTATTGTACTATGATCGCGGGCTGGTATCCGCAACTCCACGTCAGGGTGTGGTTTTTGCGTAAGGGTAGGCATTTCACTCGATCGTTATTGTACTATATAGTGAAGTAATCCGGTGAGACTATTTGCAATATCAGAGTAATGGAAACCAGTAGTAATAATAATAGGATTTCATTGGATAATGTACAGTAGTGAAAGTAGAATATACTGCCACATATAATACTCTAATGTTGTGCTATGTTTGATGCACCAAAGTGTGTACTTGCTTGTTTAGGTTGGTACAACTCGCTACAGTACAGTAGTACAATCGTCATAAAAAGATGCTAAACATTAACTAATTCTAAAACGACCTTTTCTTTGTGATAAATAATTATTTCTTCATTTTCGTTCATTCGAGATAGACGCAAAAACTATTGAACTGATTTTGATGCTGTTTTTTTTTGTTAGCAAGGGCTTGGTCAGATTTAAAATCTTACGATTATTGCAATCGGTTGAGTTTAGTAGTAGTAGGTAACATATAATATGTGATAGCCTACTCTCGTCAAATAGGAAATGTAAATCTCGAGATATCAAAGTTACATCTGTACAACTCATACTGGCTGTTCCCGGAAACAGCAACAGCAGGCAGTCCGCAGTCCTCTACGAGCATGACTCAATGTATAAGAATTTTATGTTTAGCATTAGAGGTAAATAAATGTTGTATTGACCGAGTTCGCTAGTGAGAATTCAGTCACCACAGTTTTAGCATGAGAATAGTTTATCAAACATAAAAGTAAACAGTTATTCAAAACTAAAGTCTACGTAGTTATAGGGGAGTTCTGATTTTCTGATCCGAATTAATGAAATGTAAAAGGCATCCTTAGTATTTACTGTTCAGAAGAGTCTACATCCCTAAAATAATTTTCTAGAGTACAAATAACGTTACCCCTATTTGAGACAATAGAAGGTAGTTTTTAATTAGCAGGGAACTGATAAGTATATTAGGGATAAATAAAATTGTAGACCTAACATCTTGCATGCACATGTATGTATAACACGTGTTTAAACAAATAAATATGATTTGATTTGATTTGAAACTATTGGCATAGGTTAAGATTAAGGTGAAACAGCTCAACACTAATACGAAGTTGTTAGGAGATGTTTTATTATGATATATAAATTGAAGGCATTGTTCTATTTTTAAACTCACAATACTAATAAATGAAAAATTTAATCTAATAAATGCGTTGTTTCTCCTGTACGGTTCGCAGAAAACAAAGTATTCTACATAATTAAATTTTCTCTCTAAAGACAATGGAAATGTTACGTGATGTCTCACTTTCTATCGCTAAGCCGTTAAATATGCGGCATGAATTTTGTGTGCGCGTTCACATAATTATGTTACTTACAACAAAGATGTTATTCCCATGCATTCTTTTCTCCATATTAGAATTTATCTTGAGTTACTCAAAAGTGAACTAGCCACTATAAATTTAAATAAAACTATTTTTATACACATACATATAATCACGCCTTTATCCCCGGAGGGTTAAGCAGAGGTGAATTGACACCCACATTTTACCAACCATTGTATTCGGTCTCACGTAATAGGGAATGAGCCTATTGCCGTTTTCTGGGCACTATTGTTGACTCGAGACACGCATCTGAGGCAGATCCCGGGTTGTATATGTGTCTGATGTTAAACAGCCCTATTTCTTAGTCGACTTGTACGACACCGCATGGGAAGAGATGGGATAATCCAAATTCTACTCTACCGGAAACCACGCGGAAAATTGAAAAAATATATAACAAATTTTCTCTTTACAGGAACGTATGATGAAGATCTACTATTAGGGTCGCGCGTATTGGTATTCGCGATGAGTGCGGAGGCTCCGTGCTTCGCGGCGATGGTTTTAGCCGCGCACTACATGGGGTTGCGGCCCGCGGCCACTATATTGCTGGTGCAACCCATGGACCCCAAAAAGGCTCACAATGTAAGTTTGCTTTGGTTACTATAGTAAATAAAATGCTACGATGTTTACTAGAAACTGTACCAAACGACTAATTTTATTTTTAATCAGCCCATTCTCGTTATGGATCCAAACCGTTAACTTAATGCACTCAACAACTCAACAAATATAGTTCATATATGTAGGTATAGTTACAGTTGTACCACGTCATCATTCTCTATTCATTTATTGTTTAAATAATGATTACCTACAAGTGAAGGTTAGATAAATACTTTAGATAAGTATATTAAGTGCAATTATCTTATCCAAATTAATACATAAATATATATTTTTACAGTATAGCGAGGTGGCTGTCAAGGATTACAACAGAGGCCGCCACTATCTATCGGATTTAGCGCGACGCTCTGGGGTTCCAGTGTTCGACAACGTCGACGCAGTCATGGCGTGCGCCGTCAGTCGCCTCCGTGCGGCGCTATAGCATTGGGATTAGATATGTTTGCGCGACTTTCTAACTCGTAACTCAATTTATGAAAACAAGACAAACACTATAAGTACGCAATGGATAATGAAATCTAGTGCTATATAATTATAAAATAAATGTATTCGCGAAAGTCCGCCGCTTCGAATTCATAGTTAATATTACACGAAAACTGAAGCGAATCTCATGTGAAACGTAGTCAAGTTTGTTGTATTCGCGTTTTAAATCGTATACGTAATGTCATAGGAGAAGCTTATTGAAGCGGCTAAAATCACAACTCACGTAATAAAGACATCACAAATGTAATTCATAATAAAAAAAAACATATTGTAATTTAATTATTACTTGTGGCGAAGAGTCTCATAAGAGTGTACTTATGTTTAGTTTAGTACAAAGAACGTCTCTCTTTACTTCATCACTCTCTATTGCATTATATCTAATGTAATATTATAGATATTAAAATATAATTCAAATGGATGTATGAGCGAGAATGGATGGTGACGGTAATAAGGTATCATGATGAGGATATAACAAAATCTCTGTGATGAATTTGTCTAGGAAATTTTTTATAGTGAACTTTCAATGCATACGCATATAATTAGATGATAACTATACATGTAGTATTGTTGCAAACGCAGGTACAGATAGTCAAGTTAGCGTTACTCGGCTATGCTGGCCGCCGGCCGGCCGCACAACGTCTTGGTACAATAGAGGTAGTCTTGGGAAGTGCGCACAGTGGGTCTTTTAGCCAATTCTAAATCGAGTTAGCTCTGAATTATTCTAAATTGGCAAGTGCTTCTATAGACGTCATCGCTTTATAAAACTAAAGAAAAGTACAAATAACTTGCTCACGTAGCAATTTTAAGAATTTTAGTAGTTATTATTTAAATTATGGCAATGCAAAGTTAAATTTTATAATAATTAACATCTTATACTCATTTTTTAATATAATAAATTGTATGTTTCTAAAATATAAATTTAATATGCATCAATATTAACGCTTGCAAGTGGAATATGATGACATTAGGTAACTGAAGACACAGTTTTATACCTAGCCTAGGTATTATCTAAATATTGAGTTAGTAGAGTTAGTGGTGAATACTTGACCCACTGTCACTAAAACATTTTGGTAATTGTAAAATTCAGCAAATGTTATTTGCTAGTCACACACCCATTAACATTTTAAGTACTTTGTTAATATTGATTGATAGTACAAATATCTAATTTATAGAAAAATATGTCATATATTAATTGTAATTTTATGCCATGTACGCTTATTTTAAACTAAACATCACATATGTAAATATAGAAATTTGTAATTATTTTGATGTTTTGGAACTTACCCACTACCTTTGTCTGACTTATGGACACATTATAATACACTGATGTAGTTTGATCATTCAAAATCTTCTCCTGGGCATTGACGAGATCATATATAAAGGTGAGTTTTAAAAGAATTGCTTTATACTTTCAATAGCTGCAACATTGATTTCAATGTGCCCACATCACTAAGTTTTTTTTTTAATATTATGAGTGTATACATATGGCGAAATATTCAAAATTTATGTCTTTGGTGCTCTAAACATAACATAGTCTTACATTGCATGCTGTGTTCGCATCAAGTAAAATGCAATAACACAATGACTTATCTTATTACTTATTAACAACATAACATAACATAAACTCACGCCTATATCCCCGAATGGGTAGGCAGATGTGCTAGCACCCACATTTCGCCAGTTTATGTTTAGGTCCCAATGTAATAGGTGGCGAGCCTATTGCCATTAACTGGGCACTTATAAACCTGCGATAAATAAATACATAACTTCGATAAGCATCGAAAAGTCATTGGTGTGTGCCATGGTAAATTCTGGGATCGAACCCGACACTTCGTCTCAGCAGTCCATTACCCATTCTACTAGGCTACCGCGGTTCTTTTTTAAACAGTACAGACATATTACTGGTGGCACTTAGTTTTTGGAACCAAATTTAAAAAAATCCCATGGAAGGTGTTTCTTATCAAATAACTACAATATCGTTGATAAAAAATAAAAATATGGGTAGGTACATGCAGTATTTCAAGTAGTGACACTTGGGGCTAATGGAACTCTTTTAAACGTGTTGTATTTTTGAATAGGATTTTAGGTGTATCTATTCATTTAGCAAATTGAATTTTACGGTAGGTAGTAGTACTACAGGGTAGGTTAGGTGAAGGTATTTAATATCAGAGTATGAATTAGAGTGGTCCCCCACTGATGAATTTAAAGCAAAAACACGAGAAAAGAGACTTGATTTTTTTTAAGACAAGCTTATGAAGCAGATACGAAAACTATTTAGTCATCTAGGAATGAATAAATCTCGCATTACATTAGAATCGCACATAATATGAATTTATGTAGTCAATAACCTGTTTGCGAAAAAGAATTCGATGACTTCCTGTCACTCGTCACATTTCAACAAAATATAGGTATGACGCATTGACTTGTGATAAATTTCAATTAGTTAGAAAACCCAATTAGTCATGATTATGTTAATATATCGGCAGTGGTATATTTATATAAAAATATTTGGTGTGTTGATACGAAGGCAACAAAATGTGAAGACTAATTTATCAGATATTTAGAGGAAGTCGTAAAATATTGTAATTCTACTGACAAAAGGTATAAAAAATAACGTAGAAAAAAATTAACGTTATCATGTGTGTCCATAACAATAGGTAACGTGCAAATAAAATGTTTTTTGTTTAATAACTTTAAACAAAAAACTTTTCATGGTCGGCATACGTCCATAGGCCACGGTAACCGTTTCCCATCAGGTGGACCGTGTGCTTGTCTGCCAACTAAGTGTTATATATAAAAAAAAAAACAAAGTACACTTGACTGCGACCAACATGTGCACTGCATGAGCTGAATGGTCGCGAGAAGGACCCACACACTAAGTAGAAGTAGCTTTCTTTGAATAGTACGTGCGTGTGTACGCACGCACTATTCAAAGAAAGCTACTTCTATATCATTTATCCTTTACAGCAGCTAATGTGAGGATGGTTTCAGGCGAAGGTTCGGTGGCACAGTGGGCAGAGAGTTCCCCCTATAAGGGAAAGATCGCGGGTTCGAATCCCGCCTGGACCGTTTCAGTTTTTTTTATCTTAATCGATTTGAATAGTTAGCATACTAAATGCTTGCTTTAAAATTTCATTCAAAAACATTTTAAGGAAAAAGCAAAGACTTTCATTTGTCTGTTTTAAAGACTTATAATATATTATAGTTAAAGACTTATAACAGTGACGCGCGCGCGCTGCCACGGTAGTGACGTGCATTAATGACGGCGCTAAATTATTAGCAAAAAAATAAAAAAAAATAAAAAAAAATGTCGAATACAATTAAGTGTACGAGTTGTAATATTGTGATTGACGAAATGTTGTCATACGTGCAAAACAAAGTGTCGATATGCGATGAAATGACGTTAGTGAGAATTTGTACTGCGTCGTATACAAGTGAAGAAATAAAGACCTCAAAATCGTTACTGTTTGAATCGGTATCAACAGATTTGCGAAAAATTACCAGGAAAAATAAGGGTAAAGAGGAAAGGGACCTGGCTGATATCATACACCTTTTTAAGAGTGCGGAACCTGATGAAATACCGACTTTTGTGGCTAGACAACTTGATCGGCTGCCGCCTCTGGACTTTGAACATCTAGATTGCGCGAAACTTATGAAGGATCTATCGAAGCTGAATGCTGCGGTTGAAGAGATCAAATCCTCATATATTACGGTAGATCATATTCAAGAACTAAGAACCGAGTTCTTACAATTGCGCCATGATTCGTTACCACCCACATCTGCGTTCAAAGTAAATGCAAAAAGAGGTGCTTGGTTATTGGACAGCGGCCCCATGGGTATTTCACATCTGCATAATTCATCCTTAGATGAGTCCAAAAATACACACGAATGTGACTCAAATAATAAATCACCTCAATATCGGGAAATTGTGCAGGTAGAACAAGAAAAACTAAATCAAATTTCAAACCCGCAACAACGGTCAGCTGACAAAGTAACACGAACCGAGATAATACCGAGTCGCGAGCCGAATATGCACGACAGTAGGAAAGTGAATAGTTCAGCGGTATTGCCATCTCGCTCGAACCCGTTGGCAAGGCCGATTAAACCTAAAGTGCATACGCTAAATGTAAACAAACAAGATGAGCAATGGCAAACTGTAACCTATCGTAAAAAACAACATAAGTATCGCTATACGGGAAAGTCGGGCAAAGCGCGAGATTCTGAATTTAATTTCAAAGCGGCTAATGCAAAGGTGCCAATGTTTATCACAAACATACATAAGGATACGATGGAGGATGATATAATTCGATACATACAAAGTAAGACAAATGAACTGGTGTCCTTAGAAAGAATAAATATGAAGATAGAAAGGGATCACAAGGCCTATAAATTCTTTGTATCGAAGTCTAAATTAGAATCATATTTGGACGAAAACTTATGGCCTCAAGGCATTGTGTTTAGACGTTTCAACAGTTTTAAATACAGAAATGCGTACGGAGGTATATGTGTAGACGGCCAGACAACGAAAACAAATGGATAAATGTCGGCTTGCAACATTCAATTGTAAGAGTGTTAAGAGGTGCGTGGATGGTGTCAGGGACCTGTGTCGAACCTGTGACCTGGTGGCTCTGCAGGAAACATGGTTACTGCCGGATGATATACCATACCTATGCTCGATTGACAAGGGATTTGGATATGTGGGTACATCAGCTGTCGATACATCAAGCGGTATACTCGTGGGTAGACCATATGGTGGAGTGGCCTTGTTGTGGAGAAGCAGTGTATTTCAGCAGGTGTCAGTGTTACGATGTGACAATACCCGTATGTGTGCCATAAGAATAACCACAAGTGACCGCCCATTTATTGTGGTGAATGTGTATATGCCTACGAACACCAGTGACAACCTACCGGACTTTATAGACTGCCTGGGTGCGGTAAGTGCTCTTATTGATGAATATGGTATTGAATCCGTTTTGATCCTAGGTGACTTTAATGCTAACCCGTCGAGTCTGTTTTATCGTGAACTTTTGAATTATTGTGGGGAGCAATCTTGGTCATGTATAGATGTGGATCTACTGGGCGGTGACTCAAATACGTTTACATTTGTGAGTGACAGTACCGGGACGTGTAGCTGGTTGGATCATTGTGTGGTGACCCAATCGGCAAAGCGAGCTATTGTTAATGCTTATGTCCAATATGATACCAAATGGTCTGACCATTTCCCACTCATAATAGTATGTGAGCTAAATCTTTTAACACCGATACTTTCTAATGTTAACTCTGTTAGTCATAGTGCTAGGAACGTTATGTGGGGGACACGTAATGACAAACAGATTGCAATATTTAGCGCGGAATGTCATAAGCGGCTAAAATGTATTGATTTCCCGAAAGAGTTTGTTAAGTGTGCTAATTCTGATTATTACTGTGATGATCCTGGGCACCGGTGTGTTCTTGATAGGCTGTATTCCGACATTGTAGCAGCCCTCAGTGACGCAGCGCTGGTGGGTCGGGGGAGGGCGGGGGTGAGTGGGAGAGGTGCGCGTATCTCGGGCTGGAATAAACACGTCAGCGATGCGCATGGGGAGGCTAGGAGGTCCTTTGTTGAATGGGTTGCGAGTGGTAGGCCTAGAACCGGGTTCATGTATGAGGAAATGTGTAAATACAGGAGGATATTCAAGTCGAGGCTTAAGTGGTGTCAGGATCACCAGGATCAAGTTAGGATGGATGACTTGGCTGAGAGACATGCTCGGGGTGATTTTCGTGGTTTCTGGCGAGATACTAAGAAATCCAACCAGGGGCCTGGTCTTCCTATGAGCGTCGATGGCGTGAGCGATCATAAGGAAATTGCTGATAATTTTAGGAGTCATTTTTCTGTTGGATCGCTCTTGAGACGGGATAGGAGCGAATGTAGTACTAGGAAACCAATAGGAAAGGTCGCAGTACGATTTTCTGCCAAAGATGTACGAAAGGTTATTAAAGGAATGACGAGGGGCAAGTCCCCGGGCCACGATGGGTTAAGCATTGAGCACCTGCAGTATGCAGGGTCACATGCGCCCAGAGTATTGGCGATGTTTTACTCGTTATGCATGACCCACTCCTACTTACCTCTAGACTTTATGAGAACTGTAGTCGTGCCCATAGTGAAAAACAGAACAGGGAACGTTGGCGATAAAAGTAACTATAGGCCTATTTCACTGGCTACTGTTATAGCAAAAGTTTTTGACGGCTTAATCAACTTAGAATTGGACAAATGTATGACTCTGCATGACAATCAGTTTGGGTTCAGACCCAAACTATCTACTGAAAGTGCAATACATTGTTTGAAACACACCGTCAGTTACTATACGAAACGAAGAACACCCGTCTATGCGTGCTTCCTCGACCTGTCGAGGGCTTTTGACCTGGTTTCGTATGACATCCTGTGGAAGAAGCTTGAGAACACTAATTTACCACCTGAACTTGTGTCCATCCTCAAGTATTGGTATGCGAATCAGGTCAATAGCGTCAAGTGGGCTGGGGCAATGTCGGAGCCTTACAAGCTAGAATGCGGGGTTAGGCAGGGTGGGTTAACCTCGCCCACTTTGTTTAATTTATATATGGATGCCCTGATTGCCGCGCTCAGCAGCCAGTATATAGGATGCCATATAGATGGAGTGTGTGTAAACAATTTAAGTTACGCAGATGATATGGTGCTGCTCAGTGCGTCTATCTGTGGCTTAAGAAAGTTGATTAGGACCTGTGAGGAATATGCTGGTGCACACGGGTTAAAATTATAATGTTACGAAGAGCCAATACATGGTCTTTGGGGTCGACGGAGCTAGATGTCCACAGAACCTACCACCTGTTCAACTCAATGGGATTCCTCTGGAGAGAGTGAACCAATTCACCTATTTGGGGCATATACTTACGGTGGACCTCAGGGATCATGCTGATATGGAGCGGGAACGGAGGGCATTGTCCAGGAGGGCAAACATGTTGTCACGTAGGTTCGCGCGGTGTTCTGCCGAAGTAAAGATTACTCTGTTCCGAGCATACTGCACCTCTTTGTACACATGTAGTCTTTGGGCTAAGTACTCAAAAAAAGTCTACAGTACCCTCCGTGTCCAATTTAACAATGCTTTTAGGGTAATGATGGGGCTGCCTCGTACCTGCAGCGCATCAGGCATGTTTGCAGCGGCAAACACAGACTGTTTTCACACAAGTATGCGCAAAAGAGGAGCCTCCCTGATACGCAGGGTGCGAGACAGCTCCAACATCGTCCTGGCAATGATTGCTGACAGGTTGGACTGCCCTTACATTAGGCATTGCTGTCAGAGACACGTCCCGCAATGCCGGATGTAAAGGCTATGTAATAATTTGACATTATTTGATTGAATGACTGACTGTTATATATATATTTTTGATCATGTCATAATGTATTAATTGATTTATTATTGCGTATTGTTTATCATTATTGTATTAATTATTTATTAGTGTCAATTTAATTCCATATTTTTACTCAATTAATTAAATTACTGAATCTAAATTTTTATAAAACCAAATTTATCAGTTTTCATGTCCTACATCGCTACGTATATGGGTGAAATTTACCTGAAATAAATTTATTTTATTTTATTTTTTTATTTTTTATAATATAATCCATTTTTAACATTTAATTAATACAGCTTAATTTCAATTGTTCCTAAGATAATGCTTCGTTAGAAAACAGTCATTTTGTGTTTATCCTTTCTTTGTGCCTGTTCCTTACTTATATGTTTTTCTTTTAGTAAAAGGCCAGTCAGCTCTTTGTTCTTCTCTAAGATTTGCAAATTGATACTTTTGTGGCCGTTAGACCCTGGCGTATACTTAATTAATGAACTATTCAGTTTAATTATTTCACGTTCTAGTCTTTTCTTATCCTCGTCAATTTTGAATTGCTCAATGTTTAAGTCCTTGCTAGTAGACTGTTTTATATTCAAGGAAGTTTCAGGTTCTTGCACTACTTCAGTATTGTTTCCCAAAGTTTTATTAAGAAAATTAAACACATTCCGCCTTTCCCTTTCCTTTTCTCGCTCGTAAGCTCTTTTGTTTCTTTCTTCGTCTTTCTTTTGCAACCTTTTCAATCTTTGTTGCACCTGTAAAATATAAACCTTTCAATAATACAATGGAATTAAAGATTGCTACGCTACTACTAAAATCCTACAAAGCACTATCCCTGCAAGATAAGATTCTTATATTTGTATCCTGTGAGAATACGCGAGAAGTATAAAGAAAGAATACCGCTGGTAGAAAGGAAAAGGCAATATAATACATATTACTACAAGGTAATAATACAACTAAATACTCAAGTGTTTATCAGGTAATAACTGTTACTTACTAGCGGCCAGTTACTACATTTAGTTTAGAGCCTCTGGCCTGTGCCCCACATAAGGACAGAACTTTATTTTGGATTTATATTTTCCAAAATTGTCTTCACAGTTTAATCTCTAATTTTTACGCCTGATGTAATAATAATATTAAGTAAAATTATTAATAATAATACCGCAGTGATGAAGGGTTCATACATTTCCTGATTTATAAAAGGTAAAACCTTGATACTGTTATCTTATCGCAATGTCACGATTGCGTAGGTAGAGGATAAAATGGGGTAGTTTAAACATTTTAGTAAATATTGTTGCTGCTTGTCGGTGATACCTTCGTGATATGTCTGTTTTGGGCCAATGAACTGATATAATAGTATTATAGGGTCTTTACTTACACAATTACTTGTGTTAGTAACATTGTACCTAAATTTTGTACAGGTACCCCTTTTGAAAAGCTGTTTCTGTTTGAAAAACAGTTTTAAGCACTCCAATTTTTGGACCTGGTCTATTTTTACTATTTTTAGTCACACTTAATTACTATTAATAATATAATGACAAGAAATACATATAACAAAAAATATTTACCTTCAAAGGATCTTGAGCAGCATGTTTCTCCGAGATCGCCATGCAGTGATCCAGACTTTTTCCAACAGGTAACACTCGGGCTTCAACAGGTTTCACACGACCGTCACTCGCGGCACCCAGACCCGTGCCAGGTACGTAACCCATTGCGAGCATCAATCTGGAGCCTATACCCTGAAAGTGAAAAATGCAAATAATTTTCATATTGAGTGTGCTATACAGTAGGGAACTCTGACATATAAGCCTACAAGAAATATAGCTACTAAAATCTTGCGTAGGTTATTGTGAGTCAGCGATTTAAATACTTTGACCGTCATCATTTTGACATAGTCGTCTCTGGTTTTAGAGCGATATGCTGTGTTGCGTAATTTCGAAGAAGCCACTTGTTGAGTTATATTTGTAAAGAGCATTACCAAATAATATTCAAGACTAAAATCGTTTGGCTTCGATGACGTACAACCTGAAAAAGATGGCTGGGACAGACTGGATGCGGAAGGCAGAGGATCGGATAAAATGCACATTGGGAGAGGCCTATGTCCAGCAGTGTAGACTGCGGCAGGCTAATTGTCACACAGTAAAAACTTTTCTTTTAGAAAGCTGGCCACAAAAAGTTTATTGAATTCGAATTTCGAATTATTCATGAAAATAAAAATGTATTCTTGTTAGAATTTTACTCATTTTTAAATATGGAGTGGACGCTTAAAGAAGGCCGTGTTGCAGTTATTGCGTTGCGTCGTTGCGGTTACGCGCCAATTAAAATTTTTGATATACTGAAAAATTTGAATATAACCAAAAGATTCCTTTATCGTACCATCAAACGATACAATGAAGACTCTAGTGTAGATGACAAGTCAAGAAGTGATCGCCTTCGGTCTATTAGCACTCCAGCAGTGATAAAAGCTGTGAAGGCGCGAATTCAAAGAAATCCCAAACGTAAGCAGAAACTGTTGGCCCTTCAGATGGGGTTAAGCAGAACCACGGTGAAAAGGGTGTTAAATGAAGACTTAGGGCTTCGGGCATATCGAAGAAAAACATTACATCGTTTGAATGCTCGTCTAATGGACCTGAGACTGAAGAGATGCCGCGTTTTGTTGAAGCGGGCGGGAAAAAAAAATCGGCAACTTCGATTTTTGGATGAAAAAATTTTTACTGTAGAAGAGAGCTACAACAAACAAAATGATAAGATGTACACAGTAGTTAAGAAGCGAGCAACCGTATTCCACGTGTCCAACGAGGTTATTTTCTATCTTCGCTCATGGTATGGTGGGGAGTTTCTTATTGGGGCTTAACAGAGGTACATTTTTGTAAGAAAGGTGTAAAAACGAATGCAGTTGTGTATCAAAATACAGCCCTGACGAACCTTGTGGAACCTGTTTCTCATACCATGTTCAATAACAGGCACTGGATATTTCAACAAGATTCGGCGCCAGCTCATAGAGCGAAGAGCACACAATGGCGGCGCGTGAAAACGACTTCATCCGGCACGAAGATTGGCCCTCCTCCAGTCCAGATTTGAGTCCGTTAGATTATAAGATAAGGCAACACTTGGAGGAAAAGGCGTAGTCAAAGCCTCATCTCAATTTGAAGTCACTCAAGACATCCTTGATTAAGGCAGCCACCGATATTGACATGGACCTTGTTAGTGCTGCGATAGACGACTGGCCGCGCAGATTGAAGGCCTGTATTCAAAATCACAGAGGTCATTTTGAATAAACTTTATTCTCATAAGAATCTATGTTTTGTTAAGTTCATTTTGGTATATAAATGGTTACATAATGAATAAACTTGTCACAATTATTTTATATTAAACATGTGACAGAATTTATGACCTGACTGTGTATATAGATCTTTGTTTATAGGAGTAAGTTAATATTTCGTACAATTATTTTATACATGCCACTTGTATATTGTATACATGATAATAAATAATACATACTCACTCTGGTATGTCGCTCCCACTCTCCTATAGGAGTGTTATTCGGATTTTGAAGACTTTTCTCAATAAGAAGAGTTTGATTATCATTTGTTACATCTTCACATTTACTTTTAATCTGGGGGTACTCTGTGTCACTCAAACTGTCATCTGTGTCACTGTCTGAACCCTCTGAATCTATAAAAATAGTAAAGTAAAATGTTAATATGTAATAGTCATCTTAGAAGCATATGATAACTAATTACTACCATTTAGTTTACGATTTCCAACGATAGAGTCAGAATCATGACAGGATTTGCAATGCTACCCTTAATCCTTACCGCGCAATTAAGGAAGGTCTTATAGTATCAAACACGCGTATATATCTATAAGGTAAAATAAAAATATCAATGCAGTCCCTATAATCATACCAAAATATAGCAAATTTACTTTACACTAAATGTCATAGTGTTTTTTCTGCATGAAAATTTTATAGTTATAGAATATATGCACTGTGAACTGTGGACCCTGAACTCCGAGGTGAAGGCCTCAGATGCGACTATAACTCACGCAAGTATTGATGATTATGACTCATCCTGTACATTAACTGGTTAATATGAAGCAACCGGCTGTTTAATTCAAGGTAACAAGGGATTAGCTGGCGACAGCGTCTGTGGCGTGGCGGTAGTGTACGCGGTTGCCAAGCAGGAAGCGCGGATTCGATCCCCGCTCAGTGCAAATATTTGTATGGATGAATATGGGTATTTCCATTTGTCAGGACGTGCCTCGGAGTGCACGTTAAGCCGCCGGTCCCGGTTGCTGGTTGTAGTTGAGCCCTAAATATCGCTTTCGGGTTGTTGTTGTAGAGGTCAGATGGCAGTCGCTTCAGGGAAAATATCGAAGTTCAGCCAAATCTACAGCTGAATTGGTAGCCCAGACCCCAGAGGTGAAAGCTTCGGATGCAACTGGGATTACCGCTAGGATGAAGGGATTATCTGGCAGCCATTATTCAGGTGGGTGGATTTGCATGCCTTGCATATATTTTATATTTCTTTTAATTTTTTCTTATTTAATCAACTTTATGCACAGTAACTTTGTACAAAGGCGGACTTAATGCCAAAGGCATTATCTAACAGTCAACCTTGGAGTGATGCAGAGATACATTGAGGTAGGTGCAGGCAGCTGTCAATTGCCATTGTCAGCAATACATGAAAGTACTTAATACATAAATCTAAAGTTAGTAAGTGCTAGTATGTACATGACCAGTAAAACTTACTATTATCTAACGGGTATATATCCTCAATCTTCACAGTACATTCACCAGAGCCTAATTTCCGCTTCTGTCCAGTAACATTATGCTCAAGTTTTACAGAACAAACTTTCTTTTCTGCATCTAAACTTTTGATTACAGCTCTATGCCACAAGTGATATTTTTCAGTGGATTTTTTAGTTATGCTTATGTCCTGAAAAATCATATGAAACTCAGTTATAATATAAACATCTTTATAATATTATCATCTTGTCTATAACCAGCACAATTTAAGAAGCACCAGGCCTTACAGAGTAATTCATTCTGAGGTAATGTACATGGCCAAAGTCACAGGTGCCTCTAGTTGAATTTGTGTTATACTAATATTTGTGTTGTATTAGTTGTAATTGTGTGGTGCTCTATTTGTTAATCAGGACAGGAGACTACTACAGTAATCTCCTGTCCTGATTAACATGCATCAGAAATACTAATTATCAAACAGACATACGTTTAGTGTGGACCTTTATCATATAGGTAACTAGACTTGTGTATCATAGTACGTCCTTACAGACCAACATGGATCACAAAAATGGTCATAAAGAATACATTTAAAAAGAATAATCAATAAGTTTTAATTAATCACCTCATTTTCTGGTGGCTTCAATTTCATCAGTATTGTACTTCCTACCTTTAAAGCAGTAAAATCAGGTTCTATTGCTTCTTTCAAATCAGATAATTGTACTATTGCACCATGAGAATATCTGAAAAAGAAAATACACCATTACTAGGCACACAGAAATACATAAGTGCTCGAGATATTTGTTTAACAATGAGTTGGTGCTGTAATACAATTTTTTTATGTAGACTAAATGGTTTAGTCTACTATCTTTGCTGCAGTGTAGAATCATTGGTTTATCAAAGTATGGAAGCTATTTAAAATCTAAAGCTTTAAGAAGCTTTACTTAAAATGTTATTGAAATACATTGTTAAAATGCAAACTCACCTACATTGTTCATCACTAAATTTACATTCACCTTCTAGGAAAAATGGACAAGGTAACATTTCAGCATGAGTTGGATGAGTGTATAAGACACGGACCTGCAATTTCATAAGTGTATTAGTGCATGCATGCATTCATTTTTGTTGCATGTTATACATGCAATGTTACAACATGCACAACAACTGCTGTTACTGCCTGGAAGCAGTACCATAAAAGGATGTCAAGAGGTTTGAGTACTTGAGTACTAACATAGGAATGTTTCGGCAGTGGTTTTTTCATACAGTTACTTAAAAGAACTTTATATTTTACTTGAAGGAAACAGTCCTATTTTTTTTACAGAAACAAATCAACTTATAATTTTTTTCTGAAACTTGCTCACAAACTACACTCTGTAATTGAACTGGCTGAAATCTGAAAAACACCTGTACTTTCATGGCAACAATCTATAGGGTCGATCATAGGGATCAAAGAAATGAAAAAAGGGGTTGAAAAAATAGTATACAATCAATATTTAGTCCTACCTAGATATGCACTAAATAATTGTGAAAAATCTGTCAAGTTCGAAAGAGTTTGCAGACAAATACATACTTTGTTATTAGAATTTTATAATTATTAGATTTTAAATAATAAAATATTTACCACCCCTAATATCTAACCATTCTGCACCTATTCAGCCTGATGGGAAATCAGTCTGCATTTATTGGAATATTTAAGTTAGGAATGTATGGTGCAAACAATAGTATACAAGCATGCTGTGTTAGTAGTATGTCATACCTAATAAACTTTTGAATTACATATTATTGAGAACTCACCTGTAAGTCCTTAAATTCAACTTTAGATTGTCTTGGCACAATGGCACTGACCATTGCATTGTATAGACAGGGTTCTCCACCCCATGTATGTGTGTGGTAGACTGCACACTTCATGCCTAGCAGACTAGACAGCTCATCCTTCAAAATGACAAGAATGTTAATATACTTCACAATTGAAACACAACCTTCATAAACTAATATTTTGAGAGGTTTAAAATAAATTGTATTAGTGGGTAGTCTAATATTGCTTCTGTACTATAAAAACACAAATATACCTCTATGTCCTTTTCCTTTCCATTATCATCGGTATCATCAGCTGAATCATGATTTGTTTCCTGATATGCACCACTCTTTGCCATTTCCGCCTGTAAAAAATCAATATTATTGTAGGTGATTTGTTCATAGGTATACAGTGTTGTCTGCCATTTATATAAT
The DNA here is from genome assembly GCA_963662185.1 of Eilema griseolum. Taxonomy (NCBI): domain Eukaryota; kingdom Metazoa; phylum Arthropoda; class Insecta; order Lepidoptera; family Erebidae; genus Eilema; species Eilema griseolum. Next base: position 13,892,398 of record OY759232.1, on the reverse strand, counting down.
TACCTGGAACAAAGCATATTCATCATCTAATACATCTTTACTCTGAGTTTCAGAAGAGGTAGACTCATTTCGTAATAAGGCTTCGAGGTTTTCTTTGGTTAACTGAATAACCTGTTGTAAATCTGATCGTAAACTTAGTATAGATTCCCGTTCATTGTCATCATCAACAGTTTCAAGCGTTCTGTTAACCATACATAGCTGGAAATATAAAAACTAGTAGTAATCGGATAATAACAGAACTGGTTGCTTTTGTATCCGTGCTCCGCTCTTGATACCTGTTGTTCATACTCGTTCAAAGACTTTTGTAACTCATCCATATTGCTGATCTGACAGAACTTTACAGTATCAGTTTTCTAGGTATGAAACAATTTTTAATAAGCCATAATTATCGACATAAAGCAAATATAAATAAATTATTAAATTAACTGACAGTTTGCGTTACAATTATGACATTCATGACAAGTGATATTTATTTTTAAATTTATTAAACAGCCATTAGATACAGGTCTTTATAGCGTTGACAAATGAAATTAATGGGTGTGCTTTACAAAATTAGTCTAAAAAAACAGCAGTAAATTAGAAAAATTAACAGGTTGCACCACTACCTTATACACCTGCGAAACTGTGTTGACAGTTGATCTTTGATTGATACCAAAGGTTGATACCATAGAGTAAAGTAATGCACTGGGCCGGCAGTCTGTACATTCGTCGTTAATACTTATTTTACGAAATCGTAAGCAAAGTTAACAACAAAATTGGGTTTCTTTGCGTCAAACCCAAGTCTGTACATTTTGAGGTAGCGACTAAGCGAGCAATAATGTATGGGGGATGCAAGTCTCTACATGTATCGGTGCGAGTTAACGACGGTATTTGGTACGGTGGCAATATTAGCAAGTCTCGACTTCCAAGTTAACAAAAATTGTCGGTTTCTTAACAAATTTCGTCGTAAAGAATGCGAGCATTCTTGAAGGCCCGCAAAGTAGTTAACGTCGTTAACTATTTGTTATTATTTGTCCACATTTTGTTGATGTTTTTAATAGAATATTAAATATGAAATTGGGCAACATTGAGGAAATAAGTATTATATATTATAATGGATGAAATTTAGTTGAGTTTCAAGTTATTATTTGGATGATAATGATGTTTTATTGTTCAATTTTACATTTTAATAATCTCTAAGGTTATGAAATGGATGATAAAATACAATTATAAGATGATGGATGTTTATTTAGTGAATTTGGTTGAGCTTTAAGTTATTATTTAGATGATAATGATGTTTTATTGTTCAATTTTACATTTTAATAATCTCTAAGGTTATGAAATGGATGATAAAATACAATTATAAGATGATGGATGTTTATTTGGTTGAGCTTCAAGTTATTATTTGTTAACTTTTGGTGATATGTTTATGTTATATTGTTAAATTTTATGTTTCATAATCTCTAAGGTTATGAAATGGATGACAAAATAGAATCATAAGATGATGGATGGTTATTTGTAACTGTCATGTTCATGTATGTAGGACTAGTAACTAACACAATATAAGTTACTGCAGAGTTCATACAAAGACTATCGGTAGGTAGTAAGTAGATTTCTATACAGGTAAATTAAATAAAACAAATATATATAAGTTCATATCTTGTGCATTTATTACTTCAAAGTACTTAATACAAAGAGTTTCTATTAAGTCTTTACAGACAATAAAATTTTCTCAGTCTTCATTTTGTAACATTTTGTTGTGACTTCGGCAATGGGTATCCTCTCCTCAGGCTTGAGTTGAGTGACAAACAACGGCTGGCTTCTGCAATGAAAAGAAATAGATAGCAATAGGATTACAATATAGGTTGCACGAGTAGGCTTGACGTCATGGAGGAGAAAGAGCTGAAGGCGGACCCCGAGCTGCGAGGTAACAATGCAATCAGTATAGTATGTCTACACAAAGATGTTGATGACAATGTTCAATTTCCGTTCAGTGAAAATATGTATATGCATCAAATACGTTGAAAAAAATTTGCAATGGTTGTGTATCTGCCTATTGTCTGCCCCGGTTGCCATACTAACATCTATGGCAGTCGTTATATATGGCAAAAGCCCGTACAGAAGGGCTAACCATCTGTCCGGTTAACAGCTTCTCTGCTGGAAGGATCCACCACTTGAGCTTGAGTGACAGCTGCTGGCATTTGTAATGAATAATAATAGATAGCAAAAGGATTATACAATTTTCCTCTGATATAAACTGTACCCTCATGGATACAACCTTTAGTTCCATCAAAAGCAGAAAATGCCTGCAGAATGTTGGTTTGGGATTGTTAGTTTATATTATAATAGTTACTAATTTGCAAGTGCATAGCACACATCTAAGTATGAAAGAGAAGAAACCACTTCCTACTTCACCTGTAGAACCTACACCTACGTTACTGTAGTGTCTTGCATGTAAGTTACATATTTGTGTGTCAGTGGGGTATATATATTATGTACTACTATGGTACTCGCAAGGTTACTTGTACAATATCTACCATTTTCAAGAACTGGGTCGGCACATTCTTGTAATATGGCACCTCTGAAGTGTTGCTGATGTATAATTTTGGCCACTTGGTTGACTTGCAGTTGACAAGGCGAAAACAATCGAAAATAATGTTCCTGAATGATTCTCTGGGGCGGTGGCATGCCACAGATATAGTGTCAGTTCAGTGTAATACACAGTCTTCAGTGTATACTTCCAATAGTTGCTTGTTGTTAGGCCAAGGGGCTGGTTCTTCATTAGGGTCATCGGCCATGGTTCTAGTGGATCTGCTGCTCTGTGCAAATATTTGTATGAATAAAGGTATTAGCATTGGTTCGGTTGTGTGTCAGAAAAAATGTTAAGCCGTTGGTTGCAGTTAACATGTATGACAGTCATTATATACTGTCAACAGCAGCCCCACCGGCAGTAATAGTATATTGACACATGGGGTGTTCAGTTATTTGACTCGAAACTTACCAAGTAACCATGCATGGTGGTCTCCATTATTAACAGACGTCTTCATGGGGTATGAACTGGGGAATTTTCATATAATATATGTGGCTATCATGCCGAGCTCCTGGCCATCGAGCATTTATATTTAAAATGAGCAGAATAGAGTCACACACCTAAAATGATAAAAAGCACATAAATTATACAATTACAATATATTAAATGAGATGAAGTACTTCTAGATAAATAATATTTTTTAATCAACCCAACTATAGGTTAAACAATGTACAAGTTATACAATGAAACTTACATAAGACTCCACAGAAAGCCCGTAAGGGCGTTTTCTTTCAAGTGATAGCGCTATTTCATCAACAAGTTCTTTAAACATTGCCTTTGTAATGCGATACAATGATATGTGTTCACCATCATCCCAATTCAAATAATTTTCACTAGCGCGCAGAATCCATGCGACTCGCCGTCGCATTACCGCCTATGTTCTAGAGTAAACTAATCCCATGCTAAACACGCTTCAGCCATAATATTTCTCGTATTTCCCTACAACCTCCAAAAATATTTAATTCTTTTTCCTTGACTTCTTGCTTCTGTGTGTTATGTCACTTGTGTCAACTTGCCATGCCGAAGTCTATGTACGGTCTATATATATATATAATAATCTATGGTAAGGATGTTGTGAAAAATCATTCAGCGGAGAGATTTTTCTGTTTGATGAAATTGTACAGTCAAAAAAAAATACAATTACAAATTCATAAAGCATAATTGTACAAATAGAATAAAAATATCAACAAATTACACAGTTAACCAGAGAGAATCTAAAGGCAAGAGTAGCTAAATCTATGCTTGTCTATGCTATTAAGGTACTATCCGAGAATTTGTTAAGTTAACGACGAATTTCGTTACGATGACCGACAAAAATCGTAACTTTAAGTACAGACTTGGGAATTTCGGTTAGTTTGCGTCGCTACGTACTTAACATCCGAATTCGGTCGCTATCTCATGTACAGACTGCCGGCCCTGGGCCGGCAGTCTGTACATTCGTCGTTAATACTTATCTTACGAAATCGTAAGTAAAGTTAACAACAAAATTCGGTTTCTTTGCGTCAAACCCAAGTCTGTACATTTTGAGGTAGCGACTAAGCGAGCAGTAATGTATGGGGGATGCAAGTCTCTACATGTATCGGTGCGAGTTAACGACGGTATTTGGTACGGTGGCAATATTAGCAAGTCTCGACTTCCAAGTTAACAAAAATTGTCGGTTTCTTAACAAATTTCGTCGTAAAGAATGCGAGCATTCTTGAAGGCCCGCAAAGTAGTTAACGTCGTTAACTATTTGTTATTATTTGTCCACATTTTGTTGATGTTTTTAATAGAATATTAAATATGAAATTGGGCAACATTGAGGAAATAAGTATTATATATTATAAATGGAGGCTAATTTGGTGAATTTAGTTGAGTTTCAAGTTATTATTTGGATGATAATGATGTTTTATTGTTCAATTTTACATTTTAATAATCTCTAAGGTTATGAAATGGATGATAAAATACAATTATAAGATGATGGATGTTTATTTAGTGAATTTGGTTGAGCTTTAAGTTATTATTTAGATGATAATGATGTTTTATTGTTCAATTTTACATTTTAATAATCTCTAAGGTTATGAAATGGATGATAAAATACAATTATAAGATGATGGATGTTTATTTGGTTGAGCTTCAAGTTATTATTTGTTAACTTTTGGTGATATGTTTATGTTATATTGTTAAATTTTATGTTTCATAATCTCTAAGGTTATGAAATGGATGACAAAATAGAATTATAAGATGATGGATGGTTATTTGGTTGAGGTTCAAATTATTATTTGTTGACTTTTGGTGATCTATGTATGCTATATTGCTCAATTTCATGATAAAATACAATTATAAGATGGTGGATGCTTATTTGGTGAACTTGGTTGAGCTTCAAGTTATTATTTGTAGACTTTTGGTGAAATGTGTGTTATATTGCTCAATTTCATATTTAATAACTTCCCAAGGCCATAAAATAGATAATTATATTCTGATGGATGCTTATTAGTAACTGTCATGTTCATGTTTGTAGGACTAGTAACTAACACAATATAAGTTACTGCAGAGTTCATACAAAGATTATCGGTAGGTAGTAAGTAGATTTCTATATAGGTAAATTAAATAAAACATATATATATATATATATAGGTTCATATCTTGTGCATTTATTACTTCAAAGTACTTAATACAAAGAGTTTCTATTAAGTTTTTACAGACAATAAAATTTTCTCAGTCTTCATTTTGTAACATTTTGTTATGACTTCGGCTATGGGTATCCTCTCCTTAGGCTTGAGTTGAGTGACAAACAACGGCTGGCATCTGCAATGAAAAGAAATAGATAGTTATAGGATTACAATATTTTCATTTCGTTCGCTATTTCATTTGGTTCTATTAAAGACAGTAAATCCCTAAAGAATATTACTTTTGGGAAAGCTATGTTCAGTTTATTGCAATGACAGCTTCTGTGGGATGGGGATATTCAACTAGGTAACCAGCAGGAGGTTTTGAGGCAACAAATGCCTGGCAATGGGGCTCCCACCAGGTCCAGGTAAAGAAAGTAGGCTTGACGTCGTGGAGGAGAAAAAGCCGAAGGCGGACCCTGAACTGCGAGGTAACAATGCAATCAGTATAGTATGTCTACACAAAGATGATGATGACAATGTTCAATTTCCGTTCAGTGAAAATATGTATATAAATCAAATACATCTATTTACAATGGTTGTGTATCTGCCTATTGTCTGCCCCGGTTGCCATACTAACATCTATGGGAGTCGTTATATATGGCAAAAGCCCGTACAGAAGGGCTAACCATCTGTCCGGTTAACAGCTTCTCTGCTGAAAGGATCCACCACTTGAGCTTGAGTGACAGCTGCTGGCATTTGTAATGAATAATAATAGATAGCAAAAGGATTATACAATTTTCCTCTGATATAAACTGTAGCCTCATGGATACAACCTTTAGTTCCATGAAAAGCAGAAAATGCCTGCAGAATGTTGGTTTGGGATTGTTAGTTTATATTATAGTAGTTACTAATTTGCAAGTGCATAGCACACATCTAAGTATGAAAGAGAAGAAACCACTTCCTACTTCACGTAGAACATTACTGTAGTGTCTTGCATGTAAGTTACATATTTGTGTGTCAGTGGGGTATATATATATTATGTACTACTATGGTACTCGCAAGGTTACTTGTACAATAATTACCTCTGAAGTGTTGCTGATGTATAATTTTGGCCACTTGGTTGACTTGCAGTTGACAAGGCGAAAACAATCGAAAATAATGTTTCTGAATGATTCTCTGGGGCAGTGGAATGCCACAGATATCCACCATAGTGTCAGTTCAGTGTAATACACAGTCTTCAGTGTATACTTGTCGTTAGGCCAAGGGGCTGGTTCATCATTGGGGTCATCGGCCATGGTTCTAGTGGATATCCATCATCACCTGTGGATTAAATCAAAATATAATATATGTTATAATTGTTATATTGACACATTGACAGCCTCTGTGGTGTAACGGTATTAAATGCAGCTGCTGCTTTGTGCAAATATTTGTATGAATAAGGGTATTAGCATTGGTTTGGTTGTGCGTCAGAAAAAATGTTAAGCCGTTGGTTGCAGTTAACATGTATGACAGTCATTATATAGGAGAAATAGTCCACACAGAAAGGGTGATCACTCGTCCTGTCAACAGCATCCCCACTGGCAGTAATAGTATATTGACACATGAGGTGTTCAGTTATTTGACTCAAAACTTACCAAGTAACCATGCATGGTGGTCTCCGTTATTAACAAACGTCTTCATGTGGCATGAACTGGGGAATTTTCATATGATATATGTGGCTATCATGCAGAGCTCCTGGCCATCGAGCATTTATATTGAAAATGAGCAGAATAGTGTCACACACCTAAAATGATAAAAAGCACATAAATTATACAATTACAATATATTAAATGAGATGAAGTACTTCTAGATAAATAATAATTTTGAATTAGATAAATGATAAACAATGTACAAGTTATACAATGAAACTTACATAGGACTCCACAGAAAGCCCGCAAGGGCGTTTTCTTTCAAGTGATAGCGCTATTTCATCACCAAGTTCTTTAAACATTGCCTTTGTAATGCGATACAATGATAGGAATTCACCATCAGCCAAATTCAAATAATTTTCACTAGCGCCCAGAATCCATGCACCTTGCCGTCGCATTACCATTTCCCGCTTCCCGCCTATATTCTAGAGTAAACTAATTACATGCTAAACACGCTTCAGCCATAATATTTCTCGTATTTCCCTACAACCTCCAAAAATATTCAATTCTTTTTCAAGGCTTCTTGGCTTCTTGCTTGTGTGCTAAGTCACTTGTGTCAACTTGCCATGTCAGAGTCTATGTTTGGTCTATATATATGTACAATAATCTATGGTAAGGGTGTTGTGAAAAATCAATAAGCGGAGAGATTTTTCTGTTTGATGAAATTGTACAGTCAAAAAAGATACAATTACAAATTCATAATGCATAATTGTACAAACATAATAAAAATGTCAACAAATTACACAGTTAACCAAAGAGAATCTAAGGGTAAGAGTGACAAATTCTATGCTTGTCTATGCTATTAAGGTACTATCCGAGAATTTGTTAAGTTAACGACGAATTTCGGTACGGCAACCGACAAAAATCGTAACTTTAAGTACAGACTTGGGAATTTCGGTTAGTTTGCGTCGCTACGTACTTAACATCCGAATTCGGTCGCTATCTCATGTACAGACTGCCGGCCCTGGTTTATCGACTCAACAATGCAGCGACATCTATGGAGCATTTGAACAAGCATCCATCATTTAGTATAGGAAGACAATTTACAGATGTAGTTTGTAAAACTAATTAACTGCTATGTATGGAAGTTTCCTTGGCCTGGTTGATACTATGATTTAGGTATTTTTTAATTTCCAAACCAGCCTTCATGGTACTTTTTGCATAAAGTTCTTAGAAATAAAGAAAAAACATGTGCCAAAAACAGTTTGCCAACGTTATACAGCCATAACGCTGGCAAAGTTGTGGGAATGAAAAAATTGACGTGTTTGTACTCTGCAATACATTTTTTTTTATATATTCATGGGTCAAATATCCTTTAAACCTTTAAAGTTAAGTGAACATCGGACTCAATGCCCTGCATTTAATAATATTTTAGGTTAATTATGTAGGTACTTTATAATATTCGATAATTATTTCAAATTAATCACACAACAGGCCAGTATTAAAAATAACTATTACACTTTGAGAATTATCCGAAAATGTAATATTATTTGAGTATCAAGTGTCAAGCGGTTTTCGAAAACTATAAAATAATATCAGTATCAGAATAAACGGGATATTTACCATGTTTCATTATTTTGAGTTTCCGATATTTCGGCGCTGTTGCAAGCACCATGATCACGGAGGAACTGGAGTAGTGGCGGTGAACAAAGAAGAAGTTTTTTCTTCTATAATATTTTTCACGTAGCATGGGTACGGTGACATTTGACTAATTCCATTTCATGCATGATTCATTTCGAAACAATTTACCTAACGCGGAATACAGGAAACAACACTTAATACGAAGATAAAAGAAAACTGTTTTATTTTGCATTTTTAACTTAAAACTATTTTTATTTCTCCGTAATTATTTAAACTTTAAATATAAACATTCCAAATACATAATTCTTGATGCGTGAATCGGAACAGGTTGCGTTAGAGATTGACATAGTAAAATCGTTATAATCGATAAATTGTCGAATAAAGTATCATAAATCGTTAGTTGTATTTTTAACTAAAATACGATTATAAAATATAATTATGTAATAATAAACTTTAAACAAAGCATTTTTGTCTTTGTGGAGCTTTATTATAATATAGCAACACTGCTTAAGCATGAGCTGGCAGCCATCTTGTTATATCAACTCAGTACGAGTGCGTCTGCCTTGTATGCGGTCTGTTTTCTTTGTTTTGAGCTTGCGTGGTGTTTTTGTTACTTGTTTTTGTTATTGACTATCGTTGTGCTTTGTTGTTTTCGTTACCGTTTTTTGTTATTGACTTTTGTTTTGTTGTTTTTTTTGGCGAAATGCCAAAAAGAACGAAAAAGACTGTGCTTGGTAGTCAAGCCCGTGAATTTGTAGTTCGATTGCAGGATTACTTTGAGCGGGAACGTGAGAATGGCGGAACGCTATTGCCTGTGTCCAACGTTTTGGATCGAGTGGCAGATGCGTTAGACATTGGGCGGAACACGGTTTCTCGAATCACTCGAGAAAAATATGGTGCTCACGATACAGAAGAAAATAAGTTGTCCACCCCTAATAAAAAGCGAACCAAAAAGGCATCTGTAACAGATGTAGACAGTTTTGCGGCCGATGCTATACGGAGCCACATTTATAACTATTACCAGAATAAAGAATTACCGACGCTTCTAAAGCTGGTCAAGTCTTTAAAAGATGCTGATTTGTTTACTGGAAGTCCTACATCCTTGTGGCGCGTATTGAAGGACATTGGTTTCCAATTCAAAAAAGTAAACAAAAGAAAAATTGTCATGGAGAGGGGCGATATAGCACTTGCGCGGGTTACCTTTTTGAAAAAGGCTAAAGCGATTACCGATTGGAGCAATGTCGTCTTCCTGGATGAAACTTGGCTGAATGCCAATCATACGGTCGGTAAAATGTGGACTGACGATACACCTCATGCCTCGACCAAAGTGCCAGAAGGAAAAGGGGAGAGATTGATTATTTGTCACGCAGGCACATCGAAAGGATTTGTAGAAAATGGGCTACTTGCTTTTAAATCGAAAAAGACGGGAGAATATCACGAAGATATGAATGCGGAAGTATTCACGCAGTGGTTTCAAAATATGCTTAGCAATTTAGAAGAACCCAGCACAATTATTATGGACAATGCCCCATATCACTCCGTGCAATTGAACAAACCGCCGACTTCTTCCAATAAGAAGAGCGAGTTGATCGAGTGGCTCCAAGCCAATAATGTGGAAGCCGATGAGACGAAATTAAAGGTGGAGCTAGTGAAGCTCGTAAAAATGCACAAGCCCCAAACGACATACAAATTAGATATGATGGCAAACGAATATGGTCACGAAGTCCTGAGGCTTCCACCGTACCACTGTCAGTACAATGCCATTGAATTAATTTGGGCCCAAATCAAAGGTAACTTGTTTAACCATAGTCTATTTACATACTGACAAAAATATGATTATGTTTATTACTTGAATTCTATGACTCAATTTGTTTTTTATCTTGTTTCAGGATACGCTGCACGAAAAAATACAGCTCCGCCTTTTACAGCCACAAAAACGATGGGGTTATTGAAAGAGGGATGCAAAAATGTCACTGGCGATGACTGGAAGAAAGTAGTGGAGAAAACCAAAAATCTAATCTTACATGACTGGGAGCGAGACATTAGAATAGACTGCATAATTGATTCCCAAATAATTATTCACGTCGACGAGTCAGATGACGATGATGATGATGATGATGATGAAGATGATGAACATGTTTGATTTTTAATAAATAATTAAACAGGTTATCAATTTTGTTTTACTTTTTTTCTTCAAAATTATTAGTTAATAGAATCGATTTCTTCTTCATTAATAAATGATTTCGATAAGATATATAATCGATTTTATTTCATGCGATTTTATCTTGACTACATCTCTAGTAACTTCAAATCCCAAACGTCACCGTACCCATGCTACGTGAAAAATATTGTAGGAGTAATTATATCGATCTACCCTCTTTCGAGTTCTTTTACTACGCGTATCTGCACTACTATTGGTTTCACTCTCACTACAAACTCGAACCCGATCTCGATCACGTTCACGACATACGATGCTCACTGTATCCACTCGCGATTTTGTTTTAGCTTGTTCCCGGTTGTTTTTGCAAAGACGGACCACTGGGTGCCAGACGTTCGGCAGTTGAAACCCATCCTCACGATTGAAATTTTTATACTTTTTTATTTCAATTGCTTCCCTAACCAGTCTTGGTATATAGTGGCGTTCTGTCGAAAGCATCTGAGGGTTATGTAGCTCGATCCAGTGGTTCGTACCGGACTCCAATAAATGTTGAGCGATTGCAGATTTATGCGGTTCATTGTTTTTTCCTTGATTCGGCATGTAACCGTTCTTTTTGTTTGTCCTATATATATCGAAATAATATATATATAGAAATATCGGAAACTCAAAATAATGAAACATGGTATATATCCCGTTTATTCTGATACTGATGTCAGTGACCATGATAGTTTAAATACCTATATAAAATAATAACTGACAGAAAAAAGCTGTTGCCATATAAAAGCTTTGAAAAAATGATTTTCTCATCACCAATGCTAATAATATTTATCAGAGTAGTGGGGTGTCCGCTCCGGCCTCGTAGTCCTACTTATACTCTTTGGTCCTACTGGTAGCAGCACCGGGACACCCTTATCCTGATCTCGTATCAGTTACGTTTTGTAACCCCTCTTTTTCCGTTGCAGTTGCTCATCTACTTACTTGCTGGGTATGATAAATTATACGTGGGACCGAATACAATTTCACCTCTGCCTAACCCCAAGAGGATAATGGCGTGATGTATGTATAATAAAATTGTACTTTTTGCTAACAAATAAATTATTTTAAAAAGCTATATTTATCTCGATCATTAACTACACTCGATATCAGAATAAATAATAGTACTACGTACAGAAGTTACACTCGTTTGATGTTGAAGAAAGCCGTCGTTTTAATTACCTACGAGAGGTTATTAATAATAAACTTCGTAGGTTATTAACCGCCCATTGTTCCGAACATAGAACGCGGCAACGCCGCTAACTCGAGCATTAGCCCTATTACTTTGTCAGAAAATTAAAATAAAACAATCCAACTAAAACGTTCAGTGTTCAATATATTATGTGTGTTAACTTTTATATTGTCTGTTTATTTTTTACCTTCTGTTCGTGTTATTTTAGTGTTGCATAATTTCTGAATCTTACAGATAATTTTTATAAATGTCCTATATAATGAAAGCGTGAAAAATGGTGTATAGATGTCACAAGACCGACTACAATAATAATAATAATGTTTATTCAAGTTGCGTCACGTGTGTGCGTAAGACCCGAATGCCCTTGCAGCTCGGGGCTATAGCGCACTGTAGGTACATATCTTCGAAGTTTGGGTGAGTGACTGATGCCTGACTCAGTACTTACCCTAGATGGGATGTGGTTCAGTCGGTTCAAGTCTAAGGGGATCATATGGGATATCCATGCAAAAAAATGGTGGATGAGGCATATTAATAATCTAAGGTGGATAGATGAATGTATATTCCATGGCTGTATTTTACCGTCTGTACCATGGGGAGTGTTCTGATGAGCTCTTCCAATTAGTCCCACCCTCCCCTTTCCTACACAGGACAACGCGTGCAGGTCTTAGATGTCATCCGCACACGGTGCAAAACATCCGATCAAGAACCAAGCGGTTCGGAGACTCTTTCCTCTGTCGCACCATTAAGGCCTGGAATTCATTACCAGCTCACGTGTTTCCTTCTTCCTACAGTCCCGGGTCCTTTAAGCGGGGCGTGAAAAAGCATATGATAAGACCGTCAAGCTGAGTGTCACCATTGTCACACGGTATGTGTAAGTAATGGTGACCCTCTTTTCTGGGATTTTGCCTTCAGCTTACCATCAGGCAAGGCGAAGTCCAATTGACGTGTCCTATATAAAAAAAAAAAAAAAAAAAAAAAAAAAATATTATTACTAGTTTCATGCAAAAGGTTTCAGTGATGAAATATTGTTGTATGTAGGTAGGTGACATACACAAGCAGGTACAGAACGCCCGGAAAAGCAGTGCACATACCTACAGAGGTGCTGTTGTATGTGCACTGTTTTTACGGCCTGTACAATACCTGCCTGAACTGCTAGTAGTAATATAGATTTATAATTAGACCCATACACTGTATTCATATTGATTACATATTAAAATTCTAAATTGAAAAATATCCTTACACAATAATAATATTCTTAACATAATATAAATATATATATATATATTGAAATGACTATTATCCAATGACTTCTCATGTCTAAAAACAGAACAGCTAATCTAATAACTTAGTCCAATTAGTACAGGCCAAGGAATGGAATGAATTGGCCATTGTATTTTACTTTGCAAGAAACCATCCTTCTATGAAGTTATTAGTTATCTTTCAATTCACTTAACATTTTAACAGTAATTTTTTTTATCACAGTTCCTACAGTTCTTTTTATAGTTTCACCAGTATAAACATCACTATCTTCAAAGTTCATTGATATGGTTTGGAATGTATCATTCATAATATTTTTCACTTTATCTTGTATATTAACATTATTGGGGTCAGCATCTGATAAAACAATTAATTCTTTGCTTTTCTCTCTTAGGCTTCCTTCCAAAGTATTTATTCTTGTGATGAACTCTTTTTCTCTTGTTGCTTGATCTTGTAAATCTTGAGAATGAAGCTCTTTTAAATGTTGCAACTCTTTATGTAAGTTACATATTTCATTATTTTTGTCAGCATTAATACTTTCAATTTCCAATACTGTTTTTTTTAATACTTCAACTTCCTCATTTTTTTTTAATTTGAATTCATCATCACCTTTTTTTTTTCCATCCACACCTTTTGATAGCTCTTCATATCTCTTAATTTTGTTTTCATATTCTGCAAGTAATTTTAGCAATATATCTGTGGATACATTGGTATGTTTGTCAGTATTGGTAATTTTATTCAGAACAGAATCTACCTTGTCAGTAATCCTGTTTAAATTTATTCTCAATTCGCTGTTATTAATTCTCTGTTCTGTCATAAACATACTCAATTCATTACTGGTGTTTGCCATCACACCTGTATTAGTTAAAGGTATAAATTGACTATGAGGACTAAATACAGCAATATTTCTTTCAGGTTCTGCTACAATAATTCTCTGGTTGGATTCTGTTATTTGCTGGGTATCAGATATAATGTTTTCAATATTATTCTTTTTTATATTATAAGGTTTTATTGATTTGTGCCTCACACTTTTTGGTTGGGTTTCCATTTCATTAGTGTCTGAGGAATCACTAGTTCTCTCTACTGGCAGACTTCTTGTTGGTAACACTGAATGGCCCATATTAGCCATTCGGTTCAGTATGGAAGCTTTAGTTTTTCTATTCACAGAAGAATCAGTATCACTTTCTACAGTTTGCTGGGAACTTTCTTCTAATAATGGAACCTTACTTTTTATTTTTGAATTATTAGGTTGTGCAGGGTCTTTATCTGTATGGTTAGAATAGTTAACATTCACTCCTAAGGATTTTAGGAAGTCTTCAATTTTTTTTATCTCCTCTTCTGTACCATAAATGCTCCAGTATTTACGAAGGCTATCATAATAAGATAAATATGTTTTGTTTTTAATGGTTATTTCTAATTGTGATGAAACAGCAGTAGTGGATAGAGTAGTTTTGTTGGAATCATAGAGAACAATGTTGTGGTCACCGGATTTCTGAATTTTTATTATAGCAAAGCCTAGCTTCCCTCTTGAAGTGTAAACATTGTTGCACCTGGAAGTATTATTACAGCTGTTTAGTCTCTATTGTTAAGATTATACTATTAGTACTAAGGTCACATTTCAGTATTGTACTAATTTATTGAAATATTCACTTACCACTCATGTCCTATAAGGGCACATGCAAAGACACATTCTGTACTTTTAACCGGTTCTCTTTTCTTTGGAGTGACACTTTGTGGTTTTGGTGGGATATATTTCAAGGAATCGTTTTCAGTACTTTCATTAGTTCTCGAGATATTCCCAAAAATGTTTGCCAGGGATGTGCTAAAATTATAAAAAATAAAATTAATCTCCTACTTTGTTGATTCTATTTTTGCCAAATATTTTCGGCCCAATATCCTACAAATCTTTTCTATAATACAGGTGGACAGGAACAGTGGACTAGAGAGCAAATCCGACTTGAACTGGGATGGGGCTTCGCAATCACAGGGTACTTGCGACATGACATTAATAAGTTTATATATGTTGTATATGTCCGTAAAAGCAGATTTTTTCTATTCTCTGTGACTGCTACATGATAGTTATTTAAATCTACTAGGTTACATTTGCTAAAGTCCTACATGAACTGACCTTGCAACTGGCGTAAAGAAGTCATCATCAACTTCTTCAGCTTCCAACATTTTCAGGGATATGAGCAAAGAGTATGATATGAGCTTTAACCTCTTTACTGTTTTCAGATGTGTAGGTATTACAGCGAAGTCATTGAACACTATCTACGACATGAATAAGATCATATATTATGCAAATTAATTAACATTATCCTCTTTGGAACCGAGTACGAACACTATAAACCTGAACCTGTAGGCACAATTACGTTTCTGTATATTATAATACAAAACAAGTTTTATTTTATAGGAGTTCGAGAATTTTGTATACCTATGTAGGCTGTCATTGTAATGTCATTCATTGTCATTGTCAGTAAAAAATGTAGTGTTGCCAGGGCCAGGGTAATGGTAACGTACAAAAATTATGTGCGCATCATGGAACTAATAAGTACTATGTACAACGTTGTACGTAGTACTTATTAGTTCCATGGTGCGCATATACAATTGGTAATCTTATCGCACAGTGGCAATAGGTAGGAAATAGGTACTACTACGTGCTGTGAATAAAACTTGACTTATTTCAGTTTCCTCAAAATGGAGTAAACACTGGCACTTACACACGCACACACACGTCAAACTTATAAAACCCCATCGTTTTTGCCTCGAGGGTTAATAAGAATTTTACTTACCTTATTTCATTTATAGTAGTAGCTATAAGTGAAATTGATCACCTCTCTGTTTAATACAATAATAAAGTAATATTAATTTGTTAATATAGTTAATATATTTTTATTAAATGTCTCTTATTAGTGTTGTAAGACTACCATAAAAAGTTGGGAACCGCAACTTATCTAGCAACATTACGCGAGCGAGGAGTTTCTGAGATACAGAGTACCTATTGCATTATTTTTGGATACAGTGCGCGAAATTATATTACAGCTCTGTGGAGAAGTGGTGCTCATGGTAGAATTGCCGCAATTTTGGGGAAAAAGTTACCTTCGGGGGAATTTAGGAAATTGATTTTGATAGCCAATAGAATCGAAACGAAATCGAATCTTTATGAAAGAGCATATTTGGCCCTCAGTTTTAACACTATTTATACTAAATATATACTAAATATACATATTTATATAACTAGCAAAAAGGTGAACTCTGAAATGGCTCACGCACCTACATAAAAATAATGAGTATAGTTGTGTTACATACAGCGATGTTAATTCTTTGTTTTTCTAATTAGACGAAGTTACAAGTACAATAACATTCCTTCCAATGAATACAAAATCCGATTATACAACATACAAAATCAATGCGAATACAAAATCGTACCTACACGAGGCGTACCCCGATTTTGTGCTCGTAAAAGAAGCTTCCTGTATAATCATTATTTAATTTTTCTAATACAGTCAGTTTTATGGAAGTAACTCAAAATTATTTATTTTGTTTGACGAAAAGTAGAGGAAAGGTTTCAAAGTAAGTAAATCATTTTGGGAAAATGAACACTTAATATGAAAAATTGCAGGAACTTGATCTAGCAACCCCGTCTTTGTCGGATTTTGTTCACAGTATACAGATACGTTATCATTTTCATATTTTCCACCTGATTTTCACATTCCGTCGAAATAACCAAACTTTGTTTCAATATTATTATAATTTCAACGTACTTTTACCTGTGATAAGTTATTTTATTGAAGTACTTTATTGCCTTCATAATAATGCCTGATTCTTTTACTTGTATAACATGTCAGGTAATGTTCAAAACACCTGAATTGCAGCGTGAACATTATAAACAAGACTGGCATAGGTACAATCTGAAAAGGAAAGTAGCTTCCATATCACCTGTAACTTTTGAAGAGTTCGAACTTCGAGCCAAAGAGCATCGAGAATTGAGCCAGAACACTAATCAGGATGAATCACAATATTGCAAGTATTGCTCAAAGTTGTTTAACACGAAAAATGCCTACAATAACCACTTGAACAGTAAGAAACATAAGCTGTCTGAGGAAAAGTATCTTGAGAATGAAAAGCTGGAGGAAGAACGCAGTGTACCATCAGACTCCGATAGCTTTGTTAAGGTGGCAGCCAATCCACGAACCACCAATGACCCTAGCAAATTTGTTGTTGTAAACGCTGATGTTTCTGATGAGGAGGATATTGAGACTGATTCAGATATTGAGGAGGTATAAGTTATCTATTATCACTATTTAAACTATTGTGCAATAATTATGTCTTCATTAAAGTATTTACTTGACTTTCTATCAATGTGAACCACGCTTGGGCGCAATTTTGTTTACTTTATATCATAGTGTCTGATTTGTCACTAAAAATAGTAATTACTTTTACAAAAAGATAATTTTACAGAGTGGAAAAACAATGCTTCGTTTTTAAAGTATCTACTGTTTATTAGAAATTCAATCTACCTAGATATTAGGCTTTATTGATAAAAACAGAGCTTTAAATTTCATAGATTTATTCATAAGTATAAATATGCAAAATACTAAATTTGCCAAAATTTCAAACTGTCAACATACATCCTCGAACATCCAGTATCATCTGCCTCACAATTAATAGATTATAATCTGACTTATTGTGCCAAATGACAAAGACTTCAGTTACATAATCATAAATGACTTAACATAGATCACTTATTTCAGCTTGACTCTGACGAATGGGATGAATGTCGTGTCAAGGGCAGTGACTCCCTGATTAAACCACGTGATTGCCTCTTCTGTGGACACTACAGTAGGAATATTGTCAAGAATCTCAAACATATGTCTGAGACTCATTCATTCTTCATACCTGATGTAGAATACTGTATCAACATCAAAGATTTGCTGTTGTACTTAGGAGAAAAGGTAATATTTTGAGGCCACCTAATAGACCTAATAGGTCACCTAACAAGTTTCCTCATTATAATTATGTGTTGTAAATTGACAATACTAAAATTTTTTGTTTGTTCATTATGTTCAATGAGGAATAATTGTTTGAGTTGGACAGGAGGTAGGACATAACGATATTCCCTTCCCAATTGAGCAGTCTGACTGGGCTGACAGCAGACTGACTACCCTACAGAATACCATGGCTATAATAACCTCATGTTGTGTTTCCGGCAGTGAGTAGGAAGCCAGAGCTCATTGGAGAGTTTTTGGACTGTCAGTGGGAAGAATAGGCTTTGTTTTCTTAATTGGTGTGATCATTTATTGTAATCAATGTTAATTAGTTTTAAATGTTATAATATGTTTAATGTAGTAGATTTAACTCCTATCACAATATTTTGGGCAGTTGTCACAATATATTGACTTGTCTTATTTTTTTTATTCCTACTATTATTTTTCACTGTCTTAATTTTTGTATTAAACAGATTTCCCGAGGTTATATGTGCCTTTGGTGTAATGACACTGGCCGCACCTTTTACTCTATGGAAGCTGCCCGGGCCCATATGATAGACAAGGGGCACTGCAAAATGTTACATGAGGGACTTGCTTTAGCAGAGTATGCAGATTATTATGATTACAGGTAATTTTATCATCCATTGACAGCAACGAGAATTGAGCCATGGAGCATTCATAAAAAAAACTGCTTTACAATTAATATAATAATACATTCTGAATTTCAATTGTTGCTAATATTATTTCTGAATTAGAATATGAAATATTTTGTGTTAACTATTTTGTTGTGCAATTGGTATTACTGATTTATAGTTAAATACTAACATATTTGATTTTGCAATGATATTAAACATAATATTTTGCAGTGCATCATATCCCGATCAAGAGAAAGATGGAGATACTATGGATGTAGATGAGGAAGTGGAAGGCCCTGCTGCCTTAGATGGAGATGATGTCCAACTGGTGCTACCATCTGGCATTACAGTAGGCCATCGCTCTTTAATGAGGTAAGTAGAGTTGATGAAGATATATTTTAGACAGTTTATTCAAAATTCAAATTTAAATCTAATTCTATCAATTGCAAATTTAATTGACATTAGTCCAATAAAACACCTTCGATCCCTAGACCAATTAACAGTTATTTTTGAAACTTCCAGGCCTCTTATGGATTTAAATGCTATAAGTAATTGTTGTAAAAGTCTGAGTCTGTTTCTATTTGTTGTGTTTGTAGTTTAGATTAAGAATAGTAATTCTATAAATAACTTATATCCAACTAACTGTCCTGCCTCAGCTTCGCCCTCGGCATATATTGAAACCTAATATCACTCCTTAAAGTCTACAGTTTTTAAGTCTTCAAATAATGTATGGAAATGTGCTGGCTATGTTGATATTTTACATTTACATCACTAATCCGCTCCCTTAAATAGTAGCGTGATGTTATACAGCTTAAAGACTTCATAGATAAACAGACTATTTAATACAAAAATAATTTTTCAATTCGAACCAGTAGTTCCTGAGATTAGCGAGTTATATTATTTATAATATTAGTATACGTGCAGGTCTTAGATGTCATCCGCACACGGTGCAAAACATCCGATTGTCACACGGTATGTGTAAGTAATGGTGACCCTCTTTTCCGGGACTTTGCCTTCAGCTTACCATCAGGCAAGGCGAAGTCCAATTGACGTATCCTATATAAAAAAAATAAATAAAAAAATAGATTTTCTGTATGGGATGTGCCTTTGATAATAGAATTAATGATGTCCAACATACACAACATGGTCGATGGACCATGTTGTGTATGTAGTCTATATGCTATTAAGTCCGATGGGACTTAATAGCATATAGACTCACACAGCATATAAACCACAAATATATTGCTCTTAATCTTAGATTGATATGAATTAATTACATAACATAATTTAAATAATAACATATAATTTTATTTATCTCATTCTTCTGTAATAATTTACCGATACTCGCATTCTTGTTTCGTTTATAGAGATAAAAAAAACCGAAGGGGAAAATGTAAGGAAAACTAATTTGAAATGCCGATCGCAGAACGAACGCCTTCTCATACTAGAAATAGGATATTTTTTAAGTTTCCAGATATTATGGCATTGCAGCGTTGCTATTGCATGTTTTCCCAACGTGTCTAATTATATCAATCTAAGTTGTGTCGTAGGCTTTTCTACTATCTCGCTAACAATAATAAATTTATACCTATTCAAATACTAAATTTATGATATGTGATTTCAGATACTACAAACAAAATTTAAGTCAAAACAGCCAGGCTTTAGTGAAGAAATCCGACCGCAAACTACACAAGCTGCTTGGTGTGTACAAGGCACTCGGCTGGGCACCCAAGGAACAGGCATTAGCTGCCAAGTATGTAAAATAATTCTGTGTATAATTGAAAATATAGTCAATAATGCTCCTCTTTTATTTCGTAGGTATTTACTAATTTGTGGTTATTATACGGATCGCAATAATGACAGTAAATCACCCGACTTGCGATCCAGTGACTGCAGTATCACCAGTCCAGTTAATTATTAAATTCATCGAACGCTATTGTGAAGGGGCTTACAAATTGTATCACTGTTTGTAGACATATAACGAAGATCGGAATTTTTCTTTGTGAAATTCGGACAGCAGTTACTTTTTGTTATTTCAGGTGTAAATAAACCTTAGAATAACTACAGAAACCCAAACCTAGACAATCGCAAAAAAACGGTGTATGTAACTAGAGAAAAGAGTAGCTGGTAAATAGCAGCTTCTTTATTCCGAGATTGAAATCTTTTTATTACTCGACGACAGTAAGCAGGCGTCCGCACTGCGCATATATTCACCGAACGCCAACACCGAACCGTTAGTGTAAAACAGGCCCTTAACTATAATATTTCTGTTTGCATTTGTCAGCCATCTCATCTGTGTAAACATGTATGTTACTGCCAGTAGTATGCTCTCCAGCACTCTTTATTGATACTTCATAATGTCAAGGGCAAAGATCAAAAAGACTACTTTGTTATTTTCCAATAATAATGGTACAATAGTTGTAAAAGCGGTACTCCTACTATAGCAGTAATCACGGTTTTTCAGCAAATAATACATTACTAATTTTGTGTTACAGGAAAGCACGGGACATTCATTTCATGAAACGCGTTCAAGCAAAATGGCAGGTGAAACTTTCGTTGAAAGCCAACAAGTTCCAGAAACATTACCGAGCACAGGTCAACTTCTAGATTAATACAGAATATTATATACATTTTGCATACAGATTAAAATTACCTACATCGAAAAAGTTTTTCTTAGAATTTACACGCACCTCATATTTCAAAAAATAATAACTGTTAAAGTGTATGAAATTTTGTATTAAATGAACATAAAGTTCATTTAATACAAAATTTATTGCAATTTGAAAAAATTGTATGCATGAGAAGCTAGAATTTAAGTTTTAAAATTTTGTGGGAATTTAGTTAAAAAGGTTTGTAAACATTTAATGGTGCACATAATACATTTAGTTCCCGTGTTGATCAAAGATTTCAGGATTTTTCTGTTACGCAATCCTACGCAGCAGCTTAGAATCTGAATAAAAAGCCCAAACAATAGTAAAAGGCGCAGTCCGTTAAAGTGTAACCTAAAACCTAACCGAAAGTGTAAGTTGTTTCACATTTATAGTGAAAGTTCGAAGAGTTATAATAATAGTATATTATGGTACGAGTGTGGTAAGTTAGTGATTACCGCTGAGGCACCATTGAGACCCGAACCGATAGGCGAGATTATCAATACACACGTGTATCATACAACGTTTTTCAATACACTTGCGAATAAAATCATTTTATCTACTCTCATACTGAAATGTAAACATTAAAAATTGATTACAAACTTCACGCACGCACAGAGTATCAAAATAAATTTAAAAAATAACAACCATTTTTTCTACATACCCTGTGGTGAATCGACGATCAGCAAATGAATTTTTGCTAAAAATAATTTTGTGGTAATTATTTCATGAGTTTAAATAAAATATTGTATTCAATTCAATTCTTATTGAATGGCTTCTGTGTGTTGCCACAACTTGCCAATGTCAGGGTGTTGTGAAAAGTTATTTGGTGAAGAAAAATATTGTATGAAACTGCACATAATTTGGATTAAGAATCCTTATCATGCAACTGTTTCATTAACTACTATTTGTATTTTGTATAGTAAGCCCCTACTTAGATAATTTTTTTATCTTAAAAATAATATTTAGAAAAACAGTAAAGGTGAGTGACCATGATAGTTTAAACACCTAGTAAATGTGCAGTTAGTAAAATAACAATGAACTGTTTTTAATTGCATAGTTTAAATTATTACACACATGCAAGTTGAAATTATCTATTTAAATACGAAGTTGCGTAAAAGAGTAATCAGTAGGTATATTAATTTGTTTGTTCTGTGGAACATGATCTTTTTTGCATAGAAACTTTAAGAATAAATCAACTACTAATAAAATGAAAAAAAACCTCGTGAAGCAAGGAAAACTAATAATAATAAATCTACAACATTCTACACAACGCTATCTAGACCCATGGTAAGCATAGCTTAACTAGCTTGTGTTATGGAATCTAGAATGCGGTTAAACATACTTAGATACAATTTTTTTTGTAAATACTTATATATTATATATACTTACGTATTATACATAGAAACACCCAGACCAATGCAAATATACATACAAATATTTGCACTGAGCGGGAATCGAACCCGCTACGCCACAGAGGCTGTCAAAAAAAGTCACTGCTTGATTATATAGGTGCCATTATGTGCCTAATTGCGGTGAGATTAGAGCCACTTTATGAGCAAGTGTGTTGAAATTGGAAATTACTATATATTACGTATACTATATATTATGTAATTAAATGTTACAGAGACAATTTTCTCTTAGATTTTTAGATAAAAGAAAAGTATCGATATTGCTTTGATCCTTGGATCTGGTAATATAAAAGGTGTTATTAAATTTCTTATCTAAAATAACATTTTTTCCTATTTTAAATCAAGTGAATCGTTAGATGTAAATATCAAGTATGTTACCTACTGTTTTTATTAGGTATTTGATCATTAATGCGCAAAATGTGAATTGATAAATGATAAGATAGTATAAAAAGCTTCTTGTGGTTGTTAAAATTACATGATCAGAACTGTGCAATTAGAATAATAATTATAATTTAAACTGTAGTAGTAACCGCGCTGTATTTTCTTGTGGTTCCATGGTTTAAAAATAATGTCTGGTTAAATGCTTGGTATACCTACTTGATGAATTACTGAATATATTTTCTCAACACACAGAAAATATTTTTTATGTAATTACAATCATTTCTTAAAATAAATGTAACTATTGTGAATTATCGCACAATGAACGACTAATTTCGAGTCAATCTGTTTTAAGGAAACTAATAAAAATACACTACAAAATTTATGTGGTTTTATTGCTTTTCTTTGTTGGTACATAATTATAGACTCTTCCTTTCTTTGCCTTTTCTTTCATACTGATAAAGGCGGGGTTCCGTAGCTGTGCCGGGTCAGCCAACGTCCACGGGATCTTCACCGGATTCCTGTCTAACTTCAAACTGATTTTATATAGCGGGAATGTGGACACTTTTCCTTTAAAATATCGCGATATCACTTTCGATAGTCCCTCGTGGATTACATACTGAGGTTCTATATCGGGAATCTTATCCAAATATTTAATGATAACTTTCTTTATGTCGTCATCTATCTTATTGTCCGCTACCGGTTCTAAACAGTTGGCTACGCTGATTGCTATTATCAACTGTAACACAATCAACAATTTCATTATTATTTTTTCGTATAAAATATACTTATTGATTTTACTTTGAAAGCAACCAATGATCTTATTCTAGAAAGTAGGTATAGATACTGTAACGGCTTGATTTTTATTCGAATCGTCATGTAGGAATGTTTTATGCAAATACAGATTTTTATTCTATACACATAAAATGGTCATTAAAATTCTTTAATAATTAAAAAAATGTCAACTACTTAACCAGATAACTATTTTGAAGAATTATTTAAACTTGCCGCGTGGTTCCCGGCAGAGTAGAGTTTGGACCACCACATCTCTTCCCATGTGGTGTGCGACTAAGGGATAGGGCTGTATAACATTGAACAGATATATACAGCTCAGACTCAGCCTCAGATGCATGGCTCGAGTCAACAATAGTGCCCGAAATACGGCAATAGGCTCACCTCCTATTATGTGGGACCGAATACAATTATTAGTGAAATGTGGGTGATAATGCACCTCTGCCCTAACCCTCCGGGGATAAAGGCGTGATTATATGTATGTATGTACTTTCACTTAACAGGAAATAACTGTAAAATTGTTCAGACTTTTATGCCTGTTAAAGCCTTTGTTTCTTTCACCCCATTATACCTACCCGGTAGTCTTGGCACTGGCGCTTAAAAATGATCACTGAAGAATAGGCTTATTAACATACATGTACTAATACTGTTACACTTTTCGACATTAAGATATTGAGATAAAATATCTATCTGCCCGATTTTTTATTATGAGATCATTGAAAGCGACTTACCAAAATCATAAACATATTGACCATCTACCTATATTTTTAGTCAAAGCACGCAAGTATTTAATCAACAATAAGCTCATAAAATGAAATTTTTAATTCTAAAATACATTTAAGCATGTTACGCTGATTAAAAAACGAAGTCGGAATAGGAATCGCGTACGTCAGTAATAATAATACTTAGTAATTTCGTTATCTTTTTATTATGATTTGTACAGTGATTTTTGAGCATTAAGTGCAACAGGACTAGCATTCGTAGTAGGAAAGTCTCCATCACATCGGAAAGGTACGCGTACCTACTTGTACCTATTACTTGTACCTATTATCTCCAGCGACGTCCAGTACCGGAGTCATTTGGAGGACTGGTTAAGTTCGCATCAAGGAAACTTGGAGTACTTAACAGGGCGATGCGGTACTTCACTGCGGGGCAGCAACTCCTTGTTTATAAGGCACAGGTCCGGCCCCACATGGAGTACTGCTGTCACCTTTTTGCTGGAGCGCCTGCATACCAGCTTGACCCATTGGACTCGGTGGAAAGACGGGTGTTGAGGCTGGTTGACAATCCTATACTCGCAGGTAGTGTGGAACCTCTTAGCCTTAGGAGGGACTTTGCCTCACTATGTGTGTTCTACCACCTATACAATGGTTTGTCCTCAGATGAATTGTTTGACATGGTGCCCATAGCTACATTCTATCATCGCACCGCTCGCCATAGGCAGGGAATTCTTCCTCACAGATTGCGAACTGAGACGGTGCGCACTGTGGGGTATGAAAGAAACTTCATCCTACGCACATTCAAGCTGTGGAATGACCTCCCTGCTGCGGTTATCAGAAGGTTTCTTCGTGGTCGGCAGCGCGAGTGCAACACCACTGGCGTTGCATACGTCCAAAGACCTCGGTAACCACTTTCCATCAGGTGGGCCGTGTGCTTGTCTGCCACCTAAGTGGTATAAAAAAATTGACGTTATGTAAGTTTTAATGGTACAGGAAAAACGATTTTTGAATTTGACCTTTGGGTGTAGAGCTGCATAGTGGTGTAGAGCGGTAGCAACTGTTCTGCAAGAGGTCTCGGGTTCGATACCTTGTCCTGTCACCTAGCAGAAGCGAATTGTCGCGAGGGACGACACGCGTTGCGCGTCTCTCCATAACCAGGGCCGAGTTGAGTACTCCGTGGTCCTCATCCATCATCATCATCATAATAAAAAGATACGAGGAGGGTCAGATTTAGAAAGATGGTCCTGGGTAGACCTCCAGCAATCGGTAAGATCCATAGACGGTACGTGTTAGTAGGTTAAGACATAACCTCTTCCACCGGCTTTAACTGGGGGGTATTCGTGGGGATTTTGTTTGTTCACGCCTCAGCGTATATCACGCCGGTCACTCGGTGAGTGTGCGCAGACCTGAGTCCTTGCTCGCATCACAGTGATGGCACTCAAACTTTGACTCTTTCCGGATGCGACTCAGGAAATCCCCAAGGCACCCGTGCCCGGTACCGTGCATCATCTTCTCCACTAGTTCTACTTTCTTACTGAAGACTAAATATATTTTAATGTTAAAATGTATTTTGAGGCCTTGATTATTTAAAATACTAATTACAAATACTTCGACGTCAGGTATTTAAATTAGGAATTACAATAGGAATTCCCAAAATAATAAACAGAATATAGGTAGGTTAGTAGGTACCTTATTCTTTGAAGGAGAAGCACTTCTTGAAATCACTTTAAACATGTATAAGAAAAGATGCTTGCTTAAATGCTCTAAATTACTATTGCCCAAATACACAAACCACTACGGCAAAAGGAAACTGTCATACATTATGTATGACAGTTTCCTCCTCATCCCTCAACCTCATCAACAAACTCCCATTAACCCTAAAAAATGAGTAAACTCCAAAAAATATCAAATGCAGACTCAAAAAACATTTCCTTCCGAATATAATTAATTACTGAATAGGGAATCACAATACCCATATGATAACACACACACACACACACACACACACACACACACACACACACAAACACGCGCACACGCGCACACACGCACACGGCTGACACGGCACACCGCACACACATATATATTACATATACAAAAATATATTTTTACACTTGTAATCAACTCATGATACTCATCTCATTATCAATGTAATAGTACAGCGCGATTCTCCGACTTTGCGTTACCTGACATCATTATAATGTATTAGCTTACTTGAAAATAAAAAAAACGTCCTGTAGATGCAGTAAACGTACCTACTTTTTATCTACTCTAACTACTCTAATATGTAGGTACTTGATTGTATTATTTTATTTGATTGTATGTTAAGTTAATAACTGAATGTCGATGATAATGATGCCCACATCATCTCAAATGAGTTTATGTGGCATGACTAAATAAACGAAATATGTAAATACTGTAATTGTTTATAATAATAAATAAAAAAAAAAATAAAAAAAATCGTAATCGTATAATTAATGTATGATTTGAGATTGACATGGTCGTTCACATTAATAGTGTTAAACCCGCCGGGACATTTACTATGGTTATTGTTGTCCAGAGTAACCGATATTTCGGCGCTGTTAGGTACAAGTTACAAGCGCCATGAGTGCCATGACCACGGTCTACTGATAAACATGGTAAATATCCCGGCGAGTTTTACTCTATTAACGTTTAATCTATACCATCGAAATCGAAGTTCGTTTGATTTTCTATTCAGTAATTTAGTGTCAGGGGACAGGAGGCCATTATATGAGTGCTTAACTTCTTAGGTTTCAAATAATGAATCAGCAACACCTATGCAATTGCTTAAGTTTTAAGTAGATACCCAATGAAATGTGTCTATAACATTCAATATTGGCCTAGGTGCTTGGCGCACAGTTGTCCTGTATAGGTAGATCGGGCACTCCAATAGGAGCGGTGCCTCGTCTTGAGAAACCTAACGCCGCTTTCAGCACACTGATGCCAGCGTCAATGGTCCGTTTCCTGTCGTTCTCGTTACCTATTGCAGGGTTAATTTCAACTAGGTCTACTGCACGCAGGCGACCAGTTGCATAGATTATCTCCATCAGTTTGATGCCTTCGCGTAAAGAAAGTCCACCGCGCACTGAAAACACGATGAAAATAATAATGTAACATAACTAACAGCGGCGCTGCGGTAGCGAATACGACTACTCTGCAGTTTCATAACAATTGAAGTAATGTTTTGAGGAATGCCAAATAAGTAAAAAATTGTGACGTAGGTACTACGGGAGTACCGACAGAAGTGACACCTTGGCCTATAAGCCCCTATAATATATGTAGATGCTAACAGAAGTATCATGTGTTAATTTTCACCGGTGAATTGTAACAATCTATTACAAGAGGTATTGGTAGCTCGCGCTGCTAGGGTTGGCAGCGCGAGTGTGGCTTCTCAAGCACAGAGTTTCTGTGCCGTCAGTGTAGAGGACAAAGCAGGACAAGCCTTTAGTCATCCCACTGACAGCACAAATTCTCCAGTGAGCTCTGGCTACCGTACTCACCGCTGGGAACACAACATGAAGCTATTATAACCGCGGTATTCTGTAAGGCTACTTCCCCAGTCGGACTGCTCAATTGGGCGGAAATACAGTGTCCATTATAAAACTCAATAATTATCAAAATAATTATAAAACTCATATAAATCAATAATACTCGTACCTAATGGCGTAAGTAGCTATAATTTTTTTATCGTAATGTTTGCGCCATTTCTGAAAGTCACGATGTTTTAAATGCTGTGTTAATATAGGCTATATGTATAAAAATACGCCATTGGTGCTACACTTTAATTTTCACACGGCAACCAATTAGGTATCTACAGTAAATACGCACCTGGAGTCCCGGTACTCGGAGCCTCAAGCGCGTCCAAGGAATCAATATCGAAGCTCACGTGAATAGGTCGGCTGTTGGTGGGGTCCAACTTTCTTAATATGTGCATAATGGAACTTCTAATTCCGTGCCTGCAATCCAAGATAAGAGGAGTTAATCTTCTGAATTTTTATGTTGGAAACCGAGGTAATGAAATTAACTTTAGAGATCTTTCTTTTCTGTAATTTGAAAAAGAAAAGAAAGAAAGAAAGAATACATTTTTATTTAACTTAGAATAAAAAAACATATATACACAGTACAGCAATATGTGAACAAGAGCCAAGTAGAAATAAAGGCCGCCTCTCAGCTTAATGCTGTCCGCGTTGTATGCAGGCGGACAGCGCTGATTTTCAGAGACGATTTCTCATTACAATTGTTATCTATGGTGTAGCAAGCGGTGAAACATGCTGTAAGTATTGAAACTGGATACTCACTCGTCTATATCCTCCATAGCAAAGCACGGCACGTTGTATTTTTCAATAGCCAGTCGTTCATATTGGTCCACGGAGCGTAGTCCAATGTATCCTAAACTTTTTATGGAGAATCTAAATATAAAATAATACGTATTTAATTTAATAGTAAAAAGACACTTTCTTAATTATCAAGTTACCTATATTAAATATAAAGTAGAATCGGCAAATGTTTTGCGGCCACTAAAAATGGGGATTATTAGTAGAAGGGTGAAAATTTAGGCTTGTATATTGTATTTTTCAATGATAAATCATAATGAAATAAAAAAATACTAGAAAATATATTTTAGGGAGGGCTATCCTTATAGCTAAAGAGTTTAAAAATAGTCAAGCTGATTCGTAGGATTTAGACAAACACAGTGACACGAAAATTTTATATGTTAGATTATATTGGTAGCCATTAGCAGACTGTGCCCATGCCGTCGTTCGCGTGGTCTTAGATCCGGGACGTCATTTTTGATAATGTTTTTTTTTATACCACTTAGGTGGCAGACAAGCACACGGTCCACCTGATGGAAAGTGGTTACCGTGGCCTATGGACGTGTTAATGGTTTGTTAATCTATATTTATTAAGCTTGCACGTTTGCCTTCAAGTGTAAAGGTCTGTCCATTTATGGCAAACCTGGGAGTAAGTAACACACTCAAAACAGTCAAAACTTGCACTTTGATTATACACATATTTGTTGTATAGAATTGGTGGTCTAATCGCACTTTGCGTTTCTGTTTGAGGGTCGGTTATTACCTTTATCTTTAAGTGCTATCCCTTTTAAACACAAAATATATACCTACTTAATTTGTCCGTAACAAGTACGATAAAATAAGCCTCTGAGGCGTGGCGGCCACTACGCAGGGGGCATGGGTTCGATTCCCGCTCAATGCAAATATTTGGATCTCCATGATTATGCCTATTTGCATTGCTCTGGGTATTTCTGTGTCTCGGAGAGCACGTTAAACCTTTGGTCCTGGTTGCTATACGGACATTTAAGGCAGTTACGCCAGGTGGAGCTCTCAAAAGCTTGAATAGTCTAACTACAGAACGTCGATATTGCCAATTCGATGCAGAAATGGCAGACGCTTCACGGAAAATATCGGAAGATCAGCCGCATCGTAGATAGACTGGAAATTTGAGCACAACTGAACTGGGAAAAAGTTTCAGAGAACGGTGATGAGGAAGTAAGATTATCTACTTAATATATTTCACAGTTCTAATACCTTTTTCACCGCGTTATTGAGTACACAATACTACGTACTTATGTCTTAGAAAATTTAACTCAGATTTGTACCTATAACACTGATAAATAGGCTTAGATAAATAGGCGCGTGGTTACCGACAGAGTAGAATTTAGACCACCCCATCTCTTCTCATGAGGTATCGTACAAGGCGACTAAGGCATAGGACTGTTTAACATCAGACAGATATATACAGCCCAGACTCAGCCTCAGATGTATGGTTTGAGTCAAGAATAGTGCCCCGAAGATGGCAATAGGCTCACCCCCTATTACGTGGGACCGAATTCAATAATTGGTGAAATGTGGGTGTTCCTCTGCCTTACCCTCGGGTGATAAAGGCGTGATTATATGTATGTATGTAAAGGTAAATGAAATGTGTTTACGTAGTGTAAAGCTGTCACCGACATAATGGGTCTTAAGAGGCGTGAAGTAGGTCCTGTCATTGTTTTTAGCAATTCCTCGGCGTCAAATCTGACTCAATCAAAGAATCAATTTCATTTATTCAGTTTAGGCACATAAAGAGCACATATGAACGTCAAAAGACTAAATCAGCTGATCAGCAATTTAGCATGTCTAACCAAATCAGTTATTGGAAGTGCTACTAGAGATTTATTAATTATACATATAGATTATATAATTAAACAGTGCTGAACATTCACCAAATTTTATCATTAATTTGATAATAATTGACGATCAGAGGAGTAATATACGATATTTCAATTTTTGTTTTATTATTTGATGTTTTAGAGCTAAGGTGGTCGGTCGGTAACTTGGAATGTGTTTAGTTAATACCGAGTACCAAGTGCCGACTGGTCCAAGCAACGGTTATTTATGTTATTTATTTTAATATTAGTTAGCACTTACGCAAGATCTTGCCACTCCCAAGTAGGTAGAAAAGGCCAATAATGGGCGAATTCCTTGACTAAAAGTGCAACTGGCATTCCATGCACAGACCCAGAGCCCGAAGTTTTGTTAGTGTTGATGTCAGCATGAGCGTCTACCCAGATAAGGATCATGTCCTGGTTTACCTTGTAGTGACCATCTACTGTACCTGTAATTATGATAACCATATAAATATATTACTGGAATACTTCAGTCGATTCCGCTGCAATATCTACCGTAAGTGGTAAGAGTACAGGGTTCTGCCTATAAAATTCGCTAAACGGTCACTCATTTGATCAGAATCACAATAATGCAGTTACTAAGCAGATTCTAATTTCGTATAAATAAAGCAGTATGATACGATACTATTCCAATAAACTCCAACTTGATGTCCGGGTTGGTAAAGTCGACTGAGAGCGTCAATTAACCCTACAGTAGGCTATCCATCTGATCTAAAGTAAACAATATATAGTGGATTTATTCCTCTTTAATAGGTCTATTAACAAATCCACAATAATATACATCTATTTTTAAGAATAACTTGCCATAGTCATTTAAGCTTATAAAAAATATCTCAATTTATTTTGACCCTAAAGTGCCGTTGTAACATTACTTAGTGTCTGTAATTGGAAAGCTTTTTAGGCGAGTACACTACTTTTTATTTTTACGTGCGAATAATCCCCACGGATACCCTCACCACCGGAGCCGGTGGGAGAGGTTATGTCGGACTCGAACCGACTAAAACGCACGACGCCAGTGGGTCGTTTTTGCTTGCCGAAGGTGAGGTTGACAGTCCCTCGCACCCCGCCCGACCCAGGGCCATCTCTCTCGATCTCGCCCTCTCTCTTGCCGAATACACTACTTATTAATCTTTTAAATACATTGGTTTCCTTAATTGCCTGTAACCCTATACAATTTCAATAAATATAGTAGTACAAAAACTTTCGTGCATCAATATTTAATTTTAAAGGATAGTGTGGCCACCACGTCTATAAACTATTATTTTATTTAAAAATCTTATTTTAACCTTACCAACACCTATAGAATGATCACCACCAACGGTGACAACGATTCTGCCATCCTTCATCACTTCTGTAACTTGTTTTGATACATGCTTGTTGCAGTCGGATACCATGGACAGGTGGTCCATATTCTTCACATGGAGATCCTTTTCTGGGCCTGACGTCTCGACGTCACCGTAGTCTTTCACGTCGATACCCTCTTTATGACAATAAATAAATAAATTTCCGAGCTATCTAGTCCCAAAATAAGCATAGCTTAATCACAGTCTTATGATCTCTTACAGTTGGTTGACTCAGTACTTGCTCAGGCCAACTATGAAGGGTACACGGGGAAAGGAGCGTCAGGGGCGGCGAGCGCAAACTCACGTACTTTGCGCTCTTTAATCGGAAGGGGTGTGTTGCCGATAAAAACCTTTCTAATCGACTTCAAAAAGAAGGAAAGCTCTAACTTGCAATGTATGTATTGAATGTACGTAACTATAATACGTATATTTGTTTGTTCAAATCTTGCAACTTGATTTTGAAGTAGATTTCCAGAATTGGTTGACGATTTTAATGAAATTTTGCATACATGCTTAGTTTCGATGGCCATGCATTAATATGGTACCATGGAGCTGAGTTTGATGATGGAGTAAGAAGGTGACCACAGTAATTCCTAAATAAATAAGATAAAGCTATCGAGTTTGGGCTCATTTATTTCATTTTAGCAAAATCTCTGATAATACATGGTTTCATAAAAAAAATCTAAATATATAACTAAATAAGCTAAGCAGAAAATATTTATCGATTACGTATTTATGTTTGATATATGTATGATTTTTATGTTATTGACTAGCATTTTTCATCATTTCAAATTAAATCTTTTATCTAAAATATTTGGGTGTCTCTGTGAAATATTTGTGACAACCCTGAAAAATCCATAGTTAGGCATAAGGTAGAGTCTTTACCACATCGTCACAAAGGCCGTCATCACGGATACATAATAGATACATTAAATAGTCATTATTAAGCCAAACTTAACTTGAAGTGATGAGGTGAGCCTACGGTGAATCCTAATTGATGGACGAAGCTTTCTCTCGTGGTTGGAGGGTAGGCATATGACATTCGCAACGTAAAGCCAAGACAAACCAATAAAGGAAACTTGGGAGAGCGGATTCCAGGTCCCATTGAGTAAGTTTTAAATGTAGCTGGAATTTACGTTCGGATGATGATGCCATAAACCAAATTGTGGTCCAAACACTGAGTTCTACTGGTTGGTCCAAGGTAGTGATGTGCCGTTCCCGGGAATTTTGGAAACTTTGGGAATATTCCCGGAAGTATTCTCGGAAATATTACCAAACATGGAAGTTTAGAGGAACATTACTTTATAATGTGTAATATTTTTTTTATTTTTCGTTAACCGTTCAGACATCAATAGTTCCATCGTTTAATCAATATGTTAAAAGTTTCTTGTATTTCTAACGCGAAAACTTCCAAAATTCCCAAAGTTCCGGGGAATACTTCCCGTCAATTCCTAGATTTCTTGGGTATATTTCCTGTATAATAATAATACTTTGAATCTTTCCGGGAACACTCCAATCGTTAAAAAACATGAAATGTAGGTAATTAATGATTTTAATTAGTATTACATTGGAGGCTTATCACAATACACAGTCAAATCTTAATAATTATTCAACTTCGACCTTAAATAACATGAACATAATGTAATAATATTGTAGTGCTCTAGTGTTCGGTACAATCAGCGGCAACACGGTTTATACGTGTGCATTAATTGTTATCACAAAATTCAGTTCAAACTCAAATTAGCTATAATCTAAGTACCTACTTATAATATTAAATAATTCTCAACAAAATGTAAAAAAATAAAACGTGACGTAACTCGGGATCTTTAAATAGGTATACTTTGGTGAAAATCAACAGCACATATAACAATATTTACAGGCATATTAATACATAATTATTCTAATCAGCGTTCATTGCATAGAAGTTTAACGTTGAACGACGTTTTTACGTTTAATTTAGCGACATTATTCGGAATCGGAAGGAAAGTTATCAGTTATCCTCTGACCGCGTCTTGGTACCACTAATTCCATGGAAAATTCTTCATT
Source organism: Eilema griseolum (assembly GCA_963662185.1). Lineage (NCBI taxonomy): Eukaryota > Metazoa > Arthropoda > Insecta > Lepidoptera > Erebidae > Eilema > Eilema griseolum. Next base: position 13,858,160 of record OY759232.1, on the reverse strand, counting down.
TTCTTCAGTATCTAATAATACAACATCCGAGAATTCGTCTTCAGAGCTGGAGCCCGAAGAAATGACCACCTCCGCTTCCATTTCATTAGATGTGAATGTTTTATCATGGTTTAAGCGATTCATTATCTTCCAATTATGAGCAATAAAAGTTATTTTTCCTGCTCTTTTTGTTTTCAGTCGATTTCTTTTCTTTGTGTGAATATTTGAAAATGTGGAAAACGACCTTTCTACTGCTGCCGAAGTAGCAGGAACAGACAGGATCTTCAGAGCGGTCTGCCCCAAAGTTGTTTTAGGAAAGAGCGACTCCCACCAAGACAATGGTTCAACAGTTGATGCCATTTTCCACAAAAACTCTTTAGTCCAGTTTCCACGTCTGCATTTGTAATTTGATAATTCTCCTAAAATTTGACCTTCATTTTCGGTTCCTGATAAATTAATAATCACTTTGCAACCATCTATGTTTTCTTCAGATGTGAGATTTGCTCCTTGATTTTGAGGATCTAAAATTTGTGCTGCAAAGTGTATTGGCTTAAGACCATTACTTTTTCTTGCCTGAAACTTCTCCACTAAACCATTTAAATCATCTGCCAAAAACTGCCTCGTATTATAGTGATCCAGAAGTCTTCTAATTCTTTGAATGCCCTGTAAACCAAGTGAACGGTACAGTAGTCTCCTTCTAGTCTTGTAATCCATTTAACTATGGGTGCGATAATTTTCTCGGTCTTCTCCATTTCTTCCCAAATATCTTCACTTAAAAGTCTTGTTCTGTGTTTCGAAAGGGATTGGCTGTTGCTGTTTGCAATGATCACTAAGGTTTGCAATATAATTTTGCACTTCTGGAAGCTCTCAAGAGTTTGTAAGTAGCTTCCTCATCTGGTCTTAACTGGTAAACAAAGAGATTTATTGATCGAGTTTTCTTCAGCAAGTTTCTTGAACTCGGCATTGAGAATATGAGACTTTGTAATTGTCTTGATTATATCTACAATGAAAGCAAATAAGTAACGTATTTTGGATATTTTCAAAATGTCATTATCATCAAATGTAATGTATGGGCCAGGCATCCAAAGCACCAGATATGATTGTATTTTTCTTTAAGTATTCTTCCAGTTCGGAGCATATTGGCAGCATTGTCCCGACGAAAGTCTAATAAAAACCATTTTTCTCTATGAAGCATTTTATTGTAAAAAGATAGAGTTAACATTTACTTACTTCGTCATATTTTGCTATATCTTCGTTTTCAATTATTGTGTTAGAAGATGATGTACTGGGAGTGGGCCGGTGTTCATGTACAGTTACAGTTACAGGCGTGGTATTTTTCGACACAACGGTAGTGCACTTTATTGATTCATTAACACTGTTGGGGCATTTGTCACATTTTTTTAAATGAAGAGCAAACTTTGTAGCATTTTTATATTTGTAAACAGTTTTACAAAAGAAACATGAGTATTTTGACTGTTCATTTTCAGATGTATAAGAAAGTGATCAAAAATTTTGCTTTTTGGCCTCATTGTGGCTCCGGAACGCGCACAAGCACAACACGCACGACTTGCGAACTCAACAGTTTGAGCAGAACTGCGCGTGCGACAAAGTAAAGCGTATTTGTTGAAAATTAGCGGGGAGAGGGTAGGAGGATGCTCTTTTCGGTTGAAGTGAGAATTAACGCATGTAGGTAGTTTAACTATTGAAGGCAAAGTCTAGATAAGACAATAATTAATGTTGGTGGAAACATTGAGAAATATTCCGGGAACATTGAGAATATTTCCATAAATTTACAACGTGTAAATTACTGGGAATTGGGAACATTTCCAAAGGCACATCACTAGTCCAAGGGCATATTTTTTTTGCCCGCAGTATACAATATGCATATGCCTCGCCTGATAGGTGAACCGTTCACTATAAAATATTTATCTATAGGTAACTAATTAATTACTACATTTAGTTACTTTGTGCAAAACTTTTAATAATGGCAAGTACTTAAAAAAATTTTTTTTAGATACCGCTCAAAATTTTGTGATAGATAGTATATAATCTGTGTCTATGGAGAAATTTTGTTAACAAACAAATAGAGCAATTTAATTCTAAACTGACTGAGAAAAATAATGACTAAGTTAGCAAATACTATTAAACAATTTTATAGACATCACTCAGTTTGTTCGTAGAAGTTTTATTAACTTCTAGCAAGTTCTAAACAATTGTTTACGATCATTCAATTGCTAAGAGATAACAGGTATAACTTTTTATTTGAACTTATAAAATCTTTGTATATTGGGCTGCGACGGACAGGTATATTACATGTGTACAGTCGACAAAGGAGATACGGTTGCACTTTTTCATATAAAGTTGTATGTAAAAGTGCTTTTGTCAACTGTATCATCTACTAAAATAACAGAGTAAGTTTTATAGGCTTATGCAATTGATCTAAGCGTCAACGAGGTTCACGAGAGATATACAATGTTACATTATATTTTTCAAAAGAACTTACCAATTTCACGAAGCGCTTCTATCAGTCCGGCTGAACGCATTGCTGCCGGTGCTATACTCACTCCATACTTCTTTTGTCCTTTTTCAAAAGGCACACCGACGATACCCACTTTCCGCAGGGGTTCCCACATCTTTGCTTGACTCATGGTTCGCACAAATACTCTACAAAGATCCATTTTCATATATTATTTAATAGAAATCTTTAATATCACAAGTTCGTTCTTGTTGAGCGCTGTGAGATAACGCTCTGACTAAAATACTATGTCTTATCGTGGACTGGCAATGTCAAAGGTTGATTGTAAACGATTGTAAATTTATTTAAGATTATTTATTGCATTGTTGACTGTAACAGTTATTCAGTCTTTTAGGATATCTGTTAATTATTTATGTAATTGCATCGTAATTTATATTAGATCAAAATAGTACTTCAGTTGTACCTTACCGGGGATAAATATTCAAACATCTTTATAGGTATTTAATTATTTCTACATGTGGCCATGGTGTAATGTCAATACTTGAATTTGATTAGCATCTTTGTCATCTTATCCTTTTTTATGACTTTGTAGCAAAATCCAAAATCCAAGACAAAAACGCTATAATTTTGCCAGTGTCAAGTGCAATAGAGTAAAATATTAATTTCTACAAAGTTATCAATTGATTGTCTGTGATTTATGTATTAATGAATTTAAATCACAGAAAAAGAAAGAAAGAAATAATGTTTATTGTGATACACAACATTACAGTACAAAAAAAAGCACAGAACGCAAAAAGAGAAATTAAAAAAAAAATCAATATACATAATATTATATACAATGGCGGGTGAGGTGCCACGTCATTTTGATGCCAAATATGACATTTAATAGTACAGAGTAGTATTTCTGTTCCTGTTAAATTTCTTGAAAAACTTGACATTGGCGTCTCGCCATTAATAATTTTATAAACATTTACAATTTATCTGATATTAGCAAAATTACAGCGCTTTGCTGAAGAGACCATTAATAAATGAACATTGAACATCTGTGAAATTAATGGTCTTTGATGGTCTCAATATTTTGCTTAATCAAGTCCTGCAAAAAATTTCTGAACAAAACTGTGAATTGGTTTATGGCTGAAAGTTTACGCTTAGCTACAAACTTTTTATTATTCTACATCGCTTCGATAGCAGAAACCATAGAATGATGGAGAATAAATCCATTCAATCAAACCTCTGTGGTGTGGCGGTAGTAAACGAGACTGCAACGCTAGAACGTAACGAGTTTGGATCGAATACGCGCCTCCTGCTATTCGATCCAAACTGTGCAGTGCAAATATTTCTATGCATGAATATCGATTTTTGCATTGGTTTGGTCCTGCCAATGAGAGCACGTGAAGTCATCGGTCCCGGCTGTCATAAGACCATTCATAGCGGTCGTTACGGGTAGTTGGGACTCCTAAAATAGTCCAACAATAGATCTAACTATAATACTTCGATGTCGCCAGTAGGTAACGGAGGTTAGATGGCAGTTACTTCGCTGAAAATATCGAAGATTAAGCAAATCCGCAGTTAGGCTAGTAAAGTGACCTTAGACTCCGAGATGACAGCTTCGGATACGACCGGGATTAACACTAGGATGAAGAAAACAGAGAATAAAATCCAATTATTACGAACTAGAATTGCATCACGGTTGCACCCTCGCGATCTCGTGGTAATATCAGAATCAAGTAGCATTATGACACTAATTGATTACGTAGCTTCCTACAAAGAAAACAATTGTCTAAATAGCTCCAGTAGTATTGTAACTAATTCACTACAAACATATTTTTACCTCTTCATAATACTATTAGTATTAGACAGATACAGTAGATAAAGACAGACACGCAAGTTTTTATAAGTTGTTCTACAAATGTGGTCACCCATTAGAATGTTATCATATCAAAGACACGTGAATACGATAGACATTTGCTTTTTCTAATATTGGGTGTAATTGGGCAAGTACACCTGTAAGCTGGTACACTGAATAAGTCTCTGGCGAAGGCATTTTCTAGGGTTAGGAAAGTCAGACGGCTGTCTCTTCCATCCCACCTCCTATCTTAATCGATTTGAATAGTTAGCATACTAAATGCTTTAAAATTTCATTTCATATTTTGAGTCATTATTGTCTTTTTACCCGACTACAGCGAAGCCAACGGAGAGTTATGATTTTGACAGGCTATGTACGTATGTATGTTTGTAGGTTCATCTGTTCCTTCATAGCTCCTGAATTACTTATTAGAACTGGACAAATAAGGTATCATTAGAAGCGTCTTGGTCGCCCGCTAGCTATAGCATATATTATGACGTATCACTGAATCGAATGTAGCGCCCTCTAGCGGTCATAAAGTACTGTTTTAAAAAATAAACTTGAAATAATTATACCGTGTTTGTTATCATCTGAAAGGGTGAATTAACACATTACAAATATGTATGTACAAATTTTAGCTGTTGCTTGCCCCATAAAAGTATTAAACCAGAAAATATCAAGGATAGCTGTGGTCGTATGCCACTTTTCTCTAGAATATATCGTTTAGTTAGACTAAGTGGCATACGACCACGGCTATCTTTGATATTTTCTTTTTAATGCTTTTTATAGTGTGGTTTTAGTTTATATGATAAGAGAATGAAGAAGAACGATGGTTTAGATAGTCTATTATGATAATAAACTGATAAGCGGCCACTTGGGGCTCGAATGTCATGTCGGGATATTATTATTCTACTCACATCTTTTGAATACCTTCGCCTACAAGTTAATATTAATATAAGTTTTTTACGTGCAAAATACGCCCACGGATACCCCTCTCGCTGGAGTCAGTGGGAGAGGTTATATCGGACTCGAACGGACTAAAACTCTGGGTCGTTGCTGGTTGCCGGAGGTAAGGTTGACAGGCATATCCCTCACACCCTAGCCGACCCATGGCCATCTCTATCGATCTAGTCCTCCTCGGGTGTGGGGACCACGGATTCCCCAACTCGTCCCCGGAAACGGAGAGGCAGGCAAAGCGCGCTGCCACCGCGGCCTGCTTCTGCCAGGGTGACGGGTGGCTTTTCCAGTCACCCCCAGTCCTGCGGTCATCGGGGGCTCCGACGCTCGAATTGCCTCAGTACGTGGACAGCGTGGTCCGTTGCCGCTTCCGCCCCGCCTACTCCTAGCATTAATTACTCGCTGAAGGAGTCACCGTCCCTATATAGGCGCAGCGAACCATCCACCATAGCAAGGTTGCGAGCGTGAAAACTCTCACTCCCAGGGCTGCCACCAGGTCCCATCTCTATATTATTAAAAGTAAATACCTAGCCTTCCGCTCTCACCTACGATGCGCGGATGTCTGTTAATACGTCTTTTACTCATATCTCTGGTTTGGAAGATTTTAATCATCCGTATCAATTCAGTAGTTTTGCGTCCATCGTCGAAACAGACAAGCAGACAAGAATTAAAAAAAAAAAAGTTCAGTGTTATTAATATAACATAAACCAAGTAGGTACTTTTAAATATCACCAATGTGCAGGCACGACTACTTTATAATTATTTATAATAGTATAGATATATAGAAACCTTTAACGCTCACCCCTGCATAGATTGATGAGAGGCTTTCTATAGACAGAGGCGTATTATACCCACACATTGAGAGTTATTATAGTTTTCAGTCTTCCTAGATAAGGGGCACGCCGATTGCTGTCTAGCGAGCATATTTTCAGACCAACGCTGCTACAACGAATGGTGTAAATTGCTCCAAACGTAACTTAATTGCAAGCAGCAAATTTGTAAATAAAGTTTTTTTAAACCAGTTAGGTGGCAGACAACCACGCGGTCCACCTGATGAAAAGTGCTTAGGTACCGTAAACTATGGTCGTGTGCAACACTAGATGAGTCAAGTAAGAAACAACTCTGTACCCTATGTGTAATTTCAGTTTATTACCTATCCTGGAACCAAATTTTAGCTAGATTCATTTAGCCGGTTGAGCTTGATTGAGTACAGAGACACGCAAATATTCAAACATCATCATGAAGTACCATATGACAATGACATTTTTAATGCAAATTGCTAAAATATAAAAGAACATTTCCCTAGCCGTATTCCGTGGAAAACCCGGAAGGGTCAGCCGAAGATCTAACCAAATGGATGCTGTGATCCAGTTTCCTCTACAGAACTTCTAACTTTTAAATCAGCACAGAATCGACATTATGTGGTAGAAGGTCCATGTGCTTGTAATATTTGAGTAAGGTAGATTAATCCCAATAAAACAAAAGTCCTCATAAGATATTTCAGAAGAGGCATATAATATTATATAAATCTGTATCAACAAGAAAGACTGTGTACTTACGTGATGATAGAATTGCTTTCACTTTACTCAGACTCGGTACCATGTTTTGTACCCTTCATCAATCGTAATGCATGCTCATTTCCGATTGAATATTAGCGGAGCAGGGTGTGTGTAAACTAGTTAAGTATATACATTTGACATAGCACATACTTTTATTGTCCGATAAGAAGTAAACCCACTTAGAGCTCAGAAAAACATTTTACTAATCATCATTATGAACATATGTTTCAGAATTATATTCTGATGTATACATACACCTTTGCTACTTATATCATCATCTTCTTGGTCAAAGTCATTCACTAGCTTTTTTGAAGAATTTTGGGTAGTAAGTTTCTGCATCCACGGCAAGTATGGTCCAACGACAGTGAATATGTTGTAATTTACATCTGCATTACTTGTTGACAGTGATCCACATGGCGCAGCTGTTACACCAACAAGGACATTTTCTAATAGGAGTGGAGCTCCTATTCCAAATTCGGTGGCATACGTTCTACCTTCAATAGAGTATTCTTTGCCACAAACACAATAATACCATTTTGGGTTTACACACGGGATTTGCAGATAATATTGCGCCTGCAGAGCTACTAAATTTGGTGCATCGAGACGTCCATATCCAATTGCTATCATTTTTTTATTTTTGAGTTCCGATGCGTAGTTGTTTCCCATCTCGGCTATATTTATAAAAAGTTCCAGAAAAGGGCGGTCAACAAAGGCAAGTCCTATGTTGCTGTGCAGTTTAGTTTCGTTCGGGTCCTGTATTTTCAAATCAAATATATAGTCTGTATGAATTGCGGTATGATGTATGTTGAATATAGTGCTATTACTCGCACCTTTAGCGTACACAGCTGAATTGAGAACAAACTTAGGTCCACTGATGACACAGTTGCCTGAAGTTAATACACAAAGTTTGCTGATGATACTGCCTGTACATAAATAATCTTTCGTATTGGTCAGCAAAGCTACGATGTACGGGTGCTCTTCTGCCAATCCTTCAATGACTCTCCAATCCCTTGGATCCTTCATATCTACTGAGTACGCGTGGCCTAAGCTGTGTTCAATCTTTCTTGTAGAGAGCACTGATTGTATTAGTGTTATTATTATAATTAATATGAAAATATATAGCCCCGTCAAAACCATATCAATCTAATATAAAAAGCATTTGATGTGACTTGAATGTTATACAATATAAGTAATAAAATAAAAGATTTATCCGAAAAAATATTAAATAGCCAAAAAATGACATTTCTTTGTCATAAAGAAATGTAAGACAGACTTTGACACGTTCATAGCTTAAAGAATATTACGTAAAAATTTATATTCTATCGTATACACGAAGGACATAATATTATACTATTAATGGTATCAGGATATTTACCATATTGTATTGTTTCGAGTTTCCGATATTTCGGCGCTGTTATACTCCTTCAAAATAACAGAAATTCGAAACGATACATACCCACATACATATAACCACGCCTTTATCTCAGGAGGGTTAGGCAGAGGTGAATTAACACCCACATTTCACCAGTCATTACTTTCAGTCCCCCGTAATATGGGGTGATATCTTGATTGGTATAATATTATAGCAATTTGAATGATCATGATAGTTTAAATACCTACTTGTATGATTATTTCATTCATCATCATCATATTAGCCACACACAGTCTACTGCTGAACATAGGTCTCTCCCACAGACTTCCAGAATGACCTATTTAAAGCAGCCCGCATTCTGCGCTTCCCGGAGACCTTGATGAGGTCGTCATTCCACCTGGGCGTTGGGTGTCCTATGCTACTTTTGCCCTTACGCGGTCACCATTCCAGAAAGAACTTTTTGCACTATCGGCCATCTGTTCTGCGCGCTATGTGTCCCGCCCACTGCCTCTTCAACGAGCTAATCAGGTGGGCTACGTCGATTACTTTTGTTCCCCTATTCATTACTTCATTAGAAAAACTTAATTTATTACACCTACCTAATGCTAAGCACGTTGTTTCTTACACCAGAAAACGCCAGTCTTCGCATGTTTCCTGGACCTGTCGAGGGCATTTGACCTGGTCTCCTACGATATTCTATGGGAAAAGCTTGAAAAGTTTAGTGTACCGGTAGAACTCGTAAATATTTTTAAGTATTGGTACGGGAACCAGGTCAATAGCGTGAGATGGGGAGGGGCGCTATCCGAACCATACGGATTGGAGTGCGGGGTGAGGCAGGGGGGGTTATCTTCACCCACGCTCTTTAATCTGTATGTAAACGATCTGATAGAGGAGCTCAGTGGTGCCACTGTCGGTTGCTGCATAGACGGGGTCTGCGTCAATAACATCAGCTACGCGGACGATATGGCACTGCTGAGTGCATCTGTCTGTGGCATGCGGTCACTGGTGGCCAAATGAGAATCGTATGCCCTCTCACACGGCTTGACCTATAATGTAAAAAAAAGTCAAGTTATGGTCTTTGGGGCCGGGAGTCAACAATATGCTCAAATACCGCCGATTATACTCAATAATCAACCTATGCAAAGAGTATATAACTTTAAATACCTTGGGCATGTGTTGACTGCCGACCTCAAGGACGACCAGGACATTGAGAGGGAGCGAAGGGCGCTGTCAGTGAGAGCAAATATGCTGGCCCGCAGGTTTGCACGCTGTTTACGAGAGGTCAAACTCACACTTTTTAGAGCTTTCTGTACCTCGTTCTATACGTGCTGCTTGTGGGCCAGGTATACTCAAAAAGCTTACAGTGCCCTTAGAGTACAGTACAATAACGCCTTCAGGGTGCTGTTGGGGCTACCTCGCTTCTGCAGTGCATCAGGGATGTTCGTAGAGGCCCGGGTAGACTGCTTTTACGCAACGATGAGGAAGAGATGCGCGTCCTTGGTGCATAGGGTGCGGGCGAGCGACAACAGCATCCTGAATATGATCGCGCGAAGGCTAGACTGCCTCCATGTAAACCATTGCTGTGCCATAGCGGGAGGGTTGGTACAGCAATGGCCCTTATAATATCAAAATAATTATTAATAATATACTAACCTAGATATAAGTGATACTCCCTGGCAGAAGCAGGCCGCGGCGGTGGCGCGCGTGGCGCGCCTCCCCGTTTCCGGGGACGAGTTGGGGACTCTGTAGTCCCCACACCCGAGAAGAGGGCCATATCGTGAGAGATGGCCCTGGGTCGGCCGGGGTGCGAGGGATATGCCTGTCAACCTCACCTTCGGCAACCAAAACGACCCACAGGCGGCGTGCGTTTTAGTCGGTTCGAGTCCGACATAACCTCCTTCACCGGCTCCGGTGGGGAGGTATCCGTGGGGATTTTGCGCACGTAAAAAAAAAAAAAAAAAAGATATAAGTGATACTAACAAAGATGAACCACTGTTGTTTTTAAATAAATAAATCATCCATTCATTCATTCATTCAATGCTTCATTTCTCCATAATCATATATGTTAAATCCGGTTCCATTTAAAACTTGGAGCTTGGAGTTGTATTATTCTGTCTATAACGGGAGCTACTACCGCGGTACTAACCGCGGTAGCCTAGTGGTATGGGTAATGGACTGCTGAGACGAGGTCTCGGGTTCGATCCCAGGTTTTACCATGGCACACACTAATGACTTTCAATGGTTTTCGAAGTTATGTGTGTATTTATCGCAGGTTTATAAGTGCCCGGTTAATGGCAATAGGCTCGCCATCCATTACATTGGGACCTACACATAAACTGGCGAAATGTGGGAGCTAGCACCTCTGCCTACCCCTTCGGGGATATAGGCGTGAGTTTATGTTATGTTATGTTTTTAACGGTAGCTACTGCCACCTGCAATAAGGCTTGCAGGTAAGTAATTCATCGAACTTATGTATGTGTTTGTCACCTAAATCCTCAACGTTTGAACTGATTTGAATGATATATACAATTGGATGCGATATGTGCACTACTTTACCGGGACTACTAGTTTTTTAAATATATTTTTTGGACCGCCATTAGTTATTACATCAACACGTACCGATCTACATTTAAAGCTTAGCATCTTTCATCTAAAATGTTGCAATTAGCCCACCATTGCGTTTCATTTCAACAATAACCAACCAAATTATCGTCTGTGCCACCTTCTTATCTATCTATATATTGTATAAGTGATGTAGTTAATTAGATACTTCTAGACTACAAGGAAGGTGACGGCGCTCGTGACACAAGAGTGTATAAAAAAAATGTAACCACGATCCAAGGTTCGTACACTCCAATCCAATGTATACACAATATAATGGGGATTTTGCGCACGTAAAAAAAAAAAATATACATCGCTAAGTAATTTCTTACTATTTCTTGCTATATATATATTTATATTGTTGTACGTTGTGTGTTCTTGAATAAATGTATTTTCTTTCTTTCTTTTTTTCTATTTGGCTTTAGAATACGTCCATAGACCACGGGGTAACCTCTTCCCATCAGGTGGACCGTGTACTTGTCTGCTACCTAAGTGGTATATAAAAATTTTTAATGGACCTAATAATATCAAATTGCTTCATTGTATTGTATAACACCTGTTAATGTAGGGCTGGCATTCACACTTTTATTGACACGCTTCAGGTTGCATATATACATGCTTCAGGATAAGTTACTCTTATACATACTTATACCTACAATGAATGCAAATTTTCAAAATACTTTGTACTAATAAGGCTCTGAAATATCTACCTTTCTAAGAAAACAAGTTTCAATAGTTAAGTGTACCCCTATTTTCATTCTGCTTGTCAGCACCGAAGGTTGGCGTGCTATATCTAGCCGATCTGGGGTTGAAAACATCTTGCCGACTATGGAATAAGTGCACCGTTCCATGGTCGACTAAGCCCAGATTTGCCGCGTCATTTAGTAGAACGATATTATTTTACGGAGCTGTCTAGGTGCAAAATTGTAGTCTGGGCACTATTCGACATTCTAGAAATAAAATAATCTTACCAACTATTGTGTTTCAGTGAGTAGTATTATTTCAACAGTAATAACCTCTCCTCAATTTGATGGTCATATCTTATTATTACGACGAACTTCCCTTAAAGTCTACCCAATATTGATATTAACTAGGTATGGGCGATATTACTAGGGTGTATGGAATCGCGAGGGATATGCCTGTCAACCTCACCTTCGGCAACCAAAACGACCCACAGGCGGCGTGCGTTTTAGTCGGTTCGAGTTCGACATAACCTCCACCACCGGAAAAAATGGTGTTACATGGAATCTCCTCCATAAGCTTTGAGGTTCAAGCCAACCTTCCCTGCAAGGCGATACTCACTTGCAGATTGACGAACGAGGTTCAAGAGGTTCAAACGGCAAGAATCATCAAACGGCAGTCATTCCCGTTAGCGCCCGAAAATGACGATGGAGTATAACCAACAACAATAACAACAGATTACATTGTTGAATTCACTAATATCCGAAAAAGATGATAATATCAGAAGAAGTGTATTTAAAATGCAGTTGGGTGGGTTACAATATGACAAACGCGATCATAACAGGCTGCCAGAGCCGGCTCCACGTTACAATAACATTCACAGATGGTTATATAACTGTAAAGGACTGGAAAGTGTTTGAATTTACAATGTCGGTTTGGGGTGGCAAGTGCCAGTGCTCAAAGGCACTCCAAACGCTAAGTTTGGAGGGTCGACGTAGTTTCGATCGCATCTTTTTGTAGTCATTGTAAAATGGCAAATCTAGCATAATTATACCTATTTGTATTTTATTGTGTACAGTGTAAAAATGAATAATTGTTGAAAAAAAATAATTGACTTCAAGTAATAACAAAAATAGAGCTCATTATGTTAGCACCTACAATTTCTTCTTAGGCCTGTAATTGCTCGAATTGCGGAAAAGGTCACCGATAAGGGTGGGGTTTTGAAAGTATTACATCACGTTAGGATGACGCATGGTTTCTATCTTTCCAGTTTGTGTGAGAGATTGCTTTATTTGGAATATCATGCAGCAATAATGGTGAAGATGTATTGATTTATCGGAGTAATATTCTTGTTATGTATAATAATTTATAAAGTTACTAATGCTACGAATCCAAAAAAATAAATATTTATTGGATATATTGAAATAGTACGGATGTCCAAGGCAACTTTACCTATAAGTTATTGCACCGGCTGAACAACGGACAAGGCTCTGACGCAGACTATCCTCTCACAGTCCTGACATAAAGACCAGCACCCAGACGGCAGTTGCACTCGGAAAGGCGGACATTTCAATTAAAGATAATAAGCGGATCACGGTTCGCAAAATTCAAATTTTGGATGCTACTGGACAGTTAAAACAGAGAACAGAGGAGAAATAATAAACCAAAGAGAATAGATTTAAGCAAAGTAAATAGAATATATACAGATATAGATATAGATAGTACATGGAACACGTTTAAAACTGTAATAAATACTATTACAGGGGAATCTGCAAGTGCAGAGGGGGAAAATAGTACCAAGGAAAAGTGGTTTAATGGGAAAATTATATATATGATGTTCGAAAGAAGAAATATGAGAAATAAAAATGATAGTAATAGTAAAAAGGAATATAAGAGATTGAAAAATAGAATAACACCAAAACGTAGAGAATGCAACGAGAAAATAATGAAAAATGACTGTGATATTATAGATAGATACATGAGAGAAGGACAGGTTCACAAAGCATAAACTAGGCAAGGTACATAAACCCAAGAGTACAGTCATACTAAATGAATCACGTTTAGAAAGATAGATAGAAAGTAAAAATATCGTGAAACGATGGGGGAGGTACATTGAGAAACAGGAAAGCGATGGGCGCTGATGAGATACAGATCAAACTTATAAAATATGCGGTTTTTCCGCCAATGCATGAATAATTATTCGAAATGACTAAGTTTGTCTGCGTGGAAGGAAAAGTGCTCAAAGACTTTGGTTATTGGAGAAAAAGAAATATCAATTATCAATATCATTGGACAGGGATGTCCTCTGTCATCACTAATATTATACTTAGTCTGGCCATAAATACTGTTACGTTTAAAATAAGAAAGATATTACATTTGAATTTGGAATCTGTCATTTTTATACGTTTGTTCATTGTGTTTTCTAATTTTGGCGCCAATACATTGTACAATATTTTGCTATATTAAAATGGAGTGGGGTGATAAAGAAAACCGAATCGCTGTGATTGCATTACACAAAGTTGGTATGGAGCCGAATGTAATTTTTAAAACTCTCCATACGCTTGGTATTAGTCAAATGTTTGTGTACCGGGCTATTAATAGGTACAATTAGACCTCCTCTGTTTGTGACAGAAAAAGATTTGGCCGTCCACGTAGTGTTCGTACGAAAAAGGTGGTCAAAGCAGTAAGGGAAAGAATTCGAAGAAATCCTGTTCGAAAGCAAAAGATTTTATCTCGGGAGATGAAGATAGCACCCAGAACCATGTCGCGCATTTTAATAGATGACTTAGGACTTGCAGCCTATAAGAGATGCACTGGTCATTTTTTAACTGATAATTTAAAAAAGAATAGGGTGGTAAAATCGAAGCAACTACTGAAGCGGTACGCAAAGGGAGGTCACAGAAAAAAATTGTTTACGGATGAGAAAATCTTTAGAATTGAGCAACATTTTAACAAACAAAATGACCGTATTTATGCTCAAAGCTCTAAGGAAGCTTCCCAATTAGTCGACAGAGTGCAACGTGGGCATTATCCGACTTCAGTGATGGTTTGGTGGGGTGTTAGCTTTGAAGGAGTGACTGAGCCATATTTTTGTGAAAAAGGTATCAAAACATCGGCACAAGTGTATCAAGATACCATTCTTGAGAAGGTAGTAAACCCCTTAACAACACCATGTTCAATAACCAAGTATGGTCCTTCCAACAAGACTCAGCGCCTGGTCATAAAGCTCGGTCCACGCAGTCTTGGTTGGAAGTGAACGTTTCGGACTTCATCAGAGCTGAAGACTGGCCGTCGTCTAGTCCCGATCTTAATCCGCAGGATTATGATTTATGGTCAGTTTTAGAGAGTATGGCTTGCTCTAAACGCCATGATAATTTGGAGTCCCTAAAACAATCCATATGATTGGCAATGAAGAATTTTCCCATGGAAAGAGTGTGTGCTTCTATGCAGCCAATGGAAACCACTTCGAATAAGCTTTTTATATTTTAAATTGTTTTATATTTATGTATTAAACTAACACACTGTAAAAGTAATAAATATTATTTGCAATAAAAAAAATGTTTTTTCTTCGTAACAATATTTATGGCTAGACTAGGTATATAGCTCGAGATGTACACCGGATATAGTGAATTGCAATGACTAAGCAAGCGTTCAATTACAGGAAGCATTTATGTTTCGAGCATTACACTCTATAGATAAGAGACATGGAATATGACACAGAGGGACATAGACAGGATAGAGGCGTTCGAAATGTGGTGCTGAAGAAGAATGGAGGGGATACGCTGGGCGGAAAGAAAAACAAACGAGAGAGTACGAAACAAAATACATAACAGGAAAGGTCTATATTGGAAATAATTGAAAACCGAAGAGGAAAGACGATTGGGCGCCTGATAAAACACGACTTATTTTTAAGAAATTGTCCTAGAAGCTAAGGTAGAAGGAAAAAGAAGAAGAGGTATTTATTTATTTATTTATTATTTTATATATACTTTATTGTACACCATTAATACATAACATTACTAAAGTCTATATAACAAGGGAGTAGTACAATGGGTGGCCTTATCGCTTTAAGCGATTTCTGCCAGGCAATTACATAGGAAAATTATATTTAATATACACACAAATATGGTGTAGGTAGACCAAGATTAACGTTTATGGCACAGATAAAGGAAAGAGCACGCTTAAGTTTAGAGAGAGAGACTGGTAAATCGCTAGGAGGATGATGTTGAAATTGGTAATTGAAAAAATCCTTTTGGCTTAACATATAATTTGCCAAAAGGAAATAAAATACGAAAAGTAATTTGGTGCACCTCATTTACAAAAAAAACAAAACAAAAACAAAAAAAAGAATAGGTATTTAAAAGTTGTTCCTGAGTTTAAAAAAATATGAAATAAGAACACTTCGTCTAACAATCTTTTGGAATTGGTAACAGGGGCCAAGTTACCGGTGGTTAGGAATGTCCTTGCAATACATGTCGTGCCGCCGAGTACTGCCTATATCGAGACATTAATTACCAGTATCAAGACCTTGACCCAACTGCCTAACGTGAGTCTCTTGATGCTAGTCAAGGCTCTTGGCAAT
Organism: Eilema griseolum; assembly: GCA_963662185.1. Lineage (NCBI taxonomy): Eukaryota > Metazoa > Arthropoda > Insecta > Lepidoptera > Erebidae > Eilema > Eilema griseolum. The sequence continues at coordinate 13,842,107 of OY759232.1, read as the reverse complement.
CAGTCCGTGAACCGTTACGACTATCACATAAATCGCCGAATGCACACTCCACATGTCTACAATTTTATGAGCCAAATTTAAAATCAAGTTCAAATAAATCCTTTTATATAATTAGGTCATCTGTATAGAGTAAAACAGTGTGATTTAAAATTCGAAAAATCCTTATAAAGTACGTGATTGGCTGACATGGAAAGAATCAGATCAATATTGAGTGAAATTAATTAATGCATTTAACTTTTTTTGAAAAGAATCGAATAAAAAAGCCAAGTGCTATTTGTTACTTTTTATTAAATGGTTTTTCGTTATAGTATTTTCTAATAATTTTTTAATGAAAATAAAAAACGAAACATAATTTAAAACGGTTCCGTACCTGAAAAGGAAAAACTAAACTCTTACAGGATCACTTTTTGTTCATCTGTCTGTCTACGAGTATTTCTAGACCTATTTCTAGGGATAAAGTGGAAGTAGAGTATCCGATATTTCGGTACTGTTATAAGCGTTTCGTACAAGTGTTCGGATACTCGATAAACTACTACCTACAACTACTATTCATTAAATAACTATTTTATTTCTATGGTGATGAAGTAGACATAGGCATACCTATATAGGTATTTAAACTATCATGGTCACTCACATCAGTATCAAAATAATCGGGATATTTACCATGTTTCATTGTTTTGAGTTTCAGATATTTCGACGCTATCGTAGTGCAGATACACGTAGTAAAAGAACTCGAAAGAGGGTAGATCAATATAATAACTCCTAGAAAAAAAAAATCTCTGTTCACCCCCACTACTCGCGCCTAAATATTGTAAACTCAAAACAATGAAACATGGTAAATATCCCGATTATTTTGATGCTGATTGCATACCTAATCCTACCAATAAACCTTTCTTTACTAAACAGTCACACTAGCCCCAGCTCATCTTTAAAGAAACTAGAGAATAATCTAATAAAATTAACTCCAAGATGCAAAAAATGTTCGGTAAATAATAATTTTCCATTTTTAAAATTAACTACAGAAATTAATTCCTCATTAATTTCCCGTAAAAGTTGAGCTGGCACGTATTGACGTAATACGAAAAAGGAATAATTATTTGAAAAAGGTAAACAATGTGATTACGTGCCGCGCTGTTAGGTGTCTTTATTTTAGTCTCCGAGTGCGGTATACGAGTCTCAATTCATTTTATTTTATTCAAGCGTGTCGAACGTTTTCATGCATTCCGTGAACCTGACACGGCAATAGAACGCTTCAGGGGAAGTATATACTGTTATGTCCTAATGCTTTCTAAATGAAGAGTGCATCACTTTCGAAAGCTATACAGCTTTATTTTTGAAATAGATCTTGTTATTTGTTTTGAACGTGTGTAAAGTTGTTATGAATGAACTGTAAAATAAATGACTACTTATTATGTTTATATATTTTTATTATTATTATTATGCATTGGTACAATTTCAATACTATTCTTCAAAAGCATAATTAGGATCATCGATGTCTTTGTCTTGGTGCCTTGGAGCCCGGGATTTACTCCTTCTCCTCCTCCCCCAGAAAAGCCATCTTACCAATCAAATCAATAAGTGGACTTCAGGGTTCAAAGTTTAAACTCGTCCACTTTATTAAACCCAAACGAATACAGTATTAAGATATCACTTTAGTAACTGCTCCAACCTTTGGTATAATTCTAGAACCCGAAAGGTGTGGGTTCATATCGAAAGACAAAATTACGTCAGTAATTCGTGACGAAATTTTATGCTTGTTTGGAATGGTTTCATTCGATTGGTTATTAAAGCGTGATTATTACATAATATCGTTGTACCTATTTGAGGCCTTAAATAAATTCTCCATTATTCTGTCTACACATACAGACAGTTCCGACACAAGATCATCTGTCATATTTACCCGCCTTTTAAAAGCACTGGAGCTTTTCTTTCAAAAGCGCTCAAGGAAAATGCTTTAGCTTTTCATAATACACAAAAAGAACCTTTTTATAACGTAGTACAATGAAACTGAAATCACACACGTGCGTTTCCTAGAAAGGACAGGCTTTCGATTGTCTCCCACGGGTATCCTGCAAGATTTTCACAGCTTTATATGTATCCAGTCCTCTCCCTCGGGTGGAGATTTCATTTGAATTAGTCATCAGATAATAATAACTTGTGCGGACGCGACAGGGACGTACGCGGTAACGTGATAAAGCTCACTGAGCTATTTTTTACATCATGGCCCCTCAACGCTTTCACAAGCGAATCTTCCAGATCCACAGTCTACTAATATGATCGATTCATTTCAAATAATACGTGACTTTGAGAAATTACTGCCGGTGTGGTGGATACTGTTTTTAAAGTTTCAATCACATGTTTCATTATATTATCACAATATCTTATTTATTTATTATATACTTTATATTATAATAGGGAATTTATATTTTTAATTATTCGACAAAAACATTTTTCATGTCAGGACAATATTATCATAAAATCCAATTCCGAATAATGGTCATTTGTAATTTGGTTATTCCCATGTTTATATTCTTTATTTTGATACGTGCCCCTCATTTCTACACATTCTACTCACAGACTGGGTCCTACCCTTCGTTTTCATGTATTTGCCTGCAAAAGGCCTGTGTACGCTAGCCGTTATCAAACCTTCATAAAATTCACTCATTCGTAAGGGTAAACTTTTGCTCTTTTAAGATGCAAATATATGGGTCGTTCCTCATTTCTATATTCGAAGGGGCCAAGCGAGTTATAAATTACATATTAAAGTACATACATACATTTACTTTGAAAATAGATACTCGAATCTGCTCTGCTGACTCACTTGAGGGTTTTTTGTTTTGTGGCAGTTGCAATTTCAGTGTAAGCTAAGTATGGTCACAGTCTTTTATTTCTTACAGTCGTTCGAGTAGGTACTTACGCGGGTCAACTATGAGCAAGCGCTAACTCACGTAGTTTGAGAATAATTTTGGGAGACCATCAATTGCAAAAACAACTTAATTTACTTTTACATAATACTTATGCGATTTAATTTATACGTTTTCTTACTTCGATGGTATTTAAGTACACGTACTTTTGCAAATAAGCAATGGCAGTTGCAAAGGTTTGCACTAGCTTCAAATAGTACAAGTGACATAATTTAAACTAAAATCCTTCTCATTTGATCCATTCAGAGCATCTGTTTTTTTGGACTGCTAATATTATGCAGTTATCTCGATTTATTCTCAAATACAAAACCACATTTTTCAGGGTGCGGTTTAAATATTCTGAAAACCATATACTTAGTCAATCTGGATGGTTGTTAAGCTGAATTGGTTTTTATTACGTGGTGTGACAGTACGTGACTTTCGTTCTCAGAAAAAGCCCAGTTTTATTTAGGTATAGGAGTTCTGTGCAGAAGTCAAATCGATAATCTATATATCGGTTAAAGATGTATAGATTTTCGATTACATTATTTGCATTATATTTATTTATATATTTGCAGCAGTATCTTATAACTTAAGTCTTTCTGGACTATTTAATTTTGCTTCAGGGTTCTGGGAGGATTTGTCAACATTTAAATAAGAGGATATTTTGCTAAAAGAAATCCAGGATCGGGTGTTTCGCGTGTAATTTTACTACACGTAAAATAGAAGCGGTCGGTCGCTCGCAATGTGTGTGACTGACATAAATGCAAATTGTGCTACTGAGATTTTCTACGAACCAGCAGTAGGTACTTATTACGTTTTATTAAGATTACTCTGGATACTTCCGAATTTAAAGTATTAACTACACAGATTCAGAGCAACTTACTTTTTTATTTATTTATTTATTATATTCTTTATTGTACGCCAATTACAATATTCAGTTTCAGAAATATGAGAAGACAAGAACTGTACAAAGGGCGGCCTTATTGCTTTTCACAATTTCTTCCAGGCAACCTTTACAACAATTATTTTGGACATATAACTGTCAAGATTGTTATGAATTTTATACTTTTCCGCGTATTTTATTATCTGTAACTCATTGTTATATCTGTACTTTAATAAATAACGAACACCATACATATTCAGCTACCAAAGTAGTTGCAATGATGTTAAACGGATACAGCCATGGCGGTAGTGGACGAGGCCGTTACGCAGGACGCATGGGTTAGATCCCCGCTCAGTGCAAATATTTGTATGCATGAATATGGGTATTTGTATTGGTCTGGTCGTGCTTTGGAGGGCACGTTAAGATGACACCGTCGGTCCCGGTGGTCAATCGAACATCTCTGGCAGTCGCTATGGGAAGTTGGAGACCTCAAAAGTCCGACTCGTCTAACTACAGAACTTCGATATCGCCAATTGATTGTGGAGGTCAGATGGTAGTCGCTTCTTGGAAAATATCGAAGTTCCGGAGTTTTAGGGATTGATGTGTGTCACACTATACACACGCAAATATAGAGGTGCTGCTAATTATTTCTATTTAAAATTGTTAAATAATTTCTACATATATCCTTTAGTATTAACCTAGCCTAAATCCCACCTGCAGTTGCCAACCAGGATTACAAACAACTTTCCACACCGATTTTGGCTGGTCTTCCGCTCTCGCATGAAGGAATATGATGAGAAGCTGCAAAGGATATCCCCTGGAGCTGTGCCTACACTCGATGACCTTACATCATTGTATAAATCCTAAATAAATAAATAAAAATAAGTTATTATTCTACAATTCTACAACGTACTACACCATCGCTATCTAGACCCATGGTAAGCTTAGTTTAATTAGCTTGTGTTATGGAATCTAAAATGCGGAAAAAAATACTTAGATACTTTTTTCTTGTAAATGCATACATATTATACATAGAAACATCCATACCAATGCAAATGTACATATTCATGCATACACATATTTGCACTGAGCGGGAATCGAACCCGCGCCCCCTGTGTAGCAGTTGAACGTTCTTCCGCTATGCCACAGAGTTCCGCCGTATCTTAGACTAGAAAGCCGACCCCAACTGAGTGGGGAAAAGGGTCAGAGAATGGTTATGATGACAGAATGTGGTTTTAAGTCAATATATATTTTTTTAATTCCAAACAGCAAGTCACACAGAGATCATTGTATGTGCTATATTTACTATGTTCAAAAAGGGATAGGAAATAAGTGAACGATATTCCATCAAACGAATAAACGATTTTCCTTATTTACGTCTCCATGACAAACAACCCGAAATGAAACAAACCTGACTAAACATTTTATTGATACGAGTGAGTTTATTGCTAGTTGTGTTGTGAGAACGGGTTGACAACAGCAATGAACGGCCTCAGCAAAACAAAACTGAATAGGGCATTTCGGACATCAGCCATAGAACTTGGAGACGGACGGGAAAGTTTATTTAGAACGTCTCTATTTCAATATGTCATTACACGTGACGTATTCGTTAGAGAATTGAATTATAAGTACTATAATAGTAGTAGAGGGATACCTATTTATATTAATTTATTATTATCTAATCATGAATGACTCTGTCCCTAGATCCCGTCATATAACATGAGAACGCCTTTATCAATTTCATTTATCTTTTTTAAAAGATTTCTTATACTTTGTTGAAGGCTCTTACGGGATAAAAATTGAGATAATTGCCCATAAAAATCAATGTAAGTCTTTTGTTATATTTTTGACTTGTGCTAAGTGTATGTTGCGACAACCAGTTGACTTCATGGATGTATTTTCTGCGAGATCACATGAAACATGTAAAAGTAAACTTCTTTAGTAATGTTAGTAGATACTGGTATTACGAACTACGCTGTAAACTTATTAATTAATCCGACAACATAAAGAGACTGATAATTAACGTTGAACGTATAAAAGGAAAATTAGCTTGACTTCCATTTCTAATTAAATCAGAGAAGACGAAAAAAGGTCGTTCAAGTAGCTACAATATCTTCGGTACATATAGACAAGAGGCGATTTAAACGAGAAAATCGGGCGTTAGGGTGGCAATGAGAAATGAATGCGACGATTAGAATAGAATTTATAGCATCACGTAGGAAAAGAACGATCTTCGAACCTGTCCAATTCTCCGCAGTAGACTCGAAATACAACAAAAATACGAATGAAATTCCATTTGTGACAAGGACGAGATTTAAACTATAGCTACAGAGGATTTTTGATTGTTAATCCTGTGATTGATGGTTAATGTACGTCGTAATTCAAATGTGATTGTTTGATCGAATTGATAACAAGGTTTATGTGAAGTTTAGTAGTTTCGAGGACGCTTTATGGAAAAGCCAGATCAAGAGTAACTGTAGTTAGCGTGCTTGGTGTGAAAACAGTTATGTTATAAAAGAAGGCTCATGGGTGCTACAGGTTGAAAGATTTTGTCTCTGCTTACTCCAATGGTGACTAAAATAGGTATATATGTGCTTTGCTGTAGTTTCTCTTACACTTCGGTACACATTAGCTGGTTCGTCTCGGTTTCATCATCATGTTAAAGTTGTTCCTGATAGCATCCGAGACTTTTAAATCGAAGCTCTGGGCCCGCTTACTACATCTCATTATGGTTTGGCTTATACGGCTTTAATGGGAGTGACTGTCAGTCTTGCCAGACTGCATCCGCGTTTACTTACCGCCCAAGTACACTGCAGATAGCATCTCAAAATTTTTACTTCCTGAAAGCTTTAGACATATTTTTGGAAATGAACCGCAAGATCGAGGGTTCAAAAATCAAGAGTGACTAACTAACGGAGTGCTTAAAATTTATAAAAGCGACCGACACTTAAAGTGGCCTGAAAAAAGCATATAGCTGTAAAAGGTAAACATCATCAGTGAGTGAGTAAATTAACTCGTTGGCTGAGAGGGTTTTACGCGCGGTTTATTAGGACACTCGGAGCGAGGCTGCGGCCACACTACAGCTCTTGCGTTGCGCAAGTAGAATGTAGGTTAACGTGGCTATATAATTACTGTATAACATATAATTATGGAAACTCAAGATTTTGGCATAGTGTAATATAGTAAAATATGTTATACTTTATTACAGACCTGCTTCAGAATTATGAATTACAATTTAAACGAAAACGAAATTCTATGGAGGAAAATAAACTATATATCTATTCCTCTAAGAAACTCGATTTGAGGACATGAGGTTTTGGATTTCTCTTTTAGGAAATTTATAGTAACAATGAAGAGTTAGATATAGTTGTTCGTTCTTCCAATAGGTCTAAATATGGATGGATCTATCAATCAATTAGTATATCGCAGTCCACTGCTGGACTTAGGTCTTTTCCAATGTTGAGAGGCTTTAGCCAACTGTTTCCACGCTGGCCAAACGGGTTGGTACAGGGTTTTATTTGGAGTTTTCCTTCTCTCGCAGTGATATCGCCTGCATATTTTTCCTTTAGTCGCCTCTTACGATACTTACTGATGATCAAGATGGAGTGGTGATACTTGTATCCTTCTTTCTTGTCTTCACACTCAGCGTTTGCATTCACCACCTGAGAAGCGAGCCACCCGAAGGTGAAAAACTCCTTATAACGGGTTCAAGTTTAAAACAAGGACGCTGGCATATAACAGTAAAGTTTACAACTTGAGACTCATGAAACTTTATATTATAGGGTAAATTAAGTTCGTGTGGAAGCGTTGTTCTTTATTGGTGCACTTAGCGACTAGTGGTGAGGTGGGCAACGTTCACGTGACACGCAACTTGTTCACTCGTCACTTAATTAATTGAGTACGCGTCTACCATTAGTTTCTGGTTACGGTAGAATGAGTCTATTTGCGGTATATTAATTACCTACCAATGTTCTGTGTGTAGTTTATTTTCATTGACTTGTATTTTATTAGGTAGTTACCTACCATTCCATTTATGGAAATGTCAGATATGTTCAATCTTACTTATTTAGCTCACAAGGTTAATATTTCCTTTGATAGCCCCATTTGCAAGGCAATAGGTAAAGCTTGAGCTGTGAGATAAATATGGCAATAAAGTCGTTTTAACCGTCTGATTCTTTTTAAACTGCTTCAGTGTGAAAATTTATCTAAGTATACTTAAGATTGTCATTATATATAAGTGTTCATACTACGGTCACATTCATAAATGCGTTTTATTCTAACATACTAGGTACTCTTCATGGGTATGGGTGATGTTATATGTTTGCTGCCAATGTGCAATATTTTAATATTTAAGTCTACGAGTATAAAATACATATGCATATCGCTTTCGTTATGCAAAGGCAATGACTAACGACGTTGTTGTAAATCAAGTTCAATTTAACGTTTTCATATAAAGTGTTAAAAGGCAATGCTGGTGGTAGAGGCTGGCGTGGTGCGCCCCGCGAGATCTGTCATCGAGTGGGGATTTATAGCGCATCGTTCGTTGGGATTTGCTTTTGCTTCACGTAATGGATTGCTTTAGAATTCAACGAACCCGCTCGAATATATTTTTTGTACATTCCCATATGTCTACTTCATTGTGAAACACTGGTTTTATTGTTTACCTGATGTACGAGATCGCAGGTTCATGGTTGAATAAACGACCAGAGCTGCTCTCTATTGTAGCGATTTTCATGAATGATTATGTGATCCATTGTTTAAAGTCTTTCATTGAACGTTTCTGAAAAATTAAAATATGCAAAACCATAACCTCAATCGTCCATTAATATTTAAATTGAACGCGCATACACATCAGATTCCCGAGTGCAGTTTTCAATCAGTTAATTTGTACCACTTACCGTCGATACGTTAGCAAACGAAGTAGCCTTGCACAGGAAAGAGGAATGTTTATTCATGTGTTCGTAATTAAATTCTGTTGGGAGTGCGGTTGAGCACTAATTGAAGTGGCGGGAGGTAGAGGAACTCTTTCCATTGGGGTTGACAGACCAGTCAAGACGTCGCGTCGTCACCGCTGGTCGCTATTTTCACTATATTCAGTGGTTGTGTAGACAATGCTCTTGACGTTTATAAGGATCATTGTATATTATTAGACTGTTTCTCTAATTACATCATCTTTTAAATCGTGGCATGTGTCGTGTCGTAGGTAAAGATGAAAAATATTCAAATATGCAGTGAATATTTCAGTTTTAAACTTATCTCTTCAAAGCAAGTATACTTGTTATTCAAATGTATATTTTTAAGCAGTAAAATATGGATTATGCATAAAGAAGTAGGTAGGTGTATTAATATTACCATATCGTTCTTACAGAGGAAATCCCTCATGAGAAAGTATCATTTTCATTGCGTGCTCGCAAGCTGCAGAAGCATTTGAAGCATTAGTGTGAAAAAAACACCAATAAAATTAGAAACCTCCTCCTTTTTGGAAGTCGGGTTAATTTGAATACAATCGCGTTCTAAGTGCAAATACCAAATTTATTTTCACTACACCTAGGATTCAAGATAATTTTTTGTTCTAAACAGCTTGTGCTATATATAGCATGAATACATATAGATATCATTGAAACTCTACCGAAAGATATCCGAAATAAGTAGTTTCAAGATACGCCTTTCGTTCGATTTTCGTGCAAGTGTGAAGTTTCGAATGTACATTTCACAGCAGGGCTTCTGGTTTGGATTTACACGATAATTTCACGAAAGCTTGCGGCTTTATTATTAATCTTAGATTAGAAATTTGTAATAGGTATCGATCACTCACTTCACACCCAACAAGTAATTTAATAGGCTATTTGACAAGGTCGTCCGATTCTGCCCAATATTGCGTAATATGTTAGTTTTTCATCATGAAATATGCTTGGCAAAATAAAATATTGCCTAACTAAACTGTAACTATGACTTTTCATGAAAGTAAGTTAAAATATAAACAATTCATACATAAACTCACGCCTATATTCACCGAAGGGGTAGGCAGAGGTTGTAGCACCCACATTTCGCCAGTTTATGTTTAGGTCCCAATGTAATTAATAGGTGGCGAGCCTATTGCAATTAACCGGCCGCTTATAAACCTGCTATAAATACACACATAACTTCGAAAAGCATCGAAAAGTCATTGGTGTGTGCCATGGTAAGACCTGGGATCGAACCCGAGACCTCGTCTCAGCAGTCCATTACCCATACCACTAGGCTACCGCTATTCAGTCCCAAGTTTTTTTTTATACCACTTAGGTGGCAGACAAGCGCACGGCCCACCTGATGGAAAGTGGTTACCGTGGTCTATGGACGTGTGTAGCACCAGAGAAGCCACACTCGCGCTGCCGACCCTGTAAGCACAGAGTTTCTGTGACGCCAGTGTAGAGGACAAAGCAGGACAAGCCTTCAGTCATCCCACTGACAGTACAAATTCTCTAGTGAGCTCTGGCTACCCTACTCACCGCTGGGAACACAACACGAAGTTATTATAACCACGGTATTCTGTAGGGCGGAGGTACTTCCCCGGTCGGACTGCTTATTACTTTTTAGATTCCTCATTGAATTATAAATTACTTTTATGATGAACTATATACGTGTAAAGGCAACATAGACATAGATAAATGCGAAATTCTCTTGCACTCCATACATTTGCACTACTGGCGACTGGCGTGTGACGTCAATCGCAAGTACGATTTTGTATGGAGCATTTTCAGGTGGCGTGAAATATTGAATTTTCAAAATCAAATATCTTTAAAACTATTTTTAGAAAGAATATTTCATTTTAGCAGTTCATTATATGATTATAGACTAGTAATTTTTCGATAATAAAAAAATGTCAAATAGCCCTTTATATGCTTTCAGTTTTACTCTTGGTAGCAGTTTTGCCTGAAGTTAGCAGCCGTATTGTAAAGATATCTTCAGATCTACGGTAATGGCTGCTGAAACTCGAAACGTACAAATTGACAGAAAGACGTAAAATTGAAAGACTCTCTACTTATCTGTAATGGAACGCTTTCATATGTATTATGCTTATTGTTTGCGGCTACTCTTTATTTTATCTGGCTGTTCTCAACAGCTTTTGATGCCATGTGTTCTTTTTGCGGCGAAAATGTTGAGAGTCCTACTAGTATTGTGAGAATATAAGTATCAAAGCGATGGCTGTATTTTTAGCTACTTTGTTTTGATATGAACTTTTAACGTATCTTGTATAGTGTGTAAGAAAAAGGGCTCCTAAAATATTTTATGAATGTAGGTTTATAATAATTATACTAATTATTTAACTGGCTTCCTGTGGTTTTCCGGTGTTGCACACGTCCAAAGACTGCGGTAACCGCTTTCCCAACAGTTAGGCCATCGTAATGTGTTTAGGCACTAGTTACCTACAGCGTAATAACGGTAGCTTATTTTCGTGACGTGATATATCTAATATCATCAGACGGGAACCTTACAGGTATGATTCCGAACTCTGCAGATCGCAACAGTGCTTCACGACAATGCTGCACATCATTACTGGTCCCCAAATAATCTCAATGAGTTTATATGCACTACTTTCCAAGCTACGCAGCAATGTCGCTGCAACACTGCTGCATTCAAATGGATGTTTAAACAACAACACAACACGACGAACAGCGCAACACTGCTGTGCAGCACTGCTGCGTGTTGCAGAGTTCGGAATCATACCTTAATAAATCAATATAATTAATATTATATGTATGTAGGTATTACAATAATGTTGTTTGTTTATTGAAATTCTATTTAAATATGGAAATAAGAACATGACTCTGCACTCGGGTATTGTACCTAATCCTTTAAAATGTCTAGAGGGCTTCCCTCTCTTGGTTCTCAGTAAAGGGATAAGCCTCACTGAGCCCCTACATTTTTCCTATTTCGTTTCGAGATTTGTGACAAGTGCAAAGCCAATGTGACTAGACATCTATTATATATACCTATTCGTACTAGCTGAATCTAATAACGTTATTCTGTTTAATATAACAAAAAGTTCGGTATAAATTACCAAAGAAATCGAACGTAGACCGCAAATGACTCAATTCAAGAGATTTGGCGCCAATACGAAGAAGGGCACATCGCAGTATTATGTTATTTTGTGAAATTGATGTGAATTCGACTTTTTGTGTACAAAATATGGTGGATTTTTATACATAACGTCTTTGTCAACGCACACAAGTGTAGGAAAGTGGCATATTACAGTGAATTGTGACTCTACGTGTTGGTTCTAAATCTCCCTAAGGAGCTTCTAGTAAAATCCCGATAACTTTACTGAGGCAGCAATCATCTCATTTAACGACGTCATCGTCATCTACAACAATTCTAAAGGTCCGCAACTTGAAAAACTTGACATTGGCGTCTCGCCATTAAAATTTTAAAGACATTTTCTTGACATTGGCAAAATTGCGGCGATTCGCTGCAGAAGCCATCAAAAAGAAAAGAAGAAGAAGACTCAATTCAATTCATTCATTGATGTGAAGTCATTTAAATAAAGTATCGCGTCAAGGGTTTTTTTTTCGCGCGTATCTTGTATGTGTGGATGTTTGTTTGTAATATTCTTGAGACTGCTTTCGTCAACGAATCTAACATATCGTTATATTCGTCTCGGGAACGGCACGCCTTACATACTTTCATAAATTTGTTATATTCTAACTAACTATGAGTGATATTATAAAATATAGAAATACGAGTAATTTTTACTTCCCTAGTAATCCGACTATTAAAAAATCATGCTCTAAAAAGTATTAAAATATCCAGGATAGCCGTGGTCGTATGCCACTTTTCCATAGAATGTATTGTTCTTCATCATATGACCGCTAGAGGGCGCCACATTTGATTCAGTGATGCGTCATATTTTATTTTTATTTATTCCATAAAAATTATACATGTTTACACAGTTTGTCATTGGAAATGTTACAGTAAGCTTAGACAGAATTGTGTCTGGTTTAAGCATCTGCTACTGAACTAGGCTTTTGACCTGTATCTCAGTTAACAGCGCCTCCACCCCACTTTGGATATACATAACAAACAATACAGCTACATGATTATTAAATACAAAACAGTGTGTGTGTGCGTGTATGTGTGTTTGTGTGTGTGTGTGTGTGTGTGTGTGTGTGTGGTGTGTGTGTGTGTGTAGAACGAAAGAAGAGTAAGATGGTGTGAAAATGATACTTCTTCGTAAAACTTGTTTGCTTGACCAAAAATAAAGTTAACAGAAGAGCAAACAACAGTATATAATTGCATAAAACTACACTACTCAATTATCCTTATAGTGAGCTCAGTCTCGTAGTATGATAATTTGCTCAGATAGTTGGACACCGTCCCTTTAACACCTGTATTGGTTAACGGGTATATATTAGTGGCCTTATTAAATTTGTTGTAGGTGTAGGGTCCTAGAAATGGAAAGAACCTGCGGATAAAACATGTTTTAGGTCTAATAGTACGCTCACACACCGCATAAGATCTTCGCTGAGACGATTGTTGTTGGGTATAACTAATTAAAGAGTGCTGCTTCAACGTCAACCTCAATAAAAATAGCTGACGCACGGTTAACACCTCACAGTACTCGTACAAAAGCTTAGTTGGATATCGATAGGGTTTGAAAGTACAAAGCTTGAGAATACTTCGCTGAGCCACCTCAAGCTGAAAGAGAGTCGTTTTTCGCGCTCCACCCCAGGATGTTATACAGTACGTAATCACTGATTCACAGAGGGCATGGTAGACCTGTTTAAGAGTTTCAGGTAATAATACGTGTCTCAGAGTTTTAAAGATAAAAGTAAGTTTGCGTTTGTTAAAGCCTAAACCAGTGGATGGAATACCATCATTTGTTCAGTTCTAGTAAGTAGTTGAGGAGCTATGAGGGAACAGATAAACCTACATACATACATAGCCTGTCAAAATCGTGACCCTCCTTTGACTTCGCTGTAATAGCCTACGAATTACACGGTTTTGCTAAAATCGTTTTTGCATACCTACATCAATAATCTACAAATAAATGTAATATTCAAGCGAAACAAGTCTTCTCACTTGTAAGACAGGCCAGGGAATTAAAAATGACCAAATGTTTTACAGCAGTCCTTTACTGATGTTCAAGTTTAGGATCTCTGCAAAGATACAAACGTTCTCGGTAATAAATTGCATAATGGTCACCTCGGGAGCCATGATCCTGACACGTGACTTGAAATGTGAAACAAAGTAAAGATCTTTCAGTGGATAAACGAGCATCAGCCTGCCTACTTTCGCGGGAACCACACCATCCCGTAATCCCGAAAAGCCAACTAAATGCGAGAGTTGAGTAATCCCGGGGACAGGTGCGGCTGGCGCACCGCGTTCAATATCTCCTCAAGGATTTAAACCCCATAGTTTGTTTACATTCTATATGTAAACAAGGCCTTGTGAACTCAACCTTGCAGAATTTTAATTAAGTGATTAATCTATTTCTTAACCTAATTGGTTACGTCTGTAGTTGGCAAGGAAGTTAGTAATTGAGGAAATGAATGAAAAAAAAACCATCTGACAGGAATGTACACACATCAACAAAGTCTAGGGAACAAGGACATTTCTAGTTTTTATTTAAAAACCCTTTCTTGTAATAGTGAGTGTTTTATATCAATAGAAGGGTATTTTTATACCGTTTTTAATTTTAATTTTAATAAAAACATTTTCATACCAAATTTTTTTTTTTTTAAGAAAGAATTGAATAGTGCCAATATTGAGTATTACAACCTTCTATGATTAGGCACAAAAATAACGAGGTAGTAAGAAATACAGTAATTAACCGTACTTTAAACGTTTTTAATAATCTGTAGGACCTCCTAAAGCTTTAGCAACAGCTCGACAACGGCGTGGCATACTTAGTATGAGATTATCAATCATCGTCTGTGGAATATGGCTCCATACACTGCGAAGGTGTAAAAAAAGTTGTTCTTCAGTGTTCAGATTTTTCAAAGAATCACTGAAAGCTCTTCTCCCAAGCAAATCTCAGGCATGCTCTATGGGATTGAGGTCGGCAGACTGAGCAGGCCATTCCAACGTCGTAATATTGTGCTCACTTAACGCATTGACCACTACCCTCGTGGTGTGTGACCGTGCATTATCTTGCATGAACATAAAATCTTGACCGAACTGCTGTCGATGAGGGATTACCATGGGGTGTATAACCTCCTGAATGTATTGGTTTGCATTCAAATTGCCCCGTATCCAAACGAGGTCGGTCCTTCCACCAAGGCGAATTCCAGCCCATACCATGATTGTTCCACCTTGGTAAGGATGAACTTCTTGCGGATTCTGGAGACGACTCCGACGTCCAGGAACTCGTCATATACGCACTCTTCTCGAATCAGGATGAAAACCGAAGCGAGATTCATCGGAAAACAGAACCCGTGCCCATTGATGGTCGGTCCACTGTAAATGTGCGTTAGCCCACAATAAGCGACGACCTCGATTTCCACGTCGAAGAGCTGGAACCCTAAGCGGTCTGCGAGCATGAAGATTGGCTTCGTGTAGTCTTCTTCTGACAGTTTGATTGCTAATAACCACTTGATGCTGAGACTGGAGGCCTGCGACCAACTGACGAGCAGTAATCGTGGGTTGCCGCCTTGCGGAATTTTGCAAGAAACGATCTTGTCGCGGGGTAGTAACCCTATTTTCGTCCCCTGTGACGTTCGGCAACATCCCCTGTAGACCTGTAGCGTGCCCATAATCTGCAAATTACGTTTGGTTGGGTGTTGACAGCATCCGCTACGTCGTGTTGAGTTCGTCCAGATTGCAGAATACCAACAGCCCTTAACATCTCTTCGCGACTTAAATGACGACGTGACATGATGACTACAGTCACAAAAATGCACAAACCATACGTAAAAGACGTATTATTGATAATAAACGTTATTTACAATCAAAGAAAATAATTTTTAATTTGCCTCAGAGAAACTGCACAATCAAACACTTTTAAAAGTTTTCCCTCCATATTCGAAAATCATTACTTATTTAAATTTATTTTTAAAATTCGAACAACTCTGTAATCTACTTTATTCTATTTTTATTTATTTGCTGCCAGTTATTTGCAAAACAAGATTTACACGAAAAAAAAAACGTGGTCATCTTGTTCCCTAGACTTTGTTGAGGTGTTTATTTAGGAGAATGACATATTGCGCTGAATCCAAATTGGGTAGGTATATTCCTGTAGTTGAAATAAATCATTTAACTGAGCTTACTAAATTAAAAATGGTAAAAGAGCCGTTAAAGTTGCGTCGGTTGTTATTTTATCGTTTTTAATTATTCTTAATCATCCCACGTACTGATAATAATAAATTATTTGACTATTGGATATTATGTTCTCACAATAAATTATTTCATACAAGTTTCCTTATAATATACCGTTTTGACGTTTAGTAAAAAGTAGCTAATTTGACTAGTCAGTTAAATACCTAATTGGGACAAGGGTTGGTACCTAGATGATATTCTACCTTTCTACCTGCAGATAGAAGAAGTTAAAAGAAAACTGAGATATGTAATGTTAATAATTCTGAATCCTAAAATATTTTTATTACAAATTTTTGCCTGCTTTTCGGTTTCGGATACAAAAGCGTCTGAAGGGATTTAGATGCCGTTTTGTTAAAATTCAAAATATCTTAGTCTTAAAGTGGCGCATGTTTCATTGTAGGTAATTGATTGACTACAATCATAGATATCAACAAAACACCTAGTTAGTTTAGGTCGCGATAGGTAGTTTTTATGTGTAGTGTAAGTGTGTGTGTATAATAAATGGTTTTTCTTTCTTTCTTTCTTTCACGGTAGGTAGGTATATGAAAGACAGGATGTCAATCTCTTCCGATGTGAATAATATTGTAGGCACCTACCACCTCATAACAAAACTTTGCTAATAAGCAAACTTGCGTAAGACGTGCAGTGTGGCTGGTGACATGTTGCGCAGCGATATACGGTAGTGTTCAAAATGCAATTTTAGTTAGACGTCTTTGCTAATGGTGTTACAGCTCGAAGTTATAACTAATATAGTAACGTACATCGTATGTGCTATGTAGGTACTACACTTTGCTAGTTGCTTTACACCACAAGTTTTAATCGCAACTTTCTTAACAATAAACAGTCTAAACTCCAAAATGTTAACTCTAAACGATTAGGTATATTTACTTAAATCCTAATAGTAATCAATTACTTCACTGTTACATTATTGCAAATAATCTTTGTGGGGAAATAATTCCATTTTTGTTTTACTGAATTGTTTATGGAACATATATTTCTCGGTATACGTATAAAAATCCGTTAGGTCCTGGAATTCTATTTACTTTATTTGAATTACAAAAAACGGCAGAACGAAGACCCTGGAAGAATGGTAAGTGCTTGCTGTGGGACGCAACTTGTGTAAGCACTGTAGGTACCAGCCACCTTAATAGTATCATTCACTCCTCTTCGGCCGCCGCAGATGATGCCGCACCGTCTCGAGGAAGAGACTCAAGTACGACGAGTTGGAGCCGCTTTACTATTTCGTACCAGTAGCGGTGGTGACCCTGGGGAGATGGGGCAAATAGGCCAAAAGCCTTGTAAGGGCGATTGGGCAGAGGCTGACAGAGGCAACTGGTGACTCTTGCTCGGGATATTTAGTGGTGCAGAAGCTGGCCATCGCAATCCAGAGTGAAAACGCAGTAAGTGATGGGCACCTTTGCACCGGGAGAGATCAGGGGCGGGTTATTTGATTTATATTAATATTGACATATTATTTAATTAGTAGTAAGGTGATAGGGATTTAATAATTTATGGAATTTTATTTATTTGATATTTGATTATTGTGAAATTTTAATTTTGTAATAAATTTGATATCAAAAATGTCTGAGTAATTTTGTGATTTTGAATGTTGGGTTATTTTGTGAGATGTAATACGTAAAGTTAATAGAACAATCACGTGTTCAAAATTCTAATTGCATTATTTCCGTGGTACGTTTTAATGACATCTCTGTATTTAACCAAATAACTCTGGCCCCTTGTGTAGCACGTCACTATACCGTACCCCTATTTACATTGGAGATCGAGTGAGTTGGTCTTTATTTCACATGACGAATGTAATGATTGCAGTTGACATCGTTAGTGGTGAAATTGGAATAATTAAGTCAGCAATCAAGCAGAGTGTAACACTGAAATGGTATCAGTATCAGAATAAACGGGATATTTACCATGTTGCACTATTTTGAGCTTCCGATATTTCGGCGCTGTTGCAAGCACCATGATCACGGAGGAACTGGAGTAGTGGCGGTGAACTAAGAAAAAGTTTTTTCTTCTAGGAGTAATTATATCGATCTACCCTCTTTCGAGTTCTTTTACTACGCGTATCTGCACTACTATTGGTTTCACTCTCACCACAAACTCGAACCCGATCTCGATCACGTTCACGACATACGATGCTCACTGTATCCACTCGCGATTTTGTTTTAGCTTGTTCCCGGTTGTTTTTGCAAAGACGGACCACTGGATGCCAGACGTTCGGCAGTTGAAACCCATCCTCACGATTGAAATTTTTGTACTTTTTTATTTCAATTGCTTCCCTAACCAGTCTTGGTATATAGTGGCGTTCTGTCGAAAGCATCTGAGGGTTATGTAGTTCGATCCAGTGGTTCGTACCGGACTCCAATAAATGTTGAGCGATTGCAGATTTATGCGGTTCATTGTTTTTGACTGCCCTGATGTGTTCCTTGATTCGGCATGTAACCGTTCTTTTTGTTTGTCCTATATAAGAACTGCCACAGCTACAGTCAATCTTGTACACTCCCGGTCTGTCCAATGGGGAGCCATCTTTGGGTGAGCGCAGGCATTGCGACAGCTTTTTAAAAGGAGTGAATATAGTTTTGACAGATACCTTCTTCAGGATGTTAGCGATCTTATCTGTCACTCCTTTGATGTAGGGTAAAAAGGCTGGCTGTCTTTCCACCTTATAGTTCCGGGGTTTATTTGTGGTGAGTCTTGGTGGTCTTATCCGTCCATTGTATCCATTCTTTTGTAGAACGCCGCTTATGTGCTTCAATTCTTCCTGTAAATGTTCCTCGTCACATAAACTATATGCGCGGTCAGTAAGCGACGTCACTACCGAATTCAGATGGCGCGGATGATGATGTGAGTCGGCATGCAGGTAGCGGTCAGTGTGAGTGGGTTTCCTGTACACGGAGTGGCTACACGACCCATCCTCACGAACACCGATCCTCACGTCAAGGAAGGCAAGGGTTCTTTCCTTTTCCATTTCGTACGTAAAGCTCATTTTTCCATGGATGTTGTTGAACTGAGCCACGTATTGTTGTACAACATTCTCACTCCCCTCCAGTATACAAAAAATGTCATCAACGTACCGTTTCCAGATTTTAATGCTTGGGGCGGTGGGTATGGCTATGGCTTCGAAATGTTCCATCCACAAGTTTGCCACAACTGGAGCCACCGGACTGCCCATCGCTACTCCATCTATCTGTAGGTAGTACTCATTTCTGTATACGAAGTAGTTTGTGGTCACACAATGTTGCACAAGGTCAGCATATTCTTTAGCGACTCCGTTCTCTGCGATTTTTCCTCTTATGATCTCCAAGCAGTCTGTGATGGGAACATTTGTGAATAGGGACTCCACGTCAAAGCTCACCATCACTTCTTGATCATTGACCGAAGTTTGACGCAAAATCTGAACGAAGTGTCTTGAGTCCTTCACGTACGACATGGTCCTACCCACCAAAGGCTGCAAGATATTCGCCACATGTTTGGCCAGTTCATAGGTCGGCGAGTCAATCTGACTCACTATGGGCCGCAAGGGAGTGTTTGGCTTGTGTATCTTAGGCAGACCATATAGTTTGGGGGGCTGGAGGTTCCTGGGTCGCAGCAGGTGTGCCACTACCTCTTCACCGATTACCTGTTGATGTTCCTTGATCATTCGAACCGTGCTTCGGTTGGTCCTTGCAGTCGGGTTGTAGTTGACCTTCTTGTACATTTTTTCGTCACTCAACAAGTGCCGCATTTTGTCGTCGTATTCCGTGACGTTCATAACTACCGTGGCGTTTCCCTTGTCGGCCCTCAAGACTAGTATCCTGTCATCGTCTCGTAGGTCGCGAAGTGCACAACGTTCCTCGGCAGTCATGTTGGATTGTGGGATCTTTGCTCGACGCAGAGTGAGAGAAACCTCTTGTCTAAGTACCTCAGCGTCATCAGCTGGTATTCTATTCCGTCGAACAACCTCCTCAATCGTACCTATAACTTTTTCGTACGGAATACGCTTAGGTGTAGGGGCAAAGTTCAACCCTTTCTCCAACGAGCTGAGTGCTGCTTCGGTCAGTACTTTCTCAGAGAGATTGACAACCGTCCGTGACCTATCGTGGTAGGGGACACTAGGTTTCTGTTTGCGTAAAAGTGATTCAAACTTACGTGACTGTTTCAAAACACTGATTTCCCTCGTACGTTGTGCCTGTAGATAGGTAATCCGGTCACACTTATCAAAATCCTCACGCGACAACACAGCACTGCACTCCAGATGAATATTGTACAGCTCACACTGAACCTTGTCAAGTTTGTATCTAGTGTTACCAATCATTTTGCGAAGCAGTTTTACACTCGCGTAGCGTAAGATATTTTCGGAACCGTGTATAAGCATCAAAATCTGGAAACGGTACGTTGATGACATTTTTTGTATACTGGAGGGGAGTGAGAATGTTGTACAACAATACGTGGCTCAGTTCAACAACATCCATGGAAAAATGAGCTTTACGTACGAAATGGAAAAGGAAAGAACCCTTGCCTTCCTTGACGTGAGGATCGGTGTTCGTGAGGATGGGTCGTGTAGCCACTCCGTGTACAGGAAACCCACTCACACTGACCGCTACCTGCATGCCGACTCACATCATCATCCGCGCCATCTGAATTCGGTAGTGACGTCGCTTACTGACCGCGCATATAGTTTATGTGACGAGGAACATTTACAGGAAGAATTAAAAGCACATAAGCGGCGTTCTACAAAAGAATGGATACAATGGACGGATAAGACCACCAAGACTCACCACAAATAAACCCCGGAACTATAAGGTGGAAAGACAGCCAGCCTTTTTACCCTACATCAAAGGAGTGACAGATAAGATCGCTAACATCCTGAAGAAGGTATCTGTCAAAACTATATTCACTCCTTTTAAAAAGCTGTCGCAATGCCTGCGCTCACCCAAAGATGGCTCCCCATTGGACAGACCGGGAGTGTACAAGATTGACTGTAGCTGTGGCAGTTCTTATATAGGACAAACAAAAAGAACGGTTACATGCCGAATCAAGGAACACATCAGGGCAGTCAAAAACAATGAACCGCATAAATCTGCAATCGCTCAACATTTATTGGAGTCCGGTACGAACCACTGGATCGAACTACATAACCCTCAGATGCTTTCGACAGAACGCCACTATATACCAAGACTGGTTAGGGAAGCAATTGAAATAAAAAAGTACAAAAATTTCAATCGTGAGGATGGGTTTCAACTGCCGAACGTCTGGCATCCAGTGGTCCGTCTTTGCAAAAACAACCGGGAACAAGCTAAAACAAAATCGCGAGTGGATACAGTGAGCATCGTATGTCGTGAACGTGATCGAGATCGGGTTCGAGTTTGTGGTGAGAGTGAAACCAATAGTAGTGCAGATACGCGTAGTAAAAGAACTCGAAAGAGGGTAGATCGATATAATTACTCCTAGAAGAAAAAACTTTTTCTTAGTTCACCGCCACTACTCCAGTTCCTCCGTGATCATGGTGCTTGCAACAGCGCCGAAATATCGGAAGCTAACGGAACAGGAAACATGGTAAATATCCCGTTTATTCTGATACTGATGTCAGTGACCATGATAGTTTAAATACCTATACTGAAATGGTAATTGGTTTAATAATGACTTCGTATGTCACAACTGTTTACATGCCTCGAATGTAATCATATGTTCTGTTGGACAGGGCATTGGGGAAGCAGTGATAGATTTTCTTAGTTATTAGAATATACTTATATAGCTTTGAGAGCGATTATAGTTTCAATGGCTTAAAAGATCTGCCTGAAAGGTTTGGTTGGAATAGATTATAGTATGCAATATCACCTTACTTCGTGGGTTGTGGGCATCAAAATACCACGTAGGCAGAGCCGCGTGCAATAGCTAGTATAGTAGAAAAGTTTGGCGAGTTGAGTGGTTTTGAAGCCCCAGGTATGACGGAAATACTTTCACATAAAACTTCATCCTAATAATTACGAACTTTGAGGGAAGGAAACTTTTTTTTGCGAAATTCGTTAAAAGAACTTAGCTACCTCATTTAATTTATTTTGAACAATAAAACATAAAATTATGTGTGTAAATAAGAGTTTCATTAGGTTCTCA
This sequence comes from Eilema griseolum, assembly GCA_963662185.1. Lineage (NCBI taxonomy): Eukaryota > Metazoa > Arthropoda > Insecta > Lepidoptera > Erebidae > Eilema > Eilema griseolum. The sequence goes on along the minus strand of OY759232.1, from coordinate 13,819,916 downwards.
ATTACTATTAATACTTCTTTTTAGCATCACAGTGGAGCATCTGGAGCATCGTCGTTACGTGTCTCCCCTGATTCCTCCCTAGGGGAGACATCAGGATTTCTTCAGTCCTATTGTCTCCTCTGGCTGGGGAGACATCAGAACTTACTTTAAAAAATTATATTTTGATTACTTCGAGTACTCAAAATATCTCTCGTCTTGCCTTTATGTTGTATATATTAGTGGAGACACGAGGCCATAAAATTTGCTTTTTTTCTTAACAAAAACTTAAGGAAGAAGAAAACAAACTACGCCAACCAAACAGTTCGCTTCAGTGATTCGGATAAGGGTGAGGGCATAATGATGACTAATACAGAGTTGTTCATCTTTCCAGATTCTAACAACTGCCTAGTCATAATTCACGTTGCTGTATATATTTATCACCGTGATTAATTTTGCGAAGAAACCCGGGTAAATATTTAGAGTGAACCACACAGCAATTTACTTTATATTTTGTTTTATTTGTATTTAGAATAGGAAGCGACCTACAATAGTTAGCATGGTTTATTCTTATTACGCACGTTTTCAGGTAATTTAGAGAAATAAAATATGATATACCCGACTAAAGTTCTATACGACGTCACTTTATAACTCAAATAAGATTTGGTCACATAGCATTCTCATTATTTTCCGTACCAACTCTGACTCAAGTCATCTCAGGGAAATTCATCTTGAAAATATATTTCTTAAATAGTTTTCTGAAACAAATTGCTATGTAAGTACAATATTAAGAGCTACAGTAAATTTCTGTTGTACCAGCGTTTAAATGAAATTGCTAGAAGCCCTTACTCACTTATTGGTGAGGGTTTTCTAATGTTTTTAATTAATGATGGTAGGACACAACGGTATTCCCGTCCCAATTGAGCAGTCCGACTGGAGAAGTAACTCCTCCCTAAAGAATACCGTGGCCATAATAACCTCGTGCTGTGTTTCCGATTTTAAATAGGAATAGCCAGAGCTACTAGCTCACTAGAGAGGTTTAATGCTGTCAGTTTCTTCTGCAGTGATGGCGCAGAGATTCTGTTCTTATAGGGTCGGCAGGACGAGTGTGACTCTGAGGTAACCACTTTTCATCAGGTGGGCTAGTTGTGTTAAATTATGCACTCCCCGGATTAGCTTATTCTCTTTGAATGATAGGTATGTCGGATTTTTCGAGAGAGACTGATGTCTGACATCCCAACCCTGAGGGGTAAGCCTGCGCCAATGCTTTGTCCGTTGTTTAGCAGGTGCACCGCCTTGCAGGCAAGGTTAGCACCTCGCAGCATTTTGATAACATTTATATACTCAGGTACTTTAAAGTGTAACTTATATCTTTCATTTATGTTCAGTAAAGTGGCAATAATCTTCCATACAAAATACTTGAATTACCTAGTAACAAATTAGTGATAGCATTGTGGTCTTTTATGGCAACAGCATTTCATAAAGAACATATTGCTCATGATGGTAGGCGAGTATCAAGAACGCTTAGCAAGTCAGTTCCCAGTCTCCCAGTCCCCAGTCAGACATTAATTTCCTGACCTACCAAAACTAACGCCAATTATTAGTCCATCTGCATTGAGTGGGATTCCTCACGGAAGTTCATTGAGAATACACGTGTCGGTCTACGTTGTGATGTGACCAAATCACAGATAACATAATACTAAAGTAACCAAATGTGACTGGAGATCCGATTAACGCAGCGTTGTTCGACACACAAACAAGTCCTGAAAATTCGAATATATAAATATAATTTCTTATCATGCCGGCCAGTTAAATTAAATTTTAATTAAATCTGTAGAGCTAGCAATAAAAATTAATTGATTCAGCACGGTAATATCGTTGACATAATAGTGTTTGTGATTCGTAAAATATTTTAAAAGAAATGAAATAAAATGCTGTTGTCATGCTTAATAACTTGTATGTATAATAATGAACATTTAAGCTCTAATGTAGCTTTTTATTGATGATTTTGGTTATTGGAATGGAATGGTACTCCTTTGTCCGCACTTAGTCAATGATTTCGGTTATGTAATCTAAATATTTTTGATGAAATCATTACATAATATTCGTGACACATGTGATTTTTTGATAAAACTACACGAGGACGACGAGCTTTACGTGATAAAACCATAAACTTAGTAATACGTACGTTAGTATATATTAAATTTATGGATTAAACATCGCAAACGCATTGGAAATGAACTTATTTGATTCCTCTCAAATATGTACATCCAAATAATGATTAGCTTGTTTTCAGTGTTTTTGCAAGTTCTAGCATTTGACACTTACTGTGACGATATAATATGTTCAAACATTATAGACTATGTTTGTGCAAGCATACAGGCAGAAGATGGGACTGAAACTATCACGAAATATCAAAATATTTGCTTTTTGAAACGAGATCAATGCTTACAGAACCACGTAGGTGAGTTTTGTATACTAGTCTTGGGAATATATTACTGATACAAAATTTTACTTTGTAAACTATCGTGGTCACTCATCGATCAATATCGGAATCTCAAAATGATACTTGATAAATATATATTTTTAGTCTACGGTTCATCCCTTTTTTTAATATTTACCGTTAACATATATATTTAAAAGTATTTAAAGGCTTTATATATTTAAAAAGTTTATAAAGTTGCGTGGTTCCCGTCACAGTGGAATTTGGACCACTCATGTGTTCCCATGCGGTGACTCATAAGGCGACTAAGGGATAGGGTTGTTTAACATCAGACAGGTAAATACAGCCCAGACTCAGCCTCAGATGAATGGCTTGAGTCAACAATAGTGCCCGGAAGACGGAAATAGGCTCACCCAATATTACGTGGAACCGAATTTGATGATTGGACAAATGTTAGTGTTAATTCACCTGTGCCTAACCCTCCGGGGATGAAGGTGTGAATATATGTATGTATGTATTAAAAAGTTTAACTTACATTTATTTAATCTGCCAAAAATAAAGTAAAACGGGTGAATTTTGGCCATCTCAAATTTTCAATTTCAATCTTTATTTAGGTTACTACATACATACACATAATCACGCATTTATTCTCGGAGAGTTACACCGTCACTATTGTTGCTTTTTACCCGACTACGGCGAATCAAAAGGAGGGTTATGATTTTGACAGGCTATGCAGGTTGTATGTATGTACAGTCCATCAAATCTAAGAGGTACCGTTTGACGTTTCATATTTTTCAAACCGAAACAACTTTGTTCATACGTACATTATTCAGTTTCGATAACCTTTTTCATAAAACCATGAATTTAGAAAGATTTCATTATTGTATCTAAAAATGTACAATTCTTAATATCTAAATGTAATTGAAAACTTTCAAACAAAGCAAAATAACACATATTTACACAGTAAATAATTTCTAATAGTTATATTCTTGACCGCATTACAAAGTTACGTAGTTAGGTCACTGCACGTAGTGTTGCGACTCTTCGGATACACTTGTATGCAAAAAAATCGTTTACATATACGAAAAATCGAATGTATTATTTACAAATTACACTTGACAACCAAACAAATATTTTTTCATGTGAATGGGATTTATCTCACGTATTACGATTACATAACTAAATAGTTATGTAATCGTAAAATATGAGATAAAACCCATTCACCAAAAATACGTATTTATAAATCAAATATATTTGCTTCTTTAAAAAGTTGTCGAAAGCGATTTGTCGATTTTTGATTTTCGCGCCCAAATAAGTCGGGGTTTCTCGCGCTAACGCTGTCGAAATAGTAAATGGAGTCAGGGATAGTGTTTTTTACATTTATTTTTGTGTATGATAGTATGGGTTTGCATATTACAGAGAAATAAACAAATTTTTAACAAGCACATCCATTGATTTTACAATTACAATTTTTTCTTCTAAGTCTTATTTCTACGTCTAAAACTAATAAAAATAAGGTATGTAGAACCCATTCACAAAAATGTTGTTGCCTGATGTTATAAATTAACGACGTTACTGCGCGACCGCATAATGCACTGAATACACAGATACCCTAAAATAAATTAATTTAATTATTTTTAGGTCAATAGGCAAAATCGCAGGTGTCCAAGTCTCTACAATTTTTTTTTCTGGCAACACTGCCAACTACAAGCGCACGCGGTCCGCTCGGTCGGTTCGGCGTCAGCAGTCTCTCGCCATCTTGGAAGCTGACTGTGCGCGTACTTGCTTTCTCGTTTGTGTTTTACAATTTGTGACTTGGCTATTACTTTTCTGGACTGATCATTCTTTATCCGTTTACCTTGGCAATATTTATACTGGACTCCGAACTAAGCAAGTGTTTATTAATAATGTCGAAAAGAGGACGTACTTTGAACAGCCAGGCTCGTGAATTGGTGGTGAAATTACACGAGTATTTTGAGCGTGAATCTCAAAATGGTGGACTTCTACTGCCAGTTACACAAGTTCGGGATCGCGTCGGTGAAGCTCTCGGTATTGGTAGCCGCACCGTTGGCAAAATATTAAGTGAAAAATATGGGCCTTCGGGGAGTGACAGTAACGTACTTCACACACCGAAAAAACGAAAAAGAAATAAACCTGTGACAGGCATCGATGAATTCGATAGTCATGCTATTAGAAACCATATATACGGGTATTTTACAAGAGGCGAATTTCCAACATTGGCAAAGTTATGTGCAACTTTAAAAGATGCCGGGCTGTATAAGGGAAGCATAGAGTCGTTGAGAACGGTAATAACAGGAATTGGCTTCAGATACAAAAAAGTTGACAAACGAAAAATTGTTATGGAGCGACATGACATAATTATGCAGCGACTAACATTCCTGCGCGAAGTTAAACAAATTATAAACTGGGATAATGTAATATTTTTGGACGAAACTTGGCTAAATTCCAACCATTCTGTGCCGAAAACATGGACTGATGATTCTGAAGCTTCGTGCTCGAAGGTGCCGATAGGAAAAGGTGGACGCCTCATAATATGCCATGCTGGGTCAGCGTCTACAGGCTTCGTGGAAAACTCTTTATTAGCTTTCCAATCCAAAAGCACTAAAGAGTATCATGAAGAAATGGACGCAGTAAGGTTCCGAGAGTGGTTCTTAAATTTATTACAGAATATCCCTCCTAACAGCACAATTATAATGGATAATGCCCCATACCACTCTGTGCAAATTGATAAAGCACCTACGTCAGCCAATAAGAAAGCAGATTTGGTGGCATGGCTGCAAAGAAAAGGAGTGGATGCCGACATGACACTATTAAAAGCTGAATTATTACAGTTAGTGAAATTGCATAAACCACCAAAACCGACATATGTAATTGACCAATTGGCCGAAGAGCACGGGCACAAAGTCATACGACTTCCTCCGTACCATTGCCAATATAATGCCATTGAACTGATTTGGGCCCAAGTTAAAGGTAATATTTTATAATATTATAATAATAACACGAGTACTTCTAACATTTATAATTTAAACAATGGTTTTCGTCTGCTATCAAATAGTTACATTATTGTTTTACAGGTTATGCAGCAAGACACAACACAAAACCACCCTTCAGTGTCAAGAAAATGGAAGGTTTATTAAAGGAAGCATGTGCCCAAGTTACACAGGAAGATTGGAGTAAAGTAGTACAAAAAACAAAGAAAATAATAATGGACGACTTCGAAAGAGACGTACACTTTGATAATGTAATGGACAATCAACTGGTCATTAATTTAAATGACGATGATGACGAAGACGACGATACTAGTACTAGTAGTGAATAAAAAAATATCCTAAACATTTCTTTTATTTAATTATAACAATTGATTTCTTAAAATTCGGATATTATAGTAATACTGGTAATACTGGCAAAATACTGGTGGTAGAAACTTGGTGGCACAAATTTGTCTCAAGTTTCGACCGGGTAGGTACCACCGTGCACTATTGCGTAAAACCCTCCATAGCAATTCAATCTCGGTTGGATTGTGTTCAGGGGTCAGCATGTGCATAGCCGGGCAGAGGTGGTGGTTGTCGCAGCACTAGTGGGACCAGTGGGTCTTGGCGTAGTCTAGTGTGGATGGCGCGGGGCGATGCGCCGAACAGGGAGACCTGTAGAAACGGTGGTGCCGCTGGCCGCCCGCGGTATAGTACAGGGGCCCAACTGGGGTTAACCACCTTGGGAGGCTGCCTCACCAGGCCGCGCATAATCCCGATATGGTTCGTCGTGCCGGTTGGTGACCGGATTTGGGAGCCCGGCGACCATACTCGGGGGGGTACGGGGGCCCTTCCGTTCGGCGCGTCGGCTCTCGCCATGCCTCACATTCATAGATAAAACCAATATCCCGCGCTTTGTCACACGGTGCTGCGGCGGCAATCACTTCTTTTTTTCACGCCTTCTCCCACCCAAACTCATGGCAGCGCAATTTATAGAAAAAGGCAACACAGCGGCTCGTCACACTCCCAAAAGCTTGCTATTTGAGGTGGAGTCCACTAACATCTGTGGGCTCCATGCAAACCTCAACGCCGTCCACCAACACCTAGAGACGGCGAAACCTGCCATGTTTTTTCTAACGGAGACGCAAATACACCGCCCTGACGACACGACCTACTTGCTCTACCCTGGCTATGTTCTTGAGGAAAGATTTCGTGCAAAAGCCGGGGTGTGCGTGTTTGTTAGGGCGGATGTTTGCTGTCGCCGTTTGCGCTGCCTAGAGGACCCATCCTTCTCCGTCCTTTGGGTACACGTAGACCATGGCCCTACGAGTCAGATCTATGTGTGCCTCTACCGTTCCCATACAGGAGATGCTGAGACAACTCGACTCTTTGAATATCTGAGTCAGGCGGCAGATGATGCGCAGGAGCGATTTCCGAATGCCGAAATGGTATTTTTGGGGGATTTTAACGCCCACCACGAGATCTGGTTGGGCTCCTCCAAAACAGACCATGCGGGAAGAGCCGCCCACGCATTTGCTCTGGCGCACGGCCTGACCCAATTGGTGCACGAGGTCACTAGGATACCAAGAAGGTCGGGCCAAGCACCTTCTCTGCTAGACCTTCTGCTGACGAGTGATCCGGACCGGTACAGTGTATCGGTGCGAGCCGCGTTAGGCAACTCTGACCACTGCCTGGTCTGTTCCACGGTGCCTATTATGGCGCCCCCACGACCCGTGCAGGGGAAGCGGCGTCTCTGGCACTACTCGTCAGCGGACTGGGATGGACTTCGTGACTATTTTGCGTCCATCCCGTGGGTTGAGCGCTGCTTTGAAGGTAAGAACCCATCGGATTGTGCTACTGCTGTCGCCGGTGAGATCGGTCTGGGTATGGAATACTATATCTCATACACCGATGTCACCGGTGACCACGGGGTGCGCCCTTGGTTCGGGCGCGAGTGCGCGGAAGCTGTTGAACAAAAACAGTCTGCGTACCGCGCTTGGGTAAGGGCGCGCGCCACGCGCCATCCCAATCTGGGCCACTTCAAGGCAGCGTACAACAGAGCCACAAAGGTCTGTAGAAGGGCCTATGTCAGAGCGGATGCCCTGCGCATAGCGCGGCTTGGTCAAGAGCTAGTGATGCATCCCACGGGAAGCCGTGGCTACTGGCGACTGGCTAAAGCCGTGCAAGCCAACTTCTGTCAGCCTTCGCTGCCTCCGCTGCGTAACCCTGATGGATCCCTGGCCCATGAGTCGCAAGAGAAGGCAAATCTGCTGGCTAATCTCTTTGCGGCCAACTCCCGAATCGATGATTGTGGTACGCAGCCACCAACACTACCCGACAGTGACCACGCGATGCCTGATATCCATATCAGGCAACGCGATGTCCGTGCAGTGCTGCAATCACTCGATGTCCGGAAAGCCAGTGGTCCGGATGGTATTCCAGCGGTAGTTTTGAAAAAATGTGCAGCGGAGTTGTCTCCAATGCTTACGCGCCTGTACCGGCTATCCTACAGTTCGGGTACAGTGCCTTTGCCTTGGAAAGAGGCGAATGTTCAGCCGATTCCCAAGAAGGGGGATCGCTCGGAGCCAGCCAACTATCGACCCATAGCCGTCACCTCAGTGCTGTGCAAAGTGTTTGAGCACATAATTAACAAACAGCTCATGCGGCACCTAGAGGATCACTCCTTAATTAATGACCGGCAATATGGCTTCAGACCGAAACGGTCAACGGGTGATCTTCTAGCATACGTTACCCATCTTTGGGGTGAGGCTATGGACAAGCACGGCGAGTCACTGGCAATTAGTCTTGACATCGCCAAAGCTTTCGATAGAGTCTGGCACAAATCGCTTCTTTCTAAGCTACCTGCCTTTGGTCTGCCTTCTAGGCTGTGCAACTGGGTTGCTAGCTTCCTGCAGGGGCCGTATTCGCGTCCTTTGTGACGGACGAGCTTCAGAGTTTCTGCAGGTTAATGCTGGCGTGCCCCAGGGGTCCGTCTTATCACCCACTCTCTTTCTTCTGCATATCAACGACATGCTGTCTACCGGCAATGTTCATTGTTATGCAGACGATAGCACTTTACATGGGAGTTATCATGGACATCCAGCGGCCAAGCAATCAGATATCGCAGAGAAAAGGCAGCTTCTTGTCACTGAGCTTGACGGGGTCCTGAATCACATTTCTCAATGGGGCTCTGAGAACCTGGTTGAGTTCAATGCCAAGAAGACGCAGGCATGTGCGTTTACAGCAAAAGTATCTTCTTTCCTTCCCCTCCCCACTCTTCAGAGCACGCCACTGCCGCTGCAGGACAATCTCAATATCCTAGGTATGGATGTACGCTGCAACCTGAATAACAAAAACTACATCGAAAGCATCATCAAAACAGCCTCACGAAAACTCGGAGTCCTGAACAGAGTGAGACGATTTTTCACGCCGGAGCAGCGGTGTCTTCTATACAAGACACAAATTCGCTCCTGTGTGGAGTACTGCTCGCATCTCTGGGATGGTTCAGCAAAGTACTTACTAGATGCTCTCGACAGGTTGCAGCGACGTGCGATCCGCATCATTGGGAATCCCGAGATCACGAACACCCTAGAACCTTTACAGCTGCGTAGAGATGTTGCGTCCATGGCTGTATTTTACCGTCTGTACCATGGGGAGTGTTCTGATGAGCTCTTCCAATTAGTCCCACCCTCCCCTTTCCTACACAGGACAACGCGTGCAGGTCTTAGATGTCATCCGCACACGGTGCAAAACATCCGATCAAGAACCAAGCGGTTCGGAGACTCTTTCCTCTGTCGCACCATTAAGGCCTGGAATTCATAACCAGCTCACGTGTTTCCTTCTTCCTACAGTCCCGGGTCCTTTAAGCGGGGCGTGAAAAAGCATATGATAAGGCCGTCAAGCTGAGTGTCACCATTGTCACACGGTATGTGTAAGTAATGGTGACCCTCTTTTCTGGGATTTTGCCTTCAGCTTACCATCAGGCAAGGCGAAGTCCAATTGACGTGTCCTATATAAAAAAAAAAAAAAAAAAAAAAAATCGATCTCTTAAAGTTCGGATATTATAGTAATCGATTTTTTCATCCCATCCCTATCATTCAATTGTCAGAACTGTCAAACGGTACTTCTTAGATTTGACGGACTGTAGGTATGTATGTATGCAGGTTCATTTGTTTCCTCATAGCTTCTCAACCACTCACTATAACTGGACAAATGAGGTATTGTTAGAAGCGTCTTGGTCGTACACTGGTTATAGGCTATATAATGTGTCACTGAACCTATTGTGGCACCCTCTAGCGGTCATAAAGTACTGTGTTACACTGTGTAAATATGTCGCGTTTGTTATCAACTTTTTTTTTTACGTGCGCAAAATCTCCACGGATTCCTCCCCACCGGAGCCGGTGGAGGACGTTATGTCGGACTCGAACCGACTAAAACGCACGCCGCCTGTGGGTCGTTTTGGTTGCCGAAGGTGAGGTTGACAGGCATATCCCTCACACCCCGGCCCACCAAGGACCATCTCTAACGATCTGGCCCTCTTCTCGGGTGTGGGGACTACAGAGTCCCCAACTCGTCCCCGGAAATGGGGAGGCGCGCCAGGTGTGCCACCGCCGCGGCCTGCTTCTGCCAGGGTGACAGGCGGCTCCACCTGTCACCCCCAGGCCGGCGCTCATGGGGGGCTGCCGCTCCCGCCCCGCCTCCTCCTTCACGAGCATTACTTGCTCGCAGATGGAGGCGCCGGCCGCCCACGCATCCGCGCAGCGGACCATCGCCGCGAGCAAGGTGGAGAGCGTGAGAACCCTCACTCCCAGGGCCGCCACGTTTGTTATCAACTAATAGGGCGTAATTAGCACATTTCAAATATATATAAATTATATCTACTGCTTACCCCATAGTAATATAAATAAAAAGAAGGTTAAAACTAAAGCTCGACTACCAAACTCAGTCTAACAAAACAATACATTTTAGGGAAAAGTGGCATACGACCATGGCCAATATTTATATATTCTTGTTTAAAACTTTGTAGGGCATAATTTTTAATAGTCGGGTTTTAGATTTAAACTTATTTATTGTTCTGTCTAATGTTAAACACTTGGTCACTTTGTAGGTACGACACCGCGTAGGAAGAGATGGGGTGGTTCAAATTCTACTCTGCCAGAAACCACGCGGCTCAAATTTAGTTACACTTAATATTACGCCAACACGGAAGAAAATTAAACATTTTTATTTATCACTTGTAAAAGCAACATGTTTAATTCTTTCAAAAGTAACCGGAAAATGTTTTGTTACAGCAATAAACGAAATACCCTATCGGTATTGCGAAACAGATGATAGCTACGAGAGTTTCGAGACAAAAGTACCCACATGGGGTGATGTTAACGCCCGACGGGTAATAGACTATAGTATAGTTGGCGCCCATCAAACTTGTAACCACACATGTCCTACCTTCTGTACAGATGCCTACGAACCTGCATGTGCTCAAATATGGAAACGGAAATCAACGAAATCATCATATAGAACTATGATTAACCATTGTCATATCGACTTGTTTTCTTGCACTGCTGGCCTAAGTAAATATGAATTGTCTATCATTGCTTAGCTAAAAGAAACTTTTATAGTCATAATGTCTATTTCAGTGGTGGGTAAGCTTTTTTAATGGGGGGGCCCGAAAGTTTAAGCTATTTCAGAAGAGAGCCAGAATTATAGGCAAAGTGCATTTTATGCAACCTCCCCCGGCGCCTGTGGCAGTAATAGTGTTGGACTGGAACTGATTAAAACGCACACTTTTGTGGGTGGTGGGTTGTAGATTGCCAGAGGTGAGAATGGCCGTCCTAGGACCATCTTTTTTGAGTTGGCCTTCTTCGGGTGTGGGGACTCTCCACAGAGTCCCCATCTAGCTCCCGGGTGTGTGGAGGGGCTCATTTCGATGCTGCCCCGGCTGGCTTCTGTTAGGGTGACAGGTGGCTCCACCCGTTCCTCCAGGCCCGAGGATTATACACTTGCACAAATGACACTAGCTGCTGTGACGAAGAACTTTCAGCTCATTTTTAAATTAATTCTAAGGCTCATCAATAATTGGCTCTCTCCTTGCAATTTATTATTTCATTTGTGTTCGAGCGAATCGATAAAAAATGCAAAATCGTTAGGCCAATCTATCTTTGTCCCTCAATCACTTCACCACTCTGCGCCCCGCGACTCGCAACACAATAAAAAGAAAGGCTAGTTTAGCTGACATTCACCTATGCGTCTATTATTTTAATAAGTAGAGTCTGCTTTATACTTCTGGACCGACTAAATATAATTATTGCGGGCCATATACTATTCATTTCGAAGGACCGTCGACGGGCCGGATTAAATGCTTTCACAGGCTGGAGCTGGCCCGCGGGCCGTACTTTGCCCATCACTGGTCTATCTCAAGTACCGAATTTCTTTCTGTGCAGATGTAACTATCAGACCTCTAAGTAACTGCTTCAATAATGCATTGAAAGTTATGTTTATGACGCAAGTAGCAGCTTTGAAGTCCCTGCATTTGTTAGATGATGGTAACTTTGCCGAACTGAGCCGAAAATCTGGTAGCGGTAATAAGCAGCTATGGGATATCATCGAACGCAGTCGCAATAAATATTCAGATAGTAAGGAAACTGATGGAAGCTAGTTCTTCTTTTAATGATAATGTAGTAATAAATCTTGTTTAATTTTACGTTTTGACACGGTTAAATTGCAGTTTCAAACAGTTTAAAGACCATGTGATTTTGAAATACTGTTAACTACAATCCTGTTCTTGGTCAAATCACGCTTATTTGTTAATAAGGTACACATGAGAATAACAGAACTATCTTAGTAACTTTAAAGAGAATTGGAATTTATACTAAAATATAAATACCAATTTATTGATGAAGATAGAAAAATATCTTAAGAATATGTAATGAAATCGTATTTTTATTCTACCACAGTAAAAATTACGGAACTTACATGAACCCTCGATGCTCAATAAATGTTGTATTTATTTGTATTCTTATTCATGAGATGTGATAGATACTATCAGATGCATGCGATGTTCGACGGTGCTGAATCCAGGAAGAATAGAGAAATATACAAGTAAAATAAGTAGGTGATTTTAGTAGCATATAACACATGTCATCTACAACAGTACTTATTATCAATATAATGTATGTTTGTATATTGTATAATGTGACTGTAAATAAAGTAACTAATTTCGGTCAACCCCTAAATACTAATGCCAAGTCCTGTTAACTAACAGGTGCTATAACAATAACCTTAAAACCTGCACCGTCGTGAACTGTGTGACTCTATCCCTATTTAACGACCAATACTAAATTTTAATTACATTTTCGTACCTGAAAATAACATTAAAAAAAAGAACAGCTTTTGTAACGTCCGGCTTTTATATAGGAAGAATTAAAATTTCAAATTTATCCGGTGGAAGGAAACCTCTTCGAACTTTTGCACTTATGTTTTATGTTTTTCTTTTAAAAGTTCTATGCATTAAGGAATTTATTGCTTTAGTTTTAAAAGACTTGCTAGTAGATTTTGGGCAGTGAGTACTGTGTGTTTGGTGTTTGGGGTTATTCGGGTTCCACCAAGAACTTAATTTACATTGTAGTAATCAGTGTCATCAGAGGCTTTCACTTTGGAGCCCGGGTTCTGCATACTCCTTCTTCCTTAGTTTGGCTTACACGACTTAGACGATAGTACAGCCTATGCCAGAATGTTGTTAGTGAATGAGTAGTGTGCTGGTATGTAGGTAAAGTTATATTGGTCAGTAGGTCTTAGTGATCCCTGTATGGGGCTCAATTTCTTAAATTGAATTAGCTTGAAAATACATGTTTAAAAATATTGGTGTAATGGTAGATACAAATTTTATTTCCTCGTACAGAATACAAATAATATACAGAATATACTAGTAAAGAATATAAATAAAAGTAAAGCGAGACTTTTGTTATTTATTATTACTACATTAATACGAAAAAACCTAAATCTTTTCGAAAAACTATCTGATGTAGGTACACAATTTTATTAGGAGAAACAAAAATAGGTAAACTAATTGTACCAAAACTTAGGTTTCACAAGGTTGGTGACTCATTTGTAGGCAGCTGTATAAAAATATTTAAAAAAATTCCTCAGGATTTGATTAATATGCCAATAAATAAATTTAAAATAGTAGTGAAAAGAACTTTAATGAGTAAAGGTTACTAAAGTCAACATAAGTCTCTTGCTTGCTCGCACAAAATAAATTGTAAACTAAAGCGAATTTAAAAAAGAAAAATAATCTAGTTCTAATATAGTTCGCTGAGTTTCTTGCAATACCAACGAAAGAATCATTTTCCAATGGTTTATTTTTACATTATTTAATATTTTTATAATATTTCTTGACATACCTAACGTTCATTTGTGCTCTTTGTGTGCCTAAACTGAATAAATGAAATTGATTCTTTGATTCTTATTTGTTATGTATGTAAGTAATTAGGGTAATTACTATTTTCTATCATTTGTATTTTCTATTGCAATTATTGTGTCATATTTTGTTACCAAATTATTACATTTTAATTTATTTTTCTTCTACAATTATTTATAATGAGTACGTATACCATTACATGTGTAAAAGAAATGCGGCTCCCTATCTACAGGTAGAGTATTTGGGTAAAACTGAGACGATTGGAATTTATGAACTGAAAACGATGGCTGGAGTAGACTGAATGACTGAAGGAACATGAAATGAAACCTGTGCGGTTGGAACTGCGTGCATCAGCTAGTGTGAAATATGTTTACGGCACGTCCCTCATTTTTATACAGGGGGAATCTGCAAACGAGTCGATATACGAGCAAAGCACGTATGTGCCATCAAAACAGTCACTGATTAATGATAGCAATTTATTAACACATCGCTCACCGACTCATTGCACCTCTCTCCCTTGCTGTTATAGAAGAAGATACGTGCATAACGTCATCATTTCATATAGATACGCATGTGAAGGGCGTGATAGAGGTGTGTATGATTTGCGGACGATGTTTTCGGATTCACGTGATAGAGACGAAGTAATTGCTATCACTCGGAAACTTTCTCATGTATCTTCTATACATATATCCATCCCCTGTAAGGGAAAGATCGCGGGTTCGAATCTCGCCTAAACCGATTAATTAGTTTTATATTTCTTAATCGATTTGAATAGTTAGCATACTAAATGCTTTAAAATATCGCGGCCATAATAACTTTGTGTTAAATTCCCGGCGGTGAGTAGGGTAGTCAGAGCTCACTAGAGAGTTTTTGTGCTGTCAGAAGGAGGACCAAAAGCTTGTCCTGCTTTGTTTTTACACTGACGGCACAGAAACTCTCTGGCTGGCAGCGCGAGTGTGACTCCATCAGTCTTATTACAAAACACGGATTAACTCTAAAACCAGGTTTAAATCGTCTTTAGACCATTGTCTAAAGAAATTTTTATTACAAAAACAGTCTTATTACAAAACACGGACTAACTCTAAAACCAGGTTTAAATCGTGTTTAGACCATGGTCTAAAGAATTTTTTATTACAAAAAGGGTTTTATTACTAAACCATGGACTATCTCTGGTCTAAAGATAAACCTACGTGACCCCTAGTTTAACGTTGGTCTAAAGTGTAAATCACAATAATAATATGTCAAACTTGGCATTTTGAAGTTAGCCGGTTAGCGTCAGATAAATTCGTTTACTTTCTTATAATACTATGCTCGTAATGGATATTGACGCAGTTGATCTGATGGATATCGCAGATATTAATATCGTGGAGTCATTGGACATACCACGCTTACCTAACAGACATCGTATTCCAGTAAACCCCTTTATGGAACTATCTGAAGAAGCTTTTTAGGCAAAAGTTCCAATATCATAACACTGTAGCAATCATTGTAAATCATAAAGGCATGATAATGATATTTTATTATAAAATAAAGTATATATTATTCATAAAATTGAATTTAACGAAAATGTACGTTCTAAATCTTTTTTTCACCATTTTTAGTTAATATTATTTATTAATAATTTCAGATAATTTTTGTTTTCGGAGGAAACGGAACGTTGCGATTGAATGATATCATAATGAACGAACAATAGTTTGACTAATCTGTGGTTTTATTTAAGCCAAGGTTTAAATTATGGTACTAAGTAGTCTATGGATTATTCAGCTTTTGTAATAAGGAGAAGTTTAAACCATGGTCTTGAGATTAAACCTAGACTTTATAGTTCGGGTTTAAACCTGACTTAATTCCGTTTTTTGTAATAAGACCGCATTGGTTTTACACACGTCCATAGGCCACGGTAACCACTTTCTATCAGGTGGGCCGTGTGTTTGTCTGTCACTTAAGTGGTATAAAAAAATATCATTTAATTTCTCATGTCTGTTTACAGATGGTGTACAATCCTATCTCTTGGAGTAACTTTAGCCTTCCACTAGCGTCAGGTATACCTATTTAGGCTTGCTTATTTCTTACTTGGGTGACTTTCGTACTTTATCTAAAAACTTGTGGCTACTAATTAATATAGTATAATAATAATAATACTTTATTTCAGACCTTGATCCATAAACACCGTTAGTAGTACACACTTAAAAGCTATGTTAGTAACAAAATAACACAAAATCACAAAAATCTGTTCATATACCGGCCCCGCCCGCCTGACGCACAGCGAACATGCATATATTATGTGTATCGCACCCAATGCGCCATGATAGCGCAACACGGCTTCTCACTGATGACCTTCAGAATGCCGTTGACGCTCCCACGCACCCTGAGCATCATAGATGCCATCCTCTTTCGCAGGATGGTGCCAAAACAGTCAGTGCGCGCTTCGGTAAACATTCCTGATGCACTGCAGTAACGTGGGAGCCCCAGCAATATTCTGAAGGCATTTTCTTACTGTATTTTGTATACAACGCTATTGTATGCCTTCTGCGTATAGCGAACCCAAGTTTCTGCCAGTTCATGTACACGTGTTCCCTACGTGTACATGAACTGGCAGAAGGCTTTAAAAAGAGTTTATTTTAACTGCCGGTGTACAACGCGCGAACCTGCGGGCCAACATATTGCATCTGACAGCCAACGCCCTCCGTTCTCTTTCTATATCAGCGCCATATTTAGTATATATCTATAGCCTCAGACCACGTGACTCGCTGAAAGAATTATTCAAAAAAATTAATATTTGAACAATTGTTCAAATATTAATTTCTCTCAGTACTTTCTTCTCACTTTCTTCTCTCTCTCAGTACTTTTATGATAATATCTTATATGTACGAAAGAGCCCAAAACTATTCGAAAAAAAATCTGACAAATATTTTAAAGAAATCCTCAGGAATTGATTAACATGCCAATAAGTAAATTTAAAATAGAAGTGAAAAAATCTTTAATGAATAAAGGTACTATAAAGTAGATGAGTATCTTGATGATGTAAATGCGTGGTCAACATAAGGCTCTAACTTGCTCACACAAAATAAATTGTAAACTAAAGCAAATTTAAAAAAAAGATACATAACATCATAACATAAACTCACGCCTATATCCCCGAAGGGGTAGGCAGAGCTATGCTATGCTAGCACCCACATTTCGCCGGTTTATGTTTAAGTCCCAATGGTGGCGAGCCTATCGCCATTAACCGGAAACTTATAAACCTGCGATAAATACACACATAACTTCGAAAAGAATCGAAAAGTCATTGGTGTGTGCCATGGTAAAACCTGGGATCGAACCCGAGACCTCGTCTCAGCAGTCCATTACCCATACCACTAGGCTACTGCGGTTTTTATATAAAAAGATAATCTAGTTCTAATATAGTTCTCTGAGTTTTTGCTAGGATCTTCTCAGTAGAACTAACCTACCGAACCAGCAAAAGAATCATTTTCCAATGGTTTATTTTCACATTATTTAATATTTTTATATTTTTTCTTGATATATGTATTGTAAAATTTTGAGTTAATTTGTGCTCTTTATGTGCCTAAACTGAATAAATGAAATTGATTCTTTGATTCTTAAGATTCATTACTTAGTAAAGTAGTGGAAATTTAAATGGACAGGAGGTATTATATTGCATAAATACGTTCAGATTTAATAAAAAGAATCTCCTAATACATTGGAAAAGTAAAAATCATTCCTAAATCTCTTAAAGTTTTACTGATTTGTTGGGTAACATGCGGGCTATTCGTTGATACGAAACAACCCGCATTACGCATGCACAGGTAGAAACGGAAGAGATGAAACTTTTACTCCTAAAACTATTTGCAAGTTGTCTAACACATGAAACTGCTCTCGCATTTGTTCATCGGAAGAATTTGGTATTTGACTGACTAGTCAAATTAGTTACTTTTTATTAAACGTCAAAACGGTAAGCTATAAGTAAACTCTTATGAAATAAATTATTGTGACCTCATAATATTTAAAAGTCAAATCATTTACTTATCATTTTATCCATGGTTGGGTGGATGTTTTAAAATTAAATTTAAGCATTAAAATATGAACCGACGCAACTTTTACCTCTTTTTTAATAATTTCAGTTAAATAATTGATTTTAATAATAAGACAATACCCAATTAGTTATATGATCCTTAATTTCATAATCACTCACTGTGAAATAACATGCAAATTTATATTAATTCAATTCATCACTAAGGTCTTCTACTACAAGACAGAATTCTGCGAGGGATAAGGCACCAATGTGAGCGCGCGGGTTTGTAAACTTCACTCCGCTACGTGGAACATTGGTATGCTTAACGGTCTCATGAGGGAGTAAGACGATGTACTGAACTCATTTGTGCGTTATTGAAGAATCTCTTTATCGAATCAAGAGTTTTATTACATGTCAGGTTACAAACGTAATCTTGTATCCAAAAACACTAATTGTTCATTAAATTCTAAACAAATTACTGACAAGCAGTGTGGTATTGTATGGCAAATGGTAAGAGCGATTGGCATTGATACCATGCCGGGCGAGAGCCACGGACGCTCGGCAATCAGTCGCCGCTAATGTCCCAGCTTCCAAAGTTAACGTCCAGCCATAAATCAGAGTGTCCTTGCTCAATGTGATCTACCCTACACGACAGAATAATTTCCTACTCGTGCAAAATGAATACGATCGCACTAACGACACAAAAAAACAGGTCCTGAAAATTCGGATTGCGAGGTAACTGTGTTATCATGCTGACGAATTGGTATTTTAATTAAATTTTTACGTAAATCTCTTGAGCCAACATTAAAAAGTAATTCCTATAACGCGGTAACATAAATCGTTCACATAATCGTGTTCGTTTTTCGTGGAAATATTTAAAGAGAAATGGAATAAAATGTTATTTTCATGCTTAGTAACTTGTAAGTGTAGTTAATAGATTTTTCTAGTAAAATCATGGCATTATTAACAAATAGGTCTGTGGTTCCAGGCAATGACATACATGTGTAATTAATTCAGCAAAATTTCACTAAATGAGCTTTATACGTACATCAAAATTAGGAATCGTCATGTATAGTAATCACAAAACGACGACGACATCTAATTTTGACTCACTGTGTGATGAACGAATTATTTATCTTGCAATTCGTTAGAGAAGTGTTAAATGTTTGCAAATCTGACTAGTTTCAATTAAATTATTGTATGAAATAGAAAACAGCGCATCCCCTTCGAATTTGACACACACATTTACAAATATTTTGGTCCTAATGTGGTTTCCAAAGTACCATGAAGGAAACGAGGTGACTTCAGGAATTCCGTCATAAAACGAACTAATTTTGTTGAGATTGGGTTCGTTTGACCTGTCTTCACAAGTATTAATCTCCTTCTTCGGTACTGGAATCGAGAGTTGGTTATGAATTTCTTTTTTCTTCATATAATTTAATTTGATGATGCCAAGGAATAGAAGAATCTTAGTTGATCATAGAAGGTCACCCTCTTGGCTAGACTTTGGAGTTTCTGAAGCTGATAGGGCGTATTTTCCATGTATATTGTATGTATTCTAATGGATGTATCGTTATTTTTAAATGCTGAGCTGACAATTTGTAGATTCTAGCATTCTAGCATGCACCAATAAATTAACTTTAATCCACGTCAAATTCACGTCAAATGTTGCATTTCCTTCATTAGAAAAGTCGTAAAAAATCAAGATTAACTTATTTTCAGTGTTCTTGTTAGATCCAGCATTAGGTACATTTTGTGACGACATCACATGTTCAAACGTTACAGAATATGTTTGTGCAAGAACCAAGGCACGAGATGGCACTCAAATTATCATGCGATATCAAAATATTTGTTTTATGAGAAAAAAGCAGTGTCAACTACGAAACTACGTAGTAGGTGAGTTTTGTTTTACCTCCGAATGAGCCATTAAGTATATATTCATTTATTTAGAAAATCCATGATTTTCATTACATGGCCATATTAAAGTTATTAAAACTAACCAGAGTTTAGTATAAATAACATGTGTAAATGCAAATAAGACCACGAGTTCAGTAACCGGCGTATATATCTTGACCCCATGTCGCGAGTGAAACGAGGCATTGGTCTCGCGGAAATGGGTAATATAATCTATGATTAGAAGATTTTAGCTTCGCCGTAGTACCTACCCCGTATTCAAAAATTCAAAATACCAAAACACAAGTAGGTGCAGTGCATAAAGAGTACTTTTTGTGACCTGACTGGAGTCAAAATATATGTCAGCAACTATATAAGCTTGAAAGTTTTTGTTTCAGTGATTGAGGAAATACCCCATAGAATTTGCGGAATTGGAGTTACAACACCCATGCCGTTCACCGTGAGCGCCGAACGGGTAGAAAGTCTTTTTTTTTATACCACTTAGGTGGCAGACAAGCAGCTGATGGAAAGTGGTTACCGTGGCCAATGGACGTTTGTAACACCAGAGGAGTCACAGTGGCGCTGCCAACCCTGTAAGTACAGAGTTTCTGTGCCGTTAGTGTAGAAGACAAAGCAAGACAAGCCTTTGGTCTTCCCACTGACAGCACAAATTCTCCAGTAAGCTCTGGCTACCCTACTCACCTCTGGGAACACAACACGAAGTTATTATAGCCGCGGTATTCTGTAGGGCTGAGGTACTTCTCCAGTTGGACTGCTCAATTGGGCGGAAATACCGCCGTGTTCTATATCCTACATCTATAATGTTGCATTACACACAACTACTCATCAATCACCCACTATATCTATAGATCTATAGGACATTATTCTTTAGGACTTTCTTTTTCTTTAGGATTGTAAATATGAATCACATAATCACTAAAATGTAGGTAGCAGCTATGAAGTCACTGAAATTGTTACACGATCCGTTCACTGAAGAGAGTAGACGAGGCAGCGGTAATCAGCTCTGGGATATTGTCGAACGCGCCTTCTATAAAGCGACCAGGCCGCAACCGAGTACAAACAAGTAAGTTCAACTTAACATAGGTACGTACATCATTTTAATATTTAATTCTTAGTATTTTGCCAGGGTACATCAATATTTTTGAGGATCAATCAAGCCTACAAAATTTTGCCAGTATTATTTTAGGAAGAAATGGGGCCATAGCAATGAGGTTTACCATAAGAAGCACATTTAACCATTTTACAAAGGTGTGGTGGCACTCAGCTTGGTGGTCTGATCAGATGTGCGCGGCTATGGACTTCTCTCTCGTCCCGAACGCAATCAGACCAAGATTGGATTACCACTAGGTAATCCAGGTTAAATGTGGAGGTAATTCAACGGGAGCAAATCTGTAACAGATTTGGGTCATCAAATTTCTGCATCTACAAAAATATCTCATAAAACACATCCAGTGGTCACTATAGTATTATCACAATAACCGATGGTTCACATCCTTCTACAGGTGTCACCAACATTTACCGGTCTAGGCATCCGATCTTCACTTTTTTTACTTTTTCAGGGGTGCCAACATACCTTCACCACCAATAAATAGATTTATCACGCCACCGCCGAACAATAAATTATGAAAAATACATTATGAAAATATCTTATTCTGGAGAATATCAAGAAAAGCTATTTCAATAATGTTTATCAGTAATAATGCTCTTGAGAATAATTTTCCCGAAACCTATTTATTATACGTAAAATATTAGTTTGGTTTGTGTATTCTATAAAAACTCTAAATTTTTTTTATTAATAAGGTCAAATTTATACGTACTTTATACACAAGATTTTCGCATGCGAAGCTGGGACGGGTCAGCTCAAACCACAATTGATTGCTACTAAGTATCTAACATTGGACAATACAGAATTTAATATGATTTTTGTGCCACAATGGTGTAGTTTTAGTGAGCTAACACAACATTTACAGTTTCCTTTAGAGAATTTATGAACACAATGGCTAATTTGGCATCAAAAACCACGAGTTGTAAATCGGAGCGGACAGGAGCATTAATTATCCTGAGAGGATTTAAGCCTCGGCTACGATTTAACTGCGAGGGCTGGTCTTTACGAATATCAATGCAGGCGAACTATTCTCACTGTATGAATGTAAACACACCGCGTTTAAAATAAGCAGAAGCGAATTCTACTAAAATGATAAATTTCAGTGAATTCGCTTCTGCTAAGGTCGTAATTTAAATTATAGCTCAGAAAGAGGTAAATTCAACAAATTTGTACGATATTCAGATACCTCAATTGGATAAAATATCCTTTCAGAACTGGAATGTTGGTTTTTGACGGTAACTATGCCTATAGGAACTAAATTTTTAAAAGTGGCTGTAGTAGTTACTTATTCGAGGGGTGTGTTGAAATTAGATTGAATTATAGACTTGGGTCGAGAAGTATTTTTTTTCTTCATACAACTTAGGCTTCATACAAGCTCACGGCCCACCTGATGTAAAGTGGTTACCGCGACCTATGAATGTGCAACACGAGGGGAGTCACCCCCTAGCTGCTGACTCTGTCAGAACGGAGTTAGTGTCTGCCGTCAGTACAGAAGACAAAATTAGGGCAAGCCTTAGGTCTTCTGACTGACAGCACAAAAACTCTCCAGTGAGCTCTGGCTACCCTACTCAACGAGAACACAGCACGAGGTTATTCTTGCCGTGGTATTCTGTAGAGTGGAGGTACTTTCCTAGTCGGACTGCTCAATTGTAACGGGAATGCCGTCGTGTACTACCTCCTTAAAAGTAACTCTCTTTATTATTTTTTAAATGTACTTACATTATACCATGAAAATGTTCTACCTGTACAACTACCTGTTCAGCATTTTTTTATTTTTTTTGTCTAGGACACGCCAATTTGACTTCACCTTGCGTGATGGTAAGCTGAAGTTAATTTTAGTGAGCTAACACAGCCAGGCTTATAAAAAGTATGTGAAACTGTGCTGAAATAATGTCTAACGTCCTGCCTTTTATGGGTGTTCATTAACCTAAAACGAAGTTTAAATTATTATTATTATAATTAAAATATTTTTCATGTTCGTAAACCAGATAATACATAAATTAAAGCTTTATTAAAGTCAGTTTTTAAGGCTTCAGGTTCAGTAGTTAAGCGAAGAATATCGCAAAGTGAAAAGTTTTCTTTCCGTATCATGTCATTGTCTCAAGATTTTATAATATCTTATCGGAAGAAAATTTCAGTAGGTATATAGTTTTTTTTATAAAAAGGAATTACACGAAATTGTAACGCTAAATAAACCGCACATACGCAATGATATTGACAATAAAAACTAAATAAAAATTTCAAACACCCCCGTCAAAAAAACATTTTCTAAAAAGTTGAAACAATAGCGTTGTTATGTCGAGGGACCCTAACTGGTAAAGCACTCCGTCATATTATTGGAACGATCCAAGATTTTCAACTTTTTAGAGAATGTTTATTGTGACGGGGGTTTTTTAAATTTTTGATTTATTCTTTATTTCGCACTTTTTAAATTGATCTTCTAGTCAACTATTTTCATTTGATGCCCATATTGACGAAGTTGTGAAAAAATATATACTCTGTTATTTTATGGCGGAGGCCATTTTGTAATGTTTTTTTAAACACAGGCAAGAACAATCCCGACTAATATTCAAACAAAAAAACTAAATTCAAATCGGTTCATCCGTTCAGGACCTACGATGCCACAGACACACAATCACACTCATGTACACATACATAGACAAGTCTAATGTACCAGCCGTTTTTGCGTCGGGGGTTTAAAATACATACTGGCAAAAATATTGTGTGTATTATCACATTTATCACGCAATAATACGGGCCTCACACACACGGCATTATTGGAACCATGTCTTTTATTGTCACTATGTGCTTCATTCCACCTTATACTTTTACTTGAGTTAAGAATGTTTGGACAAGACTCTTTAAGAGTTTAAAAGTGTGAAAGTTGGATAACAAATGATTGGATGGATCATGTATTACGCTTAAAAGGCTGAATGGAACTGACTGCAATATAAAATTATAGTCAGACATACTTTTTATTCTCGCTGATGTCTTAAATACACATATTGAGAAACTTATTTGTACTTTTCCACATTATTTTTAATATATATTAGACCTGACCGGTTTCGCTTTGCGGCATCCTTAAAGGTTTACAATGACGGACCATGAACACCGGTCAGGTCTAATATATTTTAAAAATAATGTGTAAAGTACAAGTGAGTTACAAGTTAGATATGTGTAACAACAAATTCCACCAAATTCCATCAATCAACAGTATAAAAAGATGTCCTAAATAGGTTCCTTTATATTAGGACAACGGGACCCTATAGCACGCGGGCTGAATAATACAGAAAAATTAAAAATATAACATTATTCGATGAATATTTAGATCATATTATCTACAATAATTACATCATTTATTATGCATTAACTATTTATAATAAGTACAAGGTCAGCTAGATATCGACCGCGGTCTTCCTTATTTTGATGCAGGGTCGAGGGGTCGAGACCTGCCGTATATAAACCTTTATCACTATATTTGGCAAGATAATGTTACACTAGCAGTTACCCGGGCCGATGGCCGCCATAATAATAACTCTTTCCTCCTTATCGTCTAGGGGTGGATTTTTTAGCAGCCCTGTTACATTATCCTGCTTAGTAGACTTACAAATAAGAGATTTTGTGAGGATGTAAATACATGTACGCTATAATTACTATGTATATAAATCACGAGAAATGTGCCATAAATAAAAAAATCACGAAGCATTGCGATGGTCTTTACGCATGCAGCCTTTCTCGAGCCAGCCTACTGGAACAGCCAAAGGCACAAACAGATTATCATAAAAAAGTATTACTTATAGAAAGTAACCAATTTATAAATCCAAACCCGAATAATAACAGTATCGTCACTGCAATGTCGTCAGTTATTTACAAAGAATTAATTTATTATCTCACACCGCAGAACGTGACGTCATTAATAACTGACTCTGAAACACATGATGAAGGAGTCAAGAAGCTTTCAGCTAACAAACTGAATGGCAAACGTGAGTCATTAAGTTAATAAGCAAATAAGGCTACTCGCAAAATAAACTTTAAGAGCGTACATTTGGAGCACCAGCAGTAACGAGCGGCTGCTCCGGGCGTGTTGCTTTATTCCAACCGCTTTCAAACACAGCGCTCGCCAAACCAACAACATTCTGTATAAATATTCGCTCAAATGGAATACGTTTTATGCTCTGTGTGTGATCTATTTAATAGTAAATTCAAATAAGACTTTTTATGCTTAGTACTTTCTACTACTTTTTTATAATGCATAAAATCCCCTCGGATATCCCCGCTGCCAGAGCTGGTGGGGGAGGTTATGTCAGACTTGAACTGACTATAACGCACGCTATCTGAGTGACAGCCAGATCCACGGACCGGACCACCCGATATCCGGTCCGATAGTACGGTTAGCAACTCTCCTCTGTTACCATTTCGCCACGCGCCGCCTCCTTCACAAGTATTAATTGCTCGCAGAAGGAGGTGGTGGCAGCCCATGTATCCGCGCAGTGCACCATCGCCGAGAGCAAGGCGGCATGCGAAAGGATTCTCACTCCTAGGGCCGCTACTAGCTCCCACCTAGGTGCCTACCACGCCGGGCACTCGGTGAGCGTATGCAGCTCCGAGTCCTCGCTTGTGTTACAGTGATGGCACTCTGATTCGACGCAGACAATCCCTGAATCACCCGTGCCCGGTGATAACCTGCATCAGCCGGTATGAAAGGCCACTCCCCCACTTTCTAGCAGCTAGTACTTTCTACTTATAGATTAAAACGAATGCAAGAAGCATTCGGAGTTCGTACTGTATTAAACATGCTATTTCGAATCTATTGATTGAATTTTGGTGACTGAGAAAAAAGTTTAACCTAATAAGCACTTGTTGACTACCTATATGAGAGGAATAAACAAGGGAAGGTACATTTATCTAATTATAGATGAGTCAGAAGTTTCATATCAGTGTTTACTCAATTTAATTACTTTAGTTATTATTACTTGATTGAGTTGTTACGAAGTTCAATATTAGAACCGAAGTTTGAGATTAGCTATTATTTCGGCAACATTGACTTATAACCAGTTTTAAATTTATTATTAATATCATTTTCCCCTCTCAATGAATTTGGGAAACAATCAATTTCCTTCTTTGTATTGTATATAAAGTATATTTCGAAGAAGTAAGTAAGGGCCTTTTGTTGAAGGGGTAATTGAGGAAACTTATTAGTAATATTGTTTTTCATCAAAAATAGGTTTTTTATACCAATAAAAATATACCATATAGACTCAAAGCAGAAGAGAGCCAATAGCCCTGGTTTAATATTCAAATGATCTATGTATAAAATATAGTCAAAAGTTTGGGTCGCGTTGCTCCCGGCGTTGAGTAGAGTAGCCAGAGCTCACTGGAGAGTTTGTGTGCTGTCAGTGGGAACACTGAAGGTCCTGATTGTTTTTTCTGCACTAGCGCACAGAAACTCTCTATTTTTACAGGTTCGATAGCTCGGGTGTAACTTTTTTTTTTTTTTTTTTTTACGTGCGCAAAATCCCCACGGATACCTCCCCACCGGAGCCGGTGGAGGAGGTTATGTCGGACTCGAACCGACTAAAACGCACGCCGCCTGTGGGTCGTTTCGGTTGCCGAAGGTGAGGTTGACAGGCATATCCCTCGCACCCCGGCCGACCCAGGGCCATCTCTCACGATCTGGCCCTCTTCTCGGGTGTGGGGACCACAGAGTCCCCAACTCGTCCCCGGAAACGGGGAGGCGCGCAACGCGCGCCGCCGCCGCGGCCTGCTTCTGCAAGGGTGACAGGCGGCTTCACCTGTCACCCCCAGGCCGGCGCTCATGGGGGGCGGAGGTCGTTCATCGACCTCCGACGCCCGAGTTGCCTTCGTGCGCGGGCAGCTTGTCTAGCGATCCTTCGTCGCTCCCGCTGCCGCTCCCGCCCCGCCTCCTCCTTCACGAGCATTACTTGCTCGCAGAAGGAGGCGCCGGCCGCCCACGCATCCGCGCAGCGAACCATCGCCGCGAGCAAGGTGGAGAGCGTGAGAACCCTCACTCCCAGGGCCGCCACAAGCTCCCGCCTCGGCGTCTCCCACGCCGGACACTCGGTGAGCGTGTGCGGACCTGAGTCCTCGCTCGCGTCGCAGTGATGGCACTCGGACGTTGGCTCTTTCTGCATCCGACGCAGATACTTTCCGAAGCATCCGTGCTCGGTGATCATCTGCGTCAGACGGTACGAGAGGCTGCCGTGTGGCCTCTCTAGCCACTCCCCCATGATGGGTCTTACCGCCGTTACTACGGCGTGCCCTGCGCTTGGTTGCCCAAGTCGTCTCTCCCATTCTGCCACCATTTCCCTGTGGAGCCGGGATCTCACGGCCCGAATTTCTTCGGGCTCGGGATCGTGACCCCGCTCCCGCGCCGCCCTTCGGAACCTGTATAGCGCCGAAAGGCATCTCGCTTCCAGGATCCATGGTGGCGATCCGGCGAGGAGACTCGCCGCGTTGAATGATATCGTGCGGTACCCCCTTATGATGCGGCACGCCAACTTCCGCTGCGGACGCTGCAGCAGAAGCATGTGCCGATCACTCAGGGTGTCCGCCCACACGGGACACCCGTACAGGGCCATGGACCGCACGACACCCGCGTAGAGTCTCCTGCAGGAGTCATCCGGGCCCCTCAGGTTGGGCAGTAGCCGCGCCAGAGCGTTGGCTGTGCCCGCCAGTTTGGGGCCCAGACTTCGGAAGTGCTTCCCGAAGTCCCACCGGCCGTCGAGCTCGAGCCCCAGATATTTCATCTGGGGCTTGATGCCGATGAGAGTGCCTCCCACTGTGAGACTGGAACCAGGTGGTGGCGTGCGCCGAGGTCCATGAAAGAACATGGCCTCGGATTTATGCAAAGCCACCTCAAGGCCCAGCCGCCGGATCCGTTCCACGACTTGAGCAACCGCGGTCGTGGCCCTCAGGATCGCTTCGCGGTGTGTAGCTCCGCTCGCCGTCACTAGCGTGTCGTCCGCATAGCACGAGACGGCGGCGCCGTCCGCAAGCTCACCGCGAAGCACCCAGTCGTATCCAATGTTCCACAGTAGCGGCCCGAGAACCGATCCCTGTGGAACACCGCACGACATCTCACGCCGACCGACGCCGGTCGCACTTGGGTAGATGACGGCTCTCTCCGTCAGGTACGCCCCGACTATGCGGCGGAGGTAGAGAGGCACACCGTGGTACACGAGTGCCTCCCTGATGCAACTCCAGGGCAAGGTGTTGAACGCGTTGGAGATGTCCAAGGACACCGCCAACGTCACCTCACCCCGGGCAACTGCCTCCTCCGCCAAAGTCCTCACGCGCATGATGGCATCCACGGTGGACCGCCACCGGCGGAAGCCATATTGGGCATCCGCCAGGTCCGGCCCCCTACCAGAGAGGTGCTCGACGAGGCGCTTCGCAATAACTCTTTCAAAGAGCTTGCCCACCTCGTCGAGCAACACAATGGGCCGGTAGCCGGACGGTTCGTCCGCCGGGCGACCCTCCTTTCGGATGAGGACCAGTTTCCCCGTCTTCCACATCTTCGGAAACTGGCCCCGCTCCAAGCATGCGCTGAGGAACCCTCTCAGCCGGGGTTCGAGACCGTCTTCTCCCAGAGCTAGGACCCACGCGCGGCCTGGAATGCCGTCGGGTCCCGGGGCGGTGCTCTTCTTGGCTCTAAGCCTTCGCACCGCCAGCTCCAGTTCTACCCAAGTGACCTCGGGGACTTCGTCGTCAACTACCACACTGGGCGCCACAGGCGACCGAGGTGGCGGAGTCATCTGCGGCGGAACGTGTTCCGCTCGCGCCGGGAACAGGGACTCGACCACTTCACCGAGCAGAGCTGGCTGGAGAACCCGGGTCAACGGCGGGGCTCGGGGGCGCAGCTTTCCTCTTACCATAAGGTAAGGCCGCCCCCATGGGTCCCGCTCCAGCGTCTCCATGAGCTCCTTATAAGCCGCGGCTTTCGCCCGCTTAATCTCCGCTCGGAGGGCATCTCTGGCCTCCCTGTATCCCACATGAAGCTCCGCCACTCGGGGCTCCGTATCTGCGGTTCGGCTACGCCTCCTACGGAGTCTGGTCCACCGGCGGTGCGCGATCACGCAGGCTTGCCGTAGCCTCGCGATCTCCGCAGACCACCAGTAGACCCGACGCCTCGGACTATAGGGTGGTGCCCTAGGCATACCCGCATCGCAGACACGAGTCATGGCCTCCCGGAACCACACCGCCTCATCGTCGATATCGACAGGCCTGTCCGGCGCAATGGCCCAGGCCTGTACGATGGCGGCCTCCAGGAGGACCTCCCGATTCAGTCTCCCAAGCACCCAGCGTGGCTCGCGTGGGACCGGTATGACCGGCGCATCACCCGCGGGGGGGGGAGACATCAAACCGAACGTATCGGTGATCCGCCAGTGTCTCCACCCCCACAACAACACGCCAGTCCCGCACACGGTGCGACAGCGAAGCGCCTGCGAACGATAGGTCGATAATCGAACTGCGCTCCGCGGCCACGAACGTGGCTTCGGCCCCGCGATTCTGGAGAACTAGACCGTGATTAGCGGCCCAGCTCTCCAGAGCCCTACCTCGTGGGTTCGTGTGCCGGGACCCCCAGGTCACTGACCAGGCGTTGAAGTCCCCGAGCACAAGAACCGGATGAGGGTGGCAGGCGTTGACGACGTCGGTCAGTCGCTCCAGCGACTGCCGGTACTCCCCTATGCGTCGGTGTAGGCTCGGCGTGAAATAGACGGCCACGACCGCAATCTCCCCCACACGCGCCGCTACGATGCCATGCTCCCTTGCCACGACAACAGGGGGGGGGGCACCCATAGCGGCGTTGTAAACCAGTGCCGCCGACCCGTCCAGGTCGACCACCCAGGCAGGCCCAAGGGGCCGGTGAGTGTACGGATCGGCGACAGCGGCGACGTGTACGGACCACTGTGCCATGCTCTGGAGCAGAAGACCCTGAGCATCGACACCGTGGCCCACGTTCGCCTGCAGGACGCGGAGCTGGGGATCCATTATGGAACCATCTCCGCGTCCCGCAGCGAACTCTGGGTGGAGCTCCCGCCTTTCGGCTTCGGCTCCCCCCCGGTGCAGG
Source organism: Eilema griseolum (assembly GCA_963662185.1). Taxonomy (NCBI): domain Eukaryota; kingdom Metazoa; phylum Arthropoda; class Insecta; order Lepidoptera; family Erebidae; genus Eilema; species Eilema griseolum. The sequence continues at coordinate 13,789,969 of OY759232.1, read as the reverse complement.
CCTTGCTACCAACCCTATGGTCGGCCGGTTTGCCCCTCGCTGCACACCTGAAGCAGTGCAGCGGAGCTTCGCAACCACCGGCCGTATGACCGGGTTGGCCACAGCGGAAGCAGCGGTCACCGACGGTCACCGCCGCCGTGCACTGCACCCCCACGTGGCCGACCGACAGGCACCTAAAGCACCTGGTCGGTCGAGCCTGCAGGAGCCGGACCTGCACCCGCACCACGCCTCCCACGGCGAGGAACCCTCGGTCGGCAGCCTTTTTGGCTGCTGCGATGGGGCAGCCGACAACTGCCGCCCCCAGTCCGCGGCGGCCGAAGCGGATTGCTCCGACCTTCACCGCCTCTAGGGGGCAGCCCCCGGCCTCCGCCACGGTGAGGCGGATTTGCTCCGCCGTGATGGAGTCGTCCAGGTCCGAAATGCGCAGTTCTGCGCACTTGTTGGGCCTGGACACCCGGACGTCGGCTGCGTCTAACGTGTCCCGAAGCTTAGCCGCTAGGGCATCAGCCTGGGGACCGCTCGAAGCACCGGGGATCTCGAGTAGCCGAGCACCCGTCCGAGTGGGTTTCACCCGGATGGGGCACGGCATCCCAAGGGCCCTCATGTCGACACAGGCTCTCGCCTGTGTAACAATCTGGGCGTACTGCACGCCCCTCTCCGCCGCCTCCGCCGTCATCGTTAGGACGACGGCGGTTGAGCGGGGAACGCGCAGCCTCCCCGGCACACCCCTCGCAGCAGCCTCGGCCTTCTTGGCCCTTTTGGCTGCCTTCCGGAGCGCCTTGCGCCGCTTTTTGGAGGCTCCAGCAACCTCCCAGCCCCCTTCTGGTGAGGAGACAGCCCGCGTCGGAGCCGAGGAAGGACCCGAACCTGGAACCGGGTCCGGGTTTGGGGTCGGGGCTAAGGCCGGGGACGTCTTCCCCTTACCCTTGCCCTTCCCCTTGCCTTGCCTCCGGCCCGGGCACCCCGCGCTCCCTGGGGGCTCCCGGCTCCCACGGCGAGAGCAGCCCGAGTGGCCGGAGCGGCAGGAGCGGCAGACGCAGTGGACGGGCCGCTGGCCGACTCCTGCGGGGACCTCGCCACCGCCGGACAGGTGGGACCCCTCTTTACTGCTCCGGCATACCCGACCGAAGGCGACAGGGGCGGTCTGCGGTTGGAGTCCATAATGGCCTCCAGCCACCTCTGGGTGCGCTCCTCCTGCGCCACCCGCCACGCCCGTTGCTCCGCCTGCGCCGCGTCCTGACGCTTCTCCATGGCGGCTATTGCCGCCATGCAGAGCGCCAACGGGTCCGCAGGCCGAGCCGGCTGCAGCACCGGCGACTCCGGTCGAGGCTCCAGCTGTGGCAACTCCGGCTGCGCCAGCGGTTCCGGCCGCAGCGGCGACCTCGACCGCACCGGCGACAGCTGCCGCGTTGACGGCATTGGCCGTTCCGGCTGCGCCCCCAGCCTCCGCCGCGCCGAACGCGTCACCCGCTCCTCCGGCAGTCCAGCGACGACCTTTTTAAGCTCGGCCAGCTCCGCCGCCATCTTGCTTATCTCCTTGCGGTGACTGGCCGCCATCCTCTCGTAGCTGTCGAGGAGCTCAATGTGCCTCCTGCCCATATGAGCCCTCTCGAGCCGCGATTGTGTCAGCTCCGCCTTGAGTTGGTCGTGCAGTTGGACGAGTCGCGACGCCGCCTGCGTTACTCGGTTCTCCTCCGGCGTCGGAGAATCGGTGCGGGTTCCAACCCACCCTTCCAGAGCCTCTATCACCTCCCTGGACGTTATATCGTCCGTCGACGTCGTATCTTCGATACGAGGCGAGAGCGCCGCCGAGGTGGAGGAACTCGGCGGCGCCCTCACATCCTCTGGGGCCGGAGCCCGGGAGGAGGCTTTGGTGCTTCCGTCCTGCAGCTTTCGGCGGCTAACCGCTAGCTGCTTGGGCGGAGGAGGGCGCATCGTCTCGTCCCCACCGGAGCTGCTGGAAGACGACGAGTCGGTCAGGGTGAGATCCAGATCCGAATCAGTCTTTGGTGCGGGGATGATTTTCTTCTTGCGGTTCCTCTTCCGCCGTGGTGCAGATTTCCGGGTCTGCAGACCCACCGGGCTGTTCGCCCTGCTCCTCTCATTGGCGGTGTCGAAGTCTTCCGACACCGTCCCGGCTTGGGACGCGACCTCCGCGTCGTGGTGCTGCGCGACCTCCGCGCAGACTGTTCTGCTAGGTTTGGGTTTATATGTTGATGATGAATTCTCCATTTAAATCCCACGAGTATGACGCGATATAAACTACACTCCCTGGGTGACGCTCATTCCAGGAAGCTGGGTATATACTGTGGATTTCCCCAGGTGTCCACAGGTTTTAATCGACTTCGCTGTCGGGTTTTAAGACTTTTCCTTGTCGCGGGCCGGCCAATTAAGGCAAGCCCCGCGGCCTTCAGGATACCGGCTTCCCAAGTGTGGCTAGCACTCAGGTCGTTGTCGATATCTTGGAGGTTACGCGACGCGGGAGAGCAGCCAACTCTCCCAACACCGACGGTGGCACGAATGCCTGCCAGCCTCTGCGCGAGCAGTAGGCCGGCCCGTCCCGGGATCCCAAGGATCCTTGAGTCGCCCCCATGTCCCCTCTGAAAGCAGAGGGGTACTGGGAGCGACAGGACCCAGACTTTAAAGGCCTGGGCCCGCTAGCCCTAAAAAGGGCTTGTCGGGTTATTTGTCGACGGCTAGCAGAGCTCCTTCTCCTTGGAGTCAGAGTCTACTAACCGTCGTCCAGGGTGCACCAGCCTTCCCGCTTCCGTTCCCCAGGACCGCGGTCCAGAGGGAAAAGAAACAGGTAAGCCAACGTGGAGGTTACCCAACCCGCACCCCAGCTCGGGTGTAACTTGCCTTGTGTGGTTCACGTAACCACTTTCCTTCACCGTGGTGGACTGTGTGCTTGTCTGTCTGTCTAAGTTGTATTTAAAAAAAAGTTATAATTGCGTGAGCCTCTAATCCAACTTAATTTACCTGGATATCACTATTATAATATTAATAAATATGGAAATTATAAGCCTATTTATGTATACAGAACAGCACAAAGCAAATATTAACGAAGCTCATCAACATGTTAATGAGGTTTATTATTGAATGCACATTTTGGGCCTTTGATTTTACTGAAGTGAGAAAAATTAACAGAAATAATTATTGTAATTTGTGACACGTGTCATAAAGCGTTTAAGACTGAAATTTTAAGGCATTTATTATGCTAACTAAATATACTCTTAGGTGCACACGGCCCACCTGATGGGAAGTGGTTACCGTGGCCTATGGACTTGTGCAACACCAGGGGCGTCACACTTGCGTTGCCGACCCTGAAGAAATCTACTAATGCCCCTTTTGAAGAACCCCATATTGTAGGCGCATGGGAAAACCGCAGCAGGGAGTTCATTCCACAGCTTGAGTGTGCGTGGGATGAGTTTCTTTTATACCGCACAGTGCGTACCGTCTCAAGTTGCAATGTGTGGGGATGAATTCCCTGCCTACGGCCTACGGTGTAAAGGAAAGATCGCAGGTTTGAATCCCGCTTGAACTGACTTAGTTTTTTCCTGATCTCAATCGAGCGTTTATACTATTACAAAATTGGATTCAGAGACGAAATTAAGCTACATAAATTGCAAGATAATTTTGGATGCGTTGACATACAAGTGTGATTTTAGACGAGAAGAGGGCCAGATCGTGAGAGATGGCCCAGGGTCGGCCGGGGTGCGTGGGATATGCCTGTCAACCTCACCCACGCCCAAGCGACCCACAGGCGGCGTGCGTTTTAGTCGGTTCGCGTCCGACATAACCTCCTTCACCGGCTCCGGTGGGGAGGTATCCGTGGGGATTTTGCGCACGTAAAAAAAAAAAAAGTGTGATTTTAGACAGTTTCAAGATGTTACAGCCCTAGTTATATATTATGAATTTTAACTTGATACCTCTACATATTCCTGAGAGAAAGGTCTTGATAGACAGACAGACAGACAAACATACTGACAGACAGACAGATGGACAGTGAAGTAATCCTATAAAAGTTCGGCTATTTTCTTTTTAAGGTAATGAACCATAAAAATAATCATGCCAGGAAAATTTTGGAGGCAATTTTGACTAGGTAGGAAGTAGGTAAGTCTCTTCGGTTAATGTAGAGATAGATGTATGTAATACTAATCAGTGTGATAACTTACATCGATTGATCTTGAACCAGTAGGTATATGCGGTGTTTTCATTAAATTATAGGTTCCTGAATACCTTTTTTCAAAGCTTTTTCAAATACCTATGGTAAAGGGACTACTAACATCAATGAATGTTTTACCACCAACACTTTAGTTAGTCTACTGTTCACGTTGTCAGGGGCCATGGTTAATCGCTACACCACCGCTATTGAAGACTCACAGTACACTATTGTGAACTATCATCACTTTTACAAGGAACTGTAAAGCTTACAGGTAAGTAATACAGTCAGTAAAGTATAACTTCGCATCCTCTCTGTGGAAGTTCTCCGTGTTGACTTGACATAATCTAAGTTATAACTTTATAAAGCCATAACTTGTAAACAACGGTGTGCTAAGACCACTTTGATTAGATTTTGTTATTGAAGGATTTATTGAAACACATTGGTTTGTTTTGCAGCAAAATGTGTTACAGAACTTTAGTACGACCGATCTATGTTTGATTACAATGGTTAAGTTTGCGCAAGGTTGTTTCTGCTAAGTTGACTACAAAAATATGGTAAATAATGTGTATATAATTATGATACCTAAAAACATGTTTTTAATGATAACATAATGCGTTCTTATGATGTTCAGATGACACTAATTTTGTAGATGGATTAAAAACAGATAAAAAAATTTGGATTCAATTTCTATAACTATTTAAATGTTACTATATATCAGTACAGTACGAGTACTTACCATCAACATAGTATTTTGCTAGTTGCACTTTCATCTACTTTTCCGCTTTTCGCAAGCGTCTTCCGTCTGACGTTCCAACCGTAAGAGAAAAGCCTACGAAAGACATGCAATAGGTGTGCTTGACGTGGCCTTAAGGATGTAACATAACATAAACTCACGCCTTTATTTCCGAATTTTATGTTTAGGTCCCAATGTAATAGGTGGCGAGCCTATTGCCATTAACCAGGCACTTATAAACCTGCGATAAATACACACATAACTTCGAAAAGCATCGAAATTCATTGATGTGTGCCATGGTAAATCCTGATATCGAACCCGAGACCTCGTCTCAGCAGTCCATTACCCATATCACTAGGCTACCGCGGTTGTCATCAACATAGTATTATACGGTACCTCAAAGATGTTGATACTAATAATACGTCACTAATTGTACCTTCCTAGATGAAATAATTTCAAATATGCAGTTCTTAGAGAAGAGCATTAGAAGGTTTCTACAAGTTCGGCAGCATGAGTGTAACGCTCCTGGGGGCCAATTCGCCTATTTTATGTTAACGTACAAGATTGTAGCGACACCATAGATATGAGATTTTGACTGACAAAGAAAATTTTGTGCGCCAAGTTGATTAATCTCATCGTAGTGTCTTTACTGTGGTCTCACCGGTGTGGTGTTCGAAACTATAAAGCCAAAAATTGCCACATCAGTGAAATTAAAATGACACATGAAATAAATTCAAAATGCACGTGCTTTCTTATTTTCTTTCTTATAGTAGCTCATTATAAACGTATTTGTTGATACAAATGTACAAACATGGCAATGACCACTTAATTTACCCATAATTCACTTTAAAAATGAAATTAAGTATATACTTGCCACTATAAAAAACAGTGACACTGACTAATGACATTACTGACGTACGTAATATGCGTTATTTCCTTAGATTCATCCTCTTACATACTCTTTGGATTCATCTAAGATTATTTCGAATGTTATTGAGATGTTACTACGCATTTTCATAAACAAAAGATGTTATATAGTTGAATATAAATACAAGTATCACCACCCCATCTCATCGGCAGAGTGTCGCAAGACTCGCAAGACTCGCAAAAGGCGACTAACGGGAAAAAACCCACACGCTATCACTGCAAGAGAAGGAAAACTCGAAATAAAACCCTGTTTCATCCTGTCTGGCCAGCGTGGAAATAGTTGGCCAAAGCCTCTCAACATTGGGAGAGGCCTATGTACAGCAGTGGACTGCGATAGACTAATATAGAAAAATGGATAGAGTTATATAGAAACACAAAAGATATTTGTGCATTATTGTATACATATGGTGGAAATAATAAGATTGGGACAGTCGGAGCCGTTAGTCCGTATCTTTAAGGACATTGCAGAAGAATTCATGATCCAAGGTACGAAAAAGCACCAGTCTCATCAGACTAAACCCCTCTGATTAAATTAAAAGTGAGTAACAAAAAAGACTTTTTATATTTATAATATTTGTCACTCTGTCCATTATTTATTAACAAGTGCCTGCTTAACAAACGCCTGGCTTTCCTGCAGGTGATGAATAACTCTCATCCTCTGTTTTCAAATGATCTTGAACCTAGAAACAATGAAAGAAATATTATGTTAACACAATAAATTATAAGTTTTCTTTGTACATTCTTAGTACCTATGTTTAAATAGAGACCTAAATATAAATTAACTGTAATACCTTCTTTTTTTTCAGGTATCCAAGACTAATATACAAGACTGATTTTTGATAATTTAACTAAGCTATATCTAATATAAAAATATACATCAGCCATTATGTTTTTTACTTTTAAATACTATTTACCTTGGTTACTGATATTATAAAAGTAAGATTAAAAATTCATTTGTAACTGTTCTACGATATACAAATGATTTCTGGACAATGTCACTAATAAAGTTATATGTATTGAAAAAATATGTAAATACCTACTTACTATATATAAATATATAATTATTCCCAACTCAATTGATGTCGGCTTTCTAGTGTAACTAAGATATGGCTAAACTTTAACAATTTCAATGAAGTGACTGCCATCAGACCTCCACAAATAATTGGTGATATTGAAGATCTGTAGTAAGAATAGTCAGACAGCGACTGTTCGTCGTAAGAATATATTATTATAATATTACTGCGGACAAACTAATAGTGATAATAGACCAGTGTTTAGGTACTTCATCATCAACATCATGGAAATATGCACATGAGAGTGCTTCTTCCATTATATTATGTAATTCTTATAATAATTAGAAGTTAATATATATATATATAGTATAGAATATGAAAAATTACATACATAACATAACACAAACTCACGCCTAAATCCCTGAAGAGGTAGGCAGAGGTGCTAGCACCCACATTTCGTTGGTTTATGTTTAGGTCCCAATGTAATAGGTGGCGACCCTATTGCCATTAACCGGGCACTTATAAACCTGCGATAAATACACACAAAACTTCGAAAAGCTTCGAAAAGTCATTGGTGTGTGCCATGGTAAACCTGGGATTGAACCCAAGACCTCGTCTCAGCAGTCCATTACCCGTACCACTAGGCTACCGCGGTTTTTTGTAATGTGTAAATAACCAACTGACTTGGAATTCCTTGGTTGGTGCTCCGATGGGAAATTAACAAATTTATGGTAGGTATAGGGATAGATGGTTTAGTGCCTCTGTGACTTGTCTCACAGCTTTTGACACTGCAGTCTGTGTGGATTATGAAATGAACTGTGACCTAATAATGTTTGGTAGGACCCTGTCCCATAAATAACAGGAATATCAGAAGCTGAAATAAAAAGTAGGTATCAGAAAATGTCCAAGTGATGGTTAGATAATTTAAATTTAAAAGCATTTTACATGATGACATTTTAATTTAATTTCTTTCTTATCTCCATCATCACAGAACTTCCATCATTTCTCTGCTCTGATGGAATAATGTTACGGTTACTACTATCCTCACAATCCTGTGATGCAATTTGTCTCGCAGAGCTATGAGCTTTTAACCGTTTTAATACATTCCTCTTTATTCGATGCAAACTTCTTTAATATAATTAATCTATGATTCAATCAAACTATAATAAGCAAAGCCAAGATTGCTGTTTTATGTTAGGTATACTTCGAGACATATATTTTGGACCTAAAATGTGTTCTATACACGCATCACTTGTTTCATACTTAGGCGTCTTCTGAGAAAAGAACGGCGTGCTACGACGGTGGACTTGCTCAAATTCACCAAACAACTCGAGTATAGATTATTACAATACTATCAGCACGCGCCTAGGCTTTATTTGTCTCACGACTCAAGTCCAAGATATGTGTACGCAGGTATACCTGACGTACAAGTCGCAGCGGTACGATTGACATACTATAATAGCTGTCAAAAAAACGGTAGTCTGCTAACTTAAATTCACTGGAGTATTATTATCTCAGCGGCGTTGATTCGTATTGGTGCCAACCTAAACGGCCAAAATAGCCATATTGCCATATTAGCGAAATTAAATGTGTCAATTGACAATTATTCAAAATTTCAACATGCATATAAGGTAAAAGCACCAATAGCGGACACTAACCCAATGGATATGAATACTTTTGAAATAAATCCGTTATTTTAAGATAGGAACCACATGGTTTACCAGACTATTGACTTAAAAGACGCCTAATGGCATCTATAATACATGTTCAAAAATTCGTAACACTATTCCAACTGAATTTTGAGTTGCTGACGGTTGACATCAACTAATGTGAGCTAGTGAACACGGTCGTGTTGTTTCTTAAGATTTTTGTTAAGGGTGCTGATTTTAACAGGTGTGATCATTTAATTGTTAAATGTATGGATGTTTTCTTTAATACTTAGGCCCATTGCCTACCTACGTATTTTGGTTTGATTTTCTAGCAGATTTAAGCCATGTTCTCTATGGGTGCCAAAAAATGTAAAATTGTTCTTTCTTATATTCGTGATGAGCGTCATCTATTAACGCGAAAAGACACGTTTTAAATAAATAAATATTCCACGACATTCTACACAACGCTATCTAGACCCATGGTAAGCATAGCTTAAATAGCTTGTGTTATGGAATCTAGAATGCGGATAAACATACTTAGATACTTTTTTTTTGTAAATAAATACATATTATACAAATATTTGCACTGAGCGGGAATCGAACCCGCACCCCCTGCATAGCAGTCGAATGCTCTACCGCTACGCCACGGAGGTCGTCATTAGTTATTAGTTAAGCAAGTGTCATTAAGGTTAAAACCAATTAATTCCCTTTGTGAAACCGCAGTAGACTAGTGATGTGGGTAATGGACTGCTGAGACGAGGTCTCGGGTTCGATCCCAGATTTTAGCATACACCGTGACTTTTCGATGGTTTCGAAGTTATGTGTACACGCATTTTATCGCAAGTTTATAAGTGCCCGGTATTAACCGGGTCCCAATGGCCACCTATTACATTGGGACCTAAACATAAACTGGCAAAATGTGGGTGCTAGCACCGCTGCCTAACCCTTCAGGGATATAGGCGTGAGTTTATATCTATACTAATATTGTAACGCTGCAGAGTTTGTTTGTTTGTTTGAACGCGCTAATCTCTGGAACTACTGGTCCGATTTGAATGATTCTTTCAGTGTTGGGTAGTCCATTTATTGAGGAAGATTTTAGGCTATATATCATCACGCTACTATTTAAGGGAGCGGAGCATTGATAATAAATGTTAACAAATCCGGCAATTTTTCATACATATTTTGAAGACTAAAACATACGGGCTCAAAGGGATATGAAGCTTCAAAATATACCCCGGGCGAAGCTGGGGTGGGTCAGCTAGTTATGTTGTAAATGGATTTCACTCAAATATGAATTGTAAATAATTTATTTTAACAAAAAAAGTTGCCGATTTTTAGTTTGTATTTCGCACGAAGCAAAACGTGTCAAGCCCTTTTATTTGATAAGTGCCCATATTGAGAGAGTTGAGAAAAAAATGTACTCCGTCATTTTGTAGCGGCAGCCATTTGGGACCGGTTTTTTTTCAAACATAGTTAAGAACACTCCCGACTAATATACCTTTCAAACAAAAAAAATGTTCAGGAGCTACGATGCCACAGACAGACACACACATACAAAGAGATATGTCAAACTTATAACACCCCGTCGTTTTTGCGTCGGGGGTTAAAAAGATTTTAAATAGTTTTTACAGAATAGTTTCAGAAGTACAGAGTTGGCGAGTAACTTCTGGCAGTAGTGCATTTTGGTTGCTCGCCAAAGCTGCCAAGGAAAACTTCTGCCAGTCTTGCCTCCATCGCCGCTACAAAAACCCGGCTGTAGTCTGGCCCATGGCGCTAAGGAGAAAGCCGATCTCTTGGGTTATCTCTTCACGTCAAACTCGACTATGATGACGGGAATGGCGAGCCACCTATTATTTCCTGTGGTGCTTCCATGACCGAAGTAAAAATCACGCAACGGGTGGTCCGGCGAGAATTTAAGTCCCTAGATGTTCGAAAGTCGAGTGGGCCAGATAGCATACCGGCGATAGTGCTTAAGCACTGCGCCCCCGAGCTGTGCTCTGTACTTGCATGCCTTTTCGCACTCTCTTACTCCGCGAGACAAGTCTCGGCCTCGTGGAAGGCTGGTGACAGGCAAGATCCGTCCAATTACAGGCCTATCGCTATCACCTCCCTTCTCTCGAAGGTGATGGAGCGTATTATCAATACACAGCTCCTGAGATACCTTGAAGGATCGATCGATCTACTGAGCGACTGACAGTACGACTTTCATCACCGTCGCTCTACTGGTGACCTTCTTGTGTATCTCACAAACCGATGGGCTCAAGTCATCGAGAGTCAGGGTGAGATTGAGGTCGGTGACAATCACGAACACTCTCTGGAGTATCCGATTGGAGACGACTAAACCTAGTCCAATTCAACCCCACTAAGACCTATGTATATTCACCGCTAAGAAAACCTCATTCATTGTAGGGCCGCAATTCCTGGGCACACCGGTTACCATTTCCTCGAGTATCGGGATCCTTGATGTCGATATCTCCAGCGAAGTCCAGTACCGCAGTCATTTGGAGTACAAGGTTAAGTTGGCATCAAAGAACATAGCTCAACACAGCGAAGAAGTACTTCACTGCAGGGCAGCAACTTCTTTATAAAGCACAGGTCTGGCCCCACATAGAGTACTGCTATCGTCTTTTTGCCGGAGTGCCTTCATACCAGCTTGCCTCCTTCGACTCAGTGCCTTTGCATTGAGGCTGGTCGACAATCCCATACTCGCAGGTGATGTGGAACCTATCCGCCTTAGGAGGGACTTTGCTTCGCTGTGTGTGTTCTACTACTTCTATCATGGTATGCTCGCAATAGATAGGAAATTCATCGCCACACATTGCAACCTGCGACGGTGCGCACTGTGCTGTATGAAAGAAACGTTATCCCACGCACACTCAAGCTGTGGAATAAACTCCCTGCTGTGGTTTTTCCATGTTAAGAACATTCCTGTTTCTTCAGGGTTCGGTTACACGTCCATAGGCCACGGTAACCACTTTCCATTAGGTGAACCGTGTGCTTGTTTGCCACCTAAGTGTTAATACTTATTCTTTTACATATCTACACCCTTTTTACATTTATAAAAAAAAACTACTTTTTACAATGGGTATGAAGTTTCTATGGGTCTATTAAGCTGTATGTATATTTTGTGTGTGCGTAATTATTTATATCATTAGGGAGCTGTAAGAGATATATTTATATCGATTACCTTGAATATCTAGGAATGTAAGTATTTATGCCTAGAAAGGTACCACAGCTAGTGATTACGAGAAGTGCTGTACTAATTTTAACCTTGTAAAAAGCTATAGTCAGTGTTGGTCAGTTATAATTATTATTCTGCATGGTTGCAGGTTGAATTGATTTCTTACTTATTTAGTTACATTAAAGTTATCCTAAAAATAAGAACAACAGATTCATTAACCATAAGCTTTAGATTTTGGTGTGCTAACTGTAAACACTGATTTTTACGTTTGAGATCATTGAGCAAGATCGTTTGAGTGTCCTCATAAAAAAAATAGTTTTAACCATTTATTACGTGTTCTGTAACAACGACACTAGTCCGTCGCCGTGAGTTGCAGTACTCGTCTTAGGTCAGATATTATTATATCTTTTGCACTTATGTATATCACATTTTTATAATGACATCACACCCGAATTTGACGTTTTTCAACAGTTTTTCACGATCTTCTTAAGCTAACAAATTAAAAACAAATTTTTATTTATTTCTTATGTATTTACGCGAAAAAAAATTGGAATAGGAATAAAGTAAATATCTATAACTTTTAAGATAGGTTTCCAAAATTTGGTAATAATCATTATTGAAAATAAAATTTCGCCCTTATCAAAAATCTTAAGAAACAACTGTTCAAAATAAACTTACGACAGTGTTGTGAGTTTTGAAAATGTCTTATACATGCCATTAGGCGTCTTTTAAGTCAGAATTATGTGAAAAAAAGGTCAGTTTCTTAAAATAGAGATTTTTATTTAAAAGTGTCCACTATTGGGTAAGTGTCTAGTATTGGTGCTTTTACCTTAGCAAATACTAAAAAAAAAAAAAATTTTTACTTGCTACGTTTAAAAAAATTACAGGTTTATTGACATTGACAATGGCATATTACTTTATTGCAAAGCCAAGTGTAAACAAACAATTTATTCGCAGAAAGAAATAATTATTCGCTCACTGTCTAACTCTATTCTCTATCTTTTTATTTACGATTTAATTTATTCTCCATCTTTAAATTTCTTCAACCATAAAAGTTTCCGAGGGCTATCATATTACAGACATCAGAAATCTACCTAATGTTATAATGTTGTGGAAATTGTTGGCAATGTTGGCATACGTAAGTTAACGTGAGGCTTACGTTGAACCACCACGTTAAATGTATACTAACACTCGAACACAAATATTTCGGAGAAGTTGTTCATTGTGACTGCTACCAGTGATGAAACATTAACTAAGATCGCCAAAGTGTAGTGTTCATCTGCAAGTAGATGCAAATATGCCATTTGTTTAGCAAAGTGTCTCTTTAAGCATTTCGATGAATCAATGGTTACTTCAACTGTGAGTTACTGGATTAAACCAAAATTAGCATAAAGAAGACTGGTTCAATTTTATAATCTTCCATCATAGGTGTGATCTCTGACAGAATTACGAATGACTTGTCATTAAGTTAGAATGCCCCATAAGCCAAAGAACCATGAAAAACTATACAAAAGACAGACAACTGCAAGACAATTTTAAAGCTCAAATTATGGTGCAAATGTATGGTGTACACAAATCTAAGACCTCTTTTGTATAGCTGAGCACTAAGAGGTATTACACAAGTACTGGATTGAAATGTGACGACCATGTTAAAAAAAATGATACCATCTGCTGAAGATTTTTGGGAAAAATATACCTAAATTTCAAACAATTTTAGATATATTGGAAAATAAAAATACATGCATGATTGTAATGTTTTTTTATTCATTATTAATAATGGAATTTGTAGTCATAGTACTTTCTTGTGTTGAAGGTAGCGCTTCTTCATCAGGTATACTTTCATTTATATGAGATGCATGCATACACATGCATGCACACTCATAGGTACATCTTCATCGGGCTTATCCTTATTGTAAGAAATCAAACCATTTGTACTTCTGACTACTATCTTGAGCTTCTCTCGCACGGTTTTGTTGTTCTTATGGGATTTTCATAACAACACTAGTGTCATCTCTCTTCACTTTCTACTCAGTGTCTACAATTTGTTAATATTAGCTTAGTTTAGGCCTAGCCTTCATTCTTGTCCAATATATCTATAGTCCATTCAACTGAAACAAATATTCAGACTTAAATTATTTTTATAATCAATAAAAAAAATAGGACAGTCCTACAAAGGATTATATTATGATATGTCTCATATAAACATAATAACTTTGGTTGTCCATATTTCATGTGCTGCTGTACTCTTCATTAGAATGTGATAAAACCTAGTCAAGTTAGTAAGTACACTTGCAAGAAAGTTTTTGGTATAGTGAGATTACTACAATGTCCATGATTATGTAAGTTGTTATCCTGTGCTTTAATTGGAGTATCGGATAGACTATCAAAACACAACTTATGTTAATACTATGAAGTTTGTACAGGTATGCAGGTAATACTCACATTAATCTACTCAAATTAATCACTGAAGGTTTAGTGAGGATAAAATAGTGGTCATAATAGGCCAGTGCTAAGGTATGTCTTACCGCCATAAACACCTATACTATGCAATTCTTATAATAATAAATAGATAATGAATATCTAGAACCAATAGAATATGAATTATGTGTAAATAATCAACTCACTTGGTCTTTATGCAATCCTTTCTTGCTGCTCCAATGGAAATTTAACATATTAAAGTAGGTAAGTATATGAAGAGATAGTTTAATGCCTCCATGACTTGCCTCACAGCCCTTGACACTGTGGTCTGTGTGGGATTTGATAGACCCTGCTGCATAAATGACAGGAATATTAGAAGCTGAAATAAAAAGTAGGTATCAGAAAACTTCTAAGTGATTGTTAGAACATTTACACATTAATAATATTTTAATTTTTTTTAATTGGGAGAGGCCTATGTCCAGCATGACACTGTGGTCTGTGTGGGATTTGATAGACCCTGCTGCATAAATGACAGGAATATTAGAAGCTGAAATAAAAAGTAGGTATCAGAAAACTTCTAAGTGATTGTTAGAACATTTACACATTAATAATATTTTAATTTTTTTTAATTGGGAGAGGCCTATGTCCAGCAGTGGACTGCGGGGGGCTAATTGATTGATTGATATTTTAATTTAATTTCTTAAATCTTACCTTCATCACAGATATTCCATCATTTCTTTGCTGTGATGGAATAATGTTAAGGCTGTTTATGAGCTCAAACAAACCTTTTACTAAATTCTTCTTCGGGCGGTATATAGAAAATGTTACTGTGTCTAAGAATAGCACGAGTTCGGCAGCAATTCCTTGGAGATTTGTGTTGATGATATGATCTTCGTCGTGAGCTGCTTCTAGCAATTGTCATCGTGCGTAATGTTTATTGTTTTGAAGGGAAACATTGTTTAAACTCAACGGGAATACTACTAAAAGTAAATCCGTACTAATATCGCTTGAAATGAGAAGTGGCGGCAATTAATCAAGAGATACATCACTAATCGAACTATATTAAACACGAAAACACACACGAAAAAGGTGCATCTGCAGAGTGGCATCTCTATTAATTCAGAAATGTGAAATGGTCGACATGCAGCGGTTGAAACAGCTGTCAAATAATTAGTAGAATACCAATTATCAAATTATTACAAAGATATTGGGCCGCTATTAGTTAGTAGACTACCAATTTGTAACATTGACCAAAATGAGCTACAAAAAGAGCAAAATTATTGCGTCATCACACCACCGGAACACTATTTCATTAACAGACTTGCCCCTAATTTGTATCAGTGACCACTATGAAGCCACAACTACGATGACTACCGACAAGCCATCGCTTTAAATTTTTAGCAGAATACGAAAAGTGCAAAATTATTACGACGACACACCATGCAAACACTATTTTATTAGGCGAATTGGCCCCTGTTGCATACGTCCATAGGCCACGGTAACCAGTTTCCATCATCTGGGCCAAGAACACGGCCGACCTGAGTTGTATAAAAATACTTATTAATAAAATAATTTATTAATAAATGTATATGATATTGTGACTGAAGAATGGTTCATGGATATATCTGAATGTTTTCTAAATGGGTGTTTGAAGATAGCATACTAACAAAATGAAGACAGGTGAAACCTTCAAAACTTGAGTTTCCTCATTCTTTGTTCCAGGTCGAACCAAACGGTTCAATACCTCGGTTCTTTGCCCAGCTCGAACCAATCAGTTCAGACCTCCTTCCTTTGTTAAATAAAGAATTGGAATGGAAGCAAATGTTCAAAAATTTTAAAATCGTTTATTGATCACGAGTTCATAAGAGTGTTTGTAGATTGTCCTACATCACAGAAAGATGTATATAGTGTAGAGCAATAGTTCTTAGCAGTACTCTTTAGCAGCTTAAAGTCAAAATCGAAAATCACATATTCTGTATAGACCTATTAAATGATTTGAAAGCTCATGTTTTTTTTATACCACTTAGGTGGCAGACAAGCACACGGCCCACCTGATGGAAAGTGGTTACCGTGGCCTATGGACGTTTGTAACACCAGAGGAGTCACACTCGCGCTGCCGACCCTGTAAGTACAGAGTTTCTGTGCCATCAGTGTACAAGATAAAGCAGGACAATCAGGCTAAAAACAATTGGTCTGGGTGTTTCTATGTATAGTATGTATGTACTTACAAAAAAAAGAATCTAAGTATGTTTGATTTTTAGAATTTGTATTTGACATTCATTGACATTTATCTATTTTATTTTGATTGATCTATAATTTTATTTGTTTGTGTTTAACTTATAATATTTGCATGCCTAAAGGTAAAATATGGCTGAACCTCTTGTTTTATGAACCAACATGTTGTATTGTACCCATATTTGCAAAATAAATATCTTATCTTATCTTATCTTATCTTATCTTATCTTATCTTATCTTATCTTATCTTATCTTATCTTATCTTATCTTATCTTATCTTATCTTATCGTATCCGCATTCTAGATCCCATAGTGTGCTAGTATGCTTACCATGGGTCTAGATAGCGCTGTGTAGAATATCTTGGAATATATTTTATTATTTATTTATTTATTAATGCTAATTTTCATGTGCAATCTGTATTCATTGTTCATCAAACCTAAAATGTTATCTAAACTCTAGTCATTTACAAGAAATAGAAGCACGTTATCAAACATTGCCACGCATTACCGTCTCTTCCACCTCTAATTACTGTAACTAATCGCTGAATTAACTGGAATGGTTATCATTACAAAGATTCTGTGGACAACAATGGCCAAGGGAAACAAATGCAATATTGCTGTTATCTTTTTGAACAAAAAGTCTTAAATAATTCAGATATACTTTTTATCCATGATACCGCATGTACAATTGTGGACAGTGGAATTTAAAAGAACTTTATAAATGAAAAGAAAGTTATCTCATTATCGCAGTAAAATAAAATACTAGTGTTTTTAATTCCAGCTGTCTGTACATTCATTATTATCATAGTGGGCCTGGTTGTATCTAAAACTTCCTCTTGGGAACTTCTATATTCTTTCTCTTGATGGAACGACTGCGGTCACCCACCTCAACTTCGAGAGAAATGTCAGCGCCAGAGCGTATACGATACGATCCAAAAAGACGAATCTATAACCCTAAACGTCTACCGACCCCAATCTATGTTTTTTAAGGCGAATGAAAGCATAGGACAAAGCCAGTGTTAAATGATAAAATAGTGAATAAAAAAATCAGTACACATATATGTGAGAAAATTAGATTGTACCTTTTGATTTACGAAATTTAATATGAAAATATAGAAAAAATATTACTTACATTATCACGAAGAAGCGTCATAATTCTCAAAAGCCAGCGTTATTAAGTTTCTCGTACCTGAATATAAAGGAGACGCAATTTGGTGACTAATAATAATTTTACTTTTTACGATGTGTTATAAGCAGCTTTCCTTTCCTTAGCGAGAAATTTAATTTGGTTGGAGACACCTGCTTGAATCACACGAGCACAAACATCCTTTATATTAATCAAAGTTGGGACGATGTTACTTATTTTTTCGTTACAGTAAGAAAATACCTTTGACGCTCCGTTAAAAAATACTATTTCTTTTTTTGGTAAGAATATTTTTGTAACTGCTAAAAACCTACAGCATCTTTTTTATGGTTGTTTGTGATGGCACACAGCTTCCTTAATGGTATATTTTATAATTTCGTACATAGAGTAATAAATTGCCCTTTTGAAAAAAATTAAGCGGTATAAAAAGGTGAACCGTTTTTGGAATCGTTTTATAGTATCGTAGGTTGTGGTAAATTGAGTTGATTAAAATTAATATTCTGAGGCGGCAAGGACTAGGTTTCCAATACTGCAACATCAACGCAGAGTTGCTAGCCTTTCTGTGTTTTCCGATGCACTTCGGAAAGAATACGTTTGTGTTCCATAACCTCATTCCTCTAAGCTCCTTCTATTAGCGAACAACTAGACCAAGGGCGATGCACCGTCTTAAGCGTTTAGTGCCCTTGATCCAATCACTGAGTCTTACTGGTTAAACTTGGTCAATATGCCACACGAAAAGTTTTAACAATTCATTCATTCATTTTGAGTACTGGTATAGAGTGCATCACCTGCTTGAGTCTGTTTCCCGACGAGTGTCAACTCTAGAGTGAATAGATTTAGATCTTGGTAGGGCCCATGTGACCTACACCCAGATTCCATATTATTCGGGTCCAGTGACGATGGGTCCCTATAGCCCGATTTCTGCCGGTTTCCCTTTGCAGAGATGGAAGAGATGATTAAATTTGACAAACTAGAGCTTCTTTAGAATTTTTCAACCAGCTTTCCTTATGAAACTTTTCACCCTTCGCCACAGCTAGTCTCTGATTCTACCAGCACTATTTTACCGTATGAAAATAAAATATACAGAAACTAAATGGTTAATACCACCAGTAGTTGAAACAAAAGCCCCAGCTATTTGAAAATTAGAGCACAAACTAAAACCAACCCAATTTGTGCTGTTCCCAGTTTGGCTTTAGTTTCTAATGTTTGCAGGTCTTCTGCCCGCCACCTTGCGGGACTTGCTTTATTGATAATATTCCTACTTAATTCTGTTTTAGTTTGCCTCTACGATGCGTCGAAGAATTATGAACAGCGAACTTACGCACTGAACATTCCTATTTTGCAGGTGTATAATCTTGAGATTGAAGTTCTTATGCTTGTTATGTAATTAAAAAAACACATAACGAATAAATAACATTATAATCAATTAACTTAAAGAGCAGTCATTAAAGTCTTACCAAAATTGAGAAACTAACTTCAATTGATCGAAGATTAATATAGGCTAATATCTTCAGAATAACTTCAGTCAAATTAAGGAATACTCACTGCAGATACGATACGAATATAAATTACTTGACAAGTGTTGCAAGAATTATTTTACAAGATTTTCATACCCATTATTGTTAGTTGAGTGACTCGGTCGTGCCGTGTTTTAATTATCTATGCGATGGGTTTCTCGGAAGCTCTGCAATATTCCTCTTAATATAAATTTACATTTTAACGGGCAGTTACTGTGCAGCAGATTGAGGCAGCCGCTTGAAATATAGCATTATACTGCTCAACATGCATTTAAACTGCCTTAAAACTATTTTAAGTTATTACTACATTCTCATATTGAATAACTAAATATCTGATATTGCATTTTAGTTTTTGTATTCAAAATTTTAACATAAATAAAATATTCACAATTATACAAGGTATCGGAACTTCTCGCGAATTATATTTTGGAACTTACTATTTCTCCCGACGTTTCGGATGCGTTGCAGCACCCGTGGTCACGACTTGACTAGTCTTCGAGTGTCGAGAGGTATGCGGGAAACATTTTTTGAGCGCCTACCCACCATTACACTTATTATGAGCGGTTAGGCTGGCGACACACCTCGGCACTGTGTTTTTTGGTTTTAGTATCTTAATCACTGGATTCCACGTTCCGGATAGTTTGAATCCATCTTCCCTATTGAAATTTTATATTTTTTGATTTCAATGGCTTCACACACAATCTGTGAATAGTAGTGGCGATCAGTGGAGAGGACTTTGGGTTGATGAAACTCAATCTAGTGATTGATATCCGACTCAAGATGTTCTGCTACTGCCGATTTGTTGAACTGACGGTCACAGCTGCGATATGTTCTCTCACTCTCCCTGCAATGGTTCGCTTGGTCTGGCCTATGTAGGAACTACCGCAGCTGCAATCAACTTTATAAACACCCGGTGTTTGTAGAGTCATGACGTCCTTCGATGTTTGCACGTATTTCGCTTCTTTGGCGAACGGGTTACACATCATCATCGACTTGAAAACTTCTGTAAGCAAGATCCGATTTTGTTCGTTACACCTTTCACATACGGCTTTTATGCCAGTTGGCGGTCAACACCCGGCAGCATCTTCCTCGGTGCACGTCGCGGCTTTCTGGCACTCGTACCATACCCGTTCACCTCAAGAACCCCCTGAACATGATCTAACTCCTGCTGTAGGTGCTCAGGGTCACATAGGTGATTAGCTCGCTTGATGAGCGTCAAACTTACGGATTTTAAGTGAAGTGGGTGATGATGCGAGGAGGCGTGCAGGTATCTATCTGTGTGAGTGGGTTTACTATACACAGTGTGGGCCAAGGCGCCATCAGTTCTTACCATCAACTTTATGTCTAAAAGAGACAATGTTCTTTTGTTCTCAATCTCATACGTAAACTGTGTCTTCACATGTAATGAGTTAACATACTCAGTAAAGCGTACCACCTGCTCACTGTTGCCTTTAAATATACAAAATATATCATCTACGTACCTTTTTCATAGCCTAATCTGGGCGTGGGCGGTCTGAGACACCATTTCCTCAATATGTTCCATCCAGAATTATAAATGCACACCGCGAAAGTTTAAAAATAACATATATAAATATTATTCTGATAGTGTTTCCCTGTTTCTGAAGGTGAGCCATGTGCGAAAAAGCTCCCTTTTAAATAACATCTCTTTGATATAAGTAACTTTATTAAAGTTAATTTGAAAACTATTTGAAATTAAGTTAAACGCAGTTGAGCAACACTGGCTGAGTTCCCGGAACTTATTTCAGTAGCTACAACTACGTTCATGCTTCAGGGCATATAAGCTTCGGTGCGGAAATGAACTGCCAACCGCAACCGCATTTTTCTAGTATAAATTCTATTTAGATAATTAACTCTGTTTTTCTTGTGAATATTATATTTAAAAAATAGCTTAAAGCAAAATATTTCGAAACACTTGGGATTTTTAAGCCTGTAATAAATCTTCGCGCTGTGATGAAAAGATTTCAGATTTTTATGAATCTTTTAGCGAGTCATAAGCAAATTTTTAACTTCCCGAATTGAAATGAAACTTTTTAGTACGAAAATAGGTCATCTGGTTATAAGTTTTAAGTATCTCACTGCAAGTTGGACTAAAGAAATGTTAGAGAAGTTTTAGAGTAGTTCGTAGTGAAAATTACAGCTAGGCTGCTCTGTCGGGGGCTGCCTATTGAGAGGAAATTAAGTTTTGTTTGGAAAGTCGATAAAAGTTTGCAACGTTAGAAACTGTAAAAGAAAAATTGGAAAGCTAGATGTTCAAAAGAAAAATCTTAGCAAAAATTCTTTATGAAATTTCAAAAGCAGCAAGTTCATTTACAGTGACGACAAGTTAGAATTTGTGAAACCATTGAAGCAGGCCGCACTTCAAAGCAGCAAACAAGAAGCATACAGTAAATGCTTATGGAAGCAATTAATGCACCCATAACCTATATTTATCTTTATTAACCTTGGGTGTGCGGCCTGCTTTTGAAAGCTAATTAAAATGTCTCGAGGGGACGTTTATTGAGGCTCACCGCATGTCTGTCA
Source organism: Eilema griseolum (assembly GCA_963662185.1). Classification (NCBI taxonomy): domain Eukaryota; kingdom Metazoa; phylum Arthropoda; class Insecta; order Lepidoptera; family Erebidae; genus Eilema; species Eilema griseolum. The sequence continues at coordinate 13,768,447 of OY759232.1, read as the reverse complement.
CAGCGAATTCAACTTGCGAAACGACAATAACTAGATGCACACTGAAATTCACTGGCTATCTGGACAGAGGCAGCCTTTTGTGTGGATTTACCAATGTGTCCAACTAGCGGAGCCGAGCAGGCAATATGTGGTGAAACAAATACGCCTTTGAACTGGGATCCCACAGTTTCTGTATGTTTGTGACAGTAACAAAATGGCGTTTCTTGTATGGTTGACATTCACTTCTGTATGTGCGCAGTCAATGATAAAGTAGAAGAAAAGAATATATTCACAGTTTAAGCTAACGCAAGCTAAGATGAGTTCCTAGAGTCCCGGCTCCAATAACCGGGGCGTGAAAAAGCATAATTATGATGAATCAAAGAATCAAGAATCAAAGAATCAATTTCATTTATTCAGTTTAGGCACATAAAGAGCACATATGAACGTCAAAATTTTACAATTATGTATGTCAAGAAATAATATAAAAATATTAAATAATGTAAAAATAAACCATTGGAAAATGATTCTTTCGCTGGTTCGGTAGATTAGTTCTACTGAGAAGATACCAGCAAGAAACTCAGCGAACTACATTAGAACTAGATTATTTTTCTTTTATAAATTTGTTTTGGTTTACAATTTATTTTGTGCGAGCAAGCAAGAGACTTATGTTGACCACACATTAACATCATTAAGGTACTCATCCTTTTTATAGTAACCTTTACTCATTAAAGTTTTTTTCACTTCTATTTTAAATTTATTTATTGGCATATTAATCAAGTCCTGAGGAATTTTATTAAATATTTTTATGCAGCTGCCTACAAATGAATCACCAACCTTGTGAAGCCTAAGTTTTGGTACAACTAGTTTATTTTTATTTCTCGTATTAAAATTGTGTACATCAGGCCGTCAAGCTGATTGTTACTATTGTATCATGGTGTGTCTATGTAATGGTGACCCTCTTTCCCGAGACTTTGCCTTCAGCTTACCATCAGGCGGGGAGAAGTCTACTTAAAAAAAAGATATGTATATTCTGATACTACATTCTCCAAAAGTTCTCAGAATAATTTAATCTCACCTCTAGCTGTTCAACATATTATATTTCTCCGTAGAACACCGATCTGTATGTAATTATACACATTTGTTAGATATTACCTAAACTCAAATACGTTATTTTGCAGGGAGTAAACAAATGAATAGTATGGCTTTTAAATCTATTGTCTTACGATTTTTTGCTCTTTGTAATGTTTGGGAAGGAATGGAAATAAAGTGTGGAAAATGGTCCCTAAGTTCACTGATTTGATTGCATATTTACATAATGAGAAAACATATTTATTTTGATATCTAATTCTCAGCAATTTCATATATAACCTAATAATAATTAGAAATATAAAAGAAACTTTAAATGTCGAAAGATCGAAATAGAAAGTGACTTAAGCAGGTAATTACCTAGGTAGTCTAAATAAGGACTAGTCAAAATACCTCAGAGGATCATCATAATGGCCAAGCTTCTAATTTTCCGAATAAATTTACACATTTCTATATGAAAATTGCTACGTGGCCCATAAAAATTAATCAACATTAATTGCTCTAAATTCAACGTTATTTTCTTTTGAAAGCTGCTAAAATTAATTAAACGTTATGCGAAAACGCGTTATTAGCTATTGAATAGGTGCTATGCAGCTTAAAAGTGAGTTAATGTTGTCATATATCTGTAGCGGTTTTATAGCGGATAATAAAACCCGATGTTACGATATGTGCTCAAGGAATTATGAACTGAAATAAATTTTTAACATCCTTCGCAGCAATAACATCCTAAAATTGTTACGAACGTATTACAGAAAGCACTTTTACATCACTCGAGAGCATTAATCACCAGAGCTGGCATCAACGGACGGTAAATAATTTACTGCTGATATCGAGCCTTCGCACCATAAATCCTCGTCATGAAATAGCAACTGGATTGACAGTTACTCGATTATAATCAGTGGTAGCACCCAAAATCCTTTATTAATCGCCTGCCAACATCGTTACTTAGAATGCTTTCTGTTTACTGTTATACTATCAGAATCGAATTTATGTATATGAAACTGTCTATCTGCAGGTGTTTGTGACCCCACCAAGAACCTTCAAACTTCCTTCGGGATCAAGTCAACCTCACCTGCATACCGATACACCGGTGCTTGTCTGCTTTGTTTTCTATACAGTCGAAACAGAAACTCTTCCCTGGTCTTGCAAACGTCTATAGGCCACGGTAACCAACCTTTCCATCAGGGGGACGTGTGTTTGTCTGACACTATGAGGTATATAAAAAAAGGTGCAGACTTTACTCTTGGTAACTCTTTGTCTGACCTCCTAATCTTCGATTAGGCTTCACTTGTATGAAAACACAAACAGTCATGCTAACTAAGTATAGCTTGTAATATCGGTTCTAGAAGTGGTTAAAAACTCTTAAACATTTTGAAAACAGATTTATTTATTTTAAAAAATAAAGGTATATTTTCCCGGAATAAGAGTCTCCAGTTAGTGTTAAAAACTGTAACTATATACCACTACAAAAAAGAAAAGCTTTGCATCGATTGAGATCAAATTTTGACATGATATATATACAACCCACTTCACAGATGTTTCTTTAAATTTATCGCATTTTTAAATGGTGAAGCCAGCTCAGTACTGCTGGTATAAGATAAAATCTAACCAAATAGCAATATCAAATAATCACACATGTCTATCCCTAAGGTATAGCCAGAAGCGTATTATCTACAGGAATATTTATTGGTTCTTCGTAATAGGAAATAAGCCTACTCCTGTCAATCGAGCGCTTTGGGATTAAAACACGGCGAAATTGGAAGTAAGTCGAAACGTAAAAGTATCACTAGCATATATATATACATATATACATCAGTCACATAATACAACAGGAAACTGAACTGTATATTTTAGTGCCACAGAATTGCTTATCTGGAATTTTTTTCACGTAGGAAAATCATAAATAGAGGGACCGCCCTTCCTTCCTTGAATCATTTATGTTCCGATATTGTAAACGTCTATATGCATTATATTTTACATTCTGTGAACGGATCAACGATATTTTAGCGTTTCCATATTACCAGGTCAGGCTTCACGTAATATAGGATGGTATATCTTTTTAATCTATCCGTATTTGCCGCATTTTGCAGTCATGGATGGATAATAAAACTTCAAGATTTAGTTCGGCTTTAGTGCCGGTTTCCAATATTTATTCAAGTATATTGATATAACCTTCAATATACTTTTGACTTTATTGTTACTTTTTATAATTAGATTGGTAATGTAATACAGTTTATACAGTAGTATTACCATACCAATCTAATATCAGCAATCGAATATAATAGTTTGCATCAAATAATTAGAGAAAGAATAAATAAAAATCGACTTGTCACTAAGCTTTTAATGGAAGTCAATTTATTCTTTAATTTCGCTCTGAAGTGTCTAACAACATAAAAAGATTTCTACTTATTTTTAACCTATATTTTAGAACAGTATTTGATCGAAGAAGTTAGTTTCCTTTTTTTATTTCCACGTCAAACAACTAATTGAAAATAATTTATTAAGTTCCTCACACCTCGCAACCTAGATCTGTTAATCCTACGAAAACAACAAAGAAGTATAAACAACTATTTCCAATAGGAAGGCATAACATAGCATTACCTAAACTCACGCCTATATCCCCGAAGGGGTAGGCAGAAGTGCTAGCACCCACATTTCGCTAGTTTATGTTTTGGTCCCAATGTAATTGGTGGCGAGCCTATTACTATATACTAACCTATTAATATATCTATAGCCTATTAATATATATATATACTAACCGGGCACTTAAAAACATGCAATAATACACACATAACTTCGAAAAGCATCGAAAAGTCATTTGTGTGTGCCATGGTAAAACCTGGGATCGAACCCGAGACCTCGTCTCAGCAGTCCATTACCCATACCACTAGGCTACCGCGGTTGTAATAGGAAGGCAGGCATAACAAATTCCTCAAAATAAGTAAAAGTCTTGTTTACTAGTGGCCATATAGAATGAAATATAATAACACATACATAGAGAAATGTGATACGAGAGAAGACACTGACTTCTAACTATAACATCAATGTGAATATACTATTCGGTGCCATTCACATGGCACCCTCCTTCCACTCACCATCCGTATTTAAATAACGTACTATGAATATCGACATATAATACTACGGAAGGCTACATTTACGTCAAAATTAATAGCCTTTCCCGCCCACCAGTTACTAGGTCAGAGGTCGCACGAAGCTTCAATTTAGCATACCACTCAGATATTAAGGTGTGAGATATAACGTAGTCAAGTGGTCCACCTGAGCTCCCTTCGCCGAACCTTAGGCACCAGCTAAATAATAACGTAGATTAAATAGTTACAGATTTGATCCGGCTTGTTGCAAACAAGATGTAATTTTGTAACCATATGCAGGTAATAATGGATTTATACCTAGTTAGAACTATACTTCCCCTTGGGAAGATGACTTCAAAAAGGTAGCTGGTCCGATATGGAGGGGCATCAGAAGGTTTCTTCATGGTCGGCAGCGCGAGTGTGACACCCCTGGTGTTGCATACGTCCTTAGGCCACGGTAACCGCTTCTCATCAGGTGGGCCGTGTGCTTGTCTGCCAACTAAGTGGTATAAAAAAATATATGGACCCGTATAGCGAGAGAAAGGAATACGTGAAAATCTTAGAGGAGGCCGTTGTCGACAGACAAGCTGTTTCACATAAAAATACAGTTGCCGATCACTTAAATTCGAGCAAGAATTGATTTAATTTTAATATTAAGTATTAGTTTTTAGTAAGTAGGCATGTAAAGATGTTATGCATATAAAAATGAAAGAAACAGCAATAAAGGAATACAGAATACCGCGGTTATAATAAATTCGTGTTGTGTTCCCAGCGGTGCGTAGGGTAGTCAGAGCTCACAGGAGAATTTGTGCTGTCAGTGGGATGACTAAAGGCCTGTCCTGCTTTGTCCTCTACACTGACGGCACAGAAACTCTGTGCTTACAGGGTCGGCAGCGCGAGTGTGGTTTCTCTGGTGTTACACACGCCCATAGGCCACGATAACCACATTCCATCAGGTAGGCCGTGCGCTTGTCTGCCGCCTAAGTGGTATAAAAAAAATAAAAGGTTTTTTTATTTTTTATTTAGAAAGTTCACTAACATATGCCTAGTTGCCATTTTTAAATATTATTCATGTAGATAACCTTCATAGGCACATTCACAATACATTATCAAAGATTTATCGCAATTGCATTAGTATATACATACGTTTCTACTTTCATAATTGTTGTCATACAGGCTCGCCGGTTTCGGGTACACTTGGCATGTTCTTTCTTCAAAATGTCTTCGTGATAAACAGAAATTGAGGAACACAAACTGGGTGAATAAACAGAGATTTTTTATAAATATTATTACGTGTCACAAACATTTTTTATTATATATTTTTGATTTTAAAATATTTTAGCTTATTCTGGTTTGCTCCTTGTTGAAAGTACATATATCGAGTCTGAATTTAGTTTTGTAATTGTACCTATTCATGAGTATAATTTTAGTTATTGTGCCCGAAACGAAAATTTAAACAGAAAACTGAAACCAAAAATAGCATGATTCTTTAAAATTTCGTTTTCAATACGTTACAATGTGGAATATATTATTTTCGATAAAATTTACGGGCTGAACGCGAGGTATATGCAAATACGGAACAAAGAGCAACACAATGCGATACAGAACGCACAGAGTTGAGTGAATCGAGACTAGAGATGGTACACGCCGGACTTCTTTGTCAAATTTGTTTAGAAAAAAATTAGACTTATCTATAGATAATCGAATTTGAATCAAATTGCTTGAATAGTATAGAAATCTGTACCTCAGTACGAATATAATTTGTATGAATTTGCACCAAAACTAATGAATGGGTTTATGGGTCTTAAAAGTCAATTTGTACAAATTGTATAAAGCTAAACAGGTAGTACGACAGTAAAAAAAAGCAATAATTTTAGGTATTCGTAGCTTTTAATCATTATAATTCAGGAAATACGCACTGAGCTCTAAATAAATAAACGGATACCAATATTTTAGTCCATGTGTCCGGGATATGCTAATTTGCCAGCACTAGTTTATTGGACGGCCGGCGGGCGCGTGGGTCGGGTTGGGTCGCATCGTACGCTATCGGTGGCGTTTTCGCGCTTGGTTGGATATAGTGAATAGCATCCGTTGCAATCTCTAGCCACGCTTGAACACTTCCTATCTCCTCCGTATATAGTTTTACGTAACACCAAAACGTGTTACTTTTAAAGTCTATAATGTATAGATGGTTACGGGACCACATTTACACTTACCTTTTTAAACAGGGTCCTGTTTGATATATATATATATATATATATAACAGAGTAGGTAATAATTTATGTTGAAAGCCTGCCAGTTGTTTTTCAGGCGGTCAATTGACAAACGGCCTCAGGCAAAAACATTTACAATTACACCACTCAAATTGACAATGAATTTAGAGTATCTTTTTTCATCTGTAGCACACCAAAATAGATATCAGTGGTGAATAGTGTTAGCGATGAAACATGGCAAGATTTAAAACATATAAAATAGTCTACTATTCTCATTTCAGTTATCGTAGTTGCGAATAATTAATAGTACCTATATCGGTCCCTAACCAACATAACTCTGTCTCATAACAATTGTCGTCCATTGTATCTTTTTAATTCAAAATTTTTGTTTTATTATCCCGATGTCAATGAATTTATGGTCACGTCACTATAAATATACGTAGTTGTGAATTTATAAGTGTGGGTTGAACTTTCCTCATATCCGACTGATGTAGGCACTTGAATAAAATACTTAAAACGCAGTTGTTCGTCATTAACCTGGAGTATGAATAAACTTCCGTAAAAGTTTTAATGAGCAGTTTTAGCTTAACGGTGTACACACATATATAACCCTGTTCTATAAGGTAATCGCTTACTTTTGGCTACCTTGGTACATGTTTTTTTTCGTGCGAATATCCTCTCGGACACCCGGTTCTGTGTGGCGTGGCGGTAGTGAACGTGGCCGCTGCGCAAGAGGTGTGGGTTCGGTTCCCTCGCAGTGCATATATTTGCTTGCATGATAATATGGTTATTTGCATAGGTCCGATCATGCTTCGCCGTCTGGTGAGGCGGCTATGTCAGACCCAAACCAACTAAAACCGCACAACACGACTTCTTGATTCTTCAGATCCCAGTATCTGCAAGATTGTTGCGGTGCGCCTCCCTGTTTCCGGGAACGAGTTGGGGTCTCTGTGGTTCCCGCACCCGAGGAGGGCCAAATTTAAAAAAACAAAAAAAAAAAAAAATGTTGACCGCTAGGATCACGATACAGGAGATGGCCCTGGGATAGTGAGATATGTTATAAGTAATCTTACAGATACTTTTTTTACGTGCGAAAAATCCGCCGTAGCCGGTGGAGGAGGTTATGTCGCACTCGAACCGACTAAAACGCACGCCGCCTGTGGGTCGTTTTGGTTGCCGAAGGTGAGGTTGACAGGCATATCCCTCGCACCCCGGCCGACCCAGGGCCATCTTAGCGGTCTACATTAAAATTTTCACTACATTCCATTTACAAATTATTTCACATCGTTATGGTCACGTTCGTCCAAATGTAATTTAATTCGGAACGATTGATGTGAACGAAACGTGCCGCTTTAACCACCGCGTGTTGCTACAATTAGTCCGTTGCTTAATTGCCATAATATATATTACTGAAAACGCTGATAACAATATACCTGAATTCATCATCACGATCCTGTGGTCAGTCTGTGCTGTTATTAGTCTCGGCCGCATCGAAGGTCCGTACTTTGGGAGTCTTATGTCCGTTCTCTTACTTTTTCCCTAGATTTGGGATAGTTATCCTGATTTTTACGAGAGCACCGCGTCCATTAATCAGGTGCTGGTGTGCCGGCTAGCAGGTGAGGTTAGGAGTCCAAAGATCTTGGTGGGGTCTAGGGTATAATACCCTCTACGGGAGGCAGGAGGGTTACAATCAGTTTATCCAGTAAAAACCGACTTGACGTCGCAAAATATAATATATTGTGGTACAATGGTCTCATAGCTAGGTGTCCTTACGTCCATCTCTATGTCAGCGTTTGGGTGTAGTGAAGTGGAATTGTAAAAGCCGTAAAACCCCAGTTCTTAGGTTAAAGCCTAGGATACAGCCGTCAAGATGATCAATTCTATCAAGATGCTAGCTCGCGATGCTTACTCTCTTTCGCTCACTCTCTCATCAAACTTATTGTCACAATTGGTCACAATACATGTCAGTCGATATGTGACGTTTCTTCGACACAGTTACAACAATATTTTTTATAAATTCACTCTTGATATTATAGTGTAGGTTTAGGTCTTTATTCAATATTGGTCTATTATATTCAAGTCAGCCTGTCACTCCGTCAAGAGGTTTGGTGAAGCGAACAATAATGCCCGTTTCCAGTTAATGCTTCGACGAATTCGGGAACGTTGCGCGTTACGAATTTGTGGGGAAACCTTAAATATATTATGCCAATATATGCATATTGGCGTTGTTGGAGTTTGTTATCATTTCTTCGCGAGGAAAGTCGTAATCTCTCACAACCTTTCAAAGTTATGAAACATAATTTTCTTTTGCCATCTCAGCCAACACTTATGGACCCAATTTGAATAAAGGTTGCGATATAAATCTACTAAATAAGCTTAGATACTTTATATTACTACAACTCTTGCCACTATTGTAACATACTACGTGTCTGTAATGGCACAGTATTACAATCTATACGCCTACCAGTAGTTCGATTGAGGGACCCATCTATGACTCTACTCTACCGGGAACCAATTATACATGTCATACAAATGACACTAAAAAAATATAATATACTAGCTGACCCGCTCCGGCTTCACCCGTGGCATTCTTTTCAGTTCAGGGTTATAACAACAAATATAATTTGAAATGACAAAAATACTTTTTTATACCACTTAGGTGACAGACAAGCACACGGCCCACCTGATGGGAAGTGGTTACCGTGGCCTATGGACTTGTGCAACACCAGGGGCATCACACTCGCGCTGCCGACCCTGAAGAAACCTCCTAATGCCCCTTTTAAGGAACCCCATATTGTAGGCGCATGGGAAGACCGCAGCAGGGAGTTCATTCCACAGCTTGAGTGTGCGTGGGATGAAGTTTCTTTCATACCGCACAGTGCGAATTGTCTCAGGTTGCAATGTATGAGAATGAATTACCCTGCCTATGGCGAGGGGTGCGATGATGGAATATTACTGTGGGCATCATGTCAAACAATTCATCTGAGCACGTAACCGATAAATAAAAATACCTATATAATTTAAAATTAAATTACCTTTGATTCGCACGGCTATTTATCACAACTCTTGAATTCGATTGAATTGAGTATTTGACTGACTAGTAAAATTGAGTATTTTCCTGTAGTTAAAAATAAATTATTTAACTAAGCTCAATAAATTAAGAATGATTAAAGAGCGGTAAAAGTTGCGTCGGTTATTATTTTATATTTTTTATTCATTTCTGATCATCCACCCAACCTATAATAGTTAATGATTTGACTATAAAATATTATGACGTCACAATAAATTATTTCATACAAGTTTCCTTATAAGTTACCGTTTTGTCGTTTAGTAAAAGTCACTAATTTGACTAGACAGTCAACTTATAGTTCGTCCACTATATTATTGTATTTTAGACAGCTCACACACAGTGGTCGATATAACTGATGAGGAAACTGCACGATTAGTTTATTTTAGTTACTTCCATAGCGTTATGTCATACGGTCTGCTGCTGTGGGGCTCGGCTGCCGATATTGAGACTATATTTGTACTGCAGAAACGAGCGATACGAGCGATCTATAGCCTCAGACCCCGTGACTCGCTAAAAGATGTTTTGAAAGAAATTAATATTTTAACAGTTGCTTCTCAATACATTTATGATAATATCATATATGTACGTAAAAAACTAAATATTTTCGAAAAACTATCTGATGTACACAATTTTAATACGAGAGGCAAGAATAAGCTAGTTGTGCCTAAACTTAGGCTTCACAAGGTTGGTGATTCATTTGTAGGAAGCAGCATAAAAATATTTAATAAAATTCCTCAGGATTTGATTAATATGCCGATAAATAAATTTAAATTAGAAGTGAAAAAAACTTTAATGAGTAAAGGTTATTATAAAGTGGATGAGTATCTTAATGATATCAATGCGTGGTCAACATAAGTCTCTTGCTTGCTCGCACAAAATAAATTGTAAACTATAGCAAATTAAAAAAAAAAAGAAAAATAATCTAGTTCTAATATAGTTCGCTGAGTTTCTTGCTGGTATCTTCTCAGTAGAACTAACCTACCGAACCAGCGAAAGAATCATTTTTCAATGGTTTATTTGTACATTATTTAATATTTTAATATTATTTCTTGACATACTCAATTGTATAATTTTGACGTTCATATGTGCTCTTTGTGTGCCTAAACTGAATAAATGAAATTGATTCTTTGATTCTTTGATTCTAACTTTGTTTTAGCGTCAATGTCTCAAACTCTGAACAAAAATTTAGCGACAACACTTCATATTTCATTGACAAGGTCACGTCAGTCAGATAGCACTTTTAGGAATGTAGTTAGTCAATCGACTGTGTTTTCATTTTAATAACTTAAAAATTTTACAATCAAAATCGACAACATAGACAAACAATAAAAAAAATTACATTACTGGTGGTTTTTACTAACATTTAATTAATTTAGTACTGATTATTTGTCACGCTAGCACTATGCAAGGATTTATCGAAGGTGTGTTGTTGTCTTGTTCCACAATGTGAATATATGTTTTGAAGATTAGCGTACATTTTTCATAAAATGTTTGTGAACCTTAGTCCATTTTATGAAATATTTACAAAATTTACAGTTACGAAATATCTACTGCTTTATAATAATATAATCTTTATAATAGATAATAATTCCACAATAAAATAACTTATGATACTTATATTTTCATAAATCGGTTATGATTTTTTAATCGAAGATTTTAAGTGAATCGATATTTTAATTTTTTATGCAATTACTATTTCCATCCGTCTAAAATACAATACTATAATGGAAGGCGTACCTATAGTTTTTACTAAACTTCAAAAGAGTTAAGTTAGTTAACTCAGTAAAAATGACAATTAATCCAAGGAAATAATACACTCCAATGGTATATCCATTTAGTACTACTGAGCAAATATTTTTTTATTTACTATTGCGAATGTCCCTAATTCTATTGGTTCCTTTCTAAATGAACAGTGTGTCACACAAAAGCCCGATGTGGCAGGAAGGTGGCAGGTAATTGTTTATCAGTCGCTAACAGTTCAGAGCTCTTTATCTTGCACACCGTATTAGGCGTCACCTGAATGAAATACCAAAAGAAATGGCCCTACCAAATGTATTATACACAGTGTCACCCGTACTGCTGTGAAGACAATGATTTATTCTATAGAATTGCTAACTTGTGCTAGTATATTTTTATTATAAACAATCATTGAGGTGCTCGTGACTAGTAACCGAGTTTAAAATAATACTAGATTAACCATCGGTAAGCATTCTGAAGGCCGCGTGGTTCCCGGCAGAGTAGACACCCCATCTCTTCCCATGTGGTATCGTACAAGGCGACTAAGGGATAGGGCTGTTTAACATCGGACAGATATATACAGCCAATACTCAGCCTCAGATACATGGCTCGAGTCAACAATAGTGCCAGAAATACGGCAATAGGCTCACCCCCTATTACGTGGGACCGAATACAATTATTGGTGTAATATGGGTGAAATATCACCTCTGCCTAACATGATAACATAAAGACGTGATTATATGTATGTAAGCATTCTGAACACATGAACACTCCTCTGTACCTCGAAGGGCATGTTATACCGTCGGTCCCAGTTGCTATATGAACATCTTTGGCAACGACGTATTTACGTAGTGCCCTAAAAGAAGTAAAACCTTTATCTGGAGATCAGATATCAATCATTCTATAACTCAACATCAACTAAAACTGCAGCCTGGAGGATAATGTGCCTATTATAATAATTATTAGGTACTTGCTTTCTTAATTATTATGTAGCTGAAGTTGAATTGGCGTAGCTACGTAGGTATCGATAGCTACGAGCTGGTGTAGCTACTGGCCAGTTAAATGGCTACGTACTCGTAGCTGATGAACTTTTTACGATCAGATAATTTAAGTTCTCAAGCTAATATATTCTGGATATTATCTTGGATACAAATAAGATATTTGACCTGATTTGACCCCTCCACTTATTTAAAGTACATACTAAGTAACTATGATTATTGTATGTAGCGCTTGTAACAAAAATAAAAAAGTCAAGGCAATATCTCCAGATCAAATTGGATATTCGCAAAAAACTCTAAAAACCAAAAGGAGCTCGCGCTATTTACTATTCACAGAAGTACTAGTATTTTATTTAGTTTTTTATATTGACTTTTACTAAATCGTCTATCACAGATATTGTGCCTACTTGCCCTAAAACTATATATGTATGTATTACTGGAAGTTGGGCGAACAAAGTAAAAAAAAAGATGAGTAGGAGAGGAAACGAAATACATACTACTACTATACATATTTACCTAAAATTTTGAATGTCCTTTTTAGGTTCATCAAAGTTGTCAAGCATGCCTAATTGTTTTTTCCCTGTCTACAACATTAACGTACACAGTCTATTTTTGAAAGGTGTCGTATAAGTCAAACAAATAAGATAACTGCATTAAAACCGTTTCAGGGTATGTAAATTCCTATTAATTTGCGACTGTTGATGAAGACGGCTGAACGATGTCTGGATTGGTTTTGAGTCTATAATTACGGAGTCAGCCGAGGTGAACGCGAGGGTTAATTGATAATCTATGGTTGGAAGGTTCTTGAAATAATTATGGTTTAAAATTGGACTGAATATATTTTTTATTCCAAAGCTAAAACGAACGATTAACAAAAGAAAATTTAGTAAAGTTAAGAAAGTATTGGTATATCAGCGCTGACAGTTCAGTCTGTAAAAACGTAAGGATTTATAAGTAGTTATAATGTTAGGTGTCAACTGAACAAAGTGGCAGAAGAAATGACGCAGATGAAAGTTATATATGGTGTGTCACCGCCCACCGATTTTACTAAAACGATGTGGCAGAGGTAGGTATTTCAACTCTACCTAAATGAGCTTATCTCAAAAATGAAACTCCGATTGTATAAAATAAAACAGAAAAAAGAACAAAACGGTGTTTTAATTATAATTTGGTTCAAAAAAGGAACTTTTAAGTAATTGCTCCATTTAAAACTTTTCCCAAATTGACCTTTTCTTTGTTTTAAGAAACCCTCTGGTTTTAATTTATATAGAATATATGCGAAGAAAATCATGTACCTAATACGAGTTACGGTAAAATTGTTATTTGCTAAATATGTTCCATTTCCAGAACGAGTGGATACCACAGTTAAGTTTAGATGAATAGCAAATACACCGATTTATGTATTTAGCCCCACCTATCATCCGTGAAATTGAGTTTCACTTCACTTTTAACACAAATTCAAACCTTTTCTCAGAGAACATTACTTACACATTTCAATGGCGCGTTTTCTCTAGTAGAAAATCCTCAGTGCTTAGTGTCGGACTCAGTACGAGATACTCTTCGCCTAACGCATTAGTACCTAACAAGTACGAATGTGCTTACATTGCCATTTGCTGCAGTCGCTGCATATGATGTTACTTAAATACCATTCTTACTTTAAATAGCAAAGTAAATTCGTGTACATTACCAATGACTTCTATGTGCCTATAGGTTACACTGGACACGTTAAGAAAATAAATTGTGTGACGGTTCGCAGGTGAAGCGACAATGAATTTTAAACTTCGAATAAGAAGCGATTCAAGTATTTGAATCTTTACATTATACATAATTATATAGGTATTACGCGCTTTTTTGGATTGTGGCCACATTAGTATGACAACAAAAAAAATGGCGGCATAGTTGCCTCTGTTCAAGTTGTAGTCTTAAGTGGATGTCATCTTTTTTTGTTCCGAATAGCCAGTCGCACATTATACCTACATAAACGTAAATAATAAGTTAGTATTTGAATATTATTACAGCTCTCGAAAGTTTGCTTATTAAGTGTCGGAGCATCTTAATTCTTAAAACAAATTGTAAACACAAATATTGTGATCCGGTGAGTAAGAGTTTGTTTGTTATTGACTTATAGCTTTTGCCAGCATAATACAATTACCTAAATGTGAACTAGACATTATTATGGTATGATTTTAAAATTTTACTTCTTTTTGGTGATTACACACTTGCATGTGTTTAATTACCAAAAAGAAGTAAAATTTTAAAATCTACTTCCAAAAAAATATTATACCCATTAATAAATTTTCAAGACACTTGCTCATAAAGTGGCTCTAATTTCATTGTGATTGGGCATATAAACCTATAAGCACCTATTATCAAACTGTGACTTTATCTTTGCTATAAATGCACTAGTGAGTTATAGCTTTTTGTTTAAATTTTATTAGTTGAGTTGCTTTGTTCTTCAAAAAGTTTCGACTGTAGTTCGAAGTACCCCTGTTTGGTCATTTTAAGCAACTTCGTATTTAAATAGATAATATCAACTTGTAGGTACGTGTTTAATAAACTAAACTATGCCTTCAAAAACAGTTCATTACATTTTACCAACTGCAAAGGGCAATGTCCAAAACTGGCCTCTCATGGACACGACGTACGCAAATGTAGGTATTGATCAATAACATGTTTAATTTTTACCGAACTAATAATGATTTCTTGGAGTATCAACAAATATCTTTAAATAATTAGTATTTAATCCATTAGTTCATTGAAATATACATTTTACTAACATGGGTGTATACATCTTTCTCTTTTGCTTAGTAATAAAATGTTGTCAGTTATAATAAAGATCGAAATCGATTTTTATTTAAGATATTTGAATATATCGATAAAGAGTAATGTATGGGACACCAGAGTTTGATAAGGAATTGATAGAGAATTGATAGATTGACTACTTGATACTTAAAAAAAGATACATAAACTAAATGATATTGAGTACGCGTTGACTGTGACGCTTGCGGTTAAGCCCGCGTGGTAGTCGGTTCTATTCAACGATCAAACGTAAAATTATAAGAACGATGACGCAAACGTAAAAATATATGTAAGTAATAATGTATTATATTCGGTTAATAATGAGCTCATTTATTTATTTATTAGACTTCATGCACAAGTAGGTACATAAGCGGACTTAATGCAACAAGCATTCTCTTTCAGTCAACCTATACAATAAATAGTGTATGTAAATACAATAAAAATAAATAAATATAATACTTACCACTTTACAAATTACATAATTGTAAAGTGGTATTATATTTATTTACTTTTATTGTATTGATACGAGAAAGTAGTAAAGAATAATAATATATTAATATGGTTTAAAAAAAGATTCACTACTCAAAACAATGTGGTGTCGTCTCGTCTTTGATCAAACATTGTTTTTATAATAATGAAACGAAAACTTTTTATCTCGATTCAAAAACGAATTTATGTTTAATCGAGTGAACTTGTGTTTTTATACTTATGACAACTGGAAAGAAATCCTATAAAATGTCATTCGCTTGTCATCTTGTCTCGTAAATACAGTACATTTTTCAATTTCTTGCGAAAGCCGATTCTGTTTTTAGAGTTAATATTATTGGCGTGTGGTACATACCAACTTAAATAGGTCCCTAGGGTAAACCCACCTGCCC
This sequence comes from Eilema griseolum, assembly GCA_963662185.1. Lineage (NCBI taxonomy): Eukaryota > Metazoa > Arthropoda > Insecta > Lepidoptera > Erebidae > Eilema > Eilema griseolum. The sequence continues at coordinate 13,752,598 of OY759232.1, read as the reverse complement.
AATTCTAGGATGTTTTAATAACTTATGCCTCTGAATAATAAAGAAATTAGAGTACAACTAATCTTTTAACAAAAGTGACGAAATACTATGGTCAATAAATAATATAAATGATGAATTCTGATACAACCATATGATGTTAATTTATTTCTTACTAGTATGACCTACCAAACCTGTATCATATTTGCCCTATTATTATCTGTCCATACCAGGCCAAGTGCTCATACAAGTTGGACACTGTCCTTTACTAATTGTTTCTCTAAATAAACTTTTTATTTATGTAGGTACTATATAATAGTATTTAAAAAACTGTATGTAGAAAAAATGCAAAATGCAACTTGAGTCCAGGTTGAAGTTGAATCGAAATGGAAAAAAAGTTTTTGTTTAAATTTATTTTGATACTTTACTCTGTGCGTAATCAATGTCATTAAAGATGTTTTTAAATGTTAATGTTTACATTTCAATATGAGAGTGGATTTTTTTTCAGTAGTAATCACCAACTTTACACACTCGTAACATAATATACTATTGTATCATCAGAGGTCATCCGAGACTCTCATCTCGGAGTTCGAAATTCACAGGCCCAATTATAAATATAAAATATTTGGCTTACTTGTACCTATACTTAAAAAGTAAATAAATCTATACTTAAAAAATATCTAATGGCCCATGATTACCTTAGCACAGAAAAAATTCTACGAGTATAAAGCAAAAACCACTAGGAACTTGAATCCTTACATATCCAGATGCACATTCGCATACTTACACATACGGTATACATGCAGCCGCAAACGCCTAACCCTCACTCAGACGCAACACACACTCACACATAGGTACTCAATGCACACCCAAAGACAAACAAGACATATACGTACACATTCACGAACATATGTATACATAAAACACACACACACACACACACACACACACACACACACACACACACACACACACACACACACACACACGCACACACGCACACACACACACACACACACACACACGCACATACATACACATACACACACACACCCACACCCACACGTATTTTCACACATCCTTATTTATAAATTATATTAGATTCTGGCCAGGGGTGGAGGGTTGGTAGCCTGAGACACAGGATTCTCCTAGTTCAGGTGCCAGCCCGCCATAATTCTGATTGATCCTTGTACTAATTTATTAATTACGTTCTACTGTATTTTATTTGAGATTTGTTATGTAAACGTTTTGGTGAGAAATAAACATTATTATTATTATTATACCTAACCTATAAAATTTTATGAACTTGAATTTAGAGAACGATGTGATGATCTGTTGAACGGTCTGAGCTTTGATTCTAAAATTCTCCCTAAATAAAAAAAGAACATTCAAAACTAAATTCATTAAAAACTCATTCATCAAGTACCTGCGTCAAAAGAGGTCTTCGACGAACAAAAAGCTTATTGGGTGATTGGGTTTTGGGCGACTCCATAGCTCCCCACCATAGCGGCCATAGAAAGTATCGATCTTTATAAGCAAGTTAGTGTCTATCTTGCTTGGTTTGATACGTACTAAATCAACGCGCCCACTGGGATCTTCTGTCATCATGAATCACTTAACGGATAATAATTATCCGCTAAATCCTCTAGGAGTGTCTCTAAGATTTATTCTAAATTTAGTTGTATAACGATGCGCGCTTTCAATCCAGTCGATTATTCATTCGGTTTAATAGTAAACTGTTTCGAATCCCTTTGATTTATATTTTTGGTTTTGGATATTCAACAAAGTGGTATCTCGATAGAAAGTAAGCATAGCTTAACCAGCGTAGGATATAAAATGCGCTTAAACATACTTATATATATTTTTGTAAATAACCTGTTGGTGTCGGTGGACCAATCTAATATTTTGGAAGAAAAATCATTTTTTTAAAGAACTAGAACTTATGTCTAACTAGACCAGATTAGAACAAAAAAAAGTCAGTACCTTTTTATGTTGCGAACAACAGCTGTCACAGGATCCAAGTACAGAAAGTTAAACACTTGAAATATACAAAGAGTCAAGTTTTATGTATTCAAATAATATTTATCAAGTCCGAGAAGCAACTTTCAAAGAGTTCTTTGTAATTATACGCAACAGGGGAAAAAGGGTCTAGTTTCAATGAGTAATTATTTAGTATCATCCTGCTATGCAAATTCGCGACGGAAACCCTCTGAAGTGCCTGCGAATTTGTATTTCAAACAGTAGCAATATTACTATTAATGCTTCGTAGCATTCTATTGCTGATGAAGGCTTTTGTTGCTTGCTAAGTTGTTTGTACAGTGACAGTATATAAACAGGGTGAATTTCAGTTCGTGTAATTGCTTTTATCTCCTTGATCAGTTATTATTATGGACGAACAACGTTTCCGGCCTTCGGTCTGTCTTCTCGACTGTGCATTTGAGTTGCCAATTTACTGCCTGAGTGCCCGTGTTCAAGTCTATTGATACGGTTGGGTCTTATTATTATAGTATTATTATAGCTTATTAATGTACTGCTAGTTGTTTCTCCGCTACTCTTAAGTACCTATTTCTTAGGGCACGCCGTAGTAACGGCGGTAAGACCCATCATGGGGGAGTGGCTAGAGAGGCCACACGGCAGCCTCTCGTACCGTCTGACGCAGATGATCACCGAGCACGGATGCTTCGGAAAGTATCTGCGTCGGATGCACAAAGAGCCAACGTCCGAGTGCCATCACTGCGACGCGAGCAAGGACTCAGGTCCGCACACGCTCACCGAGTGTCCGGCGTGGGAGACGCCGAGGCGGGAGCTTGTGGCGGCCCTGGGAGTGAGGGTTCTCACGCTCTCCACCTTGCTCGCGGCGATGGTTCGCTGCGCGGATGCGTGGGCGGCCGGCGCCTCTTTCTGCGAGCAAGTAATGCTCGTGAAGGAGGAGGCGGGGCGGGAGCGGCAGCGGGAGCGACGAAGGATCGCGAGCCAAGCTGCCCGCGTACGAAGGCAACTCGGGCGTCGGAGGTCGATGAACGACCTTCGCCCCCCATGAGCGCCGGCCTGGGGGTGACAGGTGGAGCCGCCTGTCACCCTGGCAGAAGCAGGCCGCGGCGGTGGCGCGCGTGGCGCGCCTCCCCGTTTTCGGGGACGAGTTGGGGACTATGTAGTCCCCACACCCGAGAAGAGGGCCAGATCGTGAGAGATGGCCCTGGGTCGGCCGGGGTGCGAGGGATATGCCTGTCAACCTCACCTTCGGCAACCAAAACGACCCACAGGCGGCGTGCGTTTTAGTCGGTTCGAGTCCGACATAACCTCCTCCACCGGCTCCGGTGGGGAGGTATCCGTGGGGATTTTGCGCACGTAAAAAAAAAAAAAAAAAAAGTACCTATTTCTTTCCATGGACACAAAATAGCCTATATATATGTAATTTTAGACTATATATTATTTCTGTACCAAATTTCAGTCGAATTCGTTCTCTGGCTTTAGAGCGTGATTAAGTAACGAACATCCAAATAACTTCACAATTTTTCCATTTTTCTTCAACGTTTTCAAAATGAGCCATAATGTATAAAATCATTATACGTACACTAGCTGATCCGTCCTGGACTAACACGGAAAAAATCGCTCAATGCTTAAAATTGAGGACAAGTAGTTTACCTGCATACATGCCGTATGCATGTAAACTACTTTATTTATTTACTTTACTGTCTTTATTTATTCATACCACTTAGGTGGCAGACAAGTACACGGGCCACCTGATGGGAATACTTGCTGAATTATGCACAAGGTTCTGGTACAGGGCTTGGGTTGGTTGGGCGGTCAGATGGTAGTCGATGGTTTAATAAAAGCATTATAAACAGAATCAAAAAGATGAGTAATAAGTGGTCCTCGGGCTCCGAGATGAAAGATGCAACTGAAAATAACGCTAAAATGATGATAAGAATAGAATAGTACAACCAATTTTTATATTTGCATCATTTATTTTCTGTATTATAAAGAGATAGATACTATTTTAACTTGAATATGTTTTTTTTACATTAGATTTGTGTAAATATGGCACTTGATAGGTGACAAAGGTAACAAGTACTTTGAATAATCTTGTCGTCTAAATAATCCTTTGAAGGGGATATCAAAGGGAAAGCAAAGGTTAAAGTGATATGTGATAAGGGACAAACCTTATCTCTATACGGCACATAATACGGAAAAAAAATGTGTTTCTGGGAAATAGAAAATGAATTTTATTGAAACCACCGTTATAACGTTGCTATAAAATTGACACAAAATACATTTGTTTATACGTATTGGTCTATGTATGGGCCCACATGCCTTTGAGGCAAGCTAACCTCACCTGAAAGTTGGTGCCTGCTGAACGAGGATTTGGCACTTTAGTTTTACTCTAATGATTGGAAGGTCAAATAACAGTCACTCCCATAAATGCCGTATTATAAGTTGTTTATGTGAACCAGGAGTAAGTGAACTCCGAATTCCAACGTAAAAGCTTCGAATGCAACCGGGAACTACATTAAGATAATGATAATGACAGGAATTTTCCTAATAAAACCTACGTAATTAAAACTTCTAAGAAAACATCCACATCTTTTCTGTGAAGCAATTTCAGAACAACCCATTATATGGAGTTGTACCGTAGGATGTTTTGTACCTTATGACGTCACATCTAGTTGTTACCGAGATCTCATCTTCAGCCTGATTTTATCGAGATCGCCTGTCCATTCCAATTTGCGGTCTCGAGCAGGAAAACGAACTCTCGATGGAGTTGAATCATCAAGGCGTATATAAGCATCCAAAGTTCAGTTAATGCTATGTTTGTTGGAATAAATCGGTTCGTATATGTACTGCTGACTCAGCATTTGAGTACTTATTTACATCTTATTTTTTTGTGTTGGCATTCACGTAAGCACGTTGGGAACCCTCGTACACGCGTTCTGTACTTATTAATCTCATCTTAATCTTCAATATTTCCTGAATTTGTTGCAGGCTTAAAAAAGGTAGGGATTTTTCGGGGCTTGATGGATGCTTTCCCTTTTGTTAATTACGTGAGTCACAGAGTTGAAACTGCATATCAAATGGGGTACTGAGTTAGAAAAGCTGCTCTAAAAGGCGAGGCGTTACTGCTTCCTAACTCTTTTATACACATTGGATTTAGTCAGGGGTGGTTCAAGCTAAGCTTTCACACAGTAAAGTGTAGAAATGATAAAATGGTTGATGTAAATTTATTCGAAACTATTGTTATGATCTTTACATAACGGTCTATACTGCGTATGGGGCTGTTCGAGTTTTTTTAGTAGAACCATTAAGCTAAAATGTTATTTTTAGTATAATGTGGTTATAATGTAACAATAGTTATAGTATAAGCTTTGAGGTATAAGGCCGTTTTCACATTATCCGGTCCGATATTGGCGTCGGATGACGATAGCCGATATCCGATAACCGATAGCTGTGTGTGCTGTTTTTACATATAGCCGATAAAATCGGTTTGATATGTCAAGGATAAGGCCAAATGCTCGATAGCACAGAGTCAAAAAAAATTATCTACGCTTAATCATTAACACAGACTCATCATCATCAACTAGAAATCTCTACAATTAAATAGGACATTATATCTGTTTTTTTAAATTATTTTGCTGTTGTGGTGACTGATGACGGCCTGTAGCGGTAAATCGTTCGACTGCTACGCAGGAGACGCGGGTTAAATTCCCGCTCAGTGCAAATATTTGTATGCATGAATATGTATATTTGCATTGGTCTGAGTGTTTCTAAGTATGATATGTATGTAATAACAAAAAAAGTTTCTCGCTTTTTACTTCTTGTCGGCATTCGGATGTCGGATATTGGAGCCAACACCGATATCGGATCGGATAATGGGAAAACGTTCTAAGAATCGAGAGAGCGTCACTGTTCTCATAAAGACCAGAAAAAATAATAACCTAATAAATACTAACTGAGATCTGTAAGGATAGAGAAACTATTTTGCAAGATTTCGCCAGTTGTGAATAATGTTATGGAATATTGCGTATCATAGTTCAGTTATTTCACAATGAAACTATAATGTTAGGAGATGTGATGTTAACAATAATAATGGCTAACAATATTGTTATACTGCTAATTAAGGCAATTTATGGTTTATAGAACATGTCGTATACAAACGTCATGGTGTAGACACCATGACGTTTGCTAAATATACATAGTCATCAGTTTGAAAGAAATCATTACGTTTAAAGAAATTCTGGAGACGAAAACTTGGGCATCTGTGGTTTGCTGCAATGAGTTTCTCTCATAAAAAGCATTGTAACGTAGTTTGCGAGATTTATCCCTTCAATCTCCGCTAATACAGACGGCGCGGCGTAGCGCAGTCGCTCACTCTAATGGGGTAATAACTACACTTGAACCTGGCAATTTGTAGTACATTTTTCCACTAAAAACTTTTTCCTGCTATTACGCTTTGAGCTCTAAATGGTGTTTTAGTGTGACATAAGCCAGAAGAAAATATGTGTACAAGGTTTTCCTGTTCTATTTTTGCTGTCCCGATTGTAAATGACCCTAGTTCGACGCCACCGATTTATAAAAGTTTGTATTTTAAAAGTTCTTTATATTGTATAATAGTGTTAATTTGATGGACAATTATTTTCTAGTTTAATTAACTGTTATTAGGTTTTGACAATTCTGATTATCTACTAATTAAATATCATTCATTTTCTTTAAAAAGTATGATTAGTAACCGAAATTACTAATATTTCCTGTAACCTCTCCAGCTGAACCAAATTGTTTGTATTATGAGTGGGTTCACGTTTGTAGTGTAGTGTCCAGATTTCGAACCCGGGACTTTTCGATGGGCATAAAGCCAACTCCTTAACCACTAAGCTACCAACGCTCCTCTATACTACTATCAGATCTATACTAATTAACAATATAAAGGGTTTTTCTCCTTCAATTTAATATATTAGTTGGCTTTCATTCATTTGTAGCTAGTCACTACACTTTGGAAATATGACACAAACTTTTAAATGTGTATTTCTTGTAGCATTAATAGAACGGAGAACTTAGAGCACAGAGAAAATATATTATAACGAGGGTGAAAACCCAGCGCACTAGAGCGCGTTGTTTACGATACAAGACTGTAGTTAAGGTGAATTGAAATTTTGGAATAAATCTCACAAGACGACACGGCGACGTCGTAGACAAGACCGTCAGCCTTGGGGATTTTAATGACCACGTTTATATATAGTATGCGAACTGAAATACTAGCGCATAGAGTTTCGCGGCATTTTTAATATAAAACGGAAGGCGAAGACAGGGTTGTACGAACGATTGATAATGATGTTTGGGTGTGCAAGGCCCTGTAAAATCCTTTGTGATCGATGCCACCTATTTATATGAAAAAAAGAGAAACAATAATAATGAATATGGGAAATTGCCATGATGACGATCAAGATAATTTTATAGGTATTTAAACTATCATGGTCACACACATCAGTATCAAAACTCAAAACAATGAAACATGGTAAATATCCCGTTTATTTTGATACTGAAGATAATTTTAGTTTAGCACTGCGATAAACTGAAGTTCGGTGACAAAGAGAACTAATCTTTTACATAAAATGAGGTCTCCTGGCACCTTTGTTACTTAAAAGTGGACCTCAGAAATTGTATTAATTTTGTAAATTTATGAAGAATAAAGATTATTATTATTAAAGGTGATTATTATTATAAAAACTATGAAATTATATTCTTACCAATTTTATTAGCGATATTTCGTTTTATATTACATTAGCACCTGATAGTATTTCCCTCTGATAAATTAAAATTCAGAATGTTTCAGACGTTTAGTATGAAAGAGACCGTTGTGCATCTGTTATGAGTTGTAGTGGCCTAATGACTCTGGTGTTGGACTAGCATCGGCTTCAGTGCTTACTATGCTACTGGCTCTGCTCGGACTAGTGTAACTTCTGGAACAATATTTATGTAACTCACTGGGCGTTTCCAGATAAAGTGTGCAGTTAGTTTAGAGCACGGTAGATCATTAATTATATTATGTATACTAAGTTGGATAATCGCGGTAGCCTAGTGGTTTGGGTAATGGACTGCTGAGACGAGGGTCGGGTTCGATCCCAGGTTTTACCATGACACACACGGTTCGAACTGCAGATTTGGCTAAACTTCTATATTTTCAAGAAGCGACTGCCACTGACCTGCACATCCCAATGGTGATATCGAAGCATTGCAGCTAGACAAGCGTTACACTTTTTTAGGCTCCAACATCCATAGATGTCGGTATGGCAATCGGGTCCGACGGCTTAACACTAAACGGGCCAGGGACCTACAGAGTGTAACCTTTGAACGTTAATATGAAATCGCTGTGAGGTAGACGTATTAATAGTTATTATATCCGTAAAATGGTTCAGTGTGCACACAAGCTCCGTTCTGGAGTGCTCGTTTACATAAAGAGAACTGGCAAGCGACTGATTACATAGCCAGTAGTATTTGTCGCTCACTTCGTATACCCGACTACTTCCCGTCAACAAAGCCACCATAGTATTTCAGAGCAGTGAATACGGTGTCATACATATTTGATAAGAGTAGCTGTGCCCGTGGTTAGCCCGCGTTAAATATGGATACTATTCCACAGCTATGGGTCGTTGTATAGGTTATATAACCTATAACCTTTCTCAATAAATGGGGCTTTTAACGAAAAAATATTTTGTAAATCGAAAGTCTGGCTATTTGGGTATATTCCACAGTTTAATTGTTTGGTTCGATCAACTTAATTATTTCTATACCCCTTTTATATATATTTTTTTTATATAAAAGTGCCTGTGTTAAAACAACAGCTTATTTTATAGAAATTATTTAAATATGACAAATAAATTTATGGATCAAAAAGCGCCAGGTAACTGTTTCGGCCGGGGTGCGAGGGATATGCCTGTTAAGGTTAACAGGCATATCCCTCGCACCCCGGCCGAAACAGTTACCTGGCGCTTTTTGATCGTTTTGTTTGCCGAAGGTGAGGTCACCTTCGGCAAACAAAACGATCTACAGGCATCGTACGTTTTAGTCGGTTCGAGTCCGACAAAACATCTCCCACCAGCTACGGTGTTGATTTGTCCGTGGGGATTTACCGCACGTAAAAAAGGTAACTGGTTTGTACTTTAATAATGTTTAGGTGTTATTTACGTTCTATGACTCATACTCTTTTGTGTCTATAAAGCGCCAAAGTCAGTCAAAAATCATTTATTCTGTATAGACCATTATATCGGCACTTACAAAACGTCAACAAAAAAGGAACATGAATATCAGTTTAGTAATTGGACTACCGGTTCGTAACGCGGCCCCCCTACCTGAGAAGTCTCCGACAAGAAACTCAGCGGGCATTTAATTTTTTTGGTCTAATTACAAACATACACTTAGTCTACTTAATCTAAATACAAAAATTTACTTGATAACATAGTGTATGAAGTACTTATAGCGATATAAAAGAATGAAAAATAATTAGCAAATGAATGATATTTTTATAACAGTTGATTTATTGATATGTTAACGTATCGACAGATTTGTTAAATTATGCACAATATTCATTACGCTTCACAGGCTTTTCATTACAATTTGCAATATTCATAATAATCGTGAATTATTCAACTCGACAACGGATGTTTGACCGAACAACGACGCCATGTTGTCATATAATTGTAAACACTATTTTATAAATATTATGTTTATATATTTTGAGTCATTATATCATGTTCATAGAGGTAGACAAAAGTGTAGCGATGTTAATATTATAATATTTTGCCATCTGTTTTTTTCAGACTCACATAAAATCTATGGCCTTTAACCAGTGTTCTTTTTTTATACCACTTGGTTGGCAGACAAGCACACGGCCCACCTGTTGGAAAGTGGTTACCGTGGCCTATGGACGTTTCTAACACCAGAGGAGTCACAGTCACGCTGCCAACCCTGTAAGTGCAGAGTTTCTGTGCCGTCAGTGTAGAAGAAAAAGCAGGACAAGCCTTTAGTCTTCCCACTGACAGTACAAATTCTCCAGTAAGCTCCGGCTACCCTACTCACCGCCGGGAACACAACACAAAGTTATTATAGCCGCGGTATTCTGTAGGGCGGAGGTACTTCCCCAGTCGGACTGCTCAATTGGGCGGAAATACCGCCGTGTCCCACCTCCTTCTAAAAAGTTCTCCAGTTCTCCAGCGCTACGGCTACGCTACAGTAACCTTTGAGAATGCCGATAGTGAAACTGATCAGGCTCAACAATAAAAAAAATTGGGTAAAAGTACATGTACTTTTTCCCAATTTTTTTATTCAATATGCGTAGCAAGTTCCACTAAGCACCATCAATCAAACTTCCCTAAATAATTTCCTTGACCAATAATTATCATTCATTCTCTTGCCGTGCTACTTTCGCTTTCATTATCAAAAACAAAAAAAAATCGTTTTCTCCAAAAGTAACAATGAAGTAATATTTTGAGTTGTGTAAAAAATTACAAATGATTTAATTTAAATTTAATAGGTAGGTGTATTAATAGGTAGTGGTAGTAATTTAAATAATAGTTTTATGTTTCTTTTCAATCGTACCACGTTACCTTCTATGAATTAAGTCATCATGACAGATCACCTATTGAATTATTTCAACTATAGACTATAAAATATCCATTCCATTTTATTGCCATCTAAAATAAATGAATATTCAGATAGTATAGAAAACAACAATAAAATATTTTTTACGAACCAAACAATCAATTGTCACCCTCGATAAAGCCTTAGAAATAAACACAAAACAGTTATATTGTGTTTTCAAATTAAATAAACACAAATACAAAAGAATGGAATTGTTTAATTTTCGTCGCACACTTTGATGTTGTTTTTCAATTTGTCGTACAATGTATCACGCCCCAAATATTATCCCGTGAAAGGGTAATCGCATTCGATCAATCACCGCATTAGGCACGTCTGTTGTAGAAAATTGTTCCTTAAGGCCAGTATCATCATACAAATAAAATAATAATTCATTTTTTTTAACACGTGAGGCCAAAATTGGTAATGAAATCATCTGATATTGTTATTTTTAAACTTTCGCGGTGTGAATATTACCCAATAGTTAGATTGTTTTACCTGAAAATTACTAAACGCATATTGAAAACGTTACTTATATTTTTCCATTCTGTTTATTATTTAATCTGACCGGTTTCGCTTCACTACATTCTCAAAGGTACAGGTACATACAGGTGTCGAACTTTGATATTTTAAATGTATCATATTTTTTATATTTCTAAAGTAGGTAGATGTAGATTCAACAAAAAAATATCCGAACGATGAAACTAATCCATGCGCCTGCCTAATTTTTCGGGAATAAATCGGTTTTATATATTAAATAAAAAATTATAATGTTGCAGAAAATATCAAGCATATACGTCGTCTGGATATGGCATATTTCCCATGAAAATCCACCCTGGAAATTAAAATTGAGCAACAAAACAATAAGCCTGTCTTTCAAACTTCGTCACGTGAAAACGGTCGAGGAAATTTCCACGAAATTATTATCACTGTAAAGCTGAAGGACGAACATTACAACTGCCATAAATTTTGTTTCAGTCGTTATATAAAATAGCACTTACACATTATTTACTGCTATACATGCGTCGGATCGGTCAACACAACAACCGAACTATGCTATACATAGTTCGGTTGTTGTGTTTCTGGGGGTTAAGCCATGTTTACCTATGTAAACAAGCTTGTATATTGTTTAACCATGTCATTGTTTAATTGTTTCTAAAAGTCAGGTATCTACTGTACATGAATATGCGCCGTAAATTATTTTTTGTATTACTTGACGCAGGCGAAATTTAATATAAAAGTGTTAGAGGCGTGCTCGCAGTCAGGTGTCGAAGCTCAAATAAATTAGGTATATCTCAAACAAAGGGGACGAAAGCTTGTATATATGGGGTATTAAGTCTCGGTGTATTTTATGAACCGATTATTTATAAATCTATTGGCATATTGTTTTGAAAAGAATAAGGAAAATAATGTACCTACCTACATGTAAACTACCTACACAATGACATGCATTAAGGGTCTCTGTCCATCCTGGGGGAATGGCGCAGATTATATCACAGAGCAGGGGTGCTTCGGGCGTTATCGGCATCGGATCGGGAAAGAGCCAACGTCCGAGTGACATCACTGCGACGCGAGCAAGGACTCGGAGCTGCACATGCTCACCGCGCGGCTACTCGAGTGTCGGAGGTAGTAAAATGATCTCCGTCCCCCATGAGCGCAGGTCTGGGGGTGACGGGTAGAGCCACCTGTCACCATAGTAGAAGCAGGCCGCGGTGGTGGCGCGCGTTTCGCGGCTTCCCATGCCCGGGGACGAGATGGGGACTCCGAAGAGGGCCGTCTTAAAAGAGACGGTCCTGGGCCGGCCGGGTGCCAGAGATATGTCTTAGATAATCTCACCACCGGCAACCTGCGGCCCACACAGTCAACGTGTGTTTTAATCGGATTAAGTCCGACATAACCTCCCCTATCGGCTCCGGTGGTGGGGGAGGTTAGAGGACTAGAACCTGTCAAAATAAACAAAATTGTGGATTACGGGGTCTGCTCTCCACAATATGGTCTTGATTTTCACAGGGGCAAGGGCCGTTTAATTTTCAATCCTAAAAAGGAAAGCCTGCACCAAAGTGACGTCCGTCAAACAGCAGCTGTTAAACCGACTTCCAAATAAGGCTGATTTGGGCTCATTTGTAACATCACCCATTAGATTATAATAGAATTAACCCATATTAGCTATAATATATGCATATATATCTTGCATGTATGGCAATCGTTACGGGTAGTTAGAGCCCTCAAAAGTTCAACTAGTCCTACTACAGAACTTCGATGTCTATTGGTTGCGGAGGTCAGTAGCAGTCGCATCACCGAAAATATGGGAGTTCAACCGCATCTTAGTTACGACTAGAAAGCCGACCCCAAGTAAATCGTGAAAAGGGTCAAGGAATGATGATGATGATGACGATGATGATATTGCATGCTTACATGCAGTCTATTCTGCTCTATATATATATTTGCATTATTATCTCACTATGAACAAACATTGACTGGTGGTAGAAACTTGGTGGCACAAATTTGTCTCAAGTTTCGACCGGGTAGGTACCACCGTGCACTATTGCGAAAAACCCTCCATAGCAATTCAATCTCGGTTGGATTGTGTTCAGGGGTCAGCATGTGCATAGCCGGGCAGAGGTGGTGGTTGTCGCAGCACTAGTGGGACCAGTGGGTCTTGGCGTAGTCTAGTGGGGATGGCGCGGGGCGATGCGCCGAACAGGGAGACCTGTAGAAACGGTGGTGCCGCTGGCCGCCCGCGGTATAGTACAGGGGCCCAACTGGGGTTAACCACCTTGGGAGGCTGCCTCACCAGGCCGCGCATAATCCCGATATGGTTCGTCGTGCCGGTTGGTGACCGGATTTGGGAGCCCGGCGACCATACTCGGGGGGGTACGGGGGCCCTTCCGTTCGGCGCGTCGGCTCTCGCCATGCCTCACATTCATAGATAAAACCAATATCCCGCGCTTTGTCACACGGTGCTGCGGCGGCAATCACTTCTTTTTTTCACGCCTTCTCCCACCCAAACTCATGGCAGCGCAATTTATAGAAAAAGGCAACACAGCGGCTCGTCACACTCCCAAAAGCTTGCTATTTGAGGTGGAGTCCACTAACATCTGTGGGCTCCATGCAAACCTCAACGCCGTCCACCAACACCTAGAGACGGCGAAACCTGCCATGTTTTTTCTAACGGAGACGCAAATACACCGCCCTGACGACACGACCTACTTGCTCTACCCTGGCTATGTTCTTGAGGAAAGTTTTCGTGCAAAAGCCGGGGTGTGCGTGTTTGTTAGGGCGGATGTTTGCTGTCGCCGTTTGCGCTGCCTAGAGGACCCATCCTTCTCCGTCCTTTGGGTACACGTAGACCATGGCCCTACGAGTCAGATCTATGTGTGCCTCTACCGTTCCCATACAGGAGATGCTGAGACAACTCGACTCTTTGAATATCTGAGTCAGGCGGCAGATGATGCGCAGGAGCGATTTCCGAATGCCGAAATGGTATTTTTGGGGGATTTTAACGCCCACCACGAGATCTGGTTGGGCTCCTCCAAAACAGACCATGCGGGAAGAGCCGCCCACGCATTTGCTCTGGCGCACGGCCTGACCCAATTGGTGCACGAGGTCACTAGGATACCAAGAAGGTCGGGCCAAGCACCTTCTCTGCTAGACCTTCTGCTGACGAGTGATCCGGACCGGTACAGTGTATCGGTGCGAGCCGCGTTAGGCAACTCTGACCACTGCCTGGTCTGTTCCACGGTGCCTATTACGGCGCCCCCACGACCCGTGCAGGGGAAGCGGCGTCTCTGGCACTACTCGTCAGCGGACTGGGATGGACTTCGTGACTATTTTGCGTCCATCCCGTGGGTTGAGCGCTGCTTTGAAGGTAAGAACCCATCGGATTGTGCTACTGCTGTCGCCGGTGAGATCGGTCTGGGTATGGAATACTATATCTCATACACCGATGTCACCGGTGACCGCGGGGTGCGCCCTTGGTTCGGGCGCGAGTGCGCGGAAGCTGTTGAACAAAAACAGTCTGCGTACCGCGCTTGGGTAAGGGCGCGCGCCACGCGCCATCCCAATCTGGGCCACTTCAAGGCAGCGTACAACAGAGCCACAAAGGTCTGTAGAAGGGCCTATGTCAGAGCGGATGCCCTGCGCATAGCGCGGCTTGGTCAAGAGCTAGTGATGCATCCCACGGGAAGCCGTGGCTACTGGCGACTGGCTAAAGCCGTGCAAGCCAACTTCTGTCAGCCTTCGCTGCCTCCGCTGCGTAACCCTGATGGATCCCTGGCCCATGAGTCGCAAGAGAAGGCAAATCTGCTGGCTAATCTCTTTGCGGCCAACTCCCGAATCGATGATTGTGGTACGCAGCCACCAACACTACCCGACAGTGACCACGCGATGCCTGATATCCATATCAGGCAACGCGATGTCCGTGCAGTGCTGCAATCACTCGATGTCCGGAAAGCCAGTGGTCCGGATGGTATTCCAGCGGTAGTTTTGAAAAAATGTGCAGCGGAGTTGTCTCCAATGCTTACGCGCCTGTACCGGCTATCCTACAGTTCGGGTACAGTGCCTTTGCCTTGGAAAGAGGCGAATGTTCAGCCGATTCCCAAGAAGGGGGATCGCTCGGAGCCAGCCAACTATCGACCCATAGCCGTCACCTCAGTGCTGTGCAAAGTGTTTGAGCACATAATTAACAAACAGCTCATGCGGCACCTAGAGGATCACTCCTTAATTAATGACCGGCAATATGGCTTCAGACCGAAACGGTCAACGGGTGATCTTCTAGCATACGTTACCCATCTTTGGGGTGAGGCTATGGACAAGCACGGCGAGTCACTGGCAATTAGTCTTGACATCGCCAAAGCTTTCGATAGAGTCTGGCACAAATCGCTTCTTTCTAAGCTACCTGCCTTTGGTCTGCCTTCTAGGCTGTGCAACTGGGTTGCTAGCTTCCTGCAGGGGCGCCGTATTCGCGTCCTTTGTGACGGACGAGCTTCAGAGTTTCTGCAGGTTAATGCTGGCGTGCCCCAGGGGTCCGTCTTATCACCCACTCTCTTTCTTCTGCATATCAACGACATGCTGTCTACCGGCAATGTTCATTGTTATGCAGACGATAGCACTTTACATGGGAGTTATCATGGACATCCAGCGGCCAAGCAGTCAGATATCGCAGAGAAAAGGCAGCTTCTTGTCACTGAGCTTGACGGGGTCCTGAATCACATTTCTCAATGGGGCTCTGAGAACCTGGTTGAGTTCAATGCCAAGAAGACGCAGGCATGTGCGTTTACAGCAAAAGTATCTTCTTTCCTTCCCCTCCCCACTCTTCAGAGCACGCCACTGCCGCTGCAGGACAATCTCAATATCCTAGGTATGGATGTTCGCTGCAACCTAAATAACAAAAACTACATCGAAAGCATCATCAAAACAGCCTCACGAAAACTCGGAGTCCTGAACAGAGTGAGACGATTTTTCACGCCGGAGCAGCGGTGTCTTCTATACAAGACACAAATTCGCTCCTGTGTGGAGTACTGCTCGCATCTCTGGGATGGTTCAGCAAAGTACTTACTAGATGCTCTCGACAGGTTGCAGCGACGTGCGATCCGCATCATTGGGAATCCCGAGATCACGAACACCCTAGAACCTTTACAGCTGCGTAGAGATGTTGCGTCCATGGCTGTATTTTACCGTCTGTACCATGGGGAGTGTTCTGATGAGCTCTTCCAATTAGTCCCACCCTCCCCTTTCCTACACAGGACAACGCGTGCAGGTCTTAGATGTCATCCGCACACGGTGCAAAACATCCGATCAAGAACCAAGCGGTTCGGAGACTCTTTCCTCTGTCGCACCATTAAGGCCTGGAATTCATTACCAGCTCACGTGTTTCCTTCTTCCTACAGTCCCGGGTCCTTTAAGCGGGGCGTGAAAAAGCATATGATAAGGCCGTCAAGCTGAGTGTCACCATTGTCACACGGTATGTGTAAGTAATGGTGACCCTCTTTTCTGGGATTTTGCCTTCAGCTTACCATCAGGCAAGGCGAAGTCCAATTGACGTGTCCTATATAAAAAAAAAAAAAAAAAAAAAAAAAAATTAAAGTTCAATAAATAACTTAGGTTTGTTCAATCTTAAAATATTGATTTTATTGTACATCTCTACTAGGTATAACGTAATTTGACTTTGAGCAAAAAGGCTCAAAAGGATGAATACCAAAGCTAATTTCAGCAAAGGAAACTCAAGCCTCCTTCAAAATTTTTACGAGCTATCGATAACGGAAACGATTACAGCCTTAATATTTAACCGAACGGAACCAATTGCGTTAGAATTAAAATTTATATAGGAGTAAGGAAAAAAGCAATTTCGAAATACTAATATGCTTTTTGGTTTGGTATTGCTTTGAAAAAAAAAATTAAAAAAAAAATTGTTTATTGACAGTATATATTTAAAATAGCTTGGTCTTGTCTGCAAATACTGAATCATATATTATGTATACTATTGTAAAATGTAAATTAGTTGTATCCATACATTAGAGTATCTGCTGTTAAAATCCAGTCTAATTTTATTCAGTCACTATACAGGAATAAACAGACAGAAAGATAATATTATTAAAAATCTGTTAGTTTGACATTATAAACAGATAATAATATATCAAATAAATTCATGTCTACAAATATATTCATTTAAAACTAGGTAAATTCTTGCACCTACAGTAGTTAATTCTGAGCTATTGTGAAATAATGATGCAGTGAACGCGTGGAAAACTGCATGGCCACATACCGATCTCCCGAGGAACCTATTCTCGCAGCGTTAGTGGGACGGACCGCTCTGCTGCTTAGTAAGACAAAATTGACTAAATACATGCTCTAATACTGTTGAGCGTGCTCGTTTACTGCCGGTTGGAGTGTGGGAATCGTGTCTTTGGCTACAAGCTCTCCCGTCATCTAATGTAGACCTTCGTTTTTTATTAATGTATATATATTTTATAGATTTAATTAGTGGATATAGATAAATAAAAATTTTACTATATTATAGCTTAACAATTATATTGAGTATATAGATCTGTATCAATTTATAATGTTCGTACAACTGAAATTGATATTATGTATATTAAGTTCGTTCATAATTGGTTTTTATATCGCGCAACAAAGATACATAAAAAATATACCCATCGAATTGAGGACCTCCTCCTTTTTGCAGTCGGTTAATTTCAGAACATCAAATTCCTTTATTTCGTTCGAATCAAAATATAATATTTTGATTTTCTGTTCAAATTGATCACAAATATAATCTTAATCGAAGTATTGCACTGTGGTGGAAATCTACTGCTGTGAACATAAAACATTATTTCCGATATTAAAAACATTGTGCGGATGCATTAGCGTTTATTACGGCTGTTTACGACGCTTACGGCAAGAGCCGGGTCTCGCCCGAATGGCCTGAATTAATGGCACCCGGCGAATTATTGTTCTACCACTAAATTATCCATCGGCTGCTCTCCCTTTTATGTGCACTTCAATAGATCCTTTCGTTGGTACTATCCATTTTATATATTTACTTATATCTAGGCATGTGTTGGATGATAGTTTCTAGTTATCATCTTCGTGAAAAAATTCTCACCATGGAGCCCTGGGTCTGCTTAGCTGTCTCGAAGGTCTTGGTAGGGTAGGTATTAATATCTGATCATAGGTTATATAGGTTGTACTGACCACACAGACGCTATCTTTTACTACAAATATCAAAGAAGCGCAAGTAATGTACGGCATTTAACACAGTCGACAGGTTGAAATTCTTGTACAAACATTTTATACAATGAAGAATTTAAAACAATATATTTTACGGTTTTAGAACGGCATTGTTCTCAAAACAAATTACAATTTTGTAGCGGTACTTTAGAACACAATGGGTGGTCAACGTAGAGATATGAGAAATATCGCGTACAATATACGTAGGGGATATGTGTGTTTATGTGTTCGTCTATAATTCTATATCAACACGACAGAATGAACTACCTACTCATATTTTAAAGTACACTATGACGTATGAAAAGCAGTCGAGGACTGTAGGTACAGTTATCTTAATAATAGTAAAATATTACATATTTCAATATTTTTTTGCAATGTCATGTCCAGGGATAAAATGGACCCTTAGTTTTATTCTAAACCAGCAGTCTATCCATGTATCAAATTTCAGATAATTAAGATACGTTCAGCGTGATTGAGTTACAAATATCCAAATATTTTCAAAAACTTACTACAGGAGCGATTTTGGTCCTGAGAGGAAAACGCGTACCAACTAGCAAGCGAGGTTGGCTTGAACCTCAAAGATGTTAATAGGCGACGAACCCCCAATCCAAAATTCGTCCCCGGAATGAAAAATTTTTAATCGTCTACTTTATAGCTGCTTATTTTTTAAGTAAATAAAAGCTTAGGGGATGAGTGAGAGCCTGCAATTATTAAGAAGACGAGTGGATATAGGGTAAGAATTTTAGGGGAGCAGTGAATTCAGTACCAGTGGATACAGATCTATATACTCAATATAATTGTTAAGCTATTATATAGTACATTTTTTATTTATCTATATCCACTAATTAAATCTATAAAATATATATACATTAATAAAAATCGAAGGTCTACATTAGATGACAGGAGAGCTTGTAGCCAAAGAGACGATTCCCACACTCCAACCGGCAGTAAACGAGCACGCTCAACAGTATTAGAGCATGTATTTAGTCAATTTTGTCTTAAGCTGCAGAGAATAGGTTCCTTGGGAGATCGGTACTTGGCCATGCAATTTTCCACGCGTTCACTGCATCAGTCTTTCACAATACTTCAGAATTAACTAGTGTAGGTGCAAGAATTTTCCTAGTTGGAAATGAATATTTTTTATTGATATATTGAATTTAATTGATATTCTGTTCCACTGTATACTTTACTTTTAGTCTTAATAATAACATCAGCATGTGACACAAATATAATAAGAACCAATTTGTATATGTAATTAACGTAAATTCACATTTTAAACTATCTGTATTATGTGCATACTCTGCAGACGGAAATCTTGTCACAGGCGTTGTAGGCCATTAAAACAAAATTATTCTTTTAACACGACGTAGAAAATTTAATTAAAGCAGGCTATTTAGATAATAGAGAGCCCCATCAACGAGTCCGACTTCGCGCAGATTATAAAATTATCTCTTTACCCCTTGCTTTACCCCTTCAGCGGTGACAATTGTTTTAAGCCAACCCTATCAATGTAATTTATTTTTATTTCTGAGCATTGCGAACGGAACGGAGGAAGAACTCGGTTCAAAATTATTTGCGGTACGATGTTAAACATTTTGACAACGACTTGGTAACGAGATGGAACGGAACAATTGTAATTGCGTTTGTTACTTTAATTTCACCTGATTTTATGGACGATTATGTCGCTAAGTGTTATCGGGATTTTGGTATCAGGGGATCATTCTTAAAATAAGTTATTTTCTTCTGCTTTTATTTTTTCATTTATATAAGTAGTACATAGCTTTAACACTACCCTTTGTACTCTTTTGAGAATTTACAGGCGTGAGTATATATATGTATGTATGTAGTTTTAGTCACGAGAGAGTAAAACTCTTTGAAGAAGATAATGCTGAGTAGGTTTGGTAATATAAAACGAATTTATAATATGAATTGAGCGAATGACAAATCAAGTTCATAAGGTCAATTGCTAAATATTTGCGTCCATGGACTCACTAAAACAAAACTTGCAAAACTTGTTTCCTATTGTAACCGAAATTACACATCCGATCAAGAACCAAGCGGTTCGGAGACTCTTTCCTCTGTCGCACCATTAAGGCCTGGAATTCATTACCAGCTCACGTGTTTCCTTCTTCCTACAGTCCCGGGTCCTTTAAGCGGGGCGTGAAAAAGCATATGATAAGGCCGTCAAGCTGAGTGTCACCATTGTCACACGGTATGTGTAAGTAATGGTGACCCTCTTTTCTGGGATTTTGCCTTCAGCTTACCATCAGGCAAGGCGAAGTCCAATTGACGTGTCCTATATAAAAAAAAAAAAAAAATAAAAAAAAAAAAAAAAAAAAAAAAAAAACTTGCAAACTCATTCCTGCTACCCATTCTTAATTATGCAGATGTTCCAGCTATCTCAATCTCGCCGAAATCATTTGAGCAAACTTGAGCGTCTTCAAAATGTCTATGTAAGATTTCTATTTGGTTTATATGCAAATATTTCCAAAATTTTGAACGCAATTTATAAGGTTATCAGAACTTGGCGAGAGTGTTCACATTCCTTCTTGATTATTGGAATTGTTGAATAGAAATTTAACTCTTCAATGGTTTCCTATATCAAAGTCGAATATATGCTAACTATTCAAATCGATTAAGATAGAAAAAATGTAATCAAGTAAGGGAAGGATCGCAGGTTCAAGTCCCGCCTGAGCTGATTAATTGATTAAAAACGAAGTTAGTACGTAAGTAATAGTTTATTTTACTTTCTGAAGTTTAGCGGAATTGCTTTTTTGAACTTCGTGCTTTGCTGCGGGTATTATGGTAGCTTCAAACGAAACGATACTTCATGGAGTGTTTTGATATTAAACCAAGTATCAAAAGCGGCAGAAAGCCGCGTGGTTCCCGGCAGAGGTGAATTTGGATCACCTCATCTCTTCCCATGCGGTGTTGTACAAGCTGACTAAGGGATAGGCCTGTTTAACATCAGACATATTTATACAGCCCAGACTCAGCCTCAGATGCATGGCTTGAGTCAACAATAGTGCCCGGAAGACGGCAATAGGCTCATCCCTATTACGTGGTACCGAATTTAATGATTGCTTACCTCTGCTTAACCCTCCGGGGATAAAAACGTGACTATATGTATGTATCAAACCAACTCTTTTTTGGGAGCAGAAAGTCACCATGTCGGCAGTAAGTCTTACTTAAACTAGATAGCTGAGTACTCTTCACCATTTTTGGTAAACTCGTTGTATTGTTTGAAACTGATAAATCATTTCTTAGATAAGTCACAATTGACCAATTAATTTCGTTGCAACATAATGAGGAGCGAGTTTATTGCCCTCAACTGAGTATTTTTTTATTCAGATTACTGAAGATTTTCTGAGTGAAAAACCCAGCGACATAGCCTGAATCTCTAAGGCTGTCACGTCACGCTCTGCTGTAGTACTGCATCATTTTAAATTATAACTGTTTAAAATAGTAAAATACTTTTCTTAATTCATCTTAGTAATGATAAGTTAAAATTTTCATTCCAATTTAATCTAGGCAATTGTTATAATGGATTATTGAAAATTATTACGGACGGGTACGTCGCCTGAATTTCAAGTTATAAAATAATTACTTACTCAGGTACATCCAGTATTCCAATCAGTACTCTTAATGAGTTTGTTTAGGAACCAATCAAGACCTTTCACAATTTCACAACAGATCAAATACTTCATTAACATTTTTAACAAATTTAATTTCAAAGTTTATGGGTTTCCATTACTTGAAATGAACCAGTTCATATTTTATGAAATGAAAATTTCTCTTTTGTTCTTCATAAGTAACTTAGCTATAAATGTTACAGAATACTTTAAAACGGAATTACGTCTATTAAAAATTATCAAAGCATTCCTTAAGATTTACTGAAGCGAATATATAAAACCGAACTATGTAACAGAAAATAATATATATTCTCTCTCGGCCTCAGGGATATAATATGTTATCTTGTATATTAGTCTAGTCTTAAAATCATATTACGTTTGATACAATATTGTAGTAAGCAGGTACTTGTACAATAAGTAAATTATACTCATCTAAACTAACTCGCAGAACATACACTCATCATACATTGATCAAATTGATAAATATATCGAAGTTCGGCAGGTCAGAACACTTGACCGCCTCAAACGACGTCGAAAGACCAGTCAGCGGTAGGGCCAAGAGGCCCTACCGCTGACTGGTCTTCTGATGGAAGACCATCAATCAGCATGCAGGTTAGGTTAGATAGGCCCTAGAAGATTTTATCGTAAACCTAGACCCTGATAACGGAACTATGACAGAAATGGATACAAGGTTCCAGTTCTCCATTCGTATATAGGTAGGTTTATAGTAAAAAGTATTTATATGTATACATAACAAATGAATAAGAGTATTTTTGCAAATAATAAATCTTTAGTTAAAAACGTGACTGGTGTTTTGAGTCACTTGTATCCCCTGAAGGCTTACGACGTCGACCAAAATAAGCCCTATTTGCCTTGATGTTGAAGTATTACTGAATTGCCAAGGAGGTATGCCGTAACTGGATGATCTAATAATGGCTGAATGGGAAAGTTTTTCAATAAGATTGTAATTGACCTAGCATGCTTCTTGATTTAATTCTGGTAATAAGAAAATAATTAAAAAAAACACACTGGAATCCAACTCAAGACCTTGAAGTATTCTAAGCGTAAAATTGAAAATAAGAGATATAATAGTGTTTATGAATATGTTTAAACACTCATAAATATGAACACAAATCATTCTCATAAAAGAGACAAAAATCATTCCAATAATCAACATGAGACCTTGAGCTAACACAACTATGCTTCCAAACTAGTGGGCCAAACTGTCTGTTCTGTTGTACAAGCATCTCCTCTCAATATGAGAGAGGTTATATTATAGTCGAGCAGTCTAGTATATAATGGATTAGCAGCTTTCAATGCACACGATGTTTGAAATATCAGAAATGCCCGTTAATAGGATTTAATTAAATCACTATTGGTTAACCTCACAGATTCGGTGTCATGTGTTACCCGGCAAATGTTATCTAAATTGAACGTTTAATTTTATGTATAGTAGGCCAGTTTTCTGAAATCGGTTCATTAAAATACCATTCTCATAGTCCGTGTTCTAGAATGATACTCAGTTATTAATTATGACTTGAAGTAACTTCTAGGTACAGATTGTATTTTATAATTAGGCTTGAATGATGATATGAACACTCAAGTGATTTACGTTAGTACAATTTCTACTCAAGTTTAGTGCTAGAATATAATCTGTTATTAAAGCTAGTTTCAAGTTGAGAGTAATATCTAGAATGATAGATAGATAGATAGATAATTTATTGTACACCAATAGATTACAGTTGAACTTGCAGGTAGCATGCATACAGTTTTATGTACAATGGGTGGCCTTATCGCTGGAAGCGATTTCTTTATGAATCTGAATATCATTCTAGAATAGGGGCCTAAATGCCATCTCCAAACAAACCGGAGCTACGTTTTCAAGCTAACACATGTAAATGAGGGTGGTTAAGTCTACATTGGCTGGCGGTACGACAGATGTCATGTGGTTACACTGGATGTCAACCGCGATATGCCATCAGGGGCCGTTTGTTGCCGTCGACAATTTGTCAGTGTCGCTTGACGATGTTGCTAGCCAACGACTCACGTGTCACACCCACCGGACACCGTCTCAGCGTTAACATCAGATTTTTGGACAAATTTCCACTATCATTGGCAAAAAACATGACTCATAAAATCTCGTGGAAGGAATTTGTAAAACGAAAATTGTGTGCTGCTTTAAAACAGTATGTAATCATCATCCTCTCCGTGATTTCTCGGTTGCGTCAAAAAAGCCGGGGTTCGTAGTTATTTTTTGATTGTATTGTGGGCTTTTAAGAGAATTATGGCCGTCTGATATCTCAATCTCAGGAAAAAAGCCTGCTCTGGAACATTGTTCAGCAGATACACTGACTAGCAGGAGAGGTTGAATTGAACCTCCAAAGTGTTGGAACATCCTTAAATACCACAGCATTATATTTATCGTACTAGATTCAGAGATTCTGTAAAATATACAATATATAACATTAAATTCATAAAATTCAGATACCCAGCACACGGGCAGTTAAAATGTACCTTGAAATAAAATAGCAGCATGAATCATGGAATTTTAGATGAGCCAACATAAATTTGTGACGTGACATGTGCCTGTTTTACGCAAGGGCCGCAACGCCCCGAATCGCGAATCAGACTGAGGCCCGCATTATCATCATCATTTATTTTTACCCGCAATATCCAAATATTACCTACGTGTGTATAAGCTATGGGAAGGGGGCCGGTGTACTTGCACTTAAAAAAGTGATGTCCTTCGAAAGTTTAGACTTGAACATCAAGCAACTTAGTAAAACTTAATTCAACTTTGTTAAGTGGGAAAAGATTGGGTTTGTTTTACGTAAAGAGATATTCTGTGGCTGCTCAAATTTTATTAAAAACTTTAGCGACATTCGTTTATCTAAATAAATCCAGCTGAAAAGTGCCATACAGCAGCCGCTTTTCAATGTGACCTCGATCTCATAAATAAGAATGAGGAGCGACGAGGGAACAAAAGCGGTGGCGAGCGGTTCACAAAGACGATTTTAAAATCTTATCTAAGACTGAGCCGTGATTGACAAAGTCGGGTGAAATTCGATACCGACGTGAATGTTTGTAGATAGCTTTTTTGTGATTGCGGCCGGAGAATTTCTCCTCAATAGAAACGCACGAAAAATGAGTTCAGACCGATCGTAAAATTGGTAGTCTGTGGTGGCAGTTTGAGTTTTAATAATGATATTCAAGTACTGGAGGTTCACTGTAAATATATTTCATGTTATTACATACCTAATTTGAATCGTGAAATAGACAACCGATAACCTGATAATGGTTGGAAAAGGACAGATAAAAGGGTGCGTGAAGGGTTTCATACATATTGTTTATTAAAAGTTTCTATTGACTTATATTCATATTACTTTAAATGTCTGTGTAAAGTTCATTATTTTCGTATACAATTCTGAATTTCAATCAAGTATTTCCGTTCCTATTAATAAAAGTCTTTCTATGCATTTAATTTTATCATTTAAAATAAATTAGGTACTTACATTACATCGATTTGTTATAAAAACATAATCGTTACAACAAATGCTCTAACATTGTACCTACATTTATAGACCAAATTGAGACAATGGTAATGGAAAAATACATTCGTATCATTCAATTTTTCTTGCGATTTCTTTGCTTCAGATAATGTCATCGAAAAAAGTCAGCAGCGTTTTGTCATCAATCACGTCAGCGTTAAAAAGCTTCAGCGTGTTTTTGTTACTCCAAGCAACCGAGGTACCGCTTCTCTTCAATTACAAATCATTGGTTTCTTGAAACAAATTGCTTTAGCATATAAGAAGCTAGAGATTTGTCTTGTCTTGATGAAAGTACAACGCCTAGTTTAAATACCTTCAATGTAAGTACAGACACGACTTCTTCACAATTATAATTATAATAGTAAATAGTGTAGAAATGAAATAAAATAAAAAATTGTTATCTTTACCCAAACTAAGCATAGCTTAACAAGATGTGTTAAGGGTTCTAGATTGACAATATACTGTCTTAGATATATTTCATTTTCTAAATATATATTATAAAGTAATTAGGGGTAGTTTGAACAGAGGCGATGACAGACAGAGGCACCGTTGCCCAGGTTGCTACGCGCAGTAGGTGCACATTTAAAGAATTAATTTAATTTATCATAATTATAATGTTTTAAAAATGTTGTCGCCAACGTTTTTACTATTTTTTTACGGGACACTTCGTAATGGCCGTCAATGGACGAGAAAATAAAGTTCTGCTTCGCCAAATGTTGAATAATATTTTCTTACTAAAGTTATTTTTATTGGCACTTGCATAACATAACATAAACTCACGCCTATGTCCCCGGCAGAGGTGCTAGCACCCACATTTCGCCAGTTTATGTTTAAGTTCCAATGTAATAGGTGACGGGCCTATTGCCATTAAACGGGCACTTATAAACCTGCGATATATACACACATGACTTCGAAAAGCATCGAAAAGTCATTGGTGTGTGCCATGGTAAAACCTGGGATCGAACCCGAGACCTCGTCTCAGCAGTCCATTACCCATACCACTAAGCTACCGCAGTAAGTGGTATATTTAGAAACTAGCACTTGCATACTAATATGATAAATGCGAAAGTAACTCTGTCTGTCAGTCAATTTGTTATGCTTTCACGCCTAATCACTTATCCGATCTTGATTAAATTTGGTACAGAGATAGATTAGACCTTGAGGAAGGACATATGTTTGGTCACGATAGCCGACATCCTCGCGGGCGGAGCCGAGTGCAACAGCTAGTACTACGCGAAGGGAGATAGTCTTTTCAAAGACCGAGATATCACATCAGTAAGAAGAACGCACCGCGATATTCATGGGTCGGCAATTTTCGTAAATCTCTCAGTAAGTGAGCTCGTGTTGCGCTACACGAACTGGATTAGACTAAAGCTCTGAGAACTGTTTTTCTCTCCATGATTCATTCGAGAGAAAGTTCTCTGAATGAATCGTGCCAGAAATAAATAAAATAAGCGGGAATGCGAGACGAGAACACAACTTCGGTAAAAGTGAAGTAATTTTCTACGAATAGCTTTAAAGTAGTAATTATACTGCCTTAAAATAAACATACGAGTGCAGTCAATTTAATTATCATTCTCTGAGACTTTTCCCAACTTAGTTATGGTTCGCTTTCTAGTCTAAATAAGATGCGGTTGAACTTCAATATTTTCCGTGAAGCGACTGCCATCTGACCTCCACAGTTTTGTAGTTAAACTAGTTGGACTTTTTAGGGCTCCAACTGCTCGTAACGACTGTCATAGAAGTTCGTATGGGAACCGGGACCGGCTTAACGTGCTCTCCGTAGCACGACCAGACCATTGTAAGTACCCATATTAATGCATACAAATATTTACCCGCGCCACCTGAGTGGCGGCCACGGTCACTACCGCCACGCCACAGAGTGAACACTCAATTTAGTATAAGTTAGAATTGGAAGTGCTTTGTCAAAATGTTAAACTAAACACACTGACAAGCTAAGATAAGAAAAGTTTTGTCACACTGACATGCAGAGACAAAGAAATTCTTTCGGCTTTTCAAAGAAAATTTTCTTTCTTTTGTTAATGTTGAGTTGAGTGCTTGCTTGCTGAGATAAGTCATCAAATTATGCGATCGCTATGATGTTTACAAATTCTTTTTGAAAAGAATCCAGTTTCCATTTAGAGGTAGTAGCAAAAATTTAACCAATTTAAATAATGTTTAGTATGCCTAACACTCCGAATATTCGCTGTTTGTTTATATTGGGTGGCAAAAGGAAAAATAGGCAAAAAAGCCTTGTATAGCTCAGGCCATTTTTGTTACAGAATAGATGCGATGAAAGCAATAAATGGCTTTTACAACATTTTTACATTCGCGGCATTTGAACAGAAATGGGTCCGAATGTATTAGAGATATATTTCGACTATATACTTTTTATATTTCATTATAGTATTATGCTGATAGTCTTCATCTCAGCTTAGGTTGCATCCGAGGCTTAC
Organism: Eilema griseolum; assembly: GCA_963662185.1. Lineage (NCBI taxonomy): Eukaryota > Metazoa > Arthropoda > Insecta > Lepidoptera > Erebidae > Eilema > Eilema griseolum. Next base: position 13,724,632 of record OY759232.1, on the reverse strand, counting down.
ACATCGGAGTCCTGAGACCGTTTTCTACTTATTCCGTACAATGTGCTGATGTTATAGATAGTGTACCAAAGCATATGTGATAAAATATAATGTAAAAAGCAACTACCATGTTCCAGTCCATCAAGTTCATTTACAAAATTATTGATTTGTATATTCTACAATGTGTACACTTCTTAACTACTTAAGATTAGGCGCGCTGTAACTTCAAAGTCGAATGAAAAGTGTCTTAAAATTTAATTACAAGAGAACACTTAAGTTTACACGGTCGGCTCTATTCCCATTGTTTCGGAGACAAAGCGAAGCGTCTCTCCGACTTGCTTTTACATTAAGTCCTCGACTTTACTTACGATGCAAACGGCTTATAGCTAATGTATGAAAACATGCGGACTGATATTGGCTTTCCGTTTTCATTAATTTATTTTGAATTGCATTGCTAACTGCTATTATACTATCGACGTGTTTCTTTTATACCATTTTCGTATATTCTTGTACTTACAAACACAAAGCAAAAATAGTCGAGTCCCATACTCACAGATGACTAATTGTATTATTGACTCCACTTTCAATTATATGAATTCGTTGCAGTAGTTCAGACAGTGAGTACCGAGTACTCTAACTAATGCAAATTATAAAATTCTGGAAACAGCATAGAAGTACAAAACGTTATAGAATCGGGCCTACTATGCTGTTAGTGATTGAACTATTATGTATTATCTATCAGGCAACACTCAAGTTTTAATTAAACACATTCTAAACTTGTATTACTACAAATTGTTCCACCAAAAGTAAATTGATAAAGTATTACTTTTGAATCGAAACATTATATTGACACACGAATAACATGAAACATCAGAAAGCTCTCTCCATATACCAATATCCATTCCACAAGTCAACTTCGTGGGCAAATCTATCGATAGCCGAAGTGAACTCTATAAATGTAATATTATATAGGATATATATTATGTTCAATGTACAATCGCCTGTAGCTATGTAGCAATCCATCGTTCAATATCGACGCTACATATGACATTATAAGGACAAGTATATCACGTAATATGATGTTACGAGTACATTTCCTTATGAAGCCACCTGAATTGCCCTCATATTCAAAATTATATTTAGTATTGCAGCATATTGCAGCATTTAAAATATACCCTTATAACACATCTACACGCTATTGCCCGTGGCTCTGCCCGCATGATGTACTTTTCTGCGCAATTTACGGTTTTTATTTCCGTAAGAACATTCACGAATGAAATTGATATAGTCGTTCTCAAGTTATGCCATGACCAAGGAAAATGTGAATTTATTTTTACAGGTTATTCATTTTAGATATGTATAGATGGTAAATACCCCTTATATACCTTATAACACACGAAAGACAGACGAAAAGTTTGTGTTGGTGACATTCGACCCAGCACAGAACTGTAACGCTCGTAACACGGTTTCGATCGATATCATAAAATTTACATTATTATAGTTGGGGTTTCAAGAAACATGTGAATGTCAGGCATTAGAAACTTAGATTACAATAGGAAATTAGAAACGTGACGTGGGGTCCAATAACAAGTAACGTATATTTGTACGTAATAACAGAAGCTTGATTCTTGAGAATTGAAAGGTGTAGATTCTTCTCTTCTGTGCTTGTGATCTGGCTTCCTTAATCAATGCTTACAGCTGCATAGGCCATCGTTCTACTTGCCCAGTTGATTAGCCCAACGGACACGATTTATTAGTAAAGAACTTTGAACGATTTATTTGGGATAAACAATGGGCTCCCGTTTACTGTGACCCGATTAAGTAAATGAACCAATTTGGCAATCGTGGCAAAGTGGGCCCTGTAAGATTTACAGAGTGTAATTTATCAGGTTGCCAACTAATCCTGATGTTCGACTAAAGTGCTTCAAAACTATAACAGAGAGTTATTTAAACCTATTTGAGTTTGAAAATATGTAGAACGCATTACGAAGTGAAAATAAAGGATTTCAGTCTCTAATGAGTCTATAAAATTTTGCGGTACTATATCAAATCAAATTAAATTTATTTTATAATCGTTGTACAGTATTTTACATGGGTTCTTAATCTATCGTGCGTTATTACATCGTGCATGGGTAGGTATATTAGTTATGCATAATATATATTTGTGCAGTTCATTGTCTTACAGAGGTCTTTACTAAGGGATATTTATCTAAGCTGTGCCTGAACTAGGTAGTTCTGTGCTTCAGGCGTCAAGTGCAGATTAACAATGTTTCATAAATACTATTACAGATACAACCAATTTACTAAGAATGAAAAGAAAGAATATCAGAAAAGAAAGAAATATATAATTATATTGTTATGTAACATAACAATATAATTTTATATTTCTTCGAAACATGGAAATAGGTTACCTATTAGACATACCTACCAAGATATCTATTAAAATACGCTGAAAGTATACCATCATTCAAGTAGGTAAAACCCTTGTTACTAGGTATTAAAATAGATCGCAATCCTACTGATATATAGGTACTATAAAGAAAATTTGTCAAGATGTTTACATGTTTATTACTTAATCAAGTTCAAATGGCTGAACGTAAGGCAGATCATTATAGTCTAGAATAACACATAGTTATGCTACTTTTATCGGTTTACTATTGCTTAACAAAAAACATATGACAAATGATTATTTTACAAACAACGCTCAACGTTTGGAAAACTAATCATTTGACAAACTTTCATTTTGCAAACACATTTGTTTTAAAAAATCATTTGATAGAAATACAGGTTTCGCAAATGTATTACTTAGGAAATATTTCTATTGTTAAAATTTTAATTAAAAAATGTTCATTTTACTAAATAAAGTCAGTAGATAAATTATTGTTCAGTAATAATTTTGTATTAATATTATATAATTCCGTAAATACTTTGTCATTGTACACACTGCCTTAACTAAGCGAAATAATCTGAATTCGGTTCTGGCCCTTGTGGTTGCAGTTGTAACCTAACCTAGTCATTTCGTTTCAGTTGACCTTTTTTATATGGGACACGCCAATTTGAGTTCATCTCGTCTGATGGTATGCTAAAGACAAAGACTTAGGAAAGAGGGTCACCATTACAGACACATAGTATGTTACCATGGCGGTACACGGCTTGACAGCCTCATCAGATGCTTTTTCACGCCCCGCTTAAAGATCTCGGGACTATAGAAGAAAGAAACCTTACATAATATATACAGGACGTCTCACGGTAAAGCCACATGGAGGGAAAGTACCTACCTTAATTATTGTAGATGGGACATTTTACTGAAATAATTAAATTTAATTTAAAAAACCATTTGACCTGCATTCACACACTTTAAATAATTGCCTCGTTGAACCGGGAATCGAAGCCGGTACACGAGAAAAAAATCGGTACGTAGTTTTATGATACCGATCGGAAGGCATCATCGGCATAACCATAACAGTGATGATAACCATAACAGTGATTTTTATTTTGGTGGCAGTTTATTCGGCATCTTTATTTTTTTATTACCTGATTTGTTGCATACAATCAGGTATCTACTAATTGCGTATCTCTTTATGATTTTATCATGCATATATACATACATACATACTCAGGTATGTGACATCGTGTAGTATAAGTTCGTCCCTCGATTCCATTTTGTAAGGAATCCTTGGTGCGCGAGTTTGATTTGCACTTGACCGGCTTTTTTATTCGTTTTCTTAACTTAGGTGGCAATTCATTATTCAAGATAAGGAAGAGAATGGTTCACTTATTTTACATACCATATATATATTACCATATATATAACCGTATTTTACGTAACATTTAATTTCAACTAGCTATTTCCTATTTAGCCCGCGGTTCCGCTCGTGAGGATTACTAATCCCGTTCCCGCCACCTATGGGCACCTAATGCAGTGATAAAAGTGGTATCCGACCATTAAAAAAATTTCAATTTCACTTGATAAATTTATCGTTTAACAAACTATTGTTTAATAAACTACTCATTAGACAAAATATTTACTTGGAAAATTTCACTTGATTCCTCTACGAATTCCTGAGAAAAAGGTTTTGATAGACAGACGGATATCGAATTGATCTTATAAGAGTTCCGATTTTTTTCTTTTGAGCCATGGAACCCTAAAAAATAGGAAAAAAGTATGTTATAGAGTAGGTATTTGAAAATAAAATCTCCTAAAAAATGAGAAGTCAAATCCACCTGTTTAAAATACTAAATAGTAAAGTTTATTGTTTGTCATATACATACACTTTTTCTCCCCTTAGGGAGGTACCTATTTTATTACCCTGTGTGATATATATCAAGGAAACCAAGCGTTGTAAACCGAATATTTTTCAACGAGAATGTGTCTACAGTAATTTATCTTTGTATTTATCATTCCTACCTCGTGTATGTATAGGGTTGCCATAAAAGAGGGCCAACAGATATGAAAATTTGGTGTCGTAAAGTATTTTTGACCTGCATTTCATTTTAATTTCATTTTAAACTCGCGTTTATAAGTGCGCGCCACCTATTACATTGGAACCTAAACATAAACTGGCGAAATGTAGGTGCTAGCACCTCTGCCTACCAATTCGGGGATATAGGCGTGAGTTTATGTTATGTTATGTTATGTAAAATTGCGATTTTAGAATTTATGTGGCAAAACAACATTTGGTTGGGTGCGTAGTTCAACATAATAGGCGCTTCGTATTCGGAGTCCATAAGCGCCACCTCTGACCTATTAAGCCATGGCACTTGCAGCCCAGTGCGGAGGAACTCAGGCTTGTCTAACGAACCATGTTTAGAGCCTCGTTAGCATCACTTGTCTCAAAGACGAACTATCACCGCACAATTCTCTATGCAGAAAACGTAACAACACAACAATACGTTTATAGTTTCTGGTGTCCGGTCCTAGTATTAATATCTGTGCTAGTATTATAAACCTACTACCTATAATACTCTTTGTATGTATGTTTGTTTGTTTGAATGCGCTAATCTCAGGAACTACTAGTTCGAATTGAAAAATTATTTTTGAATTAAATAGTCTATTTATCGTCAAAGGTTTTAGACTATATATTATAACGTTACTGCTTAAGGGAGCGGAGCAGTGATTACAAATGTCAATATGAAAATGCCAGATTTTCTTACATTATTTGAATACAAAAAATACGGACACAAAGTGTATATGAAGTTTCAAATTATGTCACGGGCGAAGCCGGGCTGGGTCAACTAGTGTCCGTTTAAAGTGCAAAACATCTCTGGAATAAGTACTTGAGCTTATATTAAGCACTTATTCCAGATTATTGTACAGGCATAAAATTAGAACGACTGCATCAAAATTAATACCTAATTGTTAAGTCAGGGAAAGGTTTGTGTATGAGCAAAATTTAGAGAAGTCCATGGGTGGGGGCCATATGTCTAATTGACACACACGATTTACCTATGTATATTACTTAGATAGATAGTAATACTTTATTGTACACCAATACATTTACAGCAGAGACAAATGATAGTAGAGGTTTAAGCATGGACTTCCAAAATATAGGTTTATTTTGGGAACCACTAACAACGTAATGTGAACATTATGTTACACCTCAGTTAAGTTCTATTTTATTGTTTTATTTTGAGACTATAAAAATTACTATTATCACTTTCTGTATTTCAGAACGTAATCCAGTTTTCAATACAGAATTACTGGTCGGATGTGCGAGTTAGGAGACATCCTTTGTTGCATTAGAGGGAATTTGCTGCATGGACAGGCGTGCACGAATATCATTTCAGCTACAAAGCTGTATCTCCATTAATGAAAATGCTCGTTTGCATCATACCGCGTATATTATTTACATAAATCATCGTGTTTGATACATTTACACTTGATTTGGAATATATATTTCTATTTTCTATTATTTAGTCTAAAAAATGTACCGACTTATGTTGCAACTGATTAAAAATATTTCCATATCAGAATAAATTCCTTGGCTGCGAGTCTCTCTTAAACAGTATGTATACGCCCTAAGACGAACTGAAGAATTCTTTCCCTTTTTTCAAAGCACATTTGTTTTGCTTTGTTCTGTTTTGCACAGCATTGCTTTTCTTCAAAATATGAATGCTCAATGAAATAATTTAGTCCATTTCTTTGGAGAATAAAATTCTTTAGAGTTCAAATAAAAATAAGCTTTGTTCATTTCGAATAGCATTCTTAATTCAATTTATGCTTCATCCATTAAAATAGTCACTTTAAAACTTATTTTATTAGGGTTCTAATTATATTTTAAATTATTTGTAACTTGTGCATTTATATGTTATTTCAGTAATTTGTATAATAACTATCATGGTATTTCTTTTTAAACAAACAACAATTACCGGAAAGAAATGTGGTGTGGAATTTTTTTTTATATAATTATATTTAACTTTCCAAGCCACAACTATTCTATTTTTTGTTTGTTTGTATTATTAATTTAGGTTTATGAAAATAAATCAATAAAATTATAAAATCAATGTTACCTCTAACAGTCTGAAACTTTCACAATGATCTTCCGTCTTCATTAATAACAAAAGCATGGTTCATATAGACGCCCAACATGGCCGCTTAACTCAAACTGCCCCATTGAGATTAAGCTACTTCTACAGACAACACCGTAATTAACTACAGCGTTGGGCCTCATTGATGTTTATCAGATTATCGTATTAGTTATTGATTTTCCAGTAGTTGGCTCAGATAAAGTAAATGAACTGTTATTGAAAATCAATTTACCATCTCATCTTTTCTAGATAATCCGCAGAATTGAACCTTACGTAGTTGGACAAGAGCGGAGCAGTGTAGGTACACAATTTGCTCTAATTCAAGGTCAATTATTAGAGCAAGAGGCAATTGTTAAGATACTAGTACTGATAAAGTTATGATGAAGATGTTTGACAATTAATGAAGAAAAATAAATACTTTTATAAGTATTTATTTAACTTTCAATATCGTTTTTGCAGTTTTCATCTCGTGTTATCAAACTAACATAGTATAGAAACTCTGAAACTTGTAAAATGAATTTAATTTGACCATAAATGTTGCTTAGAAGAATTAATTTATTTCTTTTGAACTGTTTTGTTATTTGCATTGAAATACTGACCTATGTGGGGAGCACTTTTTTAAAAAGATTCTTAGATAAAAGTAACAATATAGCTGGGTTAGATCCATTCGATGAATGTATGGGGCCTCATCAAGACCCTCAGGGCCAAGACAATCTACCTGCAAGCCAGTACACCTACTGATAAACGGAAGAGACTCTGGTGAAGGCTTTTCGCTTGGATTGAGAGGTGAGATGGCTGTTGCTGCTTTTAAAGCCAAACCTAAAGAAGGAAAAGGAGTATATCTAGGCATACGGCAATGGCATGGGCAAAGCACGGATGAAATAACGTCTAAAGTACGAATTATAGACTATTTTATAGTTGATCGCATTTACCTAAACCTTATTTTGATTTGTTGTACCTTGGTATGTTTTTGTACTCATCAAATCGCATAAGTAGTTGCAGAGATTAGCCGAATGCCACCATTGTAGCATACTACGTGGTGACTATCTTTCCTGAGATTTTGTCTTTAGCTTACCATCAGGCAAGGTGAAGTTAAATTGAAGTGTCCTATAAAAAATGAGGAAAAGATCAGCGCGTTCAAATAAACATACCAACTTTTTATTTTTAGACTGCAATATCCACACACCCATAAATCACTTTCAGGAAGTTACCAATATAAGCTTATAAATTGTTTCTTTTCGCATTGTCAGCACCCCTTCACAAAGTTCCTGTTATCCGCTGAAACGTGATTGAGTAACAAATAAACAAACCCTGTGTTTATAGTGCAGAAATCAAGAGACCGATATTAAATTACAATACCCATGTGTGTGAGAGCGTAACAAGTTGGGGTACACGACCTTTTTATACTTTATTAAGGATCATTATGTTACTTTGGCCTTTGTTTGAAACGATTGGGTTTACGGTTATAGAAATTAAAATTTAAATCGTGTTTATAAATACTTACCGTGTTAATAAACCTTTGACCATATACTGTATAGATACAGAACACAAACACAAACAGACAACAAAAAGGCTTGAAATACCCGTTATGTGTTAGTAAGCTAATATTGTTCTTTAAACTGCCAATATGCACATTTTATGGGATTTATATGTAAGTTAAATTGTATCTAAGTAGGAGCTATGTTTTACGCCGCGTTGTAGTGCAACTCACTGTGTCTATAGATTTTGTATATAGTCTAAGGGTGTATGGTAATAGTAATCTATATCGTATTTATAAAGAGATATCGCCCACACCCAACACACTTGATGTGGTTGGAAGCCCAGCCTTCCAACCAACGTTGAATAGCAATGCTTATCTTCTGTGCAAGGTAATAACCAGTCTTCTGGTCACGCGTGACGTCGTCGGTCAGCCGCTTTGCTAAGTCTTTGTATAGAGAACGGGCACTTGGACCCCATGTCCCCAACGTTTCAACTCCAAAATTTATATTATAGTGCGCATGTCACAAATTCACGCATCTATTAACCAGTTAAGGTTATCATACAATATTATGATAAACTAAAACGCAGCATTCTCTAGGTTCGTTATTTATTTTCAGTCTACTTCTAAAACATTAGCTAACTTAAGCAAGTCGTTCGCAACAAAAGCATTCATGAGAAAACTAAAGCTCAATACCGAAACATATTGAACTACGATCCCTGATTATGTAGTGGTCAGCAAAACTCCAATCATGACAGGCGTACACTAGAGTACTCCCTGAGGAGATGGTTTTCCTTGGGATGAATTCCTAATTTTTTCGACGCCCGAAATGATTTCCCCACTGCATTCATGGATGAGAGGCCAACTAGGTAAACTCACGGTAGACACGGAAAATCTACCGAATTTAAATATTTTAGGTTTGACTTTAAATATTTACGTACAAAGGAAACCGCATTGTGGCTTTTCTACCAGTATGTTTTATTTAAATGTTAGGTGAATGTTTGTACTATTTTCGTTCCAAATAATAAATGAAAGGATTATGATCTGTGTGAATTGTTATCGATAGAAAATAATGAATAAGATATAAAATTACTACCAATAGGGAATAATTCGGAAGTTAGGTTAGGTAAACATTCAAAAGACGTAAAAGTTAATGTTATCGACTTCCTATTCTCTAAAAGCTTTGGGCCGTTTTGTGTATGAATTTGGCAGAATGTATATATTATTTAATTGGTAGAATTTTAGAGAACTGTTGCTACCGGAGGCCTGTAGTTCTATTGGTTGGACATTATAGTTGGGTCACGTTCCTCGATCCGCAATTTAAATTAATAATAAAAAGACAAGTAGGAGGGTATCGCTGTACTTACTTGAAATTTTTACTATAAATTGCGGACCTGGCAGACGTTATTCTGCCCGGAAAAGTAGTGCACGTACCGATAGCAGCGTCACCTACCAATTAAAATTGTGTTTTTAAATCATCCAGGATACACACACAAATTTTCACCCAAAGTGCTCAGCCGTTTAGGAGATAATATAATTGTAAATAAATTTAAAAAAAGCGGTTAATAGTCTTTTACTTTGTGCTGTTCATAAATAATTTCTTGAATAATGGTTGTAAATCTTACTAAACAAACAAATTGAAACAACTCGCATTCATCTTATTCAACTTAAATACATTAACTATTATTAAACGTCTTGAGTTTTGACAAAACAAAAATGTATGAATTTTGTCATTTATTTTCGTTTGACTTGACTTGTTCGATTCCCATTCAGTGGAAATACTTTTATGCACGAAACCTATAGTATATTTGCATTAGTCTAAGTATTTCTATGTAGTTATTATATCTATGTTATGTAGTCATACAAATATATCTGAGTATGTTTATAAATTATATGTATTCTAGAGAGATTCTACATTCTTGTAGAATCACTCTAGAGTATTTTTAGACTTTAAGCACCTTTTTTTTGATAATTGTTATTACAATATATTACACAAATTAACATACAGAGGTGCTTTGGAGGCCCGCCAATACCTTAGGGCTCCAAGTCAACCTCTAGAGGTAGCACGGTAGGCACGGTAGCCCTCGGCCACTTGACGCAGGAGGCGGGCGACCCTCCTGCCCACCGTTTTGCGGCGGCGCCCTACCCTTATCGTGTTCCCTTCCTTTATTCCATTATTTTTTTGTTTGGCGATGTTTTGGTTTTTCTGGGGGTGTCAGAGCGTCGTCCGTTGTTCAGCAGGTGCACTGGCTTGCAGGTGAGATTGACTTGGGGTCCTAATTCGAGCCCCCAAACCACCTATTAATTTTCTCATGAATGCTTTTGTTACGAACGACTTGCTTTGGTCAGCTTAATATTTTAGAAGTCGACTAAAAATAAATAACGAATCAAGAGATATGCTGCTGATATACAAATGCCTAACAATGGCGCCCCCGCCGGGTCCAGGTAGCTGGGACAGAACCAAGAAGTCTTGGCTTGACGTCGTGTAGGGTGACATGCGTGTGAATGGTCTTACTACCATGGACGCCTAAGATCGTGCGAAGTGGAGAAGGAAGAGCCGGAAGGCGGACCCTGAGCTCAGAGAGCACATTGACTTGTCTCTATGTAGATGATGTTGAATATTTTACACAAATTCAGAATTATCCTGTAAACCCAGATAGGGTTTGTGTACCTCTTTAACGAAATTATCGAGTATTCTGTATTAGTCTCGCTAATTGGTAGTGTATGTAAACATTTTTCCAATTACCACATAGTAATATGAAATATTTCAATATCTACGAGAATAAATACAAGAATTTGAACCAACGGTCTCACACATTACTGACGTAAGTTACATGTTTTTAATCTAACATACGACAGGTGTATGGCCAGTCCGAGTTCTCATGCTATTGATAAGACCTATTTTCGGTATTAACGAAATGCGCTCACAAAACCCTCTTAAATCGTAGCTGTCTTCAATACTTCCGCATTCGAGCTTAGGCCTGAAGGATTTATCTGTACGTGGCGGCGAGGACCGAATTTGGGGCCTCGATGCCCGACAAAACAATCTCGACTTGACAAATCCCGGCTAATAATCGACGCTCGTTATCCGCACGCATCCGGCTGTGTTCGAATAGATTTCAGACGTATTTTGAACTGAAATTAAACATTGCTAATAAAAATTTCAAAAGTATTGAGTGTTTCGATGTAGTTGTGGCAGCAAATGTTAACGTTTTCACCTTCCTCACTCTCCACACTCACAATATTTTAGGGGCTGGGTCTACTGCTGTTTATCGGCACGTTTTCAGATTTCACAAGATAAATAAAGTTAATGCAATTAATGAAAAACGTTAAGTGGGTTCTAAAATTTTGAACCGAACCCGCTCGTGATATTAAATCATAATCCCCTCCCTCTATTTCGTACATTTCGCTGATCCAGGACATTCTGTGTATATAATTGCCTCAGGGAAATTCAAGAACACTGTGGTATACAACATGATTTAGAAATTGCCCCTGCATTGTATTATTAGTGGTTAGAGCGTATGATTGCTGCAAACATTTTAAGTAGTTACAAGTACGTACACGGAAACTGGAGACGTGAGTCCAATTGCTACAACTACATAGTTTATTTTCGTAAACGTGACTTTTGTCTGTGCCAATTAAGTTTGTTGTGGACGCAGTGGAAGATAGGGGGAACTTGTGACACGACTTGTGCAAGCCATGACCTACATGATAACTATCCACTTATTTCATGATAACTATCCACTTGTTTAGATGTTTAAACTATTTCAGTAGCTGTATTAAAATCTTTTTTACTATTACACAAAGTGAAAAGTTCGGGGGCTTTTTCTCCTCTGTTTGACAATCTATTTTTGAAGTTCATTGATGTGGTTTAGTAATATCAATAAGGGGGTATTGGACCCTCCCTAAAAGGTAAACCACATCAGGAGGTAAAAGCGTAGGAGAACAGACAGCTGGTTTTAAAGTGCACTGCATGTATTGGATACTACCGGGCGGTTATAATAACTTCGTGTTGTGTTCCCGGAGAGCTCACTGGAGATGTTTGTGCTGTCAGTGAGATGACCAAAGGCTTGTCCTGCTTTGTGCTCTACACTGACGGCACAAAATCTCTGTTCTCACAGGGTCGGCAGCACGGATGTGACTCCACTGGTATTACATACGTTCATAGGTCATGGTAACCACTTTCCATCAGGTGTGCTTGTCTGCCACCTAAGTTGTAAAAAAAAGTCCTTATAATTTCAAGATGTATTCATATTAAAGATTTTGATTATCAAAATTATCTGATTTGCGAATGCGCTTTTTAGCATATCTACCGGTCATTGACGTAGGTTCATACATGGATCATTTATTTTAATGCGGGTACTTTTTATGATCACTAATCAAAACATTTGCAAACTTTCGTTGCGAGCTCACACTGATTAATAGTGTGCAACTATTTGTACGTTTTGTTTTTATGTCGATTTTCATCACGTACACCGTGTGAGGGTGAGTTATTTATCTTATTACGAACCTCCACCTAAAATTTCCAATCATGCATTCTGATATAATTTCCTTTCATTATATACCTTGGGATACGTATGTTGGACCTAAATCGAGAGACAAACGAGGCCCTGGCGCTCATGGATTGTTTTCTATTTATTTTTTCAAGTAACAGAGACTCATTATATATTTAAGTTTACATTTAATTTATTATTAGTATTATACATAAAATACAGAACACAAATGTCATGAAATCGAATTTTATATTCATTATCATCATACTAATTCAAAGATAAAGTAATAATCTATGATTAGTTAATTTGAGCTCGTCCAGAGCTCCTGCTGTTTCGAGAATAGCACGTAGTGCTACTCTACGTGATATCCTCGAAACACACCTAAGGAACGTGTACTGCGTGTCTAGAGTACACTTCGAGCATAATTTTGGTCCAAGTTATATATCCCTTGCAATAGTAGGTTCTAGACAATAACCCAAGAAAAACAATACATGCTTTTAGAATTCTCTGGCGGTTGATGAAGGTTACATTGAAATTCAGACCCATAAATATAATGTTTGCCAATCTTCCCCCTTTCTATGTAAACGAGCACTATCTATGTAAAATATAATTTAGGTTTGCATGTAATTTTTACGTAAAGGCATCCGAAGTATTAAGCTTCTATAAAAAAGAATCGCTATCGAGTTCGGGTACAAACGAATTGCGTGCCTATGTTCAGCGCGCCACTTCAATAAAGTAAAATGCGTGTGTGTTGACAATTGATTAATGGTTGTTTTGCAGGCTTTTATCATTTGATTGTCAAGATTAAAAAGGAAACAGGAGATAACGTTTTTGTCTCTTTTTGTTGCGAGCACGTCCGTCAAAACATATTTTAGTGTTGCTATCTATTTATAAATTACGTATCATTTTTCATATCTTTGTGTAAGTATATTTATCATGTTGATGAATTTTTTTCGTACATTCTGGTATTGTGAAATGATATGTCGTATCTACTACTTACAAAGATGAGTGATCCCACGCTAGTCGTGGGTGTATCAAAAGGAAAGCCTCGCCAATAAATAATATATGATTCTTGGAATGAGAGTGAATCTATTTTTGATCCTTTCTAAGAAAGTGTCTTCATTCATTACACTTAACACTATGCTACAAATATATGAAATACGAGTTCATATTATACCAGCCAGTATCAATCGTATGAACCCTAGTCCTATGGAATATTGGAATAAAAAGTAGCCTAGCTTATTCATTGCTATCTAGGGGTGTTCATTTTTGAAGTTGGTCGTTGGTTAATTTTTCATGTGAAAACACCTTCAGGTTTCTCCTTGCTTGCTGAAATATATGTACAGTGATAAATTATAGATTAGTATAATGAAAAGACTACTGAGGGTGGCGGTTACAGGATTAGAGCACAGTATTTACGTAAATGTAAATTTTATTAAAATATGTATGTATTCATAAAAAAATGAGGCAAGTATACGAGTACTACTCTAAATTATATGGTAGAGCTCAATTGTTTTTTGTTAATATAGCAATGTTCATTCGTCTGTGTCGAACGCTTCCAACGCTGACAAGCTCGATGGACATACTAGCGGGTAACGATTCAATACGTAGCGTGACGTCACACAACTTCATAATGTATTATCATTAACTGGTGAAACAGCGGACGAAAATGGTATAATTATGGATAGCGTAAAGCTTGATTATGTTATTCAGTGATATTCTGCATATTGATTTGTTGATAACTTGACTTCATGACTGTTAAACGACTCATTATGACTATATTAGAGTTTGTTATTTTATTTGGAAATATGTATATAACTATATTTTAGATTTTCTGTAAATGCGAAAGTATGAATGGATGTTTGTTGCTCAGTCCTAGAGTGACTTTACGCATCTGTACGTTAGCTTAGAGATATCCCACTATTGCTGTTAATACCAGAGTTTGAATGAACTGATGTATGTATGGATCGATGTTTTATATCTAATCAATTTATCCACGCCAGAACAGCTTCAAGAACCTGGAGTGGAAGTATAGCTCGTAATCTACTATTAGTGCAAGTATATGTAGGGACTCAGAAATGTTTTCATCTCCGAAGTTGTCATTTGCAAAGAGAAAGGGATAAGAGATAAAAGAAAAGCGTCAAAAAGAGAAGAAGGTTGTCCGGCACTCACAAGCCGTACGATGTGCAGTTTTAAAAGTGCTGCGGCGCCGAACACTCAATCATAATTATGGAACTCCCCAGTTATATGGAAAATATGATACTGAAGGGTGAGATTTCTTTGTACTTCTTGTTTTCAAGGTTATAAAATCATACTCTTTATTGTTTTAGTATTTACTGTGTTTTTTTTTATTAAAAATTGTCACCATTATGTCTATTTCGGTATTATCGAAGTTCGAGTTCTGAGATATTTTTATTCTTAATTAAGAAGAACAGAAGATGTTTTATGAGAAATACCAATTGAATTTTTCATAAATACTAAAGATTATGAAAGATATTCAGTATCTACCTACTTTCTTTTAGTTATCAATTTTCACTCAGTTCTTTGAGTCATGATTTAACGCACAAGGCGAATAAGGAAATTTGAGGAATATGGGCCAAACAAGTAGGGCGGATGTGGCATAAACCTAATTTTTAAAGGGAAGATACTACTTATAGTCTTGTAAGTATACAGATGTAACAGTGATCCTACTTTATTGAATAAATTGATGGATGCATCGATGAATATTTGTAAATGTCTCATATAATATACTGAACGAATCTGTATGAAATTTTACATAAGCTATTCATCCTGGGATTAAATTCCGTGGATGCGGAAACGAGATCAGTACCTAATTATTGCGGTTAGAGCCGTTGGCAACAGCTAGAAATTATGTACCATATTATGTAACATCTAATGTCTTGTCTCTTCTGTTCCTGTACAATTCAGGTTTTGCCAGCTGTATTAACATTTTCATCTTGCGATCTTCTGTATAGTTTTCCTTTCCTTTTCTTTACTCAATTACGATGAAGTCAAATGAGGTCGTATGCCTCTTACTCCAACAAAACAATACAAATTTGTAGGGAAAAGTGGCATACGGCTATCCATGATATTTTCTTGTTAAATACTTTTTAGAACGTGATTTACCAGTAGTCGAGTTTTAGTTTTTAAACTTAATATTTTATTTACGTTATTGTCTTTCTTGATAACTTTATAATAATACTTTGTATTATAATAAACAATCTATTTGAATATCAGTGCTTCAATACATTATATTTTTTTATAAAGGTCGTGTTCCAGTTATCAATTTGTACAAAACATTTTCGTACACAATTGTGCCATAAATAAATCTTACTGTCGATATTTTACTTAGAAATTATTTATTCGAAAGCACTCACAATTTTGTGACACTTGGCATAATAGTGCTACCAAGAGATAAATTTGATTTAGACAGACCCTGAATAAATAGAAAGAATACAGACAGTTAAGATTGTATCTTAATCTTTTGTTTCTTAACACTTTTTAGTCGAATCACTTTTTGTGAATAATTATCCTAAATAAACGTTCAAACGAAAAGATAAAATACAAAAGCATGTTGCTTATGGTGTATGTAGTGTAGTAGATGGGAGTGGACATCGCCTGGGTGGGAGCAGCCCAGTCGTTCGACACGACTATGCTGTACGACACTACTACCTATATCTTATATTCTGCAATCGTTACATCCTGCTATATATACTATTGCGGAGGTGAGTAAAAGATGGTTTACCAGTTGGAACAAGATTAATTTATTTACTATTTACACACTCTTATATACTAATTATTCTACATGATTTTACTGAGATTAAGAGTGGGGTTTTACTCATATAAGTTTAGTGCTGACATTATTGTTTATTGATACGTGCTGTTTATATAATATTGTTTCCTAGTTATAGTGTACTTTGCCTATGACGCATAGCACGTCATAGTACTCCCCCCTTTATAAAAATTCTAGTTATTATTTGCTGTGGTGCGTCGACCTTGTCCGTGCACGCTGTTTGCTGAGTTGTCTTTTTCTGCAGTTGTTTACACTTGTTGCATTTCCTTGATTATTTTGTTTATCTTTTTGTCCATGACTTTGTTAGTTTTCCGTACGAGTCTGGTGATTGTTATTATTATTGCTGCTAGTATAATTATAGCGATGAGTACTCCGATCCAGATTTTTATTTTTTCAATTTCTGCTGCCATGTGTGTGTTCTTTTCTGCCTTTTCTGCCAGGTTATTGTTCTGCACCATGTTTATTTGCTCCTTTTCGTGGGTTTGACTGCTTCCCATCTTGTGTGTTGTTTCTTGAGGCTTGCTGTGGAGTGACTTTTATTTTCATTTTGCCCTTTTTATATCATTGTTTGAAACGGACCGTGGGTCGTGATATTCTTCCCGTACGTGTTCTTTTTATGTTTTGAATTGGCTCTGCCTTATCTTGCTCTTGATTTTGAGCTTCTATCTTGTCGTCGCTCGTCGTGAATGCTGGCTTTAGCCTGTCAATCGACACGTTCACTTCCCTGCCGTTTCGCTTGATCGTGACTATTTTGTTGTCACGTTTGACTACGAGAAACGGTCCGTCGTAAGGTGTTGTGAGCGTAGGACGTAGCTTATCGCATCGTAGAAACACGTGTGTACAGTCGGCTAAGCGTGGGTGTACGAATATGTTTTTGTTTGAGCTTTGTCGTTGTGGAATTGACGTCATGTGCGTTATGTCATCTTTAATTTTCTCCACAAACTCTGCATACGTTGTGTTTTTAGAACAGTCGCCAAAATATGCTGCTGGTAATTTTATTGTTGTTCCGTAGACCAATTCGGCTGCTGAGTATCCAGTGTCTTGTCGAATGCTGGTACGTATCCCGAATAATACCGATGGTAATTCATTCGTCCAATTTTCGGTATTTCCTCTTGCCATCAAAGCTGCTTTCATGGTTCTGTGCAGTCTTTCTACTTTGGAGTTTGATTGAGGGTGATATGGTGTAGTACGGATTTTTTGTATACCCAGGAATTTGGTTAGGCTTCTGAATAGCTCAGACTCGAATTGTCGTCCTTGATCCGTTGTTATATAATTGGGGCATCCAAAACGTGTGATCCAGCCATCGTATAGGGTTTTGGCTACAGTTTCTGCTGTGATGTCCGAAATAGGATATGCTTCTGGCCATGACGTACAACGATCGATCATAGTGACGATGTATCTTTTGTTTTGTGATGTCGGTAGGGGGCCCACAATGTCTATGTGTATGTGGCTAAATCGTTCTGCTGGCATACATTTGCCCAGGGGTGATACTGTGTGCCGCTGAACTTTTGATTGCTGGCATTGTAAACATGTTTTGCACATTTCGTAAATGTCTTTGTGCATGCTAGTCCAGATGTATTTTGCGGTTATCAACTTTTTTGTTGTGTTTTTCCCTGGGTGGCTCATGTTGTGAAAACTATCAAAAATTGTTTTTCTGAACTTTTGTGGTAGGTATGGCCTTGTTGTACCGGTGGATATATCACAATAAATTTTGGTATTATTGTTTTGTACTGGTACCTGTGTTATTTTTAGTGACCTATTTTGTTTTAGTTTTGTTAACTCCGGGTCACAGTCTTGGTATTTTTTTACCTCTTGCCAGTTGAGAATTTGGGGTAGTTCTATTGTTTCTATTACCCGTGATAGTGCGTCGGCTACCACGTTTTCGCTGCCCGTGACGTGCCTTATGTCTGTGCTGAATTGTGCAATATATTCTAGGTACCTTATTCTTCTAGGGGATTCATCCACTGATTGCTTCTTGTCGAATGCATGAATCAGTGGCTTATGATCAGTGTATATTGTAAATGTGCGACCTTCTATTAGTCGTCTAAAGTTTTTTATTGCCATGTAAATACCGAGTAGTTCTCGATCGTATGTGGAATATTTTGTTTGTGTCTCGCTTAACCCTTTTGAAAAAAATGATATGGGTTTCCATTTTCCTTGAACTTTTTGTTGAAGTACGGCGCCTACACATTTTAAACTAGCATCTGTCATAATGGCTAGTGGTGTGTCTGTTTCCGGAAATGCGAGTGTTGTGACATCTCTTATGTCCTGTTTGCAGTGTTCGAATGCTTGGTTAGCTTCCGTATTCCACTCGATTGGCGTATTGTCATTCTTTTTGCAGTTTATTAAGTATTTGTTGAGCGGAGCTTGGTGTCCGGCGGCGTGTGGGATGCTACTTCTGTAGAAATTCATCATTCCCAAAAATCGACGTAGCTCCTTTACCAACTTTGGCTTTGGGTATTCGTTTATTACTCGTACTTTCTCAGACGTGGGGGTGATTCCTTGGCTCGTTATATGATAACCTAAGAAATCTATCTCTGTCTTTTCGAATTCGCATTTGCTCGTATTGATTGAGATGCCGTTTTTACTTAGGCGAGTGAATACTTCCTCTAGTTGAACGTAATGTTGTTCGGTATTTTGACTTGCTATGAGTATGTCGTCCACGAAAACATATATATAGTCCAGGTCTCTAAACAGGGAGTCCATAAACCTCTGGAACGTTTGGGCTGAATTTCTGAGGCCAAATGGCATGTAATTCCAGTGAAATAAACCCATTTGCGTGATTATTGCGGTCTTTTCTGGTTCCGCAACAGGGATTTGGTGGAACGCCTTCTTTATATCAATTTTGCTGAATATTGTTTTTCCACTTGCGATGTATGTAAAGTCTAACAGTCTTGGCAAGGGATATCTGTCGGGAACTGTTATTTTATTTAACGCACGGTAGTCTCCGCATGGCCTCCATTCCCCATTCTTTTTCTTTACCATGTGGAGAGGCGATGCCCAAGGACTACTGGAAGGTTCTAATATTCCTAAGTTTATTAGCTCTTGGAATTCCTTTTTTGCTGCCTTATATTTGTCGGGTGGTAGTGGGCGCGCGCGGGCATAAACTGGAGGACCTTTTGTTATGATGTGATGCTGTATTCCATGTTCTGTGGGTTTTTTAAGTGGTGTTGGTCTAGTGACGTTTACGTATTTCTCTAGCAGGTGCTTTATATGTTCGGGTAATTTCGCGTCGATGGATCTAATTGAAGGCATGTGTGTTGCTCTTGCAATTTTCGCATGCGTCGTTAATTTTGTTTCTTGGTCGACCAGCCTTTTGCCGTATAGATCCACTAATAATCTGTGGTGCTCTAGGAAATCAGCTCCTAAGATAGGCATTTTTACATCGGCGATTACAAACGTCCAAGTAAAAGGTCTGCGTAACCCCAGATTTAGCGTTAATGTGCTTTCGCCATAAGTTTCAATAGTTGACCCGTTTGCGGCATACAGTTTGTAGTTGCTTGGGTTTTTCTTACCCTGTGCGTTTTGTAATACAGAAATATTTGCTCCCGTGTCTACTAAAAACCTATAACCACTGTTTGAGTCGGTTATAGTTAGACGGTTGGCGGGGTGTATGGCACAGAGTCCCGTCTTATTCTGCGCTAGTTCTCGTTTCCCGAATTTTTATCGGTTTTATTTATCCACGAGCACGGCTGATCGCATTTATATGCTTTTGTTTTGAATCGTCTGTGATAATAACATAGCCGTGTACGTGACCGTGAGCGTGATTGCGACCTTGCTCGGAATTTGCTGCGTTGCATCGGTCGGCGATTACTCATACCGCGGAGCTCGTTTATTTCAACTCGCATAGCTGCAATTTGTGACGTTAGCATTGTTATTAAGTTAACGTCGGCGGATTCCTGTGACGAGTTGTTTGTTTTGGTTTTATAGCGCATATTTTCATAAATTCGGTCCGCCATTTCGCATAATTTTGTGAGGTCGAGGTCTTCGGAGACTGCCAATATGGAGGTGATTGATACCGGAAGCTGTCTGAACCATAATAATCTGATGGTATCTTCGGTCATTTTGTCGCAGCTGGCTTCTTTCATTTTTCTCAACAGCTGTGATGGTGTTGAGTCACCTAGGTCCATCTCCGAAAGCAATTTGTGGAAGCGTCGTTGCTCGCTTTCCTCATAGCACGCAATTAATCTTTCCTTGATTTTAAGGTACTTGTCTGCGTTTGGCGGTGACGTCAGGATGTCGCTGACTTGATGTATGACCTCTTTTGGTAATTTTGCGATGACGCTGTTATATTTATATTCGTCACCTTGTTTTTGGGAGGCTACGATGGCCTCGAATTGCGCGAACCATAAGCGCGGTGAATCTGTCCAAAACGCTGGTATTTTCTCCGTAATGCTAATTGCAGCCACCACCTGGCTGTCGCTGATTGATTCAGCCGATGTACCGGGGTTTTTTTGAGGTGTCCCTGGACTGGTCCCATTTTTCTAGCCTCTTGATATTTCAGCTGGTTTGGACCCGCTTGTGGGAAGTCAACTGAAATGTGCTATTTCGCTATTTCGCTGATGGTGGTGGTCAGTAAGCTGGTGGGCTGTTGGGTAAATTTTTCCTTATATGGCTCCACCGTTTCTGTGATAGTTCCTAGGTTTGCTGCTGAAAACCTTTTCAGGGCTGCAGTTGGCCTGCAATTATATCAGCACTAGGAGATCACGTCGGGGTCACCAATATTGCGGAGGTGAGTAAAAGATGGTTTACCAGTTGGAACAAGATTAATTTATTTACTATTTACACACTCTTATATACTAATTATTCTACATGATTTTACTGAGATTAAGAGTGGGGTTTTACTCATATAAGTTTAGTGCTGACATTATTGTTTATTGATACGTGCTGTTTATATAATATTGTTTCCTAGTTATAGTGTACTTTGCCTATGACGCATAGCACGTCATATATACCTTGTAGGTCAATTGAAATCGCAGGCAAACATTGTTGACTTTTATTGAAGTATATTTTTGACTTGTTTTAATATAAGTAAAGCAATCAAGCTATTTTCAAATAAAAGATAACAATAACATATTTGTACTTTAAAATATTTTATAAATCTAAAATGATATGAATCTTTATGATAATTTTTATACGATTTTAATATTTCAAATATTAACTACTAATTTTGAAGTAACTTCGTTATTTCATTCGCGTATTTAATTTCACAGTAATGAATGTACATAATATAGAATTACACAAATGTTAAGAATAACTTTTTGCAACAAACGGGCAATAAAATATGAAACAACGACAGTGACGCGAGTTTCAGAACTTTTGTCAAATATGTTATTCATTTCAACAGTCAAAAGCAGCCTTGTTTGGTAATATGTTATTATTGCGATGTTACATAAAATATGTATCGCTGGCAATGATGATAATTCATGATATGAAATTACAACATAAATTTTTTGATATTGTTATCGTTTGGCCAATTTAAATGTTATTAGTACAATAATTATTTGTATAATAATGAGGCAATAAAGAAGTCACTCATATTATACATATACTTAAACCAAATCAAAAGGAGGAGAGTGAGTAAGGAACTCCGGATCCTGAGGTGAAAGTTTCAAATGAAACAAGGAGGCATCACAGAAATAATGTTGTTTCTATTGTACAGTGGCTGTACTTTTGACAACCCAAACTCACAGAGGATCCCTTCACCAAGCCTTGTCCGCCATTAGGGCTTATTATATATCTAGACGGATCCTCAATCTAAATACCTAAATCTATTATTACGTGTTTAAAATAAAGTTAAACTAAAATTTATCAAACAAAAATATAATCAAACTAAAATCACAAAAAGTCTAACCT
Source organism: Eilema griseolum (assembly GCA_963662185.1). Taxonomy (NCBI): domain Eukaryota; kingdom Metazoa; phylum Arthropoda; class Insecta; order Lepidoptera; family Erebidae; genus Eilema; species Eilema griseolum. The sequence goes on along the minus strand of OY759232.1, from coordinate 13,702,506 downwards.
ACATACCTACTGATAGAAGCTTGCACTTATCGGTTTCTCTTTACAGTGATATTAGACTAAGGATAACAAAAAGAAATTCGCAGCCGTGACGATATCGGGATATTTTTCAGATCGCAAATTGGGTATCTCCGTCTCACACCCATTGGTATGTAAATATACGAATTTATATCGCTCCAAATGTCTGACGTAACATGAAAAGTTTTCTTTTGCTACAATTTGATGTTGATCTCTTTCATATTTCTCCCATCCAAATTGAGTTTTTTTAAGTAGACATGTGAAGGGCTTTTGGAAGTGTGCGATATTTAAATAAGCTTATGTAATGTATCCATAACTAGGGTGGACACGCCGTTACCTTTCAGGAGTACATTGTTTTCTGTCTACATGCATCGGTGGGTATTCATTAATCCAGCTTTGAAAAAAAAAAAGGGTTTACAATTCGGCTGATACCTAGATCTCTGGTTTCCATTACGTCCGTTAGTTTTCAATATTTTACTTATCTCAACTTTTTCAGCACCGATAAATTGATTTTTTCAAGCATACACAAATCTATTTATCGGTGCAGATCGTAGCGTATATGCCACCTATTATTTAGTAACAATAGGTAATTGAAATCGATGCGTAGAGAGGTAGCTTTCGACTGTACACTATACAGTAAAGTTTTCACCATGTTTTCCATATTCCTCGCTAAGAATGTATCAGTACATCAAATTATTAGGAAATCATCATAAGACTTCAAAGATCGAAAATGCGCTTTAGAAAGGCTTATATTCTCAATAGAATTATTAGGTCTATAAAGTATTGTAACAAGGGTAAGACACAAAGGGAACTAATTAAATTGTATGTCAAAGGGATGGCCAACAAGAACCACATGTGGACTTCCTCGCAATAATACATATGGGTACATGTAGTTGCTGAGTGAAATTCTCAATTAAAATTGTGTCTATAGTATTATAGATAACACACAATATAATATATTAGAAGTTCTGTGAACAGTAGACCTCGCAAGCACTCTTTGCCACATTTTTCTGTTACCCTTAATGAAATCTGGTATCCTTAAAAACAATATACTAGTCTTCTTATTTTAAACAGCCTTGGATGTTTCATCAAAAATAATGACGATCTGTTCTTAAAAAAATGTGTTTTTTACGAAGTTCACCTTTACGAGGCATGATTTTCGTTCACAATAACCTGTGAGGAATCATGTCCTTGATGTTTCAGCCAAAAATCATCAAGATCTGTTCACAAATAACGCGACAGAAAACTTCCCTCGTTTTCTCCCTGCCATCAAAAACACCTCTTGACAAAAGTTGAGTTTTAAATCAAAGAACATGTGTGCCAAGTTTGGTGAAATCTTGCTCGCTAGACTGGAACTGACATAGATATGGACAAAAGCAAAATCCCTCGCTCGTTCAATAATATACAAGTCAATAACTAAGACGAGACGTGATCCGGCGACGAGTCAGTGCTTTCAACCTGTAATGGACTGGTCGCAGCTTCAAGTCCCGTCTTGAATGGTGAGTTTTTCAATCTGAGCTTAATGGAGAAGTTGACAAAGTTATTGCTTTAAAATTTTGTTAAATCTATTAATTAAGCCCACTCACCATACATTCAGAACTAGACTTATCGTGATTTTTAGTTTTGCATTCAAGAATGTTGGCGTCACATATACGGAAGGATTACAATACATAGTAGGCATTCTAAGGAAAGTCGGTATTCCGCTAAAACCCAAGGCGTGCAACATTCCTCGCTTCGAACTATTCCCGTTACATAAATTGAAATTTTTAACGGTCTTTTGTAATCCTCTTGGATCTATCGATTTACCTTTACTTATAGTTTTTTTTTTTTTTTTTTTTTACGTGCGCAAAATCCCCACGGATACCCCCCCACCGGAGCCGGTGGAGGAGGTTATGTCGGACTCGAACCGACTAAAACGCACGCCGCCTGTGGGTCGTTTCGGTTGCCGAAGGTGAGGTTGACAGGCATATCCCTCGCACCCCGGCCGACCCAGGGCCATCTCTCACGATCTGACCCTCTTCTCGGGTGTGGGGACCACAGAGTCCCCAACTCGTCCCCGGAAACGGGGAGGCGCGCCACGCGCGCCGCCGCCGCGGCCTGCTTCTGCAAGGGTGACAGGCGGCTTCACCTGTCACCCCCAGGCCGGCGCTCATGGGGGGCGGAGGTCGTTCATCGACCTCCGACGCCCGAGTTGCCTTCGTGCGCGGGCAGCTTGTCTAGCGATCCTTCGTCGCTCCCGCGGCCGCTCCCGCCCCGCCTCCTCCTTCACGAGCATTACTTGCTCGCAGAAGGAGGCGCCGGCCGCCCACGCATCCGCGCAGCGAACCATCGCCGCGAGCAAGGTGGAGAGCGTGAGAACCCTCACTCCCAGGGCCGCCACAAGCTCCCGCCTCGGCGTCTCCCACGCCGGACACTCGGTGAGCGTGTGCGGACCTGAGTCCTCGCTCGCGTCGCAGTGATGGCACTCGGACGTTGGCTCTTTCTGAATCCGACGCAGATACTTTCCGAAGCATCCGTGCTCGGTGATCATCTGCGTCAGACGGTACGAGAGGCTGCCGTGTGGCCTCTCTAGCCACTCCCCCATGATGGGTCTTACCGCCGTTACTACGGCGTGCCCTGCGCTTGGTTGCCCAAGTCGTCTCTCCCATTCTGCCACCATTTCCCTGTGGAGCCGGGATCTCACGGCCCGAATTTCTTCGGGCTCGGGATCGTGACCCCGCTCCCGCGCCGCCCTTCGGAACCTGTATAGCGCCGAAAGGCATCTCGCTTCCAGGATCCATGGTGGCGATCCGGCGAGGAGACTCGCCGCGTTGAATGATATCGTGCGGTACCCCCTTATGATGCGGCACGCCAACTTCCGCTGCGGACGCTGCAGCAGAAGCATGTGCCGATCACTCAGGGTGTCCGCCCACACGGGACACCCGTACAGGGCCATGGACCGCACGACACCCGCGTAGAGTCTCCTGCAGGAGTCATCCGGGCCCCTCAGTTTGGGCAGTAGCCGCGCCAGAGCGTTGGCTGTGCCCGCCAATTTGGGACCCAGACTTCGGAAGTGCTTCCCGAAGTCCCACCGGCCGTCGAGCACGAGCCCCAGATATTTCATCTGGGGCTTGATGCCGATGAGAGTGCCTCCCACTGTGAGACTGGAACCAGGTGGTGGCGTGCGCCGAGGTCCATGAAAGAACATGGCCTCGGATTTATGCAAAGCCACCTCAAGGCCCAGCCGCCGGATCCGTTCCACGACTTGAGCAACCGCGGTCGTGGCCCTCAGGATCGCTTCGCGGTGTGTAGCTCCGCTCGCCGTCACTAGCGTATCGTCCGCATAGCACGTGACGGCGGCGCCGTCCGCAAGCTCACCGCGAAGCACCCAGTCGTATCCAATGTTCCACAGTAGCGGCCCGAGAACCGATCCCTGTGGAACACCGCACGACATCTCACGCCGACCGACGCCGGTCGCACTTGGGTAGATGACGGCTCTCTCCGTCAGGTACGCCCCGACTATGCGGTGGAGGTAGAGAGGCACACCGTGGTACACGAGTGCCTCCCTGATGCAACTCCAGGGCAAGGTGTTGAACGCGTTGGAGATGTCCAAGGACACCGCCAACGTCACCTCACCCCGGGCAACTGCCTCCTCCGCCAAAGTCCTCACGCGCATGATGACATCCACGGTGGACCGCCACCGGCGGAAGCCATATTGGGCATCCGCCAGGTCCGGCCCCCTACCAGAGAGGTGCTCGACGAGGCGCTTCGCAATAACTCTTTCAAAGAGCTTGCCCACCTCGTCGAGCAACACAATGGGCCGGTAGCTGGACGGTTCGTCCGCCGGGCGACCCTCCTTTCGGATGAGGACCAGTTTCCCCGTCTTCCACATCTTCGGAAACTGGCCCCGCTCCAAGCATGCGCTGAGGAACCCTCTCAGCCGTGGTTCGAGACCGTCTTCTCCCAGAGCTAGGACCCACGCGCGGCCTGGAATGCCGTCGGGTCCCGGGGCGGTGCTCTTCTTGGCTCTAAGCCTTCGCACCGCCAGCTCCAGTTCTACCCAAGTGACCTCGGGGACTTCGTCGTCAACTACCACACTGGGCGCCACAGGCGACCGAGGTGGCGGAGTCATCTGCGGCGGAACGTGTTCCGCTCGCGCCGGGAACAGGGACTCGACCACTCCACCGAGCAGAGCTGGCTGGAGAACCCGGGTCAACGGCGGGGCCCGGGGGCGCAGCTTTCCTCTTACCATAAGGTAAGGCCGCCCCCATGGGTCCCGCTCCAGCGTCTCCATGAGCTCCTTGTAAGCCGCGGCTTTCGCCCGCTTAATCTCCGCTCGGAGGGCATCTCTGGCCTCCCTGTATCCCACATGAAGCTCCGCCACTCGGGGCTCCGTATCTGCGGTTCGGCTACGCCTCCTACGGAGTCTGGTCCACCGGCGGTGCGCGATCACGCAGGCTTGCCGTAGCCTCGCGATCTCCGCAGACCACCGGTAGACCCGACGCCTCGGACTATAGGGTGGTGCCCTAGGCATACCCGCATCGCAGACACGAGTCATGGCCTCCCGGAACCACACCGCCTCATCGTCGATATCGACAGGCCTGTCCGGCGCAATGGCCCAGGCCTGTACGATGGCGGCCTCCAGGAGGACCTCCCGATTCAGTCTCCCAAGCACCCAGCGTGGCTCGCGTGGGGCCGGTATGACCGGCGCATCACCCGCGGGGGGGGAGACATCAAACCGAACGTATCGGTGATCCGCCAGTGTCTCCACCCCCACAACAACACGCCAGTCCCGCACACGGTGCGACAGCGAAGCGCCTGCGAACGATAGGTCGATAATCGAACTGCGCTCCGCGGTCACGAACGTGGCTTCGGCCCCGCGATTCTGGAGAACTAGACCGTGATTAGCGGCCCAGCTCTCCAGAGCCCTACCTCGTGGGTTCGTGTGCCGGGACCCCCAGGTCACTGACCAGGCGTTGAAGTCCCCGAGCACAAGAACCGGATGAGGATGGCAGGCGTTGACGACGTCGGTCAGTCGCTCCAGCGACTGCCGGTACTCCCCTATGCGTCGGTGTAGGCTCGGCGTGAAATAGACGGCCACGACCGCAATCTCCCCCACACGCGCCGCTACGATGCCATGCTCCCTTGCCACGACAACAGGGGGGGGGCACCCATAGCGGCGTTGTACACCAGTGCCGCCGACCCGTCCAGGTCGACCACCCAGGCAGGCCCCAGGTGCCGGTGAGTGTACGGATCGGAGACAGCGGCGACGTGTACGGACCACTGTGCCATGCTCTGGAGCAGAAGACCCTGAGCATCGGCACCGTGGCCCACGTTCGCCTGCAGGATGCGGAGCTGAGGATCCATTATGGAACCATCTCCGCATCCCGCCGCGAACTTTGGGTGGAGCTCCCGCCTTGCGGCTTCGGCTCCCCCCCGGTGCAGGCCTTGCTACCAACCCTATGGTCGGCCGGTTTGCCCCCCGCTGCACACCTGAAGCAGTGCAGCGGAGCTTCGCAACCACCGGCCGTATGACCGGGTTGGCCACAGCGGAAGCAGCGGTCACCGACCGTCACCGCCGCCGTGCACTGCACCCCCACGTGGCCGACCGACAGGCACCTAAAACACCTAGTCGGTCGAGCCTGCAGGAGCCGGACCTGCACCCGCACCACGCCTCCCACGGCGAGGAACCCTCGGTCGGCAGCCTTTTTGGCTGCTGCGATGGGGCAGCCGACAACTGCCGCCCCCAGTCCGCGGCGGCCGAAGCGGATTGCTCCGACCTTCACCGCCTCTAGGGGGCAGCCCCCGGCCTCCGCCACGGTGAGGCGGATTTGCTCCGCCGTGATGGAGTCGTCCAGGTCCGAAATGCGCATTTCTGCGCACTTGTTGGGCCTGGACACCCCGACGTCGGCTGCGTCCAGCGTGTCCCGAAGCCTAGCCGCTAGGGCATCGGCCTGGGGACCGCTTGATGCGCCGGGGATCTCGAATAACCGAGCACCCGTCCGAGTGGGTTTCACCCGGATGGGGCCCGGCATATCGAGTGCCCTCATGTCGACGCAGGCTCTCGCCTGCGTGACAATCTGGGCGTACTGCACGCCCCTCTCCGCCGCCTCCGCCGTCATCGTTAGCACGATGGCGGTTGAGCGGGGGACGCGCAGCCTCCCCGGCACTCCTCTCGCAGCAGCCTCGGCCTTCCTGGCCTTTTTGGCTGCCTTCCGGAGCGCCTTTCGCCGCTTTTTAGAGGCTCCGGCAACCTCCCAGCCCACCTCCGGCGAGGAGCTCGTGGTGGCAATCTCCGCCGGAGTCCGGGCCAGGGCTGGGGCTGGGGCTAGGGCCGGGGACTTCTTCCCTTTGCCCTTCCCCTTTCCCTTGCCCTTGGCCCGGGTGGCCTGCGCATCCTGGGGGGGACTCCCAGCCCCCGCAGCAAGAGCAGTCCGAGTGGCCAGAACGGTAGGAGCGGCAGACGCAGCGGACGGGCTGCCGGCCAACCCCTGCGGGGACCCCGCCCCTACCGGACAGGTGGGGCCCCTCTTGACCGCCCCGGCATACCCGGCCGGAGCCGCCAGCGGCGGTCGGCGGCTGGAGTCCATAATGGACTCCAGCCAGCTCCGGGTGCGCTCCTCCTGCGCCACCCGCCACGCCCGCTGCTCCTCCAGCGCCTTCTCCTGGCGCTCCTCCATGGCAGCTATTGCCGCCATGCAGAGCGCCAACGGGTCCGCAGGACGAGCCGGCCGCAGCACCGGCGACTCCTGCCGAGCTGGTCGGGCCGGCGACTTCGGCGGCTCCGGCTGCGGCGACTCCGACGGCGCCAGAGGCTCCGGCCGCAGCGGCGACCTCGACCGCACGGGCAACAGCGGCCGCGCCGGCCGTCCCGACGGCGTCGGCTGCAACAGGGGCTCCGGCCGCAGTGGCGACCTCGATCGCACAGGCATCAGCGGATGCGCCGGCGGCGTCGGCTGCGCCTCCAGTCGCCGCCGCGCCGACCGCGTAACGCGCTCCGCCGGCAGCCCAGCGACAACCGCTTGGAGGTTCGCCAGTTCGGCCGCCATCCTCCCCATCTCCTTGCGGTAATCGGCCGCCATCCGCTCGTTTCTCTCCAGGAGCTCCAGATGCCTCCTGCCCAGATGAGCCCTGTCGAGCCGCAACTCGGCCAACTCCGCCCTCAATAGGTCGAAGAACTCGACAAGCCGCATCGTCGCCTGCGTGACCCGGTGCTCCTCCGGCGTCGGAGAATCGGTGCGGGTCCCGGCCCAACCTTCTAGGGCTTCTTTCACCTCCTTTGACATTATGTCGGCGGGAGGCAAGGGTAAGGACGCCGCCGAGGTGGAGGAACTCGGCGGCGCTTCCACATCCTCCGGGGCCCTGAGGCTATCACCCCGCCGCAGCTGCGTGCGGCTGACCGCTAGCAACTTCGGCGGTGGTGGATGCAGCGTCTCGTCACCGTCGTGACTGCTGCTGGTGGAAGAGGAGTCGGTCAAGGTAAGCTCCAAGTCCGACTCCGTCTTCTGTGGTGGAGGGGAAGGAGGAGGAAGAGACTTCTTCCTGAATCTCCTCTTCCGCCGTACAGATTTCCGGGTCTGTAGGCCCACCGGGCTGTTCGCCCTACTCTTCTCCGTGGCGGTGTCGAATTCTTCCGACACCGCGGTTTGGGACGCGACCTCCGCGTCGTGGTGCTGCGCGACCTCCGCGCAGACTGTTCTGCTTGGTTTGGGTTTTAATGATAATATTGAATTTTCCATGTAAATCCCACGAGTAGAACCGATAAAATTACACTCCCCGGGTGACGGCCATTCCGGGAAGCGGGGTACATACTACGGAGGTCCCCTGGTATCCGTAGGTTTTAAGCGACTTCGCTGTCGGGTTTTTCAGACTTTTCCTTGTCGCGGGCCGGCCAATTAAGGCAAGCCCCGCGGCCTTCAGAATATCGGCTTCCCAAGTGTGGCTAGCACTCAGGTCGTTGTCGATATCCTGGAGGTTACGCGACGCGGGAGAGCAGCCAACTCTCCCAACACCGACGGTGGCACGAATGCCTGCCAGCCTCTGCGCGAGCAGTAGGCCGGCCCGTCCCTGGATCCCATGGATCCTTGTGTCGCCCCCATGTCCCCTCTGAAAGCAGAGGGATACCGGGAGCGACAGGCTAGCCCTAAAAAGGGCTGTTTGGGATGGAAGGGATTCTACGAATCCCTTCCCGCGGGCCTTGCAGGTCCGCCATACCACGACCCCCTCAGGGTCAGCTAGCCCTAAAAAGTTCTTGTCGGGTTATTGGTCGACGGCTAGCAGAGCTCCTTCTCCTTGGAGTCAGAGTCTACTAACCGTCGTCCAGGGTGCACCAGCCTCCCCGCTTCCGTTCCCCAGGACCGCGGTCCAGAGGGAAAAGAAACAGGTAAGCCAACGTGGAGGTTACCCAACCCGCACCCCACCTTTACTTATAGTGTTTATTATTGAATATTTGGTAGTTTTTCAATACTTATAGCTCGGTGTTGGAACGGTGCCTAATAAATGGATCCGAACTTGGCTGCAAAAACTTTTAGATCTATTGAACTGTAACCGTGCAATAGTACAGCGCTATGCTGTTGTTTTTTTATATCAAAGTTTAATCAAAACATGGATCGTACATCACAGTTTTTTTCCTAAATCCATTCAAATGGAAACCAGTTTACGGCCCGATGAGTGACATGCCGATAACATAAGCATATAGACATTTATAAACTGGCACATGGTCAAATTTTAAATGAAAAGTGGTATATAATTATTACTTTTAAATTACTACTGTCATTGCAAACTAGACGAGTTTTAAAGTCTGATGATATGTTTCAACATTAAAAATTTAATAAACCCCCGTCAGAAAATACAACCTCCAAAAAGATGAAAATAAATTGTATTGGTTAGCCCTTTCACTTTGATATACCTAGTAATATTTTGATTCAAGCGTTGTATGTCGGGAGACCCTAACTGATAAAGCACTCCGTCACATTATTGGAAGGTCCTCTTTTAGTTAAGCCCTTTCACTTGATGTAGTTGTAAAAAACTGTACTCCGCGATTTTGTGGCGGTGGTCATCTCGGTTCATCACACTCGCGTCTAAAATACCAATCAAACAAAAAAAAAAATCTAAATCGTGTTATCGCACGGAGGACAGAATGTGTTCATCCGTTCAACAGCACACACACAGACACACGCACAAACACACATTAACATATACGTCAAACTTATGACACCCTGTTGTTTTTGCGACAGGGGTTAAAAAGGTTTTAGAAAATCAGCAGTTCTTACGTGATGCTTTAAGTAAACAAAAAACCGACATCGAGAGTTCTATAATGGTTTGTAAGTAGGTATCAACTAAAAGCTTAGTTTATTCTGTCCAGTTTACATTTTGTTATTTCTGTCGGATGTTCCAATTTAGCGGTGCGTCCTACATTCCTCATTCTTAAACTTTTAATGTAATTAACAAAAGTTTCCACTGAATACGTCATTGTATTGTGTTGTGCTGAAATCTTCCCATTTATTCCTATGCTACGCGTTGATTTTGTCCTTTCAACTACGACATTTACCAAACAAAGTTTGTGCGAAAGTTTCATGACATTTCTATTGAAGCGAAAATACCACGCCAGATTTAATACTGTATGATTCAAAGGTAAGCGTATTTGAAATCTCAAAAAGAATGTCTTTAAAATATCAGAAATGGCAAGTGAATAGTGGTAGTTTTTAAATTGCACTGATCAGGGATTTGGTAAGCAGTTAGTACCTACGACAATTATTATGAGACTAAATAGCTAATGTCGGGTACACAAAAGATCTGATTAAGCACTTTTACGGCAATAGGGCTGCGGAAATATGTACAGCTCAACATACACTACTCATTACCGTGTTCGGTCGTGATCTAAAGATTCTAGAAATATCAGGGGTGTCCCTTCACAATAGTGCATCTGGTAGGGGAAATTACTTTCAGATTGCATCTCAAATAACTGTTCCAACTTTCAAGTTCACAGTTCAATCGTGGAAAGTAAGCAAGTACAACATTGTTATATAACCTTGAGCGGGTTCTCTTTTTGGTACGTTACTATGTTTAAGGGTTTTACTAACACTTTTGGGGTCCAAGCCAACCTCACTTGTCAGTCAGTGCACCTGCTAAATAATAGACGAAACTCGACCGCAAGCTTTCCTTTTGGGTTGGTTGGTTTCTCGTGGCAGTCATTGCTGGAAAAGCCGATATACAAATGAAAAGAATAAGTGACTCCAAACTGCAAATTTTGAACGGAACTGGGAAATCGCAAGGCGGGTGATGAAGATGGTAATTATGTTTGCTTATGATACAACTATTTGTTATGGATGCCATACACGCTAGGTTATGCATGACGGTTTTAACCGTACATGCATAACCGAGTTTCATAGTACACATACACGTTAGGGTTTGCATGCACAGTTTTGCCATTAGCTCTCAGTTGAGCTACGTGACGGTGTGTTTAGGACGCCTACCTAGTTGAGCTACGTGACGGTGTGTTTAGGATGCCTACCTAGTTGAGCTACGTGACGGTGTGTTTAGGATGCCTACCTAGTTGAGCTACGTGACGGTGTGTTTAGGACGCCTACCTAGTTGAGCTACGTAATACGTGAGCGTGTGTAGGACGCCAGCACCAAACTACAATAGACGACGACGATGTAATAGCTGTACTTGGCTTTTTTCATAAGCTGACGATTGTTTGTCTCTGTCGTGATATTCTTTGCACTTTACGCGCCAAAGACAAGGTTCTGACTTTCTATAAATTCTTCTACTATATTATTGCGCTTGCAACTCGCCATTTTTGCGATAAAGCGTGCGCTTGACCGTCTGCCGTCGCAGAACCCCGTCGCACAACTAAGAACTGTGGCAGGCAAGCTCGCCGGACGTCACATACGATAGGTTATGCTCGTGCGCAAGCATAACCGAGCTGCATAAAATATCGATTTTGATATTTGCTCGGTTGCATGTACATGCATTGAAAACTGTACAGTTGAATGCCATACACGCTATGCATGTACAGTTAAAACCATCATGCATAACCTAGCGTGTATGGCGTCCATTATATTACACACTGTGTATGAATATACCTACCTAGATTCATACACAATGTTTCACAAACAAGATGAAAGACTGAATATTCTTAGTAAGTTAATATCTCGACGACGGATCACCATTGTTGTAAAACAATTTTCACAGCTTTAATCGCTTTTCTGAACAATTTACGGCTTGACTGTCGCTTGCACGCAGTTGCTTATTGTTTTGTGCATAACAACCTTTTTGTTCTCTTTGTATGGCCACCCTCATGAATAGTTTTGTAATTGAAAATGTATGTTGTTGAATAACAAGAAATGGGGTTGAAACTATTCTAAGTTAAAGTTAAAGTAAGTAACAGTATAATTTGACTACATTATAGGGTATATAAATATTGTGGAGTAGTTGATATAGAGTTATTTGCTAAAAAAGTTTCTTGTCACTTCTGCCTCGCTAGCCATGGCTAGTGCTTTCAATAAATGAAACAATTTTGAAGTTCTGGCTAGTATAAATACCTAATCATCATAATTAAATTGTCATCTAAAGGACTGCTTAGCATGTTTTTAGTGTGTTGCGTAACTAGGTAACTCGTTAGTTTTGCGGTTAGTTAGGTTACTGTGAAGTTTATGCCATCGTAAAACATCATGTCACCCTACCCTTAATTAGGTGTCACTAGATTCAAACTTAGTAACTGTGAGGCTTCTAGATACGAGTTTCATCACATTATTATTTTCATAAGACAATACTGGCTTTAGACATAAAATATAACTTTGTTTCTTTATTAACATTGAAAAGAGGAGACGTTTGAATTGAAAGAATAAGCTGTTAGAATAATATCCCTTGCGAGTCGCAGAAACTTATGAAAACACCAATCAATATGTACAACAATACATAGGACTGGCCATTACTCCGCTCAAAGCATTGGCATAATCATTGAAATTGAGATAGAACTTTTAAGATAAAATGTTCGTTCAATAATCATTGAAGGTGAAAATGTCGCCAGCCACGATATCAGTAGACAGCGATGGGCTGGAATTTTTCGATGCCTGAGCTTACACTCTCTCCCCATGTTTATTTTTAATTTTATTTATCAATTACTTATGATATGTCTGCATTTTATAATTGGTCGTACATATATATACCTATATCAATTTACGTTATAAATTGGTTCACTTTTAGGTTTCCGTACCTCATAAGGGAAAAAAGGAACTCTTATAGAATCACTTTCTTGTCCGTGTCTTATCTTGTCTTGTCTGTCTTGTCTGTATATCAAAACCATTTTCTCAGGCATGCGTGATAAGTTGAAATTTATACCATATACTCAATAACGTCGTCAAATACGTCTATAACGTCTTAAAACTATGCAAAAATCAAATTTCTAAGTACACAAACTAAATACATTCAACAAGTCAATATATTTCGGCTTGTGTTACGGTTACGGAACTCTCGGTGCGCGAGTCCGACTCGCACTTGTCCGGTTTTTATTTATAACTATTTATTACCAGAAAGTTTTCTAAACCATTGGTGCCTAAGGAAAGGGAAGGGATTGCTAACGTTTCGATGCGCAAATCACCTGTTTAAGTTAATCTATCTCTTTAATTCAAGTCAAGCCTAGGTATACTAAGCCCACACGATAAAAGAAAATCAATTTGAGGACGTGTTAATTCCATAATAATTTATGTGAAATGCTCGAAATTGCTGCTATAGTCCTTACTCTTGGACCAAATCGCATACAACGGACACAATTATACGCTACGAGCATAACATGCATACTTAACGTTTCACCTCTTGCCCATTGGGGTAGGTTAGCCAGAATAAAATATAATGCGTCATTTTAATAAATTTAAGTAACACTTGACATTTTGTAGCCGCAGAGTGCCACGTAACCATAACATAAAAGCTTAGAGCGTTCAATTGTTCATTTAGGACGCACGGGTCCTAGGGGAACATTCTTCGGGCAAATCCCTTTGATGGAAAATGTATGTTGCGGCTGGACGCCCGTTACTGTACAATTAATTTCACCTAAATCTGCCACAGTGGTGAATATTTTAGACAGATGCTAACGAAAAATGTTACTCATAAACGATTTCGTTTAACAAATTGCTGCCATTGCAATATATATATCGCCATCGTTTGAAGCTCTTGTATTTTTGTATCATCCGTAATTTGTGTAGGAAATCGCAACATCGCAAAATCCATTTGCGAATTCTATTTTACGATTTTAACGCCACTTAAAATTGGGTGTATATTTTTTAAATGAATGTATGGTATACAAAAGGTATAGAATTATAGATGTATATTTTGTTTTACCGCTAAGCTGTCAGAAAAACATGTTTTCAGTTTATATAGAAGACGATCATTGTAGTCTATTACCGTTTTCAACACTAATAAAGTCACATGCACGGAGCTGACCCAGTAATATAAATAAAAATAACTCTAAAATTCAATAAACTCTAACTCTTAAAACTTCGTGGTTCCTGACTAAGTTGAATTTGGGCCGCTCCATCTCTTCCTATGCGGTGCCGAACAAGGCGACTAAAGGATAGGGCTGTTTAACATCACACAGATAAGTACAGCCCAGACTCAGCCTCAGATGCATGCCTCGAGTCAACAATAGTGTATGTGAAATGTGGGTGTTAATTCACAAGGCATGATTATATAGCTATAACTACTATGCTATAAGCCAAGCCAACTTTATCTGTAAGCTGGTACGCATCTGCTGATTCCCAGACAATACTCTGTAACAAGCTTTCTTCTTGGGGATGTAAGGTCAGACGGGGGTCGCCTGTCGTCCTGTGGATCTGTTTAAACCAAATGAAAATGAGAAAGAATACATGGACCTTGGGTTCTGAAGAAAAACCTCGTTTGCGACCAGGTACAGCGTCAATATAATGTTTTAACTGAATAATTATAACTGTATTGTGATTTTCGCCTACATGAGCTCCCAAGTTTTTATTTTTTTATACAACTTATGTGGCAGACAAGCACACGGCCCACCTGATGGAAAGTGGTTACCATGACCTATGAACGTGTGTAACACCAGTGGAGTCACATGCTGCCGAACAGAGATTTTATGTGCCTTCAGTGCAGAACACAAAATCAGGACAAGCTTTTGGTCTTCCCATTGACAGCACAAAAAATCTCCAGTGTGCTCTGGCTACCCTACTCACCGCCGGGAACACAACACGAGGTTATTATAGCCGTGGTATTCTGTAGGGTGGAGGTACTTCTCAGTGTCCAGTAACTTGTTATTGGTTTTTCTTGTAGATATTTATTTGGAGCAATATAGAGTCAGGAAAACATACCCAGTTATCGGCAATAGACTCGCACCTATAACATGGGATTGAAAAAATAGTTGGGGTAATTTGGGTGCTAATGCACCTCCATATACCCCATCGGGGGATGAAGGGCGGGTGTATTATGTTAATGCAAGATATAAAACGCTGCGTGGTCGGGTCGTAAACTAACTCATTTTAGCTTAAACCATGAAATATTTTTAAGAACCGAATTAGAAGACAAATAAAAAACGTCATCATAAATGAATTACGAACGTGTTGTGCAAAATATTTTTACAGATTATAAAATTTTACTGGATTAGCGTGTATGAATAATAAAAATGTACAAGCATTTTCTTTTATCTGCAACTGTTTTGACACTGCGAGGAAAAAGTAACTCGCTAGAAGATCTATCTCTTTATATAAACGTAACAAAACTTATTACGTAATCAATTTTTTTTTATACCACTTAGGTGGCAGACAAGCACACGGCCCACCTGATGGAAAGTGGTTATCGTGACCTATGAACGTGTGTAACACCAGTGGAGTCACATCGGCGCTGCCGACCCTGTAAGAACAGAAATTTTATTTCAAGCATCACATGAAAACTACTGGATAGGATAAAATCATACGTGATATTTAGTACTTCGCAGGATTTAGCTACTGGAGGTTTTATACATACATTACATATTACGCCGGTAGGGGTAGCGGGTGTGCCTGTTATCCCTACATGAGGTTTTCATACTAATCTGTAATACCTTTTGTGATTCCCCAATGTGCAGGCAAAGTATTCTAGCTCAGTACTCCTAATAGTGGAAACTAAGTTATGTCTTATCTCCAATCTTAAGCGGGACGTCCAATTATACCTATCAAAAAGAACATTATTTTTTTCAACCCGATATTACATTAACATTTCGATGCGACTTCTATTACGTGAAGATCCCTTGGATGAAAAGGTCACGCTCATGCATATAGGTACATACCTAAATATTATACTTATACATAACGGTACCTGATAGATTTCCTCAATTATATATTCAACGCAATATATGATTCTCACATCCTCAGTTTAGGCATCTTAAATCTGGGTAAGGATTAGTTTAAGGTTCATTTAATGAATACTAATATACGAAAATACCTATTAGTTTTGCCATTTCATATTATAGGATGCTTTTTATTTTTATTTGCTGTAAAAACAATACGATATCACTTTAAGTACATTTTCTTTTATATGTGGGTACATGCGTGATCCGCAATAAAAACTATTTTCTTCCATTTGATGAATTAACTCAAAAGTGTACCGCGTTGTATGACAGGATAGAAGTCGTAATGAGTTCTCGTTTGCCCTCATTGATGTGATATTGTATGTTCTGCTGGTTCCGTTGTATTCGTGAATGAATGTGACGGGTTTTGAGAGACTTTTTAATTAAAGATTTTTTTTTAAATTGATAGGATAATAATTTATTGTAATAACGTAATGAGATATCTATAACTAGATAAGCGTACAAAGACCATGAATAAGAGAATGAAAAAGACACATTGATTAACAATTAACTTCTTTCTTTCTTCAGATGTAAAATTAAGTGTCAAGTTGAATGACAAGTTAATTCAAGAATTAGTTTGTCACCTAATTTTAGTTTACAAAGCTAATTCACATAGTTGATAAAATTGTTGTCACTAAGCAAACGAATTAGCATCGTGTACAATCTTGTTGACGAGCAGGTAATTCACTGAATGCGTTGTCACACACCCCGTATGTGTTATTCTGAAGACAATCGTTCCTAACGAAGGACGAAGTTTCATTTAGGCGTATTCTACGTGACACCTACGCCTCCACTACGCCTCAAATTAAACTGTATTCATAGAAAAGTCCCGCACAGTTATATCTCCTATAGATGCTAACACACCGTTACTTCGCTCACGTAGTTTTTTTTTTGTAAGTATAACTTTTTGGTGGTTGTTTTTTGTGACAGGGTTTTTTTTTATTTTTCTAATAATATTTCATTAATATGTATATGTATAAAAACTTAGAATTACTGTTTACTAATGACGCATAGTATTAACATTCGGACGCAACTCACGTCCCAGTACGAGTATTATTATTCCATTATAGGATCCGAGAGGATGGTGTGGATACCTAAACGGTAATTATGGTGTTGCACGTGCTTGCGGAATTTCTCATATACCCGTGCGTTCGTACCGCTATGGTTTAATTAATCCACGTGACACAATTAAATAACATGTCGCCTTCCTGTGTGAGAGAATGATAAGTAACTTGTCAATGTTAAGTACAGCTGTGCAATGCCATATAATTGACAACGTCAGAACAAAATATGAAAATGAACAATTTATAAGAAGGTTAAAAATAATTGTCAATAACAGACTACAGCCCCCCTAGACCAATGGCAATTAATTGGTCGGCTCATTGTATGAATGTATATGATTGACACGTATTTTGACGTTTATAATATACCTACGTTAACGACTGTCATAAACCTCATAATACGTGACAATTGCATACTAACTTTTAAACTATCGCGTTCCATGATATACAATAATTTTAACGGGAATTAACGACTGACTGACTGATTGACGTGGTTAGCCTGTAACCACGGCCGGTGTAACCTGATCGAAATGTCAGGCAAACCAAAAGTATGCATGTACCTATACCATGATTACGTTAATTAATAATTATTAAATATCAATGCCATAATATTAATTTTCTTCTATCTAAATATATGTATATAACTCAAAGGTGGCTGACTGACATAGTGATCTATCAACGCACTGCCCAAACCACTGGACGGATCGGGCTAAAATTTGGCATGAAGGTAATTGTTATAATGTAGGCATCCGCTATGAAAGGATTTTGATTAATTCTACCCCAAGGGGATAAAATAGGGGATGAAAGTTTGTATGAAACTTTGTCGATTTTAAACCGATCGGGCTGAGACTTTGCATGTATGGAGCTATTATGACGTAGGCCCCTAAGAAAGGATTTTGAGATGTAGGCTATATAAGACTAGCTGTTGCCCGCGGCTCCCTTCACGTGAATGTCGGTTATCGGCTATTGTTGAGTTAACTATTGAGCATAAAAAAATTCAGCTACCTGCTAATAAAAGTCCCGTCCAAATCGGTACAGTCATTTCAGAGATTAGCCGGAAGAAACAGACAGACTTTATTGGTAGGTAGTTGATGTAATAAGGAGTAACGTAGGCTACTTTTATTTTAGAAAATTTTTATTCTCAATAGCGTTGACTCAGCACTAAGCGATAGCCGACATCCACGCGGGCGGAGCCGCGGGCAACAGCTAGTGGTAGGTATAAAAGCATTTGAAAGAAATGTCGTACTAAGGGTTCAACCTAACTACTTCTCCAGAATACAGATTATCTCGTTATTATTGTCATTACGCTTTGAAATATGTGGAGTAATAAAATATACATATTTGGATTGAGCAGGAATAGAACCCATAATATTTGACTTTGCATTCGAAAGCTCTACTGCTAAGCCACAGAGGTTGTCATTTTTTATGTGTGAAAGTTATGAGCAACCTATTTTGTAAGTTATTAATCTAATAAATTAGAATTCTCTCTGAAATTCCCAAATTGTATGTAATTACTAACTACCTCATCCGTAAATGTTTACGGGTCAAATAATATTCCTATTCCTTATAAGTGGAAATTCAGGGGTTCAATGGAAGCGTTTAATTATAATGAAACCCATCGGACGATAGACGGTACCTTAAGATACAAAGGCAACGTGGAAAGCCACTGACTCAAATAAATTTATGGGGTCGTTTTCAATAATAAGGGTAAGATTTAAACGTTTTGCCGAAGTGTATCTATGTGGAAGCATTAAATGATCCTTGTGTACATCTGTGGTTTGTGATAAAGTATGCAAATTTATAACGCAGGTGCCCGAATATTTTCAACTTAGTTTGGTACATTGAATGAAGACTGATTACAGTGGATTCTAAAGCGATTTATTTAGCTTTCCCGATGTTTTGGTTGTTTTCAGGAGTCATTGTCATGGCAAGACTAAGATGGTGATGCTTTTATGTAAGTGTGGTGGTTTCTCAAAGTACTTACCTGAACTATGTTAAATTATTGGTCTTAATTCCTCAATATTTTTCGTGAAGGTCTCGCCAATAAATAAAAACATTGTAAAGTAAGTGTACGCAAGGAAAGTATTTACAACCAGTTCCGTAAATATCAATGAGTCTGAGCTGACTCCAAGAGAAAGTGTTTTTTATTTTGTTGTTTGAACTACGAAGCGTGAGTCTAGTTAATACTGCTTTTTGCTCGGGAGCATTGTCAAGCGTTCAATGTGCTAACAAAAGATTTCGATTGGAACTGAAGTACAAAAACACGGACATTTTATGTTTAATGGCAGCCTGAAGCGGTTCTGTATTTTTTTCTGAATAAATGAAATCGTTCTTGAAATGTTATTAAAAGATGTATTGTTATTTTTATAGAAAATAATATTTACTACTTTCAGAGTGGTGGCGCGTGGCCACGTGCGGTAGTGGACTGTATTGCGGGGATGTAGCTAACTGTTCCATTGACGCTTTACACACAAAAGACAGGTGATCGGGTTGCCGCGGGCGTGATCCAAGCAATGAATGCAACCCGAGAAATTAGGAGAGGATGCACTAACCTTCACGACACACGTGTTTCATCGCAGCCGGTACACGGATCTTCTCTTCCTTGCTCAGGAGCTGCCGTCAGCATCACTAGATCACTTGAGGAACACACGAGAGGCACAATCCGATCGGTATAAGTCTATGAAGCGGTAAAAATGTAACAAATATTAATCATTTTGAGAGACGCGAGCGCGGTCCGTCCTTACGCTGGCTAGTTCAAAGCGAGACTGAGTGTCTATATTTCACAAATGGCGGACGGAAGCTATATCTAGTACTATTCTATGGTTAGTGCGGGAGGGGAGACGGGTATAGAAAGAGTGTGTTTCCGCGTCAAGAAATACAGCTTCTACATCGGCGCAACCATTCCCCCCGGCTTGAAGGGTTACCTTCGAAACGACAAATGCGAAACAAATCTAAAGTCTAATCTAAATCTAGGTTTGGGAAATAACAACTAAAATATAAACCTAGATTGGAGCTCGTGCCTACCGCTGGCTAGGCAGAGGGCAGAGGCGAACAAACAACACAACGCAACAGTCTCGACCAAGACGAGACGCGATTAGCCAACAACAAAATAAGGGTCTCTTCACGTGGGACCGATACAACAAGCGAGTGCTTCTTCTCCTCGGGTGGTTCGGAAACCGTAGTGGGATTGAATTGACTAACTGGCCACCCATCTAACGCGGCATGAATCCAGGACGGTCCACCAAACCACAACGGGTGATCCAAAATTTGCGAAGGAAGCAATCCACGAGAGAGACAATCGGCTGGGTTGTCGGTGCCAGCAACGTGAAAGAGATTATGTGGCGCCAATTCAGATTGAATTTTTGCCACTCTATTAGCGACGAATGTGTCCCAACGATGGGGCGAAGAGTGGGCCCAACACAAAGCGACTGTTGAGTCCTAAAAGCTAAAATTCTACTAATATTAATGCGAAAATTTACAATTATGTCAAATAAATTACCTTAAAGATTCCGACCACAATACAAAATGTCATTAAGCGACACGGAAGTGCTAGTCTTAGCACTGCCATCCAAAACTACGCGGAGTTTTAGTAGTAAGCTTATCTTCTCTAATAACTCCGCGGTGCGGGATAATGTACGAAGGCTGGGTCCCGCCAGTGTCCGCAGGCGCAGGTGAGATGTAACCTTTATCTAAATATTCGTTAACAACCTCATCATAGGCCCGCTTCGACTTTGGGGACGCCTGCATCTTTCGTTCCAAACAAAGAAAGCGTTTTTCAGCGGATACACGGGAGCCACCGAGTGAAAACTTGCGGATGGTAGACTCCAGTGGCGGCTCGACGGTGCAACAGAACGAAGCAGTCGAGTGACTAAAACTATCTATAGAAGCGGGTGCGGAACCAATTATAACAAAACCAAGAACTGTTTCCAGTGCGTGCGGAGCGGGGTACGTCGGTCCCCCTTGAACCTTACGTGATAACTGGAGGTGCGGGAGAATCGAAGCGCCGATCAATATATCGACGACTCCAGGAACAGCGTAAGTCTCATCTGCTAAAGGCAAGTCTTTAAATTTCGTTAATAAAGACGTGTCAACCGGGACGGTAGGCAACTGTTCAGCTATTCTATCTATAACGAGCGAATCCATGTCAAACCAAATATTATTATTAAAACGAGATCTAAACCTTGTTTTAACGGTGCCACGAACAGCTGACTGTAAGCTTCCAAAACCCTTCACCACTGAGCGGGTTGAACGCTTATCAACATTGAAACCAAGACGCCGACAACAATCTTGAGTAATGAAATTACTTTGCGAAGCGCCATCTAACAGCGCTCGAACAATGCGCGGCTTACCTAATGCATCAACAATAACAACGCGAGCGGTCGCAAGACACACAGTAGTGAGTGCAGCACTAGCGGAGAACGAACACAAGGTGACGTCATCCGCGGCGGTCACCGGGCGGGCCGGAGCGCGCGCGAGCGCGGGCTGCGGCTGCGGCGCAGGCTGCCGTGTGTCACCGCTCGACGAGCCAACCGTGCTCACATTGGATGCGGCATTACTATTCTCAAAATGAAGCAAAGTGTGGTGTCTCGCTTGACATTTGCGACAACTATTTCTACTATTACATAAAGCAACGCGGTGTTTAGTACCGAGACAATTAAAACAAAAATTATTAGCGCGAACAAATTTATAACGATCACTAGGCGACAATTTTAGAAAACCAGGACACCTGTACAGTTGCGAATGATGAGTACTACACAAAGAGCAAACAGGTGATTGTACATGTGCTGGTGCGGTACTAACATAAGTATGAGTTGACCTCAGTGACTTCGATGACGCATCTACTTTGCGTGCAGAATCAACAACTATCTTCGCGCCTTCATGTTTCGATGAAGAGCGTTGCAATACTTTTATATGCTCGCAAACAAAACTTTCTAAGTCTTCGAACTTAGGAATTTTATTGCCGCGATGATCCGACTCAAACAAACGAATGGTTTCGGAATCTAATTTCCTTAAACCCATATACAAAAATACGAAGTCGCAGAGGTCATCGATCTTTAGGTTCTTTACGGCGCGAACAGCTGACGCGAAAGTATCTAGAAATTTCTCTAAGTTTTGATCGTTACATGCCGTAATAGATTTCAAATCAAACATCTGATCTAAATAGGCGTTAGCTACCGATCTTTTATCCTCATACCTAGCTTTCAAAGTATTTAAAATTAAATTATAATTCTCGGCACTAAACGTAATTCCAGCGCAAACGGTTATAGCTTTACCAGTCAATTTTTCAACGAGATAATGCAATTTTTCGTGATCTGTCAACGAATCGTTCTTATCTATTGTATTCTCAAAACTATCTATAAATAGACACCAATTGCGAATGTTACCATCAAATTCGGGTATTTGAATTGGTGGCAACTTAGGTCGGTCGCGAGTGGGGTTGGGTAGGTCAGCCGGTTTCTCCAAACTCCTAACGACGCGTTTGATACGACAATACAAATCGTCAAACGACGACAAGGCTTGATAACTCACTGAGTAATCGGGATCCAAATTCAACTCTAAAACGTTGATGTCATGTACTAAGGTTTCGAAATCCGCGCGTAGACTATCTAAGTTTTCTATAGAACACAAGAACGAATCTCTGATGGCCAAATCAGAGGTTTTAAGTGCATTATCATAAATCGATTGTACGCGAGAGTAAATCATTTCTCTTTTAGCGTATAAAAGTTTCAATTGAACCTTACCGGTCTTATCAACCTTTGGGGACATGTTTACAATTAAATCTCAAACTAAAGTGCGGTAAACAACAAATATGAAATGACTTAATCTTAGCGGTACAGAGCAGCGAGGCGGCGCGAGCGATACTCGGCAGGTAGGTAGGTACCTACAACTGTGAATGCACGCTTGAACAAACGCGCATAGCAACAAGGTCGTACCTACGCGATGGTCGCTGTCTAGGTTCAACTATTATTTCAGAGATCAAGTATTGCGCAATATCTATTCAAATTAAAATACTTTCGTATGAATTGGAATGAGATGCGAGCGAGGTAGGTACAACCACGTGTCTACCCACGCAGGTATTAGGCAAATACGACGCGAGCCAGCGGCGAGCGAACAACGTGATTGAAAAAAACAAAACAAAGCCAAATGCGTTAGGTATTACACTGTGCCTATGCACTAGGGTGTCTAGTATACCTAAGATCTAAGCCTAAATGCCTAGATGCGGGGTTTTCTACTAAAATAACTAGCTATTTAGGCGCGGTGCGAAAATTGCGAACTACGATTAAGTGTTGATATGATACCTAACCTATGTATGTACCAGGTAGGTACTATGCGAGCCAGCGGCGAACGGACAACAAATCTAATCCTAAGTGTCTGGATGCGGGGTTTTCTACTAAAATAACCAGGCACTTAGGTGCGGCGCGCTTATTCCCATTAGAATAATAACAAAACTACGAACTACGGCTAAAATCCGGTTCGATAGGACCAAATGGTGGCGCGTGGCCACGTGCGGTAGTGGACTGTATTGCGGGGATGTAGCTAACTGTTCCATTGACGCTTTACACACAAAAGACAGGTGATCGGGTTGCCGCGGGCGTGATCCAAGCAATGAATGCAACCCGAGAAATTAGGAGAGGATGCACTAACCTTCACGACACACGTGTTTCATCGCAGCCGGTACACGGATCTTCTCTTCCTTGCTCAGGAGCTGCCGTCAGCATCACTAGATCACTTGAGGAACACACGAGAGGCACAATCCGATCGGTATAAGTCTATGAAGCGGTAAAAATGTAACAAATATTAATCATTTTGAGAGACGCGAGCGCGGTCCGTCCTTACGCTGGCTAGTTCAAAGCGAGACTGAGTGTCTATATTTCACAAATGGCGGACGGAAGCTATATCTAGTACTATTCTATGGTTAGTGCGGGAGGGGAGACGGGTATAGAAAGAGTGTGTTTCCGCGTCAAGAAATACAGCTTCTACATCGGCGCAACCACAGAGAATATTCGAATCAAACACAATTCTGTTTTTATACAACTAAAATAGTAAAGAAGCAAATGGCTTTATTGCCATTCACTGTCGAAGGCTAAGGACATATGCAATGTCCTGGGTAGGCTATATATCTTTATATAATATATATATATTATATAAGATACGTCAATTAGACTTCGCCTTGCCTGATGGTAAATAAATGTATCACTGAAAGGTAAGTAATTAAAACATATATAACATAAACTCACGCATGTATCCCCGAAGGGGTAGGCAGAGGTGCTAAGTATCCACATTTCGCCAGGTTAGTAATTCATACGAGGTTAACCCTTATGCAATTTACAATGCAGTTGTAGGTTCTATTTGCACCATGCCTTTGCCTACCATCACTCGTTGTAGTCATACATTCCTCTCCCTTTATATTTACTATGAACATAGACTGCGGCTTTAGATTACTCCATCGTCCTTGCAGCGAACCCATCATTAATGTATATAGTCTAATGGAAGGTGTTATGGTTATGGCGGTCTCTTCATTATTATTATTTTTATTACTTCGGCACGGCGTTGGCTCCAGTCAGTTCACTTTAAAAAAGTTTTAAGTAGACGTAGCTTTTTTATCCGACTGCCAAGAAGGGTTAAGTCTTACATAGTGATAAAACCGAACTAGATTTAGCTATAAATATTTCCCTATAGAACTCCGTTTCTATAACAACGATAGGGTTAAGGTAACCCTTAGATAAATAGAATCAAAATAAATGGTTGATTATTTAGTTGTTCTTTTTTGCATTTGTTACCAGAAATCACTATGAAATCGATAAAACTTTTGCTTGTTTATAAAAATAGTGCAACTGATAGTACTGCATCAGATAATAGATGAATTATTTTACTATATGATTCAGTAGGTACCGTCGGTTACAGAGCGCTAAAATCTTAATGTCCTCAATTTTCCTATTTAAGATATCGAAGGTACTCAAAACAGCAGAGAAAAATTCTCTTTTAATATGGTAAGCTCTCTGTGCGCGTCTGGTGTCAAATTTAAATATCTGTACTTCGGCTTTGTAGTAAAATATACACACACTGAATTTATAACAAGCTGGAAGTTTAAAATTATTTCCATCTAACGTAATATCAAAGAAGCGGAAATTTTGTAGGGGTGGTACAAGAAAATCTATATAAGAACGCCAAGTCCCGCTCTTTTCTAATAATTTCTCACAGCAAGCTCTACGTGCCTCTCTTCGTGTTTGTGAAGTAAATAAGCTCTGTATTTCTTGGAATAACCAATCATATTCAAACGTTGTTAGCAAAGTGGTTTTATAACAGAAAAAAAAATTGTACCTATACCTTTCTACACTTAAGAAATGTAGGCAGACTGTGCCTATCTTGTCGTCTATCTCAAATTGACACGACATAAAACTTTACGCTCACTGTAAAGACACTCAATGACTGCTAATTAGATTAGGTATTGTGAATGTTTTTTTTTTAATTCAAATTCAAAATTCAAATTCATTTATTCTCTGGTCCAATAGTTTTGTGCGGCACATTTACCATTTTATGGCATACAAACATTTAATTACACATCATTACAGCACATGTCCTATAAGTCAATTGAAATTCTAAATATTTGTCACAATAATAATAAACTTAGGTGGCAGACAAGCGCACGGCCCACCCGATGGAAAGTGGTTACCGTGGCCTATGGACGACTGTAGCACCAGAGAAGCCACACTCGCGCTGCCAACCCTGTAAGCACAGAGTTTCTGTGCCGTCAGTGTAGAGGACAAAACAGGACAAGCCTTTAGTCATCCCACTGACAGCACAAATTCTCCAGTGAGCTCTGGGCGCTCTGGCTATCCTACTCACCGTTGGGAACACAACACGAAGTTATTATAGCCTCGGTATTCTGAAGGGCGGAGGTACTTCCACAGTCGGACTGTTCAATTGGGCGGAAATACCGCCGTGTCCTACCTCCTACCGAATGTTACTCCATAATACCTCCATACTCCATATACATAAACCGGTATAAAAATATTAGAAGCAGATCGAGTCATAAGTAGAACTATAGAAATTGTTATGACTAGAACAGATACAGACACAGATACAATACAAACTCAACATCAATCTTACCATCATGTCTACAAATATTTAATTTAATTAATCATAAAGTAAATTAATTAAAAAAATGTTAAAAACAAAAACACTGTAGTATGTGCTTTAACAGAAAGCGAATACAAACCCTTGAAGCCTTAAATTTAAGTTCGCTATCATTAAATTGGTCATTTATTATAATTAGTTTCAAAGTATTACATTTTTTCAGTTTCAATAAGTTGAACAACTTCTAAATCTTTATACAGTCACGACCAATGAGTACTTTACAGACTTTTACTGCACTTTTCGAAGTATTAATGGCACATAATGAAGTTTCCCGCGTAAAAGCTCCGTGGGTGGCAACTTGCTGGTCGATGTCGGAGCCGAGGCGTGGTGTTGTTCATTCCAAATTACCCATTAAATTGTTACTAAAGTTTGACCCATATTTTAGGGGCTCGAAAACATTTATACTATGTGTAGTAGAGGTAATAGATTTTAAAGATTTGCCATATATAACACAAATTAAATACGTTATAACAATTAACCTAAGAACCAAAACATTACATCGAGATACAATTTTAGATTTACTCTCGTATCTCTAATTACATACACAATATAGTTAGAAGAGTTTAGGTAGACATCGTAGGCATAGGTGAATAAAGATTCCCTTTTATCTTCTAATAAGAATAACTGAAAAAAAAAACGATCAAATGCGAGGATTCCGTACAATACTGGATTGAGGGACGAGGGACATTTTGATGGTATTGACTTAATATTTCAAATTTGATACCTTCACGCATTCCTGAGAAAAATACTCTTGACAGACAGACGGACAGACGGTATACGAAGTGATTCTATAAGGGTTTAGTTTTTTCCATTTTGATGCATAGAACCCTGAAAAGAGGTCCGTTATGTTTCGGCTTTTATTTTTACTCGGACTGTCTTGCAAGGGTTATGTTTTTCACGAGTATCTCGTATGTTTTTATGCGTATAATTTATTTATTACTAGGTTTCTTTCAAATGGCAAAACGGATGTGACATGTATGGTTAACGAAATTTTCAACACAAATAATATGGAGATTTTTCTTTTATCAGAAAAACGATTAATTATTTAAATAGATTCACGGCTGTGGCCTGAATAACTAGTTCATCAGTTTAATCTACAAGAGTAAAAGCAATAAGTATCTAGCAACTCAATTAAAATGATGCACAATATATACGGGTCACTAAAACTCAGACCTATTACAAAAATAGCAAGCAACATAATTTTTAATGTAGGTATCCGATTTCATGAAAGCTGAATAATAATAAAATATTAATGAAAATACATAATACCCGGAAAATGCTCTAGCTAAAATATTCATCATCATTATCAGCGTTGTCTAAAACATTAAAATATACATATATGATTAAAATTTGAATTCAAGACTGTATTATGTGTCAGAAACAACATTAGATTGTGATTGGGATTGGTAACTTATGAATCAATCTTGGGTTGTTGGTGGTTAAAATTGCAAGACATTCCTTGTTACATTATTTTTTACAATTACTAAGCAATAGCTAAACCCAATTCACAATGTAATCGTGTAAGTAAGCAAATAATCAAAATAAATGAAAGTATTTGATTAGCGATTTATATGAGCTGAGCAAAAAAGATTTATCAAATTGCTTCCTTAATTTTGTTTGAATAAAACTCCACATGTTTTTACGTGCGAATAGTCCCCTCCCTGGAGCCGGTGGGAGAGGTTATGTCGGACTCGAACCGACTAAAACGCACGGCATCTGTGGGTCGTTGTTGATGGCTGAAGGTGAGGTTGACAGATATATACCTCGCACCCCGGCTGACCCAGGGCCATCTCCCTTGGTTTGTCCCTCCTCGGGTGTGGGAGCCACAGAGCCCCCAACTCGCTCCCGGAAGAAGTACGGGGAAGCGCACAACGAGTGCTGCCGCCACGGCCTGCTTCTGCCAGGATGACAGACGGCTCCACCCGTCACCCCCAGGCCTGCACTCATGGAGAGCGGAGGTCATTCATCGACCTCCGACGCTCGAGATACCCCAGTACACGGGGAGCTTGACTTGCGATCCTCCTTCTAGGCCTCTTCCTATGTACCTAACATATATCAAACTTTAAATGGATTTTTTTTTCACGTGCGCAAAATCCCCACGGATACCTCCCCACCGGAGCCGGTGGAGGAGGTTATGTCGGACTCGAACCGACTAAAACGCACGCCGCCTGTGGGTCGCTTTGGTTGCCGAAGGTGAGGTTGACAGGCATATCCCTCGCACCCCGGCCGACCCAGGGCCATCTCTCACGATCTGGCCCTCTTCTCGGGTGTGGGGACTACAGAGTCCCCAACTCGTCCACGGAAACGGGGAGGCGCGCCAGGTGCGCCACACTATAAATGGATTATAATAATTGAATTAAATCGTCATAAAGGCCTTTTACATTTTATTATTGTAATTTATTATTATTTTGCTTCCCGGACACGGAATTTTTGATTTAATTTTGTTTCATTGTTACATAAATTAATTAATTAATTGGTACTAGTTTATTTCCTTACTTAGTATTATAAATTTATAAAAAATAAAAATGATGTCTGACTGTTTCATAGCAGGCGGTACCCACATGCCAATAAAACTGAAAGAAACTTAATGATTACTTAATGATAATCTCATTTAATTCCCTTCATTTGGATACAACGTATTTTAGCTTCAAAAAACCACAGCATAATTTTTGTTGACATTTTATGTACCCTGAGATAAATACCTTTCATTTGAGACCCTCTTCATCGAAATCCGTTTAGCGGTTAGGTCTGTAGAGGAGAATAAAGAAAACTACATACAATGTATACCCACGCGTGTTACACATTACCCTCGTTGGTGCAGTAGGGTAAAAAGTAACAATAATATTGTTAACATAAACCAGATTTAAGAAATGTCCAGATAAGTTAAGAATATGTCGGCAGTTCACATGATTTTTTATTTCAATGTGTTATCACATTGAAATAAAAATAACTAGATACTGCTTAAAAAAGTAACGGTATCGTTTTATTCCACTTTATTTAGAATGTGTTAGTCCATGTATATTCCATAATACATATGCCTATGTCCAGTACTGCGATAGGCTAATTAATTGATAATTGATAGTAACCTTTTTTCTCGCGAAAATCCTTACGAATGGTGTGGTTCTATGATGCACCAACTAAAACCACACGCCGTCTCTGTCCTGTATTTTCCATCAACTGCGGCGGATTAAATGTACTCGTAGTATATTACCTGGTTCTAAACTCTAATCCTGAACCAATTAATTTGGTATTTATTTCAGGCATTAAACTGTATAAACATGCTACCTATTTGTCTCTGCTGTAAATGTATTGGTGTACAATAAAGTATTATCTAAATCTGGCGAAATGTCGGTGCTAACACCTCTGCCTACCCCTTCGGGGATATAGGCGTGACTTTATGTTATATGTTATGCTATCTATCTATCTTTCTATCTAGGATGTATAATGTAGGAATTGTTAGGTTTCATTTAGGTAGATGAATAATATGTACGTATGTTGCTTGATCATTTTTGGTAGGCGCTGTTGTATATTTCATGAAGACAATAACATTTTCTACGTTTTTACTAGGTACTCATAATAAAGATAAAACGGTACTGTTCATACACAAGTATATCCTGACAAACGTGGTCACTCTATACCACGATAAGAACCCCTATAGGGTTCAAAGCTTAATAGATAAGTATACGTAGATCTTGTTTCGAGATTTAACTACTTATTTCGGTTAACCTCCGCCTATCGTGGAAAGTCGACCCTCAAAATGAATGAGTACCTATCTTTTTATCTAAACCCACTATAGTATAAGTATACGTATATTAATAATATATCATTTAAGAGCTGATGATACCAATCACCTCAACTCGTAAATACTTTTGCTCTTCCGCGTGTACTTACGTATTCCCTGAAAACTTGATAATTCCCAGTCTAGGGAGTACGCCACGAAAATAGATGGGGAAGACGAGATTGGTAATTAAATATGTAACTGTAATCATCCAACGTTTAAGTTTGTTACTGTTCAGAGATTGTAATCCTATCTATATCTATGCTAATAATAAAGCTGAAGAGTTCGTAGCATGTTTTTGTGACGCTATTGTCTAGAACCAAAAGTGCATTTTGTAAATAGATGATAAAATATATTTTTTTGCATTTGATACCTCAGTTCTTGGGGCAAATTAAAATTTATATAACACCAAGATGTGGTTCTTAAGAACCGAGCAATTAGAAAACATGAGGAAGACCCAGATGTGGGCTATGCGATACAGAACAGAACCGAGTACGGCGCGTGAAGCAGTGCGGCACCTAGTATCTTATAAAGGTTACAATCAGCCAAGTGACCATTAATTTTATTGGGCATGGGCAAAACATATACTTTTACCTAGTTTCTGTAATCTTCTTTTATTTCGATTTATTGAAATGGCCACAGTATTCGGAAAATAAAGGAGTAATTAAAACAGAAGGGTCTTAATTGGGTCATAAATGACCCATTACGTTTATTGGACCAAAATTAAAGCGGACCCCAGACTTCAAGATGAAAAGCTTAGGATGCGACTGGGATTAACGCAAAGATGAAGAAGAAGAAGAATATAATATAATTTTCTTTATTTGTGTGAAAAGACTACTTTTAGAATTCGTTTTTATTTTGTATCATCATCCTCCTGCCCTTATCCCAAGATTATTTGGGGTCGGCGCAACATGTGTTCTTTTTCCATTCATCTCTAGTTGCAGTCATTTCAACATTCACTCCCTTCTTAACCATGTCATCTTTCACACAGTCCATCCACCGCATTTTGGGCCTCCCTCTCCCCTTGTAGCCATCCACTTCCATAGTTAGTACCTTCCTTACGACATTACTTTCATCCCTACGCATTACATGCCCGAACCAGGACAAACGATTTCCTCGTCGCTTTTCTATGATTGGTGCTACTCTCAAACTTCCTCTAATATATTCATTCCTAATCTTATCCATTCTTGTCACACCACACATCCATCTTAACATTCGCATCTCGGCTACATGCAACCGTCTTTCATCCGTCACCTTTACTGGCCAACTCTCCGATCCATACAGGACGGCAGGCCGGATCATGCTCTTATAAATTTTGCCCTTCAATCGAAGGGGCATTCGCGAGTCACATGTAGTTGCTGTAACCTGCCGCCATTTCATCCAACCAACGTTAATCCGGTGCTTTACGGCTCGATCTAATTCTCCATCGCTTTGCAGTAGTGAACCGAGGTACCTAAAATCGGAGCAGATTGGTATAGGAGCACCATCAAGCGCTATGACTGTGGGACTAGAGAGACCGCCGAAATCGCAGAACATGTATTCTGTTTTGGTTCTGCTAATTTTCAGGCCAACATTCTCTAGCCTTTGTTGCCACTTCACCAATCTACTCTGGACATCGGTTCCATCCTCACCAACAAGGACAATGTCGTCGGCAAAAAGCATACACCAGGGTGCCTCATCCTGTATATCCGATGTCAGAACATCCATTACTAACAGGAAGAGGTACGGGCTTAAAGCCGACCCTTGGTGTAAGCCAACAGCCACACTAAACTCATCGGTGTTACCCGCGGCCGACCGGACATGCGTATGAGATTGCCGGTACATAGCGCGGATTAACTCTACATACTTCACTGGCACACCTTTCTCCTTCAGGGCCCACCACAAGACCTTTCGTGGTACTTTATCGTACGCCTTTTCGAGGTCCACAAACACCATGTGCAGGTTTTTATGGGCACGTCTACATTTTTCACATAGTTGGCGTAATGCGAATACGGCATCTGTGGTACCCCACCCTGGCATAAAACCGAACTGGTTTTGGGTGATCTCACTCTCCTCTCGCAGGCGCTTCTCTATTACTTTCTCCCACACTTTCATACTATGTGACATGAGCTTTATGCCTCGGTAGCTATTGCAGTCCTGTACATCACCTTTGTTTTTGAAAATGGGCACTAGTTCACTACTGCACCATTCGCTAGGGATCACCACTTCCTGCAACAACTTATTGAAGAATAAAGTCAGCCACCGACATCCATCTTCTCCCAATAACTTCCATATTTCCACTGGTATCTCATCTGGCCCTACAGCTTTGCCATTTTTCATACTTTTTACCGCTCTTCTTACTTCATCCACACCGATTTCTTTTACCAAACCAATATTCCCAGACTTATCTTCTAGCACTCCATTCTATACATTTTCTTCATTCAATAGTTTCTCAAAATATGTCTTCCATCGTTTTTTTACATCATCCTCTTGCAACAAAATTTGTATTCGTTCGTCTTTTATACATTTAACATGTTTAATATCTTTCGTACTTTTTTCTCTCATCTTTGCCATTCGAAAGACTTCCTTTTGGCCGCCCGGTTCATCAAGCCGAATGTATATTTTATCTTGTGCGCTTGCCTTGGATATTGCTACTGCCTTTTATGCTTTATTTTTACAATTCTTGTAAATCATCTTTTTTTCTTCTCTTATACTCACATTTTCAACGGCAACTTTTTGCCACTCTTTGAACGCCTTTTTCTTTTCTTTCAGCATCTTTTGGACCTCATCATTCCACCACCATGTGTCCCTTTCTATCACACCCTTGCCTTTTGTTTCTCCGAAGATATCTTTTGCTTTTGCCCTTATGCAATGCGCCATTTCTTCCCAACATTCATTTACTGTTTTATCTTCCATACATTTCATATCTATCATCTTATCAACCACTTCTTTCTTAAATATACTTGCATACTCCTTATTTTCTATCATACGCCATCTGGTCCGAGGTGGGGGCCTTCGCTTGTTATTACTGGGCTCAATTTTGATTTTAATTTGCATTAATAGCAATCGGTGTTGGGTCACTAGGTCTTCCCCTGGCACTACTTTACAGTTTTTTACACTGCTAAGTTTATCCCTCCTAGTCAAGAAAAAGTCTATTTGAGTCGCGTGGGGGCCACTTTTATAGGTAATGAGATGTTCCTTTTTCTTTTTGAACCACGTGTTCACAATAGCTAAGTCAAAAGCAAAGGCAGCTTGAAGTAAAGCTTCCCCGTCTTTGTTTCGAATCCCGTGTGACCAATCTCCATGGATCCTTTCATAATTCACTTTTTCTCCGACGTGTCCATTAAAATCACCACCGACATATACTTCTTCACTATCCGGAATATCCATCATCAATGCATCAAATTCCTCCCAAAACTTCTTTTTTACTTCGTCCTTCTGCCCTATTTGGGGTGCATACACACTAATCGCATTCATTATTTGGTTCTCAAGTACAATTTTAACAGCCATTATCCTATCACTTAGTCGTTTTACATCCATCACGCATTTTTTCAATCCATCATCTAGCACAATTCCTACACCATTTGTTTTCCCATCTCCTCCACTATAATATAGCTTATAACCCTCTCCAATCTCTCTGGCTTTTGCTCCCTTCCACTTAGTTTCCTGTAAACACGCTACTCTAATTCGTCGCCTTTTAAAAACATCAGCTATCTGTCTTCCTCTTCCAGTCATTGAACCAATATTCCAACTTCCAAACTTAAGGCACTCTTTCCTTGCTGCCTGGACTAGCTTCTTACGTTGCACCCGCCCGTGTTGGTGCAAAAACCCTTGTCCATTTCTCACAGGGACCGGGTGCTGCCCCTGCGCGTCGCCTTGGGGGTACGCCCTAGTCAGGACTGGTAAGAATAAAATTGCACAAAAATATGATAAAATGAAAACAACTTTACACATTATATAATTATCTATATTCAGGATCTTAATGGTTTACTTTGTCACTAACTAATCAATAATTAAATTAAAATCTACATGTACAAAAATTGGTTTATATACACAAATTCATGCAATAACTATACTTAATCTAATTGGTAGGTACATAATGACCGTGTCGCATTTTACGCGAGGAGTTTACAAATACAATCAATATATTATACTTTATGACGAAAATCCATCATTTGATACATTCAAGTTTTTAAAACTTCCACACTAATTAACGATGTAATTAATTTAAAGTTACTAATCGCTAAATATATTAAGTTACATACTTCTGAACCGGCTGGACGATTTCAGCTGTTTTATAAATTGACGACCAACAATTACAATCTTAGGAATATAAAATTCATAGATGAGCGATTAAATGACAAGAACTGAGAAATTGTTGTCTATCCAATTTTATTCACCCAAAAACTGGAACGCGCATTTCATGAATTCATCTGAACCACGCTCTTTGTTAGTATATGGGAAGAGGACATCCATGCAATGTCGGTCCAACATCTAAACTCACTAGGTATACGTTAATGTCTCTATGTAAAAGGAATTTTATGTTTATATTTACACGCACACACAGACGAACATTTGGCACAAAGAGGCGTTTCACGCTCACACACGGGCCACTGCACAATCTACTACGGGTTCTGAGCAAATATAGGTATGCAGAGAGTTATCTACACAATACATGTACTTCGTAGCCTCACCTACATGTCTCCACTTACAATATTGGTGAGTTCTTATTCTACATATATACATCTCACAATCAGTCGTAAATAGTTAATATTTTGGCAGATTATTTCCATTTAATAACTATTTTAAATTAAAGAACATTGTTGTTACAAAATACGCGATGTAATCATCTGGATTGGCACTGACAAGTCCTAAATAGGCCGGACTAAAAGCTGCTAAAAATAACATGCAAAATACAAAAACGTATCGTACAAATTCTCAAATACGAATCGAATTACTTGTTTACAATTTTCGGCTCCAAAATGATAAAATTATTTCACAACCTGTTAATGTTCAATAGTTAGTGACTAATCTACTCAGAGCGGATGAAACGTCTATCGAGTATTATAAATTAGGTTTTGTCAAGATTAAAAAGAAGATATTGTCAAGAGTAAGTCAAGTCTCAGTAGGCAATATATCTAGATGAGTCTAAAAGTTGCTGTCGTACTCGGAGCGACGCCGTGAGTAGTGCGAGCGTGGAACAGGGTACTCGCCCGTGTAACCGTACACTTGAGACCCGCCGCCTGTCTGCCCGTACAACTGCGAGCCGCCACCGTATCTGCCGAAAGAGTACTCAAATTAGCATACGTACCTACGTCGTGTTTTAAAATCCAAGTCGAATATCCAGAAAAAAAACTTTGTGCTATAAGATTGATGTGACTGCTGTGATTGGACAGTGTATTAGAGTTTTCCTGTTGGGTAATTATTTAATTTATACTGTATCTTTTCCCTCGCGGGTATTAATATTTTTGCACACACTTTCACGCATTATGTATAACAATAATTTCAAGTTATTAGTTTAATTGCACCCTCTGTGGCATGGCGGTAGTGAACGCGGCCGCCAATCAGGAAGTGCCGGTTCAATCCCCGCTCAGTATTTACATTGGTTGGAGAGCACGTTAAGCCATTGGTCCCGGTTGCCATACAAGCATCTATGGCAGTCGTTACGGGTAGTTGGAGCCCTAAAAAGTCCAACTGCTGGTCTAACTGCAATGGTTCGATATCGCTTTTGGGTGTGGAGGTAAGATGACAGTCACTTCACAAAATCCCCACGCATACCTACCCACCGGAGCCGGTGGAGGAGGTAACGCACGCCGCCTGTGGGTCGCTTTGGTTGCCGAAGGTGAGGTTGACAGGCATATCCCTCGCACCCCGGCCGACCCAGGGCCATCTCTCACGATCTGGCCCTCTTCTCGGGTGTGGAGACTACAGAGTCCCCAACTCGTCCCCGAAAACGGGGAGGCGCGCCACGCGCGCCACCGCCGCGGCCTGCTTCTGCCAGGGTGACAGGCGGCTCCATCTGTCACCCCCAGGCCGGCGCTCATGGGGGGCGGAGGTCGTTCATCGACCTCCGACGCCCGAGTTGCCTTCGTACGCGGGCAGCTTGTCTTGCGATCCTTCGTCGCTCCCGCTGCCGCTCCCGCCCCGCCTCCTCCTTCACGAGCATTACTTGCTCGCAGAAGGAGGCGCTGGCTGCCCACGCATCCGCGCAGCGAACCATCGCCGCGAGCAAGGTGGAGAGCGTGAGAACCCTCACTCCCAGGGCCGCCACAAGGTCCCGCCTCGGCGTCTCCCACGCCGGACACTCGGTGAGCGTGTGCGGACCTGAGTCCTCGCTCGCGTCGCAGTGATGGCACTCGGACGTTGGCTCTTTCTGCATCCGACGCAGATACTTTCCGAAGCATCCATGCTCGGTGATCATCTGCGTCAGACGGTACGAGAGGCTGCCGTGTGGCCTCTCTAGCCACTCCCCCATGATGGGTCTTACCGCCGCTACTACGGCGTGCCCTGCGCCTGGTCGCCCAAGTCGCATCTCCCATTCCGCCACCATTTCCCTGTGGAGCCGGGATCTCACGGCCCGAATTTCTTCGGGCTCGGGATCGTGACCCCGCCCCCGCGCCGCCTTTCGGAACCGGTATAGCGCCGAAAGGCATCTCGCTTCCAGGATCCATGGTGGCGATCCGGCGAGGAGACTCGCCGCGTTGAAAGATATCGTGCGGTACCCCCTTATGATGCGGCACGCCAACTTCTGCTGCGGACGCTGCAGCAGGGGCATGTGCCGATCACTCAGGGTGTCCGCCCACACGGGACACCCGTACAGGTCCATGGACCGCATGACACCCGCATAGAGTCTACTGCAGGAGTCCTCCGGGGCCAAATACGCAGTTAGACTGATGAAACAGCCCCCAGATTCCGAGGTGAAGCTGGATTAACGCTAGGATGATGAAGAATTAGTTTATGCAGGAGGTAGGACACGACAGTATTCCCGTCCCAATTGAGAACTGGGGAAGTACCTCCACCCTACAGAATACCACGGCTATAATAACCTCGTGAATAGGGTAGCCAGAACTCACTGGAGAGTTTTTGTGATGTCAGTGGGAAGACCAAAGGCTTGTTCTGATTGTGTCTTCTGCATTGATGGCACAGAAACTCTCTACTCTTACAGGGTCGGCAGCACGGGTGTGACTCCCCTGATGTTGCACACGTTCATAGGTCACGGTAACTACTTTCCATCAAGTGGGCCATGTGCTTGTCTGTCACCTATGTTGTATAAAAAAAAAATAACTTATAGTCGGTGTACCAATGTTTAGTTATTGGCATGTGAGTAGAAATCGTATTTTAATTGGTTTTTATATCAGATTGATTATTTTGCTGAATTGTATCAGTAACTAATTTAGTTGTAAAGTTTACATTTAAGTATTATTAACTATTATAATATGCATTGTGCAAATAAAAATTTTACCCATACGCATTTCCAGCAGGTCCGTAGACCTGCGAGCCACGGCCCGAATCGGCCGTATAATGCTGCATGTATTTCTGAAGTTGCGGTGTCCACTCCGACCGCCAAGAGTCACCAGGGTTAGGATAAGCCAACTGCTCAATAAAGGCAGTAGACATACGCTGTGAATAAAAGCATAATTCGGTAACATTGTATGTAAGAAGGAATCTGAGGAGTCTTTTAGTTCTACAAAATTACATGGGTCTTTTTTATTTGAATGTTCATTCTTCCTTTTTTCGTTTTACATCACTGCACTTGTCATCACAATATTTTATATTGGTGCATAGTGAGGTGATAAGTAACAAATAATTTATTAATGCCGATACAGACTTGGTGATATAAAAAATTGTAAAAGTCCTGGCTACATTACCTTTCCTGATGGTAGATATGGAAGTTCGCGGTCCTTTAATTGATGTACATCATCAAAACCACCCATATGACTTTTATCCAGTTCTCGGAGCATATCTTCGCTAAGTGGGATTGGCTGTTTAGCTTTAGCACTCTTCTGACGATTAACCAACTATGAAAAAATTATTTCAGATTAGTCATAAAAATATACCTGTACTAGTTTGTAAGTAACAGCATAGATTCAGTTATTAAACTTACCACAGTAACACCAAATATTACCACAAAGAGAAGAGAAGCCAAAGCAATTACGATCACAGCAATACCCCACTGAGGTAAGAATGATTCTTCTTCAGTTTCTACAGGTTTCGGTTCCTCACGTTTTGGTAAAACTGGGAAGAAAATAACAGTTGTATAACCTTTTTTCTTTCGAAATTAAATAAAGAATGATTATAATGTTACTTTTATCACCTATAAATTCAGTATACGCAGGATCCATAACAAACTTCCCGATTTCTAATTTGCCTGCAGATTTGTCAATAGTTTTAGTCATTTTTTCATTGCTCTTTTTCATTCTTTCTTCATCGGGTTGATCTCCAAGCATCACATCAGGGTCAAACTCATCATCAGGTTCCTCCGTTACTGTTTCAAGAACAGAACCCGGTCTTGCATCATGCAGAGATTTGTGAAACATTTTTTTCAAGTCCAATGTATCTACTCTCTCTTTTACTTCTTTGAGTTCTATAAAATAATCTACAAGAACGGATCCTTGAGTGAATCCATCAATTCGGATGCCTTTGTACCATTTTCTAAGGTAATCAGATTTAGAATAAACAGAGTTTAACTACAAAAAAAAATACAATGAGTGAATTATTCTTGGCCGCCATAATAATTATGGCCAATTTAAAATATTTTCTAATTTCATGTACAAATATTCTTTAGGAAGATTATAAAAATATTTACCTCTTCTTTCACATCATTGGCAAGGCGTTGCCATTCATCAGTATGATGATCCAATAATTCTGGTACCCATTTGACGCCTGAAAAATTATGAACATGGTTGATTCACAATGAGATTGATTTTAGAACTTATTTCAAAACGTTTTGTCGTTGGATAGTTACAAACCTGAAACAATTTTGATAGTAGCTGCAATATCGCACTCTGATCGACAGACACCTGGAGTAGTCGAGGGAGGTGGAGCTGATGTAGTCGTAGTCGTAGTCGTTATTCGCCGTGTCGTTGCTTCAGTACTAAATGCTGTCATGGGGCTAGTAGCGGTAGCATTTCGTTGAGCCTCTAGAAGCTTTTCAATTGAAAATGGTGTTGTAGATGGTGAAGGCCAACCAGTGAATTCTGTTGTAGGTCTAAAAATATTTAAAAATAATTACGTTAGTGAAGCACAGTCAATTTATGAATTTTACTTTAACGATAGTATGAAAAATACCTTGTAGCCCAACCCTTTTGTATC
This sequence comes from Eilema griseolum, assembly GCA_963662185.1. Classification (NCBI taxonomy): domain Eukaryota; kingdom Metazoa; phylum Arthropoda; class Insecta; order Lepidoptera; family Erebidae; genus Eilema; species Eilema griseolum. Next base: position 13,663,895 of record OY759232.1, on the reverse strand, counting down.
TTTGGTGTGATTGGAGTAAAACCTGTTGGTTTAGTAGTTGTTGTTTTTCTGTTGGTTTTACCACCGGGTCTTGAAGGGAAAACGAGTTTAATACCACCTGAAGCCTTGGTTGTACTACTAACTGACGGTGACTGAGAAGATTCATCAGTTTCGTTTAATTTGAATCCAGGTGGCAATAAGTTTGTAATATCTGCAACCTTAAAGCTTTCAACAGGAGTCTCAGTAAGTTCTTTATCTGTAGCATTTAGTTTAAATCCTGGTGGTAAAAATGCTGAAATATCAATTGGTACAGAGCCTGTAGGTATTTTAATGTCTACTTTTGGTTTTTGTGTCGTTGTTGTCGTAGTAGTGTTCAATTTAAAATCTTTTGGTAAGAATGCTGATATATCCACTTGTTGAATTTTGTCCAATATATCCAATTTCGTTGTTTGTTTCGAAGTGGGTGTTTCAGTGCTTTGTGGTTTGTAATCAGCAGGGAGTAATTGGCTAAGTTCATCCTTTTGAATTTTTTTAACGAAATCTTCTTGGGACTTCACTTCTTTTGGCTTGTATTCTTTAGGAAGAAGGGATTTATAATCTAATACTATCACTTTATTTTTAGCACTTATTCCTGAAGATCGCCCTTGAGTACCATTAATAACAGGAATATCACTGGAAATCACTGGAGCAGTAGTAGTCGTTGTAGAGGTTGTAGTACTAGTAGTAGTGGTTGTCGTACTAGTTCGTTTCTCTTTATATGATAGTCTGGACTTATAGCCTGAAGGTAACAATCCAGCAACGTCATCCATTACAGTTACTAATTTTTTCTTTGGTTTTGGTGTAGTAGAGGTAATTACTCTTGGAGCGAATTTTTTTATTTGAACTGGTAGTGGATCAGGTAGTGACTTCTCTGATACAGTAGGAGGCGTAGTACTCTTCAATGTAAAGAGTTTGATTGATGCTGGGGTAGTAGTGGTCGTAGTAGTTGTTGTACTCTGCTCCGTAGTTGACTCGGTAATTAGCTCAATATTTTTATTCTCATTGCTTAAAGATCCAGACAAGACTGCACTCGATAACTCAGACTGAATACTATCTAATTTATCGTTAATGTTTTCTGTGGATGATGAAATACTTACAAAGCTAAGGTTATCTTGATCTGACCTTGGATCTTTTGTTACAGATTCCTCTTCTTCGTCTTCATTATCGTCAGTTAGAACTTGTTTCTTTTCTTCTTGTTCAACCGTTGGGAACGGTAAGAAACGAGCACCAGATACACTTCTACTTGTTTGAACTGAAGCAACAACGATCCAATTCTCAGTTGTTACAGGTATAGATGCATCATTAGTTTCATTGATAGTGGTAGATGTAGTGATATCAGATATGAGACCAAGTTTTGTAGTACTTGGCGCAAAAGTGACATCAGGAATTGATATGGTGCCATTAACTACACTTTTTGTAGTAACAACAGAAACGACTTCTTGTCCTAAAATTGAAGGTGTTTCAATTGATGTTAGATCATCCTCTGAACTAATATCTGGTGGTTTCAACTCATCTATTATACTTTTGTGATCTGTTTGATCTATTACTGTAGTATCAACAAAATGTTTAAAATTATCATCTTGTACCATGGTCTTTTCAGGTTTCATGACAAGTATGTCAAATTGGGTTGTGTTTGATTTTGGTACATGTGTAGATATTTCTGGTTCTTCAGTAGTATCATAGTCATCATAAATATCGCTTTCATGCTCTATTGAGTGTGATTTTACTGTTGTATGTTTAACTTCAGGACTTTCATTGTCATCGTAGTATTCTACATACTCTCCTTCATCTTCTACTTCCTCAGTATCGAGATCATGATTAGTATCTTTAGTACTCTCTGTAGTAGTGGTTGTCGTTGTAGGGGATGCAGTGGTTGTATTACTTGCTTCAAAATGTTTTTGTTTTTTATAATTATCTACATTCATAAAACTTGCATCGGGTTTACTATCATCCACTGCAGAATCATTATTATTTGATTTTATAACTTCCACATCATAGGATCCTTCTGGGTTCTTCATAAGTTCTCTGAATGTGCTAATATCACTTATATCGTCTTCTAGCAAAGGTTCTAATTCTAAGAGTCCTTTGTATTCAGTAGATGAGCTGGGATGTGGGACATTTGATTTAGGTGTATTAAAGTGTTTGTGCCTATTGAAAGCGCTGCTTGGTGAATTATCTGTATGTGTATTTTCATTTAGAGAAAGTGAAAACCGAGGTACGTTAGGCTTATTATTCAGTCTTTGTTTACTTGCAAGTCTGTGAGGATTATAAGTCGTGACCCTGTGTTGATCATAAAAGTCTTGATTATCGTTTTCAGTATCATCATCATGCGAAATATGCCCAGTTTGGCCATTGCTTTTTAGACTATTACCATCGAACGGCATGTTTTTAAATCTGCTATGTTGCAAATAGTCAATATCAGGATTATTCAAAGTAATTTGGCCAAGAAACGTTTCTGGCTTGGAGGGATCATTTTGATACGCCACTGAATGTATTTGGTTTACTTCTGGCCTTTTTGTGGACGCTGGGTGAACCAATTGAAAGTTATAAGGTAGAGCAGGCTTGTACCTTTGTCGTTGTGATGTAAATTCGGGTTGGTTTACATAATACTGAGCTCCGGATTGACTTCTGCCCTGTGCTGTAGGTAATTGAAAAGGAGTTGGATTTTGATTATAATTAGGACTTGGAAACCTAGTCTGATCCTCATTGTAGATTACTTGCTGCGCGGTTTGCGAAGGTCTGTAAGTGTTTCCTTGTTCGTAAAATGTCGATGGGCGACTATTTGGAAATAAAGGAGGTTGAACTTGAGCAAAACTTTTTTCTAACGGCGAAAAGAAAAAGTGATTTTCATCTGAAACAAGAAAAAATATTCATTATCACGTTGCAAAATAAGTTTTGTGTTTTCATTACCACTGTGTCATAGTTTAACTAAAATTATCCAATTACAGTGAAAATATAGATAGGAGAAACAATAATGTAGCAGACACCTGAGCAATATGAAATTTTGAATCATCAGATTGTAATCGTAAAACAATGGAAAGAATTCATTGCGTATTTTCGTTAAATGCAGATGCAGAGGTGGATAATCGAGTGAATGCAAATCACGCAAATATATTGTATTCGTGGATATTTTTACTGCAAAATAAATTATGACAATGGTGACGTGATAAAACTGCGAGATTTTAATACTTATAGATAAAATTAATTTGAATCTGATCATTAATGAGAAAAATACTTAAAATTTTACTGCGCGCAGTTAATCATAATATTGTAAGAGTATCCAACTGAGAGATGAATAACATACTAAAATTAATTAGTTAACTACATTTGTGCACGGCAATTGTTCAATCAGCGAGTTCATAGTGGCATATTTCACACGTTACGACATTCGAACGTTACATATTTACGTTATTAAACTGCATATAACTTCACCTTCTTATTGAGCATCGTTTAATTCTAGTTTTTATTTATAATGGGATAGGGATGGTAATTGCCTTTTACAATGTCCAATACTTTGTCAAACAAAGCATTTCAAGATACAATCACAGTCGTATTGCATAATATAAATAGTATTCTATGTAATAATATATAAATTCAGACTCTTATGAAATATAAGCTCAGATAAATTAATAACAAAGTTAAAATATTATTGTTAATCACTTAAGTGAAGAATAATGCAATTATTTGTCACTGAACAAAGTTGGTATATGAAGCAAGTTTTCACCCGTGGAGTAAAACAATTTGGTAAAGAAGTTTTCTTTGCGTGAACGTTTCTTATATTTAGCTTTAACACAATTGGTGAGATAATTTTTTTTAACACCTAATGTATGCTGCTTTACTTCATAAATATTACCTGTCTACAGTTATAACAATCACGGCAAATATTTGTTTGTAATGTCGGTAATGATTACTATTTGTTTCTTTCTAGATTTTATATTCATGAATAACAAAGGGTTTATATTAACACATTTGCTGCAGTAGGTAGGTAAAATTTACTTTTCCGCATTTAAATGTATCTGATTATATTTGCAATTTATTTTGCGTTATATTTATATTAGCTTAATTTATTATTGACGTAAATTTTCAACAAACGTTAGCGTTCGATAACGTTTCCGTGTATGGGTTAACACATATTTATTTGTTGCATTTTTGATTTTTAAATTATAATGTCAATGGTTTATTTTTACATTATTTAACATTGATTGTTGCATTAAGTTTAGTTATTTGTTGCGGTATGTACTTGTAAATGATTGAATGATAAGTGTGTAGTTGTGCTACAGTTATTTGACGTGATGGAATTTTCTCAGCATAAATCCAAATTCAAATGAGAAATTCCATCACGATCTTTTTTTTTTTTTTTTATATAGGACACGTCAATTGGACTTCGCCTTGCCTGATGGTAAGCTGAAGGCAAAGTCCCAGAAAAGAGGGTCACCATTACTTACACATACCGTGTGACAATGGTGACACTCAGCTTGACGGCCTTATCATATGCTTTTTCACGCCCCGCTTAAAGGACCCGGGACTGTAGGAAGAAGGAAACACGTGAGCTGGTAATGAATTCCAGGCCTTAATGGTGCGACAGAGGAAAGAGTCTCCGAACCGCTTGGTTCTTGATCGGATGTTTTGCACCGTGTGCGGATGACATCTAAGACCTGCACGTGTTGTCCTATGTAGGAAAGGGGAGGGTGGGACTAATTGGAAGAGCTCATCAGAACACTCCCCATGGTACAGACGGTAAAATACAGCCATGGACGCAACATCTCTACGCAGCTGTAAAGGTTCTAGGGTGTTCGTGATCTCGGGATTCCCAATGATGCGGACCGCACGTCGCTGCAACCTGTCGAGAGCAGCTAGTAAGTACTTTGCTGAACCATCCCAGAGATGCGAGCAGTACTCCACACAGGAGCAAATTTGTGTCTTGTATAGAAGACACCGCTGCTCCGGCGTGAAAAATCGTCTCACTCTGTTCAGGACTCCGAGTTTTCGTGAGGCTGTTTTGATGATGCTTTCGATGTAGTTTTTGTTATTCAGGTTGCAGCGAAAATCCATACCTAGGATATTGAGATTGTCCTGCAGTGGAAGTGGCGTGCTCTGAAGAGTGGGGAGGGGAAGGAAAGAAGATACTTTTGCTGTAAACGCACATGCCTGCGTCTTCTTGGCATTGAACTCAACCAGGTTCTCAGAGCCCCATTGAGAAATGTGATTCAGGATCCCGTCAAGCTCAGTGACAAGAAGCTGCCTTTTCTCTGCGATATCTGACTGCTTGGCCGCAGGATGTCCATGATAACTCCCATGTAAAGTGCTATCGTCTGCATAACAATGAACATTGCCGGTAGACAGCATGTCGTTGATATGCAGAAGAAAGAGAGTGGGTGATAAGACGGACCCCTGGGGCACGCCAGCATTAACCTGCAGAAACTCACGTAGATATCTGTTTAGAGATACGATAATAATGTTAGGTTCTGATGGTGTCTAGATATTATTTATTGCAGGTCCGATGATAATAGTGGAATATACCCTAAACCGGTACATATTGTACCGGTTTAGGGTATATTCCACTTAGAGCATCCAGCTGAATAGCACTTGAGCGAATAGCACCAAGACTTGCCCACGAAGAGCACCAATCAACATTTTGATAGGTGTAAACAATAAAGAATAGATATTTCTTAAAAAATATACAGATAACTTCCTCTCTAATGACCAATACACCGTGTCTCTCTTAATACATTTATGCTGTAGATTTGGCGGTATATACACCATTCGCAAGATAATCTTAAGGAAATTACTTTCTTGTGGATCATATCCCTAATTAGGAATGGCATCGATGTTCATCAGGTCCCGAGTGAGTATCGTTGGGCTTAACAGGAAATCGATCAATTGAATATCTCCCCTTGTAGATTACAAGGACTCTTTAGCTAAGAAACTTTGAGGGTATTTAACCATGTACATGTACGTATCTATACAATAGATTAGCTTTTGGTAAGCCTTCATTAACCTTCATTACTGTGGCTAAATTCCACCTTCGTGACAGTTACATAATAAACAAGATTTTAAAAATAGACTGGTTTATCTGAATATTTCAGTCAAGTAATTCTTGAGCCATGTTTAAACAAAACATAATGGCTTGATAAATATTGAATAACCGTATACTCTATATATAGTTTTCCTAACCCATCCGCTTAAGTAATATCACGTAGATATCTTAATGTAGTTTCATGCCACCGCGCCGTAGTGTAATGGCTAGGATTCGAACCCGGGGCCACTCTATCCTATATTCGTCCCCTTAGCCACTAAGTTACTTTAGCATTATTAAATATTTAAGTAAGTAAAGTAATTTGGTAGTAAAGCAATCATTGTCTTAACAGGAACTATACATTAAAAATTGAAACGTGTATAGGTGAGCCGGGTTTCCTGCAAAGCTATTTCAAAGCAAACATTCTTATCGTTTAACATAATTGTAACTTAACATTATATTTGGTTCTATATTTGTGTAAATGAATTGCCAAAATGTAGAACTACTTACAACCTAAATTTAAAATAATCTAATGTAATAATGTAAACTATGACGTCAGGAATACATTAAGGACCTTTCGTTATATACATTCGCAAACAAAGGGTGTGGAAGGAGTGGAGGGATGGAAGTATCACTTGGTAGGATGATGTTTATTTATTAAATTTATGCTATCTAAATAATAGTCGAGGAGTTGATGACGAATTTGGATAAGTCATTTTCGGCAAGATGAAATTAAACTGAGCTTTAAAATTGGATGTATTTACATTTTTTTCATTATAACGTAATAAATAAATAATGTGAAATGGGAGAACGAACAAGATAAATTCCATTAAAATTAGGTAAGCCCTCATCATATTGGTTATCGTATATCAATAGGTATAGCAAACAACCAGTGTTATATTCGTAGCAGAACAGTAAATTAAAAAATGAATCGTTTATCAAACCAGAGGAAAATTTAAAGCAAATTAAAGAGATTTATGTTTCGATTGCGTCTGGGGCACGCCTCCGAACTCAGCGTTTTTAATATAATAGGAGTCTAGGGTGCCATTCAAAAGTAAGGTAAATATTAAAAAAGCTTTTTTATGTTCTATCATTGGATCAAATTATACGTGCACTTTTTTGGAGATTACAAATATTGATAACTCACTTGTGCTTTGCCACATTACTTTTATTATGTATTAGACCTGACCGGTTTCGCCTTACAGCATCCTCAAAGGTAATGTGGAAAAGTTCAAGTGAGTTATCAATATGTGTAACAACAAATTCCACCAAGTGCCATCAATCAACAGTATAAATAGTTTTTTGGAGATATTTACGATAACCTGCAGTATGATATTAGATGGTATGATTTTAGGAATTATCTACTTCATTGAAATAAAATAGGATTAGTGAATGAGTATTGTTCAATTTTGTTATTATAAAACTACGTAAAGATTTGATACATAATGCTTCCCCAAGAGACCAATTAGTAGCAGAAGGGAAGGCGTAATGGCGCGTGCCAATAATCCTAGTAAAATTTTGAGTTAGTTTATTTGAATATTACTAATAACACAATTCTTGATCTTCACAGAATGTGAAGTGACCGGGTAGTCCCAATCTCACAGTTAACGCGGGTTTGAATATATGGTTTGTTAGAGTACCGCAAGGCAATTATCTTGCTCCCTTTTCTTTTGCAATTATTCGCACTTTCATTTTGTTGCAAGTGGGCACATTGGCAGAGTGGTAGCTCTGGTTTTGCAAGTATTTATGGTGGTAGATTCCAAGCTTAGGTATATAATGATTGTGTTTTATTCTTACCAGAGCTCCTTTGACCGGTATATCAAAGACTCGATTGTAGTGTCTGTGAGTAGCTACCATCAAATGAGCCGGGTAAATACTATTTCACACCCTAATCTGAGGGGGTAGGACACGGCGGTATTTCCGCCCTACAGAATACCGTGGTTATAATAACTTCGTGTTGTGTTCCCGGCGGTGAGTAGGGTAGCCAGAGCTCACTGGAGAGTTTTTGTGCTGTCAGTGGGATGACCAAAGGCTTGTCCTGCTCTGTCCTCTACACTGACGGCACAAAATCTCTGTTCTTATAGGGTCGGCAGCACGGGTGTGACTCCACTGGTGTTACACACGTTCACTTTCCATCAGGTGGGCATTGTATAAAAAAATAATAATATAAAAATCTAAAAATAAATCCAATACGGATGTAATAATTATATATCGGTCATTTCTTTTACGCCTATGGTCTCTTAATCAAAAATAGAATCGTTTAATTCAGGTATTTCCGACGGATCGGAAGATTAATGAAACCTTGCGCAAATTTCACCAAAGGAATTTCTATTGTAAGGAAAATGTATTTTGCTTTGAAGCTAACGGAGTGTTATTACTGCATTCCTTTTATGCGATGATTTGGCAATGGGGCGGATTATAATAACTGATTGCTGCCTGACCTCGCGGCATTCCATTTTTTTTTTTCTTTATTTTATCAGTTTAGCTCTGAGGGATATTCTGGGTTGATAAATTATCAACTTAAATCTAAGAGCTTTAATGAATTGAAATAAATTTTGTTATATTTTACAGTTCTTTAATAAACATGATTTTAAGTTATTCTTACTTAACAAAGGGACCTTTCTCTAAAGCTGTGAATTTAAGGTTGACAGCAAATAAATTTAGTGGCGGTCATCGTCCTTCTAATCCTGTTCCTAATCTTACATTGATTTTTTCTTTGCGATTTATTTAAATTGAAACTTTTCTTACACGCTGAGCTCCTAGGGACTCAAATCAGTAAAACCAATGTGCCTGTCACTGTTAAATTCCCCTTTAATTGTAGCGTGGTTAGCTACACTTCGGTCTTTTGCCATTGCATCTCTACTTGCACCTATTTTATCTATAGTTGAGTGACAATTTTAGTGTGATGTGTGCTCCGAAGTGTTCGGTGCTACTCTCAACCTTATTATACACATGAATGAAATCGTCACTTCTATGAATCGTTCTTCAAAGTCGTACTTGTTTTAAATAATAATAAATAGGTTTTTTACAAACTGTGAGTTTAATAGAAATTGATTCCCTTCCCTTCTATTCTATTGAAACTTGGTTTTAATGTATCTCCATACCTTCATAAGTGTAAGTTTATGACTACGTTGAAAGTAATTAAATGTTAAAGTTTTTATATTATTTAGAGACACCAGTGGGTGCCGAATGTCATCAGACACAGTACAGAATTACTAGACGAATTAAAAACAAAGTAGAAAATGAAATAGTTTACCTAAAAGATAAAGCAGGTTGGCACTTATTGTAGAAGAAAACATATTCACAGTATTTTAGCTAAAATAAACATGACTATATTTTGGTGATAAATATTCGAGGTATATATTTAAAAGTTATTTAATTCAATGGCATTCTGAACAAGAAAATCTCTCAATCCTGTCCAAATATAAATGCTGTCGTAAAATGACATATAGGTAAGTAAAATATACCTGATGAAAGAAAAGTTGTTGGGCTGTGCCTTCAATATATTCTCTGATTAAGTTCGAGGTCACAAGAAGTTGGAATTTCCCCCGAGACTGACCAAGTTTCGTGGCTTTATCGCTCATGTCAATGTTTATATGCCACGGTTGATTATTATGAAGGCAGAATGGGCAATAGTGGGCTCAAGTGGTTTGGGCAAACTTTCTTTATGAATATAGCATGTCAAGAATGGTTTATTAGTGTTTTGTTTTGTTAGTGTCATTATGTATCAAATACAGTACAATATATTATAAATACATATATACATATTTATGTATATATGTATTTATAATATATAATATATTTTTATATGTATTTACATATAAAAATTAAATAATAATAATAATACAAAATCCGTTATGCTATCAGTATCATTGCAACTACACTCAATACTGGTTTGTTAATAGATTCTTTTGTACTCTAAAGTAATTTCATAGCGTTATTGAACTAAGTCCCTTTTATTTAAGTAATAATGTCAATATTTTTGTCTAAAGATCTCTTTTCTCGAGCTCATCAATCTGTAATCTAGATCAATGATATATTTGATTACGAAGCAAAGATATGAGACTACCAATTCGATTCTGATTAAATCATAATCTCATTTTCTCACTGCCATAAATTCAATACGAAAGAGGTTTAAAAAGTATAGATGTTATTCTGTATAGCCATTCGTAAGAGGTTACGTACCTATATCATTATCATAAGCAAAATTGAACTTTATAACAATTTCCTTATGACATATTAGAACTGTATCTAAGCTACAACTGTTTAAAAAACAACTCCGTGACCTGTTAACAGAAAAATGCTATTACTCTGTGAAAGATTTCCTAACAGATGGGACATTACAGCAGTACAAGGTGCCCTAGTTGTGATGTGGTCGGTTCATACAGTGTTCGATGTAGGTAAATTTTCATTTTGACAAAGTAAGTTAATTATATCTTGACATCATAATATTGAATAGACATTGTTATAAACTGACATCATCTACATTATTTCTATTCTATGTTAATATTGTTCTTATTAATATTATTGACATTGTTAATTGAAATTGAAGGAATTTTGAAATGACTATTTGTAACGAACGAATGAGTTTTGAACGATAAGACATTTACTGATTTAGCTATTAGAATTGCATGCCTATTATGGTAGAATATGGGGAAACTATGTACCTACTGGATATAACACCTTTATGTAACCCATATTTGTAATGAATGAATGTAATGAATGAATGAATATATTATGAGAGGTGTGTAATGAAATGAATAAAAACAACTTTTGGGCATAATAATGCAAAGCGGTATTTTACACGGGACCAAAAAATAACGTTGACTTTTTGCAAACATTGTGAACTTTCATTAAAGGACCTCAGAGTCCAAAAAACAACATTCATTACAACAATAAGTTGTAATTAATATTAGGGGCGGGGTATGAGCCGTAAATCGCAGGTAATTAGGCAAGCACACGCGTATGGCCGGGTCTGCACGTGACGTGTACGGAAAGGGCGTAAAAGCTCTTTGTAATATACATCCTCTATATGTACCCTCGCTTAAGGTAAACATTCCATTTTTTCATTTCCAACGTGAAACTTTGTTCAAAAATTTTTACGAGATACCTATAATAAAAATGTGAGTAAGGCACGTAAATTTTGTTTTCTTTACGTAAAATCTTATCATAGGAAGACATTATTGTTGGAAACAGTGAATATTTATTAGTACTTTTACTCATGTATAAAATAAATAAAAAATATTTTTGTTTGTTTTAAGAAAGAAAGAAAGAAAATACATTTATTGCAATTTTCTCTACAATTCAAAATTATACGTATTGAAAACATATATACGCTTTTCAAAATAAAATTAAGTCCATTCCAATCAATAGTTGAAATTACTTGTATTCGTATTCGTTTAAAATTAATGTGAGATTACAAAAGTCTTCAAACTTCGTTAGTTTGAAAAAGTTAACCCTCAGTGAATTGTAATCTGAAACTGGATTAGTTCTCGCTTGTACTTTGCTCGAGCCCAGGGGTTTTAAAGTGGATCATTGTTAGACAAACTGTAATCCCTCGAGTACGTAAACATCTATTACACAATACTACTAGGTACCGCATAGATCGTTTTTCAATAGATTTTTACTGTGTCTGACTACCTTTTAAGCCGATTTATGTATTTGTACGATATGCTTATCTGCAAAATTCTTTTCCCTGTCAAGCAGCTTTATGAAAATAATATCCTTTTGGCTTAGGTATATTATATTGGCCTCATTTATTTACCTTTCATAGCAAGTGAAAGATGTTACGCAAATTACCATAATTAACTAATTAAACAATGAGGAGGAAAAGGTTCCTGATTATGGTAAATACTTGCAATATTATGGTGAATACTTACAACAACTATACAACAAATACTTATACTATAAAGTTAATCAAATACACCAAGCTACATTATGTATACAAAAAACTGATTTGACATAAGCTAGTTCATAATTATGCTCGCATAAAAAAATATTTAGTCACTTATGTGGTTTGTCCAACGTAAAGTTAAATATACGTCGACCCAAAGCAGGAACTTTGTAATTGTAATTGTATTGAATTTGTAATTTTGTAAAAAATGTAAGTAATAATTAAATTCATATAAAACGTTATTTATTTATTTATTTATTTATTTATTTATTTAGTACATGGAAAACTTACAGCATAAAAACATGAATAGCGTTGGACTAGGTCATAGAAAGCCAATAACAAGTTTTCACTTATAGTCGCTGCGTAGGTAAAACATTGTAAACAAAAACACGCATTGCACAAACCTTATGGAAGAAAAAAAAAAATAATAGAAAAACTACACAATAGATCTACATGGTCAATACCATGAACATAGTACATCAATTACTGGGTTTGAAAAATGTTAAACTCAAGCACCTTCTTGCCGCGGGCACACTAGTCGAGAAAGGGTCAATATCGTGCTGCTTACATAGCCTGTTAAAGTTACGAGTAGCCCTCACTATGTAGCTGTTTTGCCTGTAATTTGTGGAAGCATTCGGAATTCGTAGCGGTGGATTAAATCGAATTGACTTACATGGTACATTGAATGAAAGTTTTGATAACAACTCGGGACAATTGATATCATTATTAATTATTCGGAGAATGAAGGTGAAATCATTTATCTCACGACGGTTGATAAGAGGTAAGAGATGAAATCTCCGACAGAGCTTTAAGTAATTACTAGCTTTATATGAAATGCCCTGATGGAAGCAGAGGTATTTGATAAAGCGCTTTTGGATATTTTCAATACGGTCGATATATTTGTCGTAACAGGGGTTCCATATCTGACATGCGTATTCCAGATGGCTCCTGACAAAAGTACAGTATAAGATTTTAAGTGTCTTGGCTTCAGTGAAGTTTTTCGACAGTCTCATAATAAATCCAAGTGATTTCGAAGCTTTTTTTACTATAGCATCCACATGCATTTCAAAGGAAAGTTTAGCGTCGTGGTATACGCCTAAGTCTCGTACAGAGTTACTCGTAGGTAGCGTTGTGCCTCCAAGCGCATAAGTGGTTGATAAAGGCAATAGCTTCCTAGTATATGTGAGGACTGAGCATTTTGAGGGGTTCAGGTCCAATTTATTAGTCCGACAGTAGTCCTCAAGTTGGCAGAGGTCTTTTTGAAGTGCTATCGTATCATTAGGAGATGATATAGACTTAAAAATTTTCATATCATCTGCAAAACAGAGAAGTGAGGATGACTGTAGACATAGGTCAATATCGTTCACATAGATGATGAACAATAATGGAGCCAGCAAAGAACCCTGTGGAACGCCACTTGGCAAAGGAACCCAGCCAGATATATAGTTGTTAAGTACAACTGCTTGTGACCTGTTATGCACATATGAGGAGAACCATCTCAGTAGATCCCCGTGTATTCCGATGTCATATAATTTGTTTAACAGGATACTATGTTCAATTCTATCAAACGCCTTACTGTAGTCCGTATACACAACATCAGTCTGCCTACCACCATCCATAGCTTCGGTGAGGTAGTCGTTTAATAGAACTAAGTTGGTTACTGTGGATCGGCTCTTTAAAAACCCGTGCTGGTAAGGGCTTAGAGATTTCACGACGGCTGAGTATAGTTGTTTGAAAATGATCCTCTCAAAAACTTTCGCAATTATACATAATTTTGAAATTGGCCTATAATTTGTGATATCGGTTCTGGAACCTTTTTTATGGACGGGTGTTATATAAGCCGATTTCCATAATCTTGGGACTATACATGAGGATAATGACTTCCTGAACAAAATAGTTAAGGGACGGGATATAGCATGTGCACACTCAACAAGGAACCTTGAAGTAATATTGTCAGGGCCTGCGCCCTTTGATACGTCTAAATTCTTGAGTAGGTTAAATACTTCATCAACTTCTACCTTAATACAGGATATATCTGTCACTGCGCTATGTGGTGAATAAGAATTGTGTAAAGTTAAGGATGGACTAAGGGAATCGTTGTTGGTGCGAGCGAGAAAAGTAGAATTAAAATAAGAACTGAATGCATTACAAATAGAGTTCCCAGTTTGTAAAGATTCATTTTTATATAATAAATTACTAGGTAATACATTTAAATTATAACGTTTTTTTACAAATGCCCAAAAGAATTTTGGGTTGTTTTTTATTGATTATGAATAGGTATATACCGTTTGGGTTTTCATTAAAATGTTATTATCAGACTACTATGCTATTAACTAAAAAAAAAACAAACAAAATAATGACCATGTAATGAGCAGTTTTTAGAAGCTAATGGCGAAATCGACCTCCTTTGTAAAAATTTCGACTAAGATGGATTTTCCAAGGTTGAATGAATGAGAACTTTGTTGAACTCAATGAATGTATGATCTTTCACATCAAATATATAGAGAATTATTCGGAGAGTAGTTTTTAAATGAGGTAGTTAGTATGCAAACTGAGCCATCTGTACAGATATAAGCCGTTATTAGATCTAACAAAGCTATGCATCTCACGTTTTTAAATAAAACCTAGCGGTTGCTCTTTAATGTTCTGATGTTTAAAATTAGACTGAAATAAATGGTGACTACGTTCTATACAAATCCAAAAATTAAAGATTAATTAATAATTTGATTTATCGAAGCTAAACCAGTTTGTACAACAATAAAAAATATAGGTAGTATTATTATGGGAAGTCATCATCATCTGCATGGAGACTCCTGATTGCATCTGAGGCCAAGGTGCCCTCGAGCACAGGATTCGCCATCCGTCTCTTTCTCCACCCCTTCGCACGATCTTGGGCGTTCATGGTTTTTTTTTACGTGCGCAAAATCCCCACGGATACCTCCCCACCGGAGCCGGTGGGAGAGGTTATGTCGGACTCGAACCGACTAAAATGCACGCCGCCTGCGGGTCGCTTTGGTTGCCGAAGGTGAGGTTGACAGGCATATCCCTCGCACCCCGGCCGACCCGAGCATTACTTGCTCGCAGAAGGAGGCGCCGGCCTCCCACGCATCCGCGCAGCGGACCATCGCCGCGAGCAAGGTGGAGAGCGTGAGAACCCTCACTCCCAGGGCCACCACAAGCTCCCGCCTCGGTGTCTCCCACGCCGGACACTCGGTGAGCGTGTGCGGCCCCGAGTCCTCGCTCGCGTCGCAGTGATGGCACTCGGACGTTAGCTCTTTCTCCATCCGACGCTGATACTTTCCGAAGCACCCGTGCTCGGTGATCATCTGCGTCAGACGGTACGAGAGACTGCCGTGTGGCCTCTCTAGCCACTCCCCCATGATGGGTCTTACCGCCGCTACTACGGCGCGCCCTGCGCCTGGTCGCCCAAGTCGTAGCTCCCATTCCGCCACCATTTCCCTGTGGAGCCGGGATCTCACGGCCCGAATTTCTTCGGGCTCGGGATCGCGACCCCGCTCCCGCGCCGCCTTTCGGAACCGGTATAGCGCCGAAAGGGATCTCGCTTCCAGGATCCATGGTGGCGATCCGGCGAGGAGACTCGCCGCGTTGAAGGATATCGTGCGGTACCCCCTTATAATGCGTAGGCGTTCATGGTAGTGAGAGCAAGTGTGATTAGCAAGACTTCTTGGGTCTGCCTCTTCTACCTGGACCCTCCGAGGGTGCCACTGTTAGGCATTTCTTACCCACGTAGCCTGGCGGTTTCCGCAAGACATGGCCACACCTCACAGCCATTTTAAAGGCAGGCCTGCCCCTCCAACCTAACTAGCATTTTAGGATCGCACGTGACGCCAGTAAGGACTAAGGACGGATCCTTGTTGTACCTCGACGGTGATGGGGAAGATTTTTTTTTAGAAGAAGCTAGGGAACCGTATTCGTGGTACATGCCTCAGAATGTGTCATATATATAAGTCGCCTTGGACCACAATGTCCCCCAGATCATCGCCCGAGGAACACCTTTAAAGGCCTTCTGCATGTCTAAAATAGACAGTGCAGGGGCGTGTTTTAGGCCCTGTATCTCGCCGCGACAATCCTTAGGGCGAACGCCGGATTCATAGTCCCGTGTCCGGGACGAAACTCATACTGACACTCCGAGAGTACACTATCCTGTCGGATCTGGAAGTCGATTATCCTCTCATAGAACTTTATGGTGCGGGACATTATCTTTATACCATCACACTCCTGCATCGATCCCTTGCCTTTGAAGACTGGCGATGTGATACTCAGCCTTCACTGGCTCTGGATCTAATCGGTGAGAAATATGTGGTTGATAATGTGTGGTGTTAGAATCCTCACAAATCTTCACACCACAGGTACTGGAATAATATTCTACGACATACTATATAACTAAATAGCTGGGCTTTAGTCTACAGATAAAATACTTAGATACAACTGCTCTTGTTAAAAAAACTATGCTTGAAAAACCGACTTTAAAAACTAAAAACTATAAAATAATGTAATAAAGATAAGAGAAAAAATATTGCATTTCTTGATCTGTTAGAAGCCGGTTTTTTTTTACTTTTTTAGTGATTTTAATTAATTTTGTCCCCCTTTCAGTGGACAGTCCAGCATGCCGACCATAATTTTCGATTTAATGCTCATGCTATGTTATCTGCCTCCATAATTCAAAACTTGGTAATTCCTGCATGCTCTTGATCATCGTAATATCACCTATCGTGTGATAGGATCTAAAATGAAATCATTTCCCATTTCTGATTTGATTTCGAGGAGTTCTCTGGTGTATCCCCGGAGTCCAAGGTTCAATACCCATGAAATTTATATAGAACTACCTGTGAGTTATACAAAATCCAATGCCAAAAGAATGTTTAAAATCGGTTCGTAAACGACGGAATTATCAAAGAGCATAGAGGAGGTAGGATACGGCGGCATTTCCGCCCAATTGAGCAGTCCGACTGGGGAACTATCTCCGCCGTACAGAAAGAATACCGCGGTTATAATAAGTTCGTGTTGTGTTCCCAGTGGTGAGTAGGGTAGTCAGAGCACACTGGAGAATTTGTGCTGTCAGTGGGATGACTAAAGGCTTGTCCTGCTTTGTCCTTTACACTGACGGCACAGAAACTCTGTGCTTACAGGGTCGGCAGCGCGAGTGTGGCTTTTCTAGTGTGACACGGCCATAGGCCACGTTAACCACTTTCCATCGGGTGCGCTTGTCTGCCACCTAAGTAGTATAAAAAAAAAGAAGTCGGTTAAAAAATGTGAAAACACACATAAATGTTTATAAAATTAAAACTACTGGTCCAATCTATATAAAAAATTGATGGGACCAAATGGCAACTATTTTGCATCGAACTAAAAAAGAATCACGTAAATCGAATCATAAATATCAGAGTAATCGGTGTACATACATAAATAAATGATAAAAAAATAATAATAGAAAAACCAATCGAATTGAGTACCTCCTGCTTTTTGGAAGTCGGTTAAAACCAATTTTACATGAGACACATACTTTAGATGCAGGTAGACGTATTCATAGATATTTGCACAAAATGTGAACGAACCCGCGTCCTCCGAAGTAACATTCGAACGCTCTATCGACACGCCACAGAGGTCGTATATAAATTAAATGATATGCATTATAAACACACATATTGATTGTCAATTTTACGATGGGCTGCATGACGTAGTTAGTGTTTAATAAATTTACTTTTGAGCTAGTTAAATTAGCATTAGTTGCAAAATTGCTCCTCTAATGACGCTGTGGAAAAAGGAGTACAGTATACGGAAAGGGTTAATAGCTCAACCGTTCATCTGCGGTATCTTCAAAAAGGAAAAGTAACTATCATTAGCAGACGCTCCCAGTGGGAGGGTTCCGTATAATAATTAGCGACATTTAACGCGAATGGACCGTTTTTCTATTTTCTTTTGGCTTCTTTTAATGTGTAAGGAGGGTTTTAATTTCTTAGGAAATTCTTTGATGATCCAGGAAAAAGTAAATTGTTCGAATTGGCCGTTAGCGGCAGATGGTTAGTAAAGATTTGGAATGGCATTACTTTTTTAGAGGGAATTAACTCAAAAGTAATTAGGTGGTTCACACGCTCTATTGAAAAACACGCATTGTAAAATAAATAGAATACGCATTCACATGCATATTAGGTAGTAAACACACGTACACATAAAAAGAGAAAAATCAAAGTCTATTTATGTGTACGTTAAACTTAAACTTGCAATTATGAGGAACTAGAACTCTCTTTTAAGTGGACAGTAACACCTAGAAGACAGTTAACAGACAATAAGCAGATGCCTAAAAGACAAAATCCGTACTCGGCGACCTAGGGATCGCACATTTCAAAACATTGTTTAACCAACTTTTAATTAGTAAATGTATTAATTAAATTTCAAGTTTAAACTTTGTGTTGTTCACATAATAAAGTTAGAAATGCTGTTTGGGTAATAAAATAGAAATGAAAACGAAAGTTTATGGGTTATATTTGAGATTAAGATTCAAATTTCTTTTGACTTTAAAATATTGAATTACTGATACTGATACATTTACAGATACTAGCATTCATATTTTAAATGTAAAGTGGTAATATTTTTCATGGAATAGAAACTGAGTAGGAGAGGGACTTGGATTTTGAGAGAGGGAATCCAAAGAAACAAATTTTTATAGGTACTTCAATTGCGGCAGTAAGCGGCAGTTATACTCATCATGAATCAATGGGTGGGAAGGTATCACTGAAGCTTGTTCTACTGGCTGAAGTAAGTTCTCACCAGTAAATAATTACTACTCTTGAGAAAAAAAAAACATGCTTTAAAAGCGTGGTGACGTTGTACATACCTGTATCAAAATATCAAAGTACAATTCTTTGATTCTTTGATTGTATGTACATACCTTTTTTTTACATGCGCAAAATTCCCGCGGATACCGGTGACATAACCTCTTCCACCGGAGTCGGTGGAAGAGGTTATGTCGGACTCGAACCGACCAAAACGCACGCCACCTGTGCGTCGTTTCTGGTTGCCGAAGGTGAGGTTAACAGGCATATCCCTCGCACCCCGGCCGACCCAGGGCCATCTCTCTCGATCTGGCCCTGTCCTTGGGTGTGTGGACCTCAGAGTCCCCAACTCGTCCCCGGAAATGGGGAGGCGCGCGAGGCGCGCTGCCACCGCGGCCTGCTTCTGCCAGGGTGACAGGCGGCTCCACCTGTCACCCCTAAGCCTGCGCTCATGGGGGGCGGAGGTCGTTCATCGACCTCCGACGACCGAGTTGCTTTCGTACACGGGCAGCTTGGCTTGCGATCCTTCGTCGCTCCCGCTGCCGCTCCCGCCCCGCCTCCTCCTTCACGAGCATTACTTGCTCGCAGAAGGAGGCGCCGGCCGCTCACGCATCATTGTATGTAGATACTATCAATAAATGAAGTTCATTGTTTCAAACAAAGGAAAATTTGGAATATATTTGGATAACACCCCATTTTTCCCGACAGACGTTTTCCGATGTCAGAAATTATTTCGCTTTTTTAAGTTAAATTAAAAAGCCAAGTAGTGTTGCATACACTATTAGGATTTTTTAACGTTGCCTTTATATTATTGTTAGATGTGAAACTTACGAATACCTACTGAGTAAACATGTACACTGTGGCTGAGTAGGCGCTATAATAGAACATTAGCAAGTGTATGTGTGTGCTTAAGAGGAGTACTCATAGCTGGGCTATAATCAAATGGAAAGTTAACTATGACAGTGATGATTTTTTATCTTGTGTCTCGGTAGCATAGCCACAGATTATTTAATAGTGTGAGCATATGAAAGTACCGATTAACTAGGTAGTACAATTGTTAACGAACAGATGTACCTACAAATATTTTCCCGTTTCTATAATTCTGTTTCTATAATGCCAAAAAAATATTAGCTACAGTCAAAGTGAGAGCAAAATTGAACAAGAACAGAAGTTAATAGGTGTTTAAAGACAGAAATTAATGGCAGATTTTGTCTCTATCTCAGAAGCAGAAATTCGTCTCTAAAATTTTTTTCTCATGCACTGTACCTAATTTACAAATACTTAAACGTAGTTAAGTCAACATCAAAGATAGCTGAATACATAGAAAACAAACGATCTTTTCACAAGTTCATCATGCTCATTAATATTTTCGTAATCCACAAAGGCAAGGATAAGTTAAGCTAGTACAGTCGCCGACTCTACTCCCGGTCTCCTTATTTTCACTTTAACTTTTGACCAACCATCCCTATGTTCGTCGCTTCATATTACCAAACCCACTTTAGTTATTGACAGGTAACAAAGTGCATGCTATAAGTAATAGACCTGTCAAATATTGATATAGGTTCAATGGTTTCTAAATTAGCGACGGACACACGAGTATTTCCGTAGCAAGTACACACACACACACACCCACAATGTGAGTGCTTCTACCCAATAGCTCTGAAAACGAAACGAATAACGAAAAATATAATTTCATATTATTTATGTAAAATTTTGCCTTTTGTCGGATAGACGGCTCCAAGCGATCGTTTCAAATTTTTAAAACTAAATCGTCTTTGTAGTGACCTTAGTTACTCTCACTGTCAATAGCTGTGAGAAATAAAATTTCTTAATATATGGTATTCGTATGGTATTCGATAACAGATTCATTTCAATGATTTTTATAAAAAAACCACCTTAATATTATAGGTTACGCTGTCATCTCTTTATTCAGTGCTTACACCACATTTTTCAATTACATCGTAAAAATGCTAAAACAAAGCTTGATTACGTAATAAATAATACCTACTAAGCCGCAAAGCATAACAGACCATAGCATAAATTAAACGTTTCAAGCTTCTAAATGTGAATACTTTGTAATTAATATTCGCGACACGTGAGCTTTTTAGACATTAATATGAGAAACATACGAAAAATATTTGATCCATCCACGGCATTTATGTCGGTTCCCGGCATTGAGTCACTTGATCCCTAATTAAAGAGGACCCTCACGTACGCACCTCTCCTAACGTTTGAACAGGATATCCTTAAACCAACTTGATCACAAATCTAGCTTTCTACGCTACATTAGTGAGATTTGGGATAACCCAATTAAATTCATTATTTTGTGTCTTATGGATACAAAGTTTTATTGTTTTAAAATTGGTTTGATGTTTTATAAATGCTAGTTTATCTTTAAAGGGGTTGGTTTTAAGGGAAAACAGAGGCTTATTACACGCTCACAAAACTAGTTATTAATATGATTGATTCATAAAATAATTAAAGTAAACAAATCATCGCAACTGGGCTTGAATCGTACTCAATTATATGATGTATTTGTAATTAAATGTTACGACATAGTAAGATTAGTAAAGATCAAAGTAATTATTTTAAATGTAATTATGTCACCAGTTCAGTTCAGAGCTCGTACTCGTACACATAAAACAGGCCTACTGTTTCCACGTTTTTTTTACGTGCGGAATATCCCCACGGATACCCCCCCCCCCCCCTTCCCCCTACCGTGGCCGGTGGGAAAGGTTATGTCGGCTCGAACCGACCAAAACGTACGACGCCTGTGGGTCGCTTTGGTTGCCGAAGGTGAGGTTGACAGGCATGTCTCTCGCACCCTGGCCGACCCAGAGCCATCTCTCTCGATCTGGCCCTCTCCTCGGGTGTGGGAACCGCAGAGTCCCCAACTCATCCCCACTGTTTCCACGCTAGCCAGACGGGTTAGTACAGGGTTTTATTTCAAGATGTCTTTCTCTAACAGTGATATCGTTTGCGTATTTGCCGTTAGTCGCCTCTTACGACACTCTTCAGATGAGATAGGTTGGTGATGTTTGTATTCTTTTTTTGTCACCCCACTACAAAAAAAGTACAAAACGGTAAAGTGCAAGTAGGTGTGTGTACATGTAGCTCTCAACACAACAGGTTTAAATTTATATTCTTCGGAGTCATTATTGTCTTGGCAAAATATCAAGCAACATAAGAAATAAATCAAGAACAATGAAGACCTTTAATGGTATTGTAATTTATTTTGAACGGGACGTTGGATATTGAAAGAATGCATTGTGGTAAACGACTGTAAAAGGAAAATAAATTATCTCAAAAAATATTGCCCAGTAGCATAGAGATGTACTATGCGCTGGATTATCTTTAGATAAAATCTAAATGTACGTATTTTGCATCGATAGAAACTTATACCTTGGAAACTCACTTTCTAAATATTTTCGTATGGAAGTAATTGTATGTTTCGCTCAATTACACGTAAGTGTCACCCTTTTGTAGCTATTAGCCGTAGTTATGTCATCAACAGATGTAAGCGACCATGTTAGGTCATTATCTTTCTATTAAATCAAAAAATAATCGTACTGCCTCGTGTGGCATTTGTGAATGACAGACATTAAGCTGCATACTGCATTTAAAAATGGTCGAAACGTAACCGTAGTGATAGATACCATATTTTTTTCTATACCTTTTTGTGAAATATCTCGCCGTTTTAGTTTGATAATATTTTTGTTTTATTTGGTGGCGTCATACGATAGTACAAGTTTAAAACAATATTTTGTACCATTAGTATATTAATAATTGTAGTATTTTACTATTTAATAACATAAAATACTGAAACGAAAACTTTAAAGAAATATTAAGTATTTATTTAAAATCTCTTATATGTATGAATGAACAAGGTCACTAAACTATGAACGCCTTCAAATCTAGTAACTAAGTTAACAATCAATTCTATAACCGAATTATTTCTACTGTTCTTGAAAGTCAGACTATCATCAATACGTTAATTAAGTAAAGTTTCGCCTAATACTAAATAGATTAAACGTGATCCCAACAGCAGATAACGAGATTACGTCTATCACAAAGGTCTGTCAGTGCACAGTTAGTAAGCCTTGTTTTAACATTTCGTTATATAAGGTAAAAGCTATTAATTCTTTATGGCACATTTTTTTACCGAAAATATTTTTCTCAAGGTTTTTTCTAATTTAACGTTCTTGCAGTAAGCTTATTAGAACTAGGAAATTCCGTTTCATTGTCTCTTATGTTTTTAAGTGATGAAGCTTCCTCGTTGAATTATTTGTTTACTTTGAACGTTTTTGTACATCCAATACATATTTTTATTAATCAACCTTGGGGTAGTATAAAGGCAGATAGGGAAGGCACTTTGCATAACATAGCTGATAATAAATATTGGAATATTTGCAATGCATAAGTATATTTTGATTAGATAAAATGATTCACACAATAATCTTAATACAATATGGATGCTCTACCTTAACTCATTGCTTGTTTCAAATCCTGGTTTTATAAACCTCTGTTTATATTTATATATTTATTATATTTATATTTATATTTATTTAGTACATGGAAAACTTACAGCATAAAAACATGAATAGCGTTGGACTAGGTCATAGAAAGCCAATAACAAGTTTTCACTTATAGTCGCTGCGTAGGTAAAACATTGTAAACAAAAACACGCATTGCACAAACCTTATGGAAGAAAAAAAAAAAAATAATAGAAAAACTACACATATCGAATTTGAGAAGTCATATACGAGTATTTATTCATGAACTTTATTACAGAACTACTGTATTTCGGAATTACTGTGTCTACGAAATTATGAATCGAGGAATGATATCATATTATTAAGCAGTAACTTCTTTTTTAAATACCACTTAGGTGGCAGACAAGCGCACGGCCCACCTGATGGAAAGTGGTTACCGTGGCCTATGGACGTGTGTAACACCAGAGAAGACACATTCGCGCTGCCGACCCTGTAAGCACAGAGTTTCTGTGCTTTCAGTGTAGAGGACAAAGCAGGGCAAGCTTTTAGTCATCCCACTGACAGCACAAATTCTCCAGTGAGCTCTGGCTACCCTACTCACTGCTGGGAACACAACACGAAGTTATTATAACCGCGATATTCTGTAGGGCGGAGGTACTTCCCCAGTCGGACTGCTCAATTGAGCGGAAATACCGCCGTATTTTTTGTAAATTATACAATGTTTTGACTAATTCCACCATGAAGCATGAGTGTAAGGCCAGGAGCAAACATTGAGCACCTTTGTATATTAAGTGCTAAGGAAAAAGAGTGTTGAGTGTCATAATTGTATAATTGTGTAATGCGTAGGTTGTAGATTCTATCTTGATATTATTCTGCCTATAAACTAGCAAAGTAAACTCTTGTAAGGTTTGTCGTAATTAATTTCATCAGCATAGAGTTTACAAAAAGTTACAAAAATGTTTAGTTACGAAAAGAAATAACAAATGATTTCTTTTCATTTTTCGAAATATGAATGTTTCTCAAAGCAATGTGGATATCCAATAATACAGTTCCTTCTTTGTGATCCAATTCTCTGGTTGTATTCAAACATTCAAGTTGGAGCCACTCTCGGACAGTCTTATCGCCCCAAATCTCCAGCTTAAACAGCAATTTTAAGTGGTTTTGAACTCAAGTGCCACTGCGCCGTGGCCTCTTCTGTCTAACAATGGTTCCACTTCACTGTGTTTTGTAAATTAAAAAGTCCGAATACATCCTCCAAATAGTTACAAGGCAGAGGTTTATTAAGTGCGTCCCCGTTCAGTTGACCTACTTACATTCTATATGATATTGCACAAGTTCCGTCAGATTCAATCATCACTTTAATATATATAGCACGAATTCCGACTAACTCAATGACACAAACTTAATTATATATTCAAATTACTGAAATTGCTTTTAATTACTGTATACGATATATTTCGATTGACATAGAACAACAATCGGTTTTGATTTATCGCTATATTTATTAATTAATATTGCTTGAAATGTTATTGAAATAATTATAGTACAATATTGTGAAAAAACACGTTTAGATGTAGTATTCAGTTATAGAGTTAACAATTTTTACGGCGAATAATACGATTCTGATTGTTGTTAAAAGTTTAAGTCATTGTTTATCCCTTCACATTTTCTGCGGTTCTAAGGCAAGCCTACGTCTAACATAAGTCAAAGTGCCTCACTGTGTATAAAAAACCTCTAAAAATCTTGAACAGTAAATCTGAGTACCAAACTAGTGAATAAATCGTACCGTATCTAATGTATAGCAGCCGCAAGACTACACATTGCGAACTCAGATTTTTTTTTAAATATAATAAAGAATTTTTTTTTTATATTTCTATTATTCAATGCTTTAAGTGACGTAAATTTCAATTCCGTTATAGTTTCGCAATACCTTAAAAAATTGAAAATAATCGTCTAAACATTTTTCCACTCTAAATAATTAGTGCATGCCTTATTTCCTCTGGGAATATCTAAAAGTAATATATACCTAATATAAAACTGTTAAGTCGGTTATACACAGACCAACATGCCTCAAAATTACAAAGAGCATCAATTGGGTTCAAATTTTGATATGATACATATTACGACATGGCATAGCGTTATCGCTTCAGAGATTGTTCTTGGCTATTTTTTTTATTTCTTACTTCTACTTTTTTGCGTCAGAAGATGGCACTTAATTGGGATATAGGATTTTTTTGTACGAATGTATTGGCCCAGGTCGCTAGTAAATAAATACAATGAAAGCATTTTATTCCGTCATATTGCCACCTTTTCAATCATTCGTTTTTGAAGAGTTGTTACCAAATATATAATAACATACATACTGATAGACAATGTACAGGTAATGGACAAAGTTTCAACATCAATGTTCAATCTGTTATTACAACTCAAAGTAGATAATCTTAACTTTGTGAAATCTTTGTTCAATAATTATCGTGTAGTAGATTTTCAGAAGTATGCAATTACTACATTCAACCAACCGTTTTACTAAATCTGACATCAGATAAAATTATGTGAACTTCTTGGAACAAAGTAGTGTTAATATTTAGTCAAAATTTATACATTATTTCTAAATATAATAATGTGGTATGACAAGAATAACATTAATTGAATTAAATAAAACATTATTGAAATAACTCCCTATTAGTTCTGAAGAGATATTTTATTTCAAAACATTGTTATTTTTTATTCAAATTGATTTCCATCTCTTCTGAGATTTATTTATTTAGTTATCCTATTCTTATTTATCAACTACGGTAGATTGAAATGCTATGTAAAATATTTAATACCTTTTGTACAAATTTAATCAATTTGTAGAACACTAAATCATGATTTATAGGCCGGGTTAACATATGTAGTGCAGTTTTAAAAATGCAATAAAACGTTAAACTTGACGATAGATAAAAAAGAATCTAAGTTTGTTGCTATTCTTGGTAGTGCTCTTGAATAACAAATATATGGAGCAGCAGTTACATTCACGGGTGCACGTGGGTGACGAGGTTTGCATTGTGCACACAGTCACTGTCCACCCACACAATTTGTACCTACATCCATTTTTATATCATTTTACATCGTGTTTGTTTTACTGTCTTCATGTTTATCTAGGTTATAAGTATTGACTCCGTGGCTTGGTACGCTCCATGTTTTTCAAATGACCTTATTTTGTTTGAAGAAATATTATTACTTTTCTCCGTGAAATTTTCTTTACGAAGTTCCGTTAAGTTCTACATTGTTATACTATGTAAAAGGAAGGGTCGTATTTGAAGCACAAAGTGCGTCCATTGTTAAACAGTTTGCATAATATCTAGAACAAATTACGTTACCAGCCTGTGTGCAAAGTAAACTTTGAACTGGATTTATAAATTAATCAGAAGGCAAACATGTGTTCGAAAGTAACTCGAGGTGGGTGTAAATTTATTATTAAAGTACCTACCAGCATTGCTGGGGTATTAGTCTACATAAGACATTATTGACAATGAATAGTAAATTAGCCAAAGTAAGTCAAGCTACGAAGTGCCACATACCTATGCCGTGATATGTGTATAGCCACTTAAATTTATGCTAAGAAAAAGACTTGTTTTTCGTATTATGTACTTACCTTGACACTGGGTGTCTTTTATCACGAACAGCAAGAACGCCGTGATTGTCACAAATCTCCAGCGTCGCCTGCCCATACTTGTGATTTATTTTCACCGGATCATTGATATTTTGTCACAAGACTAAAGATGTCTAGAGATTTGATTCTTATTTGGAAATTGCCATAATTGGCAGTTGAAACTGGAACAGCGATCGCTACGCCATGACGTTTGATCTGTTACATCTGAAACAAAAAAAAAAAGGTACATTAAGCATGATATCATAGATTACTGTTATATCCTTTGGAAGGTAAGTAGGTAAATTGAAATAAAAAATATTTGCTTTTCTCTAAATATCGCGTATGAAGTGGGTTAACGGATTTATAAAACGTCATAATTGTGAAAGAATAAGTATTTTAATAATGAATTAATTGGCTGGCTAGATGTGCCTTGCGTAATTGTATTGTTGGACATCGCACTGTACGTTGCTCTAAGTCAAATTTTAAAATATATAAAATGTGTTATGTTGAACAAAAGTGGCGATAATCGACATCTACACAGGTAGGTAGAGCCGCATATATCAATTAGTCATTGTCATATATTTGAACAAATATAAATGACAAGTTATATAAATACACATAAAACCCAGAATTAAACATCCTTATCAACTTGCCAATGAATTTATCAGTGAATATTTGCATGGTTAATAAACTTACCAAGTTACTGTTCAACTACTAAAGTAGCTAGTGTAAATAATCGTGATAGGCTATCTACCCAGCGTTAAGCTGAGCGCAATCAATAGACCCCTAAATTGAGTAGTATCCATTCAAGGACCAACCCCAAGACGAAAATGTCAGGTAGCACTAAAACTTTCACCGATAGGTTTGTTGAACGCCATTGAAAGCAGATACTGTTTCAGAATATTAGAATATTATACAAAGGCGGGTTCTGACACGTTACTACAAAGTTTATGTGACAGCCTTCGAAACTTGAACGAGGGTGAACGTGACCACAAAGATATTGACCATATCAGCTGTCAGTGGTTTTCCTTTGATGTTCAAATTGTTTTGTATAAGATAAAATGTGAGTAGCCCGAAAAATATGTTAATTTAAGTAAACCAAGAAGGAATTTAATATAAAAAGAGTGCATGAGCAAATACTTTGATATTTGCTCATGCACAAATAAGCCTTCGGTTTCCATAAAAGGCCATATTAAGCGATTTCGTTAAAAACGAGTAACTATCTATATTTCCTGTAGATCTCAATAGATTCCTATAAAATTCGTTAAATGTTCACACATGAGTAGAATCACAATAAATTATTTACTAAGCAGATTTTAATTTAGTGTAAATATCGCCGCATTACAAAATATTATCCTAATACGATTCCAATAAAGTGGCCTTTTTTGACGTGCTGGTCAAAAGTAAATAGGTAAGTACAGTCATAGTAATAATTAATTCCAAATGATAATCAGATATGAACAATAAATTTTGTCTAAAATAATAACACCCAAAGGCTGCATTTCTGTAATTTACCTATAACATGGAGGTCTGGTGAAGTAGTGATGTATTTTATAATAGCCAATTGATGTCAACTGGTGTCGAACATACGGTACCTACTAAATAATTAATGTTGGTACAAGTAGTTCTGTGGTAAGGGTCTGCGTTAATGAGCTTATTATTTCTGTTACTTCTTACCTTCAAAAGAAGTAAATATAAGTGTAATGGTGACAGAACAAATAAGGAGTGACAGGACGGAAAACGTTCCAGTGAAGTACTTGGTTTAACGACCTGATGCCAGCATTAAGAAGCGGAAAATACCTATTTCCGTCTCTGAGAAGAATAGCAGGTGACATTGTAAATATTATTTAATAAATTATGTTTATCTACTACTTGCGTTCATGGATGGCGTGTCTGGTGAGTTATACTCGAGAGCAACTTTATACTTTGTATAATGTTGTAATTTTTTAACGTTTTATCTTTCTTTTACGGGTTGTGTTGTTTTTTCTGAACTATGTAATAATCTACATAAAGTACGTCGGTTAAATTAATAATGGCGTGTTTTTATATTATGAACATGTATGTTTAATCTGCTTGAGTGGAGCAAAGTTTCGTCTAACAGGTGGGCACTACAAACTATGTGTTATGTTATGTTTATAACTCTGCTACACCATCTGTAAGTCCATTGCTGGACTAGACCTCGCCCAATATTGGGAGGCTTTGGCCTACTGTTCTCACGCTGGCCAGACGGGTTGGTACATGGTTTTATTTCAAGTTTTTCTTCTCTTGCAGTCGTCTGCGTATTTTTCTGTTGGTCGACTCTTACGACACACTTCCGACGAGATGGGGTGGGGATACTTTTTTTTTTTTATACAACTAAGTTGGCAGACAAGCACACGGCCCACCTGATGGGAAGCGGTTACCGTGGCCTATGGACGTATGCAACACCAGGGGTGTCACACTCGTGCTGCCGACCATGAAGAAACCTTCTGATGCCCCTCTTGAAGAACCCCATATTGTACTACCTACTTGTATTCTTTCTCCGTCACCACACGGACACACCACAGGGAATACGGATAAACATTTGATTTTTGTCAGTATATTATAATACTTAATACATAAAGAAATATTTAGATCAATGTAAATATATAGATATTTTCATGTCTAAAAATAATTATGTATTTTGTTCTGATTAGGATTCGAACCCACGACCACTAATTTAACAGTCGAACCTGATAGAACGTTTAACTATTAATGGGTTCATCACACACATGACAAGTTATCACAATTATGAAATTGAAATACAGATATGTGGAGCGCACTTCCTGTAGCTCTACAACTATGTGTCTAAGTATATTATCGGACGTAGTGAAACGTAGAATGACGTCAGAGCGCGTCACGTATCCACACCGCGAGGCGGTCGTCGCGTCGCCTCACTCGGCTCGTGAAAGCGTCGCGTTCCGGCTCGTCGGACCGTTTCTACAACAGACCGCCACATCAATACACACTGATGCGTTCATGTTTTTCTAATCATTCACGTAACACCTCACAAAACAACAAAACTATAGAAAGTACCTAACTCACAAATATTTGAATTTGACCTATTGTATTGAGCTTTGAATAAGAAAAATCAATAATTTTACGATAAAGTGTCAAATGTTTCAACGTTTTCTTGGCAACGGCCACTATTATTCTGAATTCAATCTTTGCTTGGCACCGCTATATGTGTAGGTACCTAGCTGTGCCCCACGATTTTACGCATCGTACTCAGCTCTATTTAGCTTTTTTAGGCTCTTAAGGTTTATGGAGTAATGTTTTATTGCTAAAAAATGCTCCAATTCGAATTTAAAAAAGAAACACTAAGAAAACGCTGTTCGTAAATACTATTTTCTGTCGTCTAGTTTAAATATTTTATTTTTAATGCCTTTTTAATAATTGCTATTTATTGTTTACTTATTTCCAAAATGTTTTCCTCAAATGAACGCAAGGCAGTGGACGGCAAGATTGAGTTACCGTTGCCTAAAAATAGGGAACTGAGAAATACACGATTGGCGGAAAAATTACACACGAATGAAAAAAATATGGATTATATTTCAGAAAATTTAATAAAAGAGCAGAAGCCAAATTGAATACGGATATTTAAATAAGTTACCATGAATGTCGAAGGATAAGTAAGTATTTAACTTAGAATATTTTTATTTCTTATAATGTTTATTCAAATTATTATCTTTTTTACAAAGAACTAAATAGGCTTCGGCGTGTCCGACTAGTATTATTTAAGTCCTCGCCTACGGCTCAGATTTATATTCTACTCGTCTAGCAATGGGCTTAATTTTCAAGCCTTGATAATAATATATTTTACTTCATTACATGACATGTATGAAGAGATTTATAAAATGTTATTATTTAACTTCAAAATTGTTGAATTAATTCACGTAAGATTACATTATTATGAAACAGTAATGTCTAAGACAGATGAAATGTTTAGAACGTTGACAACTTATATAACCTAGGTGAAGTTTCAAAGACGTGGCACTAATGGATTTGTAGAACTTTCCAGAATTAATCAGAAACACTGAAATACGAATTGTGGTTCAATTCAATTGTCAAATTCAATATCGTTATTGTTATTTCATTTACTACGTACCTAAAGCTAAGTTGGCAAACAAATATACTGTTTATCTAATGGTTCTTCTTCATCTCAGCGCTAATTCCAGTTGCGTTAGTTCTAGTCTGGGGTCTGATTTTTCCAGTATAACTGTGGGTTTACTATGTTAAAATATCTGATTGGGCTGTTCAACGTCAGACAGATATGTACAGCCCAGACTCAATGGCTTGAGTCAACAATAGTGCCCGGAAGACGGCAATAGGCTCACCCCCTATTACGTGGGACCGAGTTCAATGATTGGTGAAATGTGGGTGTCAATTCACCTCTGCCTAACCCTTCGGGGATAAAGGCGTGATTATATGTGTGTATGTAAATATCTGATTAGCTTATCAGCGATAAAATTTATAGTCCTTTATTCGCGTAACTAATTGACATTTCATAATGTTTATTTTATTTATATGCTAGCTGTTGCCGGCGGCTCCACCCGCTTGGGTGTCGGTTAGTATTATTGATTTCTGACAAAATTTAATCAACCACACTTAACCGTAGACAATATTACGTTTAGCTGTCAATTGTGTTTTGTTATTCAAAGTCAGATGCGCTTTTAGTTCAGCCGATCTTCGATATTTCCGTGAAATGACTGCCATCTGACCTCTACATCCCATTGGTTATTAGATTCGATTGGAATTTGGTCGAAATTAGAGCTGCCAAATCGCTCATATCAAGTAATCACATGTCCAACTTAAAAATCATGTAACTTAGTCAAATTGTATGAAATTTTAAAGCATTCAGTATGCTAACTTCTTCTTATTATGCTAAATCTTAATCGATTTGAACTTAGACAAACCATGACTTTTGTGTTAACTAGATCAGCTGTTTAGTACAAAAAATGTGTAATGGTTCCTGAGTGACGCAGATTATGAATTTCAAATTTGGTACATTCAAAACGAATACTAAAAATGAAATTATATTAGTTAAACAATTTTGAAATTTATCGCATGAAGTACTGCTGAATATCATCCATCCCACTATTCGCCGTAACTTTGATTGAGCATAAAAATAGTTAACGTGGGTCTGCACATAAACTATTTTCATGTTCAAATGAAATTAATTTTTACATTTCCTAAATGAAATAAAGTGTACGCCGTTAACCTTGATCAAAATTTAAGTTCACTGTCGTTTATTAAATGATAATGCTCGTTTCATTTTATTGTTAACCACGAGGTCATTTTGAACTATTTTGCGGTTTAACCTTACAGTTGTAGTAGTTGCATGATAATGAGTTGTCAAATCTGAAACTTACTTCATCAAGTCATTGCCATAGGAAATTCTATATCTATGTCAGGGTTACTATGTATAAACTTATCTACTAACTATGTTAAAATATCTGATTAACTTATCAGCGATAAAATTTATAGTCTTTTATTCGCGTAACGAATTTACATTTCATAAATGTTTGTTTTATTCATATACTAGCTGTTGCCCGCGGCTCTGCCCGCGTGGGTGTCAGTTAGTATTATTGATTTCTGAAAAAAGATATCATTATCAAATTTTCAGGCATACTTAACCATATACAAAATTACGTATAGCTGCAAATTGCGTTTTGTTATTCCATGTCTAGTGCGTTTTTAGTGAGTTGTATTCTCTTTGAAGTTTTATGTCACATCGCACGGGAATCCTTTCGAACGCGATGAAAAGTATACTATGCCCGTCTCCTAGTTCTAAGCTAGATCCCACGAATTTTCAGCAAAATCAGCACGGAAGAACGGCTGTTCTTGAGTTATAAATAGTGTAACTAACACGACTTTCTTTTATTCACCGAGCGAGCGAAGTTTGATTTAATTGTAATCAAACCGACCCTTGACTCTACTAAAGCAAAACCATTGCAATGTTTGTGGTATGATACCACAAATACTGTAACAAATGGCAATAAATTTTATACTTTATTTCTATGCGCATAAAGTATCAAAATAAAATGAAAAATATTTCATTACACTTATTCATTCTTTCGGCAAAAAGCCTTATAATTTTTGACTTTGACTTTAAAGCCTAAAATTAAATAGATTTTTTAGCAGTGTCTATGTAATGCCAATTGTAATAATAAAAAGATTTGGGGTCAGTTGTAATGATAAATGTGAAAAAGTAAGTGTGTAATCTCCTATTTAAAAGAAATAAAAACAAAATTGGTTTGTAAATACATTACCATAAAAGTTCGGGTGCCTTGGAGATACACATGCCTAGGATAATCAGCGGATATTGGAAACTTTTAATCTTCCGGTGGTGAGCTAAATGAAACCAAACTGTGAGGTATAACAATAGTTTTGCTTTAACCTGCTTTTGCCTGCTCGAACAATGCCAACGACTACACTATTAATATCAATTAACATGTCAATCTCCAGTCATGCAGTATGCAAGTAACAGTCAACTCTACAGTATCTCAGTAAAGAATCAAAACATATGCAGTTAAAATAAATTTCTTAGTGTAGTTTCATAAGAACGACATATCAGGTTTCCATAGACATTTGCGGGATTTTGCATTTTCTTCGTGGCAGTAAAATAGTGGTACATTGCTTTCAATGGACAGTTTTATTTTTTATTCCATAAGACAATACTGAGGACATTTGAACATTTACACGAGTCAATCAGTATACTCGTATTGGACACAATTACGATTCACTACAAGGAAAGAATGCACCTTTGCTGCAAAAACTACTGCGCACTGAACTAAAAATCCATGATTATTTCAATAAAAGTACAAATGAATGTACTTTTATTGAAATACAAAGTACTTTAGTGCTATTACAGTGTGTTGAACTAATCCGTCTCACTCTGCACATATAACATTGAATTTACCATACGCTTATTGGGCTACTGGAATACATAACCTAAAAACTGCTGTTATAAGGAAGTTCATGTCCGTTCTATTCGGTTCGAACCTATACCACTCGCTTGGCTGTTTGATTATATTGGAGCAAATATAGGTTTACTGAAGTATTTGCATTTTTATAGCAATTGGAACATCCAATGAAAATTTCTTTTAACCTTTAAAATTGATGCTGAAAGATCTCTAGAAGTTATACCCAAGTAAAAAAACTAAAACTAAATTAAACTGAAAGCTTCAAAGGTATTAGCGGTTCATTTTACGCTTTAACTACATTATTCAATAAAAAATCTATGAATATTTAACCGCTTCATGAATTTTCAACGAAGTCGATCCGTTATGGTAATATCAATAAGAAGTAAATCCACCATTTCTGCGAAAGACCGCAGGCTACGAAACTGATCTTTCTCTATCCATCTGATAAGAGGCAAGCTGTCTATCACTTCGATTAATTTGAAAGTTACGAACGATTATTGAAAATAAGATTTTCGATTTCACTGGCGAATATAATTGTTATTTGAATCTAAGTCTCGATATTATGGTGCTTACTATCGAATAATGAAAAAAAAACACAATTAATGTATAATATTTTAAAAAGTTTATTCAAATTAGCACCGATAAATATTGATGGTGATTGGTGATGAAGTCGTAAGACTTCATGGATTCCGGTACAGATAACTACGTATTTAAAGATTCGTTAGAATTAATAGATACATCGTCAAACTAAACTTAACAGAAGTGGGTACATGGAATCCGTATTTTCAATTATTAGATTCACCCGAACTTGGAATATAATTCAAGATTTCGTGCACATTATACAGTATTTTTTTTTTTTTTTTTTTTTTTTTTATATAGGACACGTCAATTGGTATACAGAAAAGCCCAAGTTAGTTAAAATGACTCCAACGAACTGATCCAATTTTAATATTTACAGGCAGTAGTGTGTATTATCACTCACATTTTGCAAGTAGATCTTCAGGTCCATGTAAAAGAGGTCGAGCCACTTGTGGTACTTACAGGCATAGAAGTGGGGTTAGTTGTTGTAGCTTACATCAGCGTATACTTTTATTATGAATGATTATAATGTTGCGGAAACATTATCAACAGCATTTCAGGGAACATTCAATAAAAAATATTCTATTTATAAAGAATACAAAACTAAACAACTTTTAAAAAAAATCAAAAAGTCAGACGACAGGTGAACAAATTAAGCTTTTCTTGATTTTGATAAATGTTCAACGACAAATAAAATTTAACGAAAATGTTGGCATTAATCAAGACCGATTTCATTCAAGAATGTGGCAGTCGAATATTTGCGGTGACAGAATTCCCATCCGACGTCATCGTGTCCATTATACTTTTTGACATCATCGCCATACTTCGTGGGCGCTGCGATCCGTAATTTGTAATTAATAAAGCGGATCTGTTTGCTTTAACACACTTCAATGAACCATCAACTCATGCATCAAGGTCAAATAGGAATTAAATTCTTTGTTTGGTGGTTCGAATTAGCATTCACACTTAATACCCTTTTTTCAACGTATCTTCCGCCTGATATGATTGTTAAGTTTTTGTTTATATATAGGGATATTAAATGCTATAATTGTGTTGATTTCGATATGGTACATCAGCGTGATTAGCCGTTTTAAATCTACGGTCTATTTTAGTAGTTGCAAACTATATTTGTCTGTATTGTATTTCTGCATATCAAAATTACACACAGTTTACTAATATATCCTACATACCTAAGTTAAATTAAATGACATAATTATGTAATAAATTAATTGGATTATGTACGTTTAAGTACTCACTCAAATACAAGCTCTCGGTACAACTGAGATTAGCAATAGGATAAAAGTATGTACAGAAGCTTCTGCCTTTCACTCCTTCCAAGATAAATATTTAAATTAGCAGCGAGCCCACACTGAAAGTGTATTGAAGGGTTTCAATCTCATGATTGCAAGTCGGATTCCTTAGCCAATTATTTCGAGACCACTTACAGGAGAGCTAAAATATTTTTTGAAATTGAGTATTGTTTCTCTATCTAACGCTTGGCAAGATATAATTATATAGGATTATTATTAAATTGTTTCCTTACGATCTACTGCGTCTATACAGGTTCAGAAACGTACGAAAGGTAGACACCTAATTAAATAAAAAGAAAAGCCGTATTTCATTTTTAATTGACTGTCTTCAAAAGTAAAAGAAAACAATGAATCATAATGTGACCTTTAGACAGCGTTAAAGGTTTAATAGCGAATTTCACAAATTTATACGTGGCAAGTGAAATTTTGTTCACACGGCTTTTATGGAATATATCGAGACGAGGGCACAGTAACATGCTAGTTAATTTCATGGGCGTAGTTGTAAAGTGTTCTCATATGCAAATGGAGAGTCCAAGCGTGTCTGAGGCACACTTAAATTACCCCTATTGTGTGGGTTACAACACTTGCAACACACTCTCACGGTCGAGGCATTGTGAGCGCGTGTATGGAACCTGTACGCATTCGGGTCATACCCGTTACTAAATAAACAAAAATGTAAATTTTAGAAACGATTGCTGCAAAAAGTCACATTGTCATGAAGGTTACTTTAGTGAAATAAGTATGTTGTTAATTTCGATAAAACGTATAGTACCTACCTATTGTGTAGGTGAAAAGTTGTATAAAATATTAACTTTGTACAATAAGAAACTCACCTTTACGTAGAATCACGTGGGACGTGTGTAGTTATAAATAGAGGTGAGCTTATTCCTGTTAACCTAGCAATTTACCAACATCTTACTACAGAAATTCTTGGAGCTGAAAATAGCAAAAAAATCGATTCTGAAACCTTAACAACAGCAGCGAGTACGGCACTGGCTGCTGGTAACTATTTGTATGCATAAGTACTTCGTTCGATGTATTTGTTTCTATAAATATTGTATCTGTTATTTGAAGAATGCACATAAAATAGATACCATATTTTAAAAATCCCGAGATGGCTCTTAGCTATAAAAATGATCTAATAAAAAGGTACCTTCTACAGTAAACAATTATCTTGAGGAAACAAATTCATTGGTACTGCACACAAATCAGCAGCTAGGTTATTGTCATTTAGTAATTCTTTAAATATTACAAGAATGTCTCAAGCGTCTTAGGTATAGACTCATATTCTCGATCGGCCTTCAGGATTACGTATAGCTGTGATTTAGAATGTACCTATAACATATCCAATGAAATTTAAATCATAAGGCCTGAGTCTAACATAACTCGCAGAGAACCTTTTTTATAATAAGCTTCTAGTTAAATAGAATACGAGTATACCTACATACAGGCTGATTTCAAATTCATGTATTTTTTACAACGGGCATGAACTGAAACTATTACCGATAAGGATATTTTGGATATATGGTTAATGTGGTTTTAATTATTGTAAAAAAAATTAATACCTACCTATTGCTAAACTTAATGTAAACTCTGTCTTGAAAGATGTTGCAAGCTGAAAAATAAAGACGCGGCTAAACCAATGATAAGTACAGTATCCGCTGTTACCATCAGAGGAGTAGGGAAAAAAGGGCTTCAGTTCTCTTATAATCTCCACGAATATTATATCAGTACTTTAACTTTAAGTAGATATTGAACGGACGTGATGTTACTCTTATCACGCCCAGAACCGTCGATCCCCTATTTGGAAGGAAAAAGTATATCCTGCCGCTTATTAAATAGCTACTTTCTGATTCTTTTTCGTATAATTTTCTAATGAGTTGATATTATAGACCAAATCATAAAGTCTTTCAATGACAATCCATCCTGTGTTTATCAAGATATATCTGGTAAATGGAACTACATATAATAGCGATATGGTCACTGAGGATGAGGACACGTACTTGGGGTCGACCAATTGAAGTTTCAAGGAGTGCTAATAGCTCTATGAAGGTCCACTTGACACTTTATACCCGTAGACTCGTAAATAAATCACGAATTTCCAATACAGTTTTTATCCAAAGTGATAAATATTTATCATTGAACGACCGCACTTCACGATCATAAAATTCTACAGATTAATGAATTTATGTCGGACGTTTTGGAATCATTAATAATTAAAACAGAGATTTTAGACGTTTTTCCTTTGAATAGAGTCTGATTGTACACGTCTATGTAATGTTAAAATGAATGTGACAGTTAACAGGGAGCCCTTCAAAGAAACTGCACAATTGATGTAGAACGCGTCCATAGACCACGGTAACCACTTCCTATCAGGTGGGCCGTGTGCTTGTCAGCCAACTAAGTGGTATTAAAAAAAAAATTGAAATTGGCATGATGGTGTACGTTACAAGTAACTCTCATATACTGTTAGGTATTTAGTGTGCAGTGCAACAATTTGTTAATCTAACTCATACGAATCATATCATATAAAGGACCTCCTATTTTCGAGCTTGAGAAGGTACGCTGCCAGATTCCAAGATTTATCATATTTTTAATTTTTATTTATTTATTAACATTTCACAAACAACTTAAACTCATGGAAAGAAAGCATCATCGAGTATGTTATAAATCTTTTTAGAACAGCAGTATAATACGTCTGCGTATTTACTCGGTTTTCTTACTAATAATAGCCAATATTATGAATATTTTAGAAACTAAAATTTATTATCTCTTTTTGAAGAATCAAAACCACTATAATTAGAGCTAAAACGAGATAGAGATGAAGTTGAATTAATTAATAAAACTGTAATAGATTCCATTATCAAAATCCGTATCGATCACGTATTTTGCGAAATCTAGTGAAACCAATTGCTTAGTATACCAGATACCTACGTTATTACAAAGAATAAAATCGATAAATTCAGAGGACGTCAACTCGTTTAGTAAGTTTTTATAATAAATGGTTTGTCGAAGCTCTCACGATCAAATTTATCAGTGTTCTGCCCCAGTTTCAAGGGTAATATGGAAGAGGCTTATTTCACAAAAGTTGTTTGTTTTCCGAAACGTCAAATACCAGACATCGTCAAACTTAAATTAAGGAATAATTCTTGTACGAAAGATCTGGAATTTATCTTCGAAACTCTGTTTGATTGGATTTGTGTCAGACAAAAATATTTTCTTAATTACTTAGACGCTTTGTACCACTTTTCAATGTTGATTTTGTAACATAATGAACATTATAAATCGGAAATTGCGTTTATACGAATAAGGAGGACGAATGTAGAATTAAATTACAAAATAGTAACGAAATACTAATTAGGTATGCATAATTGGTAATATAAAATGTTGTGCATTAATTTTATACAAATAAATGATTATTATTTCTAAAAATATTGAAATTCATATTTTTTTGTAAGTATTGAACATGTCTTTGGCTAGAGGTAGCATTAAAATAAATCGAATAACGAAATGTTAAAAATTATGTATTTTCAAATCTTTTCAGCAAATCATAGACAAATAGACTTGATTAGAATATGAAGATAAAAAACAATAAAATTATATCAGTTTATTCTTTATATCATCTTTAATTGCCGCTGATATAAAACATTTATACAAAGTTAAACATATAACTTAAAAAAACTGTGAAAATAATATTATAATAGCTGACTCAATTAAAAACGACGTCAGATATGACTGTGATTCATATTTCACACATTTATAGCTGACTGATTTCATCGTTAAATCATTGCACAATTAATACACTGTTCATGTCAGTTATGAGTGCTAAGAGGACTAAGACCTAGTGGCTTTTACCACTCTATATATGTCAAAACTGCAACTCATCGGAATGTTGTACTTTTTTTTTATGTGCGGAAAATCCTACCTACTCACCGACGGGAACACAACACAAGGTTAGTATAGCCGTGGTATTCTGTAGGGTGGAGGTACTTCCCCAGTCGGACTGCTCAATTCAGACGGGAATACCGTCGTGTCCTACCTCCTATCACGAGCATAACTTGCACGCAGAAGGAGGCGCCAGTCGCCCTTGTACTTGAATCCTTGTACTGACTCTACAAGATGTCAAACACAAATTATAGCCAAAAATATTATTATATTAATACTATAGTAGACTGAGGGGACAGCTCTCTATGGGGACATTTGAGCGGTTCCACAAACGCCTGTGGTCTTCCTAGTTTAAATTCATACATATTAATTACTAATATTAATTCATAATATTTATATTACAAACATAATGGTTTTATAAATATTATTATTATTATAGCATTATCTAAAAGAATAATTTTCATTATAATTTACTTAATTCTTAACAACAACAAAAAACTGATATTACGCTCGTGTTTGCTGGTTATGCTGTTAAATATTAAAAAAATATTGACATCGTAACGTTGATATTAATATGTCAAGACATGTGTAATTATAATAAGCGCAAACATCAATAAAGAAATTATAATTGACATTAAGCCCCCATGGCATGGATTGTGCTACATCGCGACCACCCTACGAAACAATTAGTATTCTTCCATTGTTTCACCGCCAATACAAGCAAAGCACACACGCAATTCACAATATATTCTTACCTATTCTTAGTCAACATTTTATTAGTTTTCTGTGACTGATGTGACTTTTTTGCACGTTTTAAGAGGATAAAAGTTAGCATTTCGTCGGGTCATTGCAACATCACCGTAATGAAAAAAGTGATTTATGGTTTGAAGAAAATACACTTATCTTGATGGAGGTGTGTGCACGGGACTACAGTCCTTAGATTAACAGTGATAGCTATATGGAGAGAAAAGTACATAAATATTTATATAACGTTTCTTTTTGTCTACTTAATGCGTTTCTTTGAGTTTTTTTGTCGGATTAGGGAATCTGGGTCATGATTCCAGGCTTAATCTAGTAGTATTTTTAGTAGATCAAAAGAATTCACAAATTCTTTGAGATAATTTTAAAATGTCTAGTCTAGATCCTTGATAAAAAATTATTAAGATTGTTTTACTTACATTAGTTTGATGTAGATTACTGTAGATATTTATGCACTTTGTCAATGAGAAAAGGAAGAAAAGAGATTATTTTTTCCAGTAGGATGCTATTCATCAATCTTTGTAGCTATTTTTAACAACTTCATGTATTTTAGTTTGATATGTTAAAAAAATGTATATCATGCTTTACAACGAGTACATAGCCCAACTGAACTGAACTGAGATTAAGATAAAATACATATTTATTTACATCAATGCGTTTGTCACACTTAATTTCACTGACCCTACCAAAACTACCAAATCCTTAAATGACATTTATTATAAGACCACAAATATATTTATTTCCTAAAGAATACCACATCTCACGGTTTCCTCCAGAATATAGGCACTGGTTTACTGGTATAGGTAGTTGAGCAGAACTTTACTTAAGTGAGAAATCTTGTAATGTCTCCTTCAAATTATATTTCTATTTCATGGTGAAATATTATAAACCTTCTGTACCTGTATTCAAACTCCGCTGGATATTTTATACTTGATTGAGTAAA
This sequence comes from Eilema griseolum, assembly GCA_963662185.1. Taxonomy (NCBI): domain Eukaryota; kingdom Metazoa; phylum Arthropoda; class Insecta; order Lepidoptera; family Erebidae; genus Eilema; species Eilema griseolum. Next base: position 13,622,627 of record OY759232.1, on the reverse strand, counting down.
ACCACTGAAGAGTATAATCCCGCACCGACTTTTTATTATTTATTTTTCAATACTGAATTATAGTATTGGCAATTGCGGTAAAATAACGCAACGTGCCACGTTTCAATGCACATAGACACACATAACTGGAGCGTAATAAATTCTCGGTTCGTTTGAAGTAACGCCAATCATATTATTTCACAGCCAAATATAACTGGAACAAGCCGATAATATGCGGTACCAAATGAGATTACCCTGTGTGATCATACTGATTGAGCGAAATCAACTTAACCACGACCACGTTTTAAACTTTACTGCCATAGTAATTAAGTCTAAAATGAATTGACTTCGTATGAAATTGCCTAGTTCATTTGGCAAGTGGACGCTTTCAAATTCGAGTATTGACATGAAAGCCTGCCAAGTTTGAAGTGGTTAAGTATCAGGCCAGATATATAAATGAAAACTGGATAAACTTTAAATAAAATGTATACACAAAAAGAATTACCTGACCTGTGAACCTTCTCCTTTTTTGAAGTTCCATTAAAACATGATCGAGAATAATTAATTTGAATAAAAATAACGATGATAATATTGATGTTTGTAACATCGAAAACAAATTTACTGTATTATTACTATACTCTGTGTCATCATGCTCAATGTTAGCTAATTGAGAAGTCGCATATAAAACCTGTTCATCTATAATGAGAAAAGCAGAAATCGTGCAAGTTCAAAATCGTTTAGGTTCCATATCTGTCGTATGTCTTCTATGTAGGTGGGTCTTTTAAGTCCAATATGGAGCAAGTATAAGCGCGGGCCAATCTAGTCAATATTAACCTTGTTGCGTACTTTATCTGAGTAGGAAACCTGTATGGCTCAACACAATGGCACCATACATCACCGAGTCATTAAAGCAGCTAACGCAATGCTTATTACTTATTACTCAATGCGTTGTTTGGCATGTCTAGAGCCGGTGCAGCCGGTTCGCAACCTTGTGCCCCCCTCTCTAAATCCCGCCCCCCTCTCCCGCCCTCAATTCACTTTCACTAGCTCGGTCGGCTCGGGCCACTGCTTCGGCCTTACTCGGACATCCTCGGTAATCGCAAAGAATTTGAATAACAAAAATGTTTCCTTGTGGCTGCTTTGCGGTTTTGCAAGAATTTATTTTGTATGGTTTTGAGTTTTCAATGAAATAAAGTAAGAGATATTTGGTTACAAGGTTTGTTCTAAATGAGTGTGAAAATGTTAACATTTTTAGCGAATGGAATGATGTAAGAGTTTGCTTGGTTCATTGGTGAAAAGTGTGAATGAAATAGAAAAGAAAGTAATACCAGAAAGTGCTACCAATCAATACATAATTTGGTAGGGATGGTAAGGCGGTTTCACTTTGCGTATATCAAAAAGACCGATCAAAAAGTGAAATTGAAATACTAGTTTTATAGTAGACTGCTTTAGAAGCAATAAATTGTTCAAAACTTGGACAAAACAAATGAACCGACCTATTTTTTATAATAAGACAGAAATATTTATAAGTACTTATAATTTTTTCAATGGTATTATGGTTGTTTCTTTGCTGTTGAGCTCATCATTAGGTCACTCGAAACATACCCTAAGACTGAATTTCAAACTAAAAATCACGTTTACTCAATACCAAATAGTAGAGTAATTTTACTTTTAACGTAAAATTTATATCAATAAAATCCAGCCCAGAATTAAAAAAAACTAAATATTCGCTATAATAACAATTAAGAAAACAAGAATGTTCGCTATATGGACTTAATCAATTATGTATATTATAAATTTATTTCCGTAATATAATAAATATGATTTTGGTTGTTTTGCGACTCATTGACCTTTCCTAAATTTTATTAAGGAACTCTTTATAAGTAGCACTTGATTTGATGGCGGAATTATGTCAACCTTCCTTGTAGCAAATTAGTTCCACAATAGACGATAGACTTTTGATATAACATTTTAATAATTTGCTCGTTAATTTAATGTTAAATTATAGTAATTTCAAGGTGCCGTTAGCTATCTTTGCGTTGGACTGTAACGACGCAAAGGTTAAACTTATTATAGCTTTACAGGTATTTAAAGTTTAACCTTTGCGTCGCTTGGTGATTTTATAAAAAACATGTTCTTTCACCTCTATGAATACCTTATTACATGATTTATAATCCAAATAGTACAGTACCTTATAACGTAATTTTTTTTTTAAATATGACCTATATTGTCAGTACATGCATCTTTTTAACTATTGACATTAATGACGAACGCGTTGAACTCTTTTGAATGATTTAATGTTATAGTTTCTACATACTTGAATAATCTTTTTTATCTGCACACGCCTTTATGTCCCCGAGAAGCTCATTTATCACCAGTTATACTTTCAGGTTATGATTGACTTCCTATTAAGAAAGTGAACCGATTTTAGCCAATAGAGCAAACTTGACAAAAAAAGCTCAGTGGAGAGCCTATTGCCGTCTTTCTACTGAAACTTGACTAACAAAAAGAGAATCAACAAGACTTTGTCCAGCCAGAGAATCACACTCGTTATCATATCATTGTAAAGGTAACAGCATAACGAAGTACAAGCCAAAAGTTGGAGTACATAGCCCCAGCTGTTTATACTATGTATTGAAGAATTAGTCAGAACAAATTAGCACAACACAAAGATAAACTTTATGCTGTCTTACATAAAGTTTTGTATAATTTATATGATCAGGTAGTGAATAATAAACAGCTTACTATTTCGGAAATTATCCGGTAATTGATTAATAAATAATTACATATAATTGCATTATATAATAAAGTCCGGACATTGTCGGAGTATCTGCATAATGTGACACGAAAAATCAAGATGGCTTGCAGAAACTGGTTTATGCAAATACTCCAACACACATACTAAAGAGCGCGGAAGATAAACTAAATGTCACTTGATCACCTTCTCGGGTATAACAAGATAGAAGTTCGTCATACACTTTTTTTTCTTTTATCCATTTTTCTGCTTTGATATATTTATTGTTTTGTCGGTGCAGCGGTAGTGAGTGCGATTGCTATGCACGAGCTTCCGAGTTCTGGGTTCTAACCTAAGAACGGGGTCAGGAAAAATGTTTTTACATAATTTCTATAAGGAAATTCTCAAAGGGAATAAGAATTCGCAAAATATAGTTATCAAAATGGGGATGCTACTAAGATGCTACTAGCAATACCTACACTGGTTACCCAATCGTTTTCCGAGAGCGTTACAAAAGGTTATGATATATTCGAAAGTAACTTACCCACCGGACAGTAAAACCTCAAAAACAGGGCGAAATAATATGTACAACATAAGTTATACATTATTATAGATATAGAGAGATATTATAGATATAGAGAAAACGAGCAAATCCAGTCGTATCAACGGCCATCTATAGTCGCCGCGTGCCGCAACTATAGTAATCTAGTTAACCCTTTCGCATAATTGGCAGTTCCTCAATGCACTTCTTGCCTAAGCCTCCGAATTATCTCAAACAAAACCTCGATCAGTTCAAATTAAACTGAGTTTACATGTGTTACTCAATGATTCCATAGCTAGCATAATAGAAAATAGCAACATCGAAATAGAAATATGATATCTTAACCTTAATTAAGTATCTACCTACTGAAGGTATTGTTTTAAGGCATCACGAGAAGCTCTTAAGACTGATATTCTACAAATATAATCCCGTGAAGTTCAGAATGATGTATAAAATACGCTAAACAAATTCACTTCGTCTTTTTGACACGTTGCCAATTTTTTGCAATATTCTTGACTAAAAGGTCAAAAAGTGAGGCCTATAATAGTAATATTATTAGTAATTTAACTTTTTTCTTCTCAACCGGGGTGCATAGAGGTGTATTAAAATCAACATTCAGCTTTTTAATAGATCGATAGTCTAGCAACTTGTATTTTTAATGCAGAATTCCATTTGTTCAAACACATCACGACTGTCACGTAGTTGAATTTCGTGCACCTGCATTGCTCGTTTTGTATTGATCGATTGAGTCAGTTGTCATTTCCACTACACCATTTAGGTAATTACAATTTTTTAAATTTATTTATTAAAGTTCACAAAGGTATTATTATTTAGTAATTTCATTTATTATTCGTTTAAAAAAGTGAGATTACAAAAGAAAGAAATATTTGTGTAGGTAAATAAATGTTGAAGGAACTGAATAATGTGAAAATATAGTATCAGAACTTATACATAGGAATTCTTCGGATTTAAGATAGCGAGAATTATCATAAAATATTCTCTGTTAACTAAACAGATTTTACTCGTAAGGTCAGACTGGATCAGGCAATATAAATGCCTTCAGCTTTCAAACCTCATCTTATCTTACCAAGTTTAATGGATCGTGAAAATCCAATAACCGTAAGGCGTACACCTACTTCCAAAATATGCACATATAAAATACAGCCAGGGATAAGCAAGAGTTATTCCAAAATGTAAACTACTACAAAAAATAAAACTATTACCCGGTGCAAGAGGAATTTGAAGGTGACGTCAGCGCCAGGTGACGACCGGTTTTGCAACGGCCTTGTGAAACGGACCCTCTTGGTGTAAAATATTAATAGCGTAATGTTAAATTCGTGTAGGTTTTCTGTGTAGAACGGTTTTTGTGTCAGCACAAGCTACGTTTTTATACGGTTTCGTACGTGTTTTTTCATGTATATCCTCTGCTGGGTATAAAGTCGAATAGAACAGAAAGTTCAAATACGTAGGTGGACGTATTTACTTAACTAACTGATGAAAATCAAAGGCATATCTATACCATGATCGCGTTAATTCCCGTTAATAGTATTGTATGTATTGTAGCCGCGTGGTTTCCAGCAGAGTAGAATTAAGGCCACCCCATCTCTTCCCATGCGGTGTCGTAGAAGGCGACTAAGGGATAGGGCTGTTTAACATCAGACAGATGTATACAGCCCAGACTTAGCCTCTGATGCATGGCTCGAGTCAACAATAGTGCCTGGAATACGGCATTAGGCTCACCCCCTATTACGTGGGACCGAATACAATTATTGGTGAAATGTGGGTGTTAATTCATCTCTGCCTAACCCTCCAAGGGATAAAGGCGTGATTATATGTATGTATGTATTATTGTATGAAATTCGAAAGAGATTAGAATTAACGCAAATCTACTTACTTCTTTGAGTATTCTAGTCAGGGAAATTTGTGTAATTATTATCTTGGATGTGTATTTATGTTTGAGGCGGTGGAGTATTCAGCGCTAAATCAGTGATTTGGTTAGATTTTCACTCAATGCAAATATTAGTATGCATGGACATAAGAAACATCACGGATGTTACTCCACTGGTGTTACACACGTTCATAGGCCACGGTAACCACTTTCCATCATGTGGGCCGTGTGCTTGTCAGCCACTTAAGTTGTATAAAAAAAAGAGTAATATTCGCGAAAAAAATGACTTTTATTAAACAGATTGTACAGACTAGATAATAATATAGGTTAACTTTTATAATATGTGTGTTATTATCCAGAGGAATTAGGGGCTAATAGTAATTGAGTAACTTGAGTATAAGCTGCTAGAATCCTGCATTTTATTCAATACAAAATAGAACATGTTGTTAGTTCGCTTTATAACTATGAAAATAAAAACCTACCAAAAGGGTTTGCATGTGTTACAAAAGTTGGCAGCTGAACTCGTTTTCGTATTTAGTTTATTTGGCGGACTTACTTAAAAATGGGAACTATCGGTCACACTTCAATTCATAGCTGTGGAATATTTAACGATATGCACAGTTATCAAATTCATTTCCATTTGTGTGCTCCAATTAGTGAAACAACCCCGCAATACTGAAATCCATTCACTTGATTCAGTCCAATATGAAAGGTGGGATGTATTCAGCACCGTTTTGTCTACCGGTCTTTTGAATGTATCCCAATGAAGGAATTTAAAAGACTGTGGCTTTAAAAGCAAAAGCAATTAAATTATACAATAGCAAAAATACTTTCTTAGTTAAAATATTGTTTTAAACTGCTCAACACAGTGGTTTATTGATGATATCGCTTTTCCATAACCGAAGCAACAAATATTTTATCGTGCATTCGAAATCCGTATAGCGAAAAACGTTATAGAGTAAAACGTTCTTGTTTTAATTTACTAAAAAAGCAAGGCTTTATGCTATTTACATCGAGTTAGTGACACTAAAGGCATTAAGTAATCTGTGTTGCTGATGTTGCAAGCAATCTTAGGATATAGTGACCCTTTACCAATCGGCAGGTCGTATGCTTAGTTAAGAGATATAAAAACTACAGATTAGTTCATTTAACGTCTCCCACAATACAGAAAAAGAGAACGCTCTCAGCCATATCAATTGCAAAAAGCTATAAAATTATAACGACGGCGAGATTTGAGATTTATCAAATTGAGAATAGACACCATCAACCAACGTTAAAGCAATAATAATAAAGTCAGTATTATTCATAATTGGTTTCATTGAAGCTATTACGATTTCTGAGCCTTCATGATCCTCATCTAATGAAATCTATAAAGAACATTATCTCGGCAATTTATTACAACTTGAATATTAGCTAAGTTTTAGAGTTATAGCACCGCATAAGAAACTTTTATATCCGCCTCAGCAAGTTGCTGTCGGCGACGAAAATTGTTATAAATCTTTTACCATTTCTCCTACAACGCCAAAAATATTTCTGGGGAAATTCGTTGGGTAGTTCTTGCGAAAACTGTTTTGCTTGTTAAGTTTGAAATAAAGTAGGTAACTGTCGGTTTGCTAACAGCCAAATTATATTTAATTTATACTTTCGGTCCTTGCAAAGTCAGCAAAGCAATATTAAAGTAATTTTTTTGTATACTTGAATAAATAAAAGACTAAGAATAGTTCTCCTAGCCACTGGTATCTTATTTAAGTGTTAGGACTTTAACACAATGTGACACATTATGGGGAAACGGATACATGACTTAAGGCACTCGAAATGTGAAGCATTTCGTTTAGCCTCGTGGTTTCCGGCAGAGTTGAATTGGAACCATGTGGTGGTCCAAATTCAACTCTGTCGGGAACCATCTTCCCATGCGGTGTCGTGCAAGGTGACATACATCCAGCCCAGATTCAGCTTCAGATGCATGACTCGAGTCAACAATAGTGCCCGGAAGACCGCAATAGGCTCACCACCTTTTACGTGGGACCTAATTCAATGATTGGTGAAATGTGGTCACCTCTGTCTGTCCCTCGGGGATGAAGACGTGATCATATATTTATATGTATGTATGTTAGTTTAGTGGGAGGTCTAAGAGTATATAAAAGATCTTTATTTTTAATATAATCGAAAGTGAATCATTAACTTTTGAACACAATAAAAGTTGTAAATTGTCTAAGACAATAAGGAGGTTCCAAATTTCATTAGCTTTTTGTGTTCATTCCTTGATTTATGTAGAAAAAAAAATTCGACTCAGGCAGGCAAAAAGCACACAAAATTAAATTAATATTCATTAAGTAGAATTTGTGATAATTCAAAAGATGTATCACACATTGGGTTCATTTGGAAAAAAATATTAATACTTGTTTACCGTCATTGCTGTTGATCTTGAAGATTATTTCATTTTCTTTTATAATAGTTATCTTAAACTAGACATCAAAACCTCCTTGACATTTAGATACATATTGAACATATTTATAGAACTTTACCTCTTTCAAAAACCATTTAAAACCAAAATATACCTTATGGTATATGATATGGTAATTAATTGTTATCAGATATATAAACTGCAGTTTTATGTTGCAATTAAAGACTATAAAAAATAAGGTTCTACATTTATTGTTTAAGCATTCAAGAATTTCTTAGATAAGTAAAAATGTCACCGTCTCGTGACTTATTCTGTCATTTCAAATTAGCTTGTTAGCAAGTAGGTATAAGCAGTACTTAACAATATAATATCTACTTATCAATGTATAGGTCAGTGTAATATTATGTACTTATCATTGATATATATCAGTTTAAATATATACTATTGAAGAAATATACTTGACTGTCCAGAGAAAAAAATTGGCTTTTGTGTTTGATGTCACAACCCGCAAATATGCTTCAATAAATAAGAAAGGACAGAAAAAGAACAAAAGATTTATTTGAACATTCATTTTGTTTCTTCCTATTCTGCATGGAACAAAACAACAAACAAATACAAAGTGCTTTGGTAAAACGCGCCAAATAAATAGTCTACTTGTGTTTTTTATATTCCTTCGCTTTCTGAATGCAATTGATCTTGTACGCGACTGAATGTCAAGCACTCACAGCTGATGTCATTTTTATAGCTTGTAAAACGTAAGACCGCCGAATTTATATATTTCGAGACTTATTAGAGCAAATATTTGGAAGCTTTGTTGCACTACTTCGTACTTCTACTTATGCTATATACTTATACTGTTGATTGATGGCACTCGGTAGAATGTATTGTTACAGATATTGAGAACACACTTGTACTATTTCCATACTATTTATTTCATTACATATTATATTTTCAATAATAGTACAAGTGTGTTTTCTATTTGTAAGGATTTGATATAGTTCACCGCACTGAACTTATTTATATGAATTGGTAGATAGGTTGAACTTACCAATCATCATAAACGTTATGTAGAGTTATTTTTTATCACGAAATTTGTCTTCACTGTTAAAGCACATAATGGCTAAATTACTTAATCTTCGAATGTTAAGAGTTATGTGACTAGTAGGTACTTGTAGCGCCACTCTGGTTTAAAATCATCATGTTTACTAGGAAGTCAATGGTCAGATTACTAAGGTTATTTAAGCATATATAGTTATTTTTTATATTTATTGGTACATAAATATATTAAATAAATATATCGGCGTTGGTATTCTAGTTCAACATGTTATAGAATAATGAATTCTTGATTATATTTGCTAGCCAACTAATATACCAACTGGTTTTCTATTTAACTTTGTCTTAAAACAACAGATGATATTTTTTTACTTGTATTGGAGAAATATAGTTTTATTGAATTTGTATATTTGAATGAGTAAGTATGTGAATAGATATCATTCATTTTGATATACAATAATTGTATTTAAATAAGAGTTGTTGAAATAACATTTTTATTGTAGAACAACTTTATTACATAGTGAGTTTCAGATCGCAATCTTTTATGGAGATACAAAATGAGAAAGAAAAATGTAGCCACCCTCTTCGTTATATTTTATCATCCACGATTTTATCATCGTACCATTATTGATACAATGATAAAATCGTGATATCTTAAATTCTGAACTGATAATTAAAAAAAAAAAATTTATGTCAACTTAACTCTGGCAGCAAGAATTATGTATGAAACATGTTCAAGTGAAACTTTTGAAGTTACCGAGAAAGCGATGCAAGCACCACAAGCGAGATAGCTTACAAGTAAAACTGATTTCTACAAAATTGTTGTGAATAAGCGCTAGCTAAATACGTAATAATATATAATTGGCCGCAGTACGGTCCGGCTAGTATGTGACCGGTCGCACTTTCAGTTCGACCGTACTTGACGACCTCGTCGTACCACGCCTTGTCGCCGTTCACATGCCATACCTGCAAAGCCTGCTCAAGATCTAAACTTGTTTATCGACATCTTTGTTCGACACGTTCGAGTATTCGTGTACGCTTTGGCAATATTAGAAAACGTAAACTTGTATTTCTTTTTTGCATATTTTTAGATAGTGGATTATGAAATATATTTACTCAAAATTGAATGAACACATTAATGTTTGGTTAAGACTTCATAATATTTTTAGAGATGTTTCAGCCCACGCAAATATATTTATTAGTTTTCTAAAATAATTTAAAGTGGAAAATATACTCAATCAGACTATAGCGACTTTGTTTAAGATGCTTCAAAGTTAATATACAGATTTCATTAAAAAATGTTTTTTTTTTGGTTAGCACTACCAACACTGATACTCGTAAACGCTTGTAATAACAGTAGTATCCAAACTTTTTTTTTGTTAAGAATAATTTACAGAATATCTTTCGCGTACTAATACAATCACAACAAACATTTTAGGTACTAGGAAAAAAGCATAAAATCCACCCCACGTCATCAAACACTTATCTCATTCGTTGCGTCTAAGTAATGTAACATTAATTCCGTCCTGAGTGGGCAAATCATTAATTTATTTTCGAAAACGAATGAACAATAAACTTCCCTAAGGCTTCGGCGACAAAGAGGGACGAAAACAAAATGTATCATTTCCTTCAAATACATCACATGAATAGGCCTTGCGAAAGGCAACTACTTTATAAAGGTATTTGCTTAATTTCTGCGGTTTTGGTACTATTTTCGTACAAGATATATGGGCACGATGTAAGGGACTATGGGTTCGGTTGACTACGGAGCTTACATGTAATGTTTTACTTCACTTTACATTTTAGTCTCTTATTTAATGTTTCGTAATGTTTAGAGTCAATGTTTTTTACCCGGCTGCGGTTAACTAAAAGGAGGGTTATTGGAATCTTTATTTAATCTTTATTTGTTAATTAACGATGTACGCAAACTGCTGAACGGATTTTGATACGGACATAAACTCTATATTTGATCGCAATTGGTTAAGTAGAACATGAGATAATATGACCAAAACCACATTAAAATACTCATTTACATTTTAATGTGAATACTAAAACTACTGTACTACGTCTCTTATATTTTTATCGTGTACTACGTTCTATTATGTCTTATATTTTTTTCTCCAATATCATTCAGATATCAAAATAAAATAATAAAATTGTTATTTGGACACTAACAGCTTTAAAAAAATGCCAACACAATATTAAATAATAAACAAGAAAAATCTCTACATAGATTTGGCAATTAATAACGGAATTGAATCCTCAAAAAGCATTCCTCCAGTACTTTAATTTGAAACAAAATCACTAGAGCAATGAAGCAATTTTTGTTTGCGCAGAAAAATAATTATTTTCTAGCAGAAATGTTTGAAATGTTCCAGCATATTAAAGGCATCAAAAAGTCGTGCAGTCATTTGGTCGATTTCCAATGTCATTAACAGTAGTGAAGAGCGCCAGTGGCTGAGCTGGGCATACGGTCGATGGACTCGGCTCTTTGTGAATTTCTCGATTCGTCATGGGGACGGTACACCGACTTTAATGGGAAACGCTTGACAATGAACGAGGAAATTCCGGTGTGCTACCAGCTGTGTCCTATCCAATTATTTTCGCGAATCACAGCTCAGTTGGCATTGCAGTTAATTTGTACATTTAATTTGACAAGGTAGAGACTTTGTTTTCATAATTTAATTTCATGCGACATTTATTTTACTTTCGCCTCTACAGAGATTTTTACAGAAGGGTTTCCTGCTCTCACTCTCTCAACCCCTTTCTCCGATATTTTTATGTTATAAATTAGTTTCGCATAACAATGAATATCATATATTATGTCATTTCGCAGAAAATGGTTTAGCATACAGTCGTTCACAATCATCTTTTGGCATAACTTTTAAATCATAATAATCAAAAAGTAGAACCATCATATTATTTGGCTAGTAGAATCGTCATTTGGCATACATTTTACATTCATAATCTTCAAAAGCAGAAAGTTTACCATTATAATCATCTTTCGGTATACAAAAGAGGCAAGAAACAATGAATTAGTGTAAACTTAAATAGTTTTTATTACCTTGTAAAAACAATTAAAACTAACATAATTTTTACTTTGGCTATAGTATGTGGTAGTTGTTATTAATTGTCAGTAGTTCTTTTGCGATTGTTGTTACTCCGTAGTTTGTGGTCGGTTGTTGATAGTACCTCCTCCATGGCTGGAATTACATTAATATATGGCAAATTTAGAAAATTGTAATTTAAAATTATTTTTAAGTGGTGATGGATTCAAGCTACAAGTAATTGAAAAATAAATGAAAAAGCCAAAGGAAATTATACTGTCTTATTATTTATTATATATATCGTTATGCTAAACAAAAATATTTCGAGTTATCATTCTGCTAATGGTATTTTTTATATAGGACACGTCAATTAGACTTCGCCTCTCTTGATGGTAAGCTGAAGGCAAAGTCTTAGAAAAGAGGATCACTATTACATACATTGTAACATGGTATGTTACAATTGTAACATTCAACTTGACAGAAAATTTATAGCAAATACAATTCTGCAATAAATGTATAAGCATATACATTTCGGCAATGCGCTTTAGCCGACCCGAGCATCGAACCAGGGACTTATTACCAGTTGCCACCGCCACTACTAAGTTAAACCGTTACATAAAATAATACAGTTGGGTATACCTACGTGTAATTTGAGATCATCAGACATTAAAAGGTGAGGCAATTATTACGTCATCAATATCTAAATATAGCTAAATTGATGTCGTTAGCATTGAGTCAAATTTAGATGAAATAGTCTCTCATGATAATATATTATGTGCATTAGGTACGGGTTTATTCAGGTTACGACCAAATCTGTACTTAGTTTTTATATTACCAAGATAAACGGTTAATGAATTGACATATTTAATACGTAAGAGTCGTGAGAAACTTATAAGTTTCATTAACTAAGCATAATAATTATATTACAGCTATAAGGATATTTACCATGTATTGTTTGGAGATGCGGATATTTCAACACTTTTACAAGCACCATTTTAGTATATATACATAATAATTCTGTATACTTGTATTCTTGTATTCTTAATGGAAATAAAAACCCATCAACCAGCATTCATAATGGTAACCGAAACTCAACTTAATAGTGAAGTAAGGGACAATATCATCAACATACAGGGATATACAGTATTCAGAAAGGATAGAGAGGGTAGAAAAGGAGGTGGTGTGTTAATATACACAGCTCAAGAGATTAACAACATTCCAATTATTGCAAAGATAAATGACTCCTACCAGGACCCATCATTGGAAGCACTGTGGCTCGATATTCAATCCAACGATCTAAAGTTCACTCTGGCTTGTGTTTATCGTTCACCTTCAGACGCCCTGCAGGACTCAGACCGGGCTCTCTTCGACATTATTGGTAGGGCACCCTCAGAAAAGACATTGGTAGTATGTGGTGATTTTAACCTTCCTAAGATAGATTGGTCAAATAATCAGGTGAGCGGTACCCATCCTCTTAGTGAATATTTTATGAACATGTATGCAAATAGTAATATGCAACAACTGGTTACACAAATCACCAGGATAAGGAACGACCAACAGTCCTTGTTAGATCTCGTCTTATGCAATGATGATACACTGATAAGCGATATTGAATATCACCCACCAGTGGGAAAAAGTGACCATATTGTTATAACAGCATTGATACAAATTACTGAATCTAGCCACAGAAAAGTAACTAAAGAGGCAAGATATGATTTTTTTAACGCAGACTACAATGCAATTAACAAACATCTTTCAGACTGCTTAAAACTTAGTGATTGTTCATCTCATGACATGTGGTCTAACTTCAAAATGCAAATCCATCAAACCATAGAAAAATGCATAGACAAGAAACGAAATAATAAGAATAATAAACATTTATACAAACCTTGGATAAATAAAGAAATACTTGAGCTCACTAAACAAAAGAAAAGGTTGTGGGGTATATACAGAATTGATAAGAGTAATGACTCGTACCAGGCATACAGAACAATCAATAACAAAATTGTACAACTAAGTAGAACCAGGAGAATGCAATTCGAATCTAATATCATAGAGATGGGGTCAAAACCTTTTTATGGATATATTAGGAAACAGTTGAACTGCAAAATCAGTATTCCCTACGTCCTAAAAAATAGTTCAAATAACTTAATAGTGGAACCAAAAGAAATAGCAGAACTATTTGCGGATTAATTCGAACTTAATTTTACTAGGGAACCCCCTGGTCCCTTACCTGTAATTGAAATGCATCGAGTTGAGAACTCGTTCAACGAGGTCTATATCACGGCTGAGCTGGTGCAAAAGTATCTTTCTACTTTCAACGATGGTACAGCCACAGGCCCTGATGAAATCCCATCTATTCTATTGGATAATTGTTCACATGTATTAGCTGGATACATAGCGAATATTATGAATGCCTCCCTAGAAACTGGAATCTTGCCTTTTGACTGGAAGAATGCCACTGTTGTTCCAATATACAAAAAAGGCAACAAGTTACTAGCAGTGAACTACAGACCTATTAGTCTTACAAGTATTGTATGCAAGTGCATGGAAAAGATTGTGGCTGAACAACTTAGATCATTCCTAAACCAAGAACACATTATCCTTGATGAGCAGCATGGTTTTGTTCCAAGGCGGTCAGTGACAACAAATTTGTTAACCTGTGTTAATGAATGGGTGAAGAACCATGACAAAGGGCTCCCTACCGATGTTGTATACCTTGATTATGAGAAAGCTTTTGATCGTGTCCCACTACAGCGTCTCATCCATAAATTGGAACATTTTGGTATCCGTGGCAAAGTGCTGGCTTGGATAAAGAACTTTCTGTCACAAAGAACTTTCTGTGTACGCATAGGAAACACAACGTCAGCAGCGCATGCCGTCCATAGCGGCGTGCCCCAGGGATCTGTCCTCGGACCATTGATCTTCATACTATATCTGACTGACCTAAAGAATACACTACGGTTACCCTTCTCATTATTTGCCGACGACACTAAATTTTTTGGTAACCCCTTATCCCAATCGGAAGATATCCAGAGGGATTTAGACACCATATTTGATTGGACTAAACAATGGTTATTGTCTCTTAATGCTATAAAATGTACCATACTGCACATAGGTAAAAAGAACGCCTGTAAACCATACTATCTGGGACAGCATCAACTGACACCTGTGCAAACACAGAGGGATCTGGGTGTCACAATAAGCAAGGACTTGAAATGGGAACCTCATATCAGTGAAATTGTGAAGCGAGCTAACTCCATGTTATATTTGGTTCGAAAATCCTTCAGATGTCTCACACCAAAAACATTTGTGAAACTATACAAAACATATATAAGACCACTGCTGGAATATGCATATGCCGTTTGGGATCCCTACTTTAAGAAGGATATTTCACTCCTTGAAAATGTACAAAGGAAAGCTACTAAAATGGTTGGAGTATTGAAGTACAAATCTTATGATGAACGCCTTAAGTTCCTTAGCCTTACATCACTTGAAAAACGGAGACAGAGAGGAAGTCTCATCGAAACTTACAAAATACTCTACGACTATTATGATATCGATAACATCCATGACATATACAGCCTCAACGAGAACAAGCACCTGAGGGGTCACCCACTAAAGCTATGTACAATGCGATCCAGACTTGAACCTCGGAAACACTCTCTGCCTAACCGTGTCGTTAGAGAGTGGAACAGCCTACCTGAAAATGTTGTTTTGGCACCCAGTGTTAATAGTTTCAAAAACAGACTTGACAAAATCTCCGGATCATGATACACACACGCATCAGCCTAATGGCTGCTAGTGTGTTCAACATAAATAATAATAATACCTAATATCTTTTCGTTAACCCAACAGAACTTTGCCTATCTATTCTATTATGAAACTGTAAAAGACTGATTGTTTCTTAAAGGGTGGTGAATCGGTTCGGAAAACAAAAGAATTAAATGTGACAGAAAACTGATTTGATTTATTTGAAACAGCACTATGTTTTGGAAAACCAGGGTTATTTCAGCTGTAACCAAAGCTATTCGCGGATATAACAAAATATTTCTTTGACTAGTTCTATTTATGTTCGTCTTATACTCTTAATCATATTGTACGTTGAAATGTGATGGTGGTAATGCACAGACACTTGCAATTTTGCTGACTTTATGACGCCCACAAAACTGGGCAGGTTCACGAACAAGAAAAATAGCTTTTACGACATGTTCCACAGAAGTTATGATATTATAACATCGCTCAAAGTTTTAAACTAATTATCTAGAGTAAGGTCAATAAAGCATAGTTAATACTTTAAGTAATCAGGTCATAATTTGACAAGATATTATTAAACGTGCAATTCTTGTAGATATTTATGGAGTTGGTTTGAAAAAATGTATTTCGGTAAGATTTTAATTTTTAACTATAACTTAGATTGCATCATTTCTTTCCGTTTATCGTATCATCTTCGAAGTATGGTATTGATATTAGCATTCTTATACCGCAAAACTATATTGAAATTAATAGAGTGAAAGATGATCGATACACAGTATAATACACTTAGTTAACTTCTATCTCTCAGGGAGATAGTATAGCGCACATCTGTAGTATTTACTACCTTTTGGTGATCTGAACCAGACGCCAGTCAACAATCACTGAATAACAGAATTGAGGAAATATTTATAAAAAGGACTTTATTTCATTAATAATATTTACATAATATACACGGAAGTTATCGAAATTAAAATATAAATAAAAAAGAATATATATCTAAATAATCCTGCAGGTTCAGGCGTCAAAGAATTCCTCCCCATCGATGTCAACCGGGAAGGTGGACTACGTAGAGTGTGGCACAATAGTCGACATTCTGATGACAAGACAAGATTAAACAATTACACTATACAACTTAAACAGGCTATAAAATAAAATGTAGATGCTAATATTAAGGAAACCTGATGTTGTTAACAGTTACTAAAAGCACCGATTACTCTCTCTGGAAGGCATGCAAAAATCTAAATCAACCCACAGACCTAAAACCGCTTATACGTCTAGATGGAAACAAGTGGGCTAGATCTAAACTAGAAAAAGCAAATGCATTTGCTGACCATCTGGCGAAAGTATTTGTACTCCTGGGTCAGATGAGGCAGATATAGATGATATTCTTCAACAGGATTTCCAATTGCATTTTTCCTTGAAAGTGGTGACCCAAGGGACCATCCAACTAATGGAGAATGGAAAGGCACCAATTTCGACCTTATCAACAGAGAGATTTTCTCAGAACTATCACGTATGGCTATAATTTACTTGACAACCCTATTCAACCGGATTATCATTATGGTTCATAAGCTTAGGAAACCGCCTCATGAAGTCTTATCTTACCTACCTATAAATTTTCTCCTGTCTCCAAAGTACTGGAGATGGTGCTGCTACGACGGCTTTCGCAAGCAATGAATGGAAATTCTTTAACTCCAGATCATCAATTCGGGCTTAGAACACGGCCCAATCGAACAAAAGTCATAGAGTATGTAAATTTATCAGCAATAGGCTCGATTTAAAAGAGCATTGCTCCTCTGCTTTCCTGGACGTCCAATAGGCGCTCGATCGGACATGACACGAAAATCTCTTATGTTAGATCTAGTCACGTTTGCATCATACTTTCTACAGGATTCTAGAGTCTTATATCACCGAAAGAATATTCCAATGATGAATTGCTCATCAGATTTCGATATAAATGATAAACTTTGCAGGGGTGCCTCAGGGCTCTGTACGTGGCCCGGTGCTGTACACCATATTTACCCCTGAAGTCTGTCACTACTGCAACCTATGCAGATGATACGTTAATCTTAGCTACGGGTAAAGAACCCGCAGAAGCCTAGATGAAATAAGCAACTGGGTCGATAGGTGAAGAATTAACGGGCGAACACCAACATGTCGATACAAGTGACATTCACATTGCGAAGAAAGACATGCCCTCCAGGAAGAGAGGAGCTGCCTAAGAGTGACACAGTTAAAAACCTTGGACTGCACTTAAACAGCAAATTGACATGGCAAAAACATATTGAAACAAAACGACGTGAGATCAACATGAGATACAAGAGGCTATACTAATTACTGGGTAGAAACTCAAAATTGTACAACAAAGTCCTTATTTATAATTTAGTCATAAAACCCGTGTGGGCTTATGGATTCAATTGTGAGGAGCTACATGTGACTCGAATAAAATCAAATTTCAAAGGATACAAAACTACATCCTCGCCTTGGTTTATATGGAACGCCGAGGCATACCTACGGTCAAAGACGAAATGAAAGCATATGAGTATAAAACTAAGCTGCAAAATCATCCCAACCAGCAAGCTGTCCAACTTACCCTACCGGACTATATTACCAGTCTCAAGAGACGAAGAACCCTGGCGCTCAGCAGCATTGACTGAGCTAGTATTACTATGGTAGATGTTCCTAATGAGGAATATCTCCACCCGTAAATTATCCTAAAACTCATCTGCTCATAGTCAAAAAACTGATTGCACGTTCATGCTTATAAAAAGAACTTCTATCTCTCTTTCTCTCTCTCTCTCTCTCTCTCTCTCTCTCTCTCTCTCTCTCTCTCTCTCACTGTATGCTGATTCTTGATAGACCATCATAATTATTATCCCGTACAAAAACTTACCATGAGCTTATGGCTTAATGTTTTAAACTTGTTATTATAAACATGATTAGGTGCTCAGTAACTCATCTAATATTCTAAACCAGAGCTGAGATACCCTACTCAAGTCGAGTCTACAACCAAAAACTTAAATTGACTTTTGAATGAAATTACCTGGTTTGAGAGTTTAAATGCTTGAAATATGAAGTTGTTAATCAAAATTAGTCGTGAAGACTTCCTAGCTAAACTTAATTATATAGATACTTACTTCAAGTAAGGTTACTGTAATAAAAACGTAATTGCGACAAGGATGACTTGCATAGAGATTGTGACGCGGGTGGCGGAATGTAAGGAATTTGATCCGATGTCAAGCAGCTCAAAAGGTGAGATAAATGAGGACATTTTATCATATTATGATAATATAATGTATGTGGTGGCGCGATTGGCCACGTGCGCTAGTGGACTGTATTGCGGGGATGTAGATAACTGTTCCATTGACGCTTTACACACAAACAAGACAGGTGACCGGGTTGCCGCGGATGTGATCCAGGCAATGAATGCAGCCCGAGAAATTAGGAGAGGATGCACTAACCTTCACGACACCACGTGTTTTCATCGCAGCCGGTACACGGATCTTCTCTTCCTTGCTCAGGAGCTGCCGTCCACATCACTAAATCACTTGAGGGACACACGAGAGGCACAATCCGATCGGTAAAGGTCTATGAAGCGGTTAAAATGCAACAAATATTATTCATTTCTGAGAGACGCGCGCGCGGTCCGCCTTTACGCTGGCTAGTTCAAAAGGGGAGTGAGTGTCTATATATCATAAATGGCGGACGGAAACTATATCTAGTACTATACTATGGTTAGTGCGGGAGGGGAGATGGGTATAGAAGGAGTGTGTTTCCGCGTCAAAAAACAGATTCTACATCGGCGCAACCATTCCCCCCGGCTTGAAGGGTTACCTTCGAAACGAAAAATGTGGAACAAATCTAATGTCTAATCTAAATCTAGGTTTGGGAAATAACAACTAAAATATAAACATAGATTGGAACTCGTGCCTACTGCTGGCTAGGCAGAGGGCAGAGGCGAACAACCGGGCGCAGATACGATCCGGTTGCAGTTTTAACCCGTACAACACGAGTTATCCCGCGGGCATCGGGAAAAATTTCCTCTACTACTCCTAGAGGCCAATGTAAAGGAGGCGCATTCTCAGTCATAAGGACTACCACCGTACCTACAGTAATTGGGTTGGATGGAGTATTCCATTTTTGACGTGACTGCAGCGTGTGCAAATAATCGGTTCTCCAACGATTCCAAAACGATTGGAACAACTTATCCAAAAGAGCGTGACGAGTTAGAAGGTGCATTCTATCGTCTTCAACATCTATTGCGGGCAAATATTTTAGAGGAGTCGTATTTAAGAAGTGAGCTGGCGTCAGCGCTAATGGCTCTGACGGATCGCTAGATAGAGTCCGACACAGCGGACGCGTGTTCATCACCGCCTCTACTTGAGCAAGTACGGTACTCAACTCCTCGAACGAGAGAATCTGTTCGCCTATGACGCGAAACAGATGCGACTTAAGGCTTTTAATATTCGCTTCCCAATTACCACCAAAATGACTAGCTGCAGGCGTGTTAAAGTACCATTCAATGCGATTTTCGGCTAAGATGTGAGCGAATTCACTTTGGTAGTACTTAGACCGTAAGAATGCGTGCAATTCCGAAATACTACGTCGGGCCCCTACATAGTTTGTACCGTTGTCCGAATACATGCGCTTAACCGGACCCCGACGCGACAAAAAACGTTTAAAAGCGGACATAAAATTTGGCGTACTTAAATCACCGGTCAACTCTATATGAACCGCGCGAGTTGTCATACAAATGAACAAACA
Organism: Eilema griseolum; assembly: GCA_963662185.1. NCBI lineage: Eukaryota > Metazoa > Arthropoda > Insecta > Lepidoptera > Erebidae > Eilema > Eilema griseolum. Next base: position 13,602,461 of record OY759232.1, on the reverse strand, counting down.
AACATAAGCTTTCGTGGAGCGAATGCCACGACCACGAGCAATGGTGACCTTGAAAGGCCCAGCAAAGTCTGTGCCGGTGTGTACGAAAGGTTTTGCGGATTGAACAACACGACAAGAGCGATGATCGGCCATTTCAGGCGCGATAAAACGCGGGCGGAGTTTAAAACAAGGTACACATCTGTGTACTCTAGCGCGAATCAAATTACGAGCGGAAATTATCCAGTATTTCTGTCTCAAAATAGACATTAACAAATCGGGACCAGCGTGACAATTCACCTTATGATGATAATCTACTAACAAATCTAATACGTGGTCCTTACGCGGGAGAACTACTGGGTGTCTTTGTTCAAATCCTAAACCTGAATTTCTCAAACGACCACCTACTCGAATGAGTCCATCTTCCAAAAATGGTTTCAAGTGTCGGAAAGAACGACTACAAGGTTTGTTAAATTCTAAATTTTTAAATTCAGAAGCAAAATAACATTTCTGCAACTCGCGAAGTATGACCAATTCAGCTTTATCTAAATCAGCGGCGGTTATATGACCGCGCGTAGATAAAATTCTCAAAAATCGGCCTACATAAACAACACAACGCAACAGTCTCGACCAAGACGAGACGCGATTAGCCAACAACAAAATAAGGGACTCTTCACGCGGGACCGATACAACAAGCGAGTGCTTCTTTTCCTCGGGTGGTTCGGAAACCGTAGTGGGATTGAATTGACTAACTGGCCACTTATCTAACGCGGCATGAATCCAGGACGGTCCACTAAACCATAACGGGTGATCTAAAATTTGCGAAGGAAGCAATCCACGAGAGAGACAATCGGCTGTGCTGTCGGCGCCAGCAACGTGAAAGAGATTTTGTGGCGCCAATTCAGATTGAATTTTGCCACTCTATTAGCGAAGAATGTGTCCCAACGATGGGGCGAAGAGTGGGCCCAACACAAAGCGACTGTTGAGTCCGAAAAAGCTAAAATTCTACTAATATTAATGCGAAAATCTACAATTATGTCAAATAAATTACCTTAAAGATTTTGACCACAATACAAAATGTCATTAAGCGACACGGAAGTGCTAGTCTTAGCACTGCCATCCAAAACTCCGCGGAGTTTAGTAGTAAGCTTATCTTCTCTAATAACTCCGTGGTGCGGGATAATGTACGAAGGCTGGGTCCCGCCAGTGTCCGCAGGCGTAGGTGAGATGCAACCTTTATCTAAATATTCGTTAACAACCTCATCACAGGCCCGCTTCAACTTTGGAGACGCCTGCATCTTTCGTTCTAAACAAAGAAAGCGTTTTTCAGCGGATACACGGGAGTCACCGAGCGAAAAAATATCTCCCTTGAAAGGGAGCGCGAGAACACAACGACCCTGCTCATCACGAGTAGTCGTGCGACAACAAATCTCCTCAGCCATCTTGTCATCAGGGCTTAGGATAGGTGGGACATTGACCTCTTCAATTTCCCAAAACTTGCGGATGGTAGACTCCAGTGGCGGCTCGACGGTGCAACAGAACGAAGCAGTCGAGTGACTAAAACTATCTATAGAAGCGGGTGCGGAACCAATTATAACAAAACCTAGAACTGTTTCCAGTGCGTGCGGAGCGGGGTACGTCGGTCCCCCTTGAACCTTACGTGATAACTGGAGGTGCGGGAGAATCGAAGCGCCGATCAATATATCGACGACTCCAGGAACAGCGTAAGTCTCATCTGCTAAAGGCAAGTCTTTAAATTTCGTTAATAAAGACGTGTCAACCGGGACGGTAGGCAACTGTTCAGTTATTTTATCTATGACGAGCGAATCCATGTCAAACCAAATATTATTATTAAAACGAGATCTAAACCTTGTTTTAACGGTGCCATGAACAGCTGACTGCAAACCCCCAAACCCTTTCACCACTGAATGGGTTGAACGCTTATCAACATTGAAACCAAGACGTTGGCAACAATCTTGAGTAATAAAATTACTTTGCGAAGCGCCATCTAATAGCGCTCGAACAATGTGCGGTTTACCTAATGCATCAACAATAACAACGCGAGCGGTCGCAAGACACACAGTAGTGAGTGCAGCGCTAGCGGAGAACGAACACAAGGTGACGTCATCCGCAGCGGTCTCCGGGCCGGCCGGAGCGCGCGCGAGCGCGGGCGGCGGCCGTGGCGCAGGCTGCCGTGTGTCACCGCTCGACGGGCCAACTGTGCTCACATTGGATGCGGCATTACTATTCTCGAAATGAAGCAAAGTGTGGTGTCTCGCTTGACATTTGCGACAACCATTTCCACTATTACATAAAACAACGCGGTGTTTAGTACCGAGACAATTAAAACAAAAATTATTAGCGCGAACAAATTTATAACGATCACTAGGCGACAATTTTAGGAAACCAGGACACTTGTACAGTTGCGAATGATGAGTATTACACAAAGAGCAAACAGGTGATTGTACATGTGCTGGTGCGGTATTAACATAAGTATGAGTTGACCTCAGTGACCTCGATGAGGCATCTATTTTGCGTTCAGAAGTAACAACCTTCTTCGCGCCTTCATGTTTCGATGAAGAGCGTTGCAATACTTTTATATGCTCGCGAACAAAACTTTCTAAGTCTTCGAACTTAGGAATTTTATTGCCGCGATGATCCGACTCAAACAAACGAATGGTTTCGGAATCTAATTTCTTTAAACCCATATACAAAAATACGAAGTCGCAGAGGTCATCGATCTTTAGGTTCTTTACGGCGCGAACAGCTGACGCGAAAGTATCTAGAAATTTCTCTAAGTTTTGATCGTTACATGCCGTAATAGATTTCAAATCAAACATCTGATCCAAATATGCGTTAGCTACTGCTCTTTTATCCTCATACTTAGCTTTCAAAGTATTTAAAATTAAATTATAATTTTCGGCACTAAACGTAATTCCAGCGCAAACGGTTACAGCTTTACCAGTCAATTTTTCAACGAGATAATGCAATTTTTCGTGATCTGTCAACGAATCGTTCTTATCTATTGTATTCTCAAAACTATCTATAAATAGACACCAATTGCGAATGTTACCATCAAATTCGGGTATTTGAATTGGTGGCAACTTAGGTCGGTCGCGAGTGGGGTTGGGTCGGTCAGACGGTTTCTCCAAACCCCTAGCGACGCGCTTGATACGACAATACAAATCGTCAAACGACGACAAGGCTTGATAACTCACTGAGTAATCGGGATCCAAATTCAACTCTAAAACGTTGATGTCATGTACTAAGGTTTCGAAATCCGCGCGTAGACTATCTAAGTTTTCTATAGAACACAAGAACGAATCTCTAATGGCCAAATCAGAGGTTTTAAGTGCATTATCATAAATCGATTGTACGCGAGAGTAAATCATTTCTTTTTTAGCGTATAAAAGTTTCAATTGAACCTTACCGGTCTTATCAACCTTTGGGGACATGTTTACAATTAAATCTCAAACTAAAGTGCGGTAAACAACAAATATGAAATGACTCAATCTTAGCGGTACAGAGCAGCGACGCGACGCGAGCGATACTCTGCAGGTAGGTAGGTATTTACAACTGTGAATGCACGCTTGAACAAAACGCGCCTAGCAACAGCCAGATCGTACCTACGCGAGCCAGACCGCTGTCTAGGTTCAACTATTATTTCAGAGATTAAGTATTGCGTAATATCTATTCAAATTAAAATACTTTCGTATGAATTGGAATGAGATGCGGGCGAGGTAGGTACAACCACGTATCTACCCACGTAGGTATTAGGTAAATACGATGCGAGCTAGCGGCGAACGAACAACTTAATTGAAAAAAATAAAACAAAGCCAAATGCGTTAGGTATTACACTGTGCCTATGCACTAGGGTGTCTAGTATACCTAAGATCTAAGCCTAAATGCCTAGATGCGGGGTTTTCTACTAAAATAACTAGGTATTTAGGCGCGGTGCGAAAATTGCGAACTACGACTAAGTGTTGATACGATACCTAACCTATGTATGTACTAGGTAGGTACGATGCGAGCCAGCGGCGAACGGACAACAAATCTAATCCTAAATGTCTAGATGCGGGGTTTTCTACTAAAATAACCAGGCATTTAGGTGCGGTGCGCTTATTCCCATTAGAATAATAACAAAATACGAACTACGGCTAAGAATCCGGCTCGAAGGACCATAGAATGGTGGCGCGATTGGCCACGTGCGCTAGTGGACTGTATTGCGGGGATGTAGATAACTGTTCCATTGACGCTTTACACACAAACAAGACAGGTGACCGGGTTGCCGCGGATGTGATCCAGGCAATGAATGCAGCCCGAGAAATTAGGAGAGGATGCACTAACCTTCACGACACCACGTGTTTTCATCGCAGCCGGTACACGGATCTTCTCTTCTTTGCTCAGGAGCTGCCGTCCACATCACTAAATCACTTGAGGGACACACGAGAGGCACAATCCGATCGGTAAAGGTCTATGAAGCGGTTAAAATGCAACAAATATTATTCATTTCTGAGAGACGCGCGCGCGGTCCGCCTTTACGCTGGCTAGTTCAAAAGGGGAGTGAGTGTCTATATATCACAAATGGCGGACGGAAACTATATCTAGTACTATACTATGGTTAGTGCGGGAGGGGAGATGGGTATAGAAGGAGTGTGTTTCCGCGTCAAAAAACAGATTCTACATCGGCGCAACCAGTATGCGTAGTTCACAAATCACATTCAAATTGCAGTGAATTATTTTGCGGTGGTAAAAAAGTAGTAATTACTTAGGTACAACTAGGAGTAAAATAATGACTCCGCATAAATGAAATAGTTATTGCATTAATGTCTGAAAACCTAGTTTAAATGTATAACTTCCAAATACGGCACTGTGGGTATTTTTTATGAATTAAAATATACCTACTGTTAGTAGATAAAAACACAATATTAAATGATGTCCTAAAAAGGTTATGGCATATTTGTTTACCATCTGGTGGTTTAAAAAATGTGTCCTAAAACCTAAAATCGAAACAGAAAGGAGACCTGAAATCCATTATTAGGAGTATTGCCAACCTTAAAAGGCAAGAGTTTGAAATTGACAGTAGTAGGGATAAACAGTTTTATTGACTTTAAGTGTTCCATACAAAGCTTCTAAGACTCTAGTCAGCACTAGGATCGCAATACAAATCACTTAAAGCATCTTTACTATTATACTCTGAAGAATTATATTCTCATAATCTCAAATTAGCTTAGCATATACTTAAACTTCTTCAACGTTATAAGAATGACATCTTAAAATTAAAAAAAAACTTATTACAAGAACTACGTTTTTCTACGTAATTTTTTTCACAGTCATTAAATGAAGTTTCTAGTGAAAAGTGGCATATTAAGTATTCCATCTGTTTTATAAAGCGTTTTATTTCGTGTAGAAGTAATGCTCAAATCGTGTGTCACTTGCAGTTTCATAGCTAGTTAATCCACTTTCGTAGCTACATCTTAAAATCTAAATAGTCTGCATAGTTAGGTGATATGATCAACTTAAAACTCTTTTCAAGTATCAACGGAGTGACTTTTAAAGTCAGACAGGGTGAAAGTTCATAACTCTAGAAGTTTGTTTTAGCCTTTAATACCCGGAAGGAAAATAGTTGAAGTAAATTCCTGCTTCATTTTAGCATTTCACTCACGGAAGGAACATTGAATTGTTAAACACGTAACTAGCTACGTATTGTCTTATATGAAATATTCTTTTTCCGTTAGAAACTGTAAGGCAAGCGCCAAAAATATATTTTCAACATTTCATCATAAATAGATGAATGGCAAAGAACGCAGTTAGAATAATCAATCACAATGACAAAGCACGCAAAGGTGTGCATGTATGAAAATGCTTCATACTCTGTGGTGTCAACTGTGTGACAAAGTCTATGGTGAAATAAGTTTACCTAAACGATCACCATTTGTAACTGGATAATCTCAAGTTATACTTGTTGAGAGCAACCAACTATTGTAGTGTGATACTTCATGCGTGTCGTCTATCGTTCCAGAAAATCTACTAGAGCAAGAATTTCTAACTAAAAGCTTACCACTATTAAATCAACTTACTTGATGGATGTATTCTATCGCATTAGAAGTAAATGACATGTTCTTGTTTCATCTAACAGAACAATCTCTTCGCCGAATAACTTTTCATAGCACCTTTACAGTGCCAAGTTGTGACAACACATAGAAGCCATTCAATAAAAATTGAATTGAATTGACATGTACTTATAGAATACATATCATCACTTGAATTCATAATGTTGGTTATATCACAAATTCTGATCCTAAAAGTTGTCGAACAACTTGTCAAGCATATTTCAGGAAGGCTTTGTAAAGATACCAATGTAGTGACGACGACGTCTGCAATTGTCAGAGTTTGTCTCGTCAAGATATCGAATGGGTATTTTCTTTGTTCACAAACTTTATCTAGTAATATAAAATATCTATACAGTGTTGTTCAAAATTACATTTTAAACAAAACGTTCGGTGTTTTAAAGGTTAAATAACAGCGTTTATTGTTCTAACTACTGAATGTGAATAGATAATAATTGGTATATACTATGTTTCGATCAATTATTATAATTACACAAAATATAACTAATGTAACTCTAACATTATTTTATTCTCAATACTATAATAAATCTTTCTACTCCCAGTAGTACTCAATACAATACATATAAGTATCATAAATGTACAAGATTTTAAACCTCATACACTGCGAAATCAAAGTTCACAACATAAAAAAAAATTAAAAGAGTCTGGTAAAGCTTTCTGTATAAAACCCTCCCCAAAAAATGCACGTGTCGTCGAAAAACATAAATCGATTTTGTGCTTTCCGCATTCCATGGCGTAGCCGACTGTAATTTAACGAATGGATGGTCAACATCTGCTAAAGTAAGTACTTGGAGATTTTCTTCATAAGATAAACTCAGGTCCCAGATAGTAGGAGCCGAGTTGTTTGGCTAATTCCATCTTAACATATCTATTTTATCACTAACTTAGTGTAGTGAAGTACCTCTTGGGCTTCTGTATGACAAAAATATACTAAATATATTGCGATCGTTCAATATTTATCAGTAGAACGAAGAAGAGAATTTCAATATAGTCGCAGCCTGCCCTCTCTGGCATGGATTGAAGCAAAAAATACAAGTAAGATATTCTCATATAAGGACGCACCAAGCGACAGTGGAAGTAATACGTTGCTGAAAATACAACGTCAGCTTTCTTGGCAGTTCCTAAATATTATATTGTGTAAAATTTAAAATTGAAAATGTTGTGACACACCGCTTCAATGAAAAATCGCTTCCACACAGTAAATTATCTATTTTAGTACGTAAATGTTACTTGTTATTCACTGTACTTATATTAAAAGTAGTAAGTAGGTTGGTATATTTTTACTTTAAAACCTGATATTTCAGTTCCCTACATACCTACACATTCATGCCTGATACGAACCCTTATAACAATTTATATTATTTGCATTGTTAACCAAAAATTCCTTCGGTTTAAATGTATTTACCAACTTTCTCTAGGTAAACAAACACGAAATTAATTACTAGCACAATAAAAACCCAAACCCACTGAAGTCCGCTTCGCATAAATAAAACATTACTCTTTCAACGGAAGTGCTCATTTCAATGCATGTTTATACAATAATTATGACATTTCGCTCTACTTACTCTAATCTTCGTGTCTATAAATAAAATAATGTAATTATTATTTATAAGACGTTGGTGCATAAAACTTGAAACCTTAAGTCATTTCTAAATATTATAATAGTTTTACTTTCTGCTATGCATATTGCCGTATTGGTTTCCGATGGAATAGAATAGGACCCATCCCATCTCTTTCAGTGGGTGACTAAATTCCATCCGGCAATAAATATACAGCCCAGGGCAAAATACCCACTTGATGGCAATAGGCTAGTCCCCTTTTATGTGAAGTCGGAAATAATAGTTGGTATTTTTTTTATACCACTTAGGTGGCAGACAAGCACACGGCCCACCTGATGGAAAGTGGTTACCGTGGTCTATGGACGTGTGTTACACCAGAGAAGCCACACTCGCGCTGCCGACCCTGTAAGCACAGAGTTTCTGTGCCGTCAGTGTAGAGGACAAAGCAGGACAAGCCTTTAGCCTTCCCACTGACAGCACAAATTCTCCAGTGAGCTCTGGCTACCCTACTCACCGCTGGGAACACAACACGAAGTTATTATACCCGCGGTTTTCTGTAGGGCGGAGGTACTTCCCCAGTCGGACTGCTCAATTGGTGTTAATATATCTCTGCGTACCCCTGCTTATAATATATAATAGGACTCTGTATAATTAAACCTTTGCCCTCAATCTGAACAGATAGTACCTACAGACGCTCTAGACGGAAGTAGATATGAGTCATGATTGTACTTGGTTACATTTTATTGCAACAGTGTTTATGAATGCTTAGCTCTGGTCTAGCAATGTTGAAATTGTGCGGTTAAGAAATCAAGCGTGAACGCTCAGGAATTCTGGCGTACTATACAATGCGTATCATAAGAACTAAAAGTTTTTAGTTTTCATCATTTAGTAGGTACTATATTCAGATCTACGTTGCCTTGTTTATTGTATAACACCGCCTTTGCCGCCTGTCACACATTCCAACAAATAAAATCGAGGTAATATAGTCGATGGATAAACTAAATGGAATAAATCACAGTATAGGTTAAGAGTGGTTAACTGTGCAATAATTATGTAACCTTTCACGTATATTATTTCTGAAATGTGTTATACATTCATCATCTGGCATACAACCATACATTAATAAAATATAACTCATAAATACAACTTAGAGAATGTATATTTTAATTAACCAAACTAAATACTTTCTATTGACCAAACATAGAATCACACGCAAGACGGATATATATAGGGTGATTTGGATAGGTTCAGATGAGGTTCCGTGGCTCAGTGGTCAGAGCATTCCCCTTATAAAGGAAAGATCGCGGGTTCGAATCCCACCTGAACCAATTTAAAAATGTTCTATCTTCATCGATAGAAATCACTTACTCAGATGCACAAACACATTCCACACAAGTTTCATGGTTCAACGACTGACGTTTAAAATGGATGAAAATACCAAAAGCTGGGAAATGGATTTACGGATAACAACAAAAGAAGAAAAACCGCTTTGTCCGTGGATGCGTGAATGATTCATGGGTTTTGTTCTATAGTAGCAGTAGGGTCTCAGGCAGATTGTAAGTTCACCGCACTTCACCTCGATCCGCCAATGTCAGCGAAAGGCAACGCGTCGCGGCCACATTCCACACATACCGACGACGTCCTGCCACGAATAGGGCGACCCATACATACAGTATAATATATGTAGGACTGATTTGACAGGTCTAGAAAGAATAGAACTGAACATGATTCTACCACACATTATACATGCCTATGCTAAACTTGTCCGTCATTTTTGAAATACATATAATCAAGCCTTTATCCCCGAAGGGTTTATTTTGAAATATCTAGTTAAAGTCAATTCCTAATGTACCAAAGATGCAACTTAACCTTATATAGCAAACGATAGACCCCATGTAACATTTATTGTCCAATTTAGATTTTGTGTCAATATAAAAGTTTCCTTGGAGTAAATTCAAATTATTAGAAGAACAATCAGCAAGAGAGTTAAGTGTATAAGTCTATGTAAAAAAGATATAATTATACTTATATCCTTTGCCAACTGTACAGAAGTGTGTATAAATTAAAAATTTAAGAAACCCCTGTCACAAAAACAATCTCCAAAAGTTGAAAATAAATTGTACCCTTTAACTTTGAGAAACCTAATAATATTTTTATTCAAGCGCTGCCATGTTGAGGTACCTTGGATCGTTCCGATAATACGTTGCCAGGTTTTTATTATTTTTAATTATTAAAATTTACTTTTAATTTTTTATTTTACTTTTTTAAATTGATCTACTGGTCAAGCTCTTTGATTTGATACCAATATTGAGGGAGTTGTGATTAAAATTGTTATTCACCATTTTATGGTGGCGGCCATCTTAGACTGAATTTTTCAAACATAGTTATGAACACTCCCGACTAATATACCTTTCAAATAAAAAACTCAATCTAAATCAGTTTATTCGTTCAGGAACTCTGAATCACAGACAGACACACACATGCACATACACAGACACGTCAAACTTATAAAACCCCATTGTTTTTGCATCGGGGGTTAATAAATAAGTTATAGTGACTTGTATAGTGAACAGAGGTGTTAGAAACAGTTATTTTTATAGTATAGGACGACGATTTAAATTGTAAGCAATTGAAAGTCAACATTCGCTGCTAATGTAATTAGTCATAGTAGAAGTTGGCAAAGAAGCTTTCTTTATAATTGTTATAAGATTTCACCCAAAACCGGCTTTAGTTCTGTTTTGTGGTCCAGTTACTATGATAAACTTACTGGTGCGATAAAGCAATTAATTGTATAATTAATTATATCTTTTTTTAAATTTACAATGTCAAAGGTTGCACTGAGACCCCTGGTTAAGGGTAGATTACCATATCGAAATTTTTAAAATGATCAATAAAAATCCTACTCAAATAAAAATAACTACTTTTAATATCACTTAGGTGGCAACAAGCACACGGCCCACATGATAGAAAGTGGTTACCGTGGCCTATGGACGCTAATGCTGTAGACTACCTTTTCTAGAAATCACCGTGTGGCAACAATAGTCAAGTAATCAAAAAAGAACACTCATTTAAGATTTAAAATATCCAGCTAAACTCAAATCAACGGAAACTCGATTAATGAAGAGAAAATGTGATAAAAGTGCACGAGTTTAATAAAATTGCTGCATTCTGTTATTTTCATTACAGTTATTGCATTTGAGCTCGATGTAGCAAGCACAGTCTGAACGTTTTTGTGAATGTATTTAAATGTAACTCCTTTTGTAAATTATTTTTAATAACATTAGGAGAGATTTGTAGTAAAATGTACTTTTTTTGCTTTACTAACATAATATATGCCTAATACTAAATGATGTATCACATGCAACTCTAGTGATATCTTCGCTTTTAGATACATGTGACCGGTTAACATCATGTGGATATATTTTTCTGTATCTACTTAGTAGAATAAAACAAAGTAGTTAACCTAAACTGTGAATGTCTAAATATTGTAATTTCTTGGTTGTTGGTGAGAAATAAATCATTATTATTATTATTATTATTATTTGATTGGGATAATCAACCTTCAAGCGCGACCGATAGCAAGCAGCCGCGTCGTTCCCGGCAGAGTAGAATTTGGACCACCCCATCTTTTCCCATGGTGTCATAAAAGGCGACTAAGGGATAGAGCTGTCTAACATCAGCCCAGACTCAGCCTCAGATACATGGCTTGAGTCAATAATGTGTTAATTCACCTCTGCCTAATCCTCCGAGGACAAAGGCGTGATTATATGTATGTATGTATAAGAAAAGTTAGCATACTAAAAGCTTTAAAACTGAACAGAAATATGTTGCATGATGTGAAAGTGTTTTGGAAAGAAGGAAGAGAGAAAAAGGAATTGGGTATTTATTTAGGTGTGATGAAAGGATATCGGCCAAGCTGGTTCACACACACTTGGAAATACCCAGAAACGCAGTCAAGTACCTATAAACTTATTTAGAATACACAGTGACTTGTAGTAGAAACACTATTGTAACATAGGCTTGTGGTAAGTTCATTAAAATATACAAGCAGTTCATTCTCTTATTTAACATAGCTGCATATTACTTTTTATACCGCTGGTAAAAGTGTTGGAGTGCTTATTTCCTTGTTTTTATATTTTCCCAAAATACACCATCACCCTTCCACACTTTATAAGTGATAAACCACGATAATCACGGCAGGGAGTGTCAATTTGCAACTACTAACCAACCAAGGAATTCGGTTGATTATGCAAATTAACACAAAATGAATTATTATTGATGATTCATGGTGAAATATTTTAGGGTCTGCGATGCCATAATTAACAGAGAAAGTGAACAAACAAGATAGAAAGTATTTGTTCACAGACTATCGATATTTGCATTAGAAATCTGTGAACCACACACATATGAGACTTTCTCACGCGGAGATTCGACTTGTTTCTTGGACTTTTTGTCAAACAATTGTACACGCTTAGGTCGAATCTCATAATACCGGTTATATAAACTTGAAATAACTTATTAGCATTCGTACGACAGAATACATAAATATTTGTTAGCTAATATTACTTTATGAGTAAACCTTATGATATTCTGAAGCTTCGGTTCAGTAGTACAGAATGTGACTGCTGTGAAAGAGACCCGGGTTCAATTTTCCACGCATTACGTTTATTAAAAAAGAATGCACAACTTACCGATTTTTCACCGATTATTGAAAGTTTTGAAGATTCAACTTGATAGTATTGTTCCTGCAAAAGATAAAAAACAAATTTATTTATAGATCGATCTTTGAGCAGGCATTTTACACGTGATTTGAAGGTTACTTCTTTAATACCTCTAGCAAAGCTAAAATTACTATCAAATACACAAATTGATTGCACTAATACTCTTCGCCATTAAGGGTTGTATAAATACAAAAAGCAATTGATACTTAATTTATAATTCAGAGATGGTAAATGAAAGCGTCTAACATTAGACACATCATTTATAAAGTTTTGTAACATTTGTGATGTTATCTGTTGCCTCTAGAGCCGCCCGCTCGAAATATTGAAGTCATTCCTGCGATTAAAATGAATCTATGCTCTAACCAGACTATAAAAGTCTATGTATTTCTCTGCCAAATTTCATGCCGATAGTTCTGGGATGATTGAGTACCAAATATCCAATAATAAACATCTAATTTGTTGGGTACATTTACAGATTCCGTGTTGATGGTGAGTATCATACGTAAGAACATACCCTTGCCCATGCCCTTGTTTACCTTATTACCAAATCTATAGAAACAGATTTTGTATAATGGAGTGACGAACCAACTCACAAATCATTAGGATATGATATTTCCTCATTAGATTCCACCGCAACATGCAAGATTCTATTACCATTGTTTATATATACCAAACTGTTGTAGTAACTCCATAAAGTTTGCGGTATTTTGTACAAAATCTTACATCAGTGAGCTTTCATCTATTAGGTATGAACAAGAGCCGATGCGACGTGCGTGCCTACACAAAATATTAAAAAGAGAGACAGGATACCTTGCATATATTATCACGGAATACGCCGTGCCAGCTTCAAAAATACGGCCGTTCTGTATGTTCCTTTATTTTGGAAGAAAAATTTTGCAATGTTTAGACGGCTAACGCGAGGGATATGCCTCCGACAACTTTACCTTCGGCAACCCATGACCCTCAGACGTTGTGCGTTTTAGTCGTTTCAACTCTCTGTACTTACAGGGTTGGCAGCGTGAGTGTGACTCCCTTGGCTTTGCACACGTCCATAGGCCACGGTAACCACTTTCCATCAGGTGGGCCGTGTGCTCGTCTGCCACCTAAGTGGTATAAAAAAAGTCCGACATAACCTCCACCACCGGCTGCGGCGAGGGGGTTTCTGTGGGGATTTTTCGCAAAATAAAAAAATAACACTGGGCCAACGTTTACAGAATTTTTCAAAATGCTATCAGTAAGAGAACTGGTCTTACATACGTATACTTATCCTAGTCTGATAACAAGGGCAATGCATGGTTAAGATGTCTTTAATAACAACAATTAAAGGACTATGCATAGTTGCAATCAAAAGAAACTAACCTCAACATTCCAAAAGCAATGTATAAAAATAATTAAACGATAACGATACTAAATCCGAGAAAAATAATAAAGGAACCCAATGCAGTAGTGTCTTCTGAAAATAAATGAGCTTTGCTTTCAAGTGGCGTTTATTGCTGTATCTCAAGGAGAATGATAGCACTATAGCCCGGACAAAAAATACGTGAGCCATGTCTTTGAACCTTGGCGAGGCATCCTGGCTTTGTGCCAATGTCATTGCGTCAACATATGAAAATGGTAAAAGGATTAACTTAAAGTGACAATTTTTACTCTAGATTAATTAACTATTTGACACAGAGTATTTATATAAAATACTTTGCTTGTAAACTTTACTTTTGTATTTATAAATGATTGTAAACTTAGGAACGACATCCAAAACTGATCGTAGGCCTCACTCAAATACATAGTTCTTGCACTGTCTCCATCCAACTAGTTTCAGACATGATAATATTAAATTCACGGACACTTTACTTTACGGCTAAATAACATAAGAATGGTTGTTAAATTGATGGTGCAAGACCACTACTGAAACTATTTACTAGCGTGCTTGCCTACTGACTCCGAGTCTTCATAAAATTTTCATGTAATAATGATCCTAATAGCAGTGCGGACTACATATAACATGCCTATTTTACTAGGTATAAGTAACAAGATCTAGGAAACTATTCCGCCAATATGGAAGAGTTATTGAGGCATTAATCTTGGAAGTTTCTCCAAATGGGTGATAAGTTCAGTTTAAAGTGAAGTATTATAATGTGAATTTTGCGAATGGGCAAAACGAAAACACAGATACTGTATTGGAACTCGTATATGAGGTAAATAGTAAGTAGGTACTCTCACAAATTTATCCAGAGGGCTGTAAGTTATACAAAGATAAACTGACAAGTGATTTAAAACTACCATTTTCGCACACTTTAAAAATATTTTCGATAAGTTACAGTTAATGATAAAGCTTAAAAAGCTTCATCCTTCCCCAGATACAATTCTAACATTGCTATTTATTAACTACTGAATCGCTAAACAAGAACATATATAAGTGCTTACAACTATTTACACAGAAGGTATAACTTCGTGAGCGACGGAGACATTGTGTGTTAGTGGTTCAACCCCTCGACATTCAGAGCTCTAGCTTTAGCTCAAGCTCTAGCTAGTACAAGGGGCCACAGGCAACAACAACAAGAAAGCAGTGTTACTTAACCGTTGTTATTTGTAGGGTTGGGTGTATTTCCATAGTCGCACCACTCCAATTCCGTTATGTCCTACTTCCACTAAAGATTTAGTTTGGCAACTAAATATCGTACAGCTGACCTACTTACATTTAATCAATCCGTGTAGATAGGATGGCCGCGTGGTTAACGGCAGAGTAGAATTTGGACTACCCCATCTCTTCCCATGCGGTGTCCGGCTAAGGGCGTTTAACATCAGGCAGATATATACAGCCCAGACTCAGCCTCAGATGCATGGCTTGAGTCAACAATAGGCTCACCTCCTATTACGTGGGACCAAATTCAATGATTGGTGGAATTCACCTCAGCCTAACACTCCGAAGATAAAGGGGTGATTATATGTTGGATAGCTCAAATCTTTTTCTATAACTAAAAAAATGTGTAACAGAATTTCAGTTAGATATGTTACTTCTGGGGCCAGTTTATAAGTTACCAAAGATAAGTATTTTTTATGGCTAAAGAAAAAGGTTTTGCGAAAAGCCATATGGTTGTTATAATATTCAGTTCAAGTTGTTTTATTGCGCGTTAACTTTAAGTGGCTATTTTGTATTTATTTAGAAACAATATATGATGTAGATGGAGTCCAATGAACCAAAACCACAAACGATATAGCATAAAGAAATTACTACGCAGCGCAATATAACAGTACAAAAAAATAAACAAAATAACTTTGTGTTTTCTATTCGTAACGTTATTCTGAGAATTTACCTACATATTCTTCCCTACCTTTGTATTTCTACTTTTACCAATAAGCCTCAAGGGATATTTGCCTCAAATATTATTGTAGAGCCAGATTACACTGATTGAATAAGGAATATCAAAACACGAGGAACTAACAACAATCACCCCTATCACACATATATCATCATTTTCAATTGTTTTACTGTTACAAAATACGAAGGTATCCAAAATTGTTACGTTGTTGCTTTATCCGTAGAAAAGAAGCTCCACCCATTTCTTCCGATTGTAATTAGTTAGATATATTAAGATAGTGGACGGTTCTTCCCCAGCCAACCTGACCCATGCGTGCAGAGAACAGCATATCATACATACCATAAGTAAGTGGTTAATAAGTATATTAAAAAGTTATGTACCAAATTTTCACAGGTATTTGAAACAAAATAATGCCTCATTGTTTTGTCTATCAAAGTTTTGTCAAGGAACAGAATTGGTAAACAAGCAAACTACCTAAGCGTGACGGTGTTTATTAAGCTAACAAAACCAGAGATGTCAATCCTGCGTTACCCTGTCTCTGTCTCTAAGGACCTCTAGCGACCCTACTCACCAGATGAAACACATGATGTTTATTCCAATTTTCTGTAGGCACGCTCGTTATGCTCCACAAAAACAAATTAGTGATGTTTGTTTATACAGAATCAATTTTAGGGTTATATTTAGATGAATGCAGATAAACGAAAGCAGTACAACTTGAAAATGTAGTGATGAGAGTTCCAAAGCGTGTGCTGAATTGGTTTGAGAAAGAATGAGTCAAGTTTATAAGAACAATAATTCTAACTTATACGTAGGTTGGTCAGACGGGGTCGATTTCCCGGTACATGCATCGATCAAATTGATGGTGGCTGAAAAAAGGGCACGTCTGGAACAACAAATACCAGCGGTTGAGCATTACAAGTTTAATGATAGTAAAGGAAGCTCGTGAGGTGTGAGAAAGAACGTTTTGCAGTGTATGCGAGTTCTATTTACTAAAATATTTGAGTCAACGACGTAACTTTTGATAAGAAAACAACTCTAATCCAATTTCCTTTACACCATTTTTGTGTCTCGTTTCTACTGTAAACTAGCAACGTGGTTGGCGAAAACATCTTACGCCCTAAAAAAAATGTTACGTGACTTCGACAACGAAGTATAAATAAGCTCAGTTATGTAACATTGAATTCGTGCGAAATGTTTCATTGGATTTATAAAGAACACCACAATTTTTTAAACCTCTTTAAGCCAATCAAGTAAATAGGATCGCTTCATTCTTCAAAGAATGACAAAGCTATACGCACTTGGGATCATAGAAAAATCAAAATAAATAATGTTTCAGCATAAATTGAATAATAATATAGCTTACAATAAACAATTTTGTTGTGTCCTATTTTGCAACAGAAAGTATTCTGACACAAAAAGAATGATCTCTACCTAATAGAGTGCAACTGTTGCTTAGAAGGTTTCGATTCTTATGTCGGCAAAATCATCATTAGGTTTCTCTGTTTGGAAATTTTCAATCTAGAATCTACGAAGCACGAAGGTTAGAATATACAAGGGGAATTTTTGAAAAGGCTTGGATGGCCAAAAATGCTCAAAGGAGTCACGAGCCGGTTTTGAAGAAACTTAAAATTATTGAAATACCAATAATCCTTGCTGGGAATAGAACCCATTTTGTTTTTTTAAAAAAGCGCACCCTTCATTATTGAACCATACGATAGGGTCGCTGTTAAGGATCAATTTCTGCGAAGTAATGATATACGGCAAATTGAAAATTTGGAATTTTAATAAAATTCATATTTCACCTAAACTTTGTATCATAATTTGATTCGTTCGAAATTCCACAAAAGAGCGTAAAACTATTCCGTGTTTTAAATTATGCTCAGAATGATTCAGGTGGGCTGGTAAAATTTGAAAGTAGAATATAATATCGCTTTTAATTTCGTTATAATTTAATTTTTTCTTCTTCTATTCTATAAGAAATCTTACCCCCTTAGATTACTCTCTTTATGGGTATGTCAAAACGAAATTTACAAAGATACGTATGATATAGTAGATGACTAGAAACTTTCTTTAGAGAATATTCTAAACTGAATCAATAACATTGTAATATTGAATGCAGTACGATCCTTGAGGTCTCAAATCCAGCTAGGTATTGAAAAAAATGGTCTACATTTTGAACAATTAATCATTTAACGTAAGAAAAATAAAATGTATTTGTTAAAGATGAGCTGTTTCTTTTAGTTTGCCGTATGTCATTACTTTTAAGATCCTTAATAGCAACACTATCGTATGGTGTAATAATATAGGGTGTCTTATTTTTTACAAAATAAAGGGTTCGATTCTCAGCTAGGATTATTGGTTTTCCAAAAATCTAATGATAAGGTTTTAAGTTTTATCAAAATCGGGCTCGTAACTCCTTTGAGTATTTTTCGCTATTACTTATAGTTCTAGATTTGGCCATCCAATTCCTTCTGAAAAAATCACCTGTATATCCGATTTAAAGGTAAATAAATAGACTCACCTTTTGTTATGAGATATTAAGAAAAGAATTAAATAACCCACGTTCGGTTGGCACACCCCAGCTCCCTTTGGGATTTACAGGCGTTGTATGTAAAGAAATTAACTGACGCTTAGTAATCTCTTAGCAATTATAATTATTTGTTGTTTTAGAAGCATTATTAAATTCTATATAGCCGCATTATAATTTCACATAATTTAACGTCAGCAATTAGAACGTGTTGTACACATAAAAAAAAAGTTTTTGTATAAATTTCTCGCTCTGTTTGCTATTGAGGTAAATATGCGAATAAACTTAGATATTTTGAAATATTTTATCTCTAAGGTTATACTTGATACGATCTGATAAGGACGCCGCAGCGAAATTATAATGTTTTAGGGAATATCTTTTATTAGTAATTATGATGGATATTAAATAAAAACATTAATAGGCTCACCCCTATTACATGGGACCGAATACAATGATTGATGAATTGTGGGTGTTAATTCATGACTGCCTAACCCTCCGGGGATAAAGACGTGATTATATGTACGTACATACATGCATATATAATCAGACCTTTATCCCTGAAGGGTTAGGCAGAGGTGAATTAACACCTACATTTCACCAATAATTGTATTCGGTCCCACGTAAAAGGGGGTGATTGCCGTATTCCGGACACTATTGTTGACCCGAGCCATTCGTTTGAGGCTGAGTCTGGGCTGTATATATCTGTCTGATGTCAAACAGCCCTATCCCGTAGTAGTACGACACCGCATGGGAAGAGATAGGGTGGCCCTAATTCTACTCTGCTGGAAACCACACGGTGATTATATGTATGTATGTATAAAATATCCGATATTGGCAAAGAAGGGTGATCATCAATTTAAATATAGAAATTTATATACAACCAAATCCACTCCAAAATACCCACTATACGCAAGAATCAGCATTGACGCATAGTAGACTGATCGATAAGGCATCCCATCCCACCCATGTTTTAAAAAATAAATTGTAAGTACTTAGCGATATCTTTACGCTATTTCATAGATATCGGCGGTCAACTTTGGGGAAAATCCATAATCAGCTTGGGTGTCATAAAAAAGCAATTGGCGGTATATTGAGGGCTGAGTATTTTCAATAAATACTTTTTCTTTGCTCCTCATACCCCTATATCAGTGGAATGGTCTAATTCAAAGTTTATACATATTTCTCCCGCCTTTCATTTTACTTCATTTTGAATTAGGCTGTCGGGTTGTGGTCTTTACCTGCAGAGAAAAGGCGTGAGCATATATATAATTGACTGCACCGCCGGATTTACCTAGGCCACCCAGGAAACGTTGGCGTGGTAAATTTCAGTCCAAGGTTTGCATTAGCATATAACATTTTTCCTAAAATACTACAAAATAGCAAAATTTACTGACTGCAATGATCGCAATGTTTTCGGATGATTTTAGTTGACAGTATGGAATCAAACTTTTTAAAGTTTTGTTATACGATTGAGTTTACAGTTAACTTTACAAAGTTCTTAACAACATATATATACTTATTTATTGAGGTGAGCATTAACGAAGGAAAGTTGTTATCGTCAGATATTTTTCTATTGATATACCTACCCACATATGGCCAAAAACGAAGCACTTTACTTAATAAAGTTATTGTTACTTTATATATAACTTATTGTAGGCATCAATTCTTTATTATATTATTAAAGATCATCCTGTTTAATGTACGTTTTTATTTCAAAAATACATCAAAAGAAGAGTGTAGCTCCACTTTGACTAAATCAACTTTACTTAAAAGGCTTGCTGCCATGCTCTCAACACTTATTAAGAAACGACTTATTTAATAAAGCCATTTTTATCTTGCGAGAAATTATTTTTATATAGGTACTTAAGTAATGAAGGCGTCAAACTCATTTACCGATTTTCCATCATTCAGTTCCGCATTCAGACGATGATGTTCTATTCATCTAGATCACAATATTGACGATGAAGATGAAAACATCCATGACAATCACTTAATGGTGAACAATCACTGCAATGAAAAGGGGCTCGAAATACTACAACTACACCTCAAGCATTGCCGGCACTAAAGAACTAGTCCAGTCTAGCATCACATTCTTTACGAATGAAGGACGTATGAATC
This sequence comes from Eilema griseolum, assembly GCA_963662185.1. Lineage (NCBI taxonomy): Eukaryota > Metazoa > Arthropoda > Insecta > Lepidoptera > Erebidae > Eilema > Eilema griseolum. Next base: position 13,582,112 of record OY759232.1, on the reverse strand, counting down.
TGCAAATTCTAGAATCTAATTTTTTTTCCAGATTCTAGGATCTAGAAAACACTACAAAAATGTGATAATCGATAAAAATACTAGTAGTTCTGTGAACAGTTAGAGCTCGCGAGCACCCTTTGCTACATTTTTCCGGTAAGTACCCTTATTTGGTTTAAAATATGAAATCCATACGTATCTTCTTATTTTAAACAGCCGAGACCCCTTTTTTTTTTTTTTTTTTTTTTTTTTTTTTTTTTTTTTTTTTTTTTTTTTCACGTGCGCAAAATCCCCACGGATACCTCCCCACCGGAAGCCGAGCCCCCCTAGACAAGAGGCAATTCGTTGGCCGGCGTATTGTAGAATAGAATGATGAATGTATGGGATTTGACGTTTATAACATGCGTTGACAACTGTCATAAACGACAAATCCTAAACATTTGACTAGATGATTCACAAAAATAATGATGATCCGTATTAAAAAACACGCAGCAGCAAACTTTCCCCCTCTTTTCTCATTTTTTTTTTATAACGAAGTTCACCTTTACGAGGTACAATTTTTTTAACAACAACCTGTGAGGAATCATGTTCTTGAAGTTTCAGCCAGAAGTCATTAAGATACGTTCATTAATAACGCGACAGCAAACTTCCCCCTTTCTCTGCCCCATTTTCGCTCGTATCAAACAAAGCTTTCGACAAAAGTTGTGTTTTAAATCAAAGAACATGTGTGCCAAGTTTGGTGAACGTTGGTTAAGAAATGCGCCCCCTAGACCAGAACTGACAAACAAACAGACACGGACAAAAGCTAAATCGGCCACCTGTTGAAATGGAGACTCGCTTACTTCGCTCGCTCAGTCAATGAGAATTGTTACTAACTATTCTTGATTCTTAATTCTTTATTGCACATAAACAGTACAGAGGTCATACACAAAATAAATACATATGAAATATGTACAAAGACGAGCTTAACTCAATATGATTTCTCTACTAGCAAACAAATTTTTATATATATAAAATATATATATTATTATATATTATATTTTATATATATTAAATTTAGACATCGTCAACCCCACCTCAAGAGCTTCGTATTAAATGTACACATTAACAACACATCTTTTTTCAACCCGATTGTTAGAATGCGTCGTCTATATAATGAACTCCTACATGAGCATAGCCATGAGATAGATATTTTCAGCCTTAGTTTCTCAACATACAAGAATGCTGTTAAAAAGGTTATAGCCAAGCTATAAATTTGCTGTTGCTTTGTTACAGGGATTAATTACTGTCTAATTTTTTTTAACCATGATATCTTATAATTGTCCTATTGTTTTGTTTTGTTTGTTATTTTTGGTTTTTGATTAGTATTTTTATTGTTAAACTTAATGCACGCTTTTAATTATACCATGCTGAGTACACATGTTTTGGAACTCAATCTGGAACCGAACCTTCAAATGATATTTTGTAAAATTTTGATTGTTTTCTGTTTTGTGTGCCAAATAAATAAATAAATAAATAAATAAACCTTTGAGTAGCAGAGAAGCAGTTAACATATTTTAAAATCTATCATTGCATTCGTTTCTGAGTTTGGACAAATTAATTTAATTTGCATACAAGTTAGTTACCTATTTATAGACCCTCGGTGGCGCTTTAAACTCATTTGATGCCACCGGTACGTATATCACAATCATATAATCAAATACGTAAAACCGTTTCTATAAAAGTATTCCAATCAAATCATTCACAGTTAATATAAATGTATGCATAAGTTATTATTAATCATATTCCACTCACATCCCGGTCCTTTGGTTCTATTCACTGACTGAAAGTGGCTCACGTAACAAAGGAACGGTAACCCAATACGTGACAAGAAATATGATGTATTAGTCGCGTTGTATTATTCTATTGTGGTAGACCTATTTACCAACTAATTGGTTCCAACTGTTCCAGAATTGTTCACGACTTTCGCGGAGTGGCGTGCGTAGTGAAATCGCGGATGCGCTCAGTTAACGCTGAGCGCACAAATTTCCATCGTCTAACGAATTCTTATAAATTAGACGAAGAATTCGCTGGAATATAATTTTTTACATGATGTCACAACCACTCTCATTAGTCATTCATGACACGCGGAGGAAAAAATAAGTCCGTAAGTTTATAATACTTAGTTAGATCCTGTTGAAAACTTCTTCATATTTTTTTTGGAAAAATAAAAAGGAAAGGTCTTTATAAATATGGAAAAAAAACTTTGTCCTTTTTCAAACAAAACTTTTTTAAGTAAATAATTTTATCTCTTCTTTATTGCAAAGTTCAAACCGTGATTGAGGAATACCAATCGAAAAATTATACAGGACCAAATACGTCACGTAAAGTAACTGTTCAAAGAACGGAATACAACAACATCAGGTGCCTTTTAAGGGAAGTGATATTTCCATAAATATATTGTTTTTAAACTTGTTGGTTTTGTGAATAATACGGAATAACTACAGGTTTTCGTTATGTTTCTCGAACTACAGATGACTCATTTTGAACCTTTGATTTCTGACTTATAACCATAGCAGTCTTATGAGATATGTAATATGTGTCATCCATATACATTCCCTTTGTGTGTGCACACAAATGTTAAATGACTGACATAGACATTTGCAGTGCGTGTGTAAGAGATGGGTCAAATCCACTCACTGATCAAAGTTAACTCGAGTTGCACTTAACTCGAATTAACTCTATTTTAATTCGTCCTAACTCGAGTTCAGTTGTAGGGTATAATGTAACAGACGGAGCGATAGAACGAGAGCGTCATTCGTTCTTTGAACACCTCCTTTAATTTATTTGTACTATTGCCTCGACGAATGAGTACATAAAATTTCCCGATCGTAATATCAACCTATATTCTGGTATAATATCACAGATTTGATGAATAATAACTAAATAAGAAACGTATAACTTATATAATCATGTATACTATATAAACCTTTTTATTTCAATCCTACCTATGAAGATCAGTAATAATAATTGTCGATCTTTTCAGCAGCAGACAGGTTCTTCTTATTATTAATTTAATCATATATTTTATCCACGTTTATGGACTAAAACACCCAGGCAATTAATACCTTTCATTTGTGATAGAGACCTCATTAATCAAAAATATTAAAAATCCGTTCGGCTGTCCGTATACCTATAGAGGCGAAAACTACATACATACATTCATGCGTATGTACCTACAAACACGCGCATTAGTAAAACGTTACCCTCGCTGGCGCACTCGTGCAAGATGTAATTTGTAACAAATCATACGGAGGTTCTTCCTGCTAATTCGAGTTGTGTAACTCGAATTCAATTCGAGTTACCTGAATTTCAACTCGAGTTAACTCAAGTCTTATTTTTACAGAGTTAACCCATCACTAGAGTGCAGTATCAATGTAATAAACCATTATATAACAAATTATGTAACACCTCACGATATCCGCCCATTTTGCAATGAAGCGTACACAGACGCATTGCAGTATTTTAATAACTGTCTGTTTTGAAGGAATTCTTTAAGCATCATAGTAAAGCGTGACTAAATAACGAAAGGTACTAATGACACCTGACGTTGACGTCGCAACATATTAATTCGGTATATGCCAGTGGATTAATGTATGGTTGTGTCACTGCTCGTCCTTATGCAAGCATGTCAACTCAAAATTACATCACATTATCGTGGCATGTCTTCCAAGGGAATAAATGTTTAAATATTTATTACGTCTTACAGGGTCTCGTATTGTTCATTTCATCAACACTGATGAATGCACACGACTCAAATGGTATGAGTTATACGGTTATTTATTGATTAAAATTTATTTCATGACATCATTACATCCAAGTCTCAGTAATAAAGGAACAATATGCAAAGCTGTCACTCAAACTCGTTAGCTGTTTGTTACAATATGACATTAACAATGGCCTTGAAATTCAAGATTTTATTAAAGTGTGACATTTATGTCACACTTTAATAATTTTACCATCATTTTAATAATACACACATCAACAAAGTCTAGGGAACAAGGACATTTCTAGTTTTTATTTAAAAACCCTTTCTTGTAATAGTGAGTGTTTTATATCAATAGAAGGGTATTTTTATATCGTTTTTAATTTTAATTTTAATAAAAACATTTTCATACCAATTTTTTTTTTTAAGAAAGAATTGAATAGTGCCAATATTGAGTATTACAACCTTCTATGATTAGGCACAAAAATAACGAGGTAGTAAGAAATACAGTAATTAACCGTACTTTAAACGTTTTAAATAATCTGTAGGACCTCCTAAAGCATTAGCAACAGCTCGACAACGGCGTGGCATACTTAGTATGAGATTGTCAATCATCGTCTGTGGAATATGGCTCCATACACTGCGAAGGTGTAAAAAAAGTTGTTCTTCAGTGTTCAGATTTTCCAAAGAATCACTGAAAGCTCTTCTCCCAAGCAAATCCCAGGCATGCTCTATGGGATTGAGGTCGGCAGACTGAGCAGGCCATTCCAACGTCGTCATATTGTGCTCGCTTAACGCATTGACCACTACCCTCGCGGTGTGTGACCGTGCATTATCTTGCATTAACATTAAATCTTGACCGAACTGCTGTCGATGAGGGATTACCATGGGGTGTATAACCTCCTGAATGTATTGGTTTGCATTCTAATTGCCCCGTATCCAAACGAGGTCGGTCCTTCCACCAAGGCGAATTCCAGCCCATACCATGATTGTTCCACCTTGGTAAGGATGAACGTCTTGCGGATTCTGGAGACGACTCCGACGTCCAGGAACTCGCCATATACGCACTCTTCTCGAATCAGGATGAAAACCGAAGCAAGATTCGTCGGAAAACAGAACCCGTGCCCATTGATGGTCGGTCCACTGTAAATGTGCGTTAGCCCACAATAAGCGACGACCTCGATTTCCACGTCGAAGAGCTGGAACCCTAAGCGGTCTGCGAGCATAAAGATTGGCTTCGTGTAGTCTTCTTCTGACAGTTTGATCGCTAATAACCACTTGATGCTGAGACTGGAGGCCTGCGACCAACTGACGAGCAGTAATCGTGGGTTGCCGCCTTGCGGAATTTTGCAAGAAACGATCTTGTCGCGGGGTAGTAACCCTATTTCGTCCCCTGTGACGTTCGGCAACATCCCCTGTAGACCTGTAGCGTGCCCATAATCTGCAAATTACGCTTGGTTGGGTGTTGACAGCATCTACTACGTCGCGTTGAGTTCGTCCAGCTTGCAGCATACCAACAGCCCTTAACATCTCTTCGCGACTTAAATGACGACGTGACATGATGACTACAGTCACAAAAATGCACAAACCATACGTAAAAGACGTATTATTGATAATAAACGTTATTTACAATCAAAAAAAATAATTTTTATTTTGCCTCAGAGAAACTGCACAATCAAACACTTTTAAAAGTTTTCCCTCCATATTCGAAAATCATTACTTATTTAACTTTATTTTTAAATTTCGAACAACTCTGTAATCTACTTTATTCTATTTTTATTTATTTGCTGCCAGTTATTTGCAAAACAAGATTTACACGAAAAAAAAAAATTGGGGTCATCTTGTTCCCTAGACTTTGTTGAGGTGTTTATTACCATCATAAAACTCATATAGATTGTCATCTAGTGGGTCTGTGAGATGCATTTTTATCAGAAGAGACAGGGTAAATTGCATTCCTTATTCTGGAGTATACTGTCACACAATTATAATAGCTTACTCAGGGGTTCGTGTATTTTCACCTGAGGAGATGCACTGGCATTCTATTTATTTGGCCATTTATGTGAAGAAAATTTTGAAAATAAGTCTGTTTAGCTCACCACTTTTTTATGTGGAATTCTTTCCAAAGTGTTACTAATGGGACACTCGACACGGTACGTGTAGTGAAGAGGTTCCTGTTTCCAGAGCGCTAATAGTGATAGCTTGGTTCCGGTACCGGGTGCTGGTAACACATAGCTTTTTTATGTTTTGCAATAGAATATGTTTTGTTAATGTGTTTTAAAGACAAAGACGTTAGCTGTTTAAGTACAATTTGACCTATATGTAAAATAAATTGTCACTGTTGATTATAAGAACTATTTCAGAGTTTGTACAAACCACCCTACTAGGCCTTTTTCTTCCAAACATTAAAAACACGTAACCTGCCGGATTGAAAACTGCCTTATGGATTGCAGGAATCAATAATAATAATAAATGAATAAATATTTTACAACATTCTACACAACGCTATTTAGACCCATGGTAAGCATAGCTTAACTAGCTTGTGATATGGAATCTAGAATGCGGATAAATATACTTAGATAGTTTTTTATTTTGTAAATACATACATATCATACATAGAAACACCCAGAGACCAATGCAAGTATACATATTCATGCACACAAATATTTGCACTGAGCGGGAATCGAACCCGCGCCCCCTGCTTAGCAATCGAACGTTCTACCGCTACGCCACAGAGCCGATTTTGGTTACTTTACCACATTAGACTGGCAACATTTTACGATCACTGCAACTTATATGGATGTTCAGAAATTGAAACGATGTCATAACCTTGTCTATGAATCGTTGTGTGTGGCAAAGTCTTTGAGAGTTTCGAGTGCACGGAGTCAATACGCGGCGCTCACACTCGCTAGAGTCTCGTTGTTGTATATTTTTACATTACGCAATGGTACTAGTGGTGATACTGACACAGTGTTCGTACTGCGTAATTTTTTTACTGCTTACTTTTAACACGTAATTCTCTTGAAGTCTACACTTCCACTTCTTGCTACACAACGTAATGTCGATTTTCAGTTATTTACAATTTCTATCGTAAGGTTTACTTAATCCACCAATAGCAAATTACATGAATTGCCGCGTGGTTTCCGGCGGAAGTAGAATTAGGGCCACCCCATCTCTTCCCATGGGGTGTCGTACAAAGCGACTAAGGGATAGGGCTGTTTAACATCAGACAGATATATACAGCACAGACTCAGCCTCAGATGCATGGCTCGAGTCACAAATACACCCCCTATTACGTGGGACCGAATACAATTATTGGTGAAATGTGGGTGTTAATTCACATCTACCTAACTTTTCAGGGATAAAGGCGTGATTATATGTATGTATGTGTATGAAATGTACAGTCAGCATCAGATCGATCTTGACTAGCAAAGAACTCAAAATGAACTTTATACCAAGGTCACATAAACACCTACTCAAAAATGGTCAACAGTCCTTTTTTCTACGTCTTTCTCTGTCTCGAATGTGTTTTCTTTCTCTTTCTATGTAAGTTATAAACGTTTCACTAAGTGCTTTCTTTGCATCTTGTGTCTCTTCCTTCTCATACACGCAGCCTCAAGAGTGCTCGTTCATCACTCGCAACTTGGTACGGTGAAAGCCGAGTATTTTGTGCACCACAATGGTATTACAGATTTTATCTACGTCATTGTGGTACGAATATTCATGAACAAGACATGTATATACACATAGTTTGCCATAAAACAATCGGCATGAAACATCTATTCATATTGATTAGTACTATGGCTATTGTTTTAAATTATAATTGAAACGTTTTATTTTGCTAAAATATTATTATCCATCCATATGTTATCACATATGAATTATAAAAGAGCGTCAACAAACCATAGCTTGCCTCATCCTTACAGTTGCCGTGTCGAATGACACTTGTAATACAAAGGGTTGTTTCTTGTCTCTATTTTATCGGTAAAACGTGATATTTTGAATGTATACAAAAATACGTTACGTATACATATACAAACAAGGAAAATTATAGTCCTAATATGTGCCAAGGAATAGTAAAACAGCAGTCGTTATTCACCGCCAGAATGATGGAAAGAAAAAGGCGCGGGTTTGATTCTCGCTCAGTGCAAATATTTGTATGCATGAATATGTATTTTCATGTATTGACCTGTGGCATTAAGTTCGCCTTTGTCCAATCTTTGTGTATTTGTGCAAGATTGGTCTGGGTGTCTCTTTGTATGATATGCATGTATTTACAAAAAAAAATAGTATCTAAGTATGTTTATCCGTATTCTAGATTGCATAACACAAGCTAGTTAAGCTATGCTTACCATGGGTCTAGATACGACTAGAAATTTTTGGTCTACAGAAAAAAATAATCTGATACATTTCTTAGTAATTGAATAGGGCTCTATAAATCAACGCAGCGATCAATCCTAATATTTTATATTTTACGGTTGAGCTCCGAACCTGAAAATGTATGATCGATAGGTAATAACACGCGTCAAACGTAAAACTTGAGAATCGTAACTGTTACATGCATCGGTATATCTATTGATATTTATGATCCACTTCTTTATAACGGACGAAACGGCTCGGTATTCAATGTGCAAAAACACTTTGTTTACCTATTTATACAAGTCATGAGAAACTTATGTGCAGTGTGTTTAACTTCAGCAAGAAAATAAATAATACATGGCCGTGTAACTTGTTTACGAATGTATTACTAATTATTACGTTACTCGTGCATTAAACAAAATAATTACCTTTTGTAATTCCCGACAACGATCTTAAATTTTTTAATGAAGTGTAGAAGGTGAAATTGGACAATATATTCACCTTAACAGGCTGACCAACACGGTCCTCTCTGATCTTTTCACCCTACCACTGTATACACAAGAAAGTAAGTAAGTACAATGCACAGTGTTTGTAAAAGATTATCATTTTTTGTGATATTAGATAGTTCATTCTCGCGCTGATGACCTGTAAACATGTATGGTACATTTGGCAGTTTGACAAAGCCAGAAAAGCATCAACAGTTAAAAAAATGGGAACCATTTTATCAACAATTGCATCCACATTAAGGCACACTTAAGATACTCTACTGGTTTTTACTTGTGACTTACTCCCATATATGACATCAATCACACACATATTATAAGCCAAACAATAAAGTATGCTGCTTGATAGAAGCGAAGGTTTTCGTAGGTATCCATCTACTAAACATACAGTACCTACATTAACACAGCTATATTCTTGCGGCTAGAACATGCGTAAGTAGAATTGTATATTTAAGGGTAAGAACACAATAGACTGGCGGCAGCGTAATCGGCAACGAACGCCGAAAAGAATTGTAAAGAAGCAGAGTACGCAAAGAATTGATATTGCAATTCAACGTGGCAATCCCGCCAGCCCGCTAGTTTCTTTCGGTTTACGTCGCTTGTATTGTGTATTGTTTTTATATTTTTTATTGAAATAATAACTATGTACATATACACGAAACATTAATACCCTGTGGATTTGGGAAGAAAAGTTAAGGGTGAAGATTTTAAAATTTCCCCTGCTTGTAAAAGAATTTGTTTCAAAACCGCGGGCAAAGCAGAATTTATAGATAGCATAGGTAAAGAGAAAAAATCGAACACCTCATTAAAACTTGTTTCATTACTCAGTGTACAAGTGGATTAAACGAAGTACATATACTGGCACAATTTATAATTTGAAGGTCGTCTAGAGGCAGGTGCTCCTGGTATGTGTTTGTCGATGTACCAAATTAATGTGATAGAAAGTTCCCACATACTTACTTCAAAAAGCACACAATGAAGACAGACATAAAATAGATTAAAATTGATAGATAACTTTTTGATGGTAAGTCCTACTTATTTAGATCACAACTAATCGCGCCCCATCTTCCATTACACATTACAGCACTCACTATAGAAGTTATGGAGACGTAATACACCGAAAATAGAATTTACCCAGTGATTAAAAAAATGAATTCTAATGCTTTTATCTCTTGTATTCAAATCATACAGAATCAGACTTCAGTTTTCAGTAACCACACGAACACTGCTAGTAGTTTAATATTGTCTGAGTTGTTTAATATCGCCGGGGGAGTAATTCATGTCAACTTCCAAATAAGCCTTAATTCCACTAAACAGAAGAGAATGGATGTTAGTTTCTAAACTAATTTACAATTAAAAGCTCAAACAACCATTATCGAAATACTGATGAATCTTTACTTATGGCTGAAGTTCTAGCAATATGTGTTACATATTTCAATATATGTAACACATATTGTAGTAACTTTATTATGATACTTACGACTAAATGACTCTGAAAATAGAACTGTTGGCTGATCGTTTAAAACATTTTTTGTTTGATATAAAAAAGGGAAAAGTGTGTTTTTGTCCTAATGCCTATACAGTGAATAACTTTCACGTTAAGTACGCACTTCACAAGAAATATTCGTACCTTTTAACAAACAGAAAAACGATTTGCAAATCTCGGCACGTTTTTGTGTAGTCATCGGATTTACAATACATCTCACTTTTGCCACACTGGCAATACCACAAGAAATAGTAATATTATATTTCACAGTAACGTGAGTACGTTTTATTTATATGCATATGATAATTATTATAAAAAGTATTTCTCCGAGTAGTTTAAACACACTCTAGAGCGTAATCCTAGTATCCATTTTTAATTGGGGGTGACGGGTGTAGCCGCCTGTCACCCTGGCAGAAGCAGGCCGCGGTGGCGGCGCGCCTCGCACGCCTCTTTATTTCCGGGGATGAGTTGGGGACTCTGTGGTTCCCACACCCGAGGAGGGGACCAGATCGGGAGAGATGGCCCTGGTTCGGCCGGGGTGCGAGGATATGCCTGTTAACCTCACCTTCGGCAACCAAAAACGACCCACAGACGTCGTGCGTTTTAGTCGGTTCAAGTCCGACATACCTAACCTCTCCCACCGGCTCTGGTAGTGGGGGTATCCATGGGGATTTTTCGGGATTTTTTAATATTTTGTTTTATAATTAAAGAAAACTTGCAATACTCAGTATGGTAAGAAAACGCAATATAGTAAAATGCCATTTAAAAGTTTTACTCGTGAGTAATAAATAGGCCCATCTAAACTGATTACAAGTCTAAGAGGTCAAGTCAATGAATCGTAGAGTAATAACACTATACGTTATAAATCTATATAATATGTGTATAATTCCTTGTTGTTCCTTACGAAGGTCGAATACAAGAGCCATCAGACAAGGTGGCTGTTACCATGGGTACCATAAAAGACAATGAAGAAATTGGGTAGTTCTTAATCCAACAATAATAAAGAAGAGTTTAAAAACATGATCGAATGGAACATGGTGGCAATTCAATAAACCAGTCTTGTTTCATTGAACGTAAGCAGATAATATTGATACCGGATTTCAGTAAAGTCAAGGTATTTTCCCATATTGTATCTGTGGGTATTCCCAAGTTCCCCTAGTTCAGAAAGTCTTCCTTTTTTTTCGGAATATTGCTTGTTACGTTTACGCACTGAAGGCCTTCCAGTCTTCAGTGCGTAATTTTTTGACTTATTTAGTAGGATTGAAGTGCTCAGTTTTGTAATCAAAGAAACCCACGACAGTGTAGTGAAGACGGATACAAACGTCGACCTCGTATCAGTTTTCAATCATGACTCATCTGGATATAGAATTCTCTAAACGTATCTACCTACTAAATAAGCTTCAATGTCAAGCATCTCTTGTCATTATAAATGAACTTGAGTGTGGCATCACCTAAAGCGTTAGTCATTTAACATAACAATTGTGTGCATAAGCTTCAAACAAAGGTAGTCGTAATAAAATAGTGGTATGACACGATTGATTAGATTTTTTATAATATTTTGATAGACAAAGTCGTACATGTTTGATTTGAGATTGACATGGTCATTTACATTACTAGTTCTCTAGGCTTATTGGACGATTCGCACAAATTGAACTCGCCTAAAACGTGCGAATCGACTCCTTTAAATTAATATTTATTTTCTGTAGGCGATTCGTACGAAGTTAATTTATTGGTTTGCTAATCGCCACCTCCAAAATTATGTAGTAGACTCACCGGGATATTTACCATGTTTATTATTCTTTCGGTATATCGGTATATCGGTTGCTCAACACAAAAAAAAGTAAAATAAAAAAATAAACATGGTAAATATCCCGGCGAGTATTACACTAGTAACGTCGTACATGATTCGGGTTAGATAGAGTTTATCGATGTGTACCAATATCAGGTTAATGACACATCCATTGCCTCTATAATACTCTTTACGTGCTCTTTTTTATTCTTATGAATTCTTATCCCAATGTTTCAAAGGTATATAAGTATTATTATGTAGGTATGAATACTTTAGCTTGAATAAGACACTTTGTACTTTTCCAATGTATTCAATGTGTAGCAACAGTATTAACAGACTGTATAACTTATTTATTAAGTAGTTATAGTAATCACCTGTTTACCTTTCATAATGCACCTACATAGTTATGCTCTGTACCCCTATAAGTTGACTCGTAGACAATGCCTATGGCATTAAGTCCGCCTGTGTACATGAGTGCATGAGGCTTAATTAAGTAAACAAATTGGTTTGTAAGTGATCTTTTAAAATACCCAAGTGGCGGAGTTGATTCATATAATATGATAGAAAAACCAAAGAAAGATAGGAAGACCAAACTATCTCGGCATGCCTTTTTCAATCTTTGTCACCAAATTTTCTTTCATGCCACATTTATCACGGTATGACATCATTCCTCACTCTATCGCTCAGTTTCACTCCATAAATCTTCCTCAGGGACCGCATTTATTTTTGTGTATGTAGAAAAATGACCTATATTGTTGTTCTCTTTTCAATTATTATCATTTCTGCTTTTAATAGTCAATTTATGTGGACGATTTCCGTAAAATCACATAAATAATATAAACTTTTTATCTTATTAGACACATTGTAGCATAACGTATTTTCTTTTTACAGTAGCCTGCCTGACCTGACGCTCGATGTTCCTACTTTTCTAATTCACTAGAATCTATTATATTATGTACACTTTTTTTTTTTTTTTTACGTGCGCAAAATCCCCACGGATACCTCCCCAACGGGGCCGGTGGAGGAGGTTATGTCGGACTCGAACCGACTAAAACGCACGCCGCCTGTGGGTCGTTTTGGTTGCCGAAGGTGAGGTTGACAGGCATATCCCTAGCACCCCGGCCGACCCAGGGCCATCTCTCACGATCTGGCCCTCTTCTCGGGTGTGGGGACTACAGAGTCCCCAACTCGTCCCCGGAAACGGGGAGGCGCGCCACGCGCGCCACCGCTGCGGCCTGCTTCTGCCAGGGTGACAGGCGGCTTCACCTGTCACCCCCAGGCCGGCGCTCATGGGGGGCGGAGGTCGTTCATCGACCTCCGACGCCCGAGTTGCCTTCGTACGCGGGCAGCTTGTCTTGCGATCCTTCGTCGCTCCCGCTGCCGCTCCCGCCCCGCCTCCTCCTTCACGAGCATTACTTGCTCGCAGAAGGAGGTGCCGGCCGCCCACGCATCCGCGCAGCGAACCATCGCCGCGAGCAAGGTGGAGAGCGTGAGAACCCTCACTCCCAGGGCCGCCACAAGCTCCCGCCTCGGCGTCTCCCACGCCGGACACTCGGTGAGCGTGTGCGGACCTGAGTCCTCGCTCGCGTCGCAGTGATGGCACTCGGACGTTGGCTCTTTCTGCATCCGACGCAGATACTTTCCGAAGCATCCGTGCTCGGTGATCATCTGCGTCAGATGGTACGAGAGGCTGCCGTGTGGCCTCTCTAGCCACTCCCCCATGATGGGTCTTACCGCCGTTACTACGGCGTGCCCTATATATTATGTACACTAAACTGCCTTGAAATTTTTTTATCCTCTTCTTTTCTTTCATCCAATAGTTGCCTGAAAGAAATTGCCGCAGAGCGATAAGGCCGCCAACTATACGTGTGTATACGGGTGTACAATAAAGATGTTTTATTATTGTTGCATCCACTGTTTTAAAATATTTATTATAGATAGTAGGTAGTTTTTAAAAATCCATTCGATCGATAAATTAAGTGAGGTATATAAAACCGCAGGTAAATTACTGAAGTTTGTTTATAGACCTCATTTATTGGCTCAATTGTTGGTTACTAGTGCCACAACTAACTAATCGAGTTACAAAAGTTAGGCGTTGTCACTCTGAATAAACATTTGTAGTCATTTGCATTTACTAGTCTGAAACCGAACCTTGTTTTCCGAGAACGATGGACGTTGTACGTACTATAGAAGATAAATAAATTGCTTAGGCTGGAGATTCGTATAAGATACGACTTAATAGAGATAAGAGACATTGGTTCACCCTACAGAGGAACGCATTTCATATTTTTATACCAAGTATGAAAAGAGCAGTGAGAGATAAAATAGAAAATGGGAAAAATAAACTGGTCAACATCGGTTCCGATCTCATGTGGTACGATTATCGATACAAATGCGAAAGTACCTCTTTCTGTCTGTCTGTTACGCTTTCATGCTTAAATTACTGAACCGATTTTGATGAAATTTGATATAGGGGTAGTTGATTAGACCTTGAGAACGGACATGGACTATGTTTGGTCGCGATAACCGAAATCCACGCGGACGGAGCCGTGGGCAACAGCTAGTACAGTTTGTATTTTTATTAACAGCAGAACGATAACTCTTTAACGTTTTGTCTTACAGTTTAATACATAGGTACGTTGTTTGTCAATAATATATTAAAACACAATCGATAAATTGCTTTTTTTTTCATTCTATTAAAACACGGAACAGCATATTGTTGCAGTAATACGATACTATTACAATCAATAGTAGAGCACGCATTTCAATAAAAACTTGATTTCCCTTGAAGCCGACGCAAATAGCTATAAAAAGCCAATGTGACAATGACAAACCGAATCGCCATCCGAAGCCGGATCTAGTTAACACTTGCAATGTAAAGGTGATTCTACATATATGGCGAGCTTACTGAACTGAATAATAAGTTATTATTAAAATAATGATCAAAGCCGCCTGTTAAGCGTTTTAATGGAAGGTACATGGTAATGGTTTCATGCCTACAATTTCATTTATCCAATAATCAAGAAGTATAAACATTGAGTATTATTTTTTATACCACTTAGGTGGCAGACAAGCTCACGGCTCACGTGATGAAAAGTGATTACCGTGGCCTATTGACGTGTGTAACACCAGAGGAGCCACACTCGGGCTACCAACTCTGTAAGCACAGCGTTTCTATGCCGTCAGTATAGAAGATAAAGCAGGGATAAACCTTTAGTCTTTCCACTGACAGCACGAATTCTCCAGTGAGCTCTGGCTACCCTACTCACCGCTGGAAACACAACACGAAGTTATTATTCTGTAGGGCGGAGGTACTCCCCCAGTACGGACTGCTCAATTGGGCGAAAATGCCGCCGTGTCCTACCTCCTAGTTGTACTATAAAGCAAGGGTATTATTTTGACGGGTATTTAAGCTTTTCCAGGATCGATCGATCGAACCGTGAAAGGAAACTCTGGTATTGTTGTGCAGAGACTCGTTTGTTGTTTAGCAGGTGCAACAATATTCGTAGGGCTCTGTGCAACCAATATGCAACTGAAACTTGTATCTATATATAATAAATGTATTTTATTGCAAAAATACGATTATATTCAAAATGAATAACTCCGAAATACAGTGAAATGAATTGTAGCGTTCGTGCATGTTTTCGTTCACCTTAGGTTTATTATATCGAATAGTCAATCATTAGAGAAATATATCGAGAAAAATTGCGAAATACTATTGCAGTGAAGGCTATTAAAGTAATAAAGAACAAGAAATGTGTTACTCACGGTTTTATGCATTGCGATTTCACATGCGTATAAAATTACGTCGTGCTTACTACATTTTTATAGAGAAACTAGCTGTTGCCCACGACTCCACCTGCGTAGATGTTGGTTCTCAAGGTCTAATCTACACCTATACCAAATTTCATCATAATAAAAAACTATGTAGGTATATTGACCTATTGTCATACTGACAAAATATACGAAAAAAAACTTCTAATGGGTGGAGCTGTTTAGGAGATTTTATGTCTTAGAGACAGCTCAATGCTAAAGTGATGTTGCCGTGAGCGAAGCTAACGTGAAATAAACCGTTAAAACTCTGCAGTATGATGGTAGTCATACTGTGTTCTCGTTCACACTCACTGTTGGTGCATTTCCGGTTGCACGAATGCGCGTCAGTGTTGGCTAATTAGCCGAGTTTTGGGTTGAATAGTCTAACAGCCACTATCATATGTAACTCTGTTTAAAAACAGTTATTGTATGAGATGTTCACATTATCTGAAGAATATAAAATAAATTTTAAGTGAATTTTACCTAAGGGTGTCGTGATATTTTCCTTACAGTACTGCAGTGAGTCAGTTTATGAAGGAGATTACGGACGGATTTCCAAACTAGAGTTTGGATTGACATACCGTGACCTAAACGTGTCTGAAACACACAAGTTCGTATTAGCCGGCAAATTGAGGGGGTTTAGTTGCACGCTACGACTCTGATTGTCTACGTACATATGTTGTTCGCTATGTACAGTCAAGTTCTTAATACCCTCCCTATCTTAAGGTCTATAATCCTTTGACAACCTAAGTCTAATTTATTTACTATTATTAACCTATTATGTTATGTAACGTATTAACTTTATCACTAGATGGCGTAAAGGGTCACTCCAAACAATTTTAGTTTCAAATTATCCAGGCAATTCTGGAGCCCACTGTACAACGTTTCTTCATTTCGTTTATAAACACCATATTGCCCTAGTATTGTTAATAAAAAATGGAACCCATTATCCATAGCGCTGAAATATACAGTAACAAATCTTGACTTTATTGTGGTTACAAAGTAACAGTTTTTAACGCCAAGACTGATTGCTTCTGCATTTAGTGCTAGATCGTCGAGAGGTTGCCTTTTTGCATAGAAATTGGCTATAAAAATGCTTGGCCACTCTCCGTTAATGGCTTGAAGAGTAAAACTTTGTTTGTTATTAACATTCAAGAGTCACCTCGAGTGTTACTTTGTTTTCAATTTATCATCGTCTTAGCCATTTTTCTATTTGAGGATGTCAACTTGTAGCTTGGGATTTACTTACTCTTTCTCTTTTTGGTTTACCTTATACGGCTTTTATGTAGAACAACTAATCTCCCTCGAGAAAAAATCCTGCGCGAATCAGCAGGTTTGGTTTTTAACTGGCGGGTGAAGTTGGTTAGATCAGATCTGCCTATTTTATTTCGCATACCATTTACTTTAGGTATTATTATTTGTACGTGATAAAATTCAGTTTTGCAAAGGCCTCAAAACAATAAAACGGTGTTCCTAAGGTTCAATGTTACGGGTTCAAGTAATAAAAACTTTAACTACAGAGTGCCGAACCCCATCTAACCGATGGCCCTTTTTCTTGGGTTTCCCTTAACAACTTACCCAAGTTTGTGTGCAGCTGACACTTCGCCATAACAATAGTTATCAAAGAGTAAAAGAAAAAAAAAAATTGTTTTTATACCAAACTATGAACTTTTCATGCATAATTGTCTTAAAACCGACATGCTGTTCGGAAACACTCGTTTTTTAAAACTATCAGTCGCTGCGACTTAAATAAAGTAAAAAAGTATGATGTCATAATTTGAAATTATAAAATTCTACTTCTTACTACATGTTCTATTCAAATTCATTTGGTATGTAGCCTACTACCGAATTTCTAAACCGAATTTGTAAACAATTAATTGCATAAAGAAATTTACAAATTCTAATTACTCCTGCTAGTAATTTCATCATCTATTTTTATGAGCAAACCCCCTTTAACTATTCGGCAATAGCTTTAATTTTGCATAATTTTATCACAATAATTGAATAAGTTGTAATGATAGAGCAACATAGTAATAGCACTCATACGGTCCAAGATTCTCGTCACGCTCATCTGTCTTTTAGAAATTCATGGGCGTATTAGAAATTAATGATCACAGCATACTTATGTATGGTAATGAAAATCATCGCTCTTAATCTGAGAGTTCTTCCTAATGATCTTGGAGGTTTGTGAAATTTACGCACTAACACCAACGAGGTGGTCAATCGCCCATCTAACTGCAGACATATTTAGTGGAGGTTCTTCCCCTCTTTTTATAGATTTCTTGTAAGTATGTATTTGTACTAGAAAACATTGCTACACACTAGGGGGAGAGGGAAGGGGTAACCATCACATGCAAATCGGACATTTCAGGGCAGACGGAAACACGGTTGAAAGATATGAACTTACTTCAGTTTTTTTTTCATTGGGGTTTGGGCCAAATGAAGTGTCAATTCATCTTCGGACCCGATTGTAGGATAGATGCGTTTCTTAGTACCTATTGCCAGAAACATCAGTTGCAACATCAGAATAAGTTTTATTTTAGGTCAACTGAAGTCTTTAGAAAAAATCACCTAAATTAATTTGGTATTATTTTATTTCACCCTTGCCATTTCTATTCGGAAGTAAAATTGAAACGTGGGTGTTAATTATATTCAGAACAAATTGTGTTTGCTTACCTACCGTAATTATATGTAAACAACATTTTAATAGGTTTACGTTTATTTATTTTCCTGAAAACCTTATTTTGAATTTTGGATAAATAAACGTACGTATTCATGGTTTATTTTTCTTTGTTTATTTATTCTGTTTAACTAGTATGGTGATAAATAAAACGTAGGTAGTTTATTTTTATAATAGTTCCAATATGTGGTTATTGAATTAAATATATTTTTAACACATTCCATCACAATTTATTTTATATTATTCTGTCCCGTAACCAGTTAGCCAGCCGTGGCTGCTGAAATCAATTATTCCAATTATCAAATAGTTTCATCCTTTTTGATCTTACAATAAAATATGAACACAAACCATTTACTACCCGTAAGATTTTAATGAATCTGTAAAGCACGTCTCCAACCGCACAGCTGAAAATAATATCGCACTCCTGCGAAGTCGATCTATGGGTCGCCTTGCCCGTAATAATTTTATCTCCATTGTATTTCTGCTCAAAATGGAAATCTCTATATCTCATTTCTGCCACTACCAATGCTATACGTATTAATATAATACTAGCTGTCACTACATGCTGTCCGCATTCAATACTGATTCAATTCTCGAAGCTATCAATGCTATACGTATTAATATAATACTAGCTATCGCTGCATGCTGCCCGTATTCAATACTGATTCCATTCTTGAAGCTATCAAGAATCTATTCCCAGATTAAAAGTATAAGGGACACTCATAGAAGACAAAACACTAAGTTTTGCGAACTTCCGCTAGCTTTTGCATGTCAACTCAGTTTCAGAAACGACTCATCTTATTGGGTACGATTCATTTCACGTTGTGAGAGAGGTGCAATCCATCTTGCTGGTCTGATTTGATTGTACCCACTGTGGAGATAAATAAAGAAACTTTTGATTGCCAAAACTACGAAAGCATAACACTGGACTCTGAGGAACGCATCTGTTTTTAACTTTTCGCTACTTATTTTCCACCCACACGCCACATCGTTCCCGGCAGAGTAGAATTTGGACCATCCCTTCTCTTCCAATGCAATGTCGTACAAAACAACTAAGGGATAGGGCTGATTAACATCAGATAGTTATATACAGTCCAGACTCAGCCTCATATGAATCCCTTGATTCAAAAATAGTGCCCGGAAGATGCAAAAGGCTCACTCCTAAAACGTGGAACCGAATTTTATGATTGGTGAAATGTGGGTGTTAATTCACCTCTGCCTAACCCTCCGGGGATAAAGGCGTGATTAGATGTATGTATGTACTTATTGTCAACATAAATCTAACAGACATACAAAATACATCTATGTTATTGATAAATATCCACGAATTATACAGCAAAAATGTGAGTTATGAACATCCTATCATTCGAAGGTAGACTGAAACCAATACGCTATCATTTATTGTCTTTTTGCCTCTTTACATAGTTTTCAAAGGGCCACTCTATCTATTCCTGTTAATGCGGCACCTATAAGGTGTCTAAGGGACAGCCTTTAGACACCCTAAGGTGCCGCTCTATGGCTATCACACGTACTACAGTGAACATAGAGACCATGCAAAGCTGACCAGTTAATGATGTTAGACTCGATCACTATAACGCCTGTTCTGAATCCAACCAAGAACATTATTTGATGAAATAAATAAATAAAATTTCTGACTTTTTGCAGATTTATATCAGAAATAAAAGTATTGTAATTAATATTCAGTTAATAATCCTTTAATTATTAAAAAAATACCCATGAACAAAGTAACCTAGGATAATACAATTGATTAAACTTTAGATCATTAGCACAACGATAGATGTAGCAACTGCTGTGCATGGTGCCTCAGGTTCAATGTCTGAATCGAGTAAAAAGTGCTACCTATTGAGTTTATGCGTTAGGAAATTTTTGGTTGCAGCACGAAGCAAGCTAGCCCCCTATTACATACAGCCGAAATCACAATTGACGCAATATGTAGTTAATACAATGCGTCTTCAGGATTACAGACGTATTAAAAAAGAAGACTTTGAAATCGTATTGGCAATGATATTTATTCACACTTGCATAACAGTGACGAAAAATATAGCAAGGCAAGCATTTATTGCTATGTGAGAGGTTTTAGGTATTAATGACTTTAACGGGAACTTATCCTCATTTGGGGAACATGAAGGTCTACTACATCTTAATTTATGAGTTAAACGGATGGGGATACAGGAGAATGATAATGAACCAAAGTATTTTAGAAAAAATACATTGGTTTAACAGCAATACGGTTATACAAACAGAAAAGCACTAAGCTGTAATATTTTGAACATCTTATCAAATAGTAACTGTTAAACAATGCAGAATTCGAAACAATTCTTAAGTCACAGTCAGAACAACAAAATGTAGGTTTACACAATTATGCAGGAATGCAATTAAAATTTTCTACATGCAGTAAAAAAACGAAAGCAACATTTATTCAAAATAATATAATAAAAATTTCTAATTTTAAGTTAAAGAACGTAATAAACTCACCAAAGGTTCCAGTGACAATCCAATAAGACAGAAATAAATCACAACAGAAACACAGAAATGAATGATACAATGAACACCACGGGATAGGGTTACAAAACAATATAATAAAATTAAATCACCAGGGTCAAACAGGATCGCACAATCAAACAAAACGTGGACGCACCATGCACACAATTACCTGGAAATGTCCAGGATTCGGCCTAATAGTTACGACGTTTCACAATCAATGCGTGAGTGTTGTAATATTTACGTAATTTTTTTTTCAGCTTGTCAGACGATAGGCGCGATGTAGTCACGTCGCAACCGAATGTACCGCTCCCGGTGAACGCACGGGCCGCACTGCTTGCCCGTAACGGCAAAAGGTCGTTCGTTACCCACATTCTCTTTCCGCGCAAGCCTTCCCAAGTTAGAAAGAGACAAAACACTTACAGACTCACTGAGCTAGGCGTGCGAGTGAGACGAAGGCAACACAGCCTCACAGGAAAACCCGAACTCAAGTCTTGATAGTTCTAACTTAAGACCATGCTTTGCCTTTGTGAATTATTTGAAAGGTATATTCATTGCACAAGCATTTATTATGTGTAAACGGAAATAACAAAAACGTTCTAATTGTCAAGTGAATGAGTAGCTTTGCAAGGTAAAATTTCAATTGCCTTAGAACTTTGCGTTTGTATGGCATGAATTTTATTCCCCTAACCCTATGAATAATGTGCATATGCATACGCCTAAAGATGTTGCAAATAATAACATTGTAATTAAACAGATTTTGATAACATTGTGCTGATTTACCCTCTCTCTTAGTTTACGTTAGGTGTTTGTGGCGTATGATTGAAACAACAATAAATTATCATGATCTTATAAGAACAAAATGAGACTTTACAGAAGTATTCTTCATCGTATCTTTGGGACCCGTTTTATGTTGCTATAAGTACAATGAATATTACTCGTACTATGCAGGAAACACAAAGTAAAACTATGGCAAAATAACCATATTTTCACAAACAAATGAAGAAAAGTGACTTCTCCTATTATCTAGGTTTTTTTATTGCCATACTCTCAATTATTCAGACTTTTATTGAAAAAACCGGCATGTCTAGAAAAGACTTGAAGTGTAATGAAGTGTGAAGCTCAAGACCAACAATGACGGCGGCGCGGCGCACTTTGGACGCCCTCTAACTCATATAGCGGTTATAAATTAAGTCAAGACTTTCAATTATTAATTTAAGCATATAAAGGTAATAAAGTACCTGTAGCAATTATAACAAGATTTTACATAAGTACTTGGCATAAGGCTGTATGCATATAATACACTCGTATTATTAAAAATTGTTAATTCAGGAATTTTCGAAACGCAATTCCACCAAATTTCCAAATTGCAATTAGGCAGGTAATGGCAATGACAGAGGAATTGATTAATTGATTTTACATAATGAGGAGTACATATTATTATTGATCTTTAATTAAAGATGTTATCAAAGTTATTTACGTTAGAATAAAACTACTAAACCGCCTCAACGAAGTAAAATAAACAGTCTCTTTTTTTTATACCACTTAGTTGGCAGACAAGCACACGGCCCACCTGATGGAAAGTAGTTACCGTGGCCTATGGACGTCTGTAACACCAGAGGAGTCACAGTCGCGCTGCCAACCCTGTAAATACAGAGTTTCTGTGCCGTCAGTAGAAGACAAATCAGGACAAGCCTTTAGTCTTCCCACTGACGGAACCAATTCTCCAGTGAGCTCTGGCTACCCTACTCACCGCTGGGAACACAACACGAAGTTATTATAACCACGGTATTCTGTAGGGTGGAGGTACTTCCCCAGTCGGACTGCTCAATCGGGCGGATATACCGCCGTGTCCTACCTCTTTATTTAATAAACACTAAAGATTGAACAATGCTCACAAGAATTATCTGTTTTTTAATACAAAATGCTAGTAAAGAATAATATTCGTATTCTGAGATAGGCTCTCGCCCTTCGTAACCGTAGCTTCGACAATTTATAGGCCCATAATACAAAATTGTAATAAAATCAGATCATAAGGATAACATTATGTAACGAAACACAATATACGGTTTATAATATCAACTCCTCCGTAAGTCCCGCGAGGTTGTAGTCTTCAAAATATGTAAGTGTATTAGGAAATAAAATCCTATAGGTGTATAAGCATAACTGTATTATATATAACTATTACATCTCTTTGAAATCGTGTTCAATTAATACGAAAGTAAATAATGGGTACCTACCTTTTTTTATTCTGCGAAAAATCCCCACGCATACCCCCCTTGTCGGAGTCGGCGAGAGAAGTTATATCGGACTTGAACCGACTAATCGACTAAAACGCACGCCGTTTGAGTGTCATAGGTTGCCGAAGGTGAAGTTTCCGGAGGCATATATATACCTAGCACCCCAGCCGACACAGGGCCATCTCTTTCGAGCTGGCCCTCTTCAGTGTTGATTCCGCGGAGTAAACATCTAGTCCCCGGGCATCTAAATAAATAAAATATGATTCTAATATTAATTCATCCAAGCTTTTAGTACCTAAGTCAGTTCATCTTATTTAGCTTTTTTCGAGGGAAGATAAATCCATATTTTATTAAACATTCATTAAAGGCAGCTGAGGTTTGGGTTCTAGCTTGAGCCATGCATCTGAGACGGAGTCAGAACTGTATATCTGATGTAAAAAAAGTCTATCCTTAGTCTCCTTGTACGATACCCCATGCGGTAACGTACAAGGCGACTAAGTGTGAGGTGGCCCAAATTCTACTCTAGTGGGAGCCTCCATTTAAATGTGTGAGCGAAGCATACAATACTCTGGTCAATATACAAATCCAAAGCTACCCGTTCCCGTATCATACTGCTGATACCCGGATCGTAGATGGGTGGATTATGGTGCGCATTAACATCCCACCTGGTTCCCCAAAGGGAACAACAACAAATCTCAAATAAAATCCGATAACAAATAACTACGAAACTCAAACTTAGGCTAACGTAAGGAGGTAGGACACGGCCGGTATATAAGGAGGTAGGACACGGCGATATTTCTGCGGAATTCTCATTCCAATTGAGCAGTCCGACTGGGGAAGTACCTCCGCCCTACAAAATACCGCGGTTATAATAACTTTGTGTTGTGTTTCCAGCGGTGAGTAGGGTAGCCAGAGCTCACTGGAGAATTTGTGCTGTCACTGGGAAGACTAAAGGCTTGTCCTGCTTTGTCTTCTACACTGACGGCACAGAAACTCTGTACTTACTGGGTCGGCAGCGCGACTGTGACTCCTCTGGTGTTACAAACGTCCATAGGCCACGGTAACCACTTTCCATCAGGTGCCTCGGCCTTGCATGTATGTGTGTTGCTCGGTGTTGCATCGGCCTACCTGATGCAAAGTGGTTACTGTGACCTATGGCCGTGTGCAACATCAGAGGAGTCACACTCGCGTTGCCGAGCTTGTAAGCATAGAGTGTTTTTGTGCCATCAGTGTAGAAGACAAAGCAGGAAAAACCTTTGGTATTCCTCCATGATAGCACATAAACTCTCCAATGAGCTCTGGCCGCCCTACTCACCGCCGGGTACACACGAAGTATTCTGTAGGGCAGAGGTACATCCCCATGCGAACAACTCAATTGGACAGAGATCCTCCAAGATTTCTCCTGCTTCTTCCCAAATTTCATGATTCTAGCTCAACGGGAAGTACTCTAAAGCACAAACTACTAATTTAATACATTCCACGTATACTGCCGCTTTGTGGCACAAGTACGCGCTTTAATTCAGTTTCGTACGGAACCTTTAGTGTGCGAGTAAGTCGTACTTGACTAATTTTAATAGATAATTGAACGATCTTAAACTTTGTTCCAGATATTTTTTTTATAAAACATACCATTTTGCTGATAATCGCCAATACCCCTTTTTATGACATTAGACCCCAAATAAAAAAAAAAACCAGATGTCCGATCGATGAGTACTTTCATATTTCATTTATGATGGTGTTTGCAATAATCCTACGAATTTTTAGCTGGGTGCGAATTATTGTGCCTTCACTTTTTTACATAACATAAACTCACGCCTATATCCCCGAAGGGGTAGGCAGAGGTGCTAGCACCCACATTTCGCCAGTTCTTTCTTTATGTTTAGGTCCCAATGTAATAAGTGGCGAGCCTATTGCCATTAACCGGGCACTTTTATAATTTGGTTTATATTGACCGGACTAACTAATTACTACAAAATTTCATTAATTACATTTTTTTTTTGAATTTGAATGCCTACTTCTGACCTGGTTTTATAATAAAATTCAACATTTCAATACGCATTTAGCTAATACAGCAGGGAATAAGTATAATAAATAACATTTATCACAACGTCAAATATAATGAAATGCAATTACGTTTAACGAAATGACGATACAATTGCTTTAATATTACTTTAGAAATAAATGTTTTGACCTTCGACGTAACTTTGGGAGAACGTTTCTACCTACACATTTTTTGTATTAAGAAACAATTACGTGGTACATTGAGCTTCTCGTATATTTACATAACAATAAAATATTTTAAACCTGATGAAAATATTTCTATCATAATTATCTATCACAATACCAAGAGAATACAGTTTATTGTCTTCCATGTTTCTGCAACAGAAAAGGAATTTTAAGTATGTGATTGTATACTGTCACCACCGGTATAAATATTATTTACCAACTATTATTTTTATTAACAGAAATTGAAAAACGTTAAATTTGTTAAAAAATATATATTTTAAATTTGTTATAAAATATATATGTTAAATTTGTTATAAAATATATATTTTATAACAAATTTAACGTTAAATTTGTTATTTCTATATAACAAATATATATATAACAAATTTAACGTTAAATTTGTTATACTTTGTTATAAAACAAATTTAACGTTTTTCAATTATTTATTGATTTATTTCAATGAAAATCTTTTGATCTTGTTTGTGTTTGTGTTAATTAACATCTGAGGGCTAGCGAGTGAGGTTTTTAGCATTTTCTGAAGGTTACTGTACAGAGCTAGTGAGACCGTGATCATGAAATATCTTTACTAGTCAAGTAGAAAGTGTCCACTTCATAGCACTTTAGAAAAGTCTATCAATTTCTTCGAATATAATGGTAGACAAGTCATATCAAGTTTATTCATTTAGTTACCGGCAGATTAGAATTTGAACCAGCCCACCTCTTCCCATGCAGTGTCACCACCAATGACTTTTCGAAGCTTTTAGTAATATAATAATTTTGAAGTTATGTGTGTATTTATTACAGGTTTATAAGTACCCGGTTAATGGCAAAAGGCTCGCCACCTATAACATTGGGACCTAAACATAGACTGACGAAATGTGGGTGCTAGCACCTCTGCCTACGCCTTCGGGAATATAGGCGTGAGTTTATGTTATGTTACTACGTAATCATGATCAAACAGTTAAACAGTTATGAATGAAAATTGGTACATAGATAGATCATTTTCTGGATTACTTAACCCATAGGATACTCGAGGAACGATACCAAAATTAAACCACCGGGCGGAGCCGCGTGCATCGTCTAGTTTTTAATTAGTTTTATTAACAGAGGTATTTCGACCAGCATGGAAAGATGCACAAATTACTAATCTTTGGCATAATCTTTAGCATACTGCTTTAAAATTTCATTCAAAAAATTTAATATGCCGACTAAGCCGAACTTTTTTGCCAAGCTCATATAGCTGTCTATCCGTTTTCTGCTAAATTTTAATATTATCTGCCTTCATCATTTTATGTCTTTGATTCTATTAAATTTTGTACAGACTGCTTGATATTTCGCCCTGACACACATACAAGGCACTTCGCTAAAATTAAAAATGCCAACGTGTTTCTCAACATTTGCTATTAGTCAAATACTGAATTCTTTTTAAAATATATTATTTAATTTGCCCTGCCTGTTAGTACTTCTAAATTAGTAGTTGAAATTTTACCCCCTACCCGTTGACCGATCGTCATATTCTATTATTATTATATTCTATTTATCTATTCATTATATTCTATTTTACTTTACTACTATCAATAAAACTTTTTAAATGTTCTAAGTGTTTATTACACTTGCTACTATTATTTATAATCTGCGAAAATAGCAAAAAGTAACATAAAAATACAAAAAGCCGCGATAGTCGTGTAGAATCACCAGCGAAAGTAATTGTTCGATCCAATATGATCAGATTGAATCTATCATCACAAATCACAAATCACTGACATTCTTAGGACACTTACACTGAACACATACACACGCAATCCACATTTTACTCTCTCTCACACACACACACACACACACACACACACACACACACACACACACACACACACACACACACACACACACACACACACACACACACAAATACATAGATTACCCTCAAAAATACACATACTCATCGAATAAAACAGGGTAATTTATCTGTAAAATGTAACATTGCATTGTTTGAAAGGTCTTTTCTGTATTCCTTTTTTGTACCAAAATTATTTTTTTCCTGTTTTTACATTTATTTTATAAACCATATAATTGATTCCACTGTGGAAGGAACTGTCTCTTGAGATATAGGTTAAGTGAAGTTCGGGAGACAAATATTTAACAAAATGATACAATAAAATTTAAATATTTATATATCTACTACATAAGTTGCTGTATTGTATTCAAAACTGCAAATTTTCATTTTTTTTTGTATCCAATGGTATTCGAAGATTCGATAATTTCACGAACAAGTGAAAGCAAAAATGTAGAAATTATTATCCACGGATTATCCTATCACAAGTACCTACCTAATTATATCAGTTTATTCATTCACAGCTCCGTTCACAACAAAGGACCTGTTTACAAATTACAAATAATTAGTTTGGACGGTAGCGTTATTGCATCATTGATTATTCAACAAAATTGGTTACTGCGGTGGTGTTACAACAAAATAATTAATAAGACCAGTATATGCTGGCCCTAATTAATATTCATTGCAGTAATGTCATTTTATATATTGAATGTTTGACTTTGGGATATTTAATCGCTTTATTTTGCGAAGCTAGGAAGAAATACCAGTGATACAGTGGTACTAAAAATGTGATATTAGATAGGAATTGATCGAGAATTATAATATTTGTAAGTTTTTTTTTTTTTTTAATCTTTATTTATTTAGGAGCTTTTGGCCAAAATAACCATGCCAGGTCCATCGTACCCTAAATTTACATTAGTGAGATTACATAATTGCTTATTATAATTACATGAAACGCTTTAAATATAGGTAGATAGGGTATATGTAGCATACCAAGTTATGTAGGTAGTAGGCTACATAACTTAGTATGCTAAGAAGCTATTAAGCTTTCATACATCATTTTATAAACTATAAAGGCAGCTTCAGACAGAGGACTGGCCAGAATACTATTGAAACTCCCAACATCCATTGATCGTATATTAAGTTCTTCCACTATAGTCGCTCTCAGTTCCCGTGTTCGCACGCACTCCACCAACAGGTGATGTACACCCTCAGGAGTGCCACACTCAGCACAATTTGGACTGGCACTTTTCCCCATAAGATATAAAAACCTATTGAGTGGGGCATGTCCGGAGCGAAGTCTATGAGCTATAATCACATATTTTCTATGGATGTTGGTATTGACAAACCAAGGAATATGGGGAGGTTCACTTTGTATCGTTTTGTACCATATACCTTTATTGAGCGATCGTTCGTTAAAATACTCTTTCCATTCTAATTTATACATAGCCTTATATTTAGACAAGAGCTCAAAATCACTTGATAATATATTAATACTATTTCCTTCAAGTATAGCTTTCTTGGCCAGCCAATCCACCCTCTCATTACCAGGTAGTCCAACATGTGACGGAACCCATTGCAATATCAGTTGAATATCATTTTCCATGAAGTGTAGAATCTGTTTCATAATAACATACGCTATCGATACACCTCTGTGACCAAAGGCGCATCGAGCTATATGTTGAAGTGCGCACCTGCTGTCGACAAAAACTACACTTCTACTATTATCAGATGTTGCCTGTATATATCCTAGTGCTTCCGATATTGCAACGAGCTCCGCCGTCATTACACATAGGTCACAGTTCATTATTTTATACATATTGCCTTGGTCATTATTAGAATCATAGAAAGCAGCTCCACAAATACCATTTTTTTTGGAAGCATCTGTATAGACTTTAAGCCAACCGCTGTATATACTACTTTCTCTTAGTACACTACATCTTAAGTAATTTAACTCATAGGAACCCTTACTGCATTTTATTGCGTCTAGATGGTCTCTTATCACATTTTCAATGTTTATATTGGAAACCCACGTGTCCAAGCTAAACATCTCTAAAGGAAAGCTCGACGATATCATTTCATTTTTAGTACAATTGTATATAGTGACAAGTAATGGAAGCTTTTTATTTTGCCAGTATCTTCCGCTACAGTAGCTGGCTAAACTGTTCAATCCTTCTATTGTATTACTATTTTTTAAGGACTGAGCTTTCAAACAGTATTTAGTAGCTATATAGTAGCTATATATATTTGTAAGTAGGATAGAACATGTGCAAGTTAAACTGCATGTATTGTAAACTCTCAATGATTGTAGTGTGACTGCATGCAAACGGAAAGAGAAGTCAACATAGAAATTCATTATGTTTTTATTTCTTAGTAGCCTATAGTTTAACACTGGTATAAAAACTTCGTATCGGTAACTTCAGAGCAGGAAGGAAGGCCAAGAAAGCAATTACGAGACTTGTGACTTACTATTTTCACAGAACTTCATCGTTCGTGACTTGGCGTAGGTGGTTATTTCAACATAGTGTTGTGTTTATAAACTGTCTTTCTCAATATTTGTTCAACTACATTCTTAAATAATTTTAATCATGACCATAGCGACCATAGGATACGTCCAAAGTTTGTACTTTAGAGCCCGGGAACTCGCTTTATGTTTCTGATTAATGTTTCGACTTTGTCAGAAGCGACTGTCGTCTTACCTCTTAACCTTGATAAGGAAGGATGTGACAAAACCTCAAATGTAATATAGCAGACGCATCACCGCACGCGCAACGATACAATAAGGAGGCAAAGTGCGGACAAAGTGCATCAACTAGCTGGTGAGCATGGCTCGGTCCTCAAGGAAGTTGTAGGGCCCCTGCACACCTTGAAGATATGGACAATGAACATCATATGTACGAACAAACGTTAAATGTTTACTTGATTTGGTAGTAACTCATTTTAATGTCTGTCTATTGTGTTACATTCGCACGGCTCGCCACTGTGAGATACATCCTCGAGCATATCTTATTACATCTATTTCCTTTTCATTTGTTTCGTCACGTTTGATATTTTGAAACTTTATGTTACCTTTTTTACTTTTTGTCTGTTAAAAATTAGGTCAGCTGAGTGATTGCTTGCAAACATATCTAAGGCAGATGATTGGCTGCTATGTCGTACGTTAGGAGGGTTATTTCCAGCAGTGAACTACTATAAGCTAATTGATAGATTGACATCCAAGAAAATGTGTAGTACACTATTGCGCAAATAGGGTACCAATTTCCTGTTAGAATATCCGTATTCTCTGTATGTGGTTCCGGCCATTTGACTGGAAAAATACCTCTACCATTATTTACAGGGTTCTCACAGGGTCGGCAGCACCGATGTGACTCCACTAGTGGTACACACGTTCATAGGTCACGGTAACCACTTTCCATCGGGTGTGCTTGTCTGCCACCTAAGTTGTATAAAAAAAGAACTTAGTCATAGTTTGAGATTCACTATACTACTTACATAGGTACACATAATTGTGTTTCTAAATTAAATCATTTTTTTCTGGTTCTTAATTGTTGTCTTTCCTTGTCATCTATCCGTTACCTTTCTTACTTCGTTATCATCTTAGTGATGTTTCCAGTTAAGTCCAAGGCTATCACCGCGAAGTCCGATTATGACTTCTCCTGCTTAGTTTAATATTTAATATTATATTAATATTTAATAGTAATAGTTAAATAGTTCAGTTTGTACGGTTATTATGGCATTGACTGCTATTTTAACTTCCAACCCAACATCCCAACTGTTTTAACAACTCAAAAAATATATTACGTGGGGCCGAAAACAATGATTAGTAAAATGTGGATGTTAATTCACCACTGCCAAACCCGTCTGGGATAAAGGCGTGATTATTTGTATGTATGTAATAATCGTAGTAGGTATACAATAAGTTGAATCTAAATCCGTTTGGAAATAGTTTGAACGGTACTAAAATATTACAGAGGTATCTTCTTAGCTACGTCTTTCTTTTAGTGATTAATAATAAATGCTCTCTTCATATATTGCAAATACATAAATAAACGCTAGTGTTTAAAAAGATTCTTCACGTGACTTTTCGCTATATATGTGACAAAATATCCAACGCAATTTCTTTTTGCTGACGTGATACCTACGTGAAAACGTTAAGCTAAAATGTATTTCACTCCCACATTTCGTCAACTATCTGAAATAATGTATCGAATGAAGACCTAAGTGGAAACGTTTTTCATTTTTTCTAATATATAATTCTGTATAGTAGTGAGTTGTTTGTGTTTCTCCTATACTAAAGGTACATTCATTTAGTATGGGAGAAACATAGACCATTGTTCAATTCATTATCGCTTTTTGAAATTGAAGCAGGTGTGGGTTCTAGAAATAAAAGTGTTGCTTACGAACACATCTGCTGTTGTTCCTAATTGTGTTATTTGTTACCATACAGAATTTTATGTAATGGCAATTATAGTTTTTAATTAATCAATAAAATATTAGAAGCATACCATTAAGGCAATACTACAATTAGATAATTAACAAAAACGTAGGACGAGGTCCAGAACTTATGGGATAGTTTATATTTTGAATAAAGAATAGCTTATAATCCTATAAAAATTGTTTAGGAGACTAGACACATCAACACATTAATGGTTATTATGACTGTGTACCCTTTTCGCAGTGCTCTACTTCTCATAAATCTTCAAGGATGAATTAGATATCCATTTATGGTAAAATAAACTTGTATGCCATTGTTTAGAATTAAAACTCTCCCAAGACTAAATACAATACCATGGTAAATATATCAATAACTATAATAGTAATAATATAAATTACGTTGATTTATTATTTATTATTACGTTGTATCATATCAACCTATATTATATGCAACAAATAATGCTCTTGGTCAGCATACGGAGAAAGCATTAATCTCATCTATCATTCAAATTCAATTTAACCGCATGTTGAGAAGTGCTACAGTTTATAAAATACAGTTACATTTATATCTCAATAAAATTTTATTTTCCGAATTTAAGAAGGCCACGTTCTTGCACTACAATGTCGGAGTAGATGCGGAACTAGTGTTGAATGCCAAAGAACCTTGCACGGAACCATGATGCAGTTTAAATATAACTATAATGTAAGGTTAACGCACTTACAGTTTTCACCACAGAAATGTATTAAAACAGAATATTGCAAATTGAGTTATTTTACGGATTAACCCATTGTCGACCCACTGTTGAACAACTATGGCCCAGTACTGAAGTTGACCCATATTCAAACTTTCAACATAATTTTGACACAGTATCGGTGGAGGGCGTAACCACTAAAACTATGTGGAGTAATTTAGATACTGGAAAAAAGTAGAGTAGGTTGTGCATTATACATTATAAATATTTAGTAAATAATAATTACAAATTATATATGTAGTAATTATATTTATTACAGTCAATTTTGAACATCGCCTGATGACTAAACCTACTCGACAATAGAACAAAAAAAACTTCATTAAACTTATTAGTTACATAAACAACTGTGACTGTCATTGTAATACATAAACATTGATATTATTTGCAAAGACATTACTTGATCACAGATTAGGATTAGGATTAGGATGCATTCATTGGTACACATTTGAATACACATTTGGTATGCTTCTAATTTATTGGTTAATTAAAAACTGTGATTTATTTGAGAGATTAAAGTGATTTATTTGAGAAAAATATCCTACAATGTGAATCGTGAAGAAACATTGTATTGACAGTTTGAATGATCATCATCTTTCTTTGTGATGTTCTTGATTGCATCCGAGGCGTTCATCACAGAACCCGTGGTCTGCTTACTCCTTTTCCTCTTAATTTGACTTATGGTTGTTATGGGAACGACTACTGTATCGCCTCCTATACCCTATAGGATAACCTACGTTAGAGCCTGATCTGTCAATCATCAAGTGTCCCAGTTTGCATTTTTGTGATTGGTTTGACACTGAAGATCTTGCAGAGGCCTCATACACTGAATTATAACATATACATATAATATATTGTTTCACGGTGGAAAGAGCAAATTCTACTAATTTATTTCTTTGTGTTAAAACCTCCTCAGCACTTACGTTTACTCATTGATTATTTGCTAGTCTGTGGTAACCAAAATGTATTCTTTGTACAACGAAATGCGTTTAGAATAAATTAAACCTTGGTTAATCTTGTAACCATCTGATGTTCTAATTCCGGTAACACAATTTTAATGATACCGCGAAATCGCATGCAACTGCGAATGATAGAGTAAAACTATTTCGTATGTTAAAACATAATCATATTGTATTAATGTTTGCTTAATAATATATTGACCCATCTCTATTAGCTAATTGCTGAGTAGTTTGTAATAATTTCAAAGTCATGCGAGTAGAATCTAACTTAAATGGCTATTAAATATGAACCACTTTAGTTTTAACTTAGAGGCACTTAAAATGGGTAACCTCAAATTTGCCTTGGCTATCGGAAGTAACAAAATCACCTTCAAAGGATTTTAATTCGAGGGAATAAAGTAGGTAGTTTGCCCCGGTTATTATTGATCTCGATAAAGTGATTTTCATTCATCGAGGCTGGTGCCGGCCGTCGTCGAGCGAAAGTGAATCGAGGGCATGTCAAGGTCCCCGGACGATTTTTTGCGCTGATCCAATAGTATACGAGTTCTGAAAGCGCTGGCTACCTTCATAAAGTCACGTATAGTAAGGGTTGATTCGTGACATGAAAATATAAAATTGTGTCGTATATGACCGTCCCTCAGTAGAGGCCCAATGGAGCCTAAACATTTTACTAAATATAAATTCATTTCACGAAACGTATTTTGGTTTTTTGGCAGTTCTGTTCAGTTTCTCAGTTAATTAAATTATTTTACCCGATGATTCAAGATAGTATTTGTAATTGCATAGTTGTTCTTTCAGTGTTGTCATCTAATCACCGTTTAATTTATTACTGTTAGTTTTATTTTTATCATTATTATTTATGTATTGTAAAAATACCAATACTGTTAGTTTTCGTAATTAAGAATTATTTTTGCAATGTTAGCTTCTTTTGATGCATTGAATTACATGTTAGTTAACTCGTTAGATACACAGAAATAAAGTACCGAAAAGAGGTAGAAAAGTATCAATATGTATGTATTATTTACCAAACGATATGTTTGATTGGGTTATGGAGAGGAGGCGGAAAATAATCCAAAGTTTTTTAGATATTTATTTATTTGGGAAAACTAACATATGTAATTATGTAACCTAAAGCGTTACCCAACAACAAACCCGGCAATTGAATTTAGGAATATATGCACCGCAATCTCATCACTACCACTATACCTTCAACACAGCCAATGCAAATAGAAATACATAAAATTTATATAATATGCAAAAAGCTGGAATAAACTATACTGCTCTTTTTTGTTCATGTGTAACCGTACCTCTATGCATTTTTAAACTAGTATATATATTTACTATTATTTTTAATAAGATGGGAAGCACACTCTCCGCGGTAGGTACTCTAACACAGCAGAATTCGTTTCGTTAAAACTTCTTTATTCTGTAAACTTCGCCTTGTTAGGATTCTCAGTTGTTGAATATTTTGCCAGGAAATTTCTTGTTTCCATTTTTATATATAATTGTCTACACGGAACATGACGTTGTCTCAGCATAAGTAGTTGAGAGGTCAAGCACCGCTCGCGTGGTCGACTGTTAAATATTCATTTTTGTACATTTTTTTTCTTTTAAATGGAAAAAATATGATGCTAACATTGTACTTTCAGGAGTTTGTCAGAGATTTACTGCAAATATCGTACCTACTGCAAAACCTGAAATTCTGCAATTTATCGCATTTGTAGTTGCAGTTAGGTGCTACAGCGATGTCAATGAACGCGTCAAATTTTAGTAGAAGGCTCTATTGTTCTCTACTTCCTGAAAAGTAAATGTAAATTAGAATCTATAAAGATAAGGATAATATAAATAAAATCACCTAATGGAGATCCGGATTTAAATTTGTTAAAAATCTCTGGTCCACTAAAATATTTAATACATTTTTTTTATACCACTTAGGTAGCAGACAAGCACACAGCTCACCTGCTGGAAAGTATTTACTGTGGCCTATGGACGTGTGTAACACCAGAGAAGTAATTGTTTTTATGAAAGCAGTTTACAGATCAATTTGCACAAGTCAAAATATTACGTGTATTTCATGCAATCCCCATATAAAATGAGCGACTCGGCAACAGTTCGACACAATAATATATTGCAACTAGCTGTTGCCCGTGGCTCCGCCCGCGTGGATGTCGGTTATCGTTTAGAGTTGAGTCAACGCTATTGAGCATAAAAAAATTCTAAAATATAAGTAACCTACGTTAATCCTTATTACATCAGCTACCTGCCAATAAAGTCCGTCTGTATGTCTGTTTGTTCCGGCTAATCTCTAAAATGGCTTGACCGACGTAGGCAAGTTTTATTTTAGAATTTTTTTATGCTCAATAGCGTAGACTCAACACTAAGCGATAACCGACGTCCACGCAGGCGTAGCCGCGGGTAACAGCTAGTCTTATATAACCTGCACCTCAAAATCCATTCTGGGGCGGATGCCTACGTCATAGTAGCTTTATGCATGCAAAGTCTCAGCCCGATCGTTTTTAAAATGACAAACTTTCATCCCCTATTTTATCCCCTTAGGGGCAAAATTAATCAAAATCCTTTCCTAGCGGATGTATACGTCATAACATCTACCTGCATGCAAATTTCAACTCGATGCATCCAGTGGTTTGGGCTTTGCGTTGATAGATCACTATGTCAGTCAGTCAGTCAGTCGGTCACCTTTGAGTTATTTATATATATATAGATGAAAATTAAAATCAAATGTCTTACACACTTTTACTATTCGTTCAGCAACCGAAAATTACATTATATTCCTTTATTTTATTATGACTGTAATGCTTAATTTTTCAAGATAGAATACATGTTCAAACAAAGTTATGCATTATTTTACAGAATATACGACGTTTTACAGGGATAATTTATGAAATTTCTTTTTCGAATTCGCATGCCTCGATAATAATATCTAAAGTGGTTTGCATCTGAGAAGTTTAATAAACAAACAACAATTTGCACAGAGAGTTTAACAAATATATAATGCGTTTTCATTTTTGCATTAATCTAGACAGAATATTGAATCACATCAGGCATACATTCAGAAGACAGTAGGGCAAATCAAAGGTATGTAATGTATCTATATCATGATCGCCTTAATTCCCAAATTCCCGTTAACATTATCGTAGAATGTAATTTTTTCCTTTTTATTTTTATACCACTTAGTTGGCAGACAAGCACACGGCCCATCTGATGGAAAGTGGTTACCGTGACCTATGGACGTCTGTAACACCAGAGGAGTCACAGTCGCGCTGCCAACCCTGTAAGTACAGAGTTTCTGTGCCGTCAGTAGAAGACAAAGCAGGACAAGCCTTTAGTCTTCCCACTGACAGCACAAATTCTCCAGTGAGCTCTGGCTACCCTACTCACCGCTGGGAACACAACACGAAGTTATTATAGCCGCGGTATTCTGTAGGGCGGAGGTACTACCCCAGTCGGACTGCTCAATCGGGCGGAAATACCGCCGTGTCCTACCTCCTTAGAACCTACCTACCTTACTTTCGCGGTGTGAATTCATAAATATAGTGGGCAGAAATAGTATTCCATGATTTAGTCGCGAAAAGTCCCGATTCTTTGTATAATTATGAATTATTGTAGAATATTGTATATTCCAGAATACAAGTTTTGGGCGGTCGCAGTACAAATTGATTACTGCGAAATAGTCAGAGGGAAATAGGTATATTTAATCCTTCCAGTGACGTTACTATCCGCAAACGTTATCCCCATTAATTGTACGGTTGATATAGTGGTTTAAGTGGTCACTTCATCATTTGTCACTTCGTAAAATGTTGTGATTTTTAAGTTCGGGTGTAGTTCATTCATTTTCGTTATGAAAATTTACTTATTATATGTATTACGAGTGAAATGTAGAATTCAGTTTTTGGCTTGACATATCTAAAAGTTAGCCAATTTGACTAATCGAAGCTTCCCGTGACCATAAGGCTGGCCTTTACCTCGCTCAAAGAATTGGCATCGCCATTCAGCGTGGTAATGCCGCCAGCCTCTTGGGCACGGTACCAGTAGAGATCGATGGGGAGGAATT
Source organism: Eilema griseolum (assembly GCA_963662185.1). Lineage (NCBI taxonomy): Eukaryota > Metazoa > Arthropoda > Insecta > Lepidoptera > Erebidae > Eilema > Eilema griseolum. The sequence continues at coordinate 13,544,748 of OY759232.1, read as the reverse complement.
TTTCGATGCCTAAAATTACAGTCTCCCTCTTTTTCTCTGTCCCATTTTTGTATATATTGTATTCTTATTTTTTTTTTTTTTTTTTTCTTTTTTTTGTATAGTTAGCATAGTTTTATATAAATTTGTAAGTAATTGTATATTATAATAGCATATTTTATTTAATGTAATCATATTATGTATCTTATAAATAAATTTGTGTCAATTAGGTAAATGCATTTTTGAACGAGTATAGTCTCTAGGTAAAACAAATATTCTAAGGTAGGCTGCATAATTCAAAATATTTGTTTTACCTAGAGACTTAATTTTCAACCTCGTAAGCAATGCCCATCTAATTCATGAATGCACTGCCTTTCCAATTGTTGTAAAATTGAAACCATTTTGTACATTCTAGTTATATTTTATATCTATATATATAAAAGAAAGTCATGTTAGTTACACTATTTATATCTCAAGAACGGCTGTACCGATTTAGCGGAAATTTGGTGGAGATAAATCCCTTCTGATTAATATGATATGTAACAACACGGAATAAAGCAATCATGGACACTTGCCTTTTATTGCAACAAATGCATTCTGATTATTTTATACCACTAATACCATGTATAGTATAGGAGACAGATTTACCGTTTTTCATAACGACTGCATTATTAGAAGTCACTATACAAATAGAATATATATTCTGTTTTTGATAGATTGGAAGACTCACTCACCACATCTCTGTGAATATCGAGATCTCCAGCGATGTCCACTATCGTAAATACTTGAAGGACAAGATCAAGCTGGCATTCAAACTTGGAGTGTTTAACAGAGCGAAGCAGTAATTCATTGCGGGGCAAAGATTTCTTCTTTATAAGTCGCAAGTCCGGCCTCATATGGAGTACTGCTGTCACCTTTTTGCTGTTGGAGCTTGACGCCTTCGACTTAGTGCAAAGGCGGGCGCTGAGGATCGACGACAATCTCGCACTCACCGATGACGGTGTGGAACCGCTGAGCCGAGGAGAGACTTTGCATCACGGTGCTCCTTTTGTCTCCTGTACAATGGTGTGTGTTCAGATGAGTTGTTCAATATGATGCCCACGGCTACATTCTATGCAATGCAATTTAAAACATTGTTCACAATCTGGTATGAAAGGAACTTCATCCCCCCAAACGTTTAAACTGTGGAATGAACTCCCTGTCGTGTACGGTATGCGGTTCTTCAAGAATGCCACTGACTCCCCTGGTGTAGCACACGTCCTTAGGCTACGGTAACCATTTGCGTCATCATCAAGCTGGCCGTGTGCTTGTCTACATAGGTATAAATAAAAAAAATAGTTATGAGAAATACTCTACTCTAGTCATATACTATACATTATGTGTATATCAAGCTTGCTAGCAAGCTCTGTTAAGCTCAGTTATAAATCAATCCGGAGCTTAATGGTACTCCCTAATGACCAGTTTGATCTAATTAATATACATAGGATAATATATTGAGGCTGATTTTTTATTCATTCATTATGTTTAAGCTTTCCCGAGTGAAAATAATATTTAATCGCAGTAACATTTTATTCTCTCCACTCGTAAAAGAGTTGCTATAAAAAGTGTTGTAGCGTCAGGTAAACAAATAGATCATACCTTATAATTAATGTCTATATAATACTATTAGCCCAGGCCCTGGCTGCACTCAGGAATAACTTCGTAAGCAGCGCCATCTGTCGACGCGAAAAATATAAACATAACATAACATAAACTCACGCCTATATCCCCGAAGGAATAGGCAGAAGTGCTAGCACCCACATTTTGCCAGTTTATGTTTAGGTCCCAATGTAATAGGTAGCGAGCCTATTGCCATTAACCGGGCACTTATAAACCTGCGATAAATACACACATAACTTCGAAAAGCACCGAAAAGTCATCGGTGTGTGCCATGGTAAACCCCGGGATCGAACCCGAGACCTCGTCTCAGCAGTCCATTGCCCAAACCACTAGGCTACCGCCGTAACTGAAATATAAACACCATTTTTAAAGTGGATTATTATCGTGTCAAAAGGTAAGCACAATTGATGCAGAACTCTTTGAATTCTTGACGTGCATACAAACCTAATTAAAACACCGTTTGCTCAGAAGTAGGCAAACACAACAGCCTGGCATCAGTTTCTATCCTTAGACACTTCACGAGTTTCCTTTACTGTCATTCGATCTTTTAAACAAAGTTGCTGGACTTAACTGCTTTTGATCTGCTTAATTTTCAATGTGACCATGTTTGATCAATGTGTATAATGTTCTGTAAAGTCTACCTTCCCTTCAACTCCGAGAAAAAAATGCCGTCAACCAGCAGGTGAGGTCAGCTTGGGGTTGAAAATCTTGAGTAGAATGTACCTACTAATATTATATTAATAGTATAAATAACAAAACCTGTAAACTACTAAAACGGTCACAGCATAAACTACTACATGGGAAGTTTCAAAGTACTCAAACAACAGTGACCACTTGAACACCACACGAACAAAACTAAGCTCTAAATAAAGTTAAACGAACATTTACGAGTTCCACCAGACTGGAGTACGAACACGAAACCTTTTAAAATATCGATGGTCTCGGGATTCTGTTTTTATTTAATCTTCCTGTAATCTGGTCGTAAAAAGGACTAGGTACAGGCCGCAGCGCCACCAAGCGACGTTCGCCCCCAGCAAAGTGCTCCAGAGCGCCACCCGTAAACTTTTTATTGTTTCCGGGTCACGGCGCGTCGACAATTCGGTTTTCCAATCAACATCTTTATAGTGATCGAAAGCGTGATACTGGCTATAAAATAGTAACTATTCGAAGGTATCAAATATGTTCCATACGTATCTCTTTAATAATCAATTTTGTGCGTTTAAGCATTTGAAACGAGAAGAACGTGAATGATTGCTATAATGTTAGGCCTTAGGGTTAGGGTATATAACAAACTTGAGAACAATACAATCGGGTATAATTTGAGTTTAGGTAATTGAAATAAATGGAGTATTCAGAATTCAAAATATGTTAGGCTAATCTTTGTGTTTCTTTTATATTTGAAACAATAATGATTTTTGGGCCGCAGGCACAACATGAGTAAATTTTCTTGTACAAGCTTTTTGATTATTTAACAATGAATGCCAAAGAAAGCTGAAGTAATTGATTAGTGAAAATATGTATTACTTGCTTAATTATAAATCCATTTATACTCATAATGAGTTCTAATTGTGCCGTAGGCCGAAAAAAGTTAAATAATTACACAAAATTTATTGAAAATTGAATTTCTCATCTGATAATGGTAAAAAAAATAATTGCTTCTTTACATTTGATTTGATTATGAACAGCAACCCGCCTTTGACAAGTGGTTTCATAGAATGTTACACAGATGAATTATTTCCTTTGATTGCTCTATTGTACCTACATAATTGTGACACAAATTGTAACAGATTTGGTTCGAAGTGATTTCGAAGAAATATCGATGAGTTCATTTTAAACTGCTGACTATTTTATTTATTTAATTCTTTATTGCACACACACAGCTGTACAGAGATCATAAATAAAACATAATAAGAAAATGTACAAAGGCGAGCTTAACTCAAAATGAGTTCTCTCCCAGCAAACCTTTGACTAGCAGAAATAGAGAAGCAAATAGTAATGGCATGACTACCAGTGAGTAGTTCTCTCAACTATGTGGCTGTTCATTTATCACGTGCAGCTCAACACGGTTCGGAAAAAATCACGAAATATCACCATGGGGGTGGTAGGGGTATCGTTAGATATTACTTTTATTTATTAAAAAGTGAATATTCTGTTATTTTTCAAAATGATTTGTACCAAAAAAATACACTACACACGTGATTTTTATTGTCTGTATCCTCACCACCATTGGGGAGGAGGTGTTAGAAAATTACTAAAAAAATTATTACGTGATTAATGGACAGCCCCCTAAGTTGCGTTTAACCTTTGATTCTGCATTAGCAGGACCACATATTAATCTATTATTTATACCGAATAGTACCGAATAGATGTACTGAATAGTCACCGTTTGGTCAGTAAAGCCGACTATCCGATACCATTCGATTCTAACCCTAATTGAGCCTCACCCGTCAGCGGACGCACCCAGCTTGCAGGGAAGATTAGCTTGACTCCGAAGGTCTTGGTGTGGCTCCATAAACCTAAACAAATACTATCGATTCCTTTGAGTGATATTTGATCCTTAAGTGAGTGAGAGATTAACTATTCTGGATTTCTTGTGTTTGTCCGTTTATTCTTTCCATGATAGACGCATAAACTGCTTAATGAATGGATTTTGATGTATTAGACTTAAATTTTTAATTAAATGTATCCTAATTGGTTGAAAAGATCCGGAGATTTGATCAAAAGTTGCAATAACTGATATTCACACGGGCGGTGCTGCAGGCACCAACTAGTAATTTTCTCTACTGCTATTTATACCCGATTTCATTGTTCTCAAGATTGTTATGTACCCTAACCCTAAGGCCTAACATTATCGCAATCATTCATTCATTCGACCCGCAAGTCTAGTGAAGTGTGAGGGTTTCCTTTTATTCATCCACTGACTATGTATTTCACAGGACAATAAATTGAATAGCATTTTCTTATAGGTACTTGGTGCAGATGGGTTTATAAGGATTGCTGTTGCTGTTGGTTTTGAAAATGGTTAGGATGTACAAAAATGTTTACGGAAATTAACGCGATCATGGTATAGGTATATACCTTTGATTTGCCTGATGTTTCGACCAGGTTACACCGGCCGTGATCACAAGCTGACCACAGTTCGGTGATTCAGTAGTGCATGCCCGCCGTCGTCGAGTCTGTGAGGTAGTAGGTTCTTCATCTACCGCACATTCTCGAAATTTTTAATATTTTCGTTTCGTTATGTTTATCATATACCATACTTACAGTGTCCCTATTCTTTTTTTTATCTAGGACACGCCAATTTGACTTCACCTGGCCTGATGGTAAGCTAAATGCAAAGTCTCAGGAAAGAGGGTCACCATTACAGACACTAAGAAATGTTACAATGGCGGCACCCAACTTGGCGGCCTCATCAGATGCTTTTTCACGCCCCGCTTAACGGACCCGGGACTGTAGCAAAAAGGAAACATGTGAGCTGGTAATGTATGCCAGGTCTTGGTGGTGCGGTAGTCTCGGAACTGCTTGGTTCTTGCTCGTATATTCTGCATAGTGTGAGGGTGACATCTAAGCCCTGCACGTTTTATCCTATGTAAAAAAGGAGAGGGTGGGATTGGAAGAGCTCATCAGAACACTCACCATGGTAGAGATGGTCAAAGAAACAACATCTCTACGCATCTGCAAAGGCTTGAGGATGTTCGTGACCTCAGGATTCCCAATAATGCGGACCGCGCGTCGCTTCAACCTGTCGGGAACATCTAGTAGGTATTTCGCAGAGCCATCCCAAAGGTGCGAGTATTCCACGCAGGAGCGAATTCGTGTTTTATAGAGAAGACACCGCTGCTCCGGCGTGAAAAAATGTCTCACTGTTTTGATGATGCTCAAGATGTAGTTTTTTTTATTCAGTTTGCAGCGAATATCCATGCCTAGGATATTGAGATTGTCCTGCAGTGGCAGGGCGTGCTCCGAAGAGTGGGAAGGGGAAGGAAAGAAGATAACTTTGCTGTGAAAGCACAAGCCTGCGTCTTCTTGGCTTTGAACTCGACCATGTTCTCAGAGCCCCATTGAAAAAAGTGATTCAGGATCCGGTCCAGCTCATCTTGTAAGTAAACTGTCCGGTGTTTATCCGAGTGCGCAAAAAAGCGAGGTATATTTTGAATCACTCGATTCCATGGTGCAAATAATTTAAACCCATCTTCCCGATTGCAATTTTTGTGTTTACCGGCTGTCCTACAGTTCGGGTACAGTGCCTTCGCTTTGGAAAGAGGCGAATGTTCAGCCGATTCCCAAGAAGGGGGATCGCTTGGAGCCAGCCAACTATTGACCCATAGCCGTCACCTCAGTGCTGTGCAAAGTGTTTGAGCACATAATTAACAAACAGCTCATGCGGCACCTAGAGGATCACTCCTTAATTAATGACCGGCAATATGGCTTCAGGCTGAAACGGTCAACGGGTGATCTTCTAGCATACGTTACCCATCTTTGAGGTGAGGCTATGGACCAGCACGGCGAGTCACTGGCAATTAGTCTTGACATCGCCAAAGGTTTCGATAGAGTCTGGCACAAATCGCTTCTTTCCAAGCTACCTGCCTTTCGTCTGCCTTCTAGGCTGTGCAACTGGGTTGCTAGCTTCCTGCAGGCTCGCCGTATTCGCGTCCTTTGTGATGGACGAGCTTCGGAGTTTCTGCAGGTAAATGCTGGCGTGCCCCAGGGGTCCGTCTTATCACCCACTCTCTTTCTTCTGCATATCAACGACATGCTGTCTACCGGCAATGTTCATTGTTATGCAGACTATAACACCTTGCATGGACATCCTGCGGCCAAGCAATCAGATATCGCAGAGAAAAGGCAGCTTCTTGTCACTGAGCTTGACGGGATCCTGAATCACATTTCTCAATGGGGCTCTGAGAACCTGGTTGAGTTCAATGCCAAGAAAACGCAGGCACGTGCGTTTACAGCAAAAGTATCTTCTTTCCTTCCCCTCCCCACTCTTCAGAGCACGCCACTGCCACTGCAGGACAATCTCAACATCCTAAGTATGGATGTTCGCTGCAACCTGAATAACAAAAATTACATCGAAAGTATCATCAAAACAGCCTCACGAAAACTTGGAGTCCTGAACAGAGTGAGACGGTTTTTCACGCCGGAGCAGCGGTGTCTTCTATACAAGACACAAAGTCGCTCCTGTGTGGAATACTGCTCGCATCTCTGGGATGGTTCAGCAAAGTACTTACTAGATGCTCTCGACAGGTTGCAGTGACGTGCGGTCCGCATCATTGGGAATCCCGAGGTCAGGAACACCCTAGAACCTTTACAGCTGCGTAGAGATGTTGCGTCCATGGCTGTATTTTACCGTCTGTACCATGGTGAGTGTTTTGATGAGCTCTTCCAATTAGTCCCACCCTCCCCTTTCCTACACAGGACAACACGTGCAGGTCTCAGATGTCATCCGCACACGGTGCAGAACATCCGATCAAGAACCAAGCGGTTCGGAGACTCTTTCCTCTGTCGCACCATTAAGGCCTGGAATTCATTACCAGCTCACGTGTTTCCTTCTTCCTACAGTCCCGGGTCCTTTAAGCGGGGCGTGAAAAAGCATAAGATGAGGCCGTCAAGCTGAGTGTCACCATTGTCACACGGTATGTGTAAGTAATGGTGACCCTCTTTTCTGAGACTTTGCCTTCAGCTTACCATCAGGCAAGGCGAAGTCTAATTGACGTGTTTTATATATTAAAAAAAAATGTTACTTGATTTCAATCGCTTCATGTTCAGCTCTTGAATAGACTGACGTTCAGTGGACACATATACCATAATCAGGTTAATTCCTGTAAACATTATTGTATATCATGGAATGCGAAAGTTTAAAAGTTAATATGGAGATGGTTTGATTTTTTACATTTATTGGATATTGTAAAATAAATATGAAATATGCAACAAGAAATATTTTAACGAAAGCATAAATCACACAACACTATTATCTGTTCCGTTATTAATTGTGTCGTTCATACTTTTCACATACTACTATCCCATACACATATAAGGTAACTACCCGACTGGTGGAAAATTTATTTGATTTATTTATTTATTGGAAGCAGAATTTATTCTAAGTTGCCACTAATAAAACTCCGACTGCAAAGCGTACCGGTAGGTACCGATAAAATTTAACTTAAATAAATAAATCAAGGTGAATGCGGTAAGCAAATTTGCTTAACTAGGTCTAACCACAACGGACAGTTGCATCGTGCGCATACATAACACACGCTGTATTTAATGTGTCGACATAGATTAGTGTGCCTCTTTCACAAGACAATGTGCCTGATCGGAATTTAGAATTGAGTATGTTCAGTTAATTTTACTTTATTTTATAATAATTACTGATACAATAAAAAAAAATACTGATAAAATTCTTTCAATTCTACATTTTGTATTCTTTTTTTGTTATTGATAAAGGTGAACAGTTCCACAGCGAGTGTATCATCAAACTGATGTGTCATCAATTCTCTTTGTGATGTGAACGGGTGGCTGTCAACTCTGCATGTTATGTTTATCATGGGATTTTATTGATTTTTATGTGTCATATGCTTACATCATAAAACCTAGCGTTACTGCACATAATACTTTTAAATAGGGATTGTAGAAATCGATTTTTTTCCATAATTTTTCTTGTCTGAATTAAGAAAAAATCTCTCCTCTTTTTGCTACCTCCCTGTAATACAAAATGAGGCGCTTACATTCTGTGATCTGTCATGGTTAACCTCTAAGGGGTTAAACTCAATTAGGACAACAACCCTTGGTATGGTATATATTTGTTATAATTTCTAAAGCTGTACTTTGTCTGGAGTCCCCGGTCCTATAAGCGGGACGTGAAAAAGCATATGATGAGGCCGTCAAGCTGAGTGTCACCATTGTCACACGGTCTGTGTAAGTAATGGTGACCCACTTTCTGAGACTTTGCCTTCAGCTTACCATCAGGCAAGGCGAAGTCTCATTGACGTGTTCTATATAAAAAAATATATAAAAAGGTACCCTCAATTCCTTAAGGAACCGTATCATTCTTAGTTATTCAGATATCCACAGATCATATTAAACGATTGCATTTAGGTGGATAGTAGATGGTAATGATTTTAAGGAACGGTCTTTTACTGTGAAAAAATCAATGATATTTAACGAGAAACTTCTCACACTGCGATTACCTTTCTACTTCCTTCCAGAAGTTTTTAACCAGATAATGGTAAGATCTATGCGGTCTTTCTTCTTGAAACAATATGTTACCGAGTCAGGCATTTTCTTTTGATAGAACAATACTTATCTTAAAATTCTTCTATCGATCCGTGACTCTCCTAAGTTTCTACAATTTGTGATTTAGTGTTTGTCTTGGCAACACAAGACAAAGATTTACACTTTGTTACAGAAAATCGTTATTCGTCGACTTTCAGAAATTTCAATTAATATACTTTATGTCGTCAATAATACTTAAACTTTTCAGACTATGGAACTAAACAATTTTTATCTCGGGTTAAGTAAAATAATAAACAATTTGGAATATTGCTAATAACATCACGTGAATTAGTTATAAGGCGTCGTAAGAGGTGACTAACGGAAAAATACGAAGCAGATATCACTGCGAGAGTAAGAGAACTTGAAATAAAACCCTGTACCAACCCCTCTTACCAGTGTGGAAACAGTTGGCCAAAGCCTCCCAACATTGGGAGAGGCCTATGTCCAACAGTGGACTGCAATAGGCTTGATTGATTGACTGATTGAATTAATTATATAATGTAATATTGAAGTGACAAAAGACCTATTTTTTATGAATAATACCCTGTATTTTGTAAGTATATGATATCTATACTCAGAATGTTCACTGGATAACGCACAAAAAATATCTCGTGATTTAAAAGTATAGAAGGATAAAATTTCAATATATCTGAAGGCTCCGCTTTGCAGATTTATTAACGCAAGCGTAAATTTATACAAAAGTGTAATGATGGATTTTGTTTCAAAAGTAAAAAATGTTCTTCTGCCAAAAATATAGGTAGATACGGTTGACATTATTTATCGAACTTATTAATTCATGATAATAAATAGCAAAGCTATATTGGAACTTACTAGGCTAACCTTCAAAAATGTTTATACTCTCGACTCTGCCGCTAATGGTGGTGGTGTTTTGTTAAGAATTTTCTAAAATAATTAATCTTTGAACTTACTATAAAAAGATCCCGCATATAACCATCAATACATAACTTTTTTGAATACATTAAGTATGTACTTATTTAGCATATTACATATTATACCTACAAATAAAAAAGATTAATACCTACGTTTCATAAAACGTCCTTCGAAAAACACTTGTAAACGTTCCCTTATTGTTGGGAGTAAACAGAAACCTGTGAAATGTTTTCGAACTAATGTTATTGAGAGTGTCAATGTTTCAAATAACAAACAGAAATGACGCACTTCATGAAACAATCGGCAGTTCCGATTATATTAAACGTCTCACATATAATGTGAATTGCAATTCGGGCTTTCTTTATATTATAATACTAGCAGCCGCCCGCGACTTCCTACGCGTAGACTCGTGTATTTATTTATTGTTAAGAAAGAAAGAAAGAATTTTTAAAAAAGAAGAAAGAAAATTTCGAACGGATTTAAAAAGAAATCCGTTCTTAGTACATGTCTATACCCTATAATGAACCTACCTATACTTAACCATAGATACAATTACGTTTAGCTGCCATTTGTGTTCTGATGTTTTAGTAATACAACGTTTTATAGTGACTTGTATTCTTTTTGAGATTTTATGTCACGTTACATGCATGTCGAGCGAGATGAAAAGTATAATAGATAAAATAAGTAAGTCTATCAGGCGTGTGCTTGTTTGCCACCTATTTTTAGTGATATAAAAAAATACCAATATGCAGGTGAGACTGACTTGGGCCTCGAAGATTTCGATATGGCCGTTTATACCCATGGGGATACGAATTTACTATTTCAATTTGTTTGAGAAAGAGATTGGAATACAATGGAACTTGCACAGTAGTTTGTATATAACAAAAGAGATATTGAAGATAGGATGCGGTAAATACGTGTCGACGACGTAACAAGGCTTGTTGTACGAATACAACTAATTGAAACTTGTGATGTTCTTCCATTAGACTACTTGTTAACCGAACATTGGTTTTGTGCGAAATATATCCGACGATCCAATCATCTTCTACCTATATTTGAACAATTTCGGGTTTTTGGTAGAATTTTTCTTTCTTAAATCAATTTTGACAATATGTTTTATTTTCTTTTAACCAATATTATTTTGTTAAGTAATAATTAATTAGTAGTATTAGTATATGTGGCACTAAACAATAATATAATAGTAAGTTTAGTATTTGTTATCTATTTTCTTTTTTTATACCACTTAGGTGGCAGACAAGCACACGGCCCACCTGATGGAAAGTGGTTAACGTGACCTATGGACGTGTGTAACACCAGAGAAGCCACACTCGCACTGCCGAACCTGTAAGCAGAGTTTCTGTGCCGTCAGTGTAGAGACCAGACAAGCCTTTAGTCACCCCACTGACAGCACAAATTCTCCAGTGAGCTATGGCTACCCTACTCACCGCTGGGAACACAACACGAAGTTATTATAACCGCGGTATTCTGTAGGGCGGAGGTACTTACCCCGTCGGACTGCTTAATCGGGCGGATATTATATTACATAATATATGAAATATAATATTCCTACTATTATTTACCATAAAAACATAGCATGTGTTTCATTCGTTTTATGTACAATTCTTGGAAACATTTTCAATCGAAAATGTTACCCTCAGCAATTCACATTAAGTGATCAAATATTTGTACCTATAGGTAAATAAATTCTGCTTATTTGCCTACCTCAAAGGGATGATGAGTTATATAAATACACAAAATTTAAATATCCAAAATGTGTCTGTTTTTATTTGTTCCATCAAATAAATTAAGTGGATAAATGAGAGCGTAATGGTTACCACCCATATTTATAAACTCTTGTGTTTACAGGGTTGGCGGCGCGAGTGTGATTCCCTTGGCGTTGCACACGTCCGTAGGCCACGGTAACCACTTTCCATCAGGTGGCCCGTGTCGTTGTCTGCCAACCAAGTGGAATAAAAATAATTCTAAATATTGGGTCTCCATTGATAATTAAAATATCGTACTCAAATTATTCAGATCCTTCACTGACAATATTGATGAGAGATTTAAGTTTTTATCATCATCAGTCAGTTTTAACTAAGTAACTTATTTTTTGTTGAAATATGAAATATATATCGTTCGTAACAAATATATATAAAATGTATAGACTTTAAGCACTTAAATAACCTCTCCCTATGAAAGAACTTAAGTTCTCTGCGCTAGTTTGTTGCGAGAAGACAGGTTTCACACACTTTTGAAGATATTATGAAAAATTAACGAGAATGCAGTTTCATATGCAATTTCTAATAAATTATGTTATGTTACCTGTAGAAAGATTACGCGGTGAATTTGAAGGTAGAGCAAATGGATCACTTATAAAATCTGGGCTGCGCAGTGAAAGGATTAAAAGCCGTAGATGCTCAGTGTTAACTAGGGTACGAGGAAATTGTCATTTCAGTTTTAAGTCTGACATAACCACTCTGCTGGACGATGCTCTGTGTTTATTCTTCCGTGGGAGTTTATCATGTAACTTAAAAGTAAAAAAAAGGTTTTAAAAATCACACGTGTTGAGTCGGTATACCATATCCTTCAATCTTATTCAGAACTTGGTACATGTTTACTCAAACCACCTACACTCTTATCCTTAGGCGGGCGTCGGTTGGCAGGCAATAAGCAATTTCGCTGGCAACTGCCAATAGCCACTTGTGTCACGTCACCGTTCCAGCCCGCAAGATATTAGTATGGATGCTCAACGATAAAAGCGAGTATATGCGAGTTAATTTAGTATTATGTCCCTTAAAGACGCATTTTGACCTATATTACAGAAATTTCACGCATACTTACGTGGTTCAAATAATTAGACGTAGCAATTTCGTCTAATATTACTAGTACAGTATGATACCTATATTTCTCTCTTCATTGTTAATTCCTTGAACTTGGGTCGGATACGAAAAAAAGTTTATTTTATTGAAGCGACTATATTTGAAAACGTAACTTATAACTCATTAGAGAATAGATACAATATCTATCTCTAATCCAACGCTACCGATCTGCTTTCAGTAATGTTCCTTCTTCTCCTCTTCAGGTTTGTTAGGAATTTCAATACTCTCAGACACAATACGAAATGGAGCTTACTGCTATATAAATTGAGTGTTTCGATTACTTGCATATCTTTGTATTACAATACAAACATATCTATTAAATTTTTCGTAAAAAGGTGTAAATCGTAAACATCATAAAGGGTGTAAATCCATCAAAGAGTCAAAGATTACCAACGGTGACATACACGTCGTTACGGTGATATACTCGTAGATATACCTCTTTGTTTAATAACCCTCTGGATATTTTCAAATTGAATAGCACAGTGTGACAGTCATTCATTACTGTGTTTGCACTGACATCAAACGTATTCCTAAATTATAGGCGAACAAACAAGGCAATGGATGGTCTCAATATTGTATACCTAGCTATGAATATGAAAAGTACAGAGTAACAAGCAATTTAGGATTGAAAATCGTTATGTATTGAAGAAACAGAAATTTCAGTGAAAAATCTTAGTTTCAAACCAATTACACGAGACTAGCAGCGAGCTGTAATAATTGATTAATTACAATTTGGTGTCTACGTGATCGACTACCGTTTTAAACCGACCCCCGAGGGTGGCTAGAGCCATACACCCAAAGTTTCTATAATTAAATTATCTTTTTTATTTTCTTTCAAGGACACCTGCCAAGTGACAAATCATCCGTTGTTCGTTAAGCAGAGAATTTTAGAAACATAATTTATAGACAATATATACACTTGAACTGAGAATATATGAATTACGCGAATAATTGTTCTGAGTATTGAACCATTAGATACAGCGACAAGTTTATGTTGAGACCACTAAAACCACTATTGCTGCTAAAATTGTTTATTAAATTCCACAATCAAAACTTTGACGATCTATTTTCCAGTAGCTACATAATTATTAACATTTTAGTGTTAATAGCTGTAATATTAGATTCGGAATATTCAAGAGTCAAAGACGTCATCACATTGCCCCATTATTGAAAGTATCTATTCTTTAAGAACAGCTTCCATAGATACCTATCACAGATGCCTACCCTCAGAATATTGTCTTTGTTTGAAATCTTTAGTCGCGAATCTCGATTTCCCGCTTAAATAAACACAATAGTATGTAATTATCGGGTTTTCTTTGTTTCCCGCGTTTGTGATTAAATACTTCGTGGTTCCAATATCGATTTACTTTTGAATTAAATAATTAATTCTCTGTGAAGGTACTATGTAAAGTTAAAAGTGATGTAAAAATGTATAGCTATTGTATAACTTGAACTTCTAATAGGTTGTTACATATGAAATTTTCTTTTTTTTTTGAAGAAATTGAATGAAACCCAATTTTCAGTACTAACATTTTTGTTTTTTTTAGGAATGACAAATTCAAATTTTTTGATTGTATGAAGGAGACAACAATAAGCTAACAAACACTTTTATTAAATTTTTAAAAAGTGACAGCTGTAAAAGAGTAATGCGAAATTTATCATCGAAATGGATGCTGTTTTTGAAGATCTAATTCAATTTATCAAGCGGCCAATAAAAACAAAATTTAATACAGAGTTGTAAAATCTTGTAATCAACTTTCAAACCAAATATAAATAATGGAAATGGCTATTAACACTATCCTACTTCCAAGTAATATGATAAATGTGTAAGTTAGAGAGATATTTTCATGTTTGGTGATATTTTTTTCAATTAATCACTCTTGAAATGGCTCAATGAACTGATCTAGTAAAATACAGTATAGTCTATAATAACACATAGCACTTAAATTCAATTCAATGTAGGTACTGTGAATAAAACTGTTGGGCAAAATAAAACAAAATGACGAATCGACTCTATCAAAACTCGTATCAACTACGGAAATGAACAACCAGCATGATAGTCATTCATTTTGTCTATTCGATACGGACCGCAGTTTATCAGTGGTAACGAAACGGCGCGCGGCGGTGTAGTCGATGCTATCCCAGCGGCACAATCAAGTTCTGAGTTTACTCTCTGGGATCGTTTCACGCGCTAGGACTCTGGAGTAATGCGAGGAAGATCTTTATTGCTTCCTACCGTTCTCATCACATCTACCAACATTGTTTTGTAATCTAGATGTACGCATTTTAAAGATATTCTTTTTTTTATTACGAATTTTATTGTGGAAATTAAAAATCCTACTAAGTAATATTATAGATAAATTTGAAAGTTTATGAGGACGGCAATGTGCAATACGTGTGTGCTAGATTTTTGTTATGACTCTTTCACTCAAAAACATCCCAACAGTCTACTCAATGTGTAGTTAGAGCCCTAAAATCTTAAACTACCTAAATACAGAAATCAAAATAAAATAGAAAATCAGATAGTAGTCACTTCACTAAAAATATCTAAAAGTTTAGGTGTCCTTATTTCCTTAAAAACGGACCTCACTTGAGTTAGAAAAAAATCACGTTCAGAACAAATATTTTGTAATCATCTGCTTTTTTTAAATTAAAGCCCTTTCGAATAGATTTCAAGCTCTATCTAGCATGTACATAATGCTTTGAATTTTTGTCATTCATTTATATATGATCCTTTTTTTTGACCTCTCCGAAAATGTGCGAGTCATGAACTGTTTTAAATATTCTTCTCCTTCATAAATACCTACCTATATTTGTATATAAACATGACTGAACTTTACGCCTCTCGTTCGCAAATATTTATCAATTATTTCATTTGAGAGCCTTCCAGCAATAGATTTCGAGGATTGTAATTAAGCCATTGCAAATTACATTTGTCCGCAATGTGTCAATTTAATTTTCACAATCAATATTGTAAGGGTCATGGCCCTCATAATATAATGACGACCTCTGTGGCGTAGCGATAGAACGTTCGACTGTTACGCAGGATGCGCGGGTTCGAATCCCGCTCAGTGCAAATATGTGTATGCATGAATATGTATATTTGCATTGGTCTGGGTGTTTCTATGTATTAACAACAAAAACCTAGTATCTAAATATGTTTATACGCGTTCTAGATTCTATAACATAAGCTACTTAAGCTATGTTTACCATGGGTCTAGAGGGTGGAATGTTGTGGAATATTTATTATTTTTATTATTTAATTAATTAATAAAGCCGTGTGGTTCCCCGCAGAGTAGAATTTGAACCGTCGCATCTCTTCCCATGCGATGTCGTAAAAGGCGACTAAGGGATAGGGCTGTTTAACATTAGGCATATACAGTCAGACTCAGCCTCAGATGCATGGCTTGAGTCAACAATAGTGCCCGAATGACGGCAATAGGCTCACCCCCTATTACGTGGGATCGAATTTTATAATTGGTGAAATGTGGGTGTTAATATACCTCTGTCTAACCCTTCGGGGATGGAGGCGTGATTATTTGTATGTTGCTGTGTTGTTGTTGTATTTATTTAATTATAAAAGCCATATTTAAGTATTTGTAATGACCGTTTTAGTGTTATAGTACTTAATGTTATATTTATTTAACAATAAACCATTTAACATAAAATCACTATCACCAGTTTTGTTAATTCTTTGACAGTTTAGGGAACCCCTCGGTGCTTGAATAATAGTCATCAGTTTCACTGCGTCAATGTCATTGCAAAAAATTGTGTTATTGTTACACACTCTTCTCCGTTCCCAGATTCTATCACAGTTGCAAAGCTATTTTATAGCTCCATTATTTGTTTTATTTATTTCCGAGAGTCGCTACTGTCTGACCCTTGAACCCTGAGAGGAAAGTCCGCGCCAGCGCCTAATCCATCAATCAGCAAGTGAACCGGTTTGTAGGTATCATGTTAAAATCCCTTCAAAGTCTTGTAACAAATTAAAAACGCGTCCGATCACAGGTCAAACTGAAAGAGACGGTTTAAAATTTCAATATCAGCGATCTATACCTAGAGTAAAATAGCTCATCTCACAAGAAGTACAAGGGTATTGTAGCAGAGATCCTTTGTTGGACGCCGATACTTCAAAGGATGGAAAGCTATTCTGATGGCTGTATAGTGTAATTATAAATATATCACATCGTTTAACCCAACATATAATAATGATGTAGTGCTTCAAGCAGTGAAGTTCGGTTAACAAGCTTTAACAAGCTCGGCATATAATGAGCGGATCAATCAAAGGTGAACAGAGCACGGCTTGCGATTGATTAATGATTGGGACTTGATTGAGCAATCAGTTGCAAACGTTCAGAATATTTATGTCCGAGTACCTACATCGGTGAACCCGATCTACTTTTTTATAATTTTTAAATCTGTATTTAGAGAAAGTACTAGGACATTGGCGAGTCTTATGTGTCTTGAATAGTATAATCTCGAATAGTTAGCCTCTTTATAATTATTGTTTTATTTTTTGTAGTTATTCGAATTTCGGATTAATTTGAATTTCTGTGTATTAGACTATTTATACTGTAGATTGATGGCACTTGGTGGAATTTGTTGTTACACATATTGGAAAAGTACAAGTGAGTTATCAATATATGTTCTGTGTATTAATTAAACATTGACGATTCTAACATGCACATAATAAAATTCGTTTCCTGATAATATAACCTAGTGATGTGGATGTCTCATCTCAAGCTCTAACTTACGAGCACGTCCACTTCATAAATAAATGAATATATATTTAATTGAGCACAAAGTTTTTGGACTTAGAGACAATTTTTTTCCTGGCTTGTCAAACGCGAGCTTGGAGAACGTAGATGCATTTACGAAGCGAATTGTAGAAACGTTTGAAACCACAGTTTTTCGTTTGATCTGCTGATGATGATTTTGATTCTTTTGATCGGAAATCTACTGCCGTCTTACCTATAGAGCAACAAATAAGATGTATATTACAAATCAAAGTACGTAATTGGAATCATAAGTGTAAAATTAACATGAAATAAGAAAATCATGTTTTTGATCAAAGTGTACTTAACACTTTGATCTTAAAAATAATTTTCTTCCTACGTTATATTTATGAGAAATTAGGCCTAATATTTCACCGTTCAATAAAAACTCTATAACATGATTTGAATCGAATCTCGGTGATAACATACTTCCAAGAAATTGGTAAAGTAATAAAATCAAAAATACCTACTGAAGACTCAACGCCAGTGTGAGTTTGTATAAATTTGATATGCGGGAATATAATAGTATTAATTAATGAAAATCTTGACTTCGTTGACATGCGTGGATCGAGCCGTGCGTGAAGAGTACCCTAATTGAATAGCTGTCTTTATCTATACTATTTACATAATACAGAGTTTTGTATTTCGCCCTCGTCTGCTGTGACATAAGCCACAATGCTGCCGAAATGAGTCCCGTATTTTTATCGCTGTAAGAGTGTTTATAAAAGGAATCCCTCCTATTATTTCGCAAACTGGCGAGTTTAATCGTAATACATTCCATAATTATTTTAAGAGCAGTGATGAATTTTATAAATATTTTGGATCGATATTTTATTGCGACGTAAAAAAACAAGCAAGTAAATGTATTTTTACCTGACTACGGGTTCTGATTTTTGTTTTCTATTACGTATATTGCAGTAAACGAAAAACGTCTCAAAACTTTGCGATTCTAGCAGTATTGGCTACAACAGTGTACAGATTCTCACCTAAATTATCGAATTGGTTAAACTCGTAGATTTTTAAGTAATCATAAAAGCTGTAATTCTTTCCCATCCAGTTTTTCTTAGCAAGTAACAAAAATGCACATTTTTCCTTCCTTGGATGAGTGCTTGGTTTTCTTTTTAGAAGAGTGACTACTCTTGAGCCCCCAACTCTGAAAGAAAATCGTGCACCAGAACCTCGGCCGTCAAGCCTTGAGAAGCGGTTAGATTGGCCGAAGGTAAGATAAGATAAGATAAGATTCACTTATTTGTAAGAATGTTGTATAAAAGTTGTTACAAAGTTGGTTGTACATAATATTCTGCTGTCTCCAGCGTACAAATATTGAAATTTCAATAATGTCAGTATAGAATAAAAATAATTATACAACTTGGGTGGGAAGTGGTTACCGTGACCTATGAACGTGTGTAACACCAGTGGAGTCACATCCGTGCTACCGACCCTGTAAGAATAGAGATTTTATGTGCCCTCAGAGCAGAACACAAAATCAGGACAAGCTTCTGGTCTTCCCACTGACAGCACAAAAACTCTCCAGTGAGCTCTGGCTACTCTACTTACCACCGGGAACAACACACGAGGTTATTATAGCCATGGTATTCTGTAATAATTTATCGTTTAAATAATATAGTCATAATAGAAGTTATATAATTACAAAGTGTCAAATCAGGTTCACAGAAGATCTTAGTGGGGCTTTTTTTCAAGATATACGCACTCAACGTCAGAACGATCTTGACTACAAAGTCTCAATTAGGAACAAATCAGCCTGTTTTATTGATTTAAATTGTATTATTGTTCAAACTAAAAGTATGTAACAAATATCAGAAAAATCAGTCAACAGGATGTAGTAAAACCAAGGTGTCAAAATTATTTTGAGTACTTTATTGGTCAAAATCGATTTGATGTTAACTGTACCTTTTTTAAATATTCGACATGTAATGAGTCTTTTATGTGAGAGCAAAACGAAACGAACGCTTTTAATGAACTCGCAACAAGTTAGAAAAACAATTTTTTCATGGTCGCAGGTCGCCAACGACACCCTCATTAACATGGAAACGAAGAATAATAATTAAAACTCGCGAAAAAGTCACGCCTCGTCTTTGAATCGCAAATTACAACTTCCTATTGAAGTTAGAAGATTTTCATACATACAAATGTAGCATTTATTAAGTGCCATGCCTTATATATAATTTAACCTAATGTGTTTTTTTACTTACTTGTACTCGTATGTACAGGCAATATCAAAAGTTGCTGAACAATACCAAGTTTACAAATGATTTCTACATTTTAAACTCTCGTATGTGACTGTGACTATAAAGATGATGATGAGAAGGAATTAGTATATTGTTTAAGTTTAATATAAAGTTTATGAGCTAAGGTGATCGGTAACTGGAAATGTGTCAAGCTTATACTGATGGCAACTGTACCTTTAATGAGATGAGAACATCAACAACCATTCAACATGAGAATACGTGTGACAAAACTTAATCATCGCAAATTTTGATTAATGACTAACATTGTTTTGTTAAATCTAAGTTAAATTTACGTATTAATAAATAATTGGTATCCTACAAAGACCTAAAGTCTAAGTCAACGTCACCTGCAAGCTGGAACACCTGCTAAATGGCCGATGAGGAACTGACGCAGGCTTCCCTCTCGGTGTTGTGAGGTTTGACGGCATACGCTTACATTAAAGCCGTCGGAAAGCCACACCAAGAGGTAGAGAATGAGTTAGGATGCTCTCTTCTTGGAACCTTCTTGCACCAATTACTATTAAAACAACAATCCAATTTCTAATTCGCTGCACTAAACTATACCTACATTGCCATAAGCTATAGTAACAGACCAAAGTAAACTATACTTACATAATCTTTTAATATAGAAAAGTGCTCCGACCTATTCGTCGTTTAACGTGAACTAGTTTGGAATTTTCACTATTAGGTATTCCACGCTAGACGTATACGAGTTGGCCATCTTAAGTAAAGAGGTTGATGGAATTAAATTTCTCAGCTCGTGTTCAACCCACATTTGTTATCACTATACCTATGTTGTTTTACTATATTTAATATATATTTATGACATTTAACAATCGATACTAGAACGTTTTCCCATTATCCGATAAAATATCGGTGTCAGACAAGGATACCCGAATCCGATAACAGGAAGTAAAATGTATGAAATATGAATAAATTCCACAACGCATTTTAACTTTTACTTACGTAGCTACTTTGATTAATTTATTTTTTAGTAGTCTATGTAATTGAATAGTATGATTTAAAAAGATTATTGTCATGTTTCCTATGATTGGGAATTGTAATATTGAAATATGTATCTGTTTTTCACATTGTTCAGCTCGATATCGGATATCGGAGCCAATATCTCTAAATATTAATTACTGAATATGACTCGAACCGACTACAACTTTCACACAGACTAAAACAGCGACTGCAAGCGACTTTCGACCTTAATGATATTTTCTTAATTACTTGTCTTTTCGCGTTAATAGATGGCGCTGATCACGAATATTAAAAAAACTCGATGTGTCTTGTCATAAGGTCGAAAATTACTCGCAGATTTTTTCACCCCGAATATCAGTAACTGGTCTGAGCTAGTGCGAGCAAATGGCCGTATAGGACCGAATTTATCGGACATATGTTAAAACTGCACATGTTTTCGACTATCGGATATCGGCTATCGCCGTACATTACCGATATCCGATTGGATAATGTATAAACGGTCTAGTAGTAATATACCAAAAAGGCTATTGTCATAGTAATCGCAATTAATATAATAAGCAATATAAAATAACTTTTCCTTCTAAGAAAATGAGAAAAGTCAATACCCGAGCTAGGCCTTGAAACTGCTACCAGTATAGGTACTCCAGCCAATACTATGACAAACTGAGGACTGACAATCTCAGGTCTAGGACTGGCTTGTGCCTGGGTTCGTCCTGGAAAGCCAAAATTACTAAATACTAAAAGACATATTACGGGTCGACTATGCAACTAAACGCAAAAGGTACAGTGAGTCTCTGAGCAAAAGAAGTGTAAGTTTATGTAAAGTAGCTGATAAATGTACTCAGACTTGTTGGGAATTTGCCTTACCCTCTAATGAGAATAAGAATGACTCACAGTGTAATATTCTGGTTGATGTGCATAAGGATGATTCTATATTTGACAGTGATAACATTTCTTCTAGTATTTTTTTTCGAGACTGATCTAAAGTTATATCACCAAAATATGGATGGGTTGATGTCAAAGTTGGACCGGCTTGCTATAGTTCTCGAATTGCTCGAACGTAGGGGTAGGGGTGTTGGTGTACTCTGTATTACAGAACATAACATGGTAAGAGATGATAGAAAATGGTTGAGTGTACCAAATTTTACCCTTGGTTCTATATTTTGTAGGCGCAACCGTCGTGGAGGATCATGTATACTTGTCGATAACACATTAGTATTTGCCCCAATTCAAGATATTGATAAGTACGGTATTGAAAATATTATGGAGTGCTCTGGGATAGAGCTTCCAGAACACAAAATATATGTGATATGCATATATAGACCACCGAGATATAGTGCAGAAGATTTGAACACGTTTTTTACTGCTTTCCATTCTTTATTAACTGCTTTCTGTTACGGTAAAAAGAAAATAATACTGTGTGGTGATTTTAATATTGATATACTGCAAAAAAGTTCCGAATGTACTGAATTTATGCAGATTTTGTGGTCCTTCAATTTAAAGACAGCTTTTAATCAACCCACGCGTTTAGTAAGTGGTAAGTGTTTAGACAATGTATTGTACAACACAAGACATTGCTCACACGAGGTTCTGGAATTTGCACTATCTGACCATACCGGACAGTTATTTGCAGTACCGGTGGGACACTTTAATCTATTTAAGTACTGGTATGTTGAAAAACGAAACTATTCAATGGTAAATATTACAAAGTTTAAGGAATGTTTAGACTCACTCAGTTTTCAGGAAGTGTACGATTGTCAAGATCCTAATATCGCCTTTAGTAGGTTTTATGAACTGTTTAGACTATTTTATAACCTATGTTTTCCAATAGTACGTGTAAAGATCTCAGCAAAAACACGCCCAAAGTGGATTACGAAAGGCATAAGACTATGTTGTAAACGCAAACGTCAACTTCTGTGGCAGTATCGGAAAAACCGTACAAATACAAATAAAGAAGCTTTCCAAAACCTATCGTCTAGGCTCAATAGGATTATAAAATTAACACAGAAGACGCAGAATGACAACTTCATTAGTAACGCAACAAATAAATGTAAGGCTACCTGGGCTGTAATTAACAATAATAAATTTAATGTTCCCAAGGAATATATACGGTGCATAACAGTGAATAATGAGGTTATTAGTGATCCTATACAAATAGCGAATTCGTTTAACAACTATTTTGTTGATCAAATTACGAAATTAGAACAAACTACGTCCAAAATAAGTTTTAGTCATAAATCTAACTCTTTGTTTATGCCTCCTACTATTCCTGAAGATATTAATAAAATCATCCTTAATCTCAAAACGACAAATAGCACTGGATACGATGAAATTTCTACAAAGATACTAAAACACATATCTTTTAGGTTATCACATATTTTAAGTCACTTGATTAACCTATGCATATCTCATGGTGTGTTTCCTAATGACCTGAAAATTACTGTAATCAAACCCCTGTTTAAAAAGGATGACAAAACTGACATGGGTTGTTACAGACCTATAGCTCTTGTTCCTGTCATATCAAAAATATTTGAGAGGGTTATCTACGAGCGTCTGTACAATTTCTTTGAAATGAATGGCCTATTTGCTGAGGAGCAAGTTGGATTTCGTAAGAATAAAAATATCAATATAGCATTCTATAGTTTTCTCAGTACAGTTATGACCGCAGTAGACCAAAAGAACCAAGCCTCCGCCATTTTCATGGATCTAACCAAGGCGTTCGATTACGTGGATCACGTGACTTTATTGGATAAGTTATATGCTTATGGAGTGAGGGGAAATGTGCTAGAACTGATAAGATCTTACCTAAGTGACCGAACACAGACAACACAGATCTCTAGAATATGTAGTTCTACTAAAAAGCTAATAAATTACTCGTCCGAACCGCGGAAAGTTGCTTTTGGAGTACCTCAGGGGAGTGTGCTGGGACCACTGTTATTTATCATTTACATAAATGACTTTCCCCAAGCAACAAATTATAAAACTATACTTTTTGCGGATGACAGCACAGTTGTATTTACTGGAAATAATAAATCCCAGCTTGAGCATGAAATAATTAGTACTTTATATGACTCTATTAAATGGTTGACATCAAATAATTTGAAAATTAATTTAAATAAGACATGCATAATGACATTTAGAAATAGGACGAATAAACTGACAGACTTGGACATACAATATAATGGAACACAAATAAAACAGGTACAACAAACAAAATTTTTAGGACTAAATATAGATGAAGGTCTGAATTGGAAGATGCATTTAGAAGTGTTATGTTCAAAAATAAATCAACACTCTTACTCTCTGTATATGTTGTCTAAGACAGCCAGTGTATCCACTATTATGACGGCGTATTATGGATATGTATTTCCAATTTTAAATTACGGTGTCATATTTTGGGGCAATTCAACTGGTGTGGAAAGCATTTTCATAGCCCAAAAGAAATGCGTAAGAGCTATATGTAAATTGAAATCTACTGATAGTTGTAAACCTAGTTTCATTGGACTACAGATTTTGACATTGCCATCTATATATATTTTGGAAACCGTGTTGTTCGTGAGGAAAAATATGCAGCTTTATAGAAATCTTAATAGTAAAAGACATAACATGAAGATATGTCTTCCAGCTAATGCAACCACATATCTTAACAGTAGTGTGTTCTGCATGGCTCCAAGGCTTTACAACCGACTACCAATTTCTATTTTGCATATCACAAACATAAATGAATTTAAACGTAGCCTTAAGAACCTTTTGCTGGAGAAATGTTATTATTCTGTTGAAGAGTACATAAATGACAAGTCATTGAAATAGATAAAATTGGTGTTTCACTGAAATTAAATTAATTGAGTTTACTAAATTGAACACGGATATCATTTGTTGCTATCATTATTTAATTAATAATTAATGTAATTGACATTTTCTAATTTGATTTTATTTTCATAATGTATTATTTCCTATTACTGACATACCTATTTTATTCTATTTTGATTATATGAAATCTTATTACAGTTGACATACGCATTTGATTTTATTTTGATTATGTGATATTTAGTTACTATTGACATAATGTACGTATCTCGAATGAACTGTAATGAAGTGTAGTATAAATGCATGTCCACTAATTATTTGTATGGCTCTAATTTGCATGCCGCAAGGCCAAATGTAGTGATACCTTTTTAACAAACATGTACCAACTTTCGACCTACATTTGCAAAATGAATAAATAAATAAAAAAAAAAAAAAAAAAAAAAAAATTCTTCTATAAATACATTCAGGCCAAAATTATTACGAACTAACGAAAACAAATCCCTTCCTGGATGTTGACTTTTTCCAATTTACATATACGTCGGCGCATGGGGTAGCGGATCTCGTCACTGTAATCCTCCATAATAATGGTGGCAGAGTGACCGTGCCCTTTGCGCCCGACGCCGAGACAGTGTGGTTCGCCCGCAGTTCAGCGGCGTCGAGACCAGTCGTGCCCACTGTCCAGCGCGCTTGGGACGAGGGCATTGCTGTAAGGCTTAGGGAGCAGTTATTGGAGGGTGCTTCGGGAGCCGATATGGCCAGGCTCCGAGCAGTGTCACAGCCGGAATCGGGAGCATGGTTGCACGCGCTGCCTTCACCTCACCTGGGCACATTGTTGGATGACAATTCGTTGCGGGTGGCGATGGCCCTCCACCTGGGCTGCAGGTTGTGTGAACCCCATAGATACACCTGCGGTTCCATGGTGGCGAGCGACGGCCATCACGCACTGAGTTGTCGTAGAAGTACAGGTAGGTTTCCGCGCCACCATGCTCTCAACGACATACTTCGGAGAGCCTTTGTGTCAGCGGATATCCCATGCCTATTAGAACCACCTGGCCTCAGCAGATCCGACGGCAAAAGGCCGGACGGTATGACACTGGTGCCATGGAAAAATGGTAAGTGCCTTCTGTGGGATGCCACGTGTGTCAGCACGGTTGCGCCCAGTCACCTGAGCCGTACTGTCCGGTCTCCGGCAGCTGCTGCTGAGGACGCAGCGGATAAAAAACGGGAGAAATATGCGGCGTTGACAGAGCAATATATGTTCGCTCCCTTTGCGGTCGAGACAATGGGTAGTTGGGGTACCGATGCCAAGAATCTGGTGAGTGAATTAGGGCGCAGGTTGAGGGACAAAACCGGTGACTCCCGCTCCGGCTCGTACCTGGGGCAACGGTTGGCCATAGCTGTTCAACGGGCCAATGCCGCCAGCGTCATGGGCACCTTTGCACCAGGTACGATGAGGGGCGGGTTAATAGATTAGACTGTCACTTTGACTTTACAAAAATGTAGACAATTTGAATTGTAATTTTTAATATGAATGTGTATATGAAATAAAAGCGTTTACATAATAAAAAAAAAATTAATTATATTCCTGATATATTAACCAAAATCTGGACACATATCTTGTAGTAACTTGACCATAGCCACAGTTATTATGTGGGTACATCAAATTACAAAAGGAGACCCTGAAGCCTTAAAATATCATTGCTCAAATTAATAACCATTAAGCTTCATCAACCAATTATTTGCGACAAAGGATACTGAGCTCGGATTGGGTTAATTGAGTGGAACACATGATACTTTAAAATCCAATGAAAACCTTATATCAAAGAGAAAATTGTGCACAGAATGTTTGGATAATACTTTTTAAATAACTCAATACTTTTTTTTCATTCCCACGCGTACACTCCCCCTTCCCCCACCCCTGCCAGAGCTAGTGGGAGAGGGTCTCGAACCAATCGAACCACGAAACACTAACGTGGCGTTCGCACAGTATATGACGGCGGCGCCATCCGCGAGCTCACAGAACGACATCTCACGCTGACCGACACCGTACGGACTTGGGTAGAAGATGACTCTCTCCGTCAGGTACGCCCTGACTATGCGATGGAGGTAGAGACCTCAATACTAATGAAGCGAATTTTAATATGAATATAAAATTTCTTCTATTTAGATCTCTTATTATCCAGAACATCGCGTGCTCACATGCAGTGTCAGCCTCATACGGTACGGCTGTACAAGCAATATAATCTGGCTTATTTAAGAAGGGCGTGACGCAGCATCCTGTCAAAATCGTCAAGATAGCGACCATCATTCTAGGATCGACAGCATCTGAAATAGAGGCACACATTCTGAACTTTATCTGTGCTTCTTCCATCCAATAGGGTTCAGTCAATTGACTGACTGAATATGAAAAGAAAACGTTAATTTTATTTTTTTTGACATTCTACACAACGCTATCTAGACCCATGGTAAGCATAGCTTAACTAGCTTGTGTTACGGGATCTAGAATGCGGATAAACATACTTAGATACTTCTTTTTTGTAAATACATACATATTATACATAGAAACACCCAGACCAATGCAAATATACATATTCATGCAGACAAATATTTGCACTGAGTGGGAATCGAACCCGCGCCTCCTGCATAGCAGTTGAATGCTCTACCGCTACGCCACGGAGGTCGAGTACTTTACTCTCTTTTCTTCCTCACCTCCTAATCCTAAGTTTAACATCTTAACTACTAAGCTACCGATAACGATTTTTGAAATAGCGACACAAAACAATAAATAGATAGACTCTGTAAAGTATATACGAGTATACAAGATCCAGCGGAGCGTTCAATTAATACAATCGTTCATATATAACATTCATTTCGTTTGATTACGTTTGCGTATTCCATTCCAGTTATCAAAAGAGCCCTACTGGCACTAATTTGTGCGGACGTCCGTAATCTTGTAAGAGATAAACCTATTTGTGCCATCTCTGGCATTGACAAGCGAATAATTGTCAAGATGGTGGACAAACAATTGAAATGTAATAAATATAGTTAGTAGTTAATAATGGTCGCGATAGTATTGTCTTTTCCGGTTCGTGCGATATTATTCGTATTATTGTGTTATATTATTCGTATAATAAAGGGTGAATTGGTATTAATGATTATGATAGCAATATTATAATATACGACAATGCTTCGTTATGACTTTGTTTGATATCGTATTTTCTATTCCTGTGGAGTACAGTATTAGTGTATAGACAAAAATTCGAATTCTTGTCTATATTCAGTATCATTAATTTGACAGAACCCTTTTTTATTTGAAATTTTAAAACAATAACTGTGCTAACAAATCCTGTCTGTTTAGATAAGATTTTCTGATCAATATCAATATTTTTTAATTTTTCCCATATACATACACAGCTAATTTTCAATTTTATACTAGTAAGTATATGTAGATAGATATAGGTTACGTCTGCATTTCGCCTGCATATTAAAGTGAGTAAAAGTAAAGTTAAAGTAAGTGTTTTAATTAAGGTTATATTCCACCCAACTTATATTACCAAAGAAGGTAATACTGATTAGGTCTAGATATAGATTAAAATGAAAATAAAGGTATAGAATTGAAGGAAATCTGAACAATAAAAGCAACATTTTATACATGAGAAGCGCGTTAGATTTTTTCTTCGCAACGAATGTCTATCAAAATTTTAACTTTGAATCAATTTTACGGTCAAGAACTTAACAAAATTGTATGCTTTAAAAACGATTTTTAAATTAAAAAAGTTTAAATTCATTAAACCACACAGGTGCTCACCAAGAAGGTATAATATGTTCTTTTGTAACCAAAACCTTTTTATTGACTCGGCACAAAATTGCTACATCTCATTTGTACAAAGACCATTTTTAAGAGTAATACCTTTCACTTTCAAAAGTTCTTTCAGCATATTAATCCTCTGATTTGCATCAAGTTCGAACTCATTTATCGTCGGCAAAATGAAACGATCCCACGTAATTTGCAATTCCTTCAAATTAACTGTGTCTAACTACATTTTAACTATGCTGGCTTTATTTCCGTTTATTACGAAGAGATTTGCGTGTTTATTATTAGCACAGTAACTGTTCAAGGTATTAATTGACTATTGTAGTGTGTGTAGGTATGCCTTATTTTAATTAAACGTTTCCATAATACGAACAGCTATTATTGCTAGGTGTGTATGTATACTACGTCTTTTTATAATAAGTATTCCAATGGTTTTTTACTATTTTAGTTTTATTATATTTTTAACTACGTGATGAATAATTTTGCCACCTTCTTCTTCTTAATTTTTTGTAGATGCTACTTAAATTACTTAATATACTCGACGAGTCTACTTATTTTGAAAGACGATTATTTTAAAATGTATAATATGGTTTAATCAGGTTAGTTATACCTATATATAACTTTACAGAACATAAGATTTAATTCGAAACGTTCACAACAACTTGTATCACGACTTCTTCTGAATACATTCCATTTTGATTAATAAAAGCTATTATATCTGCTATCATCGACAAAAACCACCAGATATATTCAAAATGATTGATTAATCGACAAAAATATAAGTACGATTTTGTTTCAGTAAACCCTATGTGTAGTAACGAAACCAATTTTCGTGGGCATTCATTCGTTAAAAAGCGTTCCGGCAAGTTCTGTAGCGCACTTGGCGTTCAAATCATCAATTACTATAACATTTTTACTTGTTCCGTTATGATAGACATACGAATATATCTACGGATGTAGTTCATATTTCTCTTTTTGTTATATGTATAACAAGAGTTGAAAAATGTTAAATTCTTCCTCTGAAAATTATAGCCATAGTTACCTATACATCAAATTATTTTTTGGTTGGTTGCTTAGCTTGTTTAAGCGTTGCTTAGCAGGTGTATCAACTGGTTGGAGAAGTTGACTTGCACCCTAAAGGTGTTTATCCCCAAGTGACCTGTTTACCAATTGTAAATGACAGCAAAGTCCCCTTAGCATAGTGAGTTTTCAATTTTTGTTATGACGAATTTGTAACCGATGTTTCAATTGCAGATAACTTATGAAATATTAACCTTTAAACAAGACAATGATATATTTTAAATTTGATATAAGTTCAATTCAGAATTTACTGATTTTCATTAACTTTAGCCATTATTTAGTCGCTACGTTACCAACTTATCAATTTTATGCCTTCAGACGATTTTATTTTCTTTTTTTCTACAAATCAATATATTTAATACGATTAAAATCTGCTGCTGCACAAAAACCAGACTCCATAAATCTAGCTTTGATTAAAGATCTCTTTGATGCCAATTGAAACTATAATAGTTCATTTGGGTCATTTTCCTAATTTAAAGCTGGATAAAAACCTTGTATATACAAGGATTTAGAATTAGGTAATTACAAGCCAAAATCGACCCTGACTGAACCATGGACCGAACTACTTTGATTGGATCAATATTACCGTATTGAAGATAAGATGATATTGAAATACGGAAACTGAAACGCGGTCACAGCAAAGTTTGCGTTGATTCACGGATGACATCCAATTCCAACCACATAGTCATCAAACCAACTTTGACCAAACAAATGTTGGTATTTAAATTCTAAATTAATAAATATGAGGAAACTTACTAAGGTAACATTACAAAAGATAGTATAACCTTGTTCATGGTTCTAATTCTCCATCTTGCAAGCTTACATCTAATTAATTTATCTTCTTACGACGAATAGTGCTCTTTAAAAATTATTGTCACCTATAAAGAAACAACGTTAAACAGTTTCACGTTGGACATCATCTTTGAATATTCAAATAATCTTAGCTAAAATTAAAAAAAACTGTTGAAGGATTCATTGTCCGTTGTCTTTGGCTTTAATGATTCTATTAGGGGTAAGAATTCGATTTAGCCAGAGCGCGGATCGAGTAAGTCAATATTGCCCGAAAATTGTTTCGCGATCGTCGGCCGATAATTTAATTATTTCGGGATCCAATTTAACAGGGCTCTTGTTTGGGCCGCTTACATTTGCCGCCACAGATGTGATTACCCAGGCTGGCCTGTAGGCCGCTGTTTGAGTTAATCCCCAATATTGTTGTCCGTCTGTTACACTCTCGGTCCAACACATACGTGAACACGTTGTAATTAATATTTATGTTGATTGCTATATCTAAGATTATTATTGTTAATCGGTTCGTATATGAAGATAAGTAAGTGCTAATGACGTCTAAGCTGTGTATTGTTTTGAAGACGTACGTATTGTTATGCTATATCTATTGTACATTATTTTCACTGTAGTTTACTCCAATTAAACCAGATATTCAAGCCTGCTAATTTCTAACATTTAGATAAGTTGACATTCATATTGAGATGTCTAATAATACATTCATAACTCTTCTATTTGTCATACATACATAGGTTTGTATGTTTTTGTTTTGTGAACCGTGTCACACAACCAAGTCAAAACCAGAAAATTTCTAAAGGTTTTATTGACGCTACCCGTGACCAGAGGGCTGGTTTATTCCTTGCGCAAAGGATTCGTATTGGCATTCAACGTGGCAATGCCGCCAGCCTTCTGGCCACCCTCCCGGTTGACGTCGATGGGGCGGAATTCTTTGACGCGTAAACGGGTGTTTAGGTATATTCATTTTTTTTTAATATTTTAATTTAGATAACTTCCGTGTACATTATATAAATATTAATATTGTTAAATTAATTCAAATATTTATATGTACACGTGATAAAATTAACAAATGTCAATATGCTGCATTACTAAATAGAAAAGTCTAATGAAACTTTGCCCGACCTAGGAATCAAATCTATTATCACAGTAACACTAGTAAGCCGTTGGGCCAGAATAAACTTATTTATTTTATTCATTCATTAGTGCACAATTTACCAGCTATTGTCCCACATTAAATGAAATGCCACTCAGACCTATCGCAAGACTATTACCTGACACATAACAAGCTAAAAGTAATGTTACCGCATTGTCATTACATACCTCTCAAGCCTCCTAACAATATTTTTCCTAAAGCACGAAGGCACTAAAGATAAAGTTAACAAACGCACGGAGGAAAAATCCTCCAGCTTTGGGCGCACCATAAATATTGAACCACCGTACCATTTCATGTTGTTTATTATCTCGCCTTCTCATTGTCTATTCCTCTGTCGCAGAAAGTGAACAGAATCCAAACACAACTTTTTAATTAACTTCGATCTGCGTCGAAAGTTTTTCGGAATGCCTAAGTGTAACATTAAACAGGGAAACTGAACTTCTGTGCTATCGATTTTTGGATGAGAGAAGGAATGTGAATTGATTTATTTACTTCATTTTACTAGTGCAACTTCTACAGACGCAGTGTTGTTACAATTTACCGACAGTGAGTATAAAACTAGTTTCACAATATCTAATTAGAATGTTATCGGCTACTTTTTATCATCAAAATAGGTCCTTATAGCTCATGGGAACGGGTTCAGTACTAGGCATAGGCGTGACATGGCTATTAAAATGTGTTAGTAATATTAGACAAATTGTCAAAGTGAAGGCGAGAATGAGAAGCCGCGTGGTTCCCAGCACAATAGAATTTGGACCGCCCCATCTCTTCCCATGCGGTGTCGTACAAGGCGACTAAGGGATAGGGCTGTTTAACATTAGACAGATATATACAGCCCAGACTCCGCCTCAGATATATGACTTAAGTCAACAATAGTGCCCGGAAGACGGCAATAGGCTCACCCCCTATTACGTGGGACCGAATTCACCTCTGCCTAACCCTCCGGGGATAAAGGCGTGATTATATGTATGTATGGACAAATTGTCAAAG
Organism: Eilema griseolum; assembly: GCA_963662185.1. NCBI lineage: Eukaryota > Metazoa > Arthropoda > Insecta > Lepidoptera > Erebidae > Eilema > Eilema griseolum. Next base: position 13,512,415 of record OY759232.1, on the reverse strand, counting down.
TTTCAAAATAATTAATAATTTATCCATCATTGAACTCTCCATTTCCACCATTAATATAGCATAAATTGTATAGCGTGCTTGATTTGATTTCCCATACCAATCAAGTGCTGTATCCGTTTGATTGCGTTCGAATGGATTGTAATCTGTGTACAATGCATGTTCAATATTATGTAGGTTGTTTGAAGTTGTTGGAGCATGCCTACAAATATGTTGTCCATACTAAAATAGCTTAGAGGCCATGTCACCGAAACTTCGAAACTTAAACTTCTGTTTTCGTTACGTCACTACCCGTATAGTAGGAGGGCCCACGACACTAGTCCTAGTTCTATAAGACTACCACAAGATATTATAAAATATAAATAATTTAAATTACTTAATTAATAACGGAACACGAAACGATGTTAAAAAAAACTGCAACACTACGGATATTGAAAATATCCGATTATTCAGTTTGATAAAACTCCCACTCTCAAGTTAAGTTTGTTCTTCGAAACATGTCAAGCATAGAATACCCCGATAATATTATGGAGTTCCCCGACTAATAACATGGCTACTCATATAATATACAAGATCTGCGTGTCTAAAAAGGTCACTTTGATGGAATCGTATTAGGATAATAATATGAGTCATATTGAAAATCATAAAAAGGTCACACACTCATATGAACTGTGCTCAATTCTAATTTCGCAATTTAAATAGTTGACAGTTTTGTATGGAACCCGTAAAATGGTTCACAAACTAAGAATTGCTTTGATGTCAGTTAGCAGATTCGAAAGAACCAACATATTCAATTCCTTTTGCTTATTTCTTAATAAATACGCTATAATATAAAGAAAAAAAGAATAAAATAAAATTTTGTATTATGTTTTGTTCACAAATTAACCATTATTACTTAACTTAAATCATTATTTTATGAGGTAGGTTACAGCACCATCTAGCGAAAAAAAAGAGTAATTCCTGTAATTCAATGTTAAACACGAGAGTACATCACAGATAACATAATACTAAAGTCAAGCTGCTAACGCTAACAGATAATGGCAACACTTATACTGTGTATTTGTTCTAATAATTTTATTTCCGATAATTCTATGGCGGGTAATTGATATTTTATCGTTTTATTGTTTTAATAACACATATTCTACAAATTAACATACTTAGTTTATAAAAACAGTACAGAAAAAAAACTCGTAACGACACGATGGCAGAATCGCTCAATGTGGCCTTTTTAGACCCGGCGGTAGTCTTATCGAGCTATGTTTAGTGTCGTGAGCTCTTAGACTAATATATTTATGAGTAGGTAGTACCTACCTATGGCATAGTACGCTGTTACTTCGTATACTGATTTTGGCGGATAATATGATCTGTGAGAAATATCTTTTTCTGCTCGGATAAAACCTTTTATCGACCTCGTTCATTCAAAGAAGTGTCTACCGATCGTGAGGTTTTGGAATTAGTTTAGAGGTACCTGTCGATGGCTACTTGTAGTCAGGAACTTTGTTAAAGAGAGTTTCGGACCCCTTTTTGTAATGTGAAGTCACAAGTGTAAAAACGGATATTATCAAACGGATTGGTTTTCTATGTTGACTTGGCAGCCACATGGAACGTATATGCTCACGACATTATCTCTCCGAGATAGGCAGAAAAAAAACTCGCCCTTTGCGTCCATTCGTACACTTCACAAGCTTCCTTTATATAATTAATACACAATTCTCACAATAACTTACAAAAATAAAAGGTAAACTATATAAAAACCCACGTTTAGAAAATATTGTCTATTGAAACAATACCCTCTTTTTATGTGGGTGTTGAAGTAAATTTTAATACAATTAGTTTACTAACTATTGAAAGGTCGTGAGTTCGAGTCCCGCTTGAGTCGTTTCACTTTTTCTAATCTTAATCGATTTATTTGGGTAGTTTGTGGTTTTCGGGCTTTTTCATTTATAACACCTTAGAAGATTTTATACAAGCTTGTTTCTGGCCCAATTTCAGTCCATTGCTGGACATAGACCTCTCCTAAGGTGCGCCGCGCCATAGCATAAGCACCTGATACCTACCTATTACTAATATTTGAAAAATAAATGACTCATGATTGATTATAACTATACTATATAGACGGCTATATCCTTTGATTGCGTTGGCATCGAAGTTAGGTTTTTACTCAGCTTCAAAGTGTTGCAGACTTGTGTATTTGGTATTAATACAACTTGATACCTCCACGTCAGATATAGAAACAGTCAGACCACGCGACCACCACGAACAGATGAACAGTGAGACATATAAATGGACAGCTACGGAACCCTAAAAGTAAGTACCTGCATCAATGAAATTGTACCGCAAAGATATAAAAAATAGTAATTAAACAACCTACCCTCTTACAAGAAAATCATTAATTTCAATAAAATATTTTTCCGCTGTTGAATCTGATACAATGTATCTACTTGTTCTGCGAAATTCAGCTATGAGATCTATTTTTCAAATAGAACAAAGCCTTGCCCAAGGCCCTATAATTATAAAACTCATAAAAACGTAATTACACTCTCGGGCCTAGATCTGTTTTCTTTGAACAAAATGTAATAATATATTTAAACAATAGCAGGTGGAAATTCACAGAAAGTTCCAGTCTCTGGGGAGGGTATGAGTACGTAGGAAATCTGAAACTTCCCTGAGGACAAACTTCCTTGTTTTGTAGTGTACAAATAGGAAAGCATTGAACAAATGTAATATCTTTATGTTACATTTGTTGTTACTCGGAATAATAAACCTAACGAGGGTTATCATGTTGAAATGGCTAGTCTTTATATGTTCAGCTCATACAGTATAGATAGGCATGTTCTTTTCATCTATGGTAATGGTAGTGTATCACATCCATTACATTATTCTACCTAAACTTTTCTCATATTCCACCTAAAGTAACTAAATTGCTGGTGTTAGAAAATGGGTTCACGAAGCAACGTTTTATTACGTGGTTCGAACCTACAAACTGTCGATCACTAACGTATTGGCCACTCTACGTGACTATGCCAATATATCGTACCTCAAAATTTTCCTTTTGGAGAGATTTTTCCCTACGACATATTTTTCACCGAGTTGATTTTATAGAATTTGCTTTTTATTCAAATATTTTTTTGTTACATTATAAATTTAAATATGACAAGATTTTATTAATATACTTTCATTGTTAGCTAAATAAAAACCTTTCATACATAATTTTCTTCAACGGAAAATAATAATGCTTTTTCGATTTTCTAATGAAAAAGTGGTAACTAAACATTTAATTCCATAATTATTAAATGGTGTAGCAGTATTTCTTTTATATTAACTACTGTGATAATATAAAGACCAATTTCATAAAAAAAATCAATCAATAATAACAATAAACTAGAGAACACCTATTTTTACAAAACTTCAATTAGCACATTTCTTAGATGCCGCTTCTTTGCTTAGTACGGCAGTAAATCTCGTTCGATCCCTTGCAGTTTCCCAACTTTTTCAACGGTAAGCATTTTAGTACCTAACAGGAACACAAACAATACATATAATCACGCCTTTATCCCTGGGAGGTTAAGCATAGGTGAATAAGATAGATAGATAATTCTTTATTGTAAACCAACAGATTTACAGTAGGACAAGTAGGTAGCATGTATACAGTTCGATGTACAATGGGCGGCCTTATCGCTGAAGCGATTTCTTCCAGGCAACCTTGGGATGGACAGTAATGTTATAAAATTAAAAATGTGGTGTAGGTAAACAAGCGGCTAAACTAAAATAAACTAAAACACATACATAAATATAGGTTGACACAAGATCGCAATCAACGTCCTACGTCGACGTATTTTGCGTTGACTTTTATCATTTTTGATCTTTGTCGCGTTTAGTTAGAAAATTAGATATCCTCTACACTGTTTTCATATCCAAACAATACGAGCCAATTTAGAAACAAATTATAACAGAAACTATTGTAATGTCAGAGTTGGCAGCTGAATAGGTGCCGCGAGGCAGTATACAAAGCCGAGTCTGAATTTAGTTTGCGAACATATTAGGCGCTTAAATCGCTAAGTTTATAATGCCATTATTAAACGGGGTGCTGCTCTGTCCCAAGCTTGTTGCGTTATAAGTGCAGGTAAAGTTAGAAGTGAGGGTCTAATAACAGAAACAAGGGCCAAACTATTTTACGAATTAGAATTGATTTATTTATTTTTAATGAATTAGATTTACACGAATTTTAACGATTGTCAATGTGCTTTTGTCATTAAGTTAAACTATGACAGCCAGTGTATAAAAATTAAATAAATAAGATGTCACGTTTTGCTACTACCACACTTCTATTCTATCCAGAAATAATTATAATATTTCACGAATAATTAGAACCCTATTAAATTTTAACATTTATCCTCGGTATAGTTGAACAAAATTTCGTGTCGATTTCTGCCGCTAGCATGTTTTGTCTGCCTGACCCATCTGAACTTGCCTTTTTCAAATCTTTACTTTATCCATTTTTTCAACCCACATCCTTTATTTCGTCCAAAAATCTTCGGTTGTCAAGAGTCCTTGGAACGTGTCGGATGGCCCACCCGTCGCACAGACCTGCTTATTCTGGAGTGACGGACAACTTCACCCTGGGCTACGTTTGGGGAAACCACCCGCTCAAACGGACATGTTGAGAGCTTCGGAGCAACCCTCGTCAGAGCCTCTCCCGCCTCGATCAGAGTTGAATGTAGGCGTTAGCGCCTCCCACACCCTAGGAATTTAAGTCACACCCAATACATATACCCATCTATCGTTCAATTTACATGCATAGTCTAATCCCATCTCGGTGGACCATAAGAATAGATCCATTTTAGTAAGGTATCAAACAAGTCGGTACAGCCGTCGGCAAACACCTATTTCTACTCCCTATATCTTTGAGCTACTAATTCACAGGCATGAATATAATAACACTAAGCAAATACTGTTAACTGCTTTTCATATAGGATAGAGGTACGCCCCCATTCGGTCGGCCTCAAATTGAAACAGGAAAACCCGTTCTATCCTCAAATATATACAGTAAATTATTCAAATGAGTATGCAAATACCTCATTACCAGCTGATTAATGTTCTCAGAAATGTTCTCAAAGCATCCAAGGCAATAAAACGTAAATAGAGTATTGTTCACTAAAGTGCCATAACCAAATTGGAGTTTAAATTGCCTGCAAAATGGTAATATTAAAGTCTTTTTATTGCATAATGCCAACGACGTTCATGAGCTCCGACCCTCAAGCCAAGTATCTGAACGACGGTAATCTGAAATGACAATATTATCCTTCTCACGTACAAACTCCTCATCCTCTCCTGAGCGTAAATGCTTATATAATATCTCTATAATACTTTTTAGTGCCACCAACGAAAATTAATGAAAAGTTTCTAATTAAGATCATTATTTTAGAATAACCTTTTTATTGTCATTTTGTTATTGGTTTCATCAGTAACTAATATGTAGGTAATATAAATAAATTCAAAGCAAAAATCTCAAAATTCATTACCGCATTTATCTGACCTCTCGTCACATAATAGATGAAATAGAACTACATACTAGTACGTAGTACGCAGTACTGGTCTCGTTCCGTAGTCCTTCATCATTCCCACCATCTCTCCGGAACAGTGCCATAATTTTTGTTCTAAACAGTCATTGCATAGTATACATAGAAGTTATTTTTTTAGTAACACTTTGATGGCTTCTGTTGCGTAGCGGTTATGCGCGTTAAACTTTGCTTACTTTGGGTTATATATATAGCGTTGTTTAGAATCTCGTAGAATACCTACCTAATTTATTTTACAAGTTTATGTTAAAAATAAAAATTATCTATGTAAATATATGATCCAAGAAAATGTAAGCTCCATCGCTATTATAACTAAAAACAGTACTAATGTTCTATTTTTATCTACCTTTCTGAGAATCTACCTTTGTACTAGCTCCAGTTTATTTTTTATACGTTCCATAACTGTACCATACACTAGATAAGAAATATTATAGGCGGCTTCTCGCAGTCCACATTAGTTAGTTGAACAGTGTGTTATAGAATTTCTTTCATTAATCTACTCTAGTGCGAGGCTCGGACCTGGACCGCTAGTATCATAATATTCCTAATTTAATCTAAAAACTACATAAAACATAACTTAACATAAACTCACGCCTATATCCCCGAAGGGGTAGGCAGAGGTGCTAGCACCCACATTTCGCCAGTTTATGTTTAGGTCCCAATGTAATAGGTGGCGAGCCTATTGCCATTAACCAGGCACTTATAAACCTGCGATTAATACACACATAACTTCGAAAAGCATCGAAAAGTCATTGGTGTGTGCCATGGTAAACCTGGTATCGAACCCGAGACCTCGTCTTAGCAGTCCATTACCTATACCACTAGGCTACTAACTTAGCTGAAATTTTCTCCAGAAAACGTTGCTAACTCTTCGACTATTTATTTTATTGCGGAGTCTACGATGCGGCCTTAACTGCCAGTTAGCTGAAACTGGACGGTCCAACATACGACCGCATATTACACTGCCAGACCTCGCAATAGAATTTACTCACGACAATTTATCTCTAAAATTGCTAGTACGAATGGCGTGGTTAATGGCACCACAACCTACGCAGTGAAGCCTAAGTTTCAATAAAAACATGTACTTACTGTATATTTATGTTCCAATTATGAGATCTCGCTGTACAGTGTTATTTGACTGATAAGATGCATTGTGCTATAAACGGGAAAGTATATTAAAAGCAGAAATCTGAGGATCAACTCTCGTAATAAAAAACAAATCAAAATGCAGTCTCTATTTAATCTCAGTCTCCTATATATCTATTATAAAACACAAAAACTCACGATGACAATCGTCTTTAGATCCAAAGACTATTAAATAATCACCTATAAATACAATTATAGTTAAGGTAAAATGAGAATGTGTTTAATGTATTTTGATTTCATATGATTTAGTTATTGCCTGAAGTTCTAACAAACACATATTACTAAAGTGCTGTAGGTAGCACTTTAGTAATACATGTATCGTGCGGATGCGGGCACGGCCAGTACCTCCTTCTGCGATTAGGTACTGCTCGTGAAAGAGGAGGCGGAGCGGCAGCGGGAGCGAAAGAGAATCTGAGGCAACTCGAGTGTCGTGGGTCAAAGAATGACGGGTGGAGCCGCCTATCACCCTGGCATAAACAGGCCGCGGCGCATTTGCACGCCTCCCCGTTTCCGAGGACGAGTTGGGGCACTCTGTGGTCCTCACACTCGAGGAAGGCCAGATCGAGAGAGAGATGACCTTGGGTCGGCCGGGGTGCGAGGGATATGCCTGTCAATTAACAACGACCCACAAGCGCCGTGCGTTTTTGTCGGTTCGAGGCCGACATAACCTCTCTCACCTATTTTTTATTTTATTATTTATTAATATATAATTAAAATAAAACAAATATTCTGTGACAGAACTAGAAAATTACGAGATTAACTCACTAAAACCTAAACACTATTATCAACTACCAATACTTCTGTTTTTTTGCATCAATGAACTTACCCCAATAACCTTCATAATAAAATAGTAATAATAATAAGGCTTCTCTTATTTCGTTTTGTATCTTTCAAGATTATCGTAGCGAATAAACAGACCAAATTGAATTCGACCCGTGATAGAACCCCGAACAAATAGGTCAACGATACCTCTACTGAAAGCTAACGAATTAGGTATTCAACTGACTTCGTGGTTGATTAGACGATTCATTTTAAATAACTCGGATGTAACAGTAATCATCCTGTTTATCCAGGGTATTCCTGTGCCCTCGTGTGCATGAATAAATTAACCCATCCTAATTGACTTTGTTAAGGCAAACTAAAGCTCTGATTTACTGTTACCAGACTACTACATTAATATGAATCTTGTTTCTTATTATCAGTATTTTAATGGTGGCACTTGACATGGCTATTTGTGTTTGCTATTTGTGCGCCAGTTTATATAACAAAATATTTGACGTTGCAAACATGCAAATATAGACAAATATAATTTACTTCACAAAAAAGTATTCACTACAAAGAGGTGTCACATGTGAATTGTCACATGTTGTCTACTGTTAAAAGGTACTCTACTGACCGTAAATAATAAAAAAATCTAAATAACATTTCAACTGGGCAAAGGAGATGGATTCGCTGTCATATATTCTTGGGCCTAAATGTAAAAAGTTAAGAGTGGCCTCAATTGAGAGCTTATATATTATTAAACCAACCCTGAAAAATCTGCAGATTTTGAACATCAGAGAGCAGAGTTATAAGAGATTTAGTAAGTGAGGTTATGCAAGAAATTAACATTTTTGAACTGTCATTTCTATGTTTTTAAAGATATGTAATATAAAGATGTCATGTAAAAAACTCTTTAAATAATTATTATATTATATTTTTTTCAATAATAATTACAATATCGTCTAAGAAATGCGCATAGGGAATTACATTGCCTTGGTACCTAGCTCAACCAAAGTACCATATAATTGACATTATGCGTGCGCAGCAGCCTGCAGTTCGTTTACCTAATACACTTACAGGTAATGTCCGAGGATTGCTTCTCTACCTCGTAGAGAGTTGTCGACTAAGATGTATACAAAATACTTCTTGCGACTTATATGTCTGGTCTGAATACGTCCCCTTAGCATCATTGCAGAATTAGAATCCGACAACTCTCGAAACAGGCTGCTACTGACCCTACACACTTCTATAATGACTTCATTACCTCTTAGATGCTCACCGTAGTATGAACGTGTCTGCTTTATCTGACATGTACCTAAAGATATTAGAATTAATTCATTTTCTGTAAATCATTTAAGTTATCATTGTGAACCGTAATTGTAATAACTGATTGACTGAAAGTCAGGAAGCTGTCAGTTGTCACAGCACAGATTAATACGACTTATACAACTCTTTGCGTATACATTTGATAAACACGGGAATTAATTAATCGATTAACGAAAATCAATTCATAATTTATTATAATTACACTGTTATTATATTTTTTGAATGTGTATTATTGTTATTATTATATTTTGTTCACTTTGACTGAAATAAAACTACGATGAAAGTTTTTTTTTTGACAATATTGTTTGAATCGATCACAGTAATCGATATTGAATCATATTCGTGGAATAAACTTAGTTTTAAGATTTCTCGTCTTCCTGATGTTCAATTGAACATTTTTTTTTTTAATTTTTAAATAGGAAAATATACCGCTTTTTTTGAGTCATATCTCAACTCATTACAATTTGGCCCAGAAATCCCCGTCTCCTTTGGTATTGGCTATATTTGTCAAATAGGCAATAAGGTAAATGCTTTGTCAAATAGACTGTCCACATATGGTATTTTTTTGTCAAATATGCAAGTACGAATAGCCCAAATTCTACTCTGCCGGGAACCACGCGGCATTATGCATTATAAAGAAAGCCTCTAAATATATTTCTATAACGTGTTTATATGATTAGCCTTTTTGATGGGCAATAATTGTAACAGAATGGTTCAACAGAAACGATCTTCTTAATTTATTTATTTTAGAACACCTATTATTCAAGAACCAAATGATTTAAACACTATGCTCGAAGACCTCAATAGAGTATCCCAACAGGTGCGCCTTAAGATGAATATGGACAAGACAAAGGTTATGTCAAATGTCCATGTTGCGCCTATACCGGTGCATGTTGGGGACTCAGTCCTAGAGGCTGTTGACGAGTACGTCTACTTGGGTCAACTGATCCAGGTAGGAAATTCCAGCTTCGAGGACGAGGTACATCGACGAATCCGACTCGGCTGGGCAGCGTGGGCTCGGCTACGAGATGTCTTCTCGTCCGACATACCTCAGTGCCTGAAGACGAAAGTCTTTAACCAATGTGCGTTACCAGTGATGACTTACGGATCTGAAACGTGGTCCCTCACTATAGGTCTCCTGAAAAAGCTCAAAGTCGCTCAACGAGCTATGGAGTGGGCTATGCTCGGTATTTCCTTACGTGATCGCGTCAGAAATGATGATATCCGTAGGAGAACAAAAGTAACCGACGTAGCCCAGTGGATTAGCTCGTTGAAGTGGCAATGGGCGGGATACATAGCGCGCAGAACAGATGGCCGATGGAGCAAAAAAGTTCCGGAATGGCGACCGCGTACGGGCAAACGTAGCGTAGGACACCCAACGGCCAGGTGGGAGGACGACCTCATGAAGGTCGCCGGGAAGCACTGGATGCGGGCTGCTTTAGATCGGTCATTCTGGAGGTCTGTGGGAGAGGCCTATGTTCAGCAGTGGACTATATGTGGCTGACATGATGATGATGATGATTATTTAAGAAAGTAGGACACGACGGTATTTCTGTCCAATTGAGCAGTCCGACTGGGGAAGTACCTTCACCCTATAGAATATCGCAGCCATAATAACTTCGTGTTGTGTTCCCGGCGGTGAGTAGGGTAGCCAGAGCTCAATGAAGAGTTTTTGTGCTGTCAGTGGGAAGACCAAAAGCTTGTCCTGCCTTATCTTTTGCACTGACGGCACAGAAACTCTCTGTGCTTACAGGGTTGGCAGCGCGAGTGTGACTCCCTTGGTTTTGCACACGTTCATAGGTCACGGTAAATACTTTCCATCAGGTGGGCCGTGTGTTTGTCTGCCACATAGGTGGTATAAGAAAAACCTATCTGGCAATTACCCAATTTTGAGTATAATTCGCTTAGACTCATCTGCCCTGTTAAGACTGTCGTTAATGACCATTGTTAGGTCTCGTTAGGAGTTAGTCCTGTATTCGGTTTATGAATATCCAAACCAGGTAACAAAACCCGAGTAGACGTCATGACAAAACAAGATTTTAATCGCACTGAACTTGGTGTTTACTGACGTACTCTCCTGTCATATAACTTAACATGTTGTAAGCCCGATAAAGGTGGTACCAGAACCATTTATAAGGCTCTTCTGACTAATTACTTTGTGTAACATTAATTTCGAGGATTGTACTTGCGTCATTTAAATTAAGGGACAAATGCTCTGAAATTATTATGTCGTGATACTTACATCACTTTGCAGGGAATTTAAGGTCAGGGTTTGGCAAACATTTTAGACAAAGAGAACATAAATATGGTACGTTTGACCCGTTTGGTATATTCACGGCGAGTAGGTGCACTTCAGAGAAGTAGTTATTGTTGAACAATGCCCTTATGCTACGATAACGTAATAATAGAAGTCTAACTACTTACAGGGACCAGATTATCAAAGATTGCTACTAGAAACCATCTCACTAACCCTGTTCACATTTTGAATCAAAATTTAAGCTTAAGTAGAGATTTGTTATGTATGATACATAATGCCCAAAGATATTTTCGTAGAAAGGAGATATTAATTCTTCTTCAATTACTTTGTTTAAATATAAAATAAAGAAATACTTGGAAAATTTGTTGTTCCGTTCACAAGTAATATTCATTCAAAACAAGTACTACCTAGACTCAGAGGTCAGAGGTCAGAGGTGAGAGCATTGGATGTGTCCGGGACCAACGCGAAGTGAGCAAACTGTGGAAAGTCAATTTAATTATGTAGAATGTATGACTGTCTGATCATTAAGTCTCATCATGAGAATGATGAAAATTAAATAATTAAGTGTTGCAGTCGTACAGTCGTTAATGATTTTACAGTGGTTTTGGAGCAAAAGATTTTGGGTACAGTTTTGATAGCGCAATCGTCCGGGAGTAGGTATTAATAATGATACCCACAGCTACATTCTATCATCGCACCACTCGCCATAGACAAGGGATTCATCCTCATACATTGCGACCGTAAAGGGAGCGCACGCTATGAAAGGAACTTCATCCCACACGCTCAAGCTGTGGAATTAACTCCTTGCAGCGGTTTTCATAAGCGACTACAATATGGGGTCATTCACGAAGAGCATTAGAAGATTTTTCAGAGTCGGCAGCACGAGTATAACTTCTCTGGTGTTGCATACACATATCATAGACCATGGTAACCACTTCCCATCGGTGGGCCGTGTGCTTGTCTGCCACCTAAGTAGTATAAAAAATAAGCTGAAAAATAATTGTTTGAGAATAATGTACAGGTGAAAGGAATAATATATAAAAAAAATATGTTTCGCCAAATTAATACTTTCAGAAGATTTTGCTACCAAATCAGTGGCTAACATCTTGCGCTCTGAAAGCTTTATTTTATATTCATAATGTACAAGGGATTTATCTAAATTAAAATACAAAAACAATACAGAATATAGGTATACACACCTGCAGGTTCAGTTTTCCAAGAATTCCTCTCTATTGATGTCAACCGTACAAAACTTGGAATGGTAATACCAATACTTTGCGTAAGAAATAAACCAACCGTCTGTTCACGGGTAGCGTCTGTTAATTGTTTCTAAATGAAAGACGGGCACATGATCCCAACGTCTTGACTCCAAACGGCTCAAATATGTAATAACCACTTAAAATACTATACTTGCGCCGTTTGAGGGTCTCTGCCAACGCTGCAGCAACGCAGGAAGATGTGAAGGCGCAAGAGTGTCAGCACATGTTGCATCCCACAACAAATCAAAATCAACTTGTATATTTATTTAGTGGGAGTGTCCCTAACCATGCGTCTATTCACACGTGTAACTTCAAGCATGTATCGTGTACAGGCGAGTGTACACGTGCGACTCTCCAGCATCACACGTCCCGTGTCGTGTATATGTAAGTATAGCTCTCGATCACATGATTGTATCGTGTGAGCTATTTACGAGGAACAAGATTTTATATCGGAATGTCTTGTCAGAAGGTTTTGGCCGGGATTCGAACCGGGTATCTCTCGGTAGTATAGTTGACTCCATTAAGTATGTAGTCAAAATCGCTCGTAAATATTTTAGTATTCAGTTACTTTCATAACTGTACATATACTGTACGATCAGTACTGTACGTAACATATAATTTCGTTACATTTAGCTGGTGTAATCCATCATCGCATTCCATTAAGAGGATTCGGGAATATGCTTAAGTGAAAAAATCACTCCTACAACTGAACAATAGCGCAAACAATACACCGAGAATCATTTAAATGATTATAAAATGGATGGTATTTAAACGTATATCAAAAAGAGTACATTTTGTACGACAAAATAATCCAAATTCACATCAAAAATACTGATTGAGCACCAACAAACTACTGCAAGTAAGTAGTTAGTTAGCAACCAACCAACCAACCAATTATTAAAAAAAATACCACAAAGACATAAGGCGGGAGCTCCGCTTCGCTTCGCTCCCGCCTTAGTCTTCTAACCTAACCTATCCATTTCGGGGTGGGTGGTGATCATTCTGAACTTAATTAGATGCACAATCAGTATTTTTACTGAACGCGAAAATATTATCTTTATAAAATCATGTTTTTCTTCTAAAACATAAACACTTTTATTGATACTCGAAAATTCTTGTGGTATTAGAAGTTATTTAAGGTGAGGTATTTTTGGTTTTTTCAATAGATTTCGGTAAAAAAGTAGGCAGTACTAGATTTTCTCAGTTTTTTTTTCACACGATACCTAATGAAGTAAACGAATTAATACGAACATGAATTACTTTGTCCCTGTGTCATTGTATTATATATTATTAATACACAACATTCTACAATCACAAAATTCACAGGCTTGTGTCATTAGCGAATACTTTCTTCTAAATAAAATGTACTTACTATGAATACAAAACGAATTTATAAAACAAGTTCATACGCATTATGTCCGTAACCTTCGTTGAAATATTTGAATGAAAGGAGTATATTATTGCAGAATAATTATATATAAGCTACTTTTGTTTCTCAATAGTGTCTATTCTTCTTTGCCCTATTATTTGTCTGAGAATTCGACTACGCGACGTTGCTTAACGTTGCCCCAATGTCGTGAGTACAATCTGCATCAGATCGATCTTGATGAACAAAGTACTCAAGATGATCTTAATGCCTTGGTTTTCCCCCCATTCCTGTTGACTGTGTTGACTAATTGTTCCGATATTTCGTACATACCTTTAGTTTTTTTTTTTTTATACCACTTAGGTGGCAGGACAAGCTCACGGCCCACCTGATGGGAAGTGGTTACCGTGGCCTATGGACTCGTGCAAAACCAGGAGCGTCACACTCGCGCTGCTGACCCTGAAGAAACCTCCTAATCCCCCTTTTGAAGAACCCCATATTGTAGGCGCATGGGAAGACCGCAGCAGGGAGTTCATAACACAACTTGAGTGTGCGTGGGATGAAGTTTCTTTCATACCGAACAGTACGTACCGTCTCAGGTTGCAATGTGTGGGGATGAACTCCCTGCCTAAAGTTAGTTAGGATAATAATAGTTCGGATAATAATACAATTTAAATCAATAAAACAGATTGATTTGCTCTAAATACTTTGGTATTAAGATCGTTTTGAGACTTAGTCGAGATCGTTCTGACGCTGACTGTACAAGTTTTAAGTGTAAATATTTGCAGTCATTCAAGACATGTTTTAATTTAATCTTGTTGTATTGACATTATAATAATTATGTCTCATATTTGTTTCTTCTACTTTATATTCCAACTAGACGATCAGGCAAATGTTGTTTACCGCTATTAAAAGAAGGCGGTTGGTAGTAGAAGGGCGAAAATGTAGAGTAGTATGTATTTTAATAGTAGTTTACGATCGATTCTCACACAGACCTTACAAATATGCACAAACATTTTCATAAGAATCGGTTAAGCCGTTATAGAGGAGTTGGGACAAACAGTCGGACACTGTAAGTCTGTGACGCGAGAATGTTATAATATTAGATGTAATTCAATGCAACTCATACATAATTTCAAGTATACGGCAGGCCAGCCTAATTTAATTGAATAAATTCATACTCTTATTTCTGTCCTCTTCCTCCGCGAACAAACCCTTAATAACAAAGTCGCTTTCTCTGTCCTTATATCCCTATGTATGATTAAATCTTTAAAACTACGCAACGGATTTTGTTGCTGTATTTAATAGATAGAGTGATTGATTGAAGAGGAAGGTTTATATGTTTAATAATATCCATTAAATAGTGGAGAAATACTGTTATTTTTGAGGTCTAATGTGATGTAAATAATTACATTTTTTCCGCTTACATTGCAAACGCAGGCTGAACCCTACGAGATTTATCATAATAAGTATCATACTAAGCATTGCACTACTTGTACACATTGAAAAGGTCTACAGAAAACTTCGCGATGGTATACGTCTATGTCTTATGGATATCCCACAACAAATTTTTTTGTCATTTACTTTTTACGACAAAATATAATGGCTCATTTTCGAAGTGATTTTAAAGCAATAATCCTTATCCAATTAAATACATTAAATAATATTGTCGATTTAATATAGATCCATAACTTTACAACACATGAATCAAATGAATATTTTCGAAGATATAACATTTAAAAATTGTGGGACGTAGCGTTTGCGGATATACTGTACTGTATTAGGAGTATCAGCATTGCACCCGTGCGGAGCCGGGTGCGGGTCGCTACGGTATTATGTTATAATAGCACTAGTTACAGTGCTTAAGAAAAAAATTGTCAACGTATACAATGAAGTATACGTATGACGTGAGTATATGTATGTATGACAAATTAAATTTATCGCATGGTTAAATACTAGCACTCGTAACGAAACCATAACCTGATTCAGAAAAATTGTATAACGCCATCTATCGAGCGTAAGGGTAATGTTTTACTAAACCATTGCTACTATTGTATGTTCTGTCACCGTGGCCGTCTCAAACGTTTTTACTCTTTCACGCAAAAAGGGTTGAATAATATCGATGAACTTTGGCCAAGAGATAGATTTATAGTCTGATAGACCACTAATATAATCCTTGAAAAAAATTTCATGTGGGTCGTTGGTACAAGAACAGCATTCGTTTGTCGCACGCGTCGGAATCGCGGGCGACAAACGAATATTATTATAGACCTATGGAGCCACCCGCAAAAGGTGATAGCTACTAAGTAGGTATTACACAATATAGAATTGTTCAAGATTAGATCTTTATAATAAATTAAATGAGCATTTGAATAAGGTAGGTATTAAATAATTAGAGCGATGACAGTTTCTGAAACAGAACTCAAAACGTTTTTAAGTTGAATATTCAGTACAAACGTCCTACCAAATTCCCACCTTAATGCCCGGAAACTCCAATTTAAGAAGTTAAAATAGAACTTCTAAATGGGCTAATGGGGCGCAGAAGACTTTAAAACTTTTCAACACATTAATTAAACAGAATAAAGTTTTGGTTTCCTGCAATCATTTCATTGTCGTCATTTACTGCGCAATAATTTAAATATTTATTACATAAGAGTTCCATACTGCTGAACGGTACCTAATATTATAATTGAATTTTAATAGCAGCATATTATAAGTTTCACCTTATAACCTTTTTAACAAAACAATCAACTTTGCACCTCATACTTTCAGTCAAGATTGACAGACTGACTACAGAGGATGTGATGATACGCCTATCGAAAACGTATCTTTTATTCAGCTAGCAAATGTCAGTATTAATGCTAAATATCGCCTGATAGAAATCTTTTAATTATGTAAGTCGATAAAGCGTCTGTTAACTATAGAGAACTTGTGAAACATTAGTGTGATTAAGGTCACATTCATAGAGCATCATTCTAGAATCAATGTCGAATTTTATCAATGTAAGGACTATGTTATTTATAATCAAAAGCAAGTACATACCGTATTCAAATTCCGTGCTTCTTACTGTAAAACAACATACCACAAACTTCCGTACAGCCATTTATGTTACCCCCTTCGGGGTGTAATTATCAAAGGACAACTTAGATACTGGATGCTTACAACTTAAAAGCTATAAACTACTAGTTGTTCTGTTATGAAATTGTGTACCATTTTGCATTAATAAATATGTTTATTACTTTTCATTTTTTTTCATTTACTATAATTTCAGGTGGTAACTCTAGTGCTTCCATTTCGATATTTGTTAAATGAATAACGACCCTAATTATAACAAATGTGTACTTCTCTCAATCAGAAAAGAAATACCTGTTTAGACGAGGCAATTCGGGATTTATGTCTTTCAAGTTTATAACTGCTCTTCTAGAGAAATTACGCCTTTGTTCCAAAAATCTATATTTACGTAGTATGTCTTTTGGGACAGCCTCTGTAGCGCGGTGGTTCGATCCCCGCTCAGTGCAAACATGTGTATGCATGAATATAGGTATTTGCATTGGTCTGGTCGTGCCTTGGAGAACACTATAAGCCATCGGCCCCGGTGCCAACATCTATGGCAGTCGTTACGAGTAGTTGGACCCTTAAAAAGTCCACAAACTGGTCTAGCTACAATGCTTCGATATCGCCTTTGGGTTGTGGAGGTCAGATGGCAGTCGCTTCAAGGTAAAACGGACCCCAGACTCTGAGGTGTAAGTTTCGGATGCGACTGAGATTAACGCGAAGAGGAAGAAGAGAGTTGTGTCTCTTTGGGAAGGAGGGAAGTTGGCTGGATATAATATCTAGAATTAATAGAGTTAATAGTATTCGGTAACTACTTGCCATGTAGGTAGCATGTGCTTGTTTACCAAATTTATAGTAAAAAAAAGTAATTAGTAGTCATTGATAAAATTCAAAATCTTACGTTGTTTGATAGAACGTCACGGGATGACTCTCCTACTGAATATAATAGTAAGTTAGAAAGGAAATCGGAGAAACATGACTGATTAATGACCTCTCTGTAACGAAAATCCGTATTACTCTTAAGATATACTTAATACAGATTTATTAGGTATGCAGACTTCCTTGTAATATTTTCCTTATTACTTTCTAATACGAAGATAATATTTAAAGGTACTACGGGTAGGTGTAACAAATGTATCCTCGTGGTTTACTTTTTCAGAATAAAAACGAAAATCTTATGTTAATCCACAATATTCCTGAGATATCTAAGTTCTAAATTTCATCCATACGTCGTCCAGCTGCTCAAGCGTAAAGTAGTACTAAGCACACATATATAAACTTTTGCATAGGTATTCTTTAATATTAATTGGATTGTTTGATTGGATTGTTGACAAATTAGATTTAAACGTCTCTAAATGTTTTTCTATGAGTTTTACGCGTAAGCGTCACGCTTATGATTACGACTACGCAGTTAGGAACCATAACTTGGAGAGAAGGACTGTCTCTAAGGACTTGGGTGTAGTACATGATGGCAAGCTTTTATTTAATCAGCACGTTAGCCAATTGGTTAATAAAGCCTTTAGGGCTTTAGGTTTCTTGATCCGTTGCTCCAGGGACTTCAGAAATATGAAAACCGTAAAAGTACTCTATTGCGCATATGTACGAAGTCACCTGGAATACGCTTCACAGGTTTGGAACCCATTCTACGCTTGCTATTCTAATGAGATTGAGATGATTCAAAGGAAATTTATCAGATATTTAGGGTTTAAATTCAAACTGTCCCACCTAGCCGACCTCACCTATGAGCAGCGCTGTGTTAATCTACATATCCTACCGTTGTACGAAAGAAGAAGAATCTCTGATGTAACTCTTCTTCTCAGTGTTGCTCAGGGTGGGATTGACTGTCCTGGGCTTCTCTCTGAAATTAAGCTAAGAGTGCCAGTCAAAAGATTACGCAAGAATTTCTTATTGTGCAAGCCTCCGTGTCGCACCAATTTTAGAATGAATAGCTTTCTGCCTAGAATTATTAGTGAATTTAACCAATTGAATGTTGACAGTAACCTGGATCTCTTTAATACCGGTAAACATTCTGCCAGATCTTGTCTAACGAAGTGTTTTGTTGAAAGTTTATAGATGTTGATATTTCTTTTGACTCAATCTTATTCCTGTCTTATTGCTCTCAGCTGTTAACAATTTTGTTTTATATAATTGGTTGATATAATTGTGGAAGCTTGTAATTGGCGTGTACTAACCTAAATGTTGTGTATATGTGAATGTAGCTGTAAGTTCCCCAAATGAAATAAAATAAAATAAAATTGTTGTACCCTCCGAACTAGTAAGGTCTAAACTGCAAAGGTGCAGATTCATAGTCAATCATTAGCTTCAAATTCAACTAAGCTTGTATACTTTACTTAGAACACGAATTTAATAATACATGAATTATGTTCAAATTTTTCAATTTAAAATTTGTCCTATTATACTATAAATCGCTTTGAAAAAAGGTTTTTCACAAAGAATTTCACAAAATATCTAAATAAAGAAACCTTGTTGCTGTCAGTTCCCCGAGATGTCTGGTGTCTCGCATCTAACATTTAATCTCCTCCCCAATTTCTTCACGTAAACTTGTCCGCAAATTCTGATGAATTTAAATTCCAGATCTTTGACTCAGTTAAATCCCTACACGTCAGAAGCAGTGACAAGAATATTACAAATTAATTTACTAGCGGTCTTGAGGTTTATTTTGAATTAAAATCTGCCTTAATGTCATTTTTTTTTAAATATCCCTTAGGTGGCAGACAAGCACACGGTCCACCTGATGTGAAGTGGTTACCGTGGCCTATGAACGTATGCAACAACAGGGGTGTTACACTCGCGCTGCCGACCATGAAGAAACCTTCTGATGAACCTCTTGAAGAACCCCATATTGCAGGTGCTTGGGAAAACCGCAGCAGGGAGGTCATTCCACAGCTTGAGTGTGCGTGGGATGAAGTTTCTTTCATACCGCACAGTGCGCATTATCTCAGTTCGCAATGTGTGAGGATGAATTCCCTGCCTATGGCGAGAGGTGCGATGATATAATGAATTCTTTAAATTTGGTTTTCTTTTCATAGCTAAAAAAATCTGTTAATACTATCACTACAAGAAACAAATTACTGACAACCTATTTCTATGTAAATTGAACCTGCTATATGTAGCAGGTGAGGGTCCAATCTGCATGTTCACTGCCAACTATTGACAAAAAATGGTTATTTTACTTCTTAATGTTAGAAGGAATATTAAAAAAATTGAGCTTACAAATCTCATTATTTTCACTTCTCAAATTGTGAATTGTTTGTATGAAGATGAAGAATAATTTTTAGATTTAGCAGGACATCAAAAAGAAACCTTATTTTGTTCATAAAACATAAATATTTAAAATTCACATCGTCACTGGTACCATTCCCAAAAGGCTAGCAACACTGCCAAGTTGAATGGCAATACTATTTCTTTGTAGGTACAAGTTATGCAGCCTTCTGGTCACGTGACTCATCAATCTATCGCTTTGCCAAGTCATTGTAGACTCAATATTAAATTACTGAACTTTGATTAAAGAAAACGTAAATTTTCCCATTTTAAGATTCATGTCGTGTCTTTCTTACACAAAAAAGGTTTGAATCGGAATCTTAATTGAATCTAACAATAACACAGACGACTAAAATAGTGTTTATTTTTAATTCTTATGTTAACATCGGCTTACAGTCAAATCGTGTGAGGTACGAAAAGTATTTGAAACACGCGTTTTGTCTTCTTTTAAAAGCTTTTGTTGTAGCGCACAACAATCAAAGGATCCTAAGTTTTTTTTAGAAATTCGTAGCCAGTCACCGTACTCAATCCACTTGACACTTTATCTGTCTATTCACCTGTCGGAGCAATATAGGTAAGCTTTTATCTTGCCGTTCTTATATTTGAAAAGCGCACTATCTATGTATTTATCAGACTATGTTGACGGAAAAAGAGGGGTCTCGAGAGGACTTCAGTTCTATTACACGAAGGTTTGCTTTGGTTCTCGCCTACTATAATATATGTGTAAGGAAGTTAAAAGTAAGCGTGAAAATATATTTTGTTTAAGTTATCGCCGATGCGAAAGCAGCTTTGAAACTTTATATTTAAGTTGCTTTTGCGTTCAACATAATTATAAAGAGTAAGTGTTTATTGTTTTTGTAGACCTGTGTAAGTAGGTACACATGACGCTAATACTGGCATAAATTATTCGAAATTTACAAACGCAGTAAAAGAACTACAGTTTTGTATTTAAACTTGTATAGAATGAATGCAGTATACCAACATACCATAATTTCCTACAACAATTTAATGTTATGTGCTGATATTGAGAATATCAAACAAAAAAAGGTTTGATTTCTAAGTCGGTTAAACATCACAGAATTCAAACCCGAAACTCGCACTCACTACTACTGCTGGGAAAATAAAACTACCAACAATAAATTATCTATAAATAAATAATAATATATCAATAAATGCATTAGAAATAATCCAGGTTCATTAAGAGGAGTTTCGTGAATAATCGTTTGACGTGGCGACTCTCCTAGCCTAGAAGCAAGATCCCTTGCAGCGCTATACTGATACCGAAAGACGGCGCGGGAGCGGGGTCACGATCCTGAACCTGAAAAAATTCGGGCCGTGAGATCCCGGCCCCACAGAGAGCTCCCAGGTGGCGAAATGGGTACTACGTCTTGAGCGACCAAATGCAGGGCACGCCGTAGTAGTAGCGGTAAGATCCATCATGGGGGAGTAGCTAGAGAGGCCATACGGCAGCCTCTCCTACTGTCTGACGCAAATGATCATAGAGCACGGGTGCTTCGGGCTATATCTGCGTCAGATGGAGAAAGAGCCAACGTCCGAGTGCCCTCGGTCGAGATGGCTCTGGGTCGACCGGGGTGCGAAGGATATACCTGTCAACCTCACCCACGGCAACCCACAACGTCCCACAGAGTGCGTTTTAGTCGGTTCGAGTCCGACATAACCTCTCCAACCGACTCCGGTGGTATCCGCGGGAAATTGTCTCAGCATTCTGTCAATACGTGTTTCCCTACTTCACTAATGTCATACAAATAACAAAACATTTAACACAAATTTACCAAAAAACTTGTTACTTTAATTCCGAAAAATATTTGGCAACAGCACGACATTTTTATTTGATTATTGCTCCTGGAGTCCCACTTCCTCGAATACAAATCCTAAAAGCATCGGTATAATATGAAAAAATGTTTCCTTTGAGCAATCGTGATTTCAGTTCGTAGCTGGACGCAGAAATTCTTTTTCCCGGTGCGAAATATGAAATTGCCGTTGGCAATGCTTTCAAAATAAAAGGTAGTACCTGCCATCTGGTAACAGCGAATAGAACTATTTGTCACAATGATATATAATGTAATCGATTGACCCTTATCAGCCTATATCTACAACGATAAATCTCCTTTTGTTTACATTTGGAGTACACATATAGGTATTACTCTGTACTTTTCTGGGTTTAAGTTCATTTAAGGACGTGTTCAGAGGTGTTACCTTATATGATTTATTTTCTTATATTTATAATTTTTATTTCTTTTATTTATTTATAATAGGAATTAGTGTTAGTGACATTACGATTCCAAAAATATTAAATCTTAAAGACATAAGCTTGAGACAATTAAGAGAATAACAAAAATTGAGATTTTTGATTGGTGTATACGTGTTTTTCGTGTATAAGTATGGCCCATGAATAGAGGCCATTTATATATAAAGTGCTATTTCTTCTACACTCTCAGAACAGAAATATTACAAAAAGGGTCACGCTTTAGTTTTACTTAGTGAAAAAGATGTTTCTAAACGACTTTTTCCATTATTAATTTAGTACTTAACTGTTTGAATGAAAACCGTTCAAAACCACATTTTACCCTTTCACTTGGTTTTTCTTTTAAGAGAGAAAGTGTTTTCACGCTGTTATTTATTTTTATGATCATTTGCATTTTAAAGGCTCTTTTTATACCACTTAGGTGACAGACAAGTACACGGCCCACCTAATGGCTAGTGGTCACCGTGACCCATAGACGTGTGCAAAACCAAGGGATTCACACTCGCGCTGCCAACTCTGCAAGCATTGAGAGTTTCTGTGCCGTCAGTGTAAAAGACAAAGTATAACAAACTTTTGGTCTTACCACTGACAGCAGAAAAACCCTCCAGTGAGCTCTGGCTACCTACTCACCGCCGGGAACATAACACGAGGTTATTATAGCCGCGGTATTCTGTATGGCGGAGGTACTTCACCTGTCCGACTGCTCAATTGGACGGAAATACAGTCGTGTCCTACCTCCTTTCAAAATCTATCTTCTAAGGCTATCTTCTAACCTCATAATCTCAAGTTTGAAATGGAGACCTACCATCCTATTTTGGAAAAACACAAACAAGAGAACTCAAGATCACACTAAATTTGTTCGATTGGTGGTATGTGCTCCTGCTTATAACATAGTGATGAGACCTGTAACTAAACTACGTACTAAAATAATAATAATAAAGCCTTTTATTCGGACAAAATATACAATTAAGTTTTAAAAAACCACTGCACTGTTTTTTTTTTCGAAATTAAGTATATTCGACTATTTGATGCTTCTTTATTTTTTGTAAGTCCGTTTGCCAATTGGCAAAGGCCTCCTCCAACCTACTCCATTCTGATCGCTCTATGGCTACTCTACTCCATGTTGTACCTGCAACTTGCCTTATATCGTCGTCCCATTTTTTTTGTTGTTTGCCTCTTTTCCTTTTGCCTTCCCTTGGGTACCAACGTGTTGTTATTTTGCTCCATTTATCCTTTCCTCTGGCCATGTGTCCCGCCCACTTCCATTTCAGCCTTTTTATTTTTAGGGTGACGTCCTGTACCTTGGTCTTTCTCCTAATATTAATGTTTCCTATTCTATCCCTCCTCTTTACTCCCATCATGCTTCTCTCCATTGCTCGTTGGCAGATAGCAAGTCTATCGGTGGTGTTTTTTGTTAAGGCCCATGTTTGACTTCCATATATTAGGGTTGGTAGAATGCAGACATTGAATAATTTACTTTTTGTTGCTATATGAAGGTTTTTGTTTTTCATTATTTCGCTTAGGCTCCAATACCTTTTCCAACTGTTTGCTATTCTTCTTTGGATTTCTTTGTTTATATTATCTTTGGGTGATATCAGCTGTCCAAGATATATATACTCTTCAACGTAGCCTATTTGTGTCTCGCCTATGTTTATGTTGCTTTTATTTCCGTTCGTCATTACTTTTGTTTTTTCAGGGTTCAATTTTAGTCCTACCTTTTCACTCTCCGATGCTAGCTCATTTAACATTTTATTTAGATCTTCTGGCGTTTTTGCGAATAACACAATGTCATCGGCAAATCTTAAGTGTGTTAGTGTGCGGCCATCTATATTCAAACCTAGATTTTCCCATTCAAGTTTTCTAAAAATCATTTCCAAAACAGAGGAGAAAAGTTTTGGAGAGAGAGGATCTCCTTGTCTTACTCCTTTTTGTATCTTAAACGAATTTCCTTTCTTTTCTAATTGAATGCACGCCGCGCTGTTTTTGTATACATTTCTAATTATTCTTATATATTTTTGTGCTATCCCTTGTTCTTTTAACGCCTCCCAAATGTTTGTATGTAATAATGAGTCGAATGCTTTGCTATAATCGACAAATGCTAGGTAATATTCGAGTTGGTATTCCGTATATTTTTCGATGATTTGCCTAACAGCATGGATATGATCAAGTACTGAATAGTCTTTCCTAAAACCTGCTTGTTCTATAGGCTGTTGCTCGTCAAGTTGTCTTTCCATTCGCTTGAGTAGGATCTTTGCAAATATTTTGTACAGGTTGGACATCAAGCTTATGGGCCTGTAGTTTCCGATATCATATTGATCACCCTTTTTGTACAGAAGGATTATATTAGATTCAGTCCATTGTTGGGGTATCGTTTCTGTATTTATAATATCATTGAATATGTCTTTTAGAACAGGTGTTATTGCATGTTTCGTTTGCTTTAGTACTTCGTTACTTATTCCGTCGGGTCCTGGAGCTTTATTGTCTCTTTGCGTTGCTATAGCGAATTCTATTTCCTCCTGTATTATGCTGGGTACGGATGAGATTTCCAACAACTTTATTTCTTTTTCCACAATAGTGCTTTCATATAGTTTCTTGTAGTAGGATGTAGCAATTCCTAATATTCCTTGCCTTCTATTTTCCTTCAAGTTATTGCTATCTTTCATCTGTATGATCCAGTCCTTTTTGCTATTTAACTCCTTATATGCCTTTTTTATTCCTCCTGTCTGTAGAATGTGTCTCTCTATTGTTTCCATTCTTTTCTGTGTTCTATCTTTTCTAATACTTTCTTTTATTTCTTTACTGAGTTTTGCTATTTGCTTTCTATTATAGTTAGTATTTTTTCCATTAATTAGGTCAGATCTTTGATTAAGTAGGTTAATGGTTTTGGTAGTCATCCATTCGTTGGGTAGGTCCTTTTTATTACTTCCCTGTTTAATAGCTGTTTTGATTGTTTTTTCTAACCAGTTGTATTTTTCTTGCACCTTCATGTTTGTTGTCTCTTTGTTGTATTCTGTAAGATTTTTCGTTATAGAATTTGCCATTTGTGCTGTTTGGTATTTGGTAGGTTTTGTGTTTATCATATTGTTTCTTGGTCTTGGGATTTTGGGCGGGTTCGTCATCAGTTCTGCTCGGATAATTCGATGGTTGGTGTTGAAGTTGAATTTGCTAAGGACTGTCATGTTTGAGAAATATCTGCTTTTATTCGTCATTATAAAGTCTATTTCGTTTTTAATTAGCCCGTCTGGTGATAACCAGGTCCACATCTTACTTTTTTTCTTCTTGAAGACTGTGTTTAAGATTTTCAAACCATTCTCCTGAGCAAAGTGTACAAGCCTTTCTCCGTTTTTACTTCTGGCCTTTTTTTTATATATAAATGGCCCAAGGACTGTATCCTCATCTGGTTGTCGTTCTCCAATTTGACCATTGAAGTCTCCTATTACAACGAGGTTTTTGTGAGCATGGTCTTGGATTGCTTTATTTAGTTCTCGGTAGAATGAGTCCTTTAATCTTGTATCTGATTGTTCCGTAGGTGAGTATACTTGTATGATGGACCATGGGTCTTTGTACCCCGGCAGCTTAAGATTCATCACTGCTATGCGCTCTGATATTCCTATGAAGCTTTCCACATAGGTCGCGAGGTATTTTTGTATAATAAAACCCACTCCATACTGACCTGGAGTTGCGCCTATATGGTATAGAAGGAAGTCAGGGTACGAAATTATTCTTTCTCCCATTCGCCTTACTTCGCTCAGTCCGACGATGTCCCATTTAATCTGTTTTAACGCATGTGTTAATTCTGTAAGGTTTTCATCGTTTTTAAGCGTAAGTACATTGAGAGCTGTAACATAGATTTTTGATCTACTGTGATTGTTTTCACAATTGTTTTCCTGTGTTGTTGGAGGGTTGTGGTCATTTTCCCCCACGAGGACCAGTCGGCTTGGGAGAGATTGTGTAGTTTCTTTTGTTTGGTTTTTATATTTTGGTTGGATTGTCCGTTTGCAGGTTGATGATTGCTATTGTTTTTTATGTGTGGGTATATCAGTGAGAGAGTTCGATCGAATTCTCAGCAAATCGAAGGCGTTTGTCCTGTTAGTTTTAATAGAACTTATCGTTTGTTGCTTTTTAGGTTTAGTGGTGGAAGTCGACATTGGTGAAGTAGATAGTTCTCTTTTTCTTTTGTCAGAGTTGGGTCCTTTAACTACTAGCTTATCATAGTTGAGAAAAGCAATATTTCCCTTTTTCTTCTCCTCTAGCAGCTGTGGTATCAAAGCCTTTCTCTTTTCTATGACTTCCTTAGAATAGTCTTCCGATAGATAGATTTCCTTCAACATTTTTTTGTTTTTTATAATTTGGTCTTTTTTCCATCCATTTATAAATGATAGCAGCACAGGTCTATGTTTGCTCCCAACTTTATTTTTCCCTATACGGTATAGTCTGTTTATTTCATTTTCTTCCAAGGATAAATTTAAGTCTCGTTTAAAGATCTCCTTAACGGTTTGAAATAGCTCCAATACCGATTTTTCACTCTCTTCTAAACCATAAATAACTATATTGTTACTTTTCTTCTCTTTTTTCAAATACTCAATCTCGTTCTCCAGGTTACAAATTTTTTGTTTTAATTTTTTATTTTCTTCTATCATAGGAGTTAATTTTTCTTCCATTCGATGCATTATATTCTGTGTCAGAGATTCTTTTAGATCATTTGTCTGTTTCTCCATTTCTATCTTCATTCTATCAAACAATAATTGAAATTGCTCTTCCATGTTGTCAGATGAGGTTATGTGAAATGGAACGTAAATGCAACTTGGTAGAAAATATTTGTTTAGTAGATTTTTTGTGATGGCAACTCTCGGGGTAGTTGTCAACTGACTGTCAGTTCGGGTATTGACTGGTATTGCGGGTATTTGTTTATTTGTTTATTTTCCCGGCTGTCAAATTGACTTAGGTTATAAAAATATTTTATTCTAACCTCAATTGTTGATATTTGAGCTTCACTTTTAACTAGTTGTTTTTGAGAATATCCAAGGATCGTTCTTTCCTATGTCTTCTGATGTTGTTTAGCTGATGTTTGAAGCACTACAGTTCTTAAAGTGTAACTATAACTATTTTTAATAAGTGTTTTATTGCTGACAAATATCCGCGACTTGTTGTCACTACAACGACCGGAAACGGAATCCTACGTACTAGGTACTTGCTGAAAAAAAGGACGTCTCCTAAAACTAGACAGAACAGGTCTAAGAACAAATATGGGGACCATAACGGGCCACTGTCCCCTCCACAAGCACCATCGGTGTTACGGACAGTCCCCTTTGCAGAGGGTGTTTCGTTGCCGAGGAAACAGTCGCCCACGTAATACTGGAACGCGAGGCTGAGGCCCATCAACAATCACAAATTCTCAGCGTAATGAGGGCGCTGCGCAAAGCCTGTGAAGTCCCCAGTAAGCTTCTGTGTTTCTGGGCGGAGCTAGGTTGGCTGCTCTAGCCAGTACTCTGCACGTACAATGGCCCAAAAAAGGAGGCTAACTGCGGACAAAAGAGTCACTTTCCATTAGGTACTTGTTGTTTCCCGCGGATATCAGTTATCATGATCAAACGTAGCTTCTGTCCTTATTCCTAAGGTCTATTCTATTTTCGTATCAAGTTTCATCAATATCGGTTCAGTGGTTTACACTTGAAAGCGTAACAGATAGACAGAATTACTTTAACACATAGTTACTTTCACATTTCTAATATTAGTATGGATTAGAATGTGGAATTACATCTATAGCAAAATATAGATGTTATGACACCATGACTTGGCCTTCGAAAAGAAGGCGTGGATGTGCAGATGAAAACGAAATTATGTGTGCATGACTGTCTGTTCCCTGAATAAATAAATATAATATAAAAATATTATAATATGACAGCAAAGGTTATTAGGCGATTTATACCACAATACGCCTCACTTCCAAAATAATGTTATTTATGATTCGGAAGGCGTAAACATGGAGGTGGAAGTTACATAAAAGTAATACATCAGGAAAAATAAGAGAATACCATTATTTATAATATTTAAAGTAGCTACGCACTTGTATCATAAATCTGAGAAGAATATTTTTTGACGTTTTTTCCACTGGCTTACAAAATATAAATAATGAGATGTTTTTAGTCAAGTATAAATTTTTATATAACTTAAGTTAACATATCTACAATAAATATGAAGGTTTGTGCAGATGTTTGGATGTTTTTTTATTTATTTATTCAACTTTTTACACAGTAATTTTGTACAAAAGCGGACTTAATGCCAAGGGCATTATCTACAGTCAACCTTAGGGTGATGCAGAGATACATTGAGTTAGGTGCAGGCAAAATAATAATCCATTTATTATCATATTATCTATGTTCACAATAATAATACATACATTATACATATACACTATAATACATAAGAAATCCATACACATAATGATATAATATATCTAACTATGTGATTTTACTGTGACTAGGGGCTACTGTTGAACTGACGTACTTTGTACTTGAACGTTGCACGGTTAGTGGTCATCCTGATTTCGAGAGGAAGCGCATTCCAGAGGAGAATTGCTTGCACGAGGAAAGAAGAATGAATTAGTCTGAAACTATGAGTAGGACAGTGGAGAAGAAGGGTGTTCGTTACAAATCTTTGGTAAACATTAGATAGCAAACCCTCATGGACATGACTGGACTCTTGGATAAAATTACCTATAACGAAAAGTAACGTAATAACTAACTTTTTTAATCATTTCTAATACTGCAGTGAATGATGCATTAATTGCAGGATCAAACTGACCATACCGTTTATAAGAACGACTGAAGTCTTAAAAAAGCTCACTCCTTATATGGGTCATAAAAGTACAATGACCACATAGGTCTCCAGGGAGTCGCGACGCCCTTGGCGACCAGAGAACCCCGACAATTACGCCATTTTTCATTTACAGCCCATTAAGTACATCGTTCCCGGAGCTTATGCGATGGCTATTACTACACTCATAAACATACACACAGCAGTCCATAAAGACATACAATCTCTATCCGAACTCCGCCTTATGTTGTAAAATTAATTCCATAATAGGATTACCCTACGTCTTATTGTGCAGTTAAAACTCTCATAACATAACAATGTTCGTCGAATACAAAAAAGACGATTTGTTTCAATTATTTCTATTTGTGAGTGATGACCACTCGTAATTTAGATTCACTTGCATATTAGAGCTTGGAGTCACTACCATAGATAGAAGTACCTAACTGTCATATGACCTGTCAACCAAAAGAGGTAACCCATCGCCGGAGCCTAGTCTGTTTTTCAGCAGATGTTACCTATGAGACCCCATACCCGTTTCTTCTCTCTCCTTTTGCAGTTACGCGCCCGATCTAAGAACCCCCAGTTAACTCCAAGTCCTGAACAGAAACCAATGTAGCTTCAACAGTTAGGTATGGTACGAAGTGAAGCTTAAGTTAAACCTAATAGAATATAAAAAATACGATTTACTTGATTAGCATGCTTTCACAGTATACCTAGACAACACGAATACACAATCATCATGAAATTATGCATACACATATAAAAGTACTGTTCCTTCGGGAACAAACGCTGTTTTAGTTAATACTAAATATATGTAAATAATTAAGTTCCGACGAGACGACGTTCAAGAATATGTTTCTTTATTACACTTTTACCGAGAGTAATATTGACCTTCTAAAATTGAACAACGTAATCGCCTTAGCACTTCTTACGAATCAAAGTAGAATAATTTGAAACCTAAATGTAATCAACGCATGTATGAAATTAGTCGCTGTTCATTTCGAGCTCGTTAAGCTACCGCATGCTGCATGTGGTTTGCTAATTGCTCTTTGATCTCGTCCACCATTGACGGCCGTGTTGTGTTCAGTTTCAGTTAGCAAGTGCCAGTGGTGTGAGAACTGAAATATTGATTTAAGAAGAGATGAACGCTAGAACTCACTACCTCGATGAATGGACTGAAAAAAAATGGCTGTCTCTATCGGCTCGTTGGTCAACCTGACCTTTGTTTAAGAGAGCATATAGCGGTACATGCTGGACAATTTTCAATCATAATATTTCGCACTAGAATCTTTTGAAGACCATTGATAGACACGAAGTACAAATATTTACTGTCAATAATATTTACTACCGCGTGCGTATGTGTATGGAATTTAATACCGGATTGCTGGATAGTGAACCTCGGGCTCCAAAGATAAGCTTTTAGGTACCCGGGATTATGACTTGCATAATAAACATATTTTTTTTTTAAACTGTCAAAATTAACTGCTTACCGCTCACCTCACACTTTTTTAAGCTTTCCCCAGGATAGCCCTGAAAAATGTCACAAATACACCTAATACTTCTACGAACCATAATATAAAACACAAGGATCATACTGAAAAGTTTTAGAAATTCAAAATCCTATTAGATGAAAAGTAAGCTGCTCAGAAGTACTGCACCATCTTCGAATACTTTTTCCAAGGAAGATGCTGGAGTAATACACTTTATTTTCGGGCAAGACATTTAATTCGAAATTACATGGTGTAATCATTTGCTTGCGGAGAATCTTAACATCGACTTTTACAATTTCGGATCAACGCCATCTATCGGCTATCCATGAACTAGGGCTTACGTCAAACATCGATAGTGTTCTACGGAGAATCTTAACATCGACTTTTACAATTTCGGATCAACGCCATCTATCGGCTATCCATGAACTAGGGCTTACTCCAAACATCGATAGTGTTCTACATACTTAAGAGTATCCACGAGATGAAACCATTGACTTAAGTAGTTGCATTTTAAAGATTCATAAACTTGGTTCTCCTATGTTTGAGTTTCATTTTAGAGAATAAGTTGAAATCATAACATGCGTTGCCCGGACAATAGGTAATGGATTAGACCAAATAACAAAGAGCAACGGTAAGTCATGCAGCCTTGCAAACCATATATTGTAGAACAAGTACTGGTAACAAGCATCGCTTGATGTCATTTTTTTAATTACATCATACGTTTAAAAATGTTTAATGCAATGGCATGATTTACTCGCTTGTTTGATACTTAGATTGGTCTGACCTGCCTTCGGAAGGCGGACCCTGAGCTCCGAGGTCATCCTAGCCTCTGATACAATTAGGAAAACACGTCCACATGATTATCTCTGATATTTTTGGGACACGTTTTTTAACACTTTGGCAGTATTAGCAGACTTATAATCTATACAGTGAAAAAATAAAATTATTCATATTTGTAGATAGACACTACTATCTATCTACAAATATGAATAATTTTATTTTTTTCATATGTATGTATCTACATACATACATATGAAAACTACTGAGGATTGTAAAAATGCAGCAGATGCTACAATGAAGTGAAGTCGACACGCCCAAGTTCTATACGGCAACTGGTAAACACATTACAAAATATTTTCAGTACTATGTATGTAGGAGGGCTTAGTCGAAGGACAAGCTGTTGATTTATAAAAGGAAAACCAAACCGATTGTCAAATTATTTAATAACTTGTGAACTGAACTGTAATATTAACAGCAATAAAGGCCTATTTATTATTTCTTTATTTATTATGTATGTAGGTATTAAGTTAAGTATTCAAGCTGTGAATTGCTGCCTGTTTTCCCAAGCGCCTACAATATGGGCTTCTTCAAGAGGTGCATTAAAAGGTTTCTTCGTGGACAACAGCGCGAGTATGACGCCCCTGGTGTTGCGCACGTCCATAGACCACGGTAACCAGTTCCCATCAGATGGACCGTGTGCTTGTCTGCTACCTAAGTGGTATAAAGAAAGGTAGTCTAAACTAATTATCTAAGCTAAATTAATTGGCAATTATTTTAACTAATTACATTACTATTTTTGCTATGTTTATTTTATCACGGTAGGTAGGTAATCGTCCAATTCTTTTCGTCAACAGAGAAACATTATAATAATAAGAAAAGGGAGGTCGTCCTTTGAAATAAACATCAAAGTAATGGTTTGATATAGACGTCGCACAATTTTACTCCTTGGGATGTGGGTACTTTTATTGAGTGGGTATTATTTATGCAATACATTATTGAACACTTTTGTAGGTTGCCAAGATTATTACAAGTTAAAGTTGCCTCTGTTTCATATATTTACACACCTATTTATAACGTACTTACACCTTATTCTATATTCGAGAAAAATAAAAATTTTAAAAGTAAATCAACAAAAAAATGAATAAAATGAATGAAATTCTATAAAACGAAATAATAAACCTTTTATGTAACATAACTATGCAAACATTTGCGTATGATTCTGAATATTGAAAGTATTGAAACTGTAGCATGAAGAAGATGTTGAAAGGAGAGTGATGGCTGGAAATAGAGTGAATGGGGCACTACACAACTTTATGAGCAGCCGGAAAGTGTCCGAAAAGGCACGACTGGCTGTACATGGAGGAGTATTGGTGCCGACTCTTATGTATGGTAGTGAAAGTTGGGTGTGGCAGAAAAAGCATCAGAGTAGAGTGAATGCAGTAGAAATGCGTGCGTTGCGAAGTATGTGTGGCTTGACCTTGAAAGATAGAGTGAGAAATAGCGTGATAAGAGAACGATGTGGAGTGATAGAAGATGTAGTGATGAGAATTGAGAGAGGAATGTTGAGATGGTTTGGTCATGTTGAGAGAATGAATGAAAGAAGACTAACGAAACAGGTGTATGAGGCGAGTGTGGATGGTACCGTCGGAAGGGGAAGACCTAGGCGCACATACCTGGACCAAATCGGGGAAGTTTTAGAAAAGGGGCAGGTCAGGAGTACTCTAAACCGACGAGCATGCATGAAGAATGTAATGAGAGTGAATGAAGCGAGAGTAATATGTCAGGATCGTAGCAAATGGAGATCCGTGATCTCTGCCTACCCCTATGGGAGACAGGCGTGATTTTATGTATGTATGTATGTATGAAACTGTATTTTCGAACTAGAAACCAATCACCAATCTCATAAAATATGTATGAATGAACAGCAACAGCAATTTAAAGTTTGTCGCTTCACACATATTTCATCAGAATGGAACACAATTGCTATTTTGCTAACGGGGCGGAGTACCTTTGTTGAAAACTAAGCTACCCAAAAAAGACCAAAACATTTCCCGTGCTTATGTACCTGCGAATTCCCAGATGGGAAAATAGGTAAACGTTTTTTTGACAAGGCAACGGTTGGCGACGGAATTTTCTGGAATGTGTACTGTTTGAGCGAAACAAATAACAAACAAGTGAACGAAGTAAGCAAATTTGATTTTTCGCAGTCTATTTTCATAAAATAAAACGCCTCTCATTTTTATCAACACAGCAGCGATGATTGCCAAGCGTTGAAACGTTCATACACTTCGTACGTATATGAAATAATACAGTTATTAAAATATGACAAACGGGTACATTTAGTTATAAGTAGGCATAGACAATACAAACAACAATGAAAACTATTTAGGTTTAGTTTTTACTTTTGAAATAACATATAGGTATCTTGTGTTAGCTGTTTTTAAATGGTTTGGTACCTACCCACTTACGTTTCAAATATAATTATAAAGCTGAAGAGTTTGTTTGTTTGTTTACTGGTTCGAATTGAAGAATTCTTTTTGTGTTGAATAGTCCGTTTATCTACGTAGGTTTTCGACTATATATTATCACGCTACCTACTATTAAAGGAACGGAATAGTAATCATAAATGCCAACAAATCCGGTAGATTTCCGTACATTATTTGAAGACTAAAAAATTACGGGCTCAAAGGGGTGATATTAGGGGTGAGGTTTTAAAATATGCCACGGGGGAAGCGGAGGCGGGTCAGCTAGTATAAAATGAAATGTAACGAAATACAAAATAAATGCATTGATTTCATTTATAATAGGTCGGTCGTTACATATGAAATTGCCGTTCTTTTTAAGAAATTGAAGGAAACTCAATTTTCAATACTAACATTTTTGCATTTTTTTAGGAATGACAAATCCATATTGAATGACTTTTTTGTGTATGAATGAGACAACTTTAAGCTAACAAACACATTACATTTTTGAAAAGTAAAAAAGACAGCTGTAAAAAAGTAATACGAAATTTATCATCAAATTTGCGGTCAATAAAAACAAAATTTAATACAGGGTTGTAAAATCTGTTCTTTTAAACAAAATATAAATAATGGAAATAGCTATTAAATTGCACGAATAACGATTTCATGAATCTGTAAGAAAATTTCGACAGTTTCATAGGTAAAGACCTAATATAAGTATTTCCTTGTTCCAACTAATGTACTGAAAAAAGTAATGTACTTTAGTTTCATATATTTCAATAATTACAGTACCCAAACTCCGCGGCCTCAATCCGGTAACATATTTTAATAAAAATTATTAAAGTATAAATTGTTATCGTTACATCAAAAAGATAAAATAAAAATCACGGCTTGTGAAAACAAAGTGTAAATATAAAGTTATATATTAAAAGAGGGCTTTTATAACAGCACACTCATTTAATTTCACCAAATGTTTCAGTGGCTTAATTAAAAACATTTGAAGCGAATTTTTGTGGCTTACAACGCTTTTATTAAAACCTTCATAATGATCTCTGGCAGAAACCTTACGAAAGTTATTAGGGTAGTCTTTTGTTATTTCAAATACTCCAGCGGCTTTATTATTTTAGGAAAGTTTTGTACTTACATGTCTTGTTACATTCGTAATAATGTTATATCATTATACCATTCCAACAAATAGGGGTACTTGCCGGGATTTGGATTGTCTCTATATTATTTTATCATTGAGATATTTTTTTTATAAGTATCTAATTATATTTACGGGGAAGCCACGTTGAATGGATATACATACATTTTATCAAAACTAATGTAGATGTTGTAAATAGTTTTAATTATCAGAAAGAAAACGTTGTAGAAATCCGAGAGATGGCACTCCTGGAGTAATACTGTCATAGGCACGAGAGTGAAAACCTGGCCAATATGGATTGCTAAAATTTTCAAAAGAAGTGTCGGTAACGGTGTCAAGTGTTCAATGGTTTGTTCCCATTCCAAAAATGCCCAAGACGCCTAAAGAACTTTACACTTCAATAAAAGACAAGTCCAGAAATCTTAGTTTGTTGGTTTTTAAGTAACGACTTAATACAAAATTCACAATTAATTTATATTTTTATTGAAATCTGAACAAGATGAATTTTCCAAATACATAAAATTAGGCACGTACAAGTAGTGCAGTTAAATGCAGGTAAGGTAAGCACGACAGAATCGGCACCAAAGTGATGATATATTAATTAGGATAATATGGACATTTTTTAATATTGTTACGAATTTGTCACTGTTTATACGTGCAACTTATATTCATTTAGGTGGGTGAATTTTTCAAGCGTGAAATTTACGCTGCGTGGCTGAAAATCATATCTTAAAGTTAACATATAATAATGATTATTTTTGTAACGAAGATACCATTTTTCTCTATATGCACGTATATGTATATTATATTATTAGAAAATATTTTCGTGTGTGTTAAAACATGCATTTCTGCCTTCATTCTAAGCTGGTGTCGCGTCCAGAACCGGATCTCTTGAGAATAACCACAGTTTAATCATAACTCCATTAGTTTACTAAGATTACTTAAATTGATATCGATTCAGCAATATTTTTGCTATCCGATAATTTAATTCGTAGTATGTAGTGCTATACTTTATCTTAATTAATAAGATGCGTCTGCGGTAAATGTAAAATTTTGGTAAGTGATTTATAAAAACATCAAAGGAGTCGTTTCGAAAGTACCCATGAAGACCATCAGTGCCAGTTTTTTCACACATTTTAATTTTGTTTTGTATATAAACAGATATTGCTTAAGAAAGTAAAGGCACGCTATTGTATTTTTAATCCGCAATAATTTGCTACCACTTCGTTGGGAGCTAAGCCCTACTTCCGTGCTCACTCTGTTTAAAGTAAATTATGTTAAGCTGCTACACAAATTGCTGTATTAATAATCTGAAAAGAACTGCTATACAAATTGGTGTAAGTATTATTAATCTAAAAGAATCCTAGCATATTAGCTGCCTTCATTTTTCTTGTTATTTTGGTGTATAGAACATTTTTGTAAGGTAATTTCATTTTCCTTTAGCCTTTTGCTTTCTTTACCAGTGACTTAATTTTAGGTACTATTAAAGGTAAGGATAACCTATGGATGCTTGATTGAGAAGTGCTGCTCTGCTGCCATTGCATACTACTTAGAGATCTTCTAAAATTTAAACGTTAAACCACTTTGCACGTTGCACATTTATATAGAGTGAAGTCGTTATTGTGGAGTGGTATTCATGGCACGAATAACATGAGCGCTCTGTTTATAGCCTAGTAAATAATATCTAATGAATTTGGGGATACCTTTGCCGTACCTACATTGATTTAGTGGTGCAATATTTTAGATCTTACTTTATGGTCAAAAATATATCTAATTCTAATTGTATTTACGACTGTGGGTGACCACAGAGACTGCCTGTCACTCCAAGCAGAAATAGCCCTCACCGGTACAATGGGAACACCAAGGGGCCGTTTCAAAACCGTAAATATCTCAATATGGGGTTCTTCAAAAGGGGCATTAGAAGTTTTCTTCAGATTCGGCAGCGCGAGTGTAACCCCCCTGGCGTTGCATACGTTCATGGGCCACGGGAACCACTTCCCATCAGGTGGGCCGTATGCTTACCTGCCACCTAAGTGATATAAAAAAAACCCAATAACATCTGAGGTTATTTCCGCATATGATGGGTATATTCCGCACGCAATAACTAGATATCATTCGATTCGATAATCATATCGATTATTTGTTAATATGAAGGCACATCCCTGTTCTACAAAGTCATTCCCATCATTACGTACACATGACGCCATTATTGTCCTTAATCTTATGGGCACATGCGACGTCACGTCACATATGATATACGAGGGTCGAAGCCTATGCATATAGTTTTTACTTTATTACAATGTAGAATCTACCTTACTTATGTGCTAGTAACACGTGTTACATATTATATTGGTGCTGATTCTGCTGTTACAAAACTTTCTAGACTAAAAATGACAAGTTTCAAATTCACATTAACTTTTTTTTGGAGTTTGAACTTCATCTGATGATGATTTTCGAAATACGTTCAAGTAGACATGTAGTGTACAAGTAGTGCAGTTTAATTTAGTGGCTGTCGCGACAGAATCGGCATCATCGATGATATATTAATTAGGATAATATGGAGCATTTTGCTGATGTTGACATTAATATTGCTACAAATTTATCATTGTTAATATGTGCAGCTTATATTCATTTAAATCATAAATATGTATTGTAAGCGGAGATTATGAAAAAAAATTAAGGGCTTTTTGTAATTATGTTTTCTCCCAATTTTTATATTTACTGAAAATAATTATTATCCTGTGTTTCCTTATACTTTATAGAAGGTGTTGCAGAAAGAAAAATGAAAAAGCGTGACATCTTATATGCGATCACTTTGAGACGTAAGATTTTGCTTTTATACTATATTACGCCTCCTTATATGCCTTTCCTGTTTTGAATCTGTTTTGTAATAAAATCCTAACGGAAACTAATTAATAACACGGCATAACACGGTTTCTACATTTTAAGGAGGTTTTGGTTGAATAGAATAAACACAGTAATGGAACGTCAAACTACACAAGATCTCTACAGTACATGACGGGACTAGCCAAGGACACTAAAGGCTCAGTCATGTTTGTTTTGCCTTGGAGAACAGTCCCACGGGAGGTAACAAGCCGAGAGTTTGTAACTTTATATAGGATTAGACGAGAATTGTATCATTCATAAGTCAATGAGCTAAAGTTACGCACTATGGGTAGCTTGGGACATACTGGATAAATCAGTTTCATTATATTTGAATACACTATTTCCATCAAAAATAGCTGAACACTAAAAAACTATATTTACAAGGGAATAAATTTAGATATAAATTAAAGGCAAAAAAACAAAGGCCCGTATATATCATTTGGTTTACTTAACCATTTGTAGAAATACATTTCAATAATAGAAATTCGGGTTAATGAATAGGACCCCAATGTGAGTTGCTTCATAGAATTCATTAAAACAATTAGCTCCGTTGAAATTACAGAGTCAAATTTGTAATATTGATATTATACAAATATACCGCTCCGCCTTCGGGACGTCAATTTGAATAAGTCAAACACGCATATTAGGCACATATTGTCAGCGCAGTGTTGAAACTTGACAAATATTCCGAAGTTATTCAATTCAGCCAAAAACATGGAGACATTACGTGTACACCCAACTAACAATTATAAATTGTATATGCCGTTGATTGTATACATTACAAATCAACGTTTCAGCAAACGACCCCTTTGACTACTGTGTTAAGTAATTCATTGCATGCAAATTGTATAGCGATATGTAGCACCTATGAATAGGCTATTCAATTTCCACAATATGCTACACAATTTGGCCTTTGATGCTATATATTCTCGTAAGTCTTTGGATTAAATATGCATATCGGTATATAATGCACAAGGATAAAAGTCTTTATGTTGCATTTATGTTAATGTGCACAATAGGAACGTAACCACCTTACCATAAACGAAACCACCTTGCTATATTGAATACAATTTATATATTAGTTGGTATAGTATGTAGGTATGTTATATTATAAAAGTGTGTGTGGCTGAATGCTGGATGTGGAATTTGACATGATGAAATAGATTTTTCGGTAGAATTGGAATTTACTGTAACGATTTAAAAAAAATGAATTAGTAACTGTTAAATCTTCTCGCTAACTTTGAGGGAATCAACATCGAATAATTTTGAAATGATCAAAGTCACAGAGCAAAGCGAAGATGTTCAGATGGGCATAATAATAATAATAATAATTTATTTCATTAATTAAATAAATAGTATATGTTACATAGTTTCATAATCTATTGCTATCTTTTATACTTATTGCATACTTTATATAAATATATTTAATTCAAAGGTGACTGACTGACTGACTGACTGACTGACATAGTGATCTATCAACGCACAGCCCAAACTACTGGACGGATCGGGCTGAAATTTGGCATGCAGGTAGATGTTATGACGTAGGCATCCGCTAAGAAAGGATTTTTATTAATTCTGCCACCAAGGGGATAAAATAGGG
Source organism: Eilema griseolum (assembly GCA_963662185.1). Classification (NCBI taxonomy): domain Eukaryota; kingdom Metazoa; phylum Arthropoda; class Insecta; order Lepidoptera; family Erebidae; genus Eilema; species Eilema griseolum. Next base: position 13,472,943 of record OY759232.1, on the reverse strand, counting down.
AATTAAAGTTTGTATGAAACTTTGTCAATTTTGAGAATTCTGAGAATTTGCTTGTATTAAGCTACTATGACGTAGGCATCCCCTAAGAAAGGATTTTGAGAGCAAAGTAATAAGCAGTTCACTCAGTTGACTCAACACTAAGCGATAACCGAAATCCACGCGGGCGGAGCCGCGGGTAACAGCTGGTACAGCGTAAAATAGAAAAGCACAAGGTTTGCATGTCAGTTAGATTAAGTACCTATACGATTATAAAGTTCATGACTTTTCGAGTTAGATTTTTGTATAATATAGGTAAGTAATTTAATAATACTAAAGATACGAAATCAATATAGGTAGAATCAGCACTGGATCGATCTTGACGAACATAGTGAACATAGTTATTTTTCTCCCTTTCCTCCCTTCCTGTTACTGATTGTTCTGATATTTAGTACACGGCTTTACTTTGGACAATAATACAATTTAAATAATTAAAACAGTTAGATTTGCTCTTGATACCTTGGTATTAAGTTCATTTTGAGACTTTGTAGTTAGTATCGTTCTGACGCTGACTGTACAAGCCCGCATACAGGGCTGGGCAAAACACATAATTTGCTTTAATTGAAATACAAATTACAAAATACTGTATCGCAAGTATTTAAAATACAAAATATTTTTAAGTAAGGTATTTGTAATAAAATACAAAATATAGTATTTTAACTTTTGTTAATTGAAACGCAACATATTCATTACAAAACACTCAATTCATTGTTATTTCGGACTCTAACCGAGTGATACGCACTTCGTTTGTGGATGTGTTTATTATTTTTATGGGTTCCGTACCTTAAGAGGAAAATATTGGAACCCTAATAAAATCACTTCGTTGTCCGTATGTCTGTCTGTCTGTTTCTATTTTTCAGGAATGCATGGAAGTATCAAGTTGAAATTCATACCACATACCTACTCAAGTCTGTAAAGTCTTCAACATAACATAAACTCACGCCTAAATCCCCGAAGGGGTAGGCAGAGGTGCTAGCACCAACATTTCGCCAGTTCATGTTTAGATCCCAATGTAATAGGTGGCAAGCCTATTGCGTTTAACCAGGCACTTATAAATACAAACATAACTTCGAAAAGCATCGAAAAGTCATTGGTGTGTGCCATGGGAAAACCTGGGATCGAACTCGAGACCTAGTTTCAGCAGTTCATTACCCATACCACTAGGTTAGTCTTGAAACTGTGCAAAAATCAAACTTCTAAGTCAACGCAATCAAAACATATTGCGATTTGGTGAGTAAGACTCGCACTTGACCGGCTTTTTTAATTTTAAAGAATATTTGCAGCCGAAATTACTAATATTCCCTCTAACCCCTCCAACTAAACTTTGTGTTAGGAGTGCGTTCATGAGAGAACTCCCACTAATAAAGCCACCACTTGAGGTCGCAGAATGACCTCCGCCTCCTTAGCCGCTTGTCACCCTAGCAGAAGCAAGACGCAGCAGTGACGCACGTTGCGCGCGTCCCCATACCCGGGAACGAGTTGGGGACTCAGTGATCCCCACACCTGAGGAGGGCCAGATTTTCTTGGGTCAGCCGGGCTGCTAGGGATGTCTGTCAACTTCACCTCTGGCAATGGCGTGCGTGTTACTCGGTTCAAATACGACATAACTTCTCGCACCGGCTTCGACTGGGAGGGGGTATCCATGGGGATTTTGTGTTCATAAAAAAGGGCCACCACTAGCTCCCGCCTTGGTGTAACTCACGCCGCGCCGGACACTCGGCGACCGTAGCAGACCCGAGTCCTCACTTGCGTCGCTGTAATGGCACTTGGACGTTGAGTCTTGCGGAATCCGACGTAGGACGAGGCACCCGTGCCCGATTAATTTAAAAATGTAATTTGAAGCCTCAAGTATTTGAAATACTAATCACGAAATACTTAGACGTCATGTATTTAAAGTACAAATTACATTTTAAGAAAGTATTTGAAATATAAATACAAAATACGTAAGTATTTGTATTTCAATTACTTGTAATTGGAAATTACAATACTGCCCAACCCTGCCCACATAGGACACTCGCACTCGCAACACAAATGATTTAGTGGCTTACGTGAAAAGCACGTGCGCGGCGAATCTGCTATTGAAAATACATAGTACAAAAGAATAAGAATATACCGTATTTTATAGCGGAACATATCGCGTCCTACAAAAGAGTTATGCTCTATAAATCTACAGTATGATAACTTTCATAAAATGCAACAAAAGACCGGTAAGTGACAGTGCGTGTCTTCTTATTTTTTATCCTTATTTCAGACCACGCAGAAAGTTTACGTAAAATAATAACAAATAATATTAAAGGAGCTACAATACCTAAGCTTATGCAGGCAATGCAATTCACCGTGTATATAATAATAATAATAATGATTTATTTCTCACCAACAACCAAGAAATTACAATATTTAGACATTCACAGTTTAGTTTACACCGAATTCGGTTGTGGATCGCTGGTGCCTGTCGTAGGTAATTGATTACCTGTATTACTGGTCACCAGGATTCCACGATAGCAACAATGACTACACTATAGGTACTAACTATACAAACCAATTGCAAAAATCTTAATACAGGAATACTATAAACCATATTCATTAATTAACATTTTAATCATTAAATAAAATTTCATTCATTAATTATTATAAATAGTATGTGTGTGTGTGTGTGTGTGTGTGTGTGTGTGTGAGTGGGTGTGTGTGTGTGTGTTAGTTGAGAGTCTTTAAGACTTTCAGTAGATTTTCTGTATCAGAATATGTTTGAAGGAGAAGCCATTCAAGGAAAACGGCTTTGCACCTATACCCATTTAGACTATAGAGACACAACTGTTTGTGGAGCTTATTGTAAAGGTAGGGTCCCAGGAAATTGAAAAATCTTTGGCTAAAAGATGTCCTGACCCTCGTGGATACCGCTACAAGATGATTACGGCGAGTAGAACTGGGAATAAACTTTGTCAAAGAGTGCTGCTTCATAGCAGTAGCCAGCACAAATAACTGTCTGACGGTCAAAACCTGACAGTAATCATAAAACTCAGTTGTAGGAAACCGGCGAGGTTTAAAGCAGCTGACTTTTAACACAGCCCTCTGAGCTCGCTCCAGGGTAATAAGATGCGATGCATCAGCGCTACCCCACGTCGTAATGCAGTAACTTAGGATAGATTGGCAAATCGCAATATAGACCAACTTCATCACATTGGAGTCAGCTGAGTAGCATAGTTACCGAAAAACGTAAATGAGTTTGCGGACGCGACCCGCCAAGCTGTCAACATGGGGTTTAAAGGTTAGGTTTTGATCCAGAGTAATCCCCAAATATTTAATGGATGAGACCCTCTCAATACAGCAGTGAACATCAGCTGAGGACTGACTGTCGGTCGGTAAGACAGTAATCAGTAGAAGGCTATCCAAGGGTACATCAATGTTGCGGATTGAGAAGTTAATAACCTTAGTTTTGGTCGAACTTAAGGTCAGAAGGTTTTCCCTCAGCCGCCGGTTAACGAAATCAAATCCGTTCTGAGCGATACCATATTCATTAGACCAGGTGTCGGAAGAGAAAACTAAAGCCGTATCGTCTGCATAAGAAAATATTTGGCCACCATCTAGTTCCAGATTGCATAGATCATTTACGTACACCAAAAATAAGCTAGGGCCAAGAATACTCCCCTGGGGAATACCATACTCGATGGGAGCATCAGAACTGGTGTAGGCGCCAATCTTTACATATTGAGATCTACCAGTTAAATAACTCTGGGACAAAGACAGTTGCCTCCCTCTCACACCCATATACTCAAGCTTCGATAGCAATAAGGGAATTGAAACCGTATCAAACGCTTTAGCAAGGTCCAGGAAGATTGCCACAGATTTCAGCTTATTGTCAAGTTTCCCAACTATGTGGCCTACTAAATTGTGGACAGCATCGGCGGTGGAGCAGTTCTTCCTAAATCCATATTGATTCGCAGATAGCAAATTACACGATTCCAAGTACTTGGTAAGCCTGTAATTAATAATTTTTTCAAGTACCTTCAACACAGCAGGTAAGACAGATATGGGTCTGTAATTTTCTACACACTTATGATCACCTGCTTTGAAGACAGGATGTATTATGGCTCTCTTAAAAGCAGTGGGAAATATGCCCGTGTCAAAGCACAAGTTACATATGTATGTAAGGAGTGGTACAATGATACTCCTGTGCTTCCTCAAAAACTCTGATGAAATACCATCCCAACCCAATGCACTGTTGGTTTTTAATGACATAATGGTGTTTTCAACTTCAGTTGCATCAGTGCTGAACAGGACGAAAGAGTTAGTAGTAGGGCAAAATTTACTGGACGCATTGCACCGCAAAGGAGAATCACTGTGGACAATTCTCTCTACCAGTTGCCTGCCAATGTTGGCAAAATAGGTATTCACCCCCTCGACACACAACTGTCTGTCCCGCTGCAAGCCCAAAAGACCATCAGCCGTAGACCTAACCTTGGTGGTATTGGTAACTAATTGGACAACCTGCCAGACCCGTCTTGAAATGCTACCAGCCCTCTGAAACTCGAGCTTCTCAAATGCGGTTCGGGCTTTGCGCAATAAGTTAACACAAAAGTTACGATATCGCCTACAGGAGAGTTTCACTATATCGTTTGATGGTTCTCTCTTCATTTGTTTATATAGTTTGTCTCTGTGACGCATACACCTCAGTAAACCTGGGGTAATCCAGGGTATTATAGTTCTTTTCCTTCGTGACAATTTTATTGTTTTGCTGTTTGCAGAGACAGCACGAAGAATAGGCTCGTATAGGAGTTTCAAAGCGATATTAGGATCAGTGGCTGTGTAGACAGTTTCAAAGTTAATGCCGAGCAAGTCGTCTGTCAGTTTATCTTCGTCAATTTTTGTAACTGAGATTTGAGAAACAGATTTCTTTCCCTTCAGAGACAGCACACCCACAACCGTGAAGTGGTCGGTGATTGTCGATTCAACCACCAATACCCGGACAGGGAGTTTGGACTTCAAATTAAAGTGATCGAGGCACGTCAGGCAATCATGGGTACGAAAGGTATGTCCAAGGAAAAGACCATGATGGGCCAATACATCCATGTAGTCATGCGAGTACACGTTCAATTGGCCATCAGCAATGTCAATGTAAATTTAAATAATAATTATAAATGGTACTGTGGCTTATAAAGAAGGAATACCTACACTACACTGTTCATTCATTACATTGACTTCATAAACGTAAAATTAACAGACGCTGCGTCGGGTTTATTCATGTATATGCACTGTCTAGTGTCTAGAGTGAAGTATTACAGGCCAGAGAGCGAAATACATTAGTGCTAACTGAGTAATGCAGCAGCTCTGTCTTGCCGACGCAATGCGCTAGCCATTCCTAAACGAGAAATTAATTCGAACAATAGAACTACACACATCAACAAAGTCTAGGGAACACGACGAAGGATCGCAACGACGAAGGATCGCAAGACAAGCTGCCCGCGCACGAAGGCAACTCGGGCGTCGGAGGTCGATGAACGACCTCCGCCCCCCATGAGCGCCGGCCTGGGGGTGACAGGTGAAGCCGCCTGTCACCCTTGCAGAAGCAGGCCGCGACGGCGGCGCGCGTGGCGCGCCTCCCCGTTTCCGGGGACGAGTTGGGGACTCTGTGGTCCCCACACCCGAGAAGAGGGCCAGATCGTGAGAGATGGCCCTGGGTCGGCCGGGGTGCGAGGGATATGCCTGTCAACCTCACCTTCGGCAACCGAAACGACCCACAGGCGGCGTGCGTTTTAGTCGGTTCGAGTCCGACATAACCTCCTCCACCGGGTCCGGTGGGGAGGTATCCGTGGGGACATTTCTAGTTTTTATTTAAAAACCCTTTCTTGTAATAGTGAGTGTTTTATATCAATAGAAGGGTATTTTTATACCGTTTTTAATTTTAATTTTAATAAAATTTTCATACCAATTTTTTTTTTTTTTAAGATAGAATTGAATAGTGCCATTATTGAGTATTACAACCTTCTATGATTAGGCACAAAAAGAACGAGGTAGTAAGAAATACATTAATTAACCGTACTTTAAACGTTTTTAATAATCTGTAGGACCTCCTAAAGCATTAGCAACAGCTCGACAACGGCGTGGCATACTTAGTATGAGATTGTCAATCATCGTCTGTGGAATATAGCTCCATACACTGCGAAGGTGTAAAAAAAGTTGTTCTTCAGTGTTCAGATTTTCCAAAGAATCACTGAAAGCTCTTCTCCCAAGCAAATCCCAGGCATGCTCTATGGGATTGAGGTCGGCAGACTGAGCAGGCCATTCCAACGTCGTCATATTGTGCTCGCTTAACGCATTGACCACTACCCTCGCGGTGTGTGACCGTGCATTATCTTGCATGAACATAAAATCTTGACCGAACTGCTGTCGATGAGGGATTACCATGGGGTGTATAACCTCCTGAATGTATTGGTTTGCATTCAAATTGCCCCGTATCCAAACGAGGTCGGTCCTTCCACCAAGGCGAATTCCAGCCCATACCATGATTGTTCCACCTTGGTAAGGATGAACTTCTTGCGGATTCTGGAGACGACTCCGACGTCCAGGAACTCGCCATATACGCACTTTTCTCGAATCAGGATGAAAACCGAAGCAAGATTCGTCGGAAAACAGAACCCGTGCCCATTGATGGTCGGTCCACTGTAAATGTGCGTTAGCCCACAATAAGCGACGATCTCGATTTCCACGTCGAAGAGCTGGAACCCTAAGCGGTCTGCGAGCATAAAGATTGGCTTCGTGTAGTCTTGTTCTGACAGTTTGATCGCTAATAACCACTTGATGCTGAGACTGGAGGCCTGCGACCAACTGACGAGCAGTAATCGTGGGTTGCCGCCTTGCGGAATTTTGCAAGAAACGATCTTGTCGCGGGGTAGTAACCCTATTTCGTCCCCTGTGACGTTCGCCAACATCCCCTGTAGACCTGTAGCGTGCCAATAATCTGCAAATTACGCTTGGTTGGGTGTTGACAGCATCCGCTACGTCGCGTTGAGTTCGTCCAGCTTGCAGCATACCAACAGCCCTTAACATCTCTTCGCGACTTAAATGACGACGTGACATGATGACTACAGTCACAAAAATGCACAAACCATACGTAAAAGACGTATTATTGATAATAAACGTTATTTACAATCAAAAAAAATAATTTTTATTTTGCCTCAGAGAAACTGCACAATCAAACACTTTTAAAAGTTTTCCCTCCATATTCGAAAATCATTACTTATTTAAATTTATTTTTAAATTTCGAACAACTCTGTAATCTACTTTATTCTATTTTTATTTATTTGCTGCCAGTTATTTGCAAAACAAGATTTACACGAAAAAAAATAATTGGGGTCATCTTGTTCCCTAGACTTTGTTGAGGTGTTTAGGTATACACGTTTTAATTGTATATATATTTCTATACTATTATAAAATTATAAGATAATAGTGTCTGTACAATAGATATATTTAAAAACAATACTAGGTTTATCCGCATTCTAGAACATATGAAACTCGTACACATATAAAAAAACGATATACATATACAAAATCATCAGTAGTAATTTTCAAATTAATTTCGATCATGTTACGATCTTAGCTTAGTCTTACTCATATAATAGTTACATAGAAATGAACCTCTGCCTAACTCTCCTGGGATAAAGGCATGATTATATGTATATGTATGTAGAAATGAACAATAAACTTCATTATAATTCATATCTACAATCGGTAAAGATAGAATAAAACCAGACAAGGTCCCTATATTTTTCAAACATTATTCAATGGATTGCAAAATCTCAATACCTGATATCAGCACCTAGCAGGTGTGTGTATTAGATTAATTATTCGGAATACAAAAATATTGTTTTGAAATACTTGTCTGTTTGTTTGCGATGACTTTAAAAATTCCTAAACGGATTTTGAAGTGTTTTTTGTTAAAAACTTACCGGTAAGTCTTAAAATCTTACATTTGTTTGATATACCCAAAAGTTGTGAAAACTGACATTCACACAGAACAGCGTGCACCAGATCGTAGTGCACATCATTATCATGATCATCTTAGCGTCGTCTCCACTTTTATCCAAGGTTTTCAAAAAAAAATCAATATCCGGATCCACTTACACCTCCTCTTTTGGTTTAGCTTGTGTGGCTTAGGTATATGAGAGCGACTGCCTCCCGGGAGGAACACAGTGTACCGGCAGTCATCACGTGTGAGTGAAGTGAAGTGGTATGACCACGAAGTTCTTTGTAGAACTAAAGTGCATATTGTTAAGTTGGGTGTAGTAATTTCAATATAATTTACCTACAGTCCCTATTCTTGATAACTTTGGTATTCTACAAACTTCCGTAATTTGATGATCTTGATGCCCTGTGCATCTCGGCATGGGTTTTTGCGTTTACTATGGAATGTACTTCAAACTCAATTGAACTGCCACATACACTATTTTTTTTATACCACTTAGGTGGCAGACAAGCACACGGCCCACCTGATGGAAAGTGGTCCCCGTAGCCTATGGACGTGTGCAAAACCAAGAGAGTCACACTCGCGCTGCCGACCCTGCATGCATTGAGAGTTTCTGTGCCATTAGTGTAAAAGATAGAGCAGGACAAGCTTTTAGTCTTTCCACTGACAGCACAAAAAACCTCCAGTAAGCTCTGGCTACCCTACTCACCACCGGAATACAACACGAGGTTATTATGCCCGCGATATTCTGTAGGGCGGAGGTACTTCCCCAGTCGGACTGCTCAATTGGACGCAGAGGCGGCGTTAAGCGTGGGCGACGTGGGCCACCGCCTACGGCCTCGCGGTACAAGGGGCCTCGCGACTCAAAAATGTTTAAAGCGAGAATAAAACAAAAAAAATATAAATCAATTTTGTTGTGAATGTTTCACAAGAAAATTTTAGTAGTTTTCTTAGTCTGGCAACATTTGCCGCCGACCAGAGTGCGGGGAATCCCCGGTTTATTTGTTTACTTTCTTTACTAGGAAGTCAACCAATCAAATCAAAGTACGCAACGCAGTCGCTAGGCGCATAACAATAGAAACGTATAATTGTGTTATTCAATATTGTTTATTTTTATGACTGTACGTACCTATTTTGATAAGAATAGTGTGTTCAATGTTTTAATAATATTTAGTGAATAAATAGATAGTGTTTAGGTATATTGATTGCTCCTGTAAACTGACCCAAAATTTTAAAACAGTGACTTTTTTAATTGTTTTTTTGTTTTCTTTGTGATTTGTAACACACCGGTACCTGTACTCGTCTATTTTACATAAGGTAAGAAATATTTAATTGGTAATAAGTATATAACGCAGTAATTACTTGTATATAAAATACGCTTTATAAATCTCTTGAAGGAAACCAAAAAAGCTTTAAGGTAAAAAACGTATCGACTTTTTAAGTTTTTAAAACTAGCAGGTAGTAAAAGCTATCTTAAAGATTTTTATTTGAAAACTAATTTAAATTTAGGTTTCACAATATTATGTAGATAAAACTGCAAAAAAATGTTAACTATTGCTTTCGTTTACAGTGTATAGATACGACGTTATCGACATGTCCGGCCGAGATAGAGATATTGGAAGAAAATGGGAGTCTGGATCAGCAAAAAGAAAAAGAAAAGCTGAAAGAACTGCAACCAACCAAGTTTTGAGTTTAAATTTGATGAAGTTCCTCAACCAAACTGCATCTGGTAGTACAGAACCTTCTGAATCGATAGCTTTGACTTCTACACAACAAACGTCCGAGATACCGTTGGAAAATGCTCTAGAAGCACTGAATACCGAGAGCGAACGTCAGTTAGACGTAGAGCTTGGATCATCTTCTAGCCAATCAAAAATTGACGCTGAAACTCTTGTGCTGTCATCAAGCAATCAAGAAGAACAGATTGACATAGATTCTCCAATTCGCAGCGACGACGCCAGCGCCATAGTTCAGCAAGTACTTGTTAATTCGGATCCGGGATTGTGGACGTTTCCCATAACGGATACACAGCGTCGTGACATAGTTCGAAGCGGCCCCACACAGCAATTAAATAGCGGTGATGAATATTATCCCAAAGGTGATGATAACAGACACTTTTCCAATTTCTATTTCTCGAGAAAACTAAATAATGGTGAAACTCAACATCGTCGCTGGTTAGTGTATTCCAATTCCCAAAATAAAGTTTACTGTTTTCCATGCAGACTATTTAGCAATTCACAAACTCAGGTGGTGCAAGGAGGGTGTTGTGACTGGAAACATTTAAGTAGCATTTTACATAGACATGAGAATACCAAAGAACATATGGCACATATGTTCCAATGGTTAAATTTAGAGAAAGGAATAAATCAAGGCAAAACAATAGACCAAGAAAACGAAAGGCTAATACGTGAATCACAAAAACATTGGCACAACTTGTTAGAGAGAATAATTGACATAATAAACTTTTTGGCCTCTCATAATCTTGCATTTAGAGGTCACAGAGAATCTCTCAAGACAGGTGACGGTATTAAGAATTCCGGTAATTTCATAGATTTATTTAAACTGATATCAAAATTTGATCCTACTTTACGTGAACACATGAAACGCATTAGTGACAAACAACTTTCACACCATTATTTAAGTCACGATATTCAAAATGAATTGATCATATTGATGTCAAAAACAGTTGTCAATGAAATTATTCGTAAGGTTAAAGAAGCAAAGTATTATTCTTTTTTGCTCGATTGCACTAGAGATTGTAATAGAGTTGAACAAATGTCGGTTATCTTAAGATTTTGTGATACGTCAACTGGTACAATAGTCGAACATTTTATGGGATTTCTAGCTGTTACTCAGACAACTGGAGAATATTTAGCCAATGCTATACTGGAACACCTAGAAAAATATGACTTAAATATTCAAGACTGCCGTGGCCAGGGATACGACAATGGTGCAAATATGGTAGGTGTAAATAGTGGAGTTAAAACTCGAATATTGAATATTAACCCTAGGGCATTTTTCACACCTTGTGGCTGTCATAGTTGGAATCTACTATTGGTAGATGCAGCGAACTCATCTATGGTAGCAAAAACTTTTTTTGGTTTCATACAAAATATTTATTTGCTATTTTCAAGATCAAGCAAGCGCTGGGATTTTATAAAAGGAAAATTAAAACTTACTATAAAACCTTTATCAGACACAAGATGGGAAAGTAGAGTCGAAGCAGTAAAGGCCGTATTATTGCAATTTGATGAAGTGATTGAATGCATAAAAAACTTAAAAAATCAAACGGAGGAATCAGACACTCTCAGTGATTGCGATTCAATACTAAATGAAATGTTAAGTTTAGAATTTATCGTATCTTTACATGTGTGGTATGAGATATTATTGCGTGTTAATATAATAAGTAAATTATGGCAATCAGTACAAATTCATTTAAGCATTGCTCTTGAACATTTACACACATTTTGTGAATGGATAAAAGAGTATCGGGAAACTGGATTTGAGAAATCCCTGTCTGATGTTCGGAAATTTACTGAGAAAAGCTGTTATGATCTGCCAAAAGAGTTTAAGAATAAAAGAGTAGCCAAAAAGAAAAGGATGTTCGATTATGAAAGCAGCGATGAACCTATACAGTCTCCCAAAATCCGGTATCAAACAGATTTTTTTTACGCCATGATTGATTCTATAATAACCAATATGGAATTAAGATTTACGTCTTTAAATCAACATTTTGAAGACTTTGGTTTTCTCTATGATTTAAGCGCGCTAAAAAATATGCCACAGGAGCAAATATTAAAACACTGTAACGATTTACATAACGTCCTGCGTGTGGGTGAGAGCAGTGACTTCCAACCATTTGAATTATATGAAGAATTAAATACAATGATCCCGAATTTACCCAACTTCATTAAAGACGTGAAACAGCTGCTGTCATACATAACAGAAAATAGCTTGAAAGAAATTTACCCAAATATTTACATTGTCATCCGAATTTTATTAACAATTCCGGTAAGTACAGCCTCTGCTGAAAGAAGTTTTTCAAAATTAAAATTAATAAAAAATTATTTGAGAAACACAATGAGCCAAGAAAGACTTTCAGCTTTGGCTGTTTTATCAATTGAATCAGATTTGGCATCTAGGCTGAATTACGATACCATAATTAAGGAATTTAGTAACGTTAAAAGCAGGAAATTTCTGTTCCTTTAATAAAGAAATCTAATGTTTTTTAAGATACACTTTAAGAAATGTATATCTCCACCTTTATATTAACGATTTGTAATTTTTCATTTAATACTTATTAATCTAATTTGTATTTTTATGAATAAAAACTTGGCAGTGTTAATTGTTTTGTTTGTTTTTATTATTTTATAAAATCCGTCTTCAGGTCGCCATAGAACAGGGCCTCGCGAAATCTGTCTTGCCCACATCAAATTTAGTTGTTGCCCCGCCACTGATTGGACGGAAATACCGTCGTGTCCTACCTCCTACTATTGATTTAAATATAATACTTACTGTAGTCGGCAGACATTTTTTTACAGTGTAATAGCTAAAATTCAAACATTCAACAGTCGATAACCACTACATTACCTTCGCTTAGCCGCTATCGAGAAGCTAGCCGAACATGTCATTTGTGATTAAGGATAGTAGATTTATTATATTGCCAAAGCCTTCAATTTAGTTATTAAATTCATTGCTCGTACCAAGACAAGGGACTGACACTTTCCCAATGTAATGTTCGGTATTTACGCAGGTCACTGCTGTTGATACTGATTTACAGGAAAGTCACGAATGTGGGTGGCTAAATCACAATTGTCTCCTGTCCTGTGCAATTTATTGCCGACCTTTTATAAGGAAGGAAAAGTTCTCAAATAATTTGGATGCAGAGCCGTAAATAAATAATAGTCTATCTATTTTATTACTATGTCATAGATAGTTTGCATATGACATGATACGTACATTTTACCCACTTTTCCATTTTTTGATTAAACATAACACAACATAACATAAACTCACGCCTATATCCCCGAAGGCGTAGGCAGAGGTGCTAGCACCCACATTTCACCAGTTTATGTTTAGGTCCCAATGTAATAGGTGGCGAGCCTATTGCCATTAACCGGGCACTTATAAACGCGAGTTTAAAATTATGTTAAAATCTCACAAAAAATAAAAATAAATGAATGGCAGGTCAAAAATACTTTACGATACCAAATTTTCATCGAAAAGTCATTGGTGTGTGCCATGGTAAAACCTGGGATCGAACCCGAGACCTCGTCTCAGCACTCCATTACCCATACCACTAGGCTACCGCAGTCATTTCTCAGAGATATGCGGTTTTGATTAAAACTAAGGTAATAATAAATCTAAATAAATACCCACATTGACTTTTATTCACTACAAGATTTAACAGAAGTGGGACGGTTCCCTTTGACGTGGTACCCACACCGAAGGGAACCGTCTCGAAACTAGAGATGGGCTTCGGTCAGCCGTAATGCGAGGGATATGTTGGCATCAGCCAGCCTGCAATCATACACTCTGAAGACCCGAAATATATGGTTTCAGTAAGTTCGAAATATGAGGTTTCAGTAAGTTCGAGTCGGACAAAACCACCCCCGCTGGGGTAGTGTGGAGGGGTATCTGAGAGGATTTCCGTACAAAAAAGGTGTGTACTACAAGATTAGTTATTCAAGATCAAAAATTTGGTACTTATCAATTTAAGACCACAGCCCGACCACTGACTTAACAGTCGAAAACTCTGCTACGACACAGTTCGTCAAAAATAATTTTATGAACTGCAAACGTCACATTCACATTTCCTTAGTTACCCCATAACTCACAATCTTTTGAGAACGTCCTAAAAGAAAACAAAATAGTAGAACACAGCAACACACAAAAGCTTTTATACAAAACGGGCAAGCAGATATTATTCCACGTTTGTGAATGCACTACAAGACTCCATGCCGTTCAACTGGGACATGCTACGACTCGAAGAATTTGATATTTCTAGCTGGCTTTCAGCGAACGAGAACAAATAGAAAATAAGATTTCCAGATAATATATATTTATATTGATGTTCCTATAAGAGTAAATTGAAAACCAATCCTTACTTTACTTTTCCTCGGCAACTATAAGTAGTAAGTGATAGTATGAATACATTTTCCTTTTCTTATAAGAACTAGGCATATGCCTAAATTTTGTTTTCGTTTTGTAATCTTACCTTTCCTTGGATAAAATGGACAAAACTTTATCCTGATTTATTTGGCTGAATAGGCATGTTTCCATTAATGTTGGAAACTATTTACATAAAAAAAAATAAGAAAGTTCTAGGTCAGATAGGTGTGTGAAAGAAATTAACTTAGAAACCGAAGTGAGAGATAGCTATAGTGGTCCTATCGATAGCGTAACTTTATTCTCTGTCGGTTCGATCTAGGTGTTTCTAGATATTTTGTGTGTATGTATATAAAAAAATCTATCTATGAATGTTTATGCGCATTGTAGACCATATGACACTGGCACACATATACCAAAAACATATACATATACAAAGTCATCAGTAGTAATTTTCAAATTAATTTCGATCATGTTACGATCTTAGTCTTACTCATATAATAGTTACATAGAAATGAACCTCTGCCTAACTCTCCAGGGATAAAGACGTGATTATATGTATATAAAAATGAACAATAAACTTCATTATAATTCATATCTACCTTACAATCGGTAAAGATTATTGTACCTACCTAGTTCAATAAAGAAAATATGTGACCTAAATGTTGCAATGCCTGGAAAAGGCGCTAAGTTTTAAGTACCTACTGTCATATAAATTGTAAAAAAGAAAGGATGGAATAAAATCGGAGAAGGTCCCCTATATTTTTCAAACACTCTATTCAATGGATTGCAAAGTCTCAATACCTGATATCAGCACCTAGCAGGTGTCAAACGAATAGCTATCAACGTCACGACACTCTTGAGGAAAAGGTTTATAAGACTGAATATGTTTACTCATACATTACTTTAGACGCACAGCCTCGCAGAAAGCTTCCATCATATCACTATCAAGTAAAAGTCATCCTTTATTATTACTTGGTATATTAATTGTGTGGCGAGAACTCATATCGCCGCTATTGTGCGCCTAATGACAAAAAGATGATACCCGAATATAATACATTAGGTAGGTATTTAAGTGTGGAGCATAATGTTGGTAGTAATTTTATTAGCTAGAACTCTATAGGGAAATAATAATGTTTTATATAGAAAAGTTAGTTGCGAAACTAACAGGGTGAAGCAGTACTTCACTGCGGAGCAGCGACTCCTTCTTTATAAGGCACAGGTCCGTCCCCACATGGAGTACTGCTGTCACCTTTTTGCCGGAGCGCCTACATACCAGCTTAACCCTTTCGACTCGGTGCAAATAAGGGCGTTGTGACTCGTCGACAATCGCTGGCGATGTGGAACCTATCAGCCTTAGGAGAGACTTTGCCTAGCTGTATGTGTTCTGCCGCCTATACAATGGTTTGTGCTCAGATGAATTGTTTGACATAATACCCACAGCTACATTCTATCATCGCACCACTCGCCATAGACAGTTAATTAATCCTCACGCATTGCGACCCAAAAGGGTGCGCACTGTGTACCTACTATGAATGAAACTTCATCGCACGCACGTTCTAGCTGTGGAATGAACTCCCTGCTGCGGTTTTCCCAATCGACTACAATATGGGGTCCTTCAAGAACGGCATTAGAAGAATTTTTCAAAGTCGGCATCATGATTGTAACTCCTCTGGTGTTGCATACGTCTACGGCTACGGCCGTGTGCTTGTCTCCCAACTAAGTAATATAAATTAAATAAAAAAAAGAATATAAAGAAGTCAGACATTTAGAATCAAAAGGTTCCAACTATTTAGACCACGCAGTATTTATTTATTTATTTATCTGAACAATGTTACATTGTATTGAAAATATAGAAATCTTAGTCTAAGTTTAGTATTCCTTAAATTTATGAACAAAGAGACTGACACTAATTAAAAAGTGAATTATTAAGTATGTCAAGTCAAAAAAAAATCCAAATTACAAAATGTCAAGATACAGATTAAATTGAATAATAAAATAGCATGTGATAAGTGCTTGCATGGACATTTTAGTCCATGCAAGCACTCAGATCAATACATAAGGTCAAAAATAATGATAAATTACAATATTTATTTAATAAATGTCCATGCATGTACACCTAGACCCTGTCACTTCATAAATTCATCAACTGAGTAGAAACACCTTTCAATAAGAAATGCCCTAAGTATGGTTTCAAACTCCTTCATATAAACAGCATTTCTTATGTCTAAGGGAAGACTATTAAATAGTCATCTTATAGTGACTGCACTATAAGATGAGCTGTGTTTTACTACCTCAAGAGTAGGTGCAATCATTGAAGGCATATGTTTCCTTCTCGTGCTTTCCCTTACCTGTCTGTCTTCTCTGCTTTCGAAAGTGTGAATATTTTTAGCAAGAAAAGTTAATAAAACTAAAATATACTATATAATAGTGCATTCGAAGCTGTCATCCGAGCCCGTGGTTTGACTTATTTGAGCTATTTGTTCATAATAATTTATTATAAATTCTACTGAAAGAATATTTTATGTTTTTCTAAAAGTAATAAGTATAATGAAGAACAGCAAAGTTGAACATGAAAATACTTAAAAATATTTCTTGCCATAGTTTTAAATCAAAGTCAAAGCAATGTAACGGCTGCACTGTTCAAAACCATGACAAGTGGCATAAAACATAAAATATATTGTGACAAAAACAGTTGGTCGTACTAGACCGATTTTTCGAAGATTCTCACTGGAAGTGAAGTGAACAACATGTTGCCATAGCAACACTTCCGCAAGGAAATTGCCACTCTCCCGCCCGCAATAAATCAAGTCTCAGGTAAAGTTTAATATCATTGCACAAATCACTATCGTCTTGCTATTTTTAACCTGACATGTTGTTTTTGAAAATGGGAACGTTCCAATATCTCAATGTGCTATATAAAAGTGATGTATTTATTCAACTTTATGCACAGTAATTTTGTACAAAGGCGGACTTAATGCCAAAGGTATTATCTAACAGTCAAACTTAGGGTGATGCAGAGATACATTGAGGTAGGTGCAAGCAAAATAATAATCCATTTATTATCTATATTCACAATAATAATACATACACTATACATACACATATTTTTAAATATATTAGGTACTTATATATATTCGTATAATATATACTTATATAATATAAACTTACCTATACTTATATAATTATACCTAAAGATAAAATATATCTAACATTGAGGTTTTCTTATATTTAAATTCTTATGAGATGTATTAACTTTTTACACCTACAGCCTAAAAAGGCTACTTAATATGACCTATTTAATATGACAAAATTTATATAACGCTCAGTCTAGTCGTGTAGTCGTGTAGATTTTAGGGCTGGTATGTGTAAACCTATCACGGGCTTAAGTCCAGTTAGTTCATTTAAAATCGTGGTGGGTTTTTGGATGGTGAATTTGAGAAATCGATATAGAACATGTATTTACAGCAACTGATCTCTGTAATAACATATTTTTACTATTTTATGTAGGTCTAATTCTTTGACTGATGCATGTAATGATTGTTTATATTAATATTATTATATTATTAGTACAAATTTATTATTAATGACATTTTTTTGCATAGTTCGTTTGTTATCATTTTTTGTCACCATTTTAAAGTACGGGCAGCATACCAATGTATAGTTCATAATATATTATTGCATACGCCCTGATATTGTACAGGTATATTTTATTTAGTATTTACTCGCCGCACCCTCATATTCTTAACCTTTGTTTGCCGACGGCGATGTTATCTCACTGACTACGTAACTTGATTTTTCTCATTATAGCTTTGCCGATGTGTAACTTTATTCCTTAAGGTCTTAGGTCAGTACGATTATATAAGTCACATTTATTTAGATCAATAATACTATTGTTTTTCTCTGAGCAATAAAAATGTTCAGCAGCATTAAAGAGTAGGTTTTATGCAACAAAAATAAACAAGATAAATAAATAAGTATGACGTAAATAAACATGTAAACAAATCCTTTATCTAGTACTCGTTTACGAATAAATCTTTATTTTTTTGTAATCAAAGTATGTTATTGATGATGATTATTATTGTTATATTATCTAGGGTTAAAGAATACCCACAACTCTCCAATTGTTCACTATCCCCCGAGGCAAATCTACAGTATCCCATCGTTAACTTTTTACAACTTTCTCACCATAAAGACTTAGATTTCTTTACTAGCTCACGTGTCTCCTTCTTCCTACTGTACCGGTCCTTTTAACGGGGCGGGAAAAAAGCATTAGGCCGTGAACCTCACTCACGCTCTCACTCCCCGAAGGGGTAAGCAGAGGTGCTAGCACCCACATTTCGCACGTTTATGTTTAGGTCCCAATGTAATAGGTGGCGAGTCTATCGCCATTAACCGGGGTGTCTGAAATGGTGACCCTCTTTCCAGAGACTTTCCATTCGCTTACATGAGGGCAGGTGAAGTCATTTTGACATGTCCATTGAAACAAAAACTCCGTTCTGTTGACATGACTTTGTCCGACCCACGAATCATTATTTGGGTGCTCATTTACAGCAGTAACATTTGCTACTGCTACGTCACCAAGCCCGTCTATTGTTATTTATTAAACTAAACCATCAATTGTGTTCATTACCATGGTTAAAGCTTATATTTACGGTTGGACAATTCACGTTATCCAAAAATGCACGGAAGTAATAACAGCTAAGTAGGGGTAGGAGTAAACAAGTTCTACATTATCTAGGTACATCTACATAATCACGCCTTTATCGGAGGGTTAGGCAGAGGTGAATTAACACTCATATTTCACCAATCATTGAATTTGGTCCTACGTAATAGAATAAAAAACGTAAAAAAAACGTAAATACGTAAAATATAAATTTATGGAAAAACAAGCAAGACAGAGAAATATAATTTTCTTCGGTATCGAGGAGAATGAGTCATCCTACCATAACTTGGAGAATAATTTATTGCAATTCATAAGTGAAAAACTGTCCTTAAAATTGAACTGTAGAGATATTCAAGATATAAAGAGAGTGGGGAAAAAAAGCGTTAAACCGCGACCAATAATTATAACTCTTTCAACCCTCGGTTTAAAGATTAGCATTCTCAAGCAAAAAAGGTTACTGAAAGAAACCCAATATTATTTAAGCGAAGATTACCCTAAATATATATTAGAAAAAAGAAAAGAACTGCAAGAAGAAGCAAATAAAGAGCGCGAGAAAGGAAATAAAGTCACGATAAGATACGACAAGCTTATTATACTAAAATCAAATAGCAAAAGGACACTGATGACTTCACCGGAGCCAGACCCAACACTAAATAGTAATAGTACAACAAGACCCCTCAAGAAAAACAAGGTAAAACGCTCAAACCCATCTATAACCAGATCAAACAGCGTCTCAGAAGGAGTCCTAAAGCCAAGCATTTTAAGCTACTTGACAAACAAAAATGTCAACACACCACAAAACCAAACGTACGACGGTGCAACCAACGACAATATAACCAATGACAATACAACCAACAACTTACATTTATAGCAACCAACAACCCCCTCCCTTAACGATTCAACACATAACCAATCTCAACTAAGCAACAAAAACTATCTTCCAACCCGGCTGGTCACCGTGGAAGATCAAGACCAAAACCCTCTAAAGAAGATATCCCAAACTTCCTCAATACCAAGAAAAGAAAAACTGATCCAAGAAATACCTACCTCAACTAAAAAGAAGAGAGACCTGCTCTATATATTAAGCTACAACGTCAAAACATTAGCTACTTACGAACGTTTAATCGAACTTAGCGAAGCACTCATTACAGTCAAATACGACATAATTGGACTGTGCGAGGTAAGGAGGTCAGGGAACCGGATAGAAGAATATAATAATTTCATACTTTGTTACACGGGAAATACACCTGGACAGTATGGAGTCGGTTTCATAATAAATAAAACCCGCAAGAATTGGATTGAAAGTTATAAGGGCATAAATGATAGAGTAGCATTATTGAACTTAAACATACAGGGATTTTCCTTGTCAATTATACAAGCATACGCACCAACTGCAAACGCGTGTGAAGACGATATTAACACCTTCTACTCGAACGTCAATAGGGCTCTAGTCCAAGCTCACAAGAACCGTATTCTACTGGGTGATTTCAACGCAAAAATAGGGCAACCAAGAAAAGATGAATACCTAATAATGAAACCAAACGGGTATGGTGAAAGAAACGAGAGAGGTCAGAGGCTAATTGATTTCGCCCTCGAACACAAACTAGCGATTTTAAATACTTTCTTTCATAAAAAACCCACCCAACGATGGACTTGGCGATCTCCGGATGCAAAATACAAAAATGAAATAGATTTCGTACTGTCAAACCAGCCAAACATCTTCCAAAATATAGAAGTCCTAAATCTGAATTACCCGTCTGACCACAGAGCAATTAGAGCAACAATGTCTATCACAAAACAGAAGAAAAAACGCACAGCGTACAAAACCAATCGATATTCATCACTGAAAACCAAAGAAGAAATAATATCGTATAAACAAAACATTTCCTCTCAGTTACAGGATCTACATAAATACCAAGAGGAAATACCACTGCAGGCTTTCTATAACACATTAACCAAGGCCATATCTCAGAGTTTACAGGACGCTCAAAACACTAAAATATCAAAACGAGACCATAAAGTTTTAAAAGAACGTACACTAGAACTCATCAAGAGAAGACAAGAGTTACAGCAGGCTAAGATAAAAACTCGAACCTCAAAAAATGAACTATCAGCTCTATATAAACTTATAAGTAAACTCATTAAAAATGACTACAAAAGCTACAGATCGATGACCATTGAAAAGCACTTGGAGAAAGCGGGAAGCTCAAAAAAGGCACTTAAAGAACTAAGAACAAACAAATATTGGATAGATGGCCTAAACTGCAATAACAAAACCATAAATAACCGCAAAGATATCATAGCTGTAGCATCCAATTTCTATAAAACACTATATAAAGAACAAGAAAACGAAGATACCAGCCATAGCAATTCAAATAATACTATCCCTACAAAATCCACAAACTCCACAAACACTTCAAACTCTACGATCATAACAGCAATAACAGAAAAAGAAATCACACAAGAAATAGAAAAGTTAAAGCTAGATAAAAGCCCAGGACCAGACGGCATTACAAATGAAGCTATAAAGACCGCCGGGCCGCTACTGGCTCCCTTATTAACACAATTATTTAACCTTATATTAAGAACTGCTGAAATACCATCGCAATGGGTAGAGTCGGAAATCATTTTAATTTACAAAAAAGGTGACTCAAAAGATATCACAAACTACAGGCCCATAAGCTTACTCTCAGTTATCTACAAACTATTTTCATCCATAATTAACAAAAGAATAAGTGCCACCATAGAAGCAAACCAACCAATAGAACAAGCAGGTTTTCGTAAAGGCTTCTCAACAATCGATCACATACATACCCTAGAACAAATAATGGAAAAATACCAAGAGAAGCAAAGAGCGCTCTACATCGCATATGTAGATTACAAGAAAGCTTTTGATACCGTATCACATTCAAGTATATGGACTGCCCTGCAAGCTCAAAAAGTGGAACATGAGTATATAGAAGTAATCAGAAATATTTACAAAGATAGTACAGCAAAAATAAGATTGGAATTAAGTGGACCTCTGTTCTCCATCGGAAGAGGCGTGAAACAAGGCGACCCGCTGTCTCCAAAATTATTTATTGCTGTTCTAGAGTCAATAATAAAAAGCCTCAACTGGGAAAAGTCAGGAATAAACATCAATGGCAAATATTTATCCCACCTACGCTTCGCAGATGACTTAGTTCTGCTATCAGAATCTGGCACACAATTACAAAACATGATTGATTCACTAAACACATCTAGTAAAAGGGTTGGGCTAGAAATGAACCTTTCAAAAACTATGGTCATGACAAATAGTATACAGAGAAAAATATCATTGGACAATGAAACTCTGAAATATACCGAAAAATACATTTACCTGGGAAAACAAATTGGTTTCAACAGAAAACAACACGAACTAGAAGTAGAGCGCAGAGTACAAAACACTTGGAACAAGTACTGGTCCTTAAAAGAGATATTCAAAAGCAACATGCCAATAAATATCAAAACAAAAGTCATGACGTCATGCCTTCTACCTTGCCTAACCTACGCATGTCAAACTTGGAAATACACATCCAAAATAAAAAGCAGAATCACTACTTGCCAGCGCGGAATAGAACGAAGCATGCTCAACATTAAAAAGACGCAAAAAATACGTCACACAAAAATTAGAGAAACCACCAAAGCCATAGATGCTCTAACATACGCTAAAAAACTAAAATGGAAGTGGGCTGGGCACGTAGCGAGGCTACAGGACGAGAGATGGACCAATAGGGTAACAACGTGGAAGGGTCCAATCGGCAAACGTCTCCAAGGCAGACCTTACACGAGATGGGCAGACGAGTTGGAAAAAATAGCTGGTCCCTGCTGGCCGCAAATAGCCCAAGAGAGAGAATTATGGTTTTCTTTAGAGGAGGCCTTCACCTTCACTTGAAGAAGGGTTCATGCAATCAAACGTATTTTTTATTTTATTTTTATACCATTACTCACATAGTCTAGGAACTTTCATTACCTAAGTAATTTATGTGTAAAAACAACATTAATATGTATGTAGTAGTACTTTTGCATGAAATAAAAGGTTTATTATTATTATTAATAGGGTGTAATGGTACGGCGCCTAACCAAAGCTGAGTAAATTTCGATTTTACACGTTCGACATTAAGCTATGTCGGAAGTGCCAGCTCCCCTCTTCTGAGGGGAGATATGAGTGCTCCTCCAGCCGCACAGATATTGTGAAATTCATCCAGAGACAATAATTTCCCCACTGGCATTGGCCGTCTCAATGGACAAAGTATGCAATCGCGAATAGAGAATACTCAAGACATATACAATAAACAATTAAATACGCTGATGTCTGTTACTTATCTCGCATATATTCAATCGCACGTATAAATTCGGTTTACAAGCTACCGTACTTCATTGATTCGGTCTCCGTACCATAGGATTTCTAAATCCTAATCTTCCGTCTGTCATATCTGGTCGCACCGGCCTCTGTGCTTGAGAGAGCTGCACTTCGACGCTAGGTCTCCCGTGGGAATCGAACCACACCCGGTCCTAGTTATCACAGACGGCTGTAATTGCATTATACGATAGCAGGGTACGATCTCGGTACGATAACTTGCTCCTCACCAATACGCCCGATGCTCACCACATGCTCACCATCAAGCAAAGCCGCCATCGATTGTAGATTGCAGGGTACGTGGACGACGACCCAAGACTATTCCTTTGAGGATATCCCCAGGTCTCGGAACTAACAGGTCCCTGGTCTACCGCCTGACTCTTTACATGTGGTGCTTTTGCATTCATCAAGTCTAAAGGCCATGTAACAACCATCAACGCATTTCGCAACTTCAACAAATAGGTTGATTAATTATACTGTACACTTTTATACCTAAAACGCTGTATTACTCAACCTTAGATAGCATTATAAAAGTACTTAAACATTGATATAAAACAATCACTATAAGACGATCACTATAAAACAATCACTATAATTACAAGAGTAATATGAAAGCAACTCACCACGTGTGTAGAGACTTGATAGTGTTTCACTTGATAGTGTTACACCTTAACTTACTCGAGTAACGCCTATGACCCCGATCCTTCACCAGTTGACGAGCTCGCTTCCAACGACCGACCTCCTCTCCAGACCCCAGTCGAATGCCCCGATCCCACGCTCAGTCCCGTCTCGTAAAACCCTTCCCGAGATGTCCTCATCCCTTGTTTTTATAAGCCTGCACGTGTTTTACCAATTTCTATGGAACACTCGTAATAAATCTAGCGTCTTAATAGTTTCTTTAAGCGTTGCAAAAACAATGACCCTCACTTTAGGCTCTGACGTCATCTGAGTGCAATTTGCAATTCACGTGACGACCCTTTTTTTTTCAGGAAAGCGGTTTAATTCTAATATATTTAGGTACATATCAGATAAAACAGGCACGTTCATACTATGGTGAGCATCTAAGAATTCTAAGAGGATAAATATCAAATTACAAATATATTACAGATGTACCTAGTGGGGTTTATTAATTTCTTTTCGTTGAGTAACTAGTGTACCATCACAAGGGGGTGAACCTACTACATATATAGATTGCGCAATATGAATTGAGAAATCATCAAAATCAGTTTGACAAGTATTCATCATCATCATTATCATCCTCTTGCCCTTGTCCCAAGTATATTTACGGTTGGCGCAACATGTGTTCTTTTTCCATTCATCTCAACATGCACTCCCTTCTTAACTCTATCATCTTTCACACAGTCTCCACCTCATTTTAGGTCTCCCTCTCCCCGTGTAGTCATCTACTTTCATAGTTAGTGCCTTCCTTACGACATTACTTTTATACCTACGCATTACATGTCCGAAACAGGACAGACGATTTCCCCGTAGCATTTCCGTGATTGGTGCTACTCTCAAACTTCCTCTAATATATTCAATTGAAAAGTGATCTAACATAAAAATAAAATTTTCTAATAATATGGATCCTCAACATGAGCAAATAAAACTCGCAAATATAATATCTCGTGGCCAAATAGTCTGCATCCAACATAGAGGCACTTGAAAATTGTTGAATTGTTTGTAGAAATCTCGAAAGTTTTAAGCGTTCATAACCGAAGCTTCAAACAAAAGAAGTAACTGTTTCCATGTAGGGCTCGAGGTGTAGAGTGCGACTCGAAACGTCTCGAGACTCGAGAACTATTCCAGTTGGGAGACAGACTCCGAGTTGAACAACTCTACGAACGTTTCTCGCACGATAGTACTCGAGCTGATGTCGACTTATCTGCAGCGCGCCACTACCGCCGTTGCACTAACTACACACAGAAGAGTTGTTCAAACAACCTCTTGCTAACTACAAGTGTTAAGTACCATCCAACTAGAAGCGAGTTATTTATGAAATTAATCTAAATTACGTCTAGAGATGCGCGTAAATTTTAGTTTATAAGGGATGACTACGATTGTTTTGTTTATATTTGTATATAGGTACATACATCAATAGTGGAAGAAACTAAAAATATATATATAATTATAATTTACATAGTATGAGTACCTACTACATCATAGGTTGTCCACCGAAATTTTCGACGTCCAAGTCTTCAACTATAAGTTGGTACATCTGCTGATTGATAAACGAGGCTCTGGTGCAAGCTTTCTTCTCAGAATGGACGTAGTCGCTGCTGTAAATCCTAAGTCTATGATCCACTGTCCTAATTTTTCTCTTGATTCCTGTCACTCATTCCTCTAACTTGGCTTTATTTTCAACTTTAAATAACTGTAAGTATATATTGTAATTCGTATCGTTTGCCAGAGTGTCGAAGATTTCACGTCCCTATCTTTCCACTTGATGATTCTCACTCTCCACTCTCCCCATTTCTCAGGAAGGACATACCTTTGGATGTTGAAAGCGTTCTAGGGTAATTATCACACCATTAGTAGGGCTGTATGTTAATCGACGTCAGTACCTACGTTAATTGCGTCATTCAGGATAGTAATTTCGAGGCAGTTCAGCTTCGTTGCGCTAAATGAAGCTGGATACATGTGCCGCGGCAGGGCCATAGGTGTTTGTTTTTATTAACACTTTACCTATTCTCATTGTACTAAAATCCCCACGGATACTCCCTTCGCCGGAGCCAATGGGGGACGCTATTTCGGACCTGAACCGACTAAAACGCACGCCGTCTGAAGGTCATAGATTGCTGGAGGCATGTCCTTCGCACCCCGGCCGACCGATAGCCATCTCTTTCGAGCTTGCCCTCTTCGGGTGTGGGGACCACGGAGTTCCCATCTAGTCCCCGAGAATGGGGGGACAGCGCATCGCGCACTAGTAACACTATACCCATACATAATAAGCGTTTAACTAACCTAAAGTAAGCAACTATCATCACATCTTAAGTGGCACGATAACACTCATGAATTTGATGCGTACTTAATTAAATTTGCTGATTTGTGGAAATTGAACGTTGAGCTCACAGCTCATGTGACGTATTCGTTATAATAATTATACTACACGTCAGGGCAGTAATATTTAGTCATGAAGTGTTTCATGGTAGGCAATAAACTGAAATACCAGTAATAAATACCAGCGTTATTTTAAATTAAGAAAATCTTTCAAACCATTTTTCCATCTCAAATCTATTTCATAATCGTGCGTGCGTTATATAATATATATTTTTGCAGTTAATTGTCTTACAGAGGTCTTCACTTAGGGATATTAACTAAACTGTATCTGATCTAGGTAGTCCTGTGCTTCGGGCATCAAGTGCAGATTAATAATGTTTGTAATTGACAGATACAACCAATTTACTAAGAATAATATAATACTAGATTGATTCACTACTACTAGCTAAAGTTATGTCTTCATTATGCAACTTAACACTATTTATTTTAAACTGACATTATCTCCTCTGTGTCACAATCACATCGCTGTTCTGCAGGGTCTTTGTGGGACATTCTTTACAACGCGCATAATTTAGGGAATAAATGCTTGTTATAGCGTTTACCCTTTTGTACAGGAGTGGTCCTAAAAAGAAGTAGAATTTGCCTGTGTACTCGTGTTTTATTGCAATTCTTTCAGTGTAAACAATATCTTTCCGCCTTTGAGCTCGCTCGACGGGCAGTAGCGATATTTTACGCCCAAAGATGTTATGCAATTTGTTATTATTGACTGATAAAGGACATAGTACATTTGTTTAATCAATTTTGGTTCATTATTATATCTTATTTTTTTAAACACAAATATTAACTTCCGTAGTTGATTAAGAAGTGTTTACCTGCGCTGTATAAACGAAAGGGTTTCATCTATTATAATACCTAGATATTTTATCTTATCTATATATAACCATTTCACAATTTATTTGTTTAACACTTCATAACAGAAGATCAAAACCATGTCTACCATTATAAATTTGGCACTATATTCATCAGCAAATAAGTACATACTTAAGTACCTAGCTGAAAGGGAGTTTAAGTACCTTTATTCCCGTTCTCCAAACGGGAAACAAATACTTATACCTACTTAACTGAAGATAAACATTCTTTTAGCGACTTTTAATAAAAAAAACACATATTAAACAAATAAATTAGCTAACTAACTGCCTCACTACACGTTCAATTTCGATTTTAAGTCTTCAAAATAAGTTTCTACACAGACTTACTGAGTTTTTAAATGAAACATTAAAAAGACACCTCAAGATTGTTTATGTTTAGTTTAGTACGTTGTTTACGTTTATAGTCAAGAATCAAAGAATCAAAGAATCAATTTCATTTATTCAGTTTAGGCACACAAAGAGCACATATGAACGTCAAAATGTTACAATTATGTATGTCAAGAAATAATATAAAAATATTAAATAATGTAAAAATAAACCATTAGAAAATGATTCTTTCGCTGGTTCGGTAGATTGGTTCTACTGAGAAGATACCAGCAAGAAACTCAGCGAACTACATTAGAACTAGATTATGTTTCTTTTATAAATTTGTTTTGGTTTACAATTTATTTTGTGCGAGCAAGCAAGAGACTTATGTTGACCACGCATTAACATCATTAAGGTACTCATCCACTTTATAGTAACCTTTACTCATTAAAGTTTTTTTGACTTCTATTTTAAATTTAAGAAATAGATAAGGTATAGAAAGCTATAGATCGCTCGTATCGCTCGTTTTTGTAGTACAAATATAGTTTCAATATCGGCAGTATGTAGGTAGGATACGGCAGTATTTACGCCCAATTGAGCAGTCCGACTGGGGGAGTGTTCTGATTAGCTCTTCCAATTAGTCCCACCCTCCCCTTTCCTACACAGGACAACACGTGCAGGCCTTAGATGTCATCCGCACACGGTGCAGAACATCCGATCAAGAACAAAGCGGTTTGGAGACTCTTTCCTCTGTCGCACCATTAAGGCCAGGAATTCATTACCAGCTCACGTGTTTCCTTCTTCCTACAGTCCCGGGTCCTTTAAGCGGGACGTGAAAAAGCATATGATGAGGCCGTCAAGCTGAGTGTCACCATTGTCACACGGTATGTGTAAGTAATGGTGACCCTCTTTTCTGAGACTTTGCCTTCAGTTTACCATCAGGCAAGGCGAAGTCTAATTGACGTGATCTATATAAAAAAGAAAAAAAAGTACCTCCGCCCTACAGAATACCGCGGTTATAATAACTTCGTGCTGTGTTCCCAACGGTGAGTAGGGTAGCCAGAGCTCATTGGAGAATTAGTGCTATCAGTGGGATGACTAAAGGCTTATCCTGCTTTGTCCTCTACACTGACGGCACAGAAACTGTGCTTACAGGGTCGGCAGCGCGAGTGTTGGTTCTCTGGTGTTACACACGTCCATAGGCTACGGTAACCACTTTCCATCAGGTGGGCCGTGCGCTTGTCTGCCACCTAAGTGGTATAAAAAAAATAGTACCTAACCGGATAGATTATAGGTACATCGCAAAATACAAATGCCAGTAATATCATAAACAAGGATTCACTTAGTAATGCGGTAACAGTCGTAATTTATATCCATCCATTACACATTAAACCGCTAAATCTTAAAATGAAGCGGCTCATAAAACAAGGGGATCGTAGCTTACTACTCCCTACCCCATCGGCTTTATTTTGTCGAATCAGCAAATGACATTGATAAATGAACCACTCTATCAATCAAAGTAAATTGCGCGGTAAGCTTTAACAGGTAGCTTCAAGCTTCGTATGTCGTTTAAAGCGCTTGGTAAATAACGTAAGTAGGTAGGTATATCGCAAAACATATATATGATTGCCAATTATACGAAACTGATGGCTGATCAAATTATATTGACGAACTGACCGATATATTTTTGATGTAAGTAATCACACCTTTACGTTCAGTAGAGATCCATACACCACGAATAATAACATATTTGCATCGTCTTAATCGCAGTTTCTTTTAATACCACCTGATGGGAAGTGTTTACAGTGGCCTATGGACGTGTGCAACACCAGAGGCGTAACACTCGAGCTGCCGACCCTGAAGAAACCTTCTAATGCCCCTTTTGAAGAATCCCATATTGTATAGATTCGTAAAGGATACCACCAGTTATTATCCAAATGTCATCTATTCATCATATGGACACCCTTTCGCTTTGTAAAACTTAAACCTCTCATTCTCATCTCATCTCATCTGATTATATATTGACAATCGGATTTTGGAAATTAACCAAGCAGTGACTCGACTAGTTCAAACGAAATTATAAGAAATTGAGTGACAGTGATCCACCCCAAACCATGTCATCTAACTGTTCATAAATATTCGAGTAAACAAATAACAGTTGACGTCCTTTGACTGATATATCTGTATCGCAATGCTGTATATCGCATAAATTGTCCCTATAGCACAACATTAGTGCACATGGTCAATGAAATTACTATTAAATTATCACAACATATTTAATGTTGTAGATAAATTATTTGTTATCGACAGCCCCAAGATATTAATCTAGAGGCAGGCAGTCTTTCTTCCAAATTCAATTTAGAAATGCCTAAAATTTTCAAGACTAACAAACGCAAGACCACAGTGTACAATATTTATGGCTTCAATAGCTTTCCCTGTGTACCAAAAAAAAATTGATTGTAACAATAAATATCTTCACGATTGAATTGGATTTCTTTGTTTTAAGCAGTATTTTATTGGATAGCACGATATCTTCGGTAAGCAGAAATTGATTGCTCCTTTCATTCCATTCTGCCAGCGTTATTTACGTATCGTATGTTTACATATAGATTTCGAATTTATTGTTTCAAACTTGATAGATGTCGACGAGAAAGAATTCTGAATTATGGTTTGTCACATTCATTTCATCTATCCTTTTAAATAAAAGCCGGCCAAGTGCGAATCGGACTCGCGCTAAGGGTTCCGTTACCTGAACTAAATAAACCGTATTATATTTTGAATGCGTTGATTTAGAAGTTCGATGTTTGCACAGTTTTAAGATGTTGTAGACCTAAGTATGTGGTATGAATTTCAACTTGATACCTCCACGCATTCCTGAGAAAAAGGTCTTGACACACTGACAGACAGACGGACAGACGGACAACGAAGTGATCCGATAAGGGTTTCTTTTTTTTCTCTTTGAGGTACGGAACCCAATAATGAGTCGCCGCATGTATATATGTACGCATAGCTTATTCCTTGGATAATTCTTATGTGTGGTTTAGGACAAGGTTTCATCATCGTCGTCTCAATCTGGTGATATAATATTCAAAATGATTTTTATAAGCTTTGCAATCTTGAAATGTTTGCAAGTTTATTTAAGTAGATAGGTCAATTTATACAAGCTGAAACTACTACCCTACGGAGTAGAACTTGCGCGTGTTGCTTCATTCATTACCGACTACAATGTATTGTATGCTAAATATGACTGTCCAATGCAACTCAGTAAAATTACGCTTTTAAACATTGTGATTCCGAAAGTTTACTAACAGTTTGTTTTGACAGATAACACACACATCATTTTCACAACATTTTTAACATTTTTCTATTAACGTAATCGTTTCGAATTAACAACTAAATAAAAAAAAATCTGAGCTTTTTATTTTTACACCTATATTGCTTGCGTTGCATTCTTAACACCTTTCTATGCTTACAGGGCCGGCAGCGCGCGTGTAACTTCCCCGCTGTTGCACACGTCCATAGGCCACAGTAACCACTTTCCATCAGGTTGGCCGTGCACCTGTCTGCCACCTAAGTGGTATAAAAAAATTTACGTCTAATATTATTTTTCCTTCGGAAGTCATATTTGCGATCCAAATAACCAAAACCAATTTATTACTCGTCTAATAAGATCCCATTTTGAAACTCATCAACATAATATCATTCTAATTTCACCGTCTGCTACGCTCATATCATTTCATGCCACACTTTATGACTTACGTCTCGTACTCATAATGTTTCCGTAATATTATAATCCAATCAGTTTTAAATGGAGTATAATGTCAAGGGTGCTCCTCCCTGAATTACTTACTCCAATAATGGAATTTCAGCTGAACTAACAGCTAATGGAATTTAATTGCGTTCTTTCCGTTGAGTAGTAAATTCGTACGTCTTGAATTGAGTGCTACTTATTCAATGTTTCACTTACATTACAATAAATAAATTTGAATTGGAAATAAAGAAATGCAAATATCTATTATTAGTCACAAAGAATCAATTCTGCATATTTAGTATTAAAAAAACGTGTGTAAAAGGACACATGGTTAATTAATTTTAATTAGGCCTATTTTTAATTGAGCAGCGAGTTTATTTTATTCAAAAATTAAGTTATAAACAGTGAGAATATTAATTATTGTATTGTTTGCTACAATTCTTTTCTATAATGTTCGGGTTTCCATCCAATCGGGATTTCGATTTTACACAAGTTGTAGCCAAACAGCTTGACTAATTAGAAAGTTTCTGCGGATAAATTATTCAATTTGGTCTAGAGTGGTGCAACGTCACTTCCGATTAACCGCAAGCCAATCGTAAGTGGAAAATGTTTGAAAGTTGGCGCTAATATATTTAGATATTTTTTACGAAAGTTGTGTACCTATGCACAAAGCTTCCTAAATCAACTTTTAAAGGACGCGTGACTGACTTACAACCCAAAAAAGCTGAGGTGAGTCGCATGTAAAATGCATAATTTAGATCATATATAGATTATGTAACCTATAATCGTATGCATATTTATCTATACGCTCTTTTCATGATCCTTTAACGAAACTTGTTTACTCATTGCAATGACTACTCTCGTATTGCAATCCTATCAATATTTAAATTATAAGACAATACCAACAGATACACATTAATAGCATTCCAAGCACAAATACCTATATCATTCCCAATTCTAAGCCGTAATAAGTAGATAGATAACAACGCTAACGAACCATAATTACAATGGTAGGTACATACAGTTTCTTTGGACGATTGCCACTTGAACTTAGAAATTTAATTCGATTCAACTACCTACTTTAATTTTACAAGATTTTCAGGACACAGCCTGTCGTAATAAAATTTGTGTCGATCGAAGGAAAACTTCTTAATTAGCGAAGGCCTGTAGCAAAAGCCGGTCCTTGCGACATCCCAGCACGACCACATAGACATTTTCAATTTGCAAGCGGTAAACTCGTTCTCAGATAGGAAATTGGTGCAAATTAAATAATAAATCAATATGTATCTCACGACTGCTTTACATGGCTTTAATTAATAGGTAATTGAAGTCTATAAACGAGACGAGAATATGAAGCCGAAGATACTGTGGCGGGGAAATGATTGAATTAGATTAAGATAGGAGTAGCTCAGCGCGCTGTGGTTACTACATCATAATGAGATCGTATATTAATCGTAGAGTGAAATTTCCTATCATTAGCACTCGTTCAGCTGTT
Source organism: Eilema griseolum (assembly GCA_963662185.1). Taxonomy (NCBI): domain Eukaryota; kingdom Metazoa; phylum Arthropoda; class Insecta; order Lepidoptera; family Erebidae; genus Eilema; species Eilema griseolum. Next base: position 13,440,317 of record OY759232.1, on the reverse strand, counting down.
GGTACTTTTCGAGTTTAAAGTGAAAAAAACAAGTAATCTAAGTTATATTGTTATACGATAAGTTGACATTGTTCTGTTATTCATATTAACTTTACGTCATCTATCGATATTTCTACATGTCTAATTTACGTAAATAATTGACTTCATTTTAAATAATAAGTAGGTACTCAGGTCAGACTATTATGAGCTTAATAACAAGCAATTTCAAGCCAATTTATCGATCAAAAATATTATGTCTATTAATTCTATTCTTAGTATTGATGTTGTCTGCTCCAAGCAGTCAAGACGTTAACTTGAGTGATTTGGGAGTCGTTTTGCTTATTTAAAAAAGATGGTGAATTTTGAAGAAAATAAATAATGGTGCAAATAATATAGGTTACATCAAAATTTGAACCATTTCCTAAAAAAATGACAAGTACCTGGGTAGATTATTAAATTTTTCCGTATGTCACTAACTTGCAGCCGATACGGTGGAATCGAGCAACCATCGCGCTCACGAGACTAATCCAATGACCGACACGTTCCATCCCCACTCAAGCAAATTACAGCTGTAACAAGCAGAATAGGTGTTCGACACAGATTGCCTCTCTACCTCACTGCTGATCAGAAATTTCTAAACGTTTTATAAAATTGACTTTTGTTCGAATTTTCTTCAACCCTTGTAAGCTCGACGTTTTCTTCGAGATCTTTCTCACTCTTATTTACCTTTTAAATTTAAGGTTTCTTGACTATAATGTAAGACACAGCGGAAAGGTTATCAAAGAAAATTTATGTAAGTATGATTTGCTTTGAGAGAAAAATTTCATTAATTCTTTCTTTGTTGTATCACAAATAAAGCTACAAAGATACAGAATAATAAGACGCTTAACATTCATTGTAGCTATTTACGCGAGATCCCTACGATTTTAAGTATTGTACTATTGTTTGTGTAATTTGGACATTATTTGAAAATAGGCAGGGAATATGGAATAATATACTACGTAATTCAAAACTATTGTAAAAGTGAATTATATCATACAATCACTTTTTGTAATTTGATTTTAGAAATAAATATCATATCAGAAAATAACCAGTAAAACACCTATATTATTATTTCAAGAAAAAGTCTCGGTCCGGGTCTCTGTGATATCCTTTGTCCAATGCGCCTAAAGATGTTTTCACTTCAAAATATTAAGATGTTATACTGCAGTCGTTTATACCTAGGTCTAGAAATGTTGACAGGTGCCTTAAATTAATAGAGTTGAAGTTTGTATCTAATTCAACCATCTTCAGTATTTTCGATGGTGCCTTAAATTAATAGAGTTGAAGTTTGTATCTAATTCAACCATCTTCAGTATTTTCGATCACAAGGACCACCTTAGGGTGGTCCTTGTGATGACAGATCACCGTACCAGATCACAGACCACCGTAGGGTGGTCCTTGTGTAAAATTGCACAAATAGTTTACAAATGATTCCAATTTATATTTAAATCGGATAGAATAATAGCAGTTCATTAAATGCATGTGTTAAAATTGGAATAAATATCGAACACTCAATATTCAACGAACGTAAATTTTGAATATCGAACTGTATAAATGATTTATGACTGGCAAGCGCTTTTCATATTTCGAAAGCTGGTTCGGTAAAAAGTTCTATATTAAAAAACTTTGGTGGCGTGTCGATGTCATTATTTCTGCAAGTTGCCCCTCAGGTTACGTAATACGGTTTTGGATATTTTCTCATAAGTCTTTACTCGCACCCTTTGTATTTCGTCCAATACTTTGACTGTAATGAAAAAAGATATGTTGTAGAATATAGCTAAACACTGATTGTTACATGTCTATGGGGGCTGAATAGATGGAAATAGTAGTTTTGCATGTACCCATTATGTATGCTAATGCAATAGTACTTATGCAGATAATATCCTCATCTGACCGCAGCGCTCTTTGTCCTGAATTTAATTATATTACAGACTCCAGTCTCTGTTATACAATGAAAAAAGTAGATGGTCTTGTTGTAAGTTCTAGCCTCTATGAGTGTAGTATTGGTTGCTTTTTAAATTCTTTGTTCACTTCAGCTCAAATTTGTTAGTTTTGGTGCGTAATAACAGTGTGCAAAATGCTATTTTGCCCACAGCGAGAGACAAAGAAACTTCTTAATTTTGTTTGAATCTCTTTCTCGTCCTTAAAACACAAGTAATTGAGTCCTTAAAGAACAAGTGTCAAACACAAGTAATTTGAAGGTACAATTTCGAAATTTGTAAAATAAAATTATTTGCATATTGTGAATTCAAATCCTTCACACGCTCAGGATTGAATCTTAGAATCCCTTGTTTACTCGGGTTTAAAACTCAGCACTCGCAGTTTTTTTTTTTAAATCTTTATTTATGGAGCTTAGCCACAACATGACTATGTCGCTCCATCATAGCCATTTTGTATACAGTACCAGTAATTTTATATATATTAATACATTATATAGCTGTCACATATTCACTATATAACAGATACATGTCTTGAGCTGCATCCGAAAGAGGTCTCGTAAGGACGCTATTGCATCCTCCGATATCCATTACATTAGTTTGCGTTAGGTCTGCTCTCCGCTGTTGGTTCCGAACACATTCCATCAGAAAATGTTGTACGTCTTCAACCACGCCACATATTTCACAGTTTGGCGAAGGTGACAAACCCATAAGGAAAGTGAACTTTCTAGATGGAATGTGCCCGGACCACCACCCTTTTTAAAAATGCATATTTGACTTTTAGACGGTGAAATCTCTAAACCTAGCTCAGATAAATCAATCAAAATATGCATTAAGGATGTCTGCAACTGTTCAACGGCACTTTTTATATTTTTATGTGTACAGTAAATTACGAAATCATCAGCGTACTGTGAGACGTGGAAATAATCGGTGTTATGTCTTTTACAAATGTTTATTGTGGCTACATTAAACAGTAATTGTGACAATGGGTCACCCTGTGCCAAACCTCTGCCCGCACCTCGGGTGACAGACCTATTATTTATAGTTATAGTCAGAAAACGCTCCCGAAGGAATTCCCAGACATAGCTACATATTCTGTGTCCCACCCCTAAGGAAACTAGTTTGTAAAGTAGACTATTAATATCAATGTTGTTATAAGCATTGTCGATATCAATGAAACAACCAATTGTTATGCAATCTTTACAGAAACCCATTTGGATTCTTGTTACTAAATGACTTAAATTATCTAGGCAGGATCTGCATTTTCTAAAACCCACAGTGTCGTTGGAAAAGAAATGGTTTTTTTTTTAAATACCATTCCAACAGCTTTTGTATAATTGAATGAAATATTTTACATAAACACGATATCAACGAAATGCGGGGTGGTAGAAACTTGGTGGCACAAATTTGTCTCAAGTTTCGACCGGGTAGGTACCACCGTGCACTATTGCGAAAAACCCTCCATAGCAATTCAATCTCGGTTGGATTGTGTTCAGGGGTCAGCAAGTGCATAGCCGGGCAGAGGTGTTGGTTGTCGCAGCACTAGTGGGACCAGTGGGTCTTGGCGTAGTCTAGTGGGGATGGCGCGGGGCGATGCGCCGAACAGGGAGACCTGTAGAAACGGTGGTGCCGCTGGCCGCCCGCGGTATAGTACAGGGGCCCAACTGGGGTTAACCACCTTGGGAGGCTGCCTCACCAGGCCGCGCATAATCCCGATATGGTTCGTCGTGCCGGTTGGTGACCGGATTTGGGAGCCCGGCGACCATACTCGGGGGGTACGGGGGCCCTTCCGTTCGGCGCGTGGGCTCTCGCCATGCCTCACATTCATAGATAAAACCAATATCCCGCGCTTTGTCACACGGTGCTGCGGCGGCAATCACCTCTTTTTTCACGCCTTCTTCCACCCAAACTCATGGCAGCGCAATTAAGAGAAATAGGCAACACAGCGGCTCGTCACACTCCCAAAAGCTTGCTATTTGAGGTGGAGTCCACTAACATCTGTGGGCTCCATGCAAACCTCAACGCCGTCCACCAACACCTAGAGACGGCGAAACCTGCCATGTTTTTTCTAACGGAGACGCAAATACACCGCCCTGACGACACGACCTACTTGCTCTACCCTGGCTATGTTCTTGAGGAAAATTTTCGTGCAAAAGCCGGGGTGTGCGTGTTTGTTAGGGCGGATGTTTGCTGTCGCCGTTTGCGCTGCCTAGAGGACCCATCCTTCTCCGTCCTTTGGGTACACGTAGACCATGGCCCTACGAGTCAGATCTATGTGTGCCTCTACCGTTCCCATACAGGAGATGCTGAGACAACTCGACTCTTTGAATATCTGAGTCAGGCGGCAGATGATGCGCAGGAGCGATTTCCGAATGCCGAAATGGTATTTTTGGGGGATTTTAACGCCCACCTCGAGATCTGGTTGGGCTCCTCCAAAACAGACCATGCAGGAAGAGCCGCCCACGCATTTGCTCTGGCGCACGGCCTGACCCAATTGGTGCACGAGGTCACTAGGATACCAAGAAGGTCGGGCCTAGCACCTTCTCTGCTAGACCTTCTGCTGACGAGTGATCCGGACCAGTACAGTGTATCGGTGCGAGCCGCTTTAGGCAACTCCGACCACTGCCTGGTCTGTTCCACAGTTCCTATTAAAGCGCCCCCACGACCCGTGCAGGGGAAGCGGCGTCTCTGGCACTACTCGTCAGCGGACTGGGATGGACTTCGTGACTATTTTGCGTCCATCCCGTGGGTTGAGCGCTGCTTTGAAGGTAAGAACCCATCGGATTGTGCTACTGCTGTCGCCGGTGAGATCGGTCTGGGTATGGAATACTATATCTCATACACCGATGTCACCGGTGACCGCGGGGTGCGCCCTTGGTTCGGGCGCGAGTGCGCGGAAGCTGTTGAACAAAAACAGTCTGCGTACCGCGCTTGGGTAAGGGCGCGCGCCACGCGCCATCCCAATCTGGGCCACTTCAAGGCGGCGTACAACAGAGCCACAAAGGTCTGTAGAAGGGCCTACGTCAGAGCGGATGCCCTGCGCATAGCGCGGCTTGGTCAAGAGCTAGTGATGCATCCCACGGGAAGCCGTGGCTACTGGCGACTGGCTAAAGCCGTGCAAGGCAACTTCTGTCAGCCTTCGCTGCCTCCGCTGCGTAACCCTGATGGATCCCTGGCCCATGAGCCGCAAGAGAAGGCAAATCTGCTGGCTAATCTCTTTGCGGCCAACTCCCGAATCGATGATTGTGGTACGCAGCCACCAACACTACCCGACAGTGACCACGCGATGCCTGATATCCATATCAGGCAACGCGATGTCCGTGCAGTGCTGCAATCACTCGATGTCCGGAAAGCCAGTGGTCCGGATGGTATTCCAGCGGTAGTTTTGAAAAAATGTGCGGCGGAGTTGTCTCCAATGCTTACGCGCCTGTACCGGCTATCCTACAGTTCGGGTACAGTGCCTTTGCCTTGGAAAGAGGCGAATGTTCAGCCGATTCCCAAGAAGGGGAATCGCTCGGAGCCAGCCAACTATCGACCCATAGCCGTCACCTCAGTGCTGTGCAAAGTGTTCGAGCACATAATTAACAAACAGCTCATGCGGCACCTAGAGGATCACTCCTTAATTAATGACCGGCAATATGGCTTCAGACCGAAACGGTCAACGGGTGATCTTCTAGCATACGTTACCCATCTTTGGGGTGAGGCTATGGACAAGCACGGCGAGTCACTGGCAATTAGTCTTGACATCGCCAAAGCTTTCGATAGAGTCTGGCACAAATCGCTTCTTTCCAAGCTACCTGCCTTTGGTCTGCCTTCTAGGCTGTGCAACTGGGTTGCTAGCTTCCTGCAGGGGCGCCGTATTTGCGTCCTTTGTGACGGACGAGCTTCGGAGTTTCTGCAGGTTAATGCTGGCGTGCCCCAGGGGTCCGTCTTATCACCCACTCTCTTTCTTCTGCATATCAACGACATGCTGTCTACCGGCAATGTTCATTGTTATGCAGACGATAGCACATTACATGGGAGTTATCATGGACATCCTGCGGCCAAGCAGTCAGATATCGCAGAGAAAAGGCAGCTTCTTGTCACTGAGCTTGACGGGATCCTGAATCACATTTCTCAATGGGGCTCTGAGAACCTGGTTGAGTTCAATGCCAAGAAGACGCAGGCATGTGCGTTTACAGCAAAAGTATCTTCTTTCCTTCCCCTCCCCACTCTTCAGAGCACGCCACTGCCACTGCAGGACAATCTCAATATCCTAGGTATGGATGTTCGCTGCAACCTGAATAACAAAAACTACATCGAAAGCATAATCAAAACAGCCTCACGAAAACTCGGAGTCCTGAACAGAGTGAGACGATTTTTCACGCCGGAGCAGCGGTGTCTTCTATACAAGACACAAATTCGCTCCTGTGTGGAGTACTGCTCGCATCTCTGGGATGGTTCAGCAAAGTACTTACTAGATGCTCTCGACAGGTTGCAGCGACGTGCGGTCCGCATCATTGGGAATCCCGAGATCACGAACACCCTAGAACCTTTACAGCTGCGTAGAGATGTTGCGTCCATGGCTGTATTTTACCGTCTGTACCATGGGGAGTGTTCTGATGAGCTCTTCCAATTAGTCCCACCCTCTCCTTTCCTATACAGGACAACGCGTGCAGGTCTTAGATGTCATCCGCACACGGTGCAAAACATCCGATCAAGAACCAAGCGGTTCGGAGACTCTTTCCTCTGTCGCACCATTAAGGCCTGGAATTCATTACCAGCTCACGTGTTTCCTTCTTCCTACAGTCCCGGGTCCTTTAAGCGAGGCGTGAAAAAGCATATGATAAGGCCGTCAAGCTGAGTGTCACCATTGTCACACGGTAAGTGTAAGTAATGGTGACCCTCTTTTCTGGGACTTTGCCTTCAGCTTACCATCAGGCAAGGCGAAGTCCAATTGACGTGTCCTATATAAAAAAAAAAAAAAAAAAACTAGAAATTGGTCTCAAAGGTGAAGGAAAATTAGGATCTCTCCCAGGTTTAGGTATTGCTATAATATTGATATTTTGCCATTGAGTAGGTAGAAAACTTGTCACTAGCAGCACTCGCAGTAAAGAACAATTTTGCTTACTTTTTGCACAAATAACTATTTTTATATTTATCAGTAAGACAACAAAGATGTGACTTATCCCTCTGGACACAAAACAAAAAGTAGATAGATATAAAAACATGCCGAAGGGCTACGTATATCAAATAAAAACATACACTGTTATCGTCCAAGGTACCTACTCTCCATCACAAATTGATAGATACCGAACGTACCTTTATAAATACACATATCAGTTTGAAAAAAAAATCTACGCGCAGTACGGACCTCCCCTAAGGCTGTATATAATATTACAAGAGCTGGCCCAATTATAATTACTTATTTTGGAACATTTCATATAAAGTTGAACATGTTGCTTATGGTTGAATTTATTTATTTGAGGTTTAATTAAACGTTACATCCATATGAGATTTAGTTAAACACAAATCTATAAGATATTTATTACAAGGGCACTTACATGTATAATTCATATACATAAATTATTGTTGTGTCAATTTGTGGTAATTATACATAAGAAAACTTTTTAAACTCTGTCTACTTGTCTTGCATGCGAACAAGGAAGGCCGAGGAGGACTTTTAAATGTACTATACCGTTATTGTTACCTTTGGTCAGCTTTTATTTAATTTGCTTAATTTATGTTGTTAAATTAATATTACACGAAGGTGAAGTATCGAACTAAGTTAGTAATATTTGCGAGAAATGGCGAAAGTAACAACAATAATACATTAATATTCCAAGAATATCGTAAACAAGAATTCCCAACTTATTTCCGTTATTGTTTATGGTTCTAATATTGCGTGAACGGACATTGTTTCTGTGTCGTCACATTATTAATGTGTGACACGTGACGACCTGAACGCTATTCCTATCTAAGGCCGAGGACTCACGAAGCGATTTTTACTAACACACAATATATTTTCAAATCGCAGCTAGAAATTTGCAAAAGATATTTATCACGAGTATTTTTTTATATTCTTGCTCGGTCGCTGTACTCCTTAATTGAGAACTTAACTTAATTAATATATAACATAACATAAACTCACGTCTATATCCCCGAAGGGGTAGGCAGAGGTGCTAGTACCCACATTTTGCCAGTTTATGTTTAGGTTCCAATGTAATAGGTGGCGAGCCTATTGCCATTAACTGGGCAACCTGGGATCGAACCCGATACCTCGTCTCAGCAGTCCATTACCCATACCGCGCTACCGCGGTTTATTATACCTATATATATAATATATAAAAAATCATTTTACCGTTTGTAGTTTGCATGATATTTGCCCACGGATATACTTACTGTAAAGCTCGTAGGTGCCAATATTGTGCGAGGACCCAATCTTAAATATAAACAGTCCATCCACAAAGTTACAATCAAAACAAAGGAGTAAATCCAGTTAGTAAGTGAGGGTCAAGTTTCGGTCGATTTAACAATATACTAGAACAAAATATTGAAGATATTTTCATTACTTTGATATATTTTATCATAATAATGGTAAACTTGGAAGGTTTTTACGATACTCCAACTTAGCAGCCTCCTTTTTACCTTCATCCTTTACAAATATAATAAGTGTGATAGCTGCAACCGTTCCCGTAACCTGTCAACCTATTTCAAGAATAAAAATAACTTATGTGATATGCCAGATCAAACTCAGTACCAAATTTCAGCCAAATCCCTTCATCCGTTTCAGCGCCAAACAGCATTCAGATCCAAACAGTTTCAACTTCTCACAATTCTCACACATTATTAAGTAGTATATTTACACAATTATATTGTATCTCTATACCTCTTATAAGTATACAGCCTAACATTATACAAGATCGATTTCGCATCTGACCGACGACGTCACATTTGTATATATCAATATTAATAATAAAAATAAATTAATTATTATACCTTACCTCATGATATTGTTTATCAGAAGAGTAATGGTCGGTTTGACAAGACAAGCATATCATTGTGATGATAAAGGAAAATGTTTTATTACACCGACCGACTGCCGAGCTTACATTATATGTTTGATGACAGTAGATGAAGCTCGAGAAGTACGAAAGCAACAAACAGTTATCACCGTCTACTCCGGGGAAAAGAGTGAATATTATGTATGTTTGTTTTACTATTTATTACAAAGAAATATATTGTTAATACACACTAATGGTAAGATATTTTTTGTGATGTGGTGGTAGATCGCTCGACTGCTACGTAAATTATAATTGGAGATTGTAGGTACGATTCCCGCTCAGTGCAAATACATTAATCTATACGTGAATATTTTTACTTACTTACTTCTTTGGGTACAGGTTTCTTAATAGTTGGCTTTGGTTCCAAATTACATTGTAAAACATAAATATTTTGTATGAACCAAGCTTAAAACTGCAATCGATTTGTTCTGCAGTTGACCATGACTCACCTAGTGTCATACGAAGGTCAGGTCACTGATATACACGATGCTATTTTGTGATATACAATTCTGTAGCATTTGATACATAATCAACTGCTTAATATACTTCAACTGCCATGAATTTTTGCACCTTGTTAAATTAATTTACAGAAAGCACTATTTAGGACTTCAAGACGTACAAAAGGTGACGAAAAGCATTTAAAAACTAATTAATCTTTTATTTCGAACTTGAACCGACTAAAACGCACGCCGTCTGAGAGTCATAGGTTGCCGAAGACAAAGTTGCCGGGGGCATATCCCTCGCGGCCCGACCGACCCAGAGGTTCGAGCTGGCCCTCCTCGGATATGGGAACCATGGAGTCCTCACCCAGTAACTGGGTATGGGGAGGCGCGCGCGGCACTTCTGCTAAAGTAACAGAGGTCATTTTGAGACCTCGAACGCCCGAGTAGACTTCTCCAGTTAGCGAGTCTCCTCCATTCCCGCTCTGCCGTCTCCTTCACGAGCATTACTTGCTCGCAGAAGGAGGCGGTGGCAGCACACACGTCCGCACTAATTATCCTACCCCTTTAAGTTTGTGTAGATAGCTCAACACTCTCAAATGGCTACACGGATCTGGCTGAAATTTGGCACAGGGATAAATTAAAAGTCTGGAATAACTTAAGCTACTTTTTATTAAAATTTAAGGGATAATTATGGAAGAAGAAGAAGTCAAGTTTCATCAACAATTATGTGTAGTAAAAGTTTGCATCACACTTTTTGTACCCGATAATATTGATACCTTTGCAATGGGAAATAAAAACTAACCTAGTTTCACGCTTAAATTAATAAATTACATAGGTAGTTCAACCAGAACGCAACTATTTTCATCGATGAAATCTGTCCCAAATCACATTAGGTACTACCTACATACAATTGCAGTTTCAGTAATGTTAATAAAGATTGATGCACTGTTAGGTTTTTCTTCAAATTGAATAAAATTGGAATAAAATAAATTCAATCTGGGGTCACAGTTGCAGTTATAAAAGACTTTAATCTAATCCTGTTTCCGATACTCAATTTCACTAGAGTCGCACAGTCGAGGTCGAGAACTAAAGTGCTTTCACACCAGCAACCTATTAATTTTGCTTTACACTATGGTTTAACACTATTCTTACTTGAAGTAAATGATTAATAAATCCCTATTGCATTAGATTAAGTACACTACCGTCAATAAATAAATAATAAGAACATTACACAAGAATAATCTACATTATAGGTAGGTATGTAAACTACGTTAATCACATTAATATTGTAAATATCAGGATATATTACAAACTGCTTTTTAGGTTTGAGTTGACATGAGTAGTGGCGAAGCTAGAATTTGAATCCGGAATCTCTTGATCGTAAGGCTAACTCCTTAACCACTAAGCTACCAATTGCCTACTATATTATATTACTGTATTAGTAATACTAACTTGTTTGCAACAACCTATAACCTATTACTGTTTATTTTGGAGAAATGATCTCTTCTGAGTGAAACCTACGAGATCAACTTAACAGTATTGGTGATATTTTCTGAGAAATCTCTAACGTACCAAATATGGGGCATACTTGATATTTTCCTCTCATCTATCTTGTTTTCTTCTTTATTTTCTACCTATACTTCATGTATCTACTTATTGTAAAACTGTATTGTTTAACATCTTGCAAATACTTTGACAATCTTTTTTAGTTATTAGATTAAAACAGAGTGATAAGGAAATGTGATGTGGTTGCAAATATAGTGACCAATGTAAAAAAGGCCAGGATCACAGCAAGTGGAAAAATGTTGTCTTTGCCTATTGCAATGGAAAAGAGAAGTGCCTACTTTATGAATGTAAAAGAATTGGAAAATGAGTATATACTTTTACTAAGGATATCAGAACATTCACATTTTGTTTGATACATTACAGGGTAGGTTAAGAGATCATCATCAAAATCTCTGAGTTTCCAATTCCATCAGAGGCTTCGACTACTTTTAATAGTGTTGTTAGAGTGACTGCCGTTTGACGTCTCGACCCCAAGAGCAAAGAATGCGCAACAGTCTTGTGAGCCTGCAGGTGAGGTTAGCTTCATTCCAAAGGCCCTACGTTCTGTTCACCCTTCAGCGTGCAGGCATCTCAGTGTACTACTAGTACAAAATAAGATTTAAGTAGCAAAATCAAGCAAATATTTACGGATAAAAGCTAATGTTTCCATTGCGATTAAACCCAAACGTGCTGTTCTTCGAACACCTTAATAAAGTTTTGTATTCGGTGAAAAGGTGTCCACTGCTATTCGTAAATAAATATGAATATGTACACACACGATGAGCTCATATCAGCGTGGCCCTATCTTGAATACGGCGTAATAAAGCGCCCAATTTGAAACTTCCTGGACCGGTATCCTCAATATTATATGAATATTTAAATAAGGATGTATTTTGAATGAGCTCTTTCAGTCACAAAATGCTGAGCACTTTCCGAATCGCTGTCGAGGTATGATTCAATATTAAAATATTTGAATGTCTTTATAAAGTACTATTTAAAATATGTATAAAGTACTATATAAAATTGCGGGCCACCTATACTAAATACCCCCCGTAAAAGTATCCAAATCAGCGGAATGATCAGTTTGGCTTACATGAACATCGATTTTCAATGCAGGTAGCTGTAATACAAAATGGTTTTTGTAAGAACCGATTTCATACCAGGTCGTTTTATATCCGTCTAGATATCACCAGCTACTCCGCCCATGTGAAAGCCGTGGAAAACCGTCTTTAGGATGCATCAGTATACACATGATAAAGTAGCACACACATGTAACCTCATCTCGCAAGTTCTACTCTTTATAGCCTTTACGCGACTGTTGCTTATTATTATAATATTTAAATTGACATTTTATTGCGTGTGTACTATGCCAAATCGTTCAGTTGACTTTTTCAAAAACAAGTCTGCCCAACTTTCGCGTTAGGCCAATCCGTATTGTGAATGTACCTACATATTTGTTGAGATATGTAAAGTGTCTTGCCCGGGAACAGGTTAATAGAACTAGTTACTGCTAATTTTTAAATGAAGTATAATTTCTTTTAAAAATTAAGAACTATCACTGTTTTTTCTAGAAGATGCACGCTAAACTGAATTCTCCTTTCTGTTGACCTTCAAATAAATTACCTACCAAGTTGATGCAAAAGATGAATAATATAGATGAAAAAGATTTATAAATTGTAAAATATCATTTACCAATAAGTTCTCTTACATCCATATTTTCAATAAACAATACCTTCAAAATTCACACAAAAGTGTGTGAATTTCTGCACGAAAATATTACCGATGGAAACTTTCGATTGAACCTCCCACTCTGTGAATATCGAAACTTGTCAAAAGAAAGTTACCGACACGTCCTCCAAGTTTGAAATTTCATAAAATCTACAGGGTAAACAGTTTCGTCTCTTAGATGCGCATGTGTTTTAAAAACACGATTATAATATACCTCGCGTTATTACTTCACAGGCACCCCATCGTCGGCTTTTATCTTTCCGTTTTAGCTTTAACACAAAAGTTCTGGGTAGAATTCGTGACATATTTCTTAAGAACTTCCGTAGTATGATGCGTAGGTACGCAGAAAATCGTCGCTGAAATAACAAAATATGTACAGATTTAACCAGACTTTTATTTTGTAAGTTTTCTTGGAATTCAAGATTTGTTACTGTAACAAATTTTTTACACAACGTATAATTTTGCTGTATTGGGTATTAACAAATGATAAACGTATTTGTAATTAATTGATGCCCACGGCTCCGCCCACACGACTATCACGGCTTTTGAATATATCTCCAGTTCTACTCACTCAAATGCAATCAAACAGATTTTTAGTCTAAGTACCTTTGTAATAAAAATCAAATCAAAATCTGTTCATTATTTTTTGCGTTCATTGCGAACAAATAGACAATAGATAAAATATATTTTATGCTGAATAAAGTATCTTTTATCATATCTTCAATGCTGTAAAAAACTTTGTTTATACAACTAATTTATAATTATTTATTTTGATAAAATAGTTACACAGAGTTTTTGAAAAGATACATTCTGTTGTTTTTAGAAATTTAAATAAGTTATCATTGTCATCATTTTTTTTTTTTTTTTTACGAAACGGTACTTAATTTCTTACTTGCACTGTCTTATCCAAAGACATGTTCTTTAACGAAGTTTCCTGTGCATGATGCAACCAATGCAACGGTACAGTTTTGCTTAATGCCGTGAAGTGCACTAAAATTTTAAAGGGACATTCGCAAACTTCATCTTACATAACACGAAGCAGCGCTTTCCGGATTCGCTAAGTCCCCAGTCGTTAAAACTCCTTAACTAGTGTGCCCGTATTCAGGAGACGAACTGCCCCATTCGTTTAAATTTCCATTAGCACAATATGAGCATCGTTCGCTCTCCAAGCTTCTCTGGGATTACAATAATGACAAAACTGCTGAACTGGCCCGATATTATAACTGGTATTATAAGTTGTATAGGTACTTTAACAAATGTCTCCCTTGTGAATGATCACTCAGAAACTTTAAAAGAACAAGAAGTTGATCAATATCTATCAAACTACTGCAAAGAATATACGCCCCTTGCTACTTTAAACAGTCTTGTACCAGTAAGAATTTACAAAGTTTAGGAAAAGTTATTTTGGTGAGTTCTAAAATTCCGGAAAGTAAAATACCGTTTTCTGAGGTTATATCTTGGCTTAGATAGTCTATTGAGATCGGGTTTGCGGCAAACCGCCACCAGCTCGACTCTAATTGATATCAATTACCCAATATCTCTCAAAATCTCTTTGAAACAGTCTTGAATCTGAAATATTCTTGCTCACTGTTCGAGTTTAATTTCATTAAAGTTTAATAAATCATTCTCGTCTCCTAAAATCGCATCAGCATTTGTGTAAAAAACTTTATAGTAGCTATCTAATAGAATGAAATAAGTAGAACAATTCAAAAGACGGATAAGTTGTGTGAAAGGTGAGACGTAAGAAAAATAGTGGATTACTTAATGACGTCTGCGGGAAATTAATAAAAAACACATAACACCACTACTGTAAATAAATTTAAACAACTAGTTTAAATTTATACCTACCAATTTCACCAAAGAAAATATTTTGCGCCATAAAATGGGGAGATGCATTTGTATGCCTCATTTAGTAAAGTAGGTAGATTTAGACAAAAACTAACCAAAACTGTAAGTCTAAAACTTTATTAACTTAAAGTTTTTTGGATCAGTTTTTTTAGAAGAAATAAGTACCTGAGTTATTCTATATCGGCAGGTATATACCATTTTATATTGTGTCGTGGCCGGTAATTATACGATACATTACTACAACTCAATCAGAAGCGAGATTTGTCCTATATATCTTCACCGTCAATCCCTAACGAATAAAACAACATTATTAATCAAGTACAGACAGTGTTTATACAAAGTTGTGTGCAAAGAGAAGCTGAAACTATCGGCTGTAACTAACTTAATCCTACAATCGACTAATCCCTTACTAATTGAATGGATTACTCCGCCTGACGAACTGTTAACGTCTGCCCTCGATCTCGCGACAGATAAGGACCCTATACATGGTTATTCGTTGAATTTGCGTTTCAATATATGGTGTAATTAATAATACCTAATTCCTATTAAAAGAGTTTAACTAAATTGATATTGATTGTGTCCCAGTTATTACCAATTTGTCTTATGTTATATTATGACAATAAAGTAATTGTCGTGAGATCGTAGACGTTAAATAAGAGTTTTAGTAAACTAATAAGAGGACATGTTGCAAAGCTCCATCTAGGTATGACTTATAGTATACTTATATAAAAGGTAATGGTACAATTATTGCAGTTAGGCATCTTTATAGTTGTATTGACTTGAGCTTTTATGGAAACTTAATTTCGCATAAGTAACCTGCTGTTTCAACTTTTCTGGTCTTAATATACTGTAGGTACTTACTCGTACTTCTTCGCTCATCTTTTATGATTATTTTAATATTTTTAATGTGCGACTCCCTTGGTGTTGCACACGTCCATAGACCACGGTAACTACTTTCCATCAGGTGGGCCGTGTGTTTGTCTGTTAACAAAGTGGTATAAAAAAAACAAAAAAAAACAAGTTTAACAATTTCAGTGCGTCCTGAAAACAGCGCCCGTGGCTAATACATTAATTATTAAATAATTTGTATTTAAAATACGAGTATAATTTCATTCAAATTCATTTTACAATCTTTCAAAATTTCGAAATTGGACCTTCAAAATTACTTATGTTTGTCATTTGCTCTTTTTTTAAGGACGGGACTCAGAGGGCAGTGTAGTTCGAAAGTTTTCGCGGAACAATCCTTTCTAAATCTATGGTTGGCAGTGTCACTTATTACCGATTTTTTGTTTTCAATTAAGAAGTTTCTTTGTGTCACGCAGTGAGCAACATCGCATTTTGTATATCTATTCTTACGTAGCAAAACTTACATGTTTGAGCTGCTGAAGGGATTTTTTTATTTTATATTTATTGATAATTAAAACACAAAACTCTTTTTCTAATGCTTATTCCTTTATTCAGAATTTAATCAGGTTAATACCTTAAAAATAAGATCAAACTTGTCAAGATACAAATAAAATAAGCCATGTATGTATCGTTCTTGTAGAGGTCTCACAACAGTAGCGTTGATTTTGTAAGAGACTTGATTACGTCAGCACGGTAAATTCACGTTGAAGTGACCCTAACTGCCCGGTTGAATAGATGAACTCAGAATCCAGCTTGCCAAACTCCCAAAAACATTTGTCACTTGCTTTCCGGCGGAAATAAACATCGTGAAGGAAATGTGAGGTCGAATAAGTCAACCTATATACATATAGAATATCGAAATTCTGGACATTTATACACGTTTTATAAAAAGAAATGGTGACAGAAACGCTGAGTTCCTTTGAGATTTTGTGTGGGGCCAGAATTATGTTATTCACGTCATCTACTAAATACACACATATCTTACTTCCTAGATAAAATGTTTTACGTTTACACTTTTATGCTTTCCTAAGCCTATGTAAGAAATATTCGACCAGAATGTAAATGAAAAAATGTAAATGAAGGTACAAAGAGATTGGAATACACACCCTCTACATCTTCGAATGTTTGGTCTTATACGGAGTTCGGGACACCTATTACGATCTCCAACTCCTCAAATTTTAAAATTAAATATTTTATTATATTCATTATGCACTTATAGAGAAATATATTCAGTTGTTGAATGGGCAGGATTATTATTTTCAAATACATACTTTTTTAATTGATCCGCTATCTACTTTTTTACAATGGGAGTAGGTACTTACCAAATCTTATAATCGTTTTATTGATCCAGAATATTACAATTGGATTATGGTAGGGGAATTGTAAAAAAATCATCCACCTGCCCTCAATTATCTCCTTTCCTTATCTCTTGTAGGCATTTTATCCATCTTATTTTGGTCCCTCTCCTCTCATATTCTATTCTCTGTTTTTATAGCCCTCTTCATTCATACTTTGAACATTTTTAACAACATTACTTTCTCTCATGAAAGTTGCTCGCTTCTCAATTTTTCATTATGTAACTACCGTATTCTGTTAAATCTCATCGCACCACACATTCATCTGAACATCATTAGCAATAACTAAGCAGTACAGTTTACTAACAACATTCCAAGCCCTATATACATCACAAGCTAAGGAAGCAACCATTAAAACAGTTAAGCACATATTAATTGCCCTTAAAAAGGTACACTACAAGTTAAAACGCTCACAGTTGCGTGAACTAGAATTAGACCTCGAAAAGGCATATGAACCCAAAAGTTGTAGTGCGTAACGGACCCCGTAAAGTAGCTGTTAACTGTACTATAAATAAAGTTCACGTAGTAACATTTGAGGTAGAAACAATTTCCCCAGGAGCATTGACGGCTCATTAAAGATGTAACAAAACTGGGTTATAAATCCAGTTGACTTACACTTAATATGCAACAATGTGATTCTAGGTCCGATATCTCATTTCTATCCGAGCCTGGACTACAGCACGGCAGAAATGCTTTTTGCTGCCTAGAGTTTTGCTTAGACTTCGCCTTGCCTGATGGTAAGCTGAAGGCAAAGTCTCAGAAAAGAGGGTCACCATTACTTACACATACCGTGTGACAATGGTGACACTCAGCTTGACGGCCACATCATATGCTTTTTCACGCCCCGCTTAAAGGACGCGGGACTGTAGGAAGAAGTCTAATTGACGTGTTCTATATAAAAGACGTGTGGCACTCGGGGACTGCCGTGGTAAAGCTATTGCATAGTATTTATTATGAACTTATGCAATTATATAAAAAATAATATAATTTGAATTTGAATCTGAGTCTGAGTCTGAGTCTGAGTCTGAGTCTGAGTCTGAGTCTGAATTTGAATTTGAATTTGAATTTGAAAACTAACAACTTATGCAATTATAATTACTTACGTTAAGCGGCTCGGCTCGATTCGTGCGAACTCGGAGTTGGGGTGTTAGGTTTTTTTCGTTACGGAATTTCTGGATTCAGTCCCCACGCTCAAGGCACGCGATAAAAGCTATGCAATAGCTTAAAAAAAATATTCAATACCCAAATCTGTTCTGAGTCAAGCTTAATCTCATTATAAACTACTATATGTTTAAAATAAATAAATAACTTGGACACGAGGTAGAAATGCCTACTAAGTTGCACCCTTTATACCCCCCTAACGTTAAATTTGTGTTTGTTCATATCACAAAACTTAATCATATTACGAAATGTATACAATATAAACAGAAAATATGGTAATAGTTTCAATAATTTTGTACAAACTTGAACCCGTGTAAGTTTAGGGTCTTCAATTTTATGTGTAAACTCTGTAACTGATTTCAAACTTATGCGTATTGTTTGAAGGTATATGTTAGGATGGTTTACTCAACACATGCTACAGCGTAAAGATGCACACGCAATTTAATTATAAATAATTTCTTTCCTGTGATTGGTGACATCCGCTCATAATAAAAAAACAAACTGCTAGATGGCGCTGTCTAGCGAGGACGTCTTAAAAGAAGCTCCGTATTATTTCCAACTTTAAAAATAGTTCGAAGTGTTTAAGTTCGAAAAACAAACATTAATTTCGTAGATTACAGTGAATATAACCTATACAAACTTCGTCATCAGTATTAAATAAGCAAAGTGTTAAAATAAAGTTCGGAACGTCAAAACATACACACATACCCAAATAATTGATTAGAACCTCTTAAAAACAACTAAAGTGCTAAAATACTAATATATAAACATAAGTGCACCAATAAATAAAGAAAAAGTGGTTAAATACAGTGCAAATACTTTAAAAGTGAGTTTAATAGACGTTAACAGAGTGCCTGGAATGTAGAAAAAATTCCTTAGCAATGACTCACAATAACGACTAATTAATTTTAAAATAATCATACAAGAACATTGCAGTACTAAATTACACATAGTCATTCCAAGTACTTCGTAGCCTGTTGGCGAAGGAAGTGCTTTTTACACCAACTAACTCGCGTGGAGGCAGTTTCGAGTCTTGTCCAAAAAAGTCTTTTTGCCATTTTTGATTATTACAACTTTCAAGATAAGATATTTGAACTCACAGCATAAACAAGCGACATCTCTCGGAAACTACCTGAACTATTTCAACAACTAGCTTCTCCATTGCGCACACGCAGACGCAGTCCTACCTAGCACAGCAGTGGTTAGGTACATTAATAAATACATAGGGGGCGCTACTGCCTAAAATTTCGAAATGGCAGAAAAAGGAAACATTACTTTTAGAAAACCTGTTTGTAAAGCGGCCTCCCTCGATAATATTGATATGAGTATTTCGCTCAACACATCGAGTTCTTCGGAACTGTTGGGTAAAAGTCTAGACCTTTCTACAAACTTTTTAGTAACACATAAAGAGGAGATGAGAACCGAAATTACCAGTTTAAAACGTAGTCTGGAAAACACACAAAATGAATTAGACAATATCATTCTTGAAAATATGGACCTTAAGAAACAACTAGCTCATCTCACACAAGAAGTAGCAGTACTGAAACAAATATGTAGGAGCCCGGTATCGTCATTGAGAAAAAATATTCCATCCTCTAAGAAAAACAACGTTAGACGTCGGCTTACGGAGACATTTAATAATAGCCCTCTTACATTACCAGAAACATCGTTATGTGCAAACCCTTCACAAGCTAGCGGAACGATATCGAAATCTGGTTTGGAACAAGCAGTATCTCACTTGTTGCCTGTAAATAATTGTTTACTACAAACGGAAATACGGGAAAGCGTCAACACTGTCACCCAGGTAAAGCCACCACAATTTCCAACCAACATTGAACGCAATCCTCAAAGTAAACAAAAAAACCTACTTATTGTGGGCGGTGAACAGTGTGTAGGATTGTCATCGCAGTTGATCACGTCAAGGACAAATACTAGATACGAGAAATACAATATCAGCTCTTTCATTCAACCAGGAGCCAGGACGCGACAAATATTAGAAACAATCAAACAGTACAACTTAAAGGAGGACGACCGATTGATTGTTTCTGTAGGCGAACATGATGAAAACCCCTTTAGTGTTATGATAGAACTCTGTTCTGTTATTAATTGTCTACCAAATGTGAGCATTCTTGTGTTGAGTGTACTTAAAAACAAATTCTTAAATGAGATACTACTCAATAACATGATGAAAAAAATATGTAATTACTTTCCTAATTGTAACTATATCAATGTGACTTATAACCGATTTGACATGTGTAAAACTATTAATTTAAATATTGACAGCCTTGATTATAATTGTAAATATCTACCTCAAAAGACTAAGTATATCACAAAGCCAAATATGCATCATAGATATGGACCGCACTGCTCATCGCGTGAGCCTCGTGTGTCTACAGCTTGTTGCCCTCCAATTACAAGTAAGGTAAAAAAAGGGACTATCCCTTATTATTTTGCTAGCAAACCCAAAGATAACTTGCATAAAATACTAGAAACTGCTCCAACGAAGACAAAAAAAGGTACTATCCCTTACTACTTTACTGCGAAACCAAAAGATAATTTACAAACTGTACCTTCAAACAAGATAAATCTTTTTCGTGAATAATATGACTACGGAACGTTCTATAAGAGTTTTACATCAAAATATAGCGGGTTTAAGAAGTAAAATAGAATTGTTAGAGATTCACCTGTCCAACCTTCAATGTAGTAAAATTGTACCTTGTATTATTTGTCTATCAGAAACCTTTTTGGAAAGTAGTCAAGAATGTTTCATAAACGTGACTGGGTACAGATTAGCTTCTTCATTTTGTAGAATCAAAACCAAAAATGCTCAGCGCGGTGGTGTATGTATACTAGTGAAACATGACTTAGCGCTTGTGGAGCTACCTCATATCAAAGAGATGTCAATAGAAAAGCACTTTGAATGCTGTGCCATAGAATTAATTGACCAGAATTTGATTATAATATGCGTGTATAGGACACCAGACTCTGACATTACTATATTTTTCAAAAACATTGACATTCTATTAAGAAAGACTATTTATAATTCTGACAAAAAAATTATAATTGCTGGAGACATAAACATAAATACATTGAAAGCAAGCCATGCATCAAATGTTTTACTGGAGATGGCCCAAAATTTTAATTTGACTCTGCACATAACCCAGCCAACTCGACAGCAAAGGTCTTGTATTGATCATATTATTAGTAATATCAGCATAGCCAATGGCGAAATCCTTCACCTTGGAATGTCGGACCACGAGACAGCTCAATTACTTACTGTCCCTACAAGTAACAGGAAAGCTACGATTACAAGCTACTCAATATACAAAAGAGACTTTTCCTGTGAAAATATATTCCGATTTAAAGAATGTATGGCAAGTCTGTCATTTAGTGAAGTATACGCAGAGTCAAACCTTGATTTGGCATATTCTAAATTTCACGAACTAGTTTCTCTGTTTTTTAACTTGTGCTTTCCTACATTCAAACAGAAAATTTCACACAAACCTAAAAATAATGCTTGGATCAGTGGAGGGCTGAGAGTTAGCTGTAAAACAAAAAGACTACTACGACTAAACTATTACAAACATAAATCTGAAACAAATAAAAAAAAATTCAAATCGTACTCTAAATTACTACGTAAGTGTATTTTTAATTCTATGAAAAACCACAATCAAAATAAACTAAGAAACTCTAAAAATATTTGTAGAACATCGTGGCAATTGATTAAAAAGGAGTCGGAAGGTTTAAAAATATCAAATTTTATAAACAAAATACAAGTAGATGGCCACCTTCTCATAGACCCAAAAGCAATAGCACAAGCATTCAACGATCGTTTAATAGACATTAACACCAAACAAAAATCAAGCAATCAAAGCTCAAAAAAAAATGAAGACATACGTAGTATATGCAACAGTATATATCTTAGGCCTTATGACTGTACTGATATTCTGAGAATCATTCAATCGCTCAATAATACAAACTCAGTGGGTTATGATGAGTTCAGCACCAGACTTCTCAAGGACAGTGCTATCGAACTCTCACCCATTCTAACATATTTGATAAACCTATCGTTCACTGAAGGCCATTTTCCAAGTCTCCTTAAGAGATCAATAGTCAAACCCCTATACAAAAAGGGTGACAAGACTGACCTTAATAACTACAGGCCAATAACTCTTATACCCATATTTTCTAAGGTTTTCGAAATAGCTATGCATAAGCGACTATATGATTTTGTCACTCAACATGAAATATTACGAAACGAACAATATGGTTTTCAGAAAGGCAAGTCTACAACACTGGCATGCTTTAATCTCGTAACAAAGATCTGTGAAAGCCTAGACCGTAATATGCAAACCACTGTCATTTTCTTTGATATGAAAAGCGCGTTTGACCTAGTTTCACATAAACGGCTCCTAAATAAATTAGAAAAGTATGGAATTAGGGGCCCTGCCTACGAATGGCTTGATTCATACCTAAGGGACAGAGAGCAATGTGTGGAAATTATGTGTATAGACGATAACAAGGAACTAAAAGCACATAGATCTTCCTACAGGGTAAATAGCTCTGGGGTCCCGCAAGGAAGTATCCTAGGACCGTTGCTGTTCCTGATTTATATCAACGATTTGCCAAGTGTAACGCCCAAGCCTTGTATTCTATACGCTGACGACATTTCTCTCCTCATGACATCTAATTATTCCAATATTGACTATACTAATGACATAAATAATTCAATCGAATCTATAATTCAATGGCTCCATGAAAATAATTTACAGGTTAACATGGCTAAAACACAATATATACAATTTAGTAATTATGGTACAAAACTACAAAATTTGAATATCAAATATTTGACTGATAATTTAACAAAAGTAGATAAAACGACCTTTCTAGGTATAATTATTGACCAGAACCTAAACTGGAAGGCACACATTGAAAAAGTTTGCAATAAAATAAACAAATTTGTTTACGTTCTGGCTAAACTTAGAAAGACCTCAAATCCCGAATCGGTCGCTATGGCCTACCACGGCTACGTTGCCTCAGTTTTAAATTATGGGCTACTGATGTGGGGTAACGCCACAGACGTGAATAGAGTCTTCATAGCCCAAAAAAAGTGTGTCAGAGCTATATGTGGAGCTGCACCGTGGCACTCTTGTAGGCTTCTTTTCACAAAATTGAATCTCCTTACCCTTCCCTGCATGTACATATACGAAGTTGCGAAGTTTGTTAGGCAATATCCTAGCTTCTTTTCGAAGGCACATGGGGTTTATCCGAGGAGCACTAGAAATCAGGATAGAATTGTTTTACCCAGAGTTCCGAATACGGCCCTTTACTTAAAAAACTGTTTTGCGATGTGCGGTCGTATTTATAATGCTTTACCAAAAAGCTTGAAGCAACTGCCAACCTCTAAATTTCTAAGAAAGTTGAAAGCATGGCTCATGGAGAAATGCTTTTATACTATAGAGGAATTGGAAAAGTGTAAAGGCAAACTGTGAATTAATTTAATTTTTCAAATTGACATGCTAATATTTTCTCACAAATTTTTATGACTTGTTTTATGAATTTTATAACATATTCTGACATTCCTATTAATTTCTTATATGTTTGTGACTAAATAATTCAATGGACTTGCATGTGCTGAACTAATTTTATATTATAAATTGTAGTATAAGGGCGTATAATATACATAAACATAATATAAATAAACTATATAAGTTTAATGTTTGCATGCCATAAAATGGTAAATGTGATGCACAAAACTATTGTACCAACACCTGTATAACCACATTTAAGCAAATAAATGAATATGAATATGAATGAATAAAACAAGAATTCGGGAAGCAGGGCTTTGGGAGGGGAGCTCTCAACCCCAAATTCAGGTTTCGCTGTTTTGAGATAAAAATAACTGATGTCATCATAATCTTTTTTTATATTACTTAGGTGGCAAAAAAGCACACAGCCTACCTGATAGGAAGTGATTACCGTGGCCTATGGACGTATGCAACACCAGGAGTGTTACATGCTCTATCAAGAATAACTCACAATTACTATTTCAATCTGGTTTGTGATCAATGTAGTTGACATTGGAACCATTGTCATTATTAAACAGAGCCCTACCTAGTCGCCTTATCTCAGAACTCTTCCTGACCAGACTACTTTGGTACCTACATCCTAGATACGCGAGAGATCCGCGTCACTACATATCTAAAGATGGATACAAACCATCGACTGCAGGCAATCAAAATGGCTATGTCATCGGTAAACAAACGAGTCACAAAACGTCTCCTACAGCTAGACAGAACAAGTGTAAGTACAATTATGGGGACAATAACGGGCCACTGTACCCTCAACAAGCACGGACAGCCTCCTTTGCAGGGGGTGTTTCGTTGCCGAAGAAACGACCGCCCAAGTAACACTGGAGCAAAGGTTGGCTATTGCGATTCAGAGGGGCAACGCGGCCAGCATCATAGGCACCTTTGCGCCGGGAACGATGCGGAGTGGGTTGCTTGACGCGACATGATCGCGAGTTTGTTTCGTGTATTTATGTTTTAATTATTTTGTATGTGATAAATAAATAGGATAAAAAAATTAAAATTTAAATTAAAAAAAAAAGTTTAACAAAATGCATCTGTGGATTATTATAAGAGCGAAATGCACAGAAATTATAATAGGTAGATTTAACTTTATTGTACTCGAGTTAAATCCACCGAGTGTTCTAATTTCTTTTAATTACTCTCAGAAAACAAGCGGCTTCATTTGAATGGTCACTTTCGGATTTAAATGTTTATGATAAATGATTCTTAACGGGCACTCAACAAATTACATTATTTTATAATTAATCGTGTACCACTTGAATCCTATCCTTGTCTCTGGCCACGTCCTGGACGACGGCGGGCGGAGCGGGCGGTGCGGGCGGTGTGCGCGGTGTACGTGGTCCGTTCACGACGACAGCGGCCAGCGGCCAGATCGCTCGGTTTGTTGCGGTGAAGTGACGTTTCGAGAGTATACGCGATGTCGGTACTGCGACACGATATTTTATGTAGCAGTTCTTTTATTAATTACGATATATTGTGGGCGAAGGTTCTTCCATTGGTAGTATAGTAGGTAGTTCTTCCATTATAACCTGATTAATTCTTTGTCTCACTCGAAACTTTTTAATGCCTGTGAAACTTTCCATTTGAGGAAGTAAACTCATAAGGAAATGATAGTCGTCCGTCTTCTTTTCAGCCTGAGAAGTCTCTTTTGTATGACTTATATCTTTTTCTAATAGAGCTACTCGTTTTTTCTCCAGCTCCAAAAATTCAGCACGGAAATCATTCGCTGTTTTTCTTTTTCGCGGTCGTGCATCTACTGTAGAAATAGAAACTCCCTCTTGATGATTAGTGAGCGTACTATTTGTCGATTGCTGCGTAGAAGAAGAGTCATCTGCTTCAATATTGGTGGTAGTACTGTTAGTTAATCTTTGTGTAGAAGTAGAAGCATAGGGTTGACCGTTATCGTCGATCCGGGATGACGAATCAAAGTATTCATTCCTAGAATTATTATGAGAAGGTGGAGTTTCCACCTCATCACCTATTTGAGCACTTGAATCTTCAAAATCTATGTTACTGTCACCATTAGCGGGTAACACTTCATCTCTTAAGAAACTCATTTGATCAAAATATTGCCAAGTTGACTTATAATCACTCCCAGCATCGCCAGATCGTGGCACAGGAATTTTCCTCAATTCTTTTCTATAATTATCGCGTAGATTTTTCCATTTTCTTTTTAATTCACCAACTAAAAAAAATTCACCAACTAAAAACTAAAATAATGATTACTTTGATAATCATGGTAATAATACTAAATCAAATTATTATTATTCTTATGTGTATCAAAGTAACCGATTGAAATACGAAATAATAATTACTTACCTTTAATATTCAATTTTTCTTTTATTTCCTCCCACAATATTTTTATTACTCGTTATTTTTAGGTCGTAATATTTGCTATTCCATAATGGTGGCCTATCTGAAACCTCGGAAATGATTTCCTCCATCAAAGACATTTTAATTAAAATAAAAACTACGTCACTACGACTACTCCAACGCGCGGTCGCCGCGCAACTACAGCTCGACGCTCGTCCTCCGCCACGCCGCGCCGCCCGCACCGCTGTCATCGAGAACAGCTTCACACAAATGTACGACTTTGATAAAGCAGGGATGTTCGATCCGATCCGATACTTGTGTGGATCGATACAAAGCAATGCGATCCACCCGATTTTTGTATCGATACAATAGCTTTCGATCCGTTAATGGATCGATACAAGTAAGATGAGGATCGGATCGAATAGGATTGGATTGCAAAATCAGATAAATTCTAAAGTACACACAAACTTCAACCATAATATTTATTCGTAACATGAATACTCATAGTGTTCCTTTACTACAAAGTAATAGTCCAAATACGAACTGATTCATATTACACTAATGTAAACATTTATCTGGCGGTAGGTTTTGTTGAATGTTTTATTTCAACATACCTTCAATTTCGGCAAGATCGGCATGTGTGATTATAGATCACTCTTGAACGGCTAACAACTTATTCTCAATAGCAAGAATGGCTCCACCTAAAAAATCCTCAGTGTGGTCGTTTTTCATAAAAACGGCGTGTGGAGGAAAGTGTAATTTATGTTTACTAGAAGTGAAGTCAAAAGGAAATACTACAAATTTGATAAAACATTTAAAAAGTCACCATAAAAATACAAATATAGCACCCGAGACCGAGAATACCGAGAGTGACTACCCAGAAATTGTAAGTACTTACGATTTATTATTTATTTACCTGCATGTTAATTTTTGTCATTCTAAAGGTGTTTTTTTATATTGAGGGTCTTGTTAATACCTATACTTTATATTAATTATACACTTTATATATATTGTTAGATGGATAGTATGGATCAAAGCAGTCAAGGAATTGCTTCAGAACAAGGAACAGTAGTAAGTGAAAGTTCTACAGGTGACAATGAACCTGGGCCATCAACATCATTTGCACAATCAACTCCGAAACGTTCATCGAACATACTTGGCATGACAAGGATAAAACAACCGCAGATTGACAACTTTATTTCGAGTATACAATCATTCAAAACAGGAGGTCCTAATGAAGGTAAGATCACCAATGCACTGTTATATTTTATAGCTGTCGATAATTTACCACTAAACAGTACAGATAAAAAAGGACTTCAGTACTTAATGAAAACTATGCTACCACATTATGTAATGCCAGGAAGAAAAACTATTACTAGATTATTGGATGAAAAATATGATATCGCAGCAAATATTTTTAAAAATAAATTAAAAGGGGCAAAGAGTGTATGCTTAACCACAGACGTTTGGACAGACACCATGAATACAAGAAGCTATCTAGGATTAACATGTCAATAACTTGAAAATGATGACTTGATTTCAATTATGATAGGTGTAAAGGAATTAGAAGAACGCCATACGTCGGATTATTTAGTCCTTACAATAAAAAACTTATGCTTCAACTTTAACATTGAAGTTGAGAAAATTACTGCAATCGTTACTGACAATGGAGCTAACATAGTCAAAGCCATCCATGATTTTGTTGGTCGAAAAAAACATTTACCGTGTTTTGCCCACACCCTCAATTTGGTCGTTGAAAAAGCTATTAACAAAACGCCTGGCTTTGAGGTCTTAATTACAAAGGTAAATAGTATTGTCACTTACTTCAAGCAAAGTATACATGCCAGCGATGAACTCAGAAAATTACAAAAGGACAATGATTCAGGCATTCAAAAATTAATTCAGGATGTTAGCACTCGGTGGAATTCTACCTTTTATATGCTAGAAAGGTTTGTCCAACTTAGTGATATTGTAAGCACCATTTTATTACAGAACCCAAAAGCCCCATCAATGCTAACCGGTGTCCAATTGGCAATTATAAAAGACGTGATAAATATTTTAAGACCAATCGAAAATGTTACCACTGAAATATCAGGGCAAAACTATACGACATGCAGTATAATTATCCCGATAATTTATTACATGACAAAAGCAATTGAATCTACCAATATTAATGAGACGAGTGATTTAGGTTCAGAATTTCAAGCCAAAGTATTAATAGAAATAAAGAAGCGTTTCCAACATATTGAAAAGGTTCATATATTGGCAGTAAGTTCTGTTTTAGATCCCCGATTAAAAAAAACTGCTTTAATAATCCAGAGTCATGTGCCAAAGCCTTAACTGAAATTTCCGATTTATTTAAATTTGAAATGGAAACTAGTCCTACAAGTACCACAACGTCTACCGCCAATGTATCAGCATCTGAAAATATTTCTGAAAAATGCAATGAAATCTGGAAATTTCATAGAGAAATAGTGGCCCAAGTTGAAGCGAGCAGGCCACAAGAAGGACTCCACATTTATTTTAAACAGTATATGTCGGAGCCCTTGCTGGACAGAAAGTCCGATCCAATTAAATATTGGTCAGCGAGAAAAGTCGTTTGGGGAACACTAAGCGATATAGCGTTACGCTACTTGTCGGTTGTAGGAACGTCTGTACCCTCAGAACGACTTTTCTCACTGGCCAACCATACCTTGAATGAGAGCCGCAATCGAATTGATCCAGAGAGGCTATCTAAATTAGTATTTTTACGTACACTTCCATATAAAGATTGGCCTATATAAAGAATGTTGTTTTTTTGTCAACTTAATGAATAAACTTACCTAAATGATTAAAAGTACAAATTGTTTGATTTATTTAAATACTTCATTCGATACTGGATCGATCCAAAAAATCGTATCAAATCTATTGGATTCGATATTTGGATCGATACAGTGTTTTACGATCCATTGCGATCCAGAGTATCGATACAAAGTACCCGGATCGAACATCCCTTGATAAAGACGCGGGTGCCGTCGCCCGCGCCGCCCGCTCCAGCCGCCGTCGTCCAGGACGCGGCCTTTTAAGGTCGGCCACAACATGTGCACAAATATGCACAGGGAGGTGTATAGTTAGTACCTACCTACGTAATTAGTACCTCATATTTCACATACAGCGGTATTGGGATTTTCTAACACACCAAATCCTCCTGTTTATGAGGATGGATGTGTGCGTGCTTTCACGAAAAACAGATGAACGGATCTGAATTATAGTTTGGCACAGAGATAGTTAGTTTAAAATAGCACAATCACAGTTATTTTTTATTACCTACACACCTAACTATAGGTCACAGAAATGGGATTAGCATTTCAAGTCAACAGACTCAAATGGGCTATTTGCGTTGCCGTTTAATACAATGGGAATTGTGTAGAATGAACAGTATTATTGATTGGATTGAGCGTGTGA
Organism: Eilema griseolum; assembly: GCA_963662185.1. Classification (NCBI taxonomy): domain Eukaryota; kingdom Metazoa; phylum Arthropoda; class Insecta; order Lepidoptera; family Erebidae; genus Eilema; species Eilema griseolum. The sequence continues at coordinate 13,410,982 of OY759232.1, read as the reverse complement.
CACAGTGATTTACACAAGTAGTGGTTCGAAGGGCATATCGTTTAAATTAGATGTTAGATACCTCCTCTATACCTAGCCTAACAAATTAGAAAAGGTAAAAAGCTCGCCCCCTATTACGGGAAACCTAAACAATTATAGCTGGTAAAAGTGGTAATACACGCCTTATTTCAGCGGCGATATTTAGGCGTAAAGTTATAAAAAAGCAGTTTCACTACCGTTCACGTCCCAATTCGCAAAAACTATTTCCTTACAATTCAATTCAACGCCCCGAGAGGTACATAATCTATTTAGTATTGAACAAAAATAGTTTTGCGTTCGTGCATTCTTTTTTTATTACATCAGGTTTCGATTATCTGAGATTCTCAAGAAAAGGTTACCGTTGGCATAGCTTAGGTGTCCGGTTAAGGTGACCTATTTCTGTTAAAATAAAACTGAGAGGGTGTAAACCTACCTATAATAGAATAGAAATCCTGTATAGGTACACATATTACATTACAAATAGCTTTAGTTACAGTATAAATAGCCTGTATAGGTACTTCTTTTTAAATTATAGACTACTCAAGCCTTATTGACAGCCTCTGTGGCATAGTGGTAGAGCGTTCGAATGCTACGCAGGGGTACTGGTTCGATTCCAGCTCAGTGTAAATATTTGTATGCATGAATATGTATACTTAATTGAACTGGTATCTATTTGTTTCTATGTATAAAATTATGTGTTTACAAAAAAAATGTATCTAAGTATGTTTAGATTTATTATGCATTTTAGATCCCATAACACAGGGTAGTTAAGCTATACTTATTTTGGGTTTAGTAGAACAACGCTGTGTAGAATGTCGTAGAATATTTATTTATTGCCTCTGTTCTTGAAAAAAGGACATTAGAAATCTAATACATTTATGGGAGATATTGTTACAGTACCTACCTACATGCTCGCATTAGATTTATCTGTGACCCTCGAGTGCTCCAATATAATAGTCCTTTGTTACATGCCACGCAAGCTATAATAATGGAGTTTACACGCAAATAGCAATTACGACGAAGCCTTTCATGTCAACCCTCATACCCTTCAGAAACATTAAGGCAATTTTCTAATAAAGCTGGTTCCAAAATATTTGCTTTGAAATGTTATTGCTTGTAATTCAATGATGAATGTTAAACGACTTACTTAGTTGGACTATTAGGTAAATAGGTACCTAAGTGAATAGATACACCTAGGTACGTCAGGTCTATTATCTATCACGTGCTATTATAGTTAAAGGGGCCTAGATGAAGCCATTTATGATAACCTACTTAATAGTATCTACCTACATAGAGTTTGATTACACATCTCCCCAAAAAGTTTATTTATTCCATTATAACTTAGCCGCGTGGTTTTCGGCAGAGTAGAATTTGGGCCATCCCATCTCTACTCATGCGGTGTCGTACAACGCGACTAAGGGATAGGGCTGTTTAACATCAGACAGATATATACAGCCCAGACTCAGCACCAGATGCATGGCTTAAGTCAACAATAGTGCCCGGAAGACAGCAATAGACTCACTTCCTATTACGTGGGACCGAATTCAATGATTGGTAAAAAGTGGGTGTTAATTCACCTATGCCTAACCCTCCGGTGATAAAGGCGTGATTATATAATCACTGTACAACTTTTAAATGCCTAAACAGTTATATTTTTTAAGATTAATCGATCGTTAGAATGCTTACATTATAGTACTACTCTTACATTCACTCTCTGCAAAAAGAGAAGAACAATCAAAGAACGCATTTAATCCAGACAAAATAAAGATTTGATCTTGCATAAATTCGCATAGAGCTGAAAATTTTCGGGGGTCTTTAAATACACAATAATTTAAAGCTACCAAAATTTCAAGTTTATAGGACCAGCGCGCGGTTCAGACCCTGCGTTGATGAATCATAACTATGGGAACAAGTAACTTTGTTTATAACAGATTTGAGTTATTTCAATGTTAAAATCGCGATGTCTCCGAAATGGTGATCTGTACAAAAAGTCTCAGATCAATTTTGTAGGTAATTACATGATCTACAACTTTGTCCAACATATTTTGCGATAGCAGTTGGTGTTTAGGAGACTACAAAAATAATAATAACAGGCGGACTTAATGCCACAGGCATCCTCTACCAGTCAACCCAATAGGTGGCAGAGAATAATAAGGTAGACGCATTATGAAATGTAGGTAACTAGGTAAAATATATAGTAATATATATACATAAATATATAAATAAAATATACATACACATAATAATATCTAACCATACATATATGAATATAATTACAATGAATTTTCTTCCAATTTATCCAGCATGAGCTTCCGAACTCCCATTTTAAATGTGTAACGGCTTGTGGCCCTCCTGATCCCGAGAGGTAGCTCGTTCCAAAGAAATATAGAAAGAAATATTTAAGACCCCAACCAATTTTCAGCTCAATGTGAAATTATGTAAGCTTACCATTTTAATTATATTACGACTGGATTAATTAGTTATCGTCAACATTGCTCTTCCCTATTCCTAAATATGAAGGTTATCTTTGCAAATATAGTAACTAAGTACCCATTTACCTAAGTAGATACTTTTTATAACATAAGTACAGATTTTTCTCCACACACGACACGTTTTACCTACGTCAATATTTTCTATTTACCAACGAATTTGGCACGGTAAGGTTTGATGGCAGTTCTACGAGTCAACAGAGGTACGATAAATAATGCCCACATTTTTATTCAGCTCGTGTCTCGTTGAGGGCGTCAACAGCAGTGTCACCGTGGCAACGGGCTACTACGACTAATACAGTATTTATTGGACGATATATAAGTCACAACATGTTTTCTCTTTATCTAGTTAGATTAGAGGTTGTTGACTTTACAGATACGCTCGACTTATCATAAATACTGAACCTAGGTACAACTAATTTACAATCATATACTTCCATGTTAACAAAACTGGTGAATATCACTGGTGCAATTCCACTTCAACATCTTTTTCATGACATTCCTAAGGTACTTACCTACTTACTTGCTTGAATAATTCTTTGGCTCAGCAGCAGCGAATCAAACTGAGGCCATCATAGTGATGTACTTAAAAACTGCTAAAAAGTCATATTCCGTCCGTTCCGTTCTAGTCCAAGTCGAGAACAAGTGTCCAGATGATGGTAACAGGCTCGGCTACCCTGACAAAAAAATTTCACAGCCAACAAAATTTGTAAAAATACCTGCCTAGTGCGTGTCGGACTCGCGCACGAAGGGTATCATTATCGTGTCATTATCTAGCCCGCCTTAATTTATAAATAAAATATAATATAATATTAATGAAATAAATAAACAGGCAAATGACTTGAGTTGATGTCGTTTCATTTTTTGCCTCGCTCCCACATTATTCTTCTAACCTAATCTATCCAAGTCGGATTGCGCTGCTTTTCCCAATGAACCTATCATTGACTTTCTGTCCTGTGTCATTTTAAATATATTAAATGAAGATTTTTTTATACCACTTAGGTGGCAGACAACACCAGGGGTGTTACACTCGCGCTGCCGACCATAGAAGAAACCTTATTGACCATAAAGTTAACTCTTGAAGAACCACATATTGTAGGTGCTTGGGAAAACCGCAGCAGGGAGGGTTTTTATTTAACAAACGACTTAACAGACTTTTATTATTTTTGTCACAATGTCACCCTTTTTTCGTACGAATGACCCAAGCAGTCCGAATGGCCAGCCAGTTTATTTTAATGTTATAACAAACGCTGTGGCTGAATATCATTCAGGCTGCTAGTTGAACAGCGGTAAAGAGGCTAGGCTATTGATTGAACGGTTAATTATGCCAGTTGGCTGCGAGAAATATATTACTGTATATTCCGTAAATGTTTCAAGCATGTTGCTGGTATTGTATTGGTATTGTATATCGTGCAAAGAATCAAAGAATCAATTTCATTTATTCAGTTTAGGCACACAAAGAGCACATATGAACGTCAAAATTTTACAATTATGTATGTCAAGAAATAATATAAAAATATTAAATAATGTAAAAATAAACCATTGGAAGATGATTCTTTCGCTGGTTCGGTAGATTAGTTCTACTGAGAAGATACCAGCAAGAAACTCAGCGAACTACATTAGAACTAGATATAATAATCAAATCGTGCATAAAATCACATATGGGAGCCCCCCATAAATACATATATTCTATATTAATTAAATTATTTATTTTTAAACCGTATGCACTACTAAATATTCTGTGATTATTTCAAGCACCTATCTGTTGCCCTTATTAATATCCCTCGATAAAACTGCAGAAAATCACTTTTGTTGTACAGAAGCCCGCCTCAAATATTATTTTTTTCTGTTTTTAGTATTTGTTATTATAGCGGCAATAGAAACAAATTATTTGTAAAAATCTCAGCTGTCTAGCTATCATAGTTCATTAAATAGAGGCTGGTGAAAGACAAACAGATTGAAATAAAAATCACGTTTGTTCTATGAGAGCCTCCCTTAAAAATATATTTTATTCTATTTTCAGTATTTGCTGTTGTAGCGGCAACAGATATAAGTACATTATTTGTGAAAATCTCAGCTCCCTGGCCATCACAGTTCATTAGACAGGTACAGCCTGGTGAAAGACAAACGGATAATAATAAAAAGTAATAAAAATAACGTTTGTTCTATGATAAGAAAAATATTTTATTTTATTTTTAGTATTTGTTATTATAGCGGAAACAGAAGGAGGTAGGACGCGGCGGTATTTCCGGCCAATTGAGCAGTCCGGCTGGGGAAGTACCTCCGCCCTACAGAATACCGCGGTCATAATAACTTCGTGCTGTGTTCCCAGCGGTGAGTAGGGTAGCCAGAGCTCACTCGAGAATTTGTGCTGTCTGCTTTGTCTTCTACACTGACGGCACAGAAAGTCTGTGCTTACAGTGGTCGTCAGCGCGATTGTGGCTCCTCTGGTGTTACACACGTCCATAGGCGACGGTAACCACTTTCCATCAGGTGGGCTATGAGCTTGTCTGCCACCTATGTGGTCTAAAAAAAACAGAAATACGTCGTGAACCGTGGTAGCTACCATGTGATACAGTCTGGTGAAAGACAGACGGACAGCGAAGTAATAGGGTTCCGTTTTTACCTTTTGGGTACGGAGCCCTAAAATGACTATTTACAGAATTTTGAATTAGGAACAATTACGCCCCATGAAACTGGCTAGTGCACAGTTTATGTCTTACGTTCCAGTTCAAATCCAGAAGGCCGAGTCTTTTCAAAGTAGGTACCTATATAATTTAACATACCTATGTAAATAAGCCTTAGAATATGAGGTACAGAGCATCTCGCAATGTGCTATTATATAAACGTCAGTCAAGAGATGTGCCAGCCGAGGAAATTGAATCCAAGGAGCTTACGTACCAATATCTTTAATGAAACTGAAACCCCTACCGGGCGCATTTCCCTGTCGGCGGCATGCGTCTCCGATGTTTACGATATTGAATAACACGTGTGCGTGTTATATTTATATCTGATATGATATTTTGGTGTCTTTTTATAATCAATGTAGTGTGAAAGTCAATGTGTATTTTTGAGACGGCAGGTACCTCAACCGTTATAGTTACAACAAACATTTTATTCAACTTTCATAGGTCTTACGATTATCCATAATTGTGTGGCAGTCTAGTAGTAGGCATTTCTATATGGAGAAATAGAAGTTATTCGGTAGTTCTTATTCTTACTTAAACGTTATTTCCTTTAATGAATAAGTAGGTATGAGAAAAATTTGGCTCTAATCCTATGTCCAACCGGTGTTCCAATAAGTCTACTTCGGGTAGATACCACTAAGTCCTCTAAATGTGATATATTGTGTCTTGCTAATCCGGGTTTCACTGGGATATTGCCCTTTAACTCTTGAGCTAGGTGTCGAACCAAACAAATACTTACCTTCCGTCTTTATGGTCAAATCAAACTTTTATACCGAGATATACAGTCGTTACTTACTGAATTATCTTTTCTTTGAAATTTCTACCATGATCTTGGACTAACTAACTAACCTTATGAAGCTAATAGGTTTCGGTTTCTGGTCTTGGAGCTGGACGGACCTTGTGGCAGTGTCATATACGCATCTCATCACTTCAATGTATCGCCAATCAACACGACATCGCTGGAGGACATACAGAACTACCCAGGTTTCGATGGAGTCGATAGCTTTGTCGTAATCCACAAACGCCATACACAGCAGCTGATGGTATTGTTAAGTGTTTTCTACAATCTGCCGAACAGTAGGTATGGATGTGGTCCACGGTGCTATAGCCTTTTCGAAACCCGGCTTGCTTCGGTGGCTGGAACTTGACGAGCTTACCCGCGAGGCGATTTATGATGACTCTCGAGGACAGCTTATAGATAGATAGATAGATAGATAATTCTTTATTGTACACCAATAGATTACAGTAAAATTTGTAGTGAGCATGATACAGTTTAATGTACAATGGGCGGCCTTATCGCTGGAAGCGATTTCTTCCAGGCAACCTTGGGATGGACAGTAGTGTATTAAAGCAAAAAAATTGGTGTAGTTAGCAAATAAACTAGAAACAAGGTTATAATATATTAAAAGATACAAAAAGAAAGATAGATATGAGAGAAGTTCAAATAAAGTTAAATACCACGTGTTTAAAAAGTGTACTTGTGTTTTCTTTGTGGATTTTAAATAATTAAGTTTAATTGTTTAATTGCATTATTTGTGGATGAAATCAGTACTTTGGTGTTGTTTATCAACTAAAACAGTAGTGAAAGTGTTATTCCGTAAATCTTTCCGCGAAATACGCCAATTTATCTATATCAAAACTTCAGTGCTACAAATCATAAAAAACTAATACAAAATGCCTGTCTGCCTTAAATGTGATAAAGAAATACCTAAACTCGATGATAAAAATCCTAAAATACAGTGCCACGGCTGCAAAAGGCAAATATGCGTGAAATGTAGTGGGTTGCTGGCCACAGAGTTGAGAGTGATTATACTTCAATCCCCAACCTTAAAGTATTTGTGCCCTGAATGTGAACTAGGAGTGCGCCAGTTGCCGGCTTTAAGAAACACTGTCTCTCAATTAAAAAATGAAATTGAAGCCTTGAAAGCTAAACAAAGCCAACCTACATGCATGGAGACCATTTTAGAGGAACTGGCAGAGAGAAAAAAGCGAAGCGCGAATATCATACTGTTTGGGATTGACGAGTGTCAGCTACAAACAGGTGACGCTGTCAGAGACAAAGAGTTATATATTGAACATGACAAAGTGCAGGTTCAACAAGCCATGGCCAACATTCCAGAAGCTGAACGTCCAGTTGCTGTTATCCGCCTCGGCAAACCCAAACAATCTTCGCCACGCCCAATCAAGGTAATTTTTCCCAATAAAAAGACAGCGGTGAATATATTGAAAAATAACAAGAAGCTTCCATCGAATGTATCAGCCAAAAATGATCATACACCCTATCAGCGTGAATATCTACAGAAGCTACGGGACGAACTGAAACAAAGGTTAGATAGTGGAGAAACCGACTTAACTATTAAATATATACACGGCATCCCCAAAATAATAAGCGGAAAAAAGCTATAAACAGTGATGTTGGGCTTTTGGAGATCACCTTCTTCTATACGAACCTGGCTTCGATTATGGCTAAAAGAGATTTGCTCATCATGGAGATTAATAAGATAAAACCTACTATCATCATAATAACAGAAACACATTTAAAACCTTCTATAAGCAGTAGCTTGGTAGATATCAGAGGTTACACTTTATTCAGACATGATAGGGCGAAAGGGACAGGATGGGGGGGCGTGGCTATCTATGTATTACATAAACTATATGACATACCCATACAAGTGACCCCTCATCCCACCCTCAACATAACACAGGTAGAGGCATTATGGCTGAACATAAAATACGGTAAATTCAAAATGTGTGCAGGTGTCTATCAACCAACCCACTATACTTTTGATGAATCTGATAAACTACTATTTGAAACAATTAAACAAGCTTCGGAAACTATCAATACTTTGCTTATCATGGGAGATTTTAACCTGCCAGACTTAAAATGGCCATTGCGCAACGTTGATACAGACACATACAATTCGCTCCATGGACACTTTGTGGACATGTACATAAATAGTAACTTACACCAACTTGTAACAAAAGTAACAAGAAAGAGAAATAATGAGGAATCACTACTTGATCTGATACTTTGTAACGAGGAAAACTTTTGCACTAAAGTAGAACACCATCCCAATATAGGAAAAAGCGACCATCAGGTCCTAGTAGGCACAGCACAAATCAATTTGCAGTCATCTGACAGAATTGTCACTCAGCAACCACGTAGGGACTACTTCAAAGCTAATTATGACAAAATAACCCAAATCCTAGCCCAACAAAATTTTATAGATACCAACGTTGCTGATATTGAGGCTGCTTGGACAAACTTTGTAAGAGTAACACACAATGTTATCGAAACTCAAGTACCAGTGTACCACTCAAAAGAGCAAATAAGAATCACAATATCAACAAGCCATGGATCAACCGCCACATATTAGTCTTAGCAAAACATAAAAAGAAATTATGGAGACAGTATATCTTAAACGGATCAGATGAGTCATACAGAATATATAGAAAAGCAAACAATCAACTAATAAGCAAAGTTAGACATCAAAGAATGGAATTTGAAAGAGGAATTGTCAGTTGTGGACCCAAATCATTCTATTCCTACATGCGTCATCAACTGTCTTCAACGGTATCTATACCACCATCACTGAAGGATGAGAATGGGAGCATTACAAGTGATCAGAAAAAGGTAGGCAACTTGTTTGCCAGGCAATTTGAAAAATCATTTGTTATGGAACCGGACATACATATGCCGGAGATACAACTTCCTCGAGTTGAAAATTCTATACAATCATTGATATTTACGCCAGAGAAAGTAACTAAAGCATTGAAAACATTTAGTGATTCTACCTCAATGGGACCAGATGCTTTGCCTTCAATATTACTAAATCAATGCAGCAGTGTTCTCTCTCACCAACTTACCAACATCATGAACCTGTCGCTAGGAGCCGGAAAGCTGCCTCAAGAGTGGAAGGAAGCCTTTGTAACTCCTATATATAAAAAAGGCGATAAGCATCTAGCTGTCAATTATCGACCTATCAGTCTCACAAGCATTGTCTGCAGAGCCATGGAGAAAATCATAGCAAGTGAACTGAGAGCTTTTATCAATGCAGAAAATATTATCATCGATGAACAGCATGGTTTTGTACCTGGAAGATCTACAGTCTTGAATCTCCTTATATGTATGGACATATGGACAAGCCACTGGAATAGTCATCAACCCACAGATGTCATCTATTTGGACTATGAAAAAGCATTCGATCGGGTACCTGTTAAACGGCTTGTAACTAAACTGGAACACTTTGGAATACGCGGACAACTTCTTCAATGGATAAAGGATTTCTTAACCAACAGAAAATTCAAAGTAAGGCTGGGTGGAATACTCTCTGATGCTCATGATGTACACAGTGGTGTGCCCCAAGGCTCAGTACTAGGACCAATCCTGTTTGTTTTATACATAACGGACCTAAAACTTGCCATTCACTCAAACTTGTCAATATTCGCAGATGACACCAAAATTATGGGGAACCCATTAGTCTCTCATAACATTATACAGCAAGACCTGGATCGAATAGTACAATGGACAAAGAAATGGCTGATCTCGCTCAATAAGAGCAAGTGCACTGTTTTGCATATAGGTAACAATAATCCTAAACACAAATACACACTTGAATCTGTGCCACTACAAACAGTAAACTCCCAAAGAGACCTTGGAGTCACTATAACACATAATCTTAAGTGGGATGAGCACATTGCAGGGATAACCAAAAAGGTCAACTCCATGTTGTACATGATTCGTAAAGCATTTTATGTCATAACCAAAGAATTGTTTCTCAACATGTACAAAACCTACATACGACCTTTGTTGGAATATGCCTTCCAAATTTGGAGCCCATATTTTAAAAAGGATATGGTGGTATAGATAAGGTACACTTTTGTTTGAGTGGTTCGAGAGAAACAAAGATGCGTGTAGTTCGGAAGCTAGTTTATTGGCGACTAGTTTTAACAAACATTGAATGTTCTTTATAACACGCGGAACACAATATATGCATAGCTAGCTATAACCGTTTATGAATCAACATACCGCCCACCAAAAGGACTGTAAGTGCTTTTCTAATAACATTACTATGATTCAAAAGTATAATAACATGCAAATAATTAGTGTAAAATAATCATGTTCTATTTAGTTATCAATTTTGATCGATAGGTAGTAAACACAGCTTGGTGATGGTTCTTCGTGTGACTGTATTACCACTCTTTACGCTGTAAACCCTCGTGTAGCCGTCAGCTCCGGGATGCTTGTCGGTGATTCGTCCTAGTGACCATTTTCCAGGTGGTAAGTTTTCCATTTTGATTAAGACAATATCTCCTATTGCCAATTCCGGCTCACTCTTCTTCCATTTAGGACGCTGCTGAAGTTGAGTCAAATATTCATCTTGCCAGCGCTGCCAGAAATCATTCAAAAGTTTTTGTGTGTATTGCCAGCGAGACAAGTTGTGAATCTTTTCAGTTTTCATAAGTGGTGATGGGACTGTTATTGGTGCTTCTCCAATCAAAAAATGACCAGGGGTCAGTGAATTTAATACTTCTGGATCAGTGTCATCTATTACACATAACGGACGTGAATTGAGGCAGGCTTCGATCTGGCACAATATTGTGGTCATCTCTTCGTATGTGAGGTGTGTTGTTAACACTCGTTTAAGGTGGTTCTTAACTAGTTTCACCCCTGACTCCCACAAACCCCCAAAATTTGGGCTATAAACAGGGATGAAGTGGAATTGTGTGCCGTCTGTTGCTAAGGTTGTTTGGACTGGACCTGTGAGATGCAGGTTGGCTTCGTTCCACGCTTCTTGTAGTTCTCTGTCTGCACCCACGAAATTCCTGCCGTGATCACACCATAGATGACTACATTTTCCTCTTCGTGCAACAAAACGTCTAAAGGCACCTATGAATGCTTCTGTAGTTAAGTCTCCAACCAGTTCTAGATGAATTGCTTTGGTAGACATGCATATGAAGATCGCAATGTAGGTTTTTGTAGTCTTGTTGCCTCGCCCTTTAACCATCAGTGTTTGAAACGGTCCCGCAAAATCTAAGCCGCTGTGCAGAAATGGCCTTGTTGGATTTACTCTCTCAGCGGGTAGGTCTCCCATCATTTGTGTTTTTGTATTTGCTCTTAATTTAGCGCATTTGACGCATCGATGCACATGTTTCTTCACGAGTGATTTGGCTCTAATAATCCAGAACTTGAAACGCAAGTAACAAAGCATCAGCTGTACTCCACCGTGAAGTGTTTTCTCATGTGCATCAGCAATTATTAACGGCGTCAAGGCATTTGTGGTTCCTAATATTATAGGATTCTTTCTTTCTTGAGGTAGGTTTGCATGTCGGAGGCGACCGCCCACCCTGAGTATATTATGCTCGTCTAAGTAAGGATTAAGCGATCTCAGGTGACTCCTCTTCTTTACTTGTTTGTTTGACTTTAGTAACTGTATTTCTTCTTTGTATTCCTCCTCTTGGACTAATTTTATGCAAATATTTAAGGACTCTTCTAATTCCTTAGTTGATAAATAATTATTTGTATTAGTTTTGTAGTGTAAAAATCTTCTACAGTAAGTAATAGTTTTTATTAATTCTGTTAGACTTGAGAAATCTTCAAACCCTTTAATAATTTTATTTTCAAAAGCTTCTATTTCTTCTGTGTTTAGGTAAGTGTTGATTTGTGTTGTTTTCAATTCTGCATCTGTGTCTATCACTTCTAGTTTACTAATGTATATTTCCTTTTCAGATAGCCAACTCGGGCCCTGCCACCACAGTTTGCATTCCTTCAGTTCGGAGAGAAACATTCCTCGCGAAGCCAAGTCAGCTGGATTGTGACGTGATTCGACATGATGCCAGTGTTTGTTATTTATGTTTCCGATGATTTCCACCACACGATTTGCCACGAAGGGTTTCCATCGGTTGGGTTCTCCACAAAGCCATGCGATAACTATCGAAGAGTCGGTCCAGGCATACATTTTAGACGATGGTATCCTCATTGCTTGTCCAACTTGTTTCATGAGTTTGGATAATATTAAAGCTCCACACAGTTCAAGACGGGGTATAGAGATTGTTTTTAGGGGAGCCACTCTGGTTTTGGCTGCAATCAGTTTTGTTTCTATATTATTGCTTGTGGTTTCAACTCTTAGGTAAACAGCAGCTGCATAAGCACACATCGAAGCGTCGCTGAACCCGTGAAGTTGTATGTTGTCTTTGTTGACGTTCAACGTCCCAAGCCATCTCTCAATTTCTATTTGTTTGACGTTAGAAAAATCGTCTCTTATTTTTAGCCATTCTTTTTCTAATGCCATGCTAACTTTGTCATCCCAGTTTGCCTTCTCCAGCCATAACCTTTGTATAAGTATCTTCGCCATAATTGTACTTGGCGCTATCCAACCAAGAGGGTCAAACAGTCTTTGTATATCAGATAAAATACTACGTTTTGTTATTGTGTGAATTTCAGGTGAGTAATCTATTTTGTATTGAAATTTGTCTGTGCTCAAATTCCATACAATTCCAAGCGCCCTTATGGTGCCGTCAAGATTCATATTTATGTGAACGTTAGCTGACCTCTTTTCTTGATCTACAGACTTCATAAACTCGATGCTGTTGGAAGCCCATTTAGTAAGTTGGAAACCAGCTTGTTTCAATGTGTCTGATACGGCTTTGGACAGTGATATAGCTTCTGTAACTGAGTCTGAACCCGACAGTAAATCATCTACATAGAACTCCTCCATTATTGTTTGAATCACAAGTGTATTCTGTTTAGCTTCATCCTTGGCAATTTGTTGCAGTGTTTTAACAGCTAAGTAAGGTGCAGGAGCGGTGCCAAAGGTGACACGCAGCAGTCTATATTCTTCAAGAGGATCAGTTTCATTATATCTCCAGAGGATACGTTGGTAGTCTGCATCATCTTGGGTCACTAATATCTGGCGATACATTTGTTGAATATCAGCCATGAAACAAACTTGCCTCATTCGCCATCGCATCAAAAGGTTTCTTAGGTCCTCTTGCAACTGAGGGCCTACTAACAACTCATCGTTCAAGGAAACATTGTTTGATCCTTTACAAGAAGCATCGAAGACGACGCGTGTTTTAGTAGACTCTTTGTCTACGCGAACAACGGCATGGTGAGGTAAGTAGACGCTTGTATTATTTCTTTCCTTTTCAGGTACCTTTTCTATATGACCTTGTTCAATGTAATCGTTTATAACTTTGATATATTCTTTTTTCAGGTCTGGCGATCTTCTAAACCTCCTTTCAAGTTGCATAAATCTCTGAGTGACTATTTCTTTAGTATTTCCTTGAGAACACAGTGGGTTGTTTGTTTTGAATGGTAATTTTACTATGTATCTTCCTTGGTTGTTTCTAGTAGTAGTATTCTCATATAACTCTTCACACAGTTGTTCTTCTTTTGTTAAATGTCTTTTTGTGTCCACATCTATCTCCCATATTGATTTCAGCATATCCTCTACGTCAACTGTATGGTGCATGACAAAATGTGTTTCTTGTGGTTGTTCTGTGTGAATTTCTCCGAACAAGACCCAACCCAGGCTCGTTCTTTGAGCGCTAGGTGTTCCTGATGGACCTTTGATGAATTGGTTTTGCAGAATTTCAGCGTATTCTTTCACACCCAGGAGTAGGTCTATTTCACCTGGCTTATAGTAGGATGGATCAGCCAAGTTAAGACCTTGAATGTGAGGCCATTGTTTTGTGTTGATTGTTTTGGTGGGTATCTTTGTAGTCAGCGGTCTAGGCATTACGTATGCCTTTATTGGTAAATAGAAATCTTCGTCATATTGTGATTTTACTTGTAGCTGTACCACATGCTTGAGTTTGATTTGTGTAGATCCCACCCCAATGACGTTACCCTTTACAGGTTGTCGTTTGAGCTTCAATAGTTGAGCCGCCTTCTCGCTTATAAAAGCTGCTTCGGAACCTTGATCTATTAGCGCCCGCAATATAATAGTGTGTCCAAGTTCGCTCATTGCTTCTACTATTGCAGTTGCTAGCATTGCTTGCTTCTGCTTAGCGCTGAGTTGGGATGCCATCATTGTGTTGACTTGTATGTCTTGCTCTTCTCCTACATGTGTCACAACTGGTTGCGATGTAACTGATGAATTTCCAGGTTGTGAGGTCTCTTTTTCATGCAGCAGAGAATGGTGGCGTCTCTTGCATATGCGACAGGACAAAGGTACTTTGCACTTAAATACCGAATGGCCTGTTACTAAGCAGTTGTAACATAAGTGATTATTTTTAACAAACTCGCTTCTTTCAGCTGGTTCCATTTTACCGAATTCTTTGCAATGACTCAATGTATGGTTATCCTTACACATAGCACAAATCTTCTTTGGGGTCGGTGTGGCAACATGAAATGAGCGTTCCTTAATTATTTTATTCTCTTTAGTGCTCGTTTGTTGTGTTAATTCTAAAGTGCGGAATTTTGACTCCATAAATTTCTTAAGGTCTTTCCAAGAAGGTAAGATGTCTTCTTCTTTATGTGCGTACTCTTCCCAGTTCTTATGGGTCTCTGGGTCCATCTTCTGCACCAGAAGATATATCAGGATAGGATCCCAAGAGTCCGTAGAAACGTTTAAATTGGTAAGGGTATTTAAACATTCGGCCGTTGTGTCTAACAAGCATTTTAATTGAACAGCGGATTGAGTAGACATTTTCTTTGAATTAAATAATTTTCTCATAATAGAATTCACAGTTAATCGTCTGTTGCCATACCTTTGTTTCAGAATATCCCATGCATATAAATAATTATCGGTAGTAACCATTACGTGCTTCAACAGCGACTCCGCTTCTTGTGTAACACTCAACTTTAAGTAATGTAGTTTTTGTACATCACTCAATGAGCTGTTATTGTGCACTAACGATGTAAACAAATCTTGAAATGTTTGCCATGACTCATAATTTCCAGAAAATTTAGGTAGGTGAATTTTAGGTAAATGTACAATGGCAGAATGTGGACTTACGGTGCTATTCTTCTCAACCGGTATTGATTCCATACTTGATTTATTCGATAATATTGTAAGCATATCCTTCAAGTCACCCTGTAGAACATTGTACAAATCTTCATATATATTAAATTCCTCGTTTAAAAAATACGACATAGACCCCTTTTGTTCTTTAGACGAAATTTTTACTAATTCTAGATGCGCGCTTTTAAATGTATTCCAATAATCTTCGATTATTTTCACACGTGCTTCTATGTAACCTTTTGTTAAACGGGACTTCGAGCATTTTCTAAGGTTAGTCTGTGTTTTCTGGAATAAACTGGCAGTATCTTCTAGCACGGAAAGAAGTTGTTGTTGTTCAGCTGTAATAGTCGTCGGCATTTTGATGTAAAACTATTTTCTTCAATAAATATTCTTCGTAATAAATGCACAAAAAAAAAAGGTCGGCTGTTGCAATGCGGTCTATTGTTCTCTCGGCACGAGTCCTCAGGTAGTCGCGTAGTAGATCCGGCTCGATGGACCATATGGTGGTATAGATAAGGTACACTTTTGTTTGAGTGGTTCGAGAGAAACAAAGATGCGTGTAGTTCGGAAGCTAGTTTATTGGCGACTAGTTTTAACAAACATTGAATGTTCTTTATAACACGCGGAACACAATATATGCATAGCTAGCTATAACCGTTTATGAATCAACAGGATATTCTATTGTTAGAAGGGGTACAAAGGAGAGCAACCAAAATGGTCACTGGCCTGAAAAATATGTCATATGAAGAACGCCTCCTGGATCTGAACTTAACCACACTGGAGCAGAGAAGGAGGAGAGGAGACCTCATTGAGACATACAAGATTCTTAATGGGCATTACAATGTGACAAACATCGAGAACATGTATATCAAGAACACAAACAGACACTTAAGAGGCCACTCAATGAAAATCAGTAAACCTCAGTGTGCCAGCAACCCTAGATATCACTTTTTGCCAAACCGGGTGGTGCAATTGTGGAACTCCCTGCCAGAAACAATAATAAGTGCTCCTAGCATAAACATTTTTTAAAATAGACTGGACAAACATTTGGAATGTTAAACACAAGTGCAGTGATATACACGCATCAGCTTTTAGCTGCAAGTGTATCAAACAATAATAATAATAATAATAATAAAAAAATATACAACTTTAGCACATAAATAGATATACGAAGTAAATAGTACATAGTAATAAGAAGGGAAAATAGTGAGCATATAAATCGTGAGCTGTCACAGTGTTCACAATGATAGATAGTAGTCCTTTACCATTCTTTTAAATATGTTTAAGGATTTTGCTTGTCTGATACTCAATGGCAATGCGTTCCATAAGCGCACATCCTTGACAGAGAATGACTTACCAAGAAAATCAGTTGAATGCATTGGCATTCTCAGCCTCAAATTCTCGGATGACCTCAGGCATCTCGTATGTGTGTCATGGAGGAACTGGAATCGTTCTTTGAGATAAGAGGGAGTGATGGGATTAAATAATACATTATATAATAATGTTAGAATATGAGCATTCCTGCGAAGCCGAATTGGGAGCCACTTGAGTTGTTTACGGAAATCTGACACGTGATCATACTTGCGTAAACCAAATATGAATCGTATGCAAAAGTTTTGAAGTCGCTCAAGTTTATCTAGTTGCTCCTCTGTGAGATCAGGATAGCTGACATCGGCGTAATCGAGAACAGGAAGAAGAAGCGATTGTACGAGCGCAGTTTTAGTGGCAATTGGTAGGAAGTTTCGCAGTCTGCGTAAAGCACCCGCTGAAGCGAAAAGTTTACGACTGGTTTCCTGTAACTGGATATTCCAACAAAATGATTTATCCATATAGATACCCAAGTTCTTGACATTTTCACTAATTGGCATGATGGCTCCACCCATGTTGATCTGAGGAAGCTGGGTCCAATCTATTTTCGAAGTCAACCTTGGACTACCAATAACAATTATTTGTGTCTTGGATGAATTTAAGGTGAGTCCATGGTTCTTACTCCATTCACAAATCCTATCCAGGTCCTCATTGAGTACAGTAAATGCATCGGACAAGTTGTTTAGAGGAGCTTGGGTGTAAATTTGCAGATCATCAGCATAAAGGTGGTAGGATGAAAGTAAATTTTCGGAGATTGTGTTTATGAAAATTGCGAAGAGTAACGGAGATAGAACGCCACCCTGCGGTACACCAGCAGTCGTATTGCACCAAGAAGAACTTGATTCTTCGACGCGGATCCGCTGCTGGCGACCAAACAGGTAACTATGAAACCACTCAATCGCCGATGGAGATATGTTAATAGAGCTCAGTATACCGAGCAGAATGTCGAAATCTACGGTGTTAAAAGCATTGCTAAAATCCAGTAGGGATAAAAGCGTAAGTTTTCCACTATCCATGCCCAGTCTTATGTCTTCCGTGATAGTAACCAATGCTGTCGTAGTATTGTGTCCAGGTCGGAAGCCGGATTGTAGTGGATTTAGCAGCGCATTTTTATTTAGGAAGGAGCTGAGTTGCGAGTGAATGAGACGCTCTAAAACTTTAGAAAGAAAAGGAAGGATAGATATAGGACGATAGTCAGAGAAGGAGCATGGCTTAGATTTTTTAGGTAGAGGAATTATCTGAGCATTTTTCCATGAGGATGGGAAAATAGCAGATGAAATGGAGTAGTTAAAGACGTGACATAGGATAGGAAGAATTTGCTCCAGAATTGGCACAATCATATTTCGGCTAACGGCATCGCTACCAACAGCATTGGATGAAATTGACAGAATGCTCTTCTTAACATCACAAGCGGTCAATTGGTTGAAGGTGAAAGATGGATGATCAGGAGTTGGAATAGATGAAAGATATTGCAGTGTATTGGTTTTCATAGTTCCATTAAAACTGGATGAAGTAGAGAAATGTACATTAAGTGCATCTAAGTTTAAATTCTTAGGAATAGAGTCTTGGCGTGATTTTCCAACTCCCAGTGAATTTAGAAATTTCCAGACTTTTGCTGGATCCCCGCTTTCTACCGAGGTATGAATATGATGGCGTTGTGCATTCCTACACACCCTGTTGCATTTATTTCTAAGGGCTACATACTTGTCCAAATTAATCTGGGTAGATTTAATTTTGTATCTTGTCTTAGCTGCAGCTTTTTTATACATTAACTCTTTAATCTCGGGTGTAAGCCAAGGGGCAGGTACATGCTTAACTTTGATGGCACGGATTGGTGCATGCACATCGTAAAGCCCTATTAATTTATTAGTTAGAATATTGACTTTGGTATCTATACAGTTTGAAGAAAGCAGTTGGTTCCAGTCAATATTGTGAGCATCCGTACGAAGCCTGTCAAGTGCAATGCCACTAAAATTGCGCTGCATTATAATTTTGGGTTTTTCTTTAGGTGGCCGTATCTTGTAAGAAAGGTAAATGAGATCATGATAGGAAAACATATCAGCAGAACATTGACCGTGCTTTACGACATGTGTAGGTGAAGACATGGCTCAGAGATGGGCCTGTGGTTCTTCAGTAGGGTATTGTCACCTTTTTTGAAGAACAGATCACCGCAGTCCCGTTCCATCTAGGTGATAGAGATTGTTGGATGACGGAATTAAAAAGACTTACTAACTCTTTCAGAATTGGAGCCCCGCCTGCTTTCAGGAGCTCAGTAGTAATACCGTCATCACCAGGATACCTGTTGTAACACTTGAGTCCTATCCTTGTCTCCATAACATAACAAGTATACAAATATACACAGGTAGGTGTACAAGTACCTACCTACCTACTTAATTTGTACCTTATATTCCACATAGAGCGGTATTGGAATTTGCTCACCAAATCCTCCTATTTGTGAGGATGGTTGTGTGCGTGGATTTATGTTACCCTTCACCAAAAACGGATGAACGGAAGTGAATGAAAGTAGGCACAAATATAGATTTTAGTCTAAAATAACTCAGTTATTTTCTTATTACAAGACTAAATTCCTACAGGTCGTAGGAATGGGCTTAGCATTTCCAGTCAATAGATCAAAGTAGCATAGTTTTTTTTTTTTTTTTACGTGCGCAAAATCCCCTCGGATACCTCCCCACCGGAGCCGGTGGAGGAGGTTATGTCGGACTCGAACCGACTAAAACGCACGCCGCCTGTGGGTCGCTTTGGTTGCCGAAGGTGAGGTTGACAGGCATATCCCTCGCACCCCGGCCGACCCAGGGCCATCTCTCACGATCTGGCCCTCTTCTCGGGTGTGGGGACTACAGAGTCCCCAACTCGTCCCCGGAAACGGGGAGGCGCGCCACGCGCGCCACCGCCGCTGCCTGCTTCTGCCAGGGTGACAGGCGGCTCCACCTGTCACCCCCAGGCCGGCGCTCATGGGGGGCGGAGGTCGTTCATCGACCTCCGACGACCGAGTTGCCTTCGTACGCGGGCAGCTTGGCTTGCGATCCTTCGTCGCTCCCGCTGCCGCTCCCGCCCCGCCTCCTCCTTCACGAGCATTACTTGCTCGCAGAAGGAGGCGCCGGCCGCCCACGCATCCGCGCAGCGGACCATCGCCGCGAGCAAGGTGGAGAGCGTGAGAACTCTCACTCCCAGGGCCGCCACAAGCTCCCGCCTCGGCGTCTCCCACGCCGGACACTCGGTGAGCGTGTGCGGACCTGAGTCCTCGCTCGCGTCGAAAGTAGCATAGTAATATCATAGGATTCACAGAATAAAATCCGAAAAAATAACATTCTGTATTACCATAAAGTAACAAATAAGTCGACATTATAATATTATATATAGCACCGAAATACGACTTATAATTTTAACTCAAAGGACCATCAGATATCATCATACTTACATACTACAAATTACTTGTCCCTTTTTTATGCCAATACCACTGGCCAGCAAGGGTATTTATTTCGTACTCGTACCGACTGAAACCGCATGTCGTCTCAGGTTAATTAAAAAAACTCAAGTAACGTTACAAGGTGACCCAATAAGGCTGTTGTTCTCTCGCCATTTTCGTTGCCCAGGGTGCGGTGTAGAAGTTCGAGACCAAGCACCCCAAATTACTTGTACGTTGCAGTTACCCAAAGAAGTTACAATCTAAGCCGGAAACATAGTTCAGTTATTTAGTAGGTACTCATTTTAATAAATAAATGGCGTCAAAGATAATTTTAATGTTGATAAGATTATGATGGCTCCTTGAGGAAAAATGCTGTGTCTGTTGGCATTGAATTTATAAGTTAAGATTTTATGAACTTCCATTCATTTAATTATCCATGTTTGTTAGTTTGTATGTATGTATGTAGCGAAATGTAGGTGCTAGCACCTCTGCCTACCTCTTCGGGGATATAGGCGTGAGTTTATGTTATGTATGTATGTTAGTTTATCTCCAGTATTTAGGGTAGGTACTTTCCCTAGAGGTAAGGACGAAATCGTCTACCCTGTATATTTTGCGCTTTTCCCCCAGGCTCTGATATGAGACACGTACCTACACCATATGAAAACGATACGCAGAGCGGCAGTTTCTCGGTGGTCCAACTAGCAGTACCTAATCAGGAAATCCAGTTTTAGTGTAGTTACCTATAATATGCACCGGTATGCATTATCGTCAGTCATTATTACAAATTAATGTATATTTCTCATAACATCTCCATCCAGCTCCTTTAATCATTGAAACACTAAAGTGTAATTGACAGCACCTTGAGACGGGTGGAAAGCAACTGCCACGGGCACAGCGTCTACTTTACTTGAAACAAAGACAGATGTTATAAAGGGTCTGTGCTCTGTAGATACTTACAGAGCACAGACCCAGACCCAGGATACTATGATCGCACGTCGTTCATAAAAAGTATTTTTCATCAGTATTATCAGACTTGTATGTTTTTTGTTAAAGAATTGGATTTATCTTTATATTACTTTTTAGGATCTAGCTAGCTTTATCTGAATTTTCGTTCCTCTGGGGGTTGAGTTGGGATTGCAGTCTGGCAGTCGCCCCCGTAAAGCCATGAACGGGCCACGTCCGTCTGTCGGTAAGTGGCTTGCAAACTTGAACTCTAAAGACAGATAGAGCCACTATACACCCTACCTTAGTACAAACTTTAGTATTATGTTATCTGTGGTATACTAGTTAGTTACCAATTGAGCAGTCCGACTGGGGAAGTACCTCCGCCGTACCGCGGCTATAAGATAAGATAAGATAAGATAAGATAAGATAAGATACACATGTCCATAGGCCACGGTAACCACTTTCCATCAGGTGGGCCGTATGCTTGTCTGCAACCTAAGTGGTATAAAAAAAGTATACCATAGGTGTACCCTTATAGGAATAATAAAAAATATCAAAATAGAATGCAAATTTTTTATTTTATAATTAAAATTGCAAACTGTGCTATAGCATATAATTTAATAAATCAGTGGCAATAACCCATAAAGTAGTAAAACAACGTCACAGCTCGTATAAAAATGTTATCACGTTCAATATCGACCGTACGAATGTACTAATCAATCCGCATACGATCCGGCTACACTTTCTGTAGATCAATTTTACATCCCTTTAAATTCATAAATTGACTACTACCTACCAAAAATATTTTTGAAGTTAAAAAATGGTATCAACAATTTTAGGTCAGATTTTACTAGTGAAAATAATTGCTGGGTTCTCACGTTTTGGCTGGTTAAAATTAATCTCTTAGGCAATTGATTACAGATCATATCGTTGATGAAATTCTAATAGAAATACTGAATTAATAAACACAATATTGATATACGCAAAATATTAGGTAGGTAATTTTAAATGTCTTGTGTTAAGACTAGCAACTGATATTGATTACATTATTATTCCAGCAAGTGTGGCCGTACCGCACTGTTACAATAATAAGGAAATACAATAAAGAGGTAAGTAGGTAGGACTAAATGTATTTTCGTGGGTGATTATGTAGGTACAGACTACAGTCCATCAAATCTAAGAGGTACCGTTTGACGTTTCATATTTTTCAAACCGAAACAACTTTGTTCATACGTACATTATTCAGTTTCGATAACCTTTTTCATAAAACCATGAATTTAGAAAGATTTCATTATTGTATCTAAAAATGTACAATTCTTAATATCTAAATGTAATTGAAAACTTTCAAACAAAGCAAAATAACACATATTTACACAGTAAATAATTTCTAATAGTTATATTCTTGACCGCATTACAAAGTTACGTAGTTAGGTCACTGCACGTAGTGTTGCGACTCTTCGGATACACTTGTATGCAAAAAAATCGTTTACATATACGAAAAATCGAATGTATTATTTACAAATTACACTTGACAACCAAACAAATATTTTTTCATGTGAATGGGATTTATCTCACATATTACGATTACATAACTAAATAGTTATGTAATCGTAAAATATGAGATAAAACCCATTCACCAAAAATACGTATTTATAAATCAAATATTATGGATATGTATTTCCAATTTTAAATTACGGTGTCATATTTTGGGGCAATTCAACTGGTGTGGAAAGCATTTTCATAGCCCAAAAGAAATGCGTAAGAGCTATATGTAAATTGAAATCTACTGATAGTTGTAAACCTAGTTTCATTGGACTACAGATTTTGACATTGCCATCTATATATATTTTGGAAACCGTGTTGTTCGTGAGGAAAAATATGCAGCTTTATAGAAATCTTAATAGTAAAAGACATAACATGAAGATATGTCTTCCAGCTAATGCAACCACATATCTTAACAGTAGTGTGTTCTGCATGGCTCCAAGGCTTTACAACCGACTACCAATTTCTATTTTGCATATCACAAACATAAATGAATTTAAACGTAGCCTTAAGAACCTTTTGCTGGAGAAATGTTATTATTCTGTTGAAGAGTACATAAATGACAAGTCATTGAAATAGATAAAATTGGTGTTTCACTGAAATTAAATTAATTGAGTTTACTAAATTGAACACGGATATCATTTGTTGCTATCATTATTTAATTAATAATTAATGTAATTGACATTTTCTAATTTGATTTTATTTTCATAATGTATTATTTCCTATTACTGACATACCTATTTTATTCTATTTTGATTATATGAAATCTTATTACAGTTGACATACGCATTTGATTTTATTTTGATTATGTGATATTTAGTTACTATTGACATAATGTACGTATCTCGAATGAACTGTAATGAAGTGTAGTATAAATGCATGTCCACTAATTATTTGTATGGCTCTAATTTGCATGCCGCAAGGCCAAATGTAGTGATACCTTTTTAACAAACATGTACCAACTTTCGACCTACATTTGCAAAATGAATAAATAAATAAAATAAAATAAAAAAAATATATTTGCTTCTTTAAAAAGTTGTCGAAAGCGATTTGTCGATTTTTGATTTTCGCGCCCAAATAAGTCGGGGTTTCTCGCGCTAACGCTGTCGAAATAGTAAATGGAGTCAGGGATAGTGTTTTTTACATTTATTTTTGTGTATGATAGTATGGGTTTGCATATTACAGAGAAATAAACAAATTTTTAACAAGCACATCCATTGATTTTACAATTACAATTTTTTCTTCTAAGTCTTATTTCTACGTCTAAAACTAATAAAAATAAGGTATGTAGAACCCATTCACAAAAATGTTGTTGCCTGATAATATATTACTGTATATTCCGTAAATGTTTCAAGCATGTTGCTGGTATTGTATTGGTATTGTATATCGTGCAAAGAATCAAAGAATCAATTTCATTTATTCAGTTTAGGCACACAAAGAGCACATATGAACGTCAAAATTTTACAATTATGTATGTCAAGAAATAATATAAAAATATTAAATAATGTAAAAATAAACCATTGGAAGATGATTCTTTCGCTGGTTCGGTAGATTAGTTCTACTGAGAAGATACCAGCAAGAAACTCAGCGAACTACATTAGAACTAGATATAATAATCAAATCGTGCATAAAATCACATATGGGAGCCCCCCATAAATACATATATTCTATATTAATTAAATTATTTATTTTTAAACCGTATGCACTACTAAATATTCTGTGATTATTTCAAGCACCTATCTGTTGCCCTTATTAATATCCCTCGATAAAACTGCAGAAAATCACTTTTGTTGTACAGAAGCCCGCCTCAAATATTATTTTTTTCTGTTTTTAGTATTTGTTATTATAGCGGCAATAGAAACAAATTATTTGTAAAAATCTCAGCTGTCTAGCTATCATAGTTCATTAAATAGAGGCTGGTGAAAGACAAACAGATTGAAATAAAAATCACGTTTGTTCTATGAGAGCCTCCCTTAAAAATATATTTTATTCTATTTTCAGTATTTGCTGTTGTAGCGGCAACAGATATAAGTACATTATTTGTGAAAATCTCAGCTCCCTGGCCATCACAGTTCATTAGACAGGTACAGCCTGGTGAAAGACAAACGGATAATAATAAAAAGTAATAAAAATAACGTTTGTTCTATGATAAGAAAAATATTTTATTTTATTTTTAGTATTTGTTATTATAGCGGAAACAGAAGGAGGTAGGACGCGGCGGTATTTCCGGCCAATTGAGCAGTCCGGCTGGGGAAGTACCTCCGCCCTACAGAATACCGCGGTCATAATAACTTCGTGCTGTGTTCCCAGCGGTGAGTAGGGTAGCCAGAGCTCACTCGAGAATTTGTGCTGTCTGCTTTGTCTTCTACACTGACGGCACAGAAAGTCTGTGCTTACAGTGGTCGTCAGCGCGATTGTGGCTCCTCTGGTGTTACACACGTCCATAGGCGACGGTAACCACTTTCCATCAGGTGGGCTATGAGCTTGTCTGCCACCTATGTGGTCTAAAAAAAACAGAAATACGTCGTGAACCGTGGTAGCTACCATGTGATACAGTCTGGTGAAAGACAGACGGACAGCGAAGTAATAGGGTTCCGTTTTTACCTTTTGGGTACGGAGCCCTAAAATGACTATTTACAGAATTTTGAATTAGGAACAATTACGCCCCATGAAACTGGCTAGTGCACAGTTTATGTCTTACGTTCCAGTTCAAATCCAGAAGGCCGAGTCTTTTCAAAGTAGGTACCTATATAATTTAACATACCTATGTAAATAAGCCTTAGAATATGAGGTACAGAGCATCTCGCAATGTGCTATTATATAAACGTCAGTCAAGAGATGTGCCAGCCGAGGAAATTGAATCCAAGGAGCTTACGTACCAATATCTTTAATGAAACTGAAACCCCTACCGGGCGCATTTCCCTGTCGGCGGCATGCGTCTCCGATGTTTACGATATTGAATAACACGTGTGCGTGTTATATTTATATCTGATATGATATTTTGGTGTCTTTTTATAATCAATGTAGTGTGAAAGTCAATGTGTATTTTTGAGACGGCAGGTACCTCAACCGTTATAGTTACAACAAACATTTTATTCAACTTTCATAGGTCTTACGATTATCCATAATTGTGTGGCAGTCTAGTAGTAGGCATTTCTATATGGAGAAATAGAAGTTATTCGGTAGTTCTTATTCTTACTTAAACGTTATTTCCTTTAATGAATAAGTAGGTATGAGAAAAATTTGGCTCTAATCCTATGTCCAACCGGTGTTCCAATAAGTCTACTTCGGGTAGATACCACTAAGTCCTCTAAATGTGATATATTGTGTCTTGCTAATCCGGGTTTCACTGGGATATTGCCCTTTAACTCTTGAGCTAGGTGTCGAACCAAACAAATACTTACCTTCCGTCTTTATGGTCAAATCAAACTTTTATACCGAGATATACAGTCGTTACTTACTGAATTATCTTTTCTTTGAAATTTCTACCATGATCTTGGACTAACTAACTAACCTTATGAAGCTAATAGGTTTCGGTTTCTGGTCTTGGAGCTGGACGGACCTTGTGGCAGTGTCATATACGCATCTCATCACTTCAATGTATCGCCAATCAACACGACATCGCTGGAGGACATACAGAACTACCCAGGTTTCGATGGAGTCGATAGCTTTGTCGTAATCCACAAACGCCATACACAGCAGCTGATGGTATTGTTAAGTGTTTTCTACAATCTGCCGAACAGTAGGTATGGATGTGGTCCACGGTGCTATAGCCTTTTCGAAACCCGGCTTGCTTCGGTGGCTGGAACTTGACGAGCTTACCCGCGAGGCGATTTATGATGACTCTCGAGGACAGCTTATAGATAGATAGATAGATAGATAATTCTTTATTGTACACCAATAG
Organism: Eilema griseolum; assembly: GCA_963662185.1. Classification (NCBI taxonomy): domain Eukaryota; kingdom Metazoa; phylum Arthropoda; class Insecta; order Lepidoptera; family Erebidae; genus Eilema; species Eilema griseolum. The sequence goes on along the minus strand of OY759232.1, from coordinate 13,384,634 downwards.
ATTACAGTAAAATTTGTAGTGAGCATGATACAGTTTAATGTACAATGGGCGGCCTTATCGCTGGAAGCGATTTCTTCCAGGCAACCTTGGGATGGACAGTAGTGTATTAAAGCAAAAAAATTGGTGTAGTTAGCAAATAAACTAGAAACAAGGTTATAATATATTAAAAGATACAAAAAGAAAGATAGATATGAGAGAAGTTCAAATAAAGTTAAATACCACGTGTTTAAAAAGTGTACTTGTGTTTTCTTTGTGGATTTTAAATAATTAAGTTTAATTGTTTAATTGCATTATTTGTGGATGAAATCAGTACTTTGGTGTTGTTTATCAACTAAAACAGTAGTGAAAGTGTTATTCCGTAAATCTTTCCGCGAAATACGCCAATTTATCTATATCAAAACTTCAGTGCTACAAATCATAAAAAACTAATACAAAATGCCTGTCTGCCTTAAATGTGATAAAGAAATACCTAAACTCGATGATAAAAATCCTAAAATACAGTGCCACGGCTGCAAAAGGCAAATATGCGTGAAATGTAGTGGGTTGCTGGCCACAGAGTTGAGAGTGATTATACTTCAATCCCCAACCTTAAAGTATTTGTGCCCTGAATGTGAACTAGGAGTGCGCCAGTTGCCGGCTTTAAGAAACACTGTCTCTCAATTAAAAAATGAAATTGAAGCCTTGAAAGCTAAACAAAGCCAACCTACATGCATGGAGACCATTTTAGAGGAACTGGCAGAGAGAAAAAAGCGAAGCGCGAATATCATACTGTTTGGGATTGACGAGTGTCAGCTACAAACAGGTGACGCTGTCAGAGACAAAGAGTTATATATTGAACATGACAAAGTGCAGGTTCAACAAGCCATGGCCAACATTCCAGAAGCTGAACGTCCAGTTGCTGTTATCCGCCTCGGCAAACCCAAACAATCTTCGCCACGCCCAATCAAGGTAATTTTTCCCAATAAAAAGACAGCGGTGAATATATTGAAAAATAACAAGAAGCTTCCATCGAATGTATCAGCCAAAAATGATCATACACCCTATCAGCGTGAATATCTACAGAAGCTACGGGACGAACTGAAACAAAGGTTAGATAGTGGAGAAACCGACTTAACTATTAAATATATACACGGCATCCCCAAAATAATAAGCGGAAAAAAGCTATAAACAGTGATGTTGGGCTTTTGGAGATCACCTTCTTCTATACGAACCTGGCTTCGATTATGGCTAAAAGAGATTTGCTCATCATGGAGATTAATAAGATAAAACCTACTATCATCATAATAACAGAAACACATTTAAAACCTTCTATAAGCAGTAGCTTGGTAGATATCAGAGGTTACACTTTATTCAGACATGATAGGGCGAAAGGGACAGGATGGGGGGGCGTGGCTATCTATGTATTACATAAACTATATGACATACCCATACAAGTGACCCCTCATCCCACCCTCAACATAACACAGGTAGAGGCATTATGGCTGAACATAAAATACGGTAAATTCAAAATGTGTGCAGGTGTCTATCAACCAACCCACTATACTTTTGATGAATCTGATAAACTACTATTTGAAACAATTAAACAAGCTTCGGAAACTATCAATACTTTGCTTATCATGGGAGATTTTAACCTGCCAGACTTAAAATGGCCATTGCGCAACGTTGATACAGACACATACAATTCGCTCCATGGACACTTTGTGGACATGTACATAAATAGTAACTTACACCAACTTGTAACAAAAGTAACAAGAAAGAGAAATAATGAGGAATCACTACTTGATCTGATACTTTGTAACGAGGAAAACTTTTGCACTAAAGTAGAACACCATCCCAATATAGGAAAAAGCGACCATCAGGTCCTAGTAGGCACAGCACAAATCAATTTGCAGTCATCTGACAGAATTGTCACTCAGCAACCACGTAGGGACTACTTCAAAGCTAATTATGACAAAATAACCCAAATCCTAGCCCAACAAAATTTTATAGATACCAACGTTGCTGATATTGAGGCTGCTTGGACAAACTTTGTAAGAGTAACACACAATGTTATCGAAACTCAAGTACCAGTGTACCACTCAAAAGAGCAAATAAGAATCACAATATCAACAAGCCATGGATCAACCGCCACATATTAGTCTTAGCAAAACATAAAAAGAAATTATGGAGACAGTATATCTTAAACGGATCAGATGAGTCATACAGAATATATAGAAAAGCAAACAATCAACTAATAAGCAAAGTTAGACATCAAAGAATGGAATTTGAAAGAGGAATTGTCAGTTGTGGACCCAAATCATTCTATTCCTACATGCGTCATCAACTGTCTTCAACGGTATCTATACCACCATCACTGAAGGATGAGAATGGGAGCATTACAAGTGATCAGAAAAAGGTAGGCAACTTGTTTGCCAGGCAATTTGAAAAATCATTTGTTATGGAACCGGACATACATATGCCGGAGATACAACTTCCTCGAGTTGAAAATTCTATACAATCATTGATATTTACGCCAGAGAAAGTAACTAAAGCATTGAAAACATTTAGTGATTCTACCTCAATGGGACCAGATGCTTTGCCTTCAATATTACTAAATCAATGCAGCAGTGTTCTCTCTCACCAACTTACCAACATCATGAACCTGTCGCTAGGAGCCGGAAAGCTGCCTCAAGAGTGGAAGGAAGCCTTTGTAACTCCTATATATAAAAAAGGCGATAAGCATCTAGCTGTCAATTATCGACCTATCAGTCTCACAAGCATTGTCTGCAGAGCCATGGAGAAAATCATAGCAAGTGAACTGAGAGCTTTTATCAATGCAGAAAATATTATCATCGATGAACAGCATGGTTTTGTACCTGGAAGATCTACAGTCTTGAATCTCCTTATATGTATGGACATATGGACAAGCCACTGGAATAGTCATCAACCCACAGATGTCATCTATTTGGACTATGAAAAAGCATTCGATCGGGTACCTGTTAAACGGCTTGTAACTAAACTGGAACACTTTGGAATACGCGGACAACTTCTTCAATGGATAAAGGATTTCTTAACCAACAGAAAATTCAAAGTAAGGCTGGGTGGAATACTCTCTGATGCTCATGATGTACACAGTGGTGTGCCCCAAGGCTCAGTACTAGGACCAATCCTGTTTGTTTTATACATAACGGACCTAAAACTTGCCATTCACTCAAACTTGTCAATATTCGCAGATGACACCAAAATTATGGGGAACCCATTAGTCTCTCATAACATTATACAGCAAGACCTGGATCGAATAGTACAATGGACAAAGAAATGGCTGATCTCGCTCAATAAGAGCAAGTGCACTGTTTTGCATATAGGTAACAATAATCCTAAACACAAATACACACTTGAATCTGTGCCACTACAAACAGTAAACTCCCAAAGAGACCTTGGAGTCACTATAACACATAATCTTAAGTGGGATGAGCACATTGCAGGGATAACCAAAAAGGTCAACTCCATGTTGTACATGATTCGTAAAGCATTTTATGTCATAACCAAAGAATTGTTTCTCAACATGTACAAAACCTACATACGACCTTTGTTGGAATATGCCTTCCAAATTTGGAGCCCATATTTTAAAAAGGATATGGTGGTATAGATAAGGTACACTTTTGTTTGAGTGGTTCGAGAGAAACAAAGATGCGTGTAGTTCGGAAGCTAGTTTATTGGCGACTAGTTTTAACAAACATTGAATGTTCTTTATAACACGCGGAACACAATATATGCATAGCTAGCTATAACCGTTTATGAATCAACATACCGCCCACCAAAAGGACTGTAAGTGCTTTTCTAATAACATTACTATGATTCAAAAGTATAATAACATGCAAATAATTAGTGTAAAATAATCATGTTCTATTTAGTTATCAATTTTGATCGATAGGTAGTAAACACAGCTTGGTGATGGTTCTTCGTGTGACTGTATTACCACTCTTTACGCTGTAAACCCTCGTGTAGCCGTCAGCTCCGGGATGCTTGTCGGTGATTCGTCCTAGTGACCATTTTCCAGGTGGTAAGTTTTCCATTTTGATTAAGACAATATCTCCTATTGCCAATTCCGGCTCACTCTTCTTCCATTTAGGACGCTGCTGAAGTTGAGTCAAATATTCATCTTGCCAGCGCTGCCAGAAATCATTCAAAAGTTTTTGTGTGTATTGCCAGCGAGACAAGTTGTGAATCTTTTCAGTTTTCATAAGTGGTGATGGGACTGTTATTGGTGCTTCTCCAATCAAAAAATGACCAGGGGTCAGTGAATTTAATACTTCTGGATCAGTGTCATCTATTACACATAACGGACGTGAATTGAGGCAGGCTTCGATCTGGCACAATATTGTGGTCATCTCTTCGTATGTGAGGTGTGTTGTTAACACTCGTTTAAGGTGGTTCTTAACTAGTTTCACCCCTGACTCCCACAAACCCCCAAAATTTGGGCTATAAACAGGGATGAAGTGGAATTGTGTGCCGTCTGTTGCTAAGGTTGTTTGGACTGGACCTGTGAGATGCAGGTTGGCTTCGTTCCACGCTTCTTGTAGTTCTCTGTCTGCACCCACGAAATTCCTGCCGTGATCACACCATAGATGACTACATTTTCCTCTTCGTGCAACAAAACGTCTAAAGGCACCTATGAATGCTTCTGTAGTTAAGTCTCCAACCAGTTCTAGATGAATTGCTTTGGTAGACATGCATATGAAGATCGCAATGTAGGTTTTTGTAGTCTTGTTGCCTCGCCCTTTAACCATCAGTGTTTGAAACGGTCCCGCAAAATCTAAGCCGCTGTGCAGAAATGGCCTTGTTGGATTTACTCTCTCAGCGGGTAGGTCTCCCATCATTTGTGTTTTTGTATTTGCTCTTAATTTAGCGCATTTGACGCATCGATGCACATGTTTCTTCACGAGTGATTTGGCTCTAATAATCCAGAACTTGAAACGCAAGTAACAAAGCATCAGCTGTACTCCACCGTGAAGTGTTTTCTCATGTGCATCAGCAATTATTAACGGCGTCAAGGCATTTGTGGTTCCTAATATTATAGGATTCTTTCTTTCTTGAGGTAGGTTTGCATGTCGGAGGCGACCGCCCACCCTGAGTATATTATGCTCGTCTAAGTAAGGATTAAGCGATCTCAGGTGACTCCTCTTCTTTACTTGTTTGTTTGACTTTAGTAACTGTATTTCTTCTTTGTATTCCTCCTCTTGGACTAATTTTATGCAAATATTTAAGGACTCTTCTAATTCCTTAGTTGATAAATAATTATTTGTATTAGTTTTGTAGTGTAAAAATCTTCTACAGTAAGTAATAGTTTTTATTAATTCTGTTAGACTTGAGAAATCTTCAAACCCTTTAATAATTTTATTTTCAAAAGCTTCTATTTCTTCTGTGTTTAGGTAAGTGTTGATTTGTGTTGTTTACAATTCTGCATCTGTGTCTATCACTTCTAGTTTACTAATGTATATTTCCTTTTCAGATAGCCAACTCGGGCCCTGCCACCACAGTTTGCATTCCTTCAGTTCGGAGAGAAACATTCCTCGCGAAGCCAAGTCAGCTGGATTGTGACGTGATTCGACATGATGCCAGTGTTTGTTATTTATGTTTCCGATGATTTCCACCACACGATTTGCCACGAAGGGTTTCCATCGGTTGGGTTCTCCACAAAGCCATGCGATAACTATCGAAGAGTCGGTCCAGGCATACATTTTAGACGATGGTATCCTCATTGCTTGTCCAACTTGTTTCATGAGTTTGGATAATATTAAAGCTCCACACAGTTCAAGACGGGGTATAGAGATTGTTTTTAGGGGAGCCACTCTGGTTTTGGCTGCAATCAGTTTTGTTTCTATATTATTGCTTGTGGTTTCAACTCTTAGGTAAACAGCAGCTGCATAAGCACACATCGAAGCGTCGCTGAACCCGTGAAGTTGTATGTTGTCTTTGTTGACGTTCAACGTCCCAAGCCATCTCTCAATTTCTATTTGTTTGACGTTAGAAAAATCGTCTCTTATTTTTAGCCATTCTTTTTCTAATGCCATGCTAACTTTGTCATCCCAGTTTGCCTTCTCCAGCCATAACCTTTGTATAAGTATCTTCGCCATAATTGTACTTGGCGCTATCCAACCAAGAGGGTCAAACAGTCTTTGTATATCAGATAAAATACTACGTTTTGTTATTGTGTGAATTTCAGGTGAGTAATCTATTTTGTATTGAAATTTGTCTGTGCTCAAATTCCATACAATTCCAAGCGCCCTTATGGTGCCGTCAAGATTCATATTTATGTGAACGTTAGCTGACCTCTTTTCTTGATCTACAGACTTCATAAACTCGATGCTGTTGGAAGCCCATTTAGTAAGTTGGAAACCAGCTTGTTTCAATGTGTCTGATACGGCTTTGGACAGTGATATAGCTTCTGTAACTGAGTCTGAACCCGACAGTAAATCATCTACATAGAACTCCTCCATTATTGTTTGAATCACAAGTGTATTCTGTTTAGCTTCATCCTTGGCAATTTGTTGCAGTGTTTTAACAGCTAAGTAAGGTGCAGGAGCGGTGCCAAAGGTGACACGCAGCAGTCTATATTCTTCAAGAGGATCAGTTTCATTATATCTCCAGAGGATACGTTGGTAGTCTGCATCATCTTGGGTCACTAATATCTGGCGATACATTTGTTGAATATCAGCCATGAAACAAACTTGCCTCATTCGCCATCGCATCAAAAGGTTTCTTAGGTCCTCTTGCAACTGAGGGCCTACTAACAACTCATCGTTCAAGGAAACATTGTTTGATCCTTTACAAGAAGCATCGAAGACGACGCGTGTTTTAGTAGACTCTTTGTCTACGCGAACAACGGCATGGTGAGGTAAGTAGACGCTTGTATTATTTCTTTCCTTTTCAGGTACCTTTTCTATATGACCTTGTTCAATGTAATCGTTTATAACTTTGATATATTCTTTTTTCAGGTCTGGCGATCTTCTAAACCTCCTTTCAAGTTGCATAAATCTCTGAGTGACTATTTCTTTAGTATTTCCTTGAGAACACAGTGGGTTGTTTGTTTTGAATGGTAATTTTACTATGTATCTTCCTTGGTTGTTTCTAGTAGTAGTATTCTCATATAACTCTTCACACAGTTGTTCTTCTTTTGTTAAATGTCTTTTTGTGTCCACATCTATCTCCCATATTGATTTCAGCATATCCTCTACGTCAACTGTATGGTGCATGACAAAATGTGTTTCTTGTGGTTGTTCTGTGTGAATTTCTCCGAACAAGACCCAACCCAGGCTCGTTCTTTGAGCGCTAGGTGTTCCTGATGGACCTTTGATGAATTGGTTTTGCAGAATTTCAGCGTATTCTTTCACACCCAGGAGTAGGTCTATTTCACCTGGCTTATAGTAGGATGGATCAGCCAAGTTAAGACCTTGAATGTGAGGCCATTGTTTTGTGTTGATTGTTTTGGTGGGTATCTTTGTAGTCAGCGGTCTAGGCATTACGTATGCCTTTATTGGTAAATAGAAATCTTCGTCATATTGTGATTTTACTTGTAGCTGTACCACATGCTTGAGTTTGATTTGTGTAGATCCCACCCCAATGACGTTACCCTTTACAGGTTGTCGTTTGAGCTTCAATAGTTGAGCCGCCTTCTCGCTTATAAAAGCTGCTTCGGAACCTTGATCTATTAGCGCCCGCAATATAATAGTGTGTCCAAGTTCGCTCATTGCTTCTACTATTGCAGTTGCTAGCATTGCTTGCTTCTGCTTAGCGCTGAGTTGGGATGCCATCATTGTGTTGACTTGTATGTCTTGCTCTTCTCCTACATGTGTCACAACTGGTTGCGATGTAACTGATGAATTTCCAGGTTGTGAGGTCTCTTTTTCATGCAGCAGAGAATGGTGGCGTCTCTTGCATATGCGACAGGACAAAGGTACTTTGCACTTAAATACCGAATGGCCTGTTACTAAGCAGTTGTAACATAAGTGATTATTTTTAACAAACTCGCTTCTTTCAGCTGGTTCCATTTTACCGAATTCTTTGCAATGACTCAATGTATGGTTATCCTTACACATAGCACAAATCTTCTTTGGGGTCGGTGTGGCAACATGAAATGAGCGTTCCTTAATTATTTTATTCTCTTTAGTGCTCGTTTGTTGTGTTAATTCTAAAGTGCGGAATTTTGACTCCATAAATTTCTTAAGGTCTTTCCAAGAAGGTAAGATGTCTTCTTCTTTATGTGCGTACTCTTCCCAGTTCTTATGGGTCTCTGGGTCCATCTTCTGCACCAGAAGATATATCAGGATAGGATCCCAAGAGTCCGTAGAAACGTTTAAATTGGTAAGGGTATTTAAACATTCGGCCGTTGTGTCTAACAAGCATTTTAATTGAACAGCGGATTGAGTAGACATTTTCTTTGAATTAAATAATTTTCTCATAATAGAATTCACAGTTAATCGTCTGTTGCCATACCTTTGTTTCAGAATATCCCATGCATATAAATAATTATCGGTAGTAACCATTACGTGCTTCAACAGCGACTCCGCTTCTTGTGTAACACTCAACTTTAAGTAATGTAGTTTTTGTACATCACTCAATGAGCTGTTATTGTGCACTAACGATGTAAACAAATCTTGAAATGTTTGCCATGACTCATAATTTCCAGAAAATTTAGGTAGGTGAATTTTAGGTAAATGTACAATGGCAGAATGTGGACTTACGGTGCTATTCTTCTCAACCGGTATTGATTCCATACTTGATTTATTCGATAATATTGTAAGCATATCCTTCAAGTCACCCTGTAGAACATTGTACAAATCTTCATATATATTAAATTCCTCGTTTAAAAAATACGACATAGACCCCTTTTGTTCTTTAGACGAAATTTTTACTAATTCTAGATGCGCGCTTTTAAATGTATTCCAATAATCTTCGATTATTTTCACACGTGCTTCTATGTAACCTTTTGTTAAACGGGACTTCGAGCATTTTCTAAGGTTAGTCTGTGTTTTCTGGAATAAACTGGCAGTATCTTCTAGCACGGAAAGAAGTTGTTGTTGTTCAGCTGTAATAGTCGTCGGCATTTTGATGTAAAACTATTTTCTTCAATAAATATTCTTCGTAATAAATGCACAAAAAAAAAAGGTCGGCTGTTGCAATGCGGTCTATTGTTCTCTCGGCACGAGTCCTCAGGTAGTCGCGTAGTAGATCCGGCTCGATGGACCATATGGTGGTATAGATAAGGTACACTTTTGTTTGAGTGGTTCGAGAGAAACAAAGATGCGTGTAGTTCGGAAGCTAGTTTATTGGCGACTAGTTTTAACAAACATTGAATGTTCTTTATAACACGCGGAACACAATATATGCATAGCTAGCTATAACCGTTTATGAATCAACAGGATATTCTATTGTTAGAAGGGGTACAAAGGAGAGCAACCAAAATGGTCACTGGCCTGAAAAATATGTCATATGAAGAACGCCTCCTGGATCTGAACTTAACCACACTGGAGCAGAGAAGGAGGAGAGGAGACCTCATTGAGACATACAAGATTCTTAATGGGCATTACAATGTGACAAACATCGAGAACATGTATATCAAGAACACAAACAGACACTTAAGAGGCCACTCAATGAAAATCAGTAAACCTCAGTGTGCCAGCAACCCTAGATATCACTTTTTGCCAAACCGGGTGGTGCAATTGTGGAACTCCCTGCCAGAAACAATAATAAGTGCTCCTAGCATAAACATTTTTTAAAATAGACTGGACAAACATTTGGAATGTTAAACACAAGTGCAGTGATATACACGCATCAGCTTTTAGCTGCAAGTGTATCAAACAATAATAATAATAATAATAATAAAAAAATATACAACTTTAGCACATAAATAGATATACGAAGTAAATAGTACATAGTAATAAGAAGGGAAAATAGTGAGCATATAAATCGTGAGCTGTCACAGTGTTCACAATGATAGATAGTAGTCCTTTACCATTCTTTTAAATATGTTTAAGGATTTTGCTTGTCTGATACTCAATGGCAATGCGTTCCATAAGCGCACATCCTTGACAGAGAATGACTTACCAAGAAAATCAGTTGAATGCATTGGCATTCTCAGCCTCAAATTCTCGGATGACCTCAGGCATCTCGTATGTGTGTCATGGAGGAACTGGAATCGTTCTTTGAGATAAGAGGGAGTGATGGGATTAAATAATACATTATATAATAATGTTAGAATATGAGCATTCCTGCGAAGCCGAATTGGGAGCCACTTGAGTTGTTTACGGAAATCTGACACGTGATCATACTTGCGTAAACCAAATATGAATCGTATGCAAAAGTTTTGAAGTCGCTCAAGTTTATCTAGTTGCTCCTCTGTGAGATCAGGATAGCTGACATCGGCGTAATCGAGAACAGGAAGAAGAAGCGATTGTACGAGCGCAGTTTTAGTGGCAATTGGTAGGAAGTTTCGCAGTCTGCGTAAAGCACCCGCTGAAGCGAAAAGTTTACGACTGGTTTCCTGTAACTGGATATTCCAACAAAATGATTTATCCATATAGATACCCAAGTTCTTGACATTTTCACTAATTGGCATGATGGCTCCACCCATGTTGATCTGAGGAAGCTGGGTCCAATCTATTTTCGAAGTCAACCTTGGACTACCAATAACAATTATTTGTGTCTTGGATGAATTTAAGGTGAGTCCATGGTTCTTACTCCATTCACAAATCCTATCCAGGTCCTCATTGAGTACAGTAAATGCATCGGACAAGTTGTTTAGAGGAGCTTGGGTGTAAATTTGCAGATCATCAGCATAAAGGTGGTAGGATGAAAGTAAATTTTCGGAGATTGTGTTTATGAAAATTGCGAAGAGTAACGGAGATAGAACGCCACCCTGCGGTACACCAGCAGTCGTATTGCACCAAGAAGAACTTGATTCTTCGACGCGGATCCGCTGCTGGCGACCAAACAGGTAACTATGAAACCACTCAATCGCCGATGGAGATATGTTAATAGAGCTCAGTATACCGAGCAGAATGTCGAAATCTACGGTGTTAAAAGCATTGCTAAAATCCAGTAGGGATAAAAGCGTAAGTTTTCCACTATCCATGCCCAGTCTTATGTCTTCCGTGATAGTAACCAATGCTGTCGTAGTATTGTGTCCAGGTCGGAAGCCGGATTGTAGTGGATTTAGCAGCGCATTTTTATTTAGGAAGGAGCTGAGTTGCGAGTGAATGAGACGCTCTAAAACTTTAGAAAGAAAAGGAAGGATAGATATAGGACGATAGTCAGAGAAGGAGCATGGCTTAGATTTTTTAGGTAGAGGAATTATCTGAGCATTTTTCCATGAGGATGGGAAAATAGCAGATGAAATGGAGTAGTTAAAGACGTGACATAGGATAGGAAGAATTTGCTCCAGAATTGGCACAATCATATTTCGGCTAACGGCATCGCTACCAACAGCATTGGATGAAATTGACAGAATGCTCTTCTTAACATCACAAGCGGTCAATTGGTTGAAGGTGAAAGATGGATGATCAGGAGTTGGAATAGATGAAAGATATTGCAGTGTATTGGTTTTCATAGTTCCATTAAAACTGGATGAAGTAGAGAAATGTACATTAAGTGCATCTAAGTTTAAATTCTTAGGAATAGAGTCTTGGCGTGATTTTCCAACTCCCAGTGAATTTAGAAATTTCCAGACTTTTGCTGGATCCCCGCTTTCTACCGAGGTATGAATATGATGGCGTTGTGCATTCCTACACACCCTGTTGCATTTATTTCTAAGGGCTACATACTTGTCCAAATTAATCTGGGTAGATTTAATTTTGTATCTTGTCTTAGCTGCAGCTTTTTTATACATTAACTCTTTAATCTCGGGTGTAAGCCAAGGGGCAGGTACATGCTTAACTTTGATGGCACGGATTGGTGCATGCACATCGTAAAGCCCTATTAATTTATTAGTTAGAATATTGACTTTGGTATCTATACAGTTTGAAGAAAGCAGTTGGTTCCAGTCAATATTGTGAGCATCCGTACGAAGCCTGTCAAGTGCAATGCCACTAAAATTGCGCTGCATTATAATTTTGGGTTTTTCTTTAGGTGGCCGTATCTTGTAAGAAAGGTAAATGAGATCATGATAGGAAAACATATCAGCAGAACATTGACCGTGCTTTACGACATGTGTAGGTGAAGACATGGCTCAGAGATGGGCCTGTGGTTCTTCAGTAGGGTATTGTCACCTTTTTTGAAGAACAGATCACCGCAGTCCCGTTCCATCTAGGTGATAGAGATTGTTGGATGACGGAATTAAAAAGACTTACTAACTCTTTCAGAATTGGAGCCCCGCCTGCTTTCAGGAGCTCAGTAGTAATACCGTCATCACCAGGATACCTGTTGTAACACTTGAGTCCTATCCTTGTCTCCATAACATAACAAGTATACAAATATACACAGGTAGGTGTACAAGTACCTACCTACCTACTTAATTTGTACCTTATATTCCACATAGAGCGGTATTGGAATTTGCTCACCAAATCCTCCTATTTGTGAGGATGGTTGTGTGCGTGGATTTATGTTACCCTTCACCAAAAACGGATGAACGGAAGTGAATGAAAGTAGGCACAAATATAGATTTTAGTCTAAAATAACTCAGTTATTTTCTTATTACAAGACTAAATTCCTACAGGTCGTAGGAATGGGCTTAGCATTTCCAGTCAATAGATCAAAGTAGCATAGTTTTTTTTTTTTTTTTACGTGCGCAAAATCCCCTCGGATACCTCCCCACCGGAGCCGGTGGAGGAGGTTATGTCGGACTCGAACCGACTAAAACGCACGCCGCCTGTGGGTCGCTTTGGTTGCCGAAGGTGAGGTTGACAGGCATATCCCTCGCACCCCGGCCGACCCAGGGCCATCTCTCACGATCTGGCCCTCTTCTCGGGTGTGGGGACTACAGAGTCCCCAACTCGTCCCCGGAAACGGGGAGGCGCGCCACGCGCGCCACCGCCGCTGCCTGCTTCTGCCAGGGTGACAGGCGGCTCCACCTGTCACCCCCAGGCCGGCGCTCATGGGGGGCGGAGGTCGTTCATCGACCTCCGACGACCGAGTTGCCTTCGTACGCGGGCAGCTTGGCTTGCGATCCTTCGTCGCTCCCGCTGCCGCTCCCGCCCCGCCTCCTCCTTCACGAGCATTACTTGCTCGCAGAAGGAGGCGCCGGCCGCCCACGCATCCGCGCAGCGGACCATCGCCGCGAGCAAGGTGGAGAGCGTGAGAACTCTCACTCCCAGGGCCGCCACAAGCTCCCGCCTCGGCGTCTCCCACGCCGGACACTCGGTGAGCGTGTGCGGACCTGAGTCCTCGCTCGCGTCGAAAGTAGCATAGTAATATCATAGGATTCACAGAATAAAATCCGAAAAAATAACATTCTGTATTACCATAAAGTAACAAATAAGTCGACATTATAATATTATATATAGCACCGAAATACGACTTATAATTTTAACTCAAAGGACCATCAGATATCATCATACTTACATACTACAAATTACTTGTCCCTTTTTTATGCCAATACCACTGGCCAGCAAGGGTATTTATTTCGTACTCGTACCGACTGAAACCGCATGTCGTCTCAGGTTAATTAAAAAAACTCAAGTAACGTTACAAGGTGACCCAATAAGGCTGTTGTTCTCTCGCCATTTTCGTTGCCCAGGGTGCGGTGTAGAAGTTCGAGACCAAGCACCCCAAATTACTTGTACGTTGCAGTTACCCAAAGAAGTTACAATCTAAGCCGGAAACATAGTTCAGTTATTTAGTAGGTACTCATTTTAATAAATAAATGGCGTCAAAGATAATTTTAATGTTGATAAGATTATGATGGCTCCTTGAGGAAAAATGCTGTGTCTGTTGGCATTGAATTTATAAGTTAAGATTTTATGAACTTCCATTCATTTAATTATCCATGTTTGTTAGTTTGTATGTATGTATGTAGCGAAATGTAGGTGCTAGCACCTCTGCCTACCTCTTCGGGGATATAGGCGTGAGTTTATGTTATGTATGTATGTTAGTTTATCTCCAGTATTTAGGGTAGGTACTTTCCCTAGAGGTAAGGACGAAATCGTCTACCCTGTATATTTTGCGCTTTTCCCCCAGGCTCTGATATGAGACACGTACCTACACCATATGAAAACGATACGCAGAGCGGCAGTTTCTCGGTGGTCCAACTAGCAGTACCTAATCAGGAAATCCAGTTTTAGTGTAGTTACCTATAATATGCACCGGTATGCATTATCGTCAGTCATTATTACAAATTAATGTATATTTCTCATAACATCTCCATCCAGCTCCTTTAATCATTGAAACACTAAAGTGTAATTGACAGCACCTTGAGACGGGTGGAAAGCAACTGCCACGGGCACAGCGTCTACTTTACTTGAAACAAAGACAGATGTTATAAAGGGTCTGTGCTCTGTAGATACTTACAGAGCACAGACCCAGACCCAGGATACTATGATCGCACGTCGTTCATAAAAAGTATTTTTCATCAGTATTATCAGACTTGTATGTTTTTTGTTAAAGAATTGGATTTATCTTTATATTACTTTTTAGGATCTAGCTAGCTTTATCTGAATTTTCGTTCCTCTGGGGGTTGAGTTGGGATTGCAGTCTGGCAGTCGCCCCCGTAAAGCCATGAACGGGCCACGTCCGTCTGTCGGTAAGTGGCTTGCAAACTTGAACTCTAAAGACAGATAGAGCCACTATACACCCTACCTTAGTACAAACTTTAGTATTATGTTATCTGTGGTATACTAGTTAGTTACCAATTGAGCAGTCCGACTGGGGAAGTACCTCCGCCGTACCGCGGCTATAAGATAAGATAAGATAAGATAAGATAAGATAAGATACACATGTCCATAGGCCACGGTAACCACTTTCCATCAGGTGGGCCGTATGCTTGTCTGCAACCTAAGTGGTATAAAAAAAGTATACCATAGGTGTACCCTTATAGGAATAATAAAAAATATCAAAATAGAATGCAAATTTTTTATTTTATAATTAAAATTGCAAACTGTGCTATAGCATATAATTTAATAAATCAGTGGCAATAACCCATAAAGTAGTAAAACAACGTCACAGCTCGTATAAAAATGTTATCACGTTCAATATCGACCGTACGAATGTACTAATCAATCCGCATACGATCCGGCTACACTTTCTGTAGATCAATTTTACATCCCTTTAAATTCATAAATTGACTACTACCTACCAAAAATATTTTTGAAGTTAAAAAATGGTATCAACAATTTTAGGTCAGATTTTACTAGTGAAAATAATTGCTGGGTTCTCACGTTTTGGCTGGTTAAAATTAATCTCTTAGGCAATTGATTACAGATCATATCGTTGATGAAATTCTAATAGAAATACTGAATTAATAAACACAATATTGATATACGCAAAATATTAGGTAGGTAATTTTAAATGTCTTGTGTTAAGACTA
Organism: Eilema griseolum; assembly: GCA_963662185.1. Taxonomy (NCBI): domain Eukaryota; kingdom Metazoa; phylum Arthropoda; class Insecta; order Lepidoptera; family Erebidae; genus Eilema; species Eilema griseolum. Next base: position 13,369,138 of record OY759232.1, on the reverse strand, counting down.
GCAACTGATATTGATTACATTATTATTCCAGCAAGTGTGGCCGTACCGCACTGTTACAATAATAAGGAAATACAATAAAGAGGTAAGTAGGTAGGACTAAATGTATTTTCGTGGGTGATTATGTAGGTACAGACTACAGTCCATCAAATCTAAGAGGTACCGTTTGACGTTTCATATTTTTCAAACCGAAACAACTTTGTTCATACGTACATTATTCAGTTTCGATAACCTTTTTCATAAAACCATGAATTTAGAAAGATTTCATTATTGTATCTAAAAATGTACAATTCTTAATATCTAAATGTAATTGAAAACTTTCAAACAAAGCAAAATAACACATATTTACACAGTAAATAATTTCTAATAGTTATATTCTTGACCGCATTACAAAGTTACGTAGTTAGGTCACTGCACGTAGTGTTGCGACTCTTCGGATACACTTGTATGCAAAAAAATCGTTTACATATACGAAAAATCGAATGTATTATTTACAAATTACACTTGACAACCAAACAAATATTTTTTCATGTGAATGGGATTTATCTCACATATTACGATTACATAACTAAATAGTTATGTAATCGTAAAATATGAGATAAAACCCATTCACCAAAAATACGTATTTATAAATCAAATATTATGGATATGTATTTCCAATTTTAAATTACGGTGTCATATTTTGGGGCAATTCAACTGGTGTGGAAAGCATTTTCATAGCCCAAAAGAAATGCGTAAGAGCTATATGTAAATTGAAATCTACTGATAGTTGTAAACCTAGTTTCATTGGACTACAGATTTTGACATTGCCATCTATATATATTTTGGAAACCGTGTTGTTCGTGAGGAAAAATATGCAGCTTTATAGAAATCTTAATAGTAAAAGACATAACATGAAGATATGTCTTCCAGCTAATGCAACCACATATCTTAACAGTAGTGTGTTCTGCATGGCTCCAAGGCTTTACAACCGACTACCAATTTCTATTTTGCATATCACAAACATAAATGAATTTAAACGTAGCCTTAAGAACCTTTTGCTGGAGAAATGTTATTATTCTGTTGAAGAGTACATAAATGACAAGTCATTGAAATAGATAAAATTGGTGTTTCACTGAAATTAAATTAATTGAGTTTACTAAATTGAACACGGATATCATTTGTTGCTATCATTATTTAATTAATAATTAATGTAATTGACATTTTCTAATTTGATTTTATTTTCATAATGTATTATTTCCTATTACTGACATACCTATTTTATTCTATTTTGATTATATGAAATCTTATTACAGTTGACATACGCATTTGATTTTATTTTGATTATGTGATATTTAGTTACTATTGACATAATGTACGTATCTCGAATGAACTGTAATGAAGTGTAGTATAAATGCATGTCCACTAATTATTTGTATGGCTCTAATTTGCATGCCGCAAGGCCAAATGTAGTGATACCTTTTTAACAAACATGTACCAACTTTCGACCTACATTTGCAAAATGAATAAATAAATAAAATAAAATAAAAAAAATATATTTGCTTCTTTAAAAAGTTGTCGAAAGCGATTTGTCGATTTTTGATTTTCGCGCCCAAATAAGTCGGGGTTTCTCGCGCTAACGCTGTCGAAATAGTAAATGGAGTCAGGGATAGTGTTTTTTACATTTATTTTTGTGTATGATAGTATGGGTTTGCATATTACAGAGAAATAAACAAATTTTTAACAAGCACATCCATTGATTTTACAATTACAATTTTTTCTTCTAAGTCTTATTTCTACGTCTAAAACTAATAAAAATAAGGTATGTAGAACCCATTCACAAAAATGTTGTTGCCTGATAATATATTACTGTATATTCCGTAAATGTTTCAAGCATGTTGCTGGTATTGTATTGGTATTGTATATCGTGCAAAGAATCAAAGAATCAATTTCATTTATTCAGTTTAGGCACACAAAGAGCACATATGAACGTCAAAATTTTACAATTATGTATGTCAAGAAATAATATAAAAATATTAAATAATGTAAAAATAAACCATTGGAAGATGATTCTTTCGCTGGTTCGGTAGATTAGTTCTACTGAGAAGATACCAGCAAGAAACTCAGCGAACTACATTAGAACTAGATATAATAATCAAATCGTGCATAAAATCACATATGGGAGCCCCCCATAAATACATATATTCTATATTAATTAAATTATTTATTTTTAAACCGTATGCACTACTAAATATTCTGTGATTATTTCAAGCACCTATCTGTTGCCCTTATTAATATCCCTCGATAAAACTGCAGAAAATCACTTTTGTTGTACAGAAGCCCGCCTCAAATATTATTTTTTTCTGTTTTTAGTATTTGTTATTATAGCGGCAATAGAAACAAATTATTTGTAAAAATCTCAGCTGTCTAGCTATCATAGTTCATTAAATAGAGGCTGGTGAAAGACAAACAGATTGAAATAAAAATCACGTTTGTTCTATGAGAGCCTCCCTTAAAAATATATTTTATTCTATTTTCAGTATTTGCTGTTGTAGCGGCAACAGATATAAGTACATTATTTGTGAAAATCTCAGCTCCCTGGCCATCACAGTTCATTAGACAGGTACAGCCTGGTGAAAGACAAACGGATAATAATAAAAAGTAATAAAAATAACGTTTGTTCTATGATAAGAAAAATATTTTATTTTATTTTTAGTATTTGTTATTATAGCGGAAACAGAAGGAGGTAGGACGCGGCGGTATTTCCGGCCAATTGAGCAGTCCGGCTGGGGAAGTACCTCCGCCCTACAGAATACCGCGGTCATAATAACTTCGTGCTGTGTTCCCAGCGGTGAGTAGGGTAGCCAGAGCTCACTCGAGAATTTGTGCTGTCTGCTTTGTCTTCTACACTGACGGCACAGAAAGTCTGTGCTTACAGTGGTCGTCAGCGCGATTGTGGCTCCTCTGGTGTTACACACGTCCATAGGCGACGGTAACCACTTTCCATCAGGTGGGCTATGAGCTTGTCTGCCACCTATGTGGTCTAAAAAAAACAGAAATACGTCGTGAACCGTGGTAGCTACCATGTGATACAGTCTGGTGAAAGACAGACGGACAGCGAAGTAATAGGGTTCCGTTTTTACCTTTTGGGTACGGAGCCCTAAAATGACTATTTACAGAATTTTGAATTAGGAACAATTACGCCCCATGAAACTGGCTAGTGCACAGTTTATGTCTTACGTTCCAGTTCAAATCCAGAAGGCCGAGTCTTTTCAAAGTAGGTACCTATATAATTTAACATACCTATGTAAATAAGCCTTAGAATATGAGGTACAGAGCATCTCGCAATGTGCTATTATATAAACGTCAGTCAAGAGATGTGCCAGCCGAGGAAATTGAATCCAAGGAGCTTACGTACCAATATCTTTAATGAAACTGAAACCCCTACCGGGCGCATTTCCCTGTCGGCGGCATGCGTCTCCGATGTTTACGATATTGAATAACACGTGTGCGTGTTATATTTATATCTGATATGATATTTTGGTGTCTTTTTATAATCAATGTAGTGTGAAAGTCAATGTGTATTTTTGAGACGGCAGGTACCTCAACCGTTATAGTTACAACAAACATTTTATTCAACTTTCATAGGTCTTACGATTATCCATAATTGTGTGGCAGTCTAGTAGTAGGCATTTCTATATGGAGAAATAGAAGTTATTCGGTAGTTCTTATTCTTACTTAAACGTTATTTCCTTTAATGAATAAGTAGGTATGAGAAAAATTTGGCTCTAATCCTATGTCCAACCGGTGTTCCAATAAGTCTACTTCGGGTAGATACCACTAAGTCCTCTAAATGTGATATATTGTGTCTTGCTAATCCGGGTTTCACTGGGATATTGCCCTTTAACTCTTGAGCTAGGTGTCGAACCAAACAAATACTTACCTTCCGTCTTTATGGTCAAATCAAACTTTTATACCGAGATATACAGTCGTTACTTACTGAATTATCTTTTCTTTGAAATTTCTACCATGATCTTGGACTAACTAACTAACCTTATGAAGCTAATAGGTTTCGGTTTCTGGTCTTGGAGCTGGACGGACCTTGTGGCAGTGTCATATACGCATCTCATCACTTCAATGTATCGCCAATCAACACGACATCGCTGGAGGACATACAGAACTACCCAGGTTTCGATGGAGTCGATAGCTTTGTCGTAATCCACAAACGCCATACACAGCAGCTGATGGTATTGTTAAGTGTTTTCTACAATCTGCCGAACAGTAGGTATGGATGTGGTCCACGGTGCTATAGCCTTTTCGAAACCCGGCTTGCTTCGGTGGCTGGAACTTGACGAGCTTACCCGCGAGGCGATTTATGATGACTCTCGAGGACAGCTTATAGATAGATAGATAGATAGATAATTCTTTATTGTACACCAATAGATTACAGTAAAATTTGTAGTGAGCATGATACAGTTTAATGTACAATGGGCGGCCTTATCGCTGGAAGCGATTTCTTCCAGGCAACCTTGGGATGGACAGTAGTGTATTAAAGCAAAAAAATTGGTGTAGTTAGCAAATAAACTAGAAACAAGGTTATAATATATTAAAAGATACAAAAAGAAAGATAGATATGAGAGAAGTTCAAATAAAGTTAAATACCACGTGTTTAAAAAGTGTACTTGTGTTTTCTTTGTGGATTTTAAATAATTAAGTTTAATTGTTTAATTGCATTATTTGTGGATGAAATCAGTACTTTGGTGTTGTTTATCAACTAAAACAGTAGTGAAAGTGTTATTCCGTAAATCTTTCCGCGAAATACGCCAATTTATCTATATCAAAACTTCAGTGCTACAAATCATAAAAAACTAATACAAAATGCCTGTCTGCCTTAAATGTGATAAAGAAATACCTAAACTCGATGATAAAAATCCTAAAATACAGTGCCACGGCTGCAAAAGGCAAATATGCGTGAAATGTAGTGGGTTGCTGGCCACAGAGTTGAGAGTGATTATACTTCAATCCCCAACCTTAAAGTATTTGTGCCCTGAATGTGAACTAGGAGTGCGCCAGTTGCCGGCTTTAAGAAACACTGTCTCTCAATTAAAAAATGAAATTGAAGCCTTGAAAGCTAAACAAAGCCAACCTACATGCATGGAGACCATTTTAGAGGAACTGGCAGAGAGAAAAAAGCGAAGCGCGAATATCATACTGTTTGGGATTGACGAGTGTCAGCTACAAACAGGTGACGCTGTCAGAGACAAAGAGTTATATATTGAACATGACAAAGTGCAGGTTCAACAAGCCATGGCCAACATTCCAGAAGCTGAACGTCCAGTTGCTGTTATCCGCCTCGGCAAACCCAAACAATCTTCGCCACGCCCAATCAAGGTAATTTTTCCCAATAAAAAGACAGCGGTGAATATATTGAAAAATAACAAGAAGCTTCCATCGAATGTATCAGCCAAAAATGATCATACACCCTATCAGCGTGAATATCTACAGAAGCTACGGGACGAACTGAAACAAAGGTTAGATAGTGGAGAAACCGACTTAACTATTAAATATATACACGGCATCCCCAAAATAATAAGCGGAAAAAAGCTATAAACAGTGATGTTGGGCTTTTGGAGATCACCTTCTTCTATACGAACCTGGCTTCGATTATGGCTAAAAGAGATTTGCTCATCATGGAGATTAATAAGATAAAACCTACTATCATCATAATAACAGAAACACATTTAAAACCTTCTATAAGCAGTAGCTTGGTAGATATCAGAGGTTACACTTTATTCAGACATGATAGGGCGAAAGGGACAGGATGGGGGGGCGTGGCTATCTATGTATTACATAAACTATATGACATACCCATACAAGTGACCCCTCATCCCACCCTCAACATAACACAGGTAGAGGCATTATGGCTGAACATAAAATACGGTAAATTCAAAATGTGTGCAGGTGTCTATCAACCAACCCACTATACTTTTGATGAATCTGATAAACTACTATTTGAAACAATTAAACAAGCTTCGGAAACTATCAATACTTTGCTTATCATGGGAGATTTTAACCTGCCAGACTTAAAATGGCCATTGCGCAACGTTGATACAGACACATACAATTCGCTCCATGGACACTTTGTGGACATGTACATAAATAGTAACTTACACCAACTTGTAACAAAAGTAACAAGAAAGAGAAATAATGAGGAATCACTACTTGATCTGATACTTTGTAACGAGGAAAACTTTTGCACTAAAGTAGAACACCATCCCAATATAGGAAAAAGCGACCATCAGGTCCTAGTAGGCACAGCACAAATCAATTTGCAGTCATCTGACAGAATTGTCACTCAGCAACCACGTAGGGACTACTTCAAAGCTAATTATGACAAAATAACCCAAATCCTAGCCCAACAAAATTTTATAGATACCAACGTTGCTGATATTGAGGCTGCTTGGACAAACTTTGTAAGAGTAACACACAATGTTATCGAAACTCAAGTACCAGTGTACCACTCAAAAGAGCAAATAAGAATCACAATATCAACAAGCCATGGATCAACCGCCACATATTAGTCTTAGCAAAACATAAAAAGAAATTATGGAGACAGTATATCTTAAACGGATCAGATGAGTCATACAGAATATATAGAAAAGCAAACAATCAACTAATAAGCAAAGTTAGACATCAAAGAATGGAATTTGAAAGAGGAATTGTCAGTTGTGGACCCAAATCATTCTATTCCTACATGCGTCATCAACTGTCTTCAACGGTATCTATACCACCATCACTGAAGGATGAGAATGGGAGCATTACAAGTGATCAGAAAAAGGTAGGCAACTTGTTTGCCAGGCAATTTGAAAAATCATTTGTTATGGAACCGGACATACATATGCCGGAGATACAACTTCCTCGAGTTGAAAATTCTATACAATCATTGATATTTACGCCAGAGAAAGTAACTAAAGCATTGAAAACATTTAGTGATTCTACCTCAATGGGACCAGATGCTTTGCCTTCAATATTACTAAATCAATGCAGCAGTGTTCTCTCTCACCAACTTACCAACATCATGAACCTGTCGCTAGGAGCCGGAAAGCTGCCTCAAGAGTGGAAGGAAGCCTTTGTAACTCCTATATATAAAAAAGGCGATAAGCATCTAGCTGTCAATTATCGACCTATCAGTCTCACAAGCATTGTCTGCAGAGCCATGGAGAAAATCATAGCAAGTGAACTGAGAGCTTTTATCAATGCAGAAAATATTATCATCGATGAACAGCATGGTTTTGTACCTGGAAGATCTACAGTCTTGAATCTCCTTATATGTATGGACATATGGACAAGCCACTGGAATAGTCATCAACCCACAGATGTCATCTATTTGGACTATGAAAAAGCATTCGATCGGGTACCTGTTAAACGGCTTGTAACTAAACTGGAACACTTTGGAATACGCGGACAACTTCTTCAATGGATAAAGGATTTCTTAACCAACAGAAAATTCAAAGTAAGGCTGGGTGGAATACTCTCTGATGCTCATGATGTACACAGTGGTGTGCCCCAAGGCTCAGTACTAGGACCAATCCTGTTTGTTTTATACATAACGGACCTAAAACTTGCCATTCACTCAAACTTGTCAATATTCGCAGATGACACCAAAATTATGGGGAACCCATTAGTCTCTCATAACATTATACAGCAAGACCTGGATCGAATAGTACAATGGACAAAGAAATGGCTGATCTCGCTCAATAAGAGCAAGTGCACTGTTTTGCATATAGGTAACAATAATCCTAAACACAAATACACACTTGAATCTGTGCCACTACAAACAGTAAACTCCCAAAGAGACCTTGGAGTCACTATAACACATAATCTTAAGTGGGATGAGCACATTGCAGGGATAACCAAAAAGGTCAACTCCATGTTGTACATGATTCGTAAAGCATTTTATGTCATAACCAAAGAATTGTTTCTCAACATGTACAAAACCTACATACGACCTTTGTTGGAATATGCCTTCCAAATTTGGAGCCCATATTTTAAAAAGGATATGGTGGTATAGATAAGGTACACTTTTGTTTGAGTGGTTCGAGAGAAACAAAGATGCGTGTAGTTCGGAAGCTAGTTTATTGGCGACTAGTTTTAACAAACATTGAATGTTCTTTATAACACGCGGAACACAATATATGCATAGCTAGCTATAACCGTTTATGAATCAACATACCGCCCACCAAAAGGACTGTAAGTGCTTTTCTAATAACATTACTATGATTCAAAAGTATAATAACATGCAAATAATTAGTGTAAAATAATCATGTTCTATTTAGTTATCAATTTTGATCGATAGGTAGTAAACACAGCTTGGTGATGGTTCTTCGTGTGACTGTATTACCACTCTTTACGCTGTAAACCCTCGTGTAGCCGTCAGCTCCGGGATGCTTGTCGGTGATTCGTCCTAGTGACCATTTTCCAGGTGGTAAGTTTTCCATTTTGATTAAGACAATATCTCCTATTGCCAATTCCGGCTCACTCTTCTTCCATTTAGGACGCTGCTGAAGTTGAGTCAAATATTCATCTTGCCAGCGCTGCCAGAAATCATTCAAAAGTTTTTGTGTGTATTGCCAGCGAGACAAGTTGTGAATCTTTTCAGTTTTCATAAGTGGTGATGGGACTGTTATTGGTGCTTCTCCAATCAAAAAATGACCAGGGGTCAGTGAATTTAATACTTCTGGATCAGTGTCATCTATTACACATAACGGACGTGAATTGAGGCAGGCTTCGATCTGGCACAATATTGTGGTCATCTCTTCGTATGTGAGGTGTGTTGTTAACACTCGTTTAAGGTGGTTCTTAACTAGTTTCACCCCTGACTCCCACAAACCCCCAAAATTTGGGCTATAAACAGGGATGAAGTGGAATTGTGTGCCGTCTGTTGCTAAGGTTGTTTGGACTGGACCTGTGAGATGCAGGTTGGCTTCGTTCCACGCTTCTTGTAGTTCTCTGTCTGCACCCACGAAATTCCTGCCGTGATCACACCATAGATGACTACATTTTCCTCTTCGTGCAACAAAACGTCTAAAGGCACCTATGAATGCTTCTGTAGTTAAGTCTCCAACCAGTTCTAGATGAATTGCTTTGGTAGACATGCATATGAAGATCGCAATGTAGGTTTTTGTAGTCTTGTTGCCTCGCCCTTTAACCATCAGTGTTTGAAACGGTCCCGCAAAATCTAAGCCGCTGTGCAGAAATGGCCTTGTTGGATTTACTCTCTCAGCGGGTAGGTCTCCCATCATTTGTGTTTTTGTATTTGCTCTTAATTTAGCGCATTTGACGCATCGATGCACATGTTTCTTCACGAGTGATTTGGCTCTAATAATCCAGAACTTGAAACGCAAGTAACAAAGCATCAGCTGTACTCCACCGTGAAGTGTTTTCTCATGTGCATCAGCAATTATTAACGGCGTCAAGGCATTTGTGGTTCCTAATATTATAGGATTCTTTCTTTCTTGAGGTAGGTTTGCATGTCGGAGGCGACCGCCCACCCTGAGTATATTATGCTCGTCTAAGTAAGGATTAAGCGATCTCAGGTGACTCCTCTTCTTTACTTGTTTGTTTGACTTTAGTAACTGTATTTCTTCTTTGTATTCCTCCTCTTGGACTAATTTTATGCAAATATTTAAGGACTCTTCTAATTCCTTAGTTGATAAATAATTATTTGTATTAGTTTTGTAGTGTAAAAATCTTCTACAGTAAGTAATAGTTTTTATTAATTCTGTTAGACTTGAGAAATCTTCAAACCCTTTAATAATTTTATTTTCAAAAGCTTCTATTTCTTCTGTGTTTAGGTAAGTGTTGATTTGTGTTGTTTTCAATTCTGCATCTGTGTCTATCACTTCTAGTTTACTAATGTATATTTCCTTTTCAGATAGCCAACTCGGGCCCTGCCACCACAGTTTGCATTCCTTCAGTTCGGAGAGAAACATTCCTCGCGAAGCCAAGTCAGCTGGATTGTGACGTGATTCGACATGATGCCAGTGTTTGTTATTTATGTTTCCGATGATTTCCACCACACGATTTGCCACGAAGGGTTTCCATCGGTTGGGTTCTCCACAAAGCCATGCGATAACTATCGAAGAGTCGGTCCAGGCATACATTTTAGACGATGGTATCCTCATTGCTTGTCCAACTTGTTTCATGAGTTTGGATAATATTAAAGCTCCACACAGTTCAAGACGGGGTATAGAGATTGTTTTTAGGGGAGCCACTCTGGTTTTGGCTGCAATCAGTTTTGTTTCTATATTATTGCTTGTGGTTTCAACTCTTAGGTAAACAGCAGCTGCATAAGCACACATCGAAGCGTCGCTGAACCCGTGAAGTTGTATGTTGTCTTTGTTGACGTTCAACGTCCCAAGCCATCTCTCAATTTCTATTTGTTTGACGTTAGAAAAATCGTCTCTTATTTTTAGCCATTCTTTTTCTAATGCCATGCTAACTTTGTCATCCCAGTTTGCCTTCTCCAGCCATAACCTTTGTATAAGTATCTTCGCCATAATTGTACTTGGCGCTATCCAACCAAGAGGGTCAAACAGTCTTTGTATATCAGATAAAATACTACGTTTTGTTATTGTGTGAATTTCAGGTGAGTAATCTATTTTGTATTGAAATTTGTCTGTGCTCAAATTCCATACAATTCCAAGCGCCCTTATGGTGCCGTCAAGATTCATATTTATGTGAACGTTAGCTGACCTCTTTTCTTGATCTACAGACTTCATAAACTCGATGCTGTTGGAAGCCCATTTAGTAAGTTGGAAACCAGCTTGTTTCAATGTGTCTGATACGGCTTTGGACAGTGATATAGCTTCTGTAACTGAGTCTGAACCCGACAGTAAATCATCTACATAGAACTCCTCCATTATTGTTTGAATCACAAGTGTATTCTGTTTAGCTTCATCCTTGGCAATTTGTTGCAGTGTTTTAACAGCTAAGTAAGGTGCAGGAGCGGTGCCAAAGGTGACACGCAGCAGTCTATATTCTTCAAGAGGATCAGTTTCATTATATCTCCAGAGGATACGTTGGTAGTCTGCATCATCTTGGGTCACTAATATCTGGCGATACATTTGTTGAATATCAGCCATGAAACAAACTTGCCTCATTCGCCATCGCATCAAAAGGTTTCTTAGGTCCTCTTGCAACTGAGGGCCTACTAACAACTCATCGTTCAAGGAAACATTGTTTGATCCTTTACAAGAAGCATCGAAGACGACGCGTGTTTTAGTAGACTCTTTGTCTACGCGAACAACGGCATGGTGAGGTAAGTAGACGCTTGTATTATTTCTTTCCTTTTCAGGTACCTTTTCTATATGACCTTGTTCAATGTAATCGTTTATAACTTTGATATATTCTTTTTTCAGGTCTGGCGATCTTCTAAACCTCCTTTCAAGTTGCATAAATCTCTGAGTGACTATTTCTTTAGTATTTCCTTGAGAACACAGTGGGTTGTTTGTTTTGAATGGTAATTTTACTATGTATCTTCCTTGGTTGTTTCTAGTAGTAGTATTCTCATATAACTCTTCACACAGTTGTTCTTCTTTTGTTAAATGTCTTTTTGTGTCCACATCTATCTCCCATATTGATTTCAGCATATCCTCTACGTCAACTGTATGGTGCATGACAAAATGTGTTTCTTGTGGTTGTTCTGTGTGAATTTCTCCGAACAAGACCCAACCCAGGCTCGTTCTTTGAGCGCTAGGTGTTCCTGATGGACCTTTGATGAATTGGTTTTGCAGAATTTCAGCGTATTCTTTCACACCCAGGAGTAGGTCTATTTCACCTGGCTTATAGTAGGATGGATCAGCCAAGTTAAGACCTTGAATGTGAGGCCATTGTTTTGTGTTGATTGTTTTGGTGGGTATCTTTGTAGTCAGCGGTCTAGGCATTACGTATGCCTTTATTGGTAAATAGAAATCTTCGTCATATTGTGATTTTACTTGTAGCTGTACCACATGCTTGAGTTTGATTTGTGTAGATCCCACCCCAATGACGTTACCCTTTACAGGTTGTCGTTTGAGCTTCAATAGTTGAGCCGCCTTCTCGCTTATAAAAGCTGCTTCGGAACCTTGATCTATTAGCGCCCGCAATATAATAGTGTGTCCAAGTTCGCTCATTGCTTCTACTATTGCAGTTGCTAGCATTGCTTGCTTCTGCTTAGCGCTGAGTTGGGATGCCATCATTGTGTTGACTTGTATGTCTTGCTCTTCTCCTACATGTGTCACAACTGGTTGCGATGTAACTGATGAATTTCCAGGTTGTGAGGTCTCTTTTTCATGCAGCAGAGAATGGTGGCGTCTCTTGCATATGCGACAGGACAAAGGTACTTTGCACTTAAATACCGAATGGCCTGTTACTAAGCAGTTGTAACATAAGTGATTATTTTTAACAAACTCGCTTCTTTCAGCTGGTTCCATTTTACCGAATTCTTTGCAATGACTCAATGTATGGTTATCCTTACACATAGCACAAATCTTCTTTGGGGTCGGTGTGGCAACATGAAATGAGCGTTCCTTAATTATTTTATTCTCTTTAGTGCTCGTTTGTTGTGTTAATTCTAAAGTGCGGAATTTTGACTCCATAAATTTCTTAAGGTCTTTCCAAGAAGGTAAGATGTCTTCTTCTTTATGTGCGTACTCTTCCCAGTTCTTATGGGTCTCTGGGTCCATCTTCTGCACCAGAAGATATATCAGGATAGGATCCCAAGAGTCCGTAGAAACGTTTAAATTGGTAAGGGTATTTAAACATTCGGCCGTTGTGTCTAACAAGCATTTTAATTGAACAGCGGATTGAGTAGACATTTTCTTTGAATTAAATAATTTTCTCATAATAGAATTCACAGTTAATCGTCTGTTGCCATACCTTTGTTTCAGAATATCCCATGCATATAAATAATTATCGGTAGTAACCATTACGTGCTTCAACAGCGACTCCGCTTCTTGTGTAACACTCAACTTTAAGTAATGTAGTTTTTGTACATCACTCAATGAGCTGTTATTGTGCACTAACGATGTAAACAAATCTTGAAATGTTTGCCATGACTCATAATTTCCAGAAAATTTAGGTAGGTGAATTTTAGGTAAATGTACAATGGCAGAATGTGGACTTACGGTGCTATTCTTCTCAACCGGTATTGATTCCATACTTGATTTATTCGATAATATTGTAAGCATATCCTTCAAGTCACCCTGTAGAACATTGTACAAATCTTCATATATATTAAATTCCTCGTTTAAAAAATACGACATAGACCCCTTTTGTTCTTTAGACGAAATTTTTACTAATTCTAGATGCGCGCTTTTAAATGTATTCCAATAATCTTCGATTATTTTCACACGTGCTTCTATGTAACCTTTTGTTAAACGGGACTTCGAGCATTTTCTAAGGTTAGTCTGTGTTTTCTGGAATAAACTGGCAGTATCTTCTAGCACGGAAAGAAGTTGTTGTTGTTCAGCTGTAATAGTCGTCGGCATTTTGATGTAAAACTATTTTCTTCAATAAATATTCTTCGTAATAAATGCACAAAAAAAAAAGGTCGGCTGTTGCAATGCGGTCTATTGTTCTCTCGGCACGAGTCCTCAGGTAGTCGCGTAGTAGATCCGGCTCGATGGACCATATGGTGGTATAGATAAGGTACACTTTTGTTTGAGTGGTTCGAGAGAAACAAAGATGCGTGTAGTTCGGAAGCTAGTTTATTGGCGACTAGTTTTAACAAACATTGAATGTTCTTTATAACACGCGGAACACAATATATGCATAGCTAGCTATAACCGTTTATGAATCAACAGGATATTCTATTGTTAGAAGGGGTACAAAGGAGAGCAACCAAAATGGTCACTGGCCTGAAAAATATGTCATATGAAGAACGCCTCCTGGATCTGAACTTAACCACACTGGAGCAGAGAAGGAGGAGAGGAGACCTCATTGAGACATACAAGATTCTTAATGGGCATTACAATGTGACAAACATCGAGAACATGTATATCAAGAACACAAACAGACACTTAAGAGGCCACTCAATGAAAATCAGTAAACCTCAGTGTGCCAGCAACCCTAGATATCACTTTTTGCCAAACCGGGTGGTGCAATTGTGGAACTCCCTGCCAGAAACAATAATAAGTGCTCCTAGCATAAACATTTTTTAAAATAGACTGGACAAACATTTGGAATGTTAAACACAAGTGCAGTAATATACACGCATCAGCTTTTAGCTGCAAGTGTATCAAACAATAATAATAATAATAATAATAATAATAAAAAAATATACAACTTTAGCACATAAATAGATATACGAAGTAAATAGTACATAGTAATAAGAAGGGAAAATAGTGAGCATATAAATCGTGAGCTGTCACAGTGTTCACAATGATAGATAGTAGTCCTTTACCATTCTTTTAAATATGTTTAAGGATTTTGCTTGTCTGATACTCAATGGCAATGCGTTCCATAAGCGCACATCCTTGACAGAGAATGACTTACCAAGAAAATCAGTTGAATGCATTGGCATTCTCAGCCTCAAATTCTCGGATGACCTCAGGCATCTCGTATGTGTGTCATGGAGGAACTGGAATCGTTCTTTGAGATAAGAGGGAGTGATGGGATTAAATAATACATTATATAATAATGTTAGAATATGAGCATTCCTGCGAAGCCGAATTGGGAGCCACTTGAGTTGTTTACGGAAATCTGACACGTGATCATACTTGCGTAAACCAAATATGAATCGTATGCAAAAGTTTTGAAGTCGCTCAAGTTTATCTAGTTGCTCCTCTGTGAGATCAGGATAGCTGACATCGGCGTAATCGAGAACAGGAAGAAGAAGCGATTGTACGAGCGCAGTTTTAGTGGCAATTGGTAGGAAGTTTCGCAGTCTGCGTAAAGCACCCGCTGAAGCGAAAAGTTTACGACTGGTTTCCTGTAACTGGATATTCCAACAAAATGATTTATCCATATAGATACCCAAGTTCTTGACATTTTCACTAATTGGCATGATGGCTCCACCCATGTTGATCTGAGGAAGCTGGGTCCAATCTATTTTCGAAGTCAACCTTGGACTACCAATAACAATTATTTGTGTCTTGGATGAATTTAAGGTGAGTCCATGGTTCTTACTCCATTCACAAATCCTATCCAGGTCCTCATTGAGTACAGTAAATGCATCGGACAAGTTGTTTAGAGGAGCTTGGGTGTAAATTTGCAGATCATCAGCATAAAGGTGGTAGGATGAAAGTAAATTTTCGGAGATTGTGTTTATGAAAATTGCGAAGAGTAACGGAGATAGAACGCCACCCTGCGGTACACCAGCAGTCGTATTGCACCAAGAAGAACTTGATTCTTCGACGCGGATCCGCTGCTGGCGACCAAACAGGTAACTATGAAACCACTCAATCGCCGATGGAGATATGTTAATAGAGCTCAGTATACCGAGCAGAATGTCGAAATCTACGGTGTTAAAAGCATTGCTAAAATCCAGTAGGGATAAAAGCGTAAGTTTTCCACTATCCATGCCCAGTCTTATGTCTTCCGTGATAGTAACCAATGCTGTCGTAGTATTGTGTCCAGGTCGGAAGCCGGATTGTAGTGGATTTAGCAGCGCATTTTTATTTAGGAAGGAGCTGAGTTGCGAGTGAATGAGACGCTCTAAAACTTTAGAAAGAAAAGGAAGGATAGATATAGGACGATAGTCAGAGAAGGAGCATGGCTTAGATTTTTTAGGTAGAGGAATTATCTGAGCATTTTTCCATGAGGATGGGAAAATAGCAGATGAAATGGAGTAGTTAAAGACGTGACATAGGATAGGAAGAATTTGCTCCAGAATTGGCACAATCATATTTCGGCTAACGGCATCGCTACCAACAGCATTGGATGAAATTGACAGAATGCTCTTCTTAACATCACAAGCGGTCAATTGGTTGAAGGTGAAAGATGGATGATCAGGAGTTGGAATAGATGAAAGATATTGCAGTGTATTGGTTTTCATAGTTCCATTAAAACTGGATGAAGTAGAGAAATGTACATTAAGTGCATCTAAGTTTAAATTCTTAGGAATAGAGTCTTGGCGTGATTTTCCAACTCCCAGTGAATTTAGAAATTTCCAGACTTTTGCTGGATCCCCGCTTTCTACCGAGGTATGAATATGATGGCGTTGTGCATTCCTACACACCCTGTTGCATTTATTTCTAAGGGCTACATACTTGTCCAAATTAATCTGGGTAGATTTAATTTTGTATCTTGTCTTAGCTGCAGCTTTTTTATACATTAACTCTTTAATCTCGGGTGTAAGCCAAGGGGCAGGTACATGCTTAACTTTGATGGCACGGATTGGTGCATGCACATCGTAAAGCCCTATTAATTTATTAGTTAGAATATTGACTTTGGTATCTATACAGTTTGAAGAAAGCAGTTGGTTCCAGTCAATATTGTGAGCATCCGTACGAAGCCTGTCAAGTGCAATGCCACTAAAATTGCGCTGCATTATAATTTTGGGTTTTTCTTTAGGTGGCCGTATCTTGTAAGAAAGGTAAATGAGATCATGATAGGAAAACATATCAGCAGAACATTGACCGTGCTTTACGACATGTGTAGGTGAAGACATGGCTCAGAGATGGGCCTGTGGTTCTTCAGTAGGGTATTGTCACCTTTTTTGAAGAACAGATCACCGCAGTCCCGTTCCATCTAGGTGATAGAGATTGTTGGATGACGGAATTAAAAAGACTTACTAACTCTTTCAGAATTGGAGCCCCGCCTGCTTTCAGGAGCTCAGTAGTAATACCGTCATCACCAGGATACCTGTTGTAACACTTGAGTCCTATCCTTGTCTCCATAACATAACAAGTATACAAATATACACAGGTAGGTGTACAAGTACCTACCTACCTACTTAATTTGTACCTTATATTCCACATAGAGCGGTATTGGAATTTGCTCACCAAATCCTCCTATTTGTGAGGATGGTTGTGTGCGTGGATTTATGTTACCCTTCACCAAAAACGGATGAACGGAAGTGAATGAAAGTAGGCACAAATATAGATTTTAGTCTAAAATAACTCAGTTATTTTCTTATTACAAGACTAAATTCCTACAGGTCGTAGGAATGGGCTTAGCATTTCCAGTCAATAGATCAAAGTAGCATAGTTTTTTTTTTTTTTTTTACGTGCGCAAAATCCCCTCGGATACCTCCCCACCGGAGCCGGTGGAGGAGGTTATGTCGGACTCGAACCGACTAAAACGCACGCCGCCTGTGGGTCGCTTTGGTTGCCGAAGGTGAGGTTGACAGGCATATCCCTCGCACCCCGGCCGACCCAGGGCCATCTCTCACGATCTGGCCCTCTTCTCGGGTGTGGGGACTACAGAGTCCCCAACTCGTCCCCGGAAACGGGGAGGCGCGCCACGCGCGCCACCGCCGCTGCCTGCTTCTGCCAGGGTGACAGGCGGCTCCACCTGTCACCCCCAGGCCGGCGCTCATGGGGGGCGGAGGTCGTTCATCGACCTCCGACGACCGAGTTGCCTTCGTACGCGGGCAGCTTGGCTTGCGATCCTTCGTCGCTCCCGCTGCCGCTCCCGCCCCGCCTCCTCCTTCACGAGCATTACTTGCTCGCAGAAGGAGGCGCCGGCCGCCCACGCATCCGCGCAGCGGACCATCGCCGCGAGCAAGGTGGAGAGCGTGAGAACTCTCACTCCCAGGGCCGCCACAAGCTCCCGCCTCGGCGTCTCCCACGCCGGACACTCGGTGAGCGTGTGCGGACCTGAGTCCTCGCTCGCGTCGAAAGTAGCATAGTAATATCATAGGATTCACAGAATAAAATCCGAAAAAATAACATTCTGTATTACCATAAAGTAACAAATAAGTCGACATTATAATATTATATATAGCACCGAAATACGACTTATAATTTTAACTCAAAGGACCATCAGATATCATCATACTTACATACTACAAATTACTTGTCCCTTTTTTATGCCAATACCACTGGCCAGCAAGGGTATTTATTTCGTACTCGTACCGACTGAAACCGCATGTCGTCTCAGGTTAATTAAAAAAACTCAAGTAACGTTACAAGGTGACCCAATAAGGCTGTTGTTCTCTCGCCATTTTCGTTGCCCAGGGTGCGGTGTAGAAGTTCGAGACCAAGCACCCCAAATTACTTGTACGTTGCAGTTACCCAAAGAAGTTACAATCTAAGCCGGAAACATAGTTCAGTTATTTAGTAGGTACTCATTTTAATAAATAAATGGCGTCAAAGATAATTTTAATGTTGATAAGATTATGATGGCTCCTTGAGGAAAAATGCTGTGTCTGTTGGCATTGAATTTATAAGTTAAGATTTTATGAACTTCCATTCATTTAATTATCCATGTTTGTTAGTTTGTATGTATGTATGTAGCGAAATGTAGGTGCTAGCACCTCTGCCTACCTCTTCGGGGATATAGGCGTGAGTTTATGTTATGTATGTATGTTAGTTTATCTCCAGTATTTAGGGTAGGTACTTTCCCTAGAGGTAAGGACGAAATCGTCTACCCTGTATATTTTGCGCTTTTCCCCCAGGCTCTGATATGAGACACGTACCTACACCATATGAAAACGATACGCAGAGCGGCAGTTTCTCGGTGGTCCAACTAGCAGTACCTAATCAGGAAATCCAGTTTTAGTGTAGTTACCTATAATATGCACCGGTATGCATTATCGTCAGTCATTATTACAAATTAATGTATATTTCTCACAACATCTCCATCCAGCTCCTTTAATCATTGAAACACTAAAGTGTAATTGACAGCACCTTGAGACGGGTGGAAAGCAACTGCCACGGGCACAGCGTCTACTTTACTTGAAACAAAGACAGATGTTATAAAGGGTCTGTGCTCTGTAGATACTTACAGAGCACAGACCCAGACCCAGGATACTATGATCGCACGTCGTTCATAAAAAGTATTTTTCATCAGTATTATCAGACTTGTATGTTTTTTGTTAAAGAATTGGATTTATCTTTATATTACTTTTTAGGATCTAGCTAGCTTTATCTGAATTTTCGTTCCTCTGGGGGTTGAGTTGGGATTGCAGTCTGGCAGTCGCCCCCGTAAAGCCATGAACGGGCCACGTCCGTCTGTCGGTAAGTGGCTTGCAAACTTGAACTCTAAAGACAGATAGAGCCACTATACACCCTACCTTAGTACAAACTTTAGTATTATGTTATCTGTGGTATACTAGTTAGTTACCAATTGAGCAGTCCGACTGGGGAAGTACCTCCGCCGTACCGCGGCTATAAGATAAGATAAGATAAGATAAGATAAGATAAGATACACATGTCCATAGGCCACGGTAACCACTTTCCATCAGGTGGGCCGTATGCTTGTCTGCAACCTAAGTGGTATAAAAAAAGTATACCATAGGTGTACCCTTATAGGAATAATAAAAAATATCAAAATAGAATGCAAATTTTTTATTTTATAATTAAAATTGCAAACTGTGCTATAGCATATAATTTAATAAATCAGTGGCAATAACCCATAAAGTAGTAAAACAACGTCACAGCTCGTATAAAAATGTTATCACGTTCAATATCGACCGTACGAATGTACTAATCAATCCGCATACGATCCGGCTACACTTTCTGTAGATCAATTTTACATCCCTTTAAATTCATAAATTGACTACTACCTACCAAAAATATTTTTGAAGTTAAAAAATGGTATCAACAATTTTAGGTCAGATTTTACTAGTGAAAATAATTGCTGGGTTCTCACGTTTTGGCTGGTTAAAATTAATCTCTTAGGCAATTGATTACAGATCATATCGTTGATGAAATTCTAATAGAAATACTGAATTAATAAACACAATATTGATATACGCAAAATATTAGGTAGGTAATTTTAAATGTCTTGTGTTAAGACTAGCAACTGATATTGATTACATTATTATTCCAGCAAGTGTGGCCGTACCGCACTGTTACAATAATAAGGAAATACAATAAAGAGGTAAGTAGGTAGGACTAAATGTATTTTCGTGGGTGATTATGTAGGTACAGACTACAGTCCATCAAATCTAAGAGGTACCGTTTGACGTTTCATATTTTTCAAACCGAAACAACTTTGTTCATACGTACATTATTCAGTTTCGATAACCTTTTTCATAAAACCATGAATTTAGAAAGATTTCATTATTGTATCTAAAAATGTACAATTCTTAATATCTAAATGTAATTGAAAACTTTCAAACAAAGCAAAATAACACATATTTACACAGTAAATAATTTCTAATAGTTATATTCTTGACCGCATTACAAAGTTACGTAGTTAGGTCACTGCACGTAGTGTTGCGACTCTTCGGATACACTTGTATGCAAAAAAATCGTTTACATATACGAAAAATCGAATGTATTATTTACAAATTACACTTGACAACCAAACAAATATTTTTTCATGTGAATGGGATTTATCTCACATATTACGATTACATAACTAAATAGTTATGTAATCGTAAAATATGAGATAAAACCCATTCACCAAAAATACGTATTTATAAATCAAATATTATGGATATGTATTTCCAATTTTAAATTACGGTGTCATATTTTGGGGCAATTCAACTGGTGTGGAAAGCATTTTCATAGCCCAAAAGAAATGCGTAAGAGCTATATGTAAATTGAAATCTACTGATAGTTGTAAACCTAGTTTCATTGGACTACAGATTTTGACATTGCCATCTATATATATTTTGGAAACCGTGTTGTTCGTGAGGAAAAATATGCAGCTTTATAGAAATCTTAATAGTAAAAGACATAACATGAAGATATGTCTTCCAGCTAATGCAACCACATATCTTAACAGTAGTGTGTTCTGCATGGCTCCAAGGCTTTACAACCGACTACCAATTTCTATTTTGCATATCACAAACATAAATGAATTTAAACGTAGCCTTAAGAACCTTTTGCTGGAGAAATGTTATTATTCTGTTGAAGAGTACATAAATGACAAGTCATTGAAATAGATAAAATTGGTGTTTCACTGAAATTAAATTAATTGAGTTTACTAAATTGAACACGGATATCATTTGTTGCTATCATTATTTAATTAATAATTAATGTAATTGACATTTTCTAATTTGATTTTATTTTCATAATGTATTATTTCCTATTACTGACATACCTATTTTATTCTATTTTGATTATATGAAATCTTATTACAGTTGACATACGCATTTGATTTTATTTTGATTATGTGATATTTAGTTACTATTGACATAATGTACGTATCTCGAATGAACTGTAATGAAGTGTAGTATAAATGCATGTCCACTAATTATTTGTATGGCTCTAATTTGCATGCCGCAAGGCCAAATGTAGTGATACCTTTTTAACAAACATGTACCAACTTTCGACCTACATTTGCAAAATGAATAAATAAATAAAATAAAATAAAAAAAATATATTTGCTTCTTTAAAAAGTTGTCGAAAGCGATTTGTCGATTTTTGATTTTCGCGCCCAAATAAGTCGGGGTTTCTCGCGCTAACGCTGTCGAAATAGTAAATGGAGTCAGGGATAGTGTTTTTTACATTTATTTTTGTGTATGATAGTATGGGTTTGCATATTACAGAGAAATAAACAAATTTTTAACAAGCACATCCATTGATTTTACAATTACAATTTTTTCTTCTAAGTCTTATTTCTACGTCTAAAACTAATAAAAATAAGGTATGTAGAACCCATTCACAAAAATGTTGTTGCCTGATGTTATAAATTAACGACGTTACTGCGCGACCGCATAATGCACTGAATACACAGATACCCTAAAATAAATTAATTTAATTATTTTTAGGTCAATAGGCAAAATCGCAGGTGTCCAAGTCTCTACAATTTTATTTTTCTGGCAACACTGCCAACTACAAGCGCACGCGGTCCGCTCGGTCGGTTCGGCGTCAGCAGTCTCTCGCCATCTTGGAAGCTGACTGTGCGCGTACTTGCTTTCTCGTTTGTGTTTTACAATTTGTGACTTGGCTATTACTTTTCTGGACTGATCATTCTTTATCCGTTTACCTTGGCAATATTTATACTGGACTCCGAACTAAGCAAGTGTTTATTAATAATGTCGAAAAGAGGACGTACTTTGAACAGCCAGGCTCGTGAATTGGTGGTGAAATTACACGAGTATTTTGAGCGTGAATCTCAAAATGGTGGACTTCTACTGCCAGTTACACAAGTTCGGGATCGCGTCGGTGAAGCTCTCGGTATTGGTAGCCGCACCGTTGGCAAAATATTAAGTGAAAAATATGGGCCTTCGGGGAGTGACAGTAACGTACTTCACACACCGAAAAAACGAAAAAGAAATAAACCTGTGACAGGCATCGATGAATTCGATAGTCATGCTATTAGAAACCATATATACGGGTATTTTACAAGAGGCGAATTTCCAACATTGGCAAAGTTATGTGCAACTTTAAAAGATGCCGGGCTGTATAAGGGAAGCATAGAGTCGTTGAGAACGGTAATAACAGGAATTGGCTTCAGATACAAAAAAGTTGACAAACGAAAAATTGTTATGGAGCGACATGACATAATTATGCAGCGACTAACATTCCTGCGCGAAGTTAAACAAATTATAAACTGGGATAATGTAATATTTTTGGACGAAACTTGGCTAAATTCCAACCATTCTGTGCCGAAAACATGGACTGATGATTCTGAAGCTTCGTGCTCGAAGGTGCCGATAGGAAAAGGTGGACGCCTCATAATATGCCATGCTGGGTCAGCGTCTACAGGCTTCGTGGAAAACTCTTTATTAGCTTTCCAATCCAAAAGCACTAAAGAGTATCATGAAGAAATGGACGCAGTAAGGTTCCGAGAGTGGTTCTTAAATTTATTACAGAATATCCCTCCTAACAGCACAATTATAATGGATAATGCCCCATACCACTCTGTGCAAATTGATAAAGCACCTACGTCAGCCAATAAGAAAGCAGATTTGGTGGCATGGCTGCAAAGAAAAGGAGTGGATGCCGACATGTCACTATTAAAAGCTGAATTATTACAGTTAGTGAAATTGCATAAACCACCAAAACCGACATATGTAATTGACCAATTGGCCGAAGAGCACGGGCACAAAGTCATACGACTTCCTCCGTACCATTGCCAATATAATGCCATTGAACTGATTTGGGCCCAAGTTAAAGGTAATATTTTATAATATTATAATAATAACACGAGTACTTCTAACATTTATAATTTAAACAATGGTTTTCGTCTGCTATCAAATAGTTACATTATTGTTTTACAGGTTATGCAGCAAGACACAACACAAAACCACCCTTCAGTGTCAAGAAAATGGAAGGTTTATTAAAGGAAGCATGTGCCCAAGTTACACAGGAAGATTGGAGTAAAGTAGTACAAAAAACAAAGAAAATAATAATGGACGACTTCGAAAGAGACGTACACTTTGATAATGTAATGGGCAATCAACTGGTCATTAATTTAAATGACGATGATGACGAAGACGACGATACTAGTACTAGTAGTGAATAAAAAAATATCCTAAACATTTCTTTTATTTAATTATAACAATTGATTTCTTAAAATTCGGATATTATAGTAATCGATCTCTTAAAGTTCGGATATTATAGTAATCGATTTTTTCATCCCATCCCTATCATTCAATTGTCAGAACTGTCAAACGGTACTTCTTAGATTTGACGGACTGTAAGAACTAAGTGAGAATTAATTATA
Organism: Eilema griseolum; assembly: GCA_963662185.1. Lineage (NCBI taxonomy): Eukaryota > Metazoa > Arthropoda > Insecta > Lepidoptera > Erebidae > Eilema > Eilema griseolum. Next base: position 13,345,393 of record OY759232.1, on the reverse strand, counting down.
AGTGAACATGTATGAACAAACCAGGCAAACCAAGAATTTCTTATCGTATTCTCCATTAGAAGAATTTAGTACGTCATTAGATAATATCAACTTAATCTTGCATAAATAATCATATTCGATACTGTCACTTCTGTGATACGAATGACATTTTACCTGACTGACTTGAGAATTTGAATCCATGTTAGTAGATAAGATGGTTTTACTAACTCTGAAGGTCATCACAATTTCTACTCGCGATATTTCGATAAAACATACTGTACTGAGTGCCTAGCGAGAGTTTTTTCTCACACTCACCGGTGACAAGTAAACGTTGATTTGTTGACATAGAATTTAAATTTTTTTTTAAAACTGCCACCTGGCGACAACCTTGTGAAACACTATTTGTACATCAAATCACCGATTACCTACTCGTCACCGGTGAATGTGAGCAAATCCTCACACCAGGTAGGTACTCGATTTTATATTAACGGTTAACAGTTTAACAATATAATAATAATAATAAAATAATTCATAATTGCTTACCTATAATATGGCAATTAAATAAGGGTATATATTACTTATATCTTTGATAAAAATAAAAGAGAAGTTACAATGCTATTTAGGAGCTAACTTACATCTACACTCCTTTATATCATTTTGTAACTTGTGCATTTTATATAAACTTAGCGTTATATTATTATTGCTATATTATATAGTCTTAATTTGTTTCAATATGAATAATTTATCAATTACAATCACTTAAAATTTACAAGAACTGTGAGAGTGGCAGTTATTTTCAATCAAGTTTGACTGAAACTTCAAATTTATGAGAAGCTAGCCAAGATGAGATCAGGCCTGGGTATGTCTAGAAAGAGGGTTAGGCTGTCTTCACATCATAGTAACCGACCTCAATTAGAAGCAAAACTTAGTTTACTTACAATTATCAAAGTATTTAAAGGTCAATTGCCACTGAAAGAGCAGCTGCTGGTAACGTTTATTTTATCTTTTTGAGTCAAAATATCACAACTATTTCTAGTAACAAATTTCGGCCGCTTTCATTGGGAATTGACGTTAAACGGTTAAATCTAACTTGAATAGCAATGTTGTTAGTAAAGACATGTGTAGGTATACTAAACTTTATATGTAGAATAATAGAATATTAGTAGGTACTAACAATTCCAATAAATGAATATGTCTATAATAATTTGAATCAAAGCATACAAGTAAGCAATAATAAATGGATGCATTATACTTCTCAGAAGAAACAATACACGTGCTTTCGTAAAGGAATTTATGAATAAATTTTAGATAACTACATATTATCTAATGTTTATTATATGAGCGATTACTGGACAAAGATACTTTTGAACAAATATCACAATTGAACAAGGAACACAAGGCCCATATATGCAAATTAAGACTGGAAGGTATGTCTTTCTTTAATACAATCTCTTTGGTAATTATCCTGTGTAATGAATATAAAGGATACGCAGTTTCAGAAAAACTCAGCTACGATTATTCAAACAATGCAAGCAAATAAATAAGGCAATGATTTTTAATACTGTGGAGGCACGAGAAAGATATTCCTCTCTCTCTGTATAGCAATATGATCACGGTTGGCGAGCCGTGACGCAGACATTCGGATATATTGTACACGTCTAGCGAGAGAACTTCAATTACGCGATGCAGGATCGTTAGTTCCATAGTAGCTCAGCTTCGTTGTGCTAGATGGCGCTGTATACATGTGATATCTCCACAAACCTAAAATCGACAGGTTGGCATCATGTGTTTAATTTGCATATATGGACACAGTCTACCTAGTTTAATGACACATACAAATAACATACACAAGACCATGTAAACACTATAATATAATTGAAGAGCTAGCATCAAAACAGGCTATCGCATGTAACCAGTTACATGAACAAGTTTATTTATGTGAGCGAGCTCCTTAATTATTCAAATAAAGAACTAGCTTTGTTAAATGAATTTAAAAACACTAAATAAACTTGATGATCAAGTTTCAATACACTAACACCAAACTAGAAGGCACAATCTTTCAGATTGACTCAATATTTTATCACTTATTTATTATTAGAAATCACTAAAGTCACTTCTTACGTTTCACATAAGAATTTTTGTGATCTTTATTATAAATGTACAGTCAGCGAGAAAAGTAGCTTAAAAATTTCTAACCTATGAAAAATAATACTTAAATAAAACATGAAAATATATTTCTTAACTTTGAGTGTTATAAAAGTAATTCAATTATTGTAAAAAAGTTAATGTTAAGCAACTTTTATCGTTGCCTGCACGTATATCGACATTGAAAACAAAATGCACAAATATCGAATATACATATTCATATTCATCAACACACTAGTCAAGTAACAACTATGGCATTTCCAGTCTTCTTTACAGGAAAACTTTCCATTTATTTAGAAGTAGGTATACAAATTGGTTATAGACATAAAGGTATTAACACCTTAGAAATTTAGATATAGGAATTAAATGAGTTCCTTAATAACGTTAATTATGTTTTATTAGTCCCAAAAGATGATGGTAGATGCAGGAGTGAATTTAATAATGTATGAATTGACTTTGAAATTGGAATACAATCTAAAAAACCTCAATACAATTTAGTTATAATTATGTATAAGAAGCACCAAACTGCTTGACAATAGCTGGGCAAGACGGGTTTGCAAGAGGCTGTGTATTTGGTGAAAAGCGCGGGGCGAGACGACGGCCGCGGCAGGCGCGTCAATCAACCAGTCATAGATTACATTAAACCAATCACTCTCGCGTTTTATTTTTTGTATACTACTTAGGTGGCAGACAAGCACACGACCCACCTGATGTAAAGTGGTTACCGCTGCCTATGGACGTGTTGATCCATTGGTTGATCAAACCTTTTGTTGGTCCCTATAGCGTAGGTACTTGCACGAACCTTCCGAATTTTATTCAAGAATTTTGCCGGCACCTATAGTCAACAATAATATACCAAGATAAGTAGGTAGCTTTAACTAATACCAAATGCAATAGTGGTACTTATGTGCAATGGAAACATGTGGATTATATTCCTCACAAATAGAAACTCATAAATAAATATTTCAACTGTCATCACCTCACCCAGGCTTATAGAATTTTATATCTACACAATTTACACTTTTTACAATTTCTTTGTAACCTTAAACTAATGTCCTTTAAAGAAGCGGCATGAGCAATACTAAAATCTATTAATAATATAAATAATAAAAATTGTAATCAAAGTCTTGTTGTTTGACCCGATTCATAAGTATTATTTGATATAATGATCTTATTTTAGATGAGGTACTTATAGGGCATACTTTGTTCTTACACACTTCTTCTTCTTCTTCTGACACACTTGACTGTTTAGAGCATGTCCTGTTGCACTCGTATATATATATATGTTGAGTTAGGCAATGTAGCCTAGATGTGAGTAATGGGCTGTAAACGCCGCCAGGAGGCATATCTACCTCTATTTAACATACGATCATTGTGTATAATACAATTCTTTACATGAATTCAATATCAACACTGAAGTGATAAAGATTGTACTGTTCACAAAACTATTATCTTGTGCAATCTATGAGTCATAGAATGTGAATCCCGCGTGAAAAACAAGATCTAATATATTGATTGTAACTTTGGATGTTTGTTGATTAAATTCTTGTTACTTCAGTCGTTGTCTCCTGAAATAAACAATAAAAAAGATTATAATATTGAAAAATATCTACTTTACTATATTACTAACAAAAAGTTGATGGAAAATGTTGTTGATATTCATACTAGGTAGTCCATTGCCTTATAGTATTGTTGAGATGTTGTTTATAATATAATAATGAGTCTTGTTTGACTTGAGTCATGCATGATCAATTAGTATTCTCTACATTCTGTAAATAGGAAAACAATGTCAGAGTATCCTTATAGCAATGTTGTAATAATAATAACATTACAGCAAATTTCCCCCAGATACATCAGGTCTGGTGTCCTTAAACCACTTTTTAAAATCCTTCTAAGACCAGATAATATTGGTTAACAATAATATTAGAATATTCAGTTGGTAAATGTTTATTTATTCTTGACCATGGAGAGAGGCCCATGTACAGCAGTGAACTATGATAGGCTAATTAATTGATACTATTTGAGTTCATTGGTCCTGCAAGCTCTACAGGTCCTCAACCTCTTTCTGTCCTCTGTCCATTGTTCTGTAGATGAGCATACACAGGGAATATGTTGCAAACTTTCCTAGCCATCATAATACTATATAATCACCCCAAAAGTGTCTAATTTTTAAATTTCTTTAGTATGCATCTTTAAAACAATTCCAAAAATTAAGAAATATAATATTGTTAAGTAATAAATTATACACACCTTTTTTTTAGAAGGTATCATGCAACTATAACTTTGATCTTTCTTTCTATATTACTCCTACACATGGGGCAGCAGTCCATTTGTTGTTCTGAACATGGCAGACAAGTACACATGTGGCCACATGGAACAAATACCACTTCACTCTTAGAATCCATACAAATAACACACTCTGCTTCCGCATAATCATTGGTCTCAGTTACAGTTACTACCCCTGTGCAGATCTGTTCTTGTACTGTCTCAGATGGGGCACTTGGTTCAGATGGTATTTCAGAAACATCTGCTTCAAATTTGTAACTTTGACTTTTTGCTTCAATATAAGAATTGATTGCTCTAATAATGGCTTCTCTATCAGAAGTCAGTGAGACACCATTTAATTTCAGATTATGAACAGTAATATTCGACAAAGGTTCACCAGAGAATAAGAATTTCACTAAAAATGGCAAGCAATGAATAACACCTTCCTGTAATAGATGGTTTGCTAATGCGGGATCCAAACACTTGCCAATGTTTAGTAAATCTTTTGGAGCTGTATCTATTACTTTTTGATAATTTTTCAGCCAAAAGTCCTTGGTTTTGCTAGCCGCACTCTCTTCCATTTCTCTTAGAGTCTCAATCAGTTGTTTCTTCCTCTTAATACGTTGATCAAAAAGGTCATCCAAGAGACTAATTAGGTGCACTCTCTGTTGAAGCATCTCATTATTATTATAAGTAATTTCTAACTTTCTCTTTTCTTGTTCTATAACACTAAGTCGGGCTAAATGTGAAGATATTAATGCAATTTCTTGATTCAGACTCCAACTCTTTGCATCTACTTTCTCAATCAATGAACCAACCATAACCATTTGCACTCCCTGGTCTTCTAAAAGTTGTTCAACAAGCACTGTACGGGACTGATCTTTAGCATTTAATAAATCTGATACCTTTTCACTAACATGTAAGTCTTGTAAAAGAATGCTTTGTTTAATACTGCTTAAGCCTTCATCATAATATTTTTTGGAATGTTTCACTGTTCGGTCTTCTTCTAATAATGTTTCCATTGCTCGTAAAACATCAGCTTTCCTAATATTATCATAATTCTGTCGACTGATTTCAAGCAACCTATCATGTTCAGCTTGTTCATATGCAAGCTGCTGTTGTACAACCTCTGGCATCAAATTGTCAGACTGAATAAAGTTTTTAACTAAACATTCTATTTCCTGCTCATCTTCTTGTATAGCCTTGATTAAATTCTGTCTATCCATTTCTTTCACCATATGAACTTTTGCTATTTCATTATCTAGTTGGATTTGTTCTTGTAAAACTTTCTCTAAGAACTTTTCTCTTTGTTCTTTAGCTGCTCTATGCAATCTTTTTTCTTGCTCTGTTATAGCAGCTTCTTGTTCTTCCCATGTTATTGTGTTATGTCTTGCAAATGGATCTATGACTGAGTTTGGACTATGGACAATTGAATCACTCTCAGCAAGCATTGGTGGCTTATACTCTACATTCATTTTTTCACATAAATACTTCATAATCTCCATAGTACTTTGAGTGGCAACTTCTTGAGGAGGGAATACAAAGTTTTCACCATCAATCTGAAGTAATGATAGACTAGATGCAAAACATAGTTCTGTACAAAGTTCAGTTAAATCATTATTATCAGTTAGTTTCAGATGTCTCAGAAAATTCAACTTGCCCAGTGATGGTGTTAAACTTCTCAGCTTATTATTTGATACATCTAATATTTGTAATGACTGCATACATTGGATGCTGTCAGGCAGTATTTTAATGTGATTATTTTGAAGATATAACTCAGTCATATTAACCAAATACCTGACATCATTGGGTATTTGTGTAAATCTATTACTGCTTAAATTGAGGACCTTAACAAGGTATAAGTCAGACAACTGTCCTCCCTCCTCTAATGACTGTAAGCTGTTAATTTGCAAGTACAAATATTCTTTTCTGTACACTTTACATATTGAATAGGTTCCGGACGGTACATGGCGCAGCTGACATTCGGATAAATCGAAATATGGTTCTGGAGACTCTTTAGCAATATATAGTTTCCTCTCTAAATTTGCTCGTCCGTCATTGGCATTATCATTAGTATTATTGGATTTCCCAAACAACGACATAGTTGCTCGGTTGACGCACGACACAACACAGCCCATTAAATAAATATTTTTATTATTAAAGGCGCACTTACAAACGTCACCGTCCCTCGATATACATTGCGAATATTTTTGTCGTCTTATTTTAACACTTTAAATTATTTATATCTTCAACTGATTTCATTGAACTCGAAATACAATACTTTAATCAGTTGTATATTAAACCATCATAAAACCGAAAACGATTGTTGACAATTGATAATGTCTGACATATTGAATTGAAAACAATGACAAATGACAATGACATCAATCTGTCATATTGACAACCAATGCTGTTTAAAACGTTTCGTTCTAAAATTAAATTGATAACTTTTTAACTTGAAAATTGGCATCTCGCCATGTTAGTATTATTAATTTTATTTGACATAGTTGCAGTGTTTTTCTATAAAAATCCATTTATCTAAGAGCTGAACTGAAATAGATCGTGTGACGTGTCTCAACACACTTTATTTTCAGTATGCCGGGTGCCTCTACCTACGTCAATACAATCTAATAATACTCAAATAAAACTTGAAAATGTACATAATATATATATCTAACACCTACCTAATAACTTTGTACATAGATTATATACTTATTAATACTATTGAAGAAGAGTGCGGTATTTCAAGCCTGTCTTTTGTTTATGACACAGGTTCGTTGTAGGATATACCTACTTATTAGATGCTCTCGACTTATTGGAAAACTTAGAGTCCGCATCATCAGGTGTTCTGAAGTTATTATCCTTAGATCCTCTGCAGTTTGCACAGAGTCGTTGCTTATTTGACTGTATTCTACTGGCTCTGCAACGGCGAGCTCATTCAAGTAATCCCATCTACCATTTCACTTCCTAAATGGAATGCTCTACCCACACACTTGTTTCCATTTCCTTATAATTCGGATTCAAAGAATTTTATTTAAGAACATATACATATACATACATCATAATAGTTCGCTAAAAGTGATATACCGAAATATATGATTACCTACTTAAAGTAATATACATCACAGTGCTCAAGACGTCATTGTGAACAAACTGATTTTTTAAATAAAATTCATATCATTGACAGTTTAACATCATTTGGTAATCGTTTGAACAGCTGAACCCCCTCAAATAGTATACATAGTTCTTTTCCCATAGTTTGCTGTCTAATGCTCATAAGATTGTACTGGTTCCAAGTCAATTTATCATCCAACTACGGACTGTGATAATTTTCATGATTTGATCGACTTATAAGGTCATTGTTTATTAAAAGAGGTTTAAAATCTGGAATTTGTTTATTTTGGCTGCAAAAATTCCGAGTTCTTTAAGTGGTGTGTGAAAAAGCATCTGTCAATCGAGGCCGTCAAGGTAAGGAGCACCATTTTAATTTTAGGATCAAGAGCATATGGAATGGTTGCCCGCATCTTCTGCACTTCACCGTCTGTTATCATCCAGGGTGCAGTCAATTGATGGACTGAATGTAAAAACGCTTCGTTAATACTAGGTCATTACCTACGAAATTGTCATTATGTATGAAAAAAATTAAACGATCTTTTTCATATATTCTTTATTTGTATTATCGAAGTAATTACCCATGCAATCAATGTATCTCTGCCAATGCAGCATCAGTTTATTGATGCCCTTCTTAAAGAAATCAGCTGGACGGGAGGCAACAAATTCCTCAAAGGCATTTTGTACTGCCTTTCGGGTATTGAATTTCTTTCCCGCCAAAAAATTATCCAAATTCTGGTAAAAGTAGTAATCAGTAGGTGCAAGATCTGGTAAGTATGGTGGATGACGCGAGAGCTTACAATCCTAGTTCTTGCAACTCGGAGACCGTCCGCACATTGTCATGCAGGAGCAGCGGAGATGAGCGATTGACCAATGCTGGTTGGAGTGTGTCAGCTTCTCCATCATAGTGTTCAGTTCTTCACAGTACACATCTGCAGTACCTAATACTCACCCCGTTTGGTAAGAAGCTGTGATGAATCACACCGGCGCTAGACCACCAAACAGTGACCATCACTTTTCTAGGGGTAAGTTTTCGTTTAGGACATAGTTTAGGTGCTAAACCAGAATCCAACCAACTTGCTGACTTTTTTTTTCAAACAGAATCCATTTTTCATCTATTTTTTATGCTACTCAGGTTAATTATAACTTTTTTATACCGTTTAGGTGGCAGACAAACACACGGCCCACCTGATGGAATGTGGTCACCGTGACCTATGTACGCGTGCAAAACCAAGAGAGTCGTACTCGCGCTGCCAACCCTGGTAGCATTGAGAGTTTCTGTGCCGTCAGTGTAAATGCAAAGCAGGATAAGCTTTTGGTCTTTCCACTGACAGCACAAAAACCCTCTAGTGAGCTCTGGCTACCCTACTCACCGCCGGGAACACAACAAGAAGCTATTATGGCCGCGATATTCTGTAGGGCGGAGGTACTTCCCCAGTCAGACTGCTCAATTGGACGGAAATACCGTCTTGTCCTACCTCCTAACAATGCGTTTCAAAATTCTTTCATTTGTGTGTTTATTGAGCAATGCAAAGCATGTCTCGACGCGTAGGTACTTCGCGCTGGCGATCATTGAGTTCGTGGGGGCACCCATTTGTCAAGCTTTTTTACCTTGCCAATATGACGCAAATGGACCAATATTGTTCTGACGCTAACGTCGAAAGCTGCTGCTAATTCAGCCGTAGATTGTGTATCATCGGCTTCCAAAATCGCCTTTAATTCGTCATTATCGACTAAAGCCTTCGGACGACCGCGAGGTTCTAGCCGTGATCGTCTAGTGGTTAGGACCCTCCGTTGTGGCCGTAGTAACCCAGGTTCGAATCCTGGTCACGGCAATGATTTCACTGTCACGGCGGAACTAATTTTTCGTCGAAATTTCCAGAACGTAAGCGATCAAACCAATAAAAGGCGGTGCGTTGGTTTGTAGTTTTAGCTCCGTAAATTATATAGTTAGTAGTTAGTAGGTATATTATAAATTTTTAACGTATCCATGATGACGAAAAGATTGAAATGCAATGAAAACGTAACACTAATCAATAATGAAATGACTACTTTTGGAAATTCAATTCCATGTTTTTAAAATAAAATGAATTTGAAATTAGAATTCTTGGCCAAACAAAAATTATCTTGATTTGAAATGGCCAGTACTGCAGAGAGCAATTACGTGGGTAAAGACCTTTGATATTGAACTTTTTGGTGCTATGGTGCTATCACAGATAATATAATATAATTTTTATCGTGCTATGCGCTATGCAACTTTTGTCGTTATACCTGCAGTCACTGCATAGCTTCAGAAATATAGACATTAAAACTAAACCTTTTTATCCAAAAAGGAAAAAATATACACACGTCGCAATCATCGGTACCATACATGGAAACATTATAATAAAATACGAGTACCTACATATCTACCTAAACCTCAGTAATAGATACCGTTGCGTACATAATCAGGGATGTATTTAGGCGGCCAGCTGCAACGTGCACATGTCCTGCACACTAATATTTATTAACGTCTTAGGTACCTACAGTACTGCCAGCTGATTGCTGTACGTAGAAATATACATACATTTTATTCCCACACGTCGTAAATATAGCTTTAAAACTTTTTGTGTCGTGACTTTTTCTAGGTACCTACCACAAACAATTTTCCCAAGTAGGAATCGAACCAAATCAACAAAAACTCGACACAGCGAACTAGTGGTCTTGGGCCTTGAGGTGAAGGCCCCTGCAGGAGGTAGATACTCGACACAGAGTCACTTTACCAATTCCGTAATAAGTGTACCTAGACAATAGTGAAATTTATTTCAAATAATTAGGTAAATATTTTGAATTTCAACCTTGAATTTCATTTGAAAATCATAACCAAAGCTTATTTGCTAATGTGAATGCCCTCTTTGCCTATGCTCTGTCCACATTATTTAGTATCAATAAAGCAAAAATGAAAAATAAGGAATTTGCTAATTTAAATAAATTGTTTGTGGGTTTATTTACTTATCTACAATGAACTTAAAACTTATCAGAGCATAATAGCGGCTAAGATTATGTAGACAAGACTGGTATAAAGGGGGAGGTACCTATCTACAAGTATAATTTATACAAATAATAAAATTTAAGTGTAAACAGACACTTAACTTTTAATTGTCGGTAGAGTGTTAAAATAAAATCTTTAAATAAATGTTTTTTTTTTAAATTGTCTTTATCGATCTTTCTATCTGTTTCTTCCAGTTAATATTCGAAATGACTGACCCAACTTCATAATAAAAATAGATAGCTGATGTTAGGATAATTAAATTAAATTAGGATATAGAAATAGGGCTCTGCGAAAAAAAATACAGCTGAAATAAAATGTGGTTGCATTATTCAAACAATTTAATATATCTATATAAATAAAATAACAATTATGTTTGTCCGCGCAGCACTTGAAAACGGATTTGGCTTATTTCTTTTTTGATGTTGTGTACCCGAGCCTACTGGTAAGGAATCACTTCTTTACATGCCTACTACTAGACTTGCTGAACAGAACAAAAATTGGTATCACGAAAGATCACAATCCAACCACTCACTTTTTGTATTTGTCATACGTGATGACATTACAAAAAGGCATCTTATGCATTATACCTACATACAAATATGCATGGAGTTCAGGAAGGCTACACAATACATTAACTCATTCATTTAGTCTCTGCGTACAAATACAAAATTCATTTCCAACTCACCATCACACAAACTATGATGCATTTTTTATTCTAAACAGCTTGTCTAGTACGCATAGAAGTTAATGCCTATAAGTGACTATTGTCAATACACAATATTTTATTCTCATCGTTATGCAAGCCAGTATAGCTGTCTCACTGCAATGCTTTCAATAGTATGTTCTAACAGTCTCATCATCCCGATCGTCTCCTTTTGAATAAAGCTTCGATCGACCGAAGTATCGTTGCCTATTATCATTGGTGGGGTTATTTTTGAATGGTGTGAACTGCTGAAACCATCCATCGTGATTGATAAGTGATTTATCCTCATCCCGATTTAGGAAAAAGTTTTTTTCATACAAATTTTCTCCTAGGTAGTCCATGTTAAATTTATATAAAAATTTATCATGTTCGTCTCTATAATGAGGTACTGTAATTGCTAGTTTTTTACTTTTCTTTTCCTCAGGTTCATAATAAGACCCGTCATTAGCAATGTTTGAAACAAAATCGTCATATAAATTTCCAGCCACCTTTGCTGTTTCCCCTTTCGACATTCGATCTTTGATGTGTTCCATAGCAGAGAGGTCCTTCTCTTTTCCTACTTTTCCATGATTTTCATGTTCAGTATATCGGCCATCCATTTGGTAAATTCGCAAATCTGGAGTCTGGGAAGGATATACATGAGTTTTAATAATGCCAGTCAGCCGGTCCAATGCTTCTGTTATGTCCGGATTTTGTTCACCATGAGGTTTTGATGTTTCTGTAGGCGAATCCATATTATTATTAACTTTACTAGGTTTATTCTCATAATAGTCAGGCTCTTTGTATCCTCCTGTAAGCAGTGGTATAGGAGGCTTATAAGAATATTCCTTATTCTTATCCGTGCTAAAGTTTTCATTTTCTGCCGTCATCGACAGGATTAGTGGACGTTTACTAAAATATTCAAATCCATGGGTACTTGGGACGTCAGCTAATTTATATGTTTCGGCTTCTGGTGATACTTTAAAAGCCACAGTCATGCCTTTATGGTATCCTAAGCCATGGCCTTCAAATGGTTTGTTCTTAACTTTCTTCTTTTTATTTTTTTCCGTAGAGGTTTCAATCAATTGTCCATTATCTAGATCATTATTACAGTACATTATGTTCAATTTTTTCGTATCCTTATCAGATAATCCTACTCTTTGCCCTATCTGAGCACCTTGCTGTAATAAAAATAAATAGCTCAGAATAATATGTTAGCTTAAATTAGTGTTACTTAGAATAGTACGTTATCTTAATCAGTATTATGTGGGAGTACCTACCGTAGCTACAAAGATATATTATGTCTCTGCATACGTGTTGCAAGAATTTAATTATATTATATGTGGTGTTGCTTAGAATACCCCCATGGATTTTTAGACGGAAGGGCTTGCAATATTTTAAGGACTAGTAATGTAATAGCGCGAATCGATGTCTGCGAACCCCACCGGCTAACTTACAGTACAGACGCAGGGCTTTCTCTTGAAATTAGGTAGTCTGATGATATCCACCTCCGTAAAAAACTAAATAATAAAAGGAGGACGGAAATTGACGAGTAAGAGGCTATAATTGCATCCAGGCGTAATTAGGGCGCGCGGTAATGTATTATTATAATTTTTTTATTGTATGGTGTATCGTAGGCACTACGATCGTTTTCCTATTACCTATGTACTTCTTCAAACCCTGTGAATATTTTAATGATGGATAACTTTTGATGGACATAATTTTGATAAAATAATCCAAAATGAAAATGTAGAGTCAGACACAATCATATGGAGATATAAGAAAGTTCTGAATTAACAGATGAATTTAAAAGTATGGCGGTAATTATAATCTGGTGTTACCTGTTTTGGCACAATCGTGGCCTTGCCATTGATGGAGAAAGCATTTCCGCTATAATGCAAGACACTGTCGTAGTCGTATCCTACGCCAAAGTCTGACACAGCGAACATGTTGTATTTTCGAAAGTTATGCTTTGACGCTGGAACCAAACAAATATCGAATAAATATGCAAAACTATGAGCAATCTTACGATTGATTTCATCGCAACAAAAATGTGTTATGACTTTTGTTTGTATACATACAAAGATTACAAAGTCACATAACTTTCAAAAGAAATCGAAATTTTACTTCACACAATGTTTATTGCCTGATAGGTGATGGGTTAATTTATATTCGCATTGTGTAGCGCTAGCGTGAGGAGGCGGTCGTTAACACTGCTTAGCTGCTTTGTAAAAATAATAAAACTATTTGCGAAACCTTACATTTTAAAATATTATCCCAAATAATATCAACATAATCGTCTCTATCGGGACTACTCTGCATGTGGTAAAATCCGAGAGTATGAAGCATTTCGTGTACGACGGTACCATGACGGAAGCAGCCAAGTCCAACAGGGTGTCGACTATGCAAGTTCAAGGCCTGATAACCACCTTGGTAACCAACTTGCGAGAAACAGCCTTTTCGGTTGCCCTGAAAAGTTTCAGAACATATTAGTATTGAAAATATTACCTAAACTGTTATTTATGATTGAGACTGATGAAAAGTTTTCCATTTCCGTCCCCGTCGGCCATTTGAGGTGGTTATGTCGGACTCGGCGCGAATGAAACGAAAAAGATTAGTAAATTTTTGAAAACCCGTGGAAAGCCTCCATGCAGCCCTCTACAGAACCGCTTTCTCCCCGGCTGGCACAAGGTCAGTCGAAGTGCGAGGAAATTTCCTTATTGAGTAACCTTAAACCCCGGTAATTGAGACTGGGAGGTTTTATGCGATTCAAGTCCAACATAACCATCCCTTATAGGCGACAGTGGTCCTCATGAAAAAACAGACCGGGACAGAGCACGAAGAGAATGTACTTACTATATTTATAATTTGTAGTACGATTATAATATCATTGTAACTATCTATCTATAGTCTGAATCTCCTTACATATTAATTTCTGAACTAATTACGGAAATTAAAAAAGACATCTAAATCTTATCATTATGGAATTCACATGTGATGTTTAAAAACTGTCACCTACGCGGATGAAATCGCGAGTAAAAGCTAACTTAAGTTGTTCCAACAAACCTGTATAACAACTGCATCAGGATCTCCGTTTCTGTACGGGCGGAACTTGACACATGATACTCGTGCTATATCATCTATTCCGTTCAGAATAGCTTGCACTTGGTCAAGAGCTGAAAATACACAAGTTCATTATTGTAGGTCCATTACAGTTACTAATTAATGTCAGTTTGGAATATTATGGATAGATCACTACTCTACGACATGCTACACAGCACGACATAGTACCAAATGATCCAATGTAAGCGTGGCTTGATTGGGTTGTGTTATTGGTTCTAGAATGCCGATAAACATACCTCCTTATATCAGTATCAGAATAAACGGGATATTTACCATGTTTCATTATTTTGAGTTTCCGATACTGATGTCAGTGACCATGATAGTTTAAATACCTATATACCTCCTTATACTCTATTTGGTTAGGTACTTAACCAAAGGTAAACCAACTTTTTGTATGTAGCTACTTTTTATACAACACATACAAATAACCTAGGCTAATTTACTGGCTAACTAGTGGCCCGACTCCGATTTTTAGACTTTAAACTTAGTTTCTAAATAAAAAATGATTTTTAAATGGAGTTTTGAAATAAAAAGCCTGGCAAGTGCGAGTTGAACTCGCGCACTAAGGGTTCTGTACAAACTTGAAGTTATTATTTTATCGTATGTATTTCGAGTGTACACAATCCGGAGGATCATGCGAATGGTGCTTTTTACTTGCTTTTTACATATTCGAGTCATAAGGTCTGTAACCTAACCTAACCTTACAATTTCCAAATTTGAAATATTGGACAGCTACTTATAAGTACTTCGACAAATTTTTAAAATAGGTCATATACATTTAGGTACAGAGCGCTTGCCGAAGAAAAAAAATCTAATTTAGTTCTTATTAATTTTCAAATATGGAATGGTCGAAGAAGGAAGATGGAGTGTTGCATTTTGCTATATGAACGCCGGTATTGTATCCTTTGATTGCATTGACGTAGATGTTTGACTTTTTCACAGCTTCGTGGTATTGCAGACCTGAGAATTTGGTATCAATTACAACTTGATACCTTGACGCATTCCTGAGAAAAAGGTCTTGACAGACGGACAACGAAGTGTACCTCTATAAGGGTTCCGATTTTTTCCTTATGAGGTACGGAACCCTAAAAATTATTAAAAGACACATCTAGATTTTTAATAACCTTTTGTTAAGTACCTATCTAAATGGAGGATAGATACCTACATTTTTGTACCTAAATCTAAATACATTGTTATATTTTGCTGGAAATACAATTATTTTTGGAAATACACTTCTGACTGCGAGAGCAATCGAACTGAGTCGACAGCTCTACCGCTACGAAAAAAGTGATATGAAGTAGTTTTAAACACCAAAAAACTGTATTAAAGTAAAATGATGTGATTAATATCTAGTACCTATACTCACAGAAATGTTCAACTTGAATGGCAAAGATAACTTCGTTGTTAGGCCATCTTTTAGCACCATCTATAACACCATTCCGCGCTAATCCTTGCTCCTGTGCTACATTTTGAACGAGAAGTTTCCTCTGGTACTCGTTTAGAATCAGATCACCTTCAAATTTTCCACTTTCTTCCCAGGCATTATCAGAGATGACTTCACCAACACGGTGATCATCGAAATCAGCGGTCCCTTCTGAGAATTCAAAAAGAAACATAACATATAATAATAATAATAATAATAATAATTTATTGCTTACATAAAATGGTTACAAACATGTCACAGCATACAAAGCTAAAACTAAAATACACAACATAGTTCAGCATTTAGTGCAAGAGTGTTATCCATGTATTATTGGAATGCAATTACAAAAGATATAAAAAAATAGCTCAGTTTCTAATATAATATTAGTAGCTAATTGTAGCAACTGCTGCTGAGCTAGGCTTGAAGCCTGTATTTCAGCAGACAGCGCCTCCTCCCGATAGTTTTATCAATAGTAATTAGTATTTTATTACATTTCTAGGTGTGTTGGAAACAAATTTAATCTCGAAAAAATAAGCAATATAATAATCAAGTTGTGCATTCAGAAATGTACGGAAGTGTGTGCGTGTGGGTGTGCGTGTGTGTGTGTGTGTGTATGTGTGTGTGTGTGTGTGTGTGTGTGTGTGTGTGTTTGTGTATGTGTATGTGTATAATCAGTGTATTGCGTTCAATGTCTTTTTTTTTTAATAATATTAATACCGAATTTACTAATATTTCTCCTAATCCCTTCAGCTAAGCTAAATTGCTTGCGTTAATAGTGGTGTTAGGTTTATTGGCAAAAAAAATTAGTACCTACTTATTGACTCATGAACATATTTAATTAGTACCTACTTATGAAACCACAAAATTTGATTCTCAAATATCTGACTGATAATTTAATAAAAGCAGATAAAACAACCTTTCTAGGTATAGTTATTGACCAGAATCTAAACTGGAAGGCACACATAGAAAAAGTTTGTAATAAAATAAATAAATTTGTTTACGTTCTGGCTAAACTTAGAAATACTTCAAACCCCGAATCGGTAGCCATGGCCTACCACGGCTACGTCGCCTCAGTTTTGAACTATGGTCTAATGATTTGGGGCAACTCCACGGACGTGAATAGAGTCTTCATTGCCCAAAAAAAGTGTCTTAGAGCTATGTGTGGAGCTACACCATGGCATTCGGGTAGGCCTCTTTTCTCACAATTGAATATCCTTACCCTTCCTTGCATGTACATTTACGAAGTTGCGAAGTTTGTTAGGCAATATCCGAGTTTCTTTTCGAAGGCACGTGAGGTTTATTCTAGGAGCACCAGAAATCAGGATAGAATTGTTTTACCCAGAGTTCCGAATACAGCTTTATACCTAAAAAACTGTTTTGCGATGTGTGGTAATATTTATAATGCTATACCGAAAAATTTCAAGCAACTGCCAACCTCTAAATTCCTGAAAGAATTGAAAGCATGGCTCCTAAAAAAATGCTTTTATACTATAGAGGAATTCGAAAAGTGTAAGGGTAAACTATGAGTATTTTTAGCACATTATTGAGTCAACCCATTTACGACATTATTAATTTAACATGTCAATATATTGCATATTGACATGTACCATTCTTCACTATTTTAATGACTTGTTTGTTTCATTTTATGTTTAGACATTATTTTTGTGAATATTATTTAGAATTTCAATTGACTTATAGGACATGTGCTGAACTAATGTTATTTAATTATTGTATTCGTAATGATGTGTAATTAAATATTTGCATGCCATAAAATGGTAAATGTGCCGCACAAAACTATTGGACCTGACATCTTTGTAACCACATTTGGGCAAATAAATGAATTTGAATTTGAATATTGTAGCATTTTTTACCAACAGATTTTCCCAAAATCTAAAAAGGGTAGGTAATCTCCTAGGAACGAATTAAACGGTTAAGATAATTACCTGCTTTTACTGCTCCATTTAAAAAATACATTCTGTATAATATTTAATAATGAATGAAGCTGATATCACGATATTAATACATACATAGAAACACCTTTTTTTTGTTGTAATAAATAATATTTCAGTGTATAGTCAGAAAATCTCTGTTCTTACAAGGTCGGCCCTTGGTGTTACACACGTAGGTACATAGGGCACGGCAACCACTTTCCATCAGGTCGGCCGTGTGCTTGTCTGCCACCTAAGTTGTATAAAAAAAGTGTATAATAAATGGTTTCTTTCTTTAATTCGGTCAGTCACACCTTTTTCCTAGAGCTAGCAGAGAGAGATAAGTTTCCACTTACTACGAACCTGGCATACATATTTCGATATTAATAAATCATTTTATTGATGGCGACCAGGCCCAATTTGTTAGTAACATTGTATCCCGATATTTATTGACTGTCTAACCCTAATGATGTACCTAATGTTAATGATATGTACCTATCTATCTTCAGAATTATAACGTAAATACATTTAAGTATGTATTTAACGGTTCTATATTAAACGGTTCGCTGCCGTCACCGTCGCCGCGTCGGTAGGAGCAACGCATACATAAAAGCATAAAGCCTTTGTGGTAGGTTCATGAGAGTGACGACCATGCATAGGATATCGTTGGTCCAGTTCAAACTTGAACTTCTCGTTGGATGATGTCAAATCTAGTGATTTTAGTATTCTGTAGCTGTATGTGACAATCATTAGTTTCCGGCTGGTTTCATTTAGTGCAACAATCCAGCATGGGTGCAACGACATCACGTATCTACCAGCATGCAAACATTAAGCTAGCACTGTGTTCTACAGTTCATAGCACTTGTAGTGTAGCGCGGACCACCAATTAGTGCTAGTCAGCTTATTTAGAACCATGTCTGCTGCGTCCAGGGTAACTCTCAAAATTTTAGGGTACTTACAAATAACAGCACCGGTACATTGTAGGGTTATTGGTAGTTGTTACCTATTCTATGCTGACACTCATTTCTGAGACTTCACCAAGTCATATTTACGTGTTCTACGTAAAAAATAGGTAACTTTTTAATCAAATTGAAACGATATAAGAATTGTAGAGTCTAGCCTAATTCGATGTTAATTAGCGTATTATTAGCTAAAATATCGGTAGGTACTTAGGTCGAATGGCGAAACCACTGATTACGACACTGCAAGGCACACTACGTTGTTTATATTTGTAATCATTGTTATTGTCAGCTATCTAGGGGCATTTCTCTTTGTTTACCCGACTACGGCGATCACAAAGGAAGGTTATTAGCTTTTTTATCCGACTACGGCGAAGCCAAAGGAGGGTTATGATGTTGACAGGCTATGTATGTATGTCTGTTCCCTCATAGCTCATTGGAACTTTACAAATGAAGTGTCATTAGTAATATTTTTAACCCCCGACGCAAAAAGATGGGGTGTTATAAGTTTGACGTGTCTGTGTGTGTCTGTCTGTGGCATCGTAGCTCTTGAACGGATGAACCGATTTGAAAGATATATTAGTCGGGAGTGTTCTTAGCTATGTTTGAAAAACTTGGTCCAATATGGCCGCCACTACAAAATGACGGAGTGCATATTTTTTCTCAACTCCCTCTATATGGGTATTAAATGAAAGGACTTGACTAGTAGATCAGTTTAAAAAGTTTAAAATGAAAATTTAAAAAGCCCCCGTCACAATTAACCAAGAAGTTGAAAATAAATTGTGTTTTCTAGCCACACACACACACACACACACACACACACAAAGGCACGACAAACTTATAACACAAAGTCTTTTTTGTGTCGGGGGTTAATTATAACTTTTTTTTATACCGCTTACGTGGCAGACAAATACACGGCCCACCTGATGGAAAGTGGCTACCGTGGCCTATGAACGTGTGCAAAACCAAGGGAGTCACGAGCTACAGCTCGTATGGCACAAACATAAAGTCAGTGTAAAAAACAAACCACTAAAAGCACAAAATTATTATGGCCGCGGTATTATGTAGGGCGGAGGTACTTCCCCAATCGGACTGCTCAATTGGACGAAAATACCGTTGTGTCCTACCTCCGTTTAACTAAATTAACTTATAACACCCTGTCGTTTTTGCGACAGGGGTTAAAAAGAATTGAACAAGAAAATATCAATGATAGTCATGTTCATATATGCCTTACTTAGTTTTACAAAACAATTAATTTTAGAGAAAGGTGATTTGATAATTTCTTGTTTAATTTTTTTAAGGCATGTTTTTTCAGTACTTGGACTTTAATTTTTAAACATATTTATGATAAGATAGGTGCCCAGTTAAGCAATGTTTCATTCTATCTTTCACATTCAGCCTTCTTCTCTGGTAAGAGATCATTGACAGAGATGTCCAATACCGTACCTAGGTCACAGTCACAACCCCTGAGTCACAATAGACAAGGTCTAGGTGGAGGTTTCGGATACAATCTTGCACCATTCGATCCTCCCTAACTTATTCATTACATAATTACCAAGATATAGTCGATCGTGACTTTTGTTTTTTTTTACCACTTAGGTGGCAGACAAGCACACGGCCCACCTGATGGGAAGTGGTTACCGTGGCCTATGGACTCGTGCAACACCAGGGGCGCCACACTCGCGCTGCCGACCCTGAAGAAACCTCCTAATGCCCCTTTTGAAGAACCCCATATTGTAGGCGCATGGGAAGTTGCGGGCAGGGAGTTCATTCCACAACCTGAGTGTGCGTGGGATGAAGTTTCTTTCATACCGCACAGTGCGTACCGTCTCAGGTTGCAATGTGTGGGGATGAACTCCCTGCCTACGGCGAGCGGTGCGGTGCGGTGGTGACTCCCCATTAAGAATAAATTTTTGCTAGATTTTTATAACACTAAAGTGTACCGCACTTTAGTCAGTTTTATTTAGCTTTAATACTTCTGATTTCAAAGTGATTTGATCTCTTCATGGGACAGCTGTGCTTTATGCAGGGGCAGGTATCAGGAGGGTTTCCTATAACCTTCCAGTTTTTTTAATTAATCTTAAAGTGTCAGTTTATTAAATCTCCTAATTTTTAAACAATCAATCAGCCCACTGCAGTTCACTGCTGGATATAGCCTCTCACAATGTGCACCATTTCGTCCGGTCCTCCTCCTTCCAAATGGGTAAAGTCCAAGTTTAGCCATTTGCAAATAACTTTCCTTTAGGTACCTACTAATGAAGTAAGCAACCGACAGTAGGTAGTCTTAACTTACTGTTAATTATATTTGTTGGGTACCTACTCATTATTTACAAAGATCACTTCCTGTATAATAAGAGATGTATGAGGAAAATGGCGATGGTTTTCTCAAAAACGAAATCAGTCGCAATTTATGACATAAGTAGATCAATTTTAATTAACATAACGGTCGATGACTAAGTTCGATTTCTATTTATTTGATAAAACTTATTAAGTATTTTTGTATCTGTTATGAATTTTAAATAGAAGTAGAAACAAAAATATTAAAAATATTCACAACAACATTTATCTGTTGACACTTTATTCATAAATAGTTATGTGAATCACTTACGTTTTAACGATGGAGTTAACTGGGACGTCTTCGCAAGGAAATCCTCAAAGTCCTCTAACTCATTATATGACATTGCAAAACACTTGACCGCACAAAAAACCATTACAACAATTGACAACTTTATCCACCCCATTGCAATCTGGTAATCCTTAGTTTATTGCTTTTCTTATTAAAAGCATGTAAGATTATTATTTTATTCCTTCTCGCTTAACTTACACGGCTTCTTGGAAAAAAGTGTGACATATTAACGGTAAAACTGTTTTATGAATGTTTTTCAATTTACGTTATTGGCGATTAGTCCAATACCGCACGATTTTTTGTGTACAACAAAAGCCACAATGGTGGGGCGAAGTTTAATATAGCTTCGGATACGACCATTTCACAAGGTGTTAGGCCGCAACTGCGCTGGCGCCGCTTGCGACAGTCCGCGCTGCTGGAGACAGTGCCTCACCACCACCCATAACTCGTGCAACACTATGTTGCTAAATTTGTTGGCTCCAGTTATTTTACGTTAGTGTCCTCCAACAATAACAAACTTGTAATTTTTGTAATCGAAATAGTAAAGGGAAAGCTATAGTTGTCCGTGGCGGTGAAACTATTGAAATCGCATAATCCTACCTTGGTACCAATCATTAAAATGACATTACTGACATGACAAAATATGATTAAACTAATCGGCGTAACATTCGTCTATGAATGCGTCTACTTGAGAAATAGGCTTGCTTGATTTTGAAAGAGAACTTAGATAACGCTAGAGAATAGCTACCTACTCAAAAAATAGTTATTGAGCATTTCATGAAACTCGACCACACACTGCGGATGTAGATTAATTATGACTTGAATGACGACCCTTCCAACTTAAGAGCCTCATCTTTTGACTCTTAATTCAAACTGATATAGAATTAGATAATAATTGATAAGTAATTCGGGAACTACAAAAAAAGCGCCTGGAACTTTCAATCAAAATATGTTCTTAATTCTGAGTAGGTAACTTTGCATCATAACTTTTGTTTAATATAGCTACAAAAACACAATAACTAACTTTCTGTAGAATTGGAAATTTTACGTCGCACTAAATGTTTATCACCTAGATACCTAAGTGTCTAATAGATTGATTTATATTCTTATTGTGTAACGTTCAACTGTGGCAGTAGTTGCTAACATTAATCTGTTACTTTGCAATAAAAAACGGAAAGTATAGATAATATTTGTGCAATCAATTACGACGTGCGAAAGCTTTAGTACCTACCTAGTTAGGTATGTGTTACTGTCCTGTGTGGAGTTAAGCTATGTATTTATACAATGGCGACATCGTAGCATCAATTGATTCTGGATGTTATTTTTGAGGCCGCTAAGGTGCACTTTGCAATAAATATAGAAAATCAGGAAGCGCTAATAATATTTATAGGCAATTGTAAGAATATAAAGGAATACGATTACAAACATTACGTGCACTATAATCAATTGCAAAGTTATTGTGCCTGACTTTAAATTACTTACATCATCTGAGTTTATATATAAATCGACGGTTGAAAAGCAAAACAGTGTAAGCGGTAACGAATAATAAAAAAAGAATTTCGCAAACTACTTTCTGAACATCATCATGTGCGTCATCCTGATATCCCAGTTGCGTCTAAAGTTTGACATGATCATTGGTTTACTCCTTTCAGCTTTTCAACTTTCAACCAGCGTTGATACCATAACTTTGTATCAAGGTGTCACCATTATATTTATACTATTACTATAAAGAGTTTGTTTGAACGCGCTAATCTCAGGAACTATGGGTTCGAATTGAAAAAAAAACTTTTTCTGTTGAATAGTCCATTTATCGAAGGAGTTTATAGGCTATATAATATCAAGCTACTACAAAAAGGAGCAGAGCAGTGATTATCAATGTCAACATATTCGGCAGATTTCCATTCATCTATTGAATATGAAAGATTTGTATTTTTGTTTTCGAATAAACTCACAAACTACTACTTACACTGATTTCAAAAAATATTTTACCATAAGAAAGCTGCATTCTCACTGACTAATATAGGCTTTATTATATTTTCAAAACAAAAATAGGGATCCTTACTAAAACACCAAGGTGTAAAAAAAGATCTAAAAAATTCCTTACGCCATGTACACCCTGCCGAACCAGCTATACCATTAGTCAGTACCATTGATTAAAATATAGGTTACATAAGAAATAAAATAAAGTAGTGTACCATCAGATTTTATTTTTTTAATTAAGTAACATCGAGGGTAACACTTGTATTTATTTCCCGGGTACAGTGCCATTTGTAAATGGTCAAAGTGGTCCAGCATGATATTCGGGATATTTTGGTATCATTTGTACAATCAATTGTACTAGTGGGATAAATCAGTGTCAATTGTATGGTTATATGGTACTGACTAATAGTACAGGTGGTTTGGTGTGATCAATAGGTAGTTTTCACAGCGTATGCCCCGCCTATAAAACAATAGTTATTTGTCCAACAAGAGAGCAAAATTGTTTTTTGCTGCAAGTGCTGATTTTGAGTTCAGACTAAGCGAAGGCATCACGAGCGAAGCGAGTGATTCTTATGTAGAATCCTGAGCGTGGCGTGGGATTCGAATGCACGAGATGCATATAATTTTGTTCTCGTGTGGCACAGGAATAGATAAAAATTGCGTTTATTAATATGTATATTTATTATTAATCAAAATAATGCTGAACATTATAAAAGTAAAAGGTGCAATGTCTATGGGTGCAATTAATTCAATTCTACAAATTTAAAATTATAGTTTTATTTGCCATCGTTATAGTTGTATTGACTTGAGATTTTATGGAATCTTAATTCAGCATTAGTAAATTGCTGTTTCAACTCTTCTGGTGTTAAAATACTGTCTTCATCGCTAGTATAGCTCATATTTTACGATTATTTTAATTATTTTTAATCTTATTTAACAAATAGAAATAATTATAAATACTTGTGCATTACTTATTTTCGTATACATTAAATAACTTAAATAAAAACATAGTTATTCATTTTACAAATATCTTACAAATTTAGTATTTCAAAATTGGACGTTCAAATTACTTGTGTTTGTCAGTCGCTCTTTTTTCGCGGAAAGGGACAGAGTGCAGTGAAGTTCGAAAGTTCTTCGCGGAACAAATCTCTCTAAATATATGGTTGGCACTCTTTATTGAAAAAAATTATAAAAAAAGTTACTTTGTCTCACGCAGTGGTTAAAATCGCATTTTGCATTGTTTTTATACTATGAGCTGCTGAAGTGAAAAATAATGTAAATACTGTGGAAGTTTATAACTTATGCATATGTCATATCTTAGGAAAACCTCACAGTAATCATTTTTATCGTTTACAAATTACAAGAAAAGAATTTGTCATTTTCGAAGCTAATTTTACGACCGACAATTCGGTGAAAAGGGGGGGCATAGTTTGTTGTAACGTGATTCCTTGGTCCAATCTACTTCATATTTTGCATAAATTATTTTGGATAGAATTGATAGAAAATTTATTACTTATTATATGGAATTTCACCCCCTAACAGGGTTAAAAGGAGTAGAAAGTTATTTTGTGGGTGATTTGCCTCGAAGTACTCACATACCAACCTTACCTACCTATTGATATCAATTCGTTTATGTGTGTAAGTGCTTCGAAATATAATTACATTCTTTTGATGCCATTTTTTTTTGACATATGTTTGAATAATAAATTTGATTTCATTCAATTGTAATTTGATTGTAACTAAAAATTACCTATGTAAAGGATTCGTGCAATGTAAATAGGACCTCTTTAAATGTATGATTTACTTTGTCATTCACATGAATAGTGTAAAATCTATCTCAGTACAATATTATAAATGCGAATTATGCATTTTGTGATGGCGAAGATGCCCGCCACCACATGCCTGAGATTATCCTAGAATTTGAGGCTGAGAATGCCAATGCGTTCTACTGACTTTGTTGACAAGTCTTTCACTGTCAAGGCGGTGCGCTTATGGAACGCATTGCCACTGAACATCAGATGGGCAAAATCCCTAAACGTGTTTAAATTTAAATTAATGGTTAAGAACCACTACTACTAGGTATCATGTTGTGCACAGTATGTTATATGCTCACTCATTATTTTACCTTCGTATTAGTATGAATTATATTACTTTATACATCTATTTGTGTGTTATAGTTTATGTATATCAGTATACGTTGATAAAAAATTGTGTAAAGCCGTATAATAATTTTATTTTACTAATACTTCTCTCTTTCTTTTGTTATTAATACACTATCAATTTTAGTTTAGCTGATAACTACACCATATCTTTTGTTTCTATAACATTACTGTCCATCCCAAGGTTGCCTGGAAGAAATCGCAGCGATAAGCCCATGGTACATTGAACTGTAAACACGCTACCTACTTGTCCTACTGTAAATCTGTTAGTGTACAATAAAGAATTATCTATCTATCTATCTATGAACATAAATTCTCTTTGGACTTAGTGTGATTTACTCAAAACTAGAAAACTAGGTAACCGTAACGAAAACCCAGATGCTGCAGCCTATGGCTAGCTCGGACCAAGGTGGGAGCCGCCCTGTTGAAAGTTGCTCTAAAATTTTGAACGCAGGCCTAGGGACGCGGACGTGGCAGCACGATTCGCATTCATTCTGAGTCCTGATACGGCGTGTGATTTTAGTCATTTCCAGTTCAACTGTGTAGAATGTCCCAAAATATTTATTCGGCTGTGGTTAAGTACCTACCTTATAGGATCGACATTATACCTACGTATCCTATTACGACTTAAACAATCAGAAGATCGAGAGGTATCAGAACTCAGCTCCTTAATGATGACGATGATGATGAACTTATACTTACGAGACCATCTAGAATCGCTAAGGATTCCAATTGCCTGCATTATTTATTTATTTATTTAACAGGTTTTTCCACAGCAAATTTATATTACAAATCGTTATACAAGATATGTTTAGCGAGTAATGTGGCTGATACATTTGCCAATTATTTCAAGTCTAGACGACTCCAGCATGTCCTTGATCATCGTAATGTGCCCACCGGAGGATGGTCATTACATTTTACAATACTACGATTGTTTCACTACCACCACATTTGCTATTTGACAATGAGGTGCTTTTTGGTATCTAGCTACGAACTCCAATGTCCTAGACCAATAAAATTACGATGAGGACACCAGGGAGCCACAATATAGTGTGATTTGGCTTTTTATTTTGAATTTTGTTAATGCTTAATTAATTTTAATCATCAAACGTACATGAAAAAAAGATTCAGGCGAATATAGAACCTCCTCCCTTTTAAATTTGAGTAAAAATGGATGATTCTATATTCTAGTATTGATAGATTGAACAATAAACAACCATTGTCGAAACATGAGTAAAATAAATAGGTGTTTGTATTGAATTTATAGCATTCACACTAAATTTGCAAAATATACATTACGTACGTAACAAAAGAAAACTAATAGCATAACTATTATAATTTGTATTAAGTATTTAATACAATGTACAAATTACAATTAGTGTAATTATTCACTTGTTTACAGAAGGTAATTATTTTCAATTTACTGCACATAACTGAGTGCAATCAATTATACTTGATAAAAACTGGCTATTACACGGCTGGTAGAGCTCATAAGATTAGTTTTTCTAATTAAATAATTCATCAAGATAGTAGGGTCATGCTTTTATCAGTATATATGAGCCATTTCGATCGGCTAAGGAAAGCGATACGACATTCGCGGTCTTGCGTTTGAGTTCCCTACGGATAAAGCCGGAGCCGGCGGGGGTGGATTTTATCGGAGTCGGACTCGAACCGACTAAAAAGCACGCCATCTGTGGGTCGTAGGTTGCCGGAGACTGATTCAGGGCCATCATTCTCTTTCAAGTTGGCCATCTTTAGGTGCGGGGCCCGTGGAATCCCCATCTAAGTCTCAGTTGTGAGGAGGCGCCCGACGCGCACCTCCACCTCGGCCTTCTTCTACTAGGGCGACAGCGACCTCTATCACCCGAGCAACCTTCGCTCGTTGCGGGCTGTGCGGTTTGTAAGTCTCCACCGTTCCGGCCCTGCCGACTCCTTCTTAACACTAGCTCCCACCTCGGCGTCGCCCACGACGGTCAATCGGTGAGCGTAAGCAGCCGGCGCTCGGACGTTGGCTTTTGCCGGATTCGACGTAGGAAATCCCCGCAGCACCCCTGCCCGGGTTTACCGGGTCTAACCGTCGCTACTACGGTGTACCCTACGCGTGGTTACCCTAGTTCCTGTCCCTCCTTTCGTGTCTCCTTTTGGTACCGATATAGCACCGAAAGGGCGTTCACTTACAGAATCCACGGTAGCGATCCGGCGAAAAGACTTGCTGCGTCAATGGATATCGCACGGCACCCTCTGATGACCATAATGGCCATCGTTTTCTGCTAAGTACGCAGCAGGTGCACGGGACTGGCCTTCAATAGAGCAACCCCCATAGGGCCATGGACGGTAGGATTCCCGCGTAGTCTCTTGCAGGAGCCCTTCGGTCCCCTCATATTGGGCAGCAGCCAAGTTAGCTCGTTAACTGTGCCCTTCAATTTGGGAACCAGACTTCGGTGATGCTTGCCTAAGTCCCATCGGTCGGCAAGCGCCAGCCCTAGATATTCCATATGAAGTTTGATACCAATGAGAGTGTCTCCACTGTGAGGCTGGATTCGCCGAGGTCACTGAAAGAACATGGCCTCGATTTGTGCTGACCCAGCCGTCAAATCTGTTCCACAACTTGAGCAACCGCGGTCGTAATAGCTTGTCTACTCACTTGCCCTCATCAGTTCCAATTCTTTAAAATAGACGTGTCATTCAAAATATTAGATAATTCGTCCACCAACACCAATGTCCTTGTTATTTATTTATCACCCTAAATGAAATAAAGTAGACTTATGAGGCTCAATAGGCTTAATAAAGTGTGCTCTAGCTAGCATACCTATAATATATAATAATAATAATAAATAAACATGTATTTTTACCTCACACAGGGCGCAGACATAGTTATTTGCGGCACTGAATATAATATAAGATAAGATGGAATAATATTCATGATTGTGGTAAATTCCTATTTTTATACCAAATCGAATGTTAACAAACATGCAGGGCATAAGTTTTAAGTACCTATTTATTTTAAAAAAATGATACACAACATAGTTTGTTGACAACTTTTATTATTTTCCTTTAGACCATAATCTATTTAGTACCTACTCGTATACAAAATCTTTATTTAAGTTACATGAATACATTATGTTCAATTTTTTCACATCCTTTTCAGATAAGGCATCTCTTTGCCCGATCTCAACACCAGACTGAAACGTAGTACCATAAGTGAATATTTTATTGTCATATAGTAATAATAATAATATAACCATAAATTATTATTTTATTGCTGGTCCATTGGTTCCCAGTAGAGTAGAATGAACCACCCCATACAGATGGGGTGGTATATTTTCCTATCTCTTAATCAAATTCAACAACAGTCCCGTGAGTGTTGTTGAAGGTGATTATGAGATAGGGCTGTTCTAATCACTGCCTGCTTGACGGCAATAGGCTCGACCCCTTTTGCGTGGAACTGAAAATCATAGATGGCCAAATATGTGCGCTAACATATCTATGCCTAGCCCTTTGGGTGTGGTATGGATCAAAATATAGATACATGGTATAGATGATATTATACAGTAGACCTCGCGGGCGCCCTTTACCACATTTTTCTGATACCCGAAATCAAATCTGGCATCCTTAAAAAACATTACCTGGACGTTTCACGAAAAAATAATGACGATTCGTTCTTAAATTTTCCTGGAACATATAACAACATTCCCCCAGGCTTTTCTCATCTTTTTGTAAAACTAAATTTCAGAGAGATCCGCTCATAAACTACACGACAGCAAATTACCCCCTATAATACCCCATTTTCCCTCCTCTCAAAAAAGACTTTCGACAAAAGATGTGTTTTAAATCAAAGAACATGTGTGCTAAGTTTAATCGGTTAAGAAATGCGCCCTCTAGACCGTAAATTGATAACCTTGTTTGTGGTAAACAACCAGATATAGGCACGTACAAGAGCAAAATTGGCCACCTTAAAGAAACGGAGACTTGCTCGATTCGCTCGTTCGGTAAACTATTTATCTCTCGAGTTATCTCTCCCAGGACTAATGATATAGTTTATGTCGGAATTGAACTGAAACTATTAAATGTACCTACCTACTTTTACTTCTTTACCCGCCGCCTCAGTGATAAGCGGGGACGGCTATGGCGGACTCGAACCGTGCAGGAACCATGGTGTCCAAATGCCATGGCAAGGGAAAACACGCGTCGCGTAACCATTTCATCGGTTTCGTATCAGAAAACGTTAACCAATCGCTACTGTGGGTCTCCATCATGACTAGAGGATGCAAGTACCTATACTGTGACGGAAGTCTGTCGCTGGAAGTTTGGGTAACGTAGGAAAGGAATCGTCTTGAAACCTTGTCCTCCTTGTAAATCCCCTCCCACGAAATCCAAAGTACTATTTACAAATCTACCTTCTGGTATTTTCAAACCATCCATCATAAATGATAATATCATTTCATACACTTTTTTGTTGCTTTGTTTTCTTGGAGTTGGCCTTATAGCTTCATAAAAACGGTCGCATATTATTATGTGGTAAATGGAAAACTATTTCTTAGACGAATACCTACACTATTCATCTTTATCAATTTAAATACGTTTGTTACGTTAAACATTTATGTACGTAATAATAGCCTTTTACACCATATAATTTAAATGAAATATCGTAAAATTAAAACAATTGCTAATGTACTAACTGTTATCTAATCTGAGCTATCGCGCAACGAAAGTTAAAGAGCCGCACCGGTATAAACAGCTGGCTGCTGGAGTTCATGATTTGTCAAAATGTTGGGAGTTGATGAATTTTATTATAAAGTGGATTTAAGCTTACAACATAAAAATCATCCTTTTTTTCCATTCAATCATAAAAGTTAGTGGACACTAAGTATATGGAAATTTCGCTCTTAAAGGGAAGAAGTTAGAACCTTAGATCGGCGGTTATTATGGCAGATGGAATCCATCACTTGCAATGCGAGAATTACGTATTTTCCAATAATAATTACCAACTAAAAGTAAATCAACCTGTGTTTTTCTAAATTTTGCCCTTATACCTAACTAGATAATATTAGATCTTTACCTATGAAATTGCCGAAATTTTCTAACATATTCATGAGTTAGTCATTCCTGTAATTTAATAATAGCTATTTCCTTTATTTATATTTTGTTTGAAAGTTAATTTCAAGATTTTACAACTATGTATTCAATTTTGTTTTTATTGGCCGTTTGAAAAATTAAGTTCGGTCTTCAAAAACAGTACTTCCTAAATGCTATTCATTTTGATGATAAATTTCGTATCAATTTTTTACAGCTGTCACTTTTCAAAACTGTAATAAGTGTTTGTTAGCTTAATGTTGTCTCATTCATACACAAAAAAAAATCATTAAACGGCAATTTCATATGTAACAACCTATTATGTATTAGGTACGAGTAATAATTGTATGAGGAAAGCTATTTACTTATAGAAGCAATAAATTATATTCATAATTAGCCGCAACTTCACCCGCTTAGACTAACATTAAAAGCATAGTATTTTGTGCGAATCCGTAACACTTTTTCTAAAATAAAAGTAGTCTTAGTTAACCCCTCATAGCATCAACTATAATGCAATAAAAATTTCGTTAATACTTGTCTACTGTCTAGTCACTTTGGAGATTACCCAGAACAAAGAGGCAGAGAAATAGATTGATTGAATTTAAAATTAGTATTATGCATAAGAAGGATACAAAGACGTACCAGTATATTAAAAAATAAATTGTTACCTTTTTAGGTAAAATTGTATCTTTGCCGTTTGCACTACCAGCGTTCTTACTATAATGCATGATACTGGCATAGTCGTACCCAACACCAAAATCTGATATTATGCTCACACTATATTTCATAAAACTGCTTAGCATACCTGAAACCAGAAAACAATGAAATTACTGAATTTATTTAGGTTCCCTTAATAGAGTCATTAGATATGGGTAAACTATCGCCAGTCGCGTGGTTCCCAGGAAAGTAGTATTTGGACCATCCCATCTCTTCCCATGCGGTGTCGTACAAGGCGACTAAGGAATAGGGCTGTTTAACATCAGACAGATATATACCGCCCAGACTCAGCCTCAGATGTATGGCTCGAGTCAACAATAGTGCCCGGAAGACGGCAATAGGCTCACCCCCTTTTACGTGGGACCGAATTCAATGGTTGGTGAAATGTGAGTGTTTCACCTCTACCTGACCCTCCGGGGATAAAGGCCTGATTAATATGTATGTATGAACTATCGAAATTGATTAAATTGTGCACTTAAATTACATAACCGAACATACATACATTTACTCAAACTTTTCTTTCCTCTAGGGTAGACAATAGCCCGCCTATTGATCTTTCATGAAAATCAGATCAGACGTTGTTGGACCCGGTTGCCATATCAATATTTGTAGCATTCGCTACGCTTAGTTGAAGCCCTGAATGTTCAATAACTTGATCTAAATATAGAACTATTGTACAAAATGAGTTCAATCAGGTCCTTATGCAATTAAAAAAAAGGTACGTCTCAAGCACATTTTCTTGAATTAAAATAAATAAAGTTAAAGCACAAATAGAACTGACAACATTATTTTTCTCTTTCAGGCCATACAGCTTTCTGTGTGCTTATCTGTATATTTTTCCTATCGACCAACCTTACTCCAGATACTAATATCTAGTTATAGCATTTAAATTTTAAAGTCTTACTGTCTTTAATGTTTTCCTCTAGAATTTGTATATATCTTTCTCTGTGGGGGTCACTGTGCATATGGAAGAATCCAAGAGCATGAAGCAGTTCATGTAGAATGGAACCTTTTTTGAAGCAGCCCTTTCCTGGTTTGTGCTTATTCTTTAAATTAAATCTCTGAAATCCACCTTGATACCCAATATGAGAACTACAGCCTGGCAAGGTACCCTGCGGGAATAAAGAGTAAGTACTTATAACTATAATGTTTGGCTCTCCTTTTTTATAAAGAACACGTGCAGAATTAAAATGGAGGAATAAATTCCATCCAAGACGGAGCGGTTCGACATCTCTTTTACAGATAAGTACATGACAAAAAATCTTCAAGTATGAATACGAGTATTAATAGCCCCGGGTTTGATCACTATCCCAACTGCTGGTAAGTAGTGATGTGGTAGACGACAGAAGTACCCTGTTCACTCGAAACTTGAAGATTCGCAATTTTAAAGCTTGCTGGTAACACTGATTCAGACAGGGAGTTCCATTGCCTAAGTAACGTGTTTTGCAAAATATCTACCTGATTAAGCACAAATATAGTAGCAGTATGTTAGCAATAGTATTCCGCCGTGAGCACCTTTTTTGACGTCATAGGAGAAACAACCAATCAGAAGTTGCAACCAATAAAGTGCTCCAAATTAGAATTTTATGATAAGACAGACCGTTATGTTAAGTGCACCGGGATCTCCTTTTCTATATTTTCGAAACTTCACACACGAGACTTCTGATATTGTCGCCATTGCAGTCTTGATAGCATTCACTTGCTCAGGAGCTGGAAGAGATACCTTAAAAATTACCACTTCTGGAAACACACTGTGCAGTGAAATTTAAAAAAAGGAAAACATATTTAAAAAATAGGACATGGCGGTACCTCCGCCCTACAGAATACCGTGGTTATAATAACTTCGTGTTGTATTCCCAGCGGTGAGTAGGGTAGCCAGAGCTCACTGGAGAATTGGTTGAACCACTTTCCATCAGTTGGGCCGAGCGCTTGTCTGCCACCTAAGTGGTATAAAAAAAAAACATTTACATAGTAAGTATACTCACAAAAATGTTCATGGTTAATCTTATAAATAACCACTCCATTAGGCCACCTCTGAGAAATATCTATATAACCATTCCGAACGACACCTTGTCCTTTAACGTTATGCAGAATTTTTAGTCGTTCCAATTTGTATAATAACTTATCGAGGTAGCCATCGTCTTCGAAGTGTCCGTTCTCTTCCCAAGCGTGATCAACTGTGAGGTCATCGTGATTATACAAACTAGCTGGAATCATCGGCTTATCTGAATAAACGACAGAACACTTTAACTAGGCAGTTCCTTTTTTAGTAGCTCACCGGGGACATGACAAAATTTAACTGTTATGTCGAAAATAAAATTACTATAGCCCCTCAGTGTTTCCGGCAATACCGGAAGAGGCGGTTTGCCTAAACAGAGGATAAGGCTTCGATAAATAGTGGCCAAGACCCATCAGAGGTAGGCGGTCACTTTTATATCATCTTTTGAGAGAGTAAACACGACGTCATAACTCACTCTTAAGTACATATGATCCCAGCGTTATCTATTATTGCGTGACTGTAGACAAAAAAGCTGTAGCACGGGACCCTCTGCGCCTTCACCTGTTTCAGTATAGCTCAGTGGAGATCCTTAACCTCTTTTTTAAATTTCAATAGGTATACATTCTAATATCCTACGTCGTAATACATATTTAAAGTTAAATTTATAAAAATCATAAATACATCATGATCAGGCAAAAAAATAATAAATAAATAAGGAAAAAATACTTACACTGTGGAAATTTAAATAACTGTGATGGTTTTAAGAGATACTCTTCTAAATCCTGTAGCTCATTATCAGATATTGCCAAACACTTGATTTTGCAGATGAGAATTAAATTGATCAAAAACATTATCCATCCCATTGCAGTTTCCAGTTTGACGGTATCTATTCATATTTCAGATTTTTTAATTTAAATAGATACCAACATACTTAACTATCACTACACTATAGTCACAAAATAAATAATAGTACTTACTGCGCTAGAGTCCTTAAAAACTAGTGTAAATAACCATTAATTATATAAATCATTCTTATGTTAACGTTAACCAGGTTGTATCCGAGGCTTTCACCTCAGTCTGGGGTCAGTTTACTCTTCTCCTGTTAGGCTTTTTCTATTATGGTAGCGACTGCCATCTGACATTCCAACTCCAACCCCGCGAGAGCCTCATCTGTCAATCATCAGGACCCCGATTCTGCTAATTTTATGTCACAGCAAAACCACAGGTATACCCACGAATATCTGTGGGTATACTATACCACAGACATTGCAAAAAATTATATTCAATTTAAGATTTTTTTGCTATAACCTTAAAGTTCAAAATTAAATGAAAAATTGTTTATTAGGTACCTACATATTTTTATTATCAATACAAGATGCCATTCAATTCAAACCTAACAGCTTAAAGTATAAAATTAAATGGTACTGTTTGCAGTGTCATAAAATTATCAGAATCGGGGTCCAGGAGTGCCGGCCTGCAGTAAGGTCGCTTTGGTACCGCCGGTCTTGGGATCCTTCAGTTTTCATTAATGTAAGAAATTCTATGTTAGGTACTTAACATGTGAATATCATACCGTTCATAAATATAGAAGTTCAACGAAATCGGCAGATAAACTGGTAAACCGGAGTCCAGACTCTCGAGATGCTTCGGAAAGCTTCGAAAGCTTCGGATGCGACTGGGATGAACGCTAAGATGATGAAGAAGAATAATACCGTCCATCCATTAACTCAGAGTAGGTGTAAATAACTATCAAACTGTTAACTTTATGAAATTTATGAAAGCACTTAGTAGGTATCACGCCGCATGATTGCCCCAAAACATTTATTGATTTTAACACATTATACACTTACTGTGAAATAAGAACGAGTGCCTAATTCGCCTACACTTCCAAATAAATCAATTAGGTAGTCAAGACTAATTCGATTACACTTACACTGATTACATACAAACTAGAAAAGAATTAAGTATAGGTGCCTACACCTTTTTATTTAAAGTTGTATGAAAAGGTGTATTTGTAGGTACATTAGTATCTTCTTTGCCGACTGTATAGTTACACGCGAGCGAAATGAGGCCCTGGAGCGCGCATTGGTTTGAAGTAATGTGATTTGTGGATTTGAGCTTCTCCGCCGTCATAACAGCCCGTGCTAACCGCAAAAGATACCCAAAATGCAAATAAAGAAAATATTATATGACGTAATTGGGTGCAGTGCCAGTATCAAGTAACTTTTTCAGTGGGTAACTTTTTAAATGCGAAGGACATCTAATATAAGTACCTACCGACTTTTGATATATCTAAGTACATTTTATAGCTTCGTTTCAATAGGATTGCAGACTTGAGAGCCAACAGGGAACAGACCGATTCCACAAATACTAATAACTTTGTGAATTTCCTATAAAATTCGTAAGATGGTATATATATATCAATAAAATTATGAGCAGAAACATGATAATTCATTTACTAAGCAGATTCTGATTTCGTGTAAATATCACCGCCTAACAAAATGTTATACTAATACAATTCCAATAAAGTGGCCTTTTTAGACCTGCAGATGACTGGATACGACATAATATAGGTGCCTGCCACACAAGTGTGAGGGGTCCCTAGAACCCGATTCCTGCAGGCTTCCCTTTGCAGAGATGGTAGCGATGTTTAAATTCGACAAAGTAGATGGAACTAAAAACGTTTTTCCACAGGCTTCCCTTGTTGTTTGACCAACTTTACTTCTACCATAAGCTTTTCCCAAAGGCTTTTAAGATTTCATGACATTGTTAAAACGGAAAAATATAGAAAACCACGCGAATCTACTGTGAGCAAGCTATCCACAGAAAAGGGACTTACACACATAAATAACTGTATAATCAATGTATCGTTTTAGTTGTATTCACATTATGTTTTTGCAAAAAGGTTGATAATGGTATTAAATACTTGAGATGATTCTAAGTACGTTTGTTAGTCTGTAGGTACAGTAACAAGCGTTCCAACTTATAAATGCTCATCATTAACTTAAAGTCTTGTGTAATATCATTATATTCTATTTTTACAATGTTTAATCACATTTTTTTCTTGATATTTAGGTTACCGTGGTCTATGGACGTGTGCAAAACCAGGGGGTTCACACTTGCGCCGCCATCCCTGTAAGAACCTCCTAATGTCCTTCTTGAAGAATCAAAATTGTAGTCGCTTGATGTTCCTATCACACCTAACTGCGCGTACTGTTTCAAGTCGCAATATGTGGGGGATATGTGGGGGTGGATTCCCCGCCTGTGGCGAGAGGTTGCATGAAGGTAAGTAGGTACAATTGCTAAGACAAAGTCAAAAAACATTTTTGTTTCCATAACATTCTACACAACACTATGATAACATTCAAGGTCTATTCTTATGGACAACACTCGTATATTTTTTTTACCTTCACCACATCGCTTTTTGATAAACCGTCACTCAGCCCGATTTCTAAATTTTCTTGCAAAATAATCAGATAGTTTTAAAACCCTATTAAATGAACCTTTAGAAAGTTCATCGCTCATATTGGGGTGCTGGGGTAGAAAATGTATTCAAGAGAATCATTATTGCTTTCCTTGTATATTCTACGCAGGACCTGCAAAGATATTTGGGCATAGGAGAATCTTGAAAGTCATTTTTCTTTATTAAAAAACATCTGAAGTCGTTAAGAGAATCAACTGTATACCTATGCTAAATTTCAAGGTACGACGGGGTGACATGTGGAGCCGCCTGTCACCCAGGCAGAAGCAGGCCGCGGTGGCGGCCCGCCTCGCGCGCCTCCCCGTTTCCGGGGATGAATTGGGGACTCTGTAGTCCCCACACCCGAGAAGAGGACTAGATCGTAAGAGATTGCCCTGAGTCGGCCGGGGTGCGAGGGATATGCCTGTCAACCTCACCTTCGGCAACCAAAGCGACCCACAGGAGGCATGCGCTTTAGTCGGTTCGAGTCCGACATAACCTCTTCCACCGACTCCGGTGGGGGGGTGTCCGTGGGGATTTTGCACACGTAAAAAAAAAAAGGTTCGCTGACTTTCAGTTGCACCATGCGTTGCGTCCCTCTGATGAACATAGTTCACCGACTCAGGATTCATTTGGAATGATGAACATAAAATGGTCTGGCTGAAAACAAATAATGACATTATCCTTGGTAATATTCTGCATAATAAATATTGAACGAAATAAAAAAAAGTGCCTTGGCATTTATTAAAAAAAAAAGTTGCCAAACTTATTTATTTTTTGTTATAGAAGTCAGTTGGCAGACAAGCAAACGGGTCACCTGATGGAAAGTGGTTACCGTGACCTATGAACTTGCTACCGACCCAGTAAGAAAAGAGAGTTTCTGTGCCTTCAGTGCAGAAGACACAATCAGGACAAGCCTTCGATCTTCCCACTGACAGTACAACTCTCCAGTGAGCTTTGGCTACCCTACCTACGGCCGAGAATACTACATGAGGTTATCATAGCCGTGATATAATAATAATAATATAAAATAAAAATATTTTTATTCTCTTAAAACAATTGAATACAATTATAAATAAAACAAAAAACATTAATATAACTTATTTCTTAGTTATCTTAGTGGCTATACAAAAACTAATTGTGAGACTGGTGCCTAAACTAGATACAACAGTTTGTATCTGTATTTATAGTCATCAGGAATCAACGCAACCAGTAAATACGATTACAATGTGACTAATTAATTGAGCAAAAACAAACTAGGTACATTATGGATTAACTACACCTTGTTATTTTATAGATTCTATTTACTTTGGAAGAGTAAATGCTCTGTGTCATCATAATTTAGATACTGCAATCAATTTGTAAGCATTTTTTGCATTCGTATCTAGATTTAGTGTACAGGTATATACTTCTAGCTCTATTGTAAAGTCTTGGATCCAGGACGTAGCATTGACGAGCCGCGAACTAATTGTAGGTATGCTTTCTACGAGCTAACGTGAATGCGATAGGATTATACATTCTGGGTGGAAGGTGGAAGTACTTGGACCGTTCAATTGGGACGGGGATGGGGACGGGGTCGTGTCCTATCCCCTGCAGTACATTATTATTATACAAATTATATATTATAATAATTTGTTTAGGTAGTGAAATTGTGGCTAAATCTTTTCGGCAAAATGGCAGGTTCCCCTAAAAGGCCTCTCTGAACTGTGAGCGTGGGAAATGGAAGAGACCACGTGGTTCAAACCGTATACGATTTGCTTGCCTTCTTCATACTTGGTTAAATATTAAACTAAGGTTAAGTACTACCATACGTGTAAAGGTACTACCATAATGTGTAATAAATCCTATGTATTAATGTATTATCCAGTATTTTATATGTATGTGGCTAATGAGGTTGTTGTATCTATCTACCTACTTGATATTTATTACTATTAAATATTAATTGCAATTATGTTATAATGGCTTATCAGTAAACCAATCGAATACCAAATTTCTAAGACCTTTATTTTTCTTTTTAATAATATTTAAGTAAGTATTTTGTGTTCGTAACCTTGTAACGTTTAGAATGGACACCTATTCTAAATCTCACCTGGCTGGTATTGTGTAACTTTGTAATGTTTAAAATGAAAAACCTTGTTTTCTAGGTACCTCCTTTGGAACAGTGGTTATCCTTTCCATTTTTGGAAAACTCTCTCCTCCAGTAATGCATCACGCTGCTATAAACGTATGGGTACTCCGAAGTCAATCACTGCGTCTGTGGTGTACTTAAAGAACATTGAAGAGTTTTTGTGCTGTCAGTGGGAAGACACTTCTTGTCACACAGTGTTCTTACAGGGTAGGCAGCACAGGTGTGACTCCCCTGGTTGTTCCACACGTTCATAGGTCCAGGTAACCACTTTCCATCAGGTGGGCCGTGTGCTTGTTTGCCACCTAAGTTGTATAAAAAAAATGGTTTTCCTCACCTTTAGTTTCATAGGGGGTATTTTAAAACTTATGAATTTAATTTTTAATCAGATATCAACTACTATACCCACTTGAATTCTATTATGATTCAGAAACCACTCATAATCACACTATTGGTAACTGGGACGTGTATTACAGCCAATGGAGACCACTTCGAATAAGCGTAATACTACTTTGATCCCTTGTTATACAATCTTCTATTTCCAAAAATATGTTTGAGGCAAAATAATATATTTTGTAGTGTAATGTTGAAAGAATAATAATAATAAAAAGCCTAGCGATTTAGTCGTGATTTTACCACCGAATCATCGTGATTTTACTACGAAAATTATTTTGCAAAAGATATAAAAAGTGTATTGATTAGAGTGAAATCTTCAGTATTTAGAGTAGTTTTCCTTCAGGCAAGGTGGAAATCATCCACCCTTTGTACATAAATAAATCGGTCGAGCCGTTTTGTAGGACAATCATTATACCTAAGTACACTAGAATTTTTAATATTAAGATAGATTATGTAGGTGTGCGCATCGTACACAATACACTGTGTGTTCTTAATCTTTTTCTTATGCCGCACAGCGAGTGCGACTGCTGTAAGCTGTTAGGTCCCAGATTCAATTCCCGGGCTTGGACCCGAGAATCAAACCTGCGTCAACAGTGTTCTTAAGTTACTGTAACAGAGTGGATCCAGTGGGGACTTTGTGGTCCCTACACCCGAGAAGAGGGCCAGATCGAGAGAGATGGCCTTGGGTCGGCCGGGATGCGAGGGATATGCCTGTTAACCTCACCTTCGTCAACAAAAAACGAACCACCGACATAACCCCTTCCACCGGCTCTATAGGTTTTTGGTTGAATTGCTTTGTTATTAAGAAAAGTTTCGATGCAAATAGATCATGTTCAATAGTACAAATAAAATAATATACCTACTGTTTACTCATTTTAAGCATCTTCATATTTTAGGATAATTTCAACTTGTACGTGTTTAATAAACAAAACTATGCCATTAAAATGCCATCATTATAATTTATTTACCTACCTATAATAGTACATAATTAAAGTAGGTACTGCATATTCCAACCAACTAGCCCATCGCAGTCCACTGCTGGACTAGGCCTCTCCCACTGTTGGGAGGCTTTGGCCTACTGTTTCCACGCTGGCCAGACGGGTTGGTACAGGGTTTTATTTCGAGTTTTCCTTCTCTCGCAGTGATATGGTTTGCGTATGTTTCCATTAGTCGCCTCTTACGACACCCTTCGGATGAGATGGGGTGGTGATACTTGTATTCTTTATCCGTCACCACACGGATGAGTACTGCATATTAAGGGTTCTTAATTCAAATTATGTGCAGTTTCATACACTATTTCATCTAATCTCATGAAACATAATTTGCGTAAAAAAAACAGTTATTTTTATTTAACATTTGCTGATTGCGCATCCACCACAGACTATGAAACGGTAATCACTGGAGAGCTTTTGTGCTGTCAGTGGGAAGACCAAAAGCTTGTCCTGCTTTGTCTTTTACACTGACGGCACAGAAACTTTCTGTGTTTACAGGGTCGGCAGCGAGAGTGTGACTCCCTTGGTTTTGCACACGTCCATAGGCCACGGTTACAACCTTCTATCAGGTGGGCCGTGTGCTTGTCTGCTACAAATATTGACACTGAGCAGGGATCGAACTTGCACCTCCTACGTAGCGGTCGCGTTCATTACTGCCACGCCATTATAATGAATACATTCACTGATTATATGGATTCATGTGACTGCGAACATTCAAATTG
Organism: Eilema griseolum; assembly: GCA_963662185.1. Classification (NCBI taxonomy): domain Eukaryota; kingdom Metazoa; phylum Arthropoda; class Insecta; order Lepidoptera; family Erebidae; genus Eilema; species Eilema griseolum. The sequence continues at coordinate 13,304,498 of OY759232.1, read as the reverse complement.
TGGAATGACCTCCCTACCATGGATTTTACAGCGCAGAAAGCTTCTACAAAAAACTAGTGTGCACATTAATGTGTGTTTTGTTGGCCTATTATCTACCTTTATAACCCTCTTAATCTTATCATTTCTTTATACCTATAACTTAGTAAAGTAATGTAAAAAACAGAAGAATGAAATGTAAACATTAACATAACATAAACTCACGCCTATATCCCCGAAAGGGTAGGCAGAGGTGCTAGCACCCACATTTCGCCAATTTATGTTTAGGTCCCAATGTAATAGGTGGCGAGCCTATTGCCATTAACCGGGCAGTTATAAACCTGCGGTAAATACACAAATAACTTCGAAAAGCATCGAAAAGTCATTTGTATGTGCCATGGTAAAACCTGGGATCGAAGCAGAGACCTCGTCACAGTAGTCTACTACCCATACCACTAGGCTACCGCGGTTATAAAAGAATTGTTTGATTATTAACAGAATATGGTTTGATATAAGAAGAGAAGGGTTGTTTATTTCCTTTTTTATTTGATACCTACTTATGTCAAAGTTTACCTACTAAGTACTTTTATACTTAAAAGTTTAAAATGTTTATTTAATAATACCTATAACCCTTATTATTATGTTCCTAATTTATTACAATATTGTAATTTTTTACAAGAATGAAAACACAAAACTGCCAATCTTGCGAGATCATGGCGAGATCTCGTGGTATTGTTATTAGAGATCCACAGAACACTTATATCCTGACGTAGAGATCTCGCGCGATTGCATGAGCACTACTACAAATTCTTAACAACCCACCCCCATCGTCAGGTAGAAGTGTAGGTACTCCAGTATATAAATTCTGGTATCCGAGGGTACTTCCGCACGGAAAAAAGTTGGAATGGAATCCGATTCCACGCGGGCGGAGCCGCAGGCAACAGCTATATATTTATATCGTCAATGTCAAGCTCTAGTGAAGTCAGTAGGTATTATCTATTCTGTGCTCTAGTACATAATAAATAATGCTCTATTTAGTCTAGTATATCTCTACCAAAATGTCATCAAACTTGGTTCAGTGGTTAAGGCGTGAAAACATGACAGACAGATACCTACTTCCCCATTATTTAGTAAGAATTATTGCAAGTAACGTGGGCTACATTACTGCCGATGTTTATTTAAATATCCGCTGTGATGGCAGTAGAAAACGCGGCTGCTACGTAGGAGGCGCAGGTTGAATCCCCACTCAGTGAAAATATTTGTATGCATGAATGTGGGTATTTCCATTGGTCTGGAGGTCTAAAAAGGCCACTTTATTGGAATCGTATTAGGATAATATTTAGTCTGGCGGCGATATTTAAACGATATTAGAATCTGCTTTGTATATGAATTAATGTGATTTGGCTCATATGAGTGACCATTTACGAATTTTATAGAAATCAATCTATCAGATCTAATAGAAATTCATAAAGTTACTCATTTTTAGCAGAAATGCTCAATGTGGCCTTTTTAGACCTGGTCGTTCCTCGGAGAGCACATTAAGCCGTCGGTCCCGGTTGCCATACGAACATCTATGACACTCGTTACGGGCAGTTGGAGTCCTCAAAAGTCCAACTACAGAACTTCACGCCAATTGGTTGTGGAGGCCAGACAGCAGTCGCTTCATGGAAAATATCGAAGTTCATTCACTTCTTAGACTAGAAAGCCGACCACAACTGAGTTGGGAAAAAGACTCAGAGTATGTTTATTTAAATAAATATAACTTGGGAGGTGAAAAACTGACCTGTGACACATACATTTATATTATGTATTGTGTGTGTAAGCTATGCCGACATAGAACACAGGTACAGGTGCTGAAGAGTGGACACAGCAGATGCAAGGTTGATAGTAGATATATATATATTACCCAAAAGGATTATATCGCCGTCGTCAATATTGGTGATGCATAAAGGAAAAATAAACTGTTGTAAATAAAGTGCTATATTTATTTTACAAAATAGTTACAAAAAAAACTTGACACACAAAAATTTACTGTACACACCTGCGGGTCTGATTAATATATGAATATGAATAACTCAGTAAAAATAATGTACAATAAAGTATAATAATAAAAAACCTTTACTTATTGTAACATTTAAACTTAAACAAACGGTCCCAATAATAAAGGAGGAAATTATAGGTACTAAAATATTTAATTTCATTCATAAGATTATGGCATTGTTTATGTAATACTGAACTTGCTAATACAACAAAAATATGTACGCTGTTCACTATATGTGATCTTTATACTTCTTATGAATATGACAGTAATGTACGTTATAAATAAGAACAATGCGACAAATAATAAAAATATCATTGTGTATCGTTAAATTAAGCCAATGCTACATTGTTTAGCGATTAGAAATCTTACACATGAGTGATTGCATTAAAGTTAAACGACATTCATAGATAAAGGACGTAATCCTGTAGTACGTTAATTAATCTAATCTATAATCGTCCCTCAACATCAATGCAATTTCATCATCAGAAGGTGTCCTTTGGGGACTTCTACATGGGACATTTTAAATATTTCACTAAAGTGAATAATTAATTTAGGCAGTCTTTAATATACTTCAGATAATAATTATATCTGTTAACCGTTTCATATTTTCATAATACACTAAATAAATAATAATACCAGACAAAGAATGGTAACGTATCCTATCAACTTAACTAACAATCAAAATATTTATACATATAAAATACAATATCAGCACATAATTCTGTAAAGCATTGTAAAACATTCTAAATATTGGTCTAGTTATTTATTGCACGGAACTGTATAGTTCCCTTTAAATACACGAACTACCTGATCGATGTAAATACTTTATTAATGTAAAGCCTGTTTAGAAATGGTATTGCTTGTAAGATAGTTTCTATTGTTACACACTAGAAGAGAACAAATGTTGAGGTTGCCGCAAGCAGTCGCAAGTAGCAAGTCTACGGCAGCCACTCCTAGCGTAAAGTAACAAGTACACCTCGTCATGTATATGGGGTTTGTTACGCTTATTACTAATATTCTTCTAATACAATTGCCTACGCGTACAGAACGTCAATAAGACTTGAGTAGTAAGCGGCACGCTACATTATTAGTATCACAACTTGTGCAGCAAATCTAACAACATTTAAATTTTATTGCTATTTCACTGAAGACTGATCATCTTAAGGCAAATTAAACGATGATTACACTATTTAATAATTTAATATTATTATTTAAAAATGTGATTATTGTGAACATGAGACTATCGCATAATTTTAATATTCTTTCAAAGTTAATACAATATCTAACTACAGGCTCCAGGATTAGCAGTGTTCAATCTAAATCTTACATTAGAGGAAATTCATGCAAACACCGAAGGATAATTGTAAATAAGTAGTATACATCTCAAAAGTATGTAATTTTGCTTCCTTGCAGGTAAGCAACTTATAAAAAAAATATAGATTTTGAATATCAAAAATAAAATATGCAGTTTTTTTTTATATTCAAGAGCATCCGCAAAATATTGCATTAACAACACGAATGAAATGGCATTCGACGCTTAATACTCAACAGCGTCATTTTATCATAAAAATATACGATTTCGGTCTCATTTAATACGATAATTTATTAGATAGTAAGATTCAAAATATTAAAATATCATTTGAATGCATTCAAAAGCAACATCACTATTAACAATAACTGGCATATTTGGTTCACATCATCGCCGAATCGTGGCATTAATAATTAATAGTATAATTAATTACACATTATTTGCCACCAGTGATTGCTTTATGCGTAAAGCTTAAAGGCGGTTTTCTAGCCTTCACAACTTGTAACATAAGTGGTACAATATTTTACGTAACATCATCGCCTAGGTACTTATCGAGTAAATAAATTACTTGTACTATGTATAGAAATGGGACACTTCTATTAGTTCAAAGTTTGGCACACTATTTAAAAATGATATGTTTATGTTGTTACGCTTTATGTGGAGAGACGCATGTAATACAGTATATAAAAATATAGTACGCGTATTTAATTCGCAATGCTTACAGCACATACTCTTTTGCGGTTAAAACTTGCATTTCATAAATGTTTTAGAAGAAATATGTTAATATTGTTTTGAGGCGTGCACATAAACTTTTTAATCACTCGTAATGAACTGTCCCATTTCACATAAGTCCTACTTACGAGTAAACGTTGTTGAAACACACGGTGAACAATATACTTGAATGACGGTAATTATTATTACACTCGAAATGCTTAATAAACGACTAAGTCACTATGGTCAACAGTACTTCGTCTACCTTTTCTAAAACTTCAAAAAGTTTTTTCTAATTCGATGTATAGAAAGCTAACTTCCGAAGCCGGCTTACACAATAATGTATACAGTGGCATTAACGGCGATTACAATAACGAGAGGATTTTAGGAGATTTACGCTAACACCCAAGGCGTCGCTGGTTTCATTAGTACACTATGCAAGTCACATGCTGATATGTAATAAACGACAGTAGATCGATTCAAATACTGATAGAAAGAATATTAACTCGAATACTATTACTTTTTGCACATGAAAAGCGTTGAATCGTAAGCGCGCAATCCGCAACACTCGTCGCATCGACTCGTCCATCATACTCGCTTCCGGTTCGATCACAGTCGAGAAAATCGCACAATTAATAAATACACTAATATTAATTAGGCCTTTTTAGGACAGATAATCACAATTTCTCTAAATTTATGTTCTCCTCGATGTAGAATTCAAGCGAATCGGTCAATTATCTCCCTCCTACTTACTCTTTGGATTGAAAATTTACCTGGAACCAAAAGGACAATAATAAAACAAAAGTTAAATCGAACGAACGACTTTAATAAAAGAATTGTATTTAAAGGGTGTTTGGGGCCATGCCACCATAACCTTTGGGGCCACGCCAATCTCACCAGCAAATCACTGATTGAAGGATGAAGCTCTTTCACCTCTGGCTTGGGAAGTCAGACAACAGCCAATCCCAAAAATGCTTTATAAAACCAAAGCAAAAAGAGAAAGGAGTTACCGCGTCTCAGACTTTGAGACGGAAGGCCCGCATGCAACTGGGAACAACGCTAAGATGATGAGATGATGAGAAGAGTAGTGGAGTAGTAATCGTAGTACATACGTTATGTAAACAATATAGTAACATGGATCAGACGGCCTGCGCGGGCGGCGCGTGGGCGGCGTGTGGCGCCTGCGCAGGCGCGGCGCGGCGTCCTCCCCGCGGCTTGATGCTCTCCGACACCTGCCACATGGCCTCTTCGCTCAGGACGTCGTCGAACTCGTTGAACATCGCCATTATGCGCTCGTTCTTCTTGAACTTGTACTGCCTGCTGCCGAAATTAATATTAATTTATGTTCTGTATATCTTAAATATCGCCATATTGTACTCGTTCAGCTTGATTGAGGTCAAAATGCTCTGAAGCGATTATGTAGATAACAATATTTTTATGACCTATTCAAACCTAAACGGTATTCACAACGAATTTACGGTAATACTACCGTAGCACCAACTATTCTGCTCTTATATTACCGAACCCATACTATACTAAATATCTCAGCGAAATCTCTGCGTAAATATAGCCAATATCGCTCAGATTTGAATAAGCTTTGTTCGCACAGAGGATATCACTAATTCTTGAATTTCAATTTAATATAGAAGAAGAAGTACATCCTTCAAAAAATTGATTGGATTGTTAAGAAATATGGTAGGTGACTTATGGTGGGTAGAAACGGCACGGCTAGCTAAAGAGAATAAACGTAGTGGTAATATTTTTTATGGCTTTCCGCGTCACCACCGCTGACTTTGCGTCCGAAGCAACAGAGACTGATGTTGAGATTAAGAAATTTATTCAAATTCTTTATCTTATTCATATAAATTCTTCAAACTAGAGTTGTATTTTGTATGGTAAATTACGTACTCTTTATGAAATCTCTTCATATTCTCCATAATGTGGTACTGTTGCCATCTCTTAGTGAAGTTAATGCTACCATCCGGCAGTAGATCTGGATTGCCGATGTGGACGAATGTCAGATCTTGAAGGACTAGACCACTGAAAAAAAAAACAAATATAAGATAAACTTTTATTATGATTACCTAAAAACAAAGACTTTAAATGTAGGATGGAACAAGAGCATTAGTCGATATCAGGGACTGGATTCCAATCCTTAATTACGACTGTTATTGCTTGGGATAGATGGATTTAAATTATGAGCTTAGAAAAATATTTCGTGATCCATATTTACTAGGTGTAACCGCGGTAGCCTAGTGGTATGGGTAATGGACTGCTGAGATGAGGTCTCGGGTTCGATCCCAGGTTTTACCATGGCACACACCAATGTCTTTTCGATGCTTTTCGATGTTTTGTGTGCATTTTATCGCAGCTTTATAAGTGCCCGGTTAATGGCAATAGGCTCGTCACCTTTTACATTGGGACCTAAACATAAACTGGCGAAATGTGGGTGCCAGCACCGTGGCTACCCCTGAACGGATATAGACGTGAGTTTATATATAATAAATAAATATTTACTAGCCGTCTGCCCGTGGTTCTACTTAATCGATTGCACTCAAACAAACGCAAGATTTTAAGTCTTACCAAGATTTTCTAACAAATAAAATCACATCAAAATTCGTTCAGTAATTTTTGCGTCCATCGCGAACAAACATTTATTCACACAACAATTTAAAATTATATAATAACATAGATATATAGAAGGACATTAAGGCCCGTATCCCAGAACGATACTTAGTACTGAATCTCGATAACTAGTATTGGGGACACTTTGACAATCTTACAAATCTGTACATGAAAATCGAGATTCAGTACTAAATATCATTCTAAAACACGGGCCTGTGAGTTCTGACTCTGCATGTAGCAACAACTGGTCACTTGCAACTATAGGGCATAGTTGCACGTGGCTAGTTGATAACATTTGTGACTATGACATATACTTACATGTAAGGTATGCAAGGAGGCTGTGTTTCTGCAAGAGCCTGGCGGTACGTGCGGAAAGACGAGGATGAATCGATTATAGTGCAATGTTCGTGTAATGCATCAAGGATTCGACTCTCTACCAGCCGCCGCACTGGCGGCGAGTCGAGTGCGGACACTAAGGCCAGGTATGAGTTGAAATTGTTCATTTTTCGCAAAGCCTTCATTACTTTCAGGAACTTACTAGCGTATTTTTCCCGGTCTCGAGCGTCATCCTGTGAAAATAAAAATAATTTAAAGTATTTTGTCAATTATCCATTCAATTTTTCATTAATTATGTTAAAAAATTACAAAACGAAATCAGTTATAACCTTGGTAGCTTTGGATCATTTTTTTTTCTTGAAAGACTAGTAGACCATACTTTTGGAGAGTTGACTTTGTTGTAACATTCCCCTCGCTAAGCTCATTTCATGAACAGAATATATTAGCAAACATGACCATATATATTATAATAAAACATATATCTAGGATCTCAAAGGTCTCTAGTATCAAAAATCTTTGCATTTCTGTAAACTGTCTAATCTAACGACGCTAGATGCTAGACCCAGGAGTACTAAAGCCAATTCCTTATAATTAAACGCTAGTAAAATTAAAACATACCTGCTCTAAGATCCTGGAACGCGCCCAATAACTCATCTTATTGAAATGTTCAGTGAATCGCGTTAGATTTGGGGAACTTTCTTCGGACTGATCACGCGGCCACAGCAGCACTTCAGCTGTAGTGAGTCGTATAAATAGAGCAGCGTCTAGTAAAGTCATTTGTTCAGCTAGCTCTATCGATTTGAAGTCTAACAAGGTGTCGCGACGTAGAGATACACTTCCGTAGCAATGCGTATCATAATCATATCTGTTGTTGGTCTGAAAATACATAATTATATACAACTCTGAAATATCTATGCACCGTTCAATTGGAAAGGGTAGACTAAACACAGTAGGGACGTTGAATTTAGTGTTGTAGGGTGAGAGGGACAAAATTATACACCCGGTATTGATACATCCCTTTCCGTCGGGACCACAGTCCAGCTATGCAATTTTCTAAGCACACAGCGTCGAGCGCAGCGCTGCGAGAGCCTTGATAGAGATTGTGTTGAACTGGGTGACGTCACTGGAGATCGACCAATCACAATCTCTATCAAGGCTGTCGCAGCGCTATTCTCAACGCTGTATGCTTAGAGAATTGCACAGCAGGACACGATCGCTTATGCGCGCAGATTATTTGATTTTTCGTGTAGCTTGGAATATTTAATGAGGTTTTCTGGAATGGGGTACATTATAAATTAAATCTATCCATATATAAGTTTGATCAGATACTTACTTGTTGAAAGTGCAATTGCTTCTGTTTGTCGACTAGAATTTGTCTAAGCGCTTTCGCTATTGGGAGTTCCTCTGCGTCCACGAGCCAATAAATGAACTCCATAATTTCCATCATCAGCGGACAGTCCAAGTCGGATATCCTAATAATTTATAATAGTTGAAGAGTTATCATGTTAATACGAAAGCATTTAGTATGTTAATACATACTAAATGCTATAAAATTTCATTCAATAATTATCATGTTAATATTGTAAAATTAAAAACTATTGTAAAATTCTGATAACACATTTTTCATTCCAAAACGACTACAAGTTTAGCCAGACTTGTAGTCGTTTTGGAATGAAAAATGTTTTTATAAAAGCTGTGCACAGTTAATGCCCAGTCCAAAACGTTTCGTTCAAAAACGACTGTAAAATCAGTTAATCATTTCAGTGCAGATTTCAAAGAACTTGAGGGTGATCTAGACTGTATTGCTCAGGACATATGACCATGACCAATCGCCTCCTAGATGATACTTCAGCTGCCACTTTGTGAGTGGACTAAGCAGCGGTGAATGCTCGAAACACGTAAATAAATGAAAAAAAAAAACACTCATTGCCTCCCGGCTCCAAATTGGCTAACATACAGTTAAGCCCATACCTTGAAAGAATTTTTTTTTTCGTCAAGGTATTAGCTTGACATTAGAAATGACTGAAATTTTGATTTTTACATGTTTGAGCGGTCATCGCTGCTTACCCCACCAATAAAGTCGCAGCTGACAAACACGAAAATTCATAATTCAACTTCCTTAACCATCGTGCTATGGATCATACGGGAGGAAGTCATTGACCAAATTTAAACTATAATATCTTGGACCTAAAATGTGCTCTAAACGCGCATTACGTTTCTTGGATGACTTTTGAGGATAGCACAGGGTGTAATTGTGTTGTGGACGAGCTCAATATCACCAAGCATAGATAATTACAAAACAATCTGCGATTGGGGTTGGGATTGGGGTCTCGGTTCAAGATACGTATCACAAGATATACGTACGTGAGGTCGGCGACGACTCGCGTCAGCAGCGACAGCGTGGAGCGCAGTTCGTGAGGACGTGGGCGGTAGTGCTGCGCGCGCCGCACCAAGCGCGCCACCAGGCCGCTGGGCGACACCCACGTGCGGTACGTCGCCAGGAACGCCTCCTGGTACGCGAAGTCTGCGCCAAACCCACACCACTCACACGTCAACGTCCAACACTATAGCCCCTCACACGACCATTTCTATAGTCATCGCCAAAAGTCATGAACCCAAGTCAAAAAGTTCGCACATGTGTACTTACCTGACCAGAAGGACTAATCAACCACAGACGAAAGTCCATACGCCTGTGATTAGTTTGATTATAATCTTTGATTGGTTGATTGAAAAACGCGATTTGAGTACGGTTCATCAAATTTGTCGATCACTATATAGCGTACGTGTTAGATGAAATTCTACGCAGCATAACTTGTTGTTCTCATTCTCTTTTATGTGTACTAGTACTAGACAATGCTGTTTCGAACAAAAATTGTGACACGGTTCCCGGATGAGGTGGAAATGAATTTAAAATTTGGAACGGGAGCAGTCTAGATAGAAGTTTAGGAGTTTTGTCACCTATCAGAATACCACATAGCAATTCTTTTGTAATGTAATTTGTATACAGCTACAAAATGTTGAACCTTGTTCGAACGGTCCAGTTGTAGTCTTTCGCTATGCCAAATGTTTTATTTCGTAAAGTAAATCTGATAGTATACGTAGCGTTAATTGGTTGTAATGTTTTTGCTGCGTTTATACGCTGCGCTAGCTATGTAAAGACACAGCTCGATCAGCGTGGCGGTAGAACATTCAACTGCTCAGTCGGAGTTCGTGGGTTGGATACCCGGTACAAATATTTGTTTGCATGAATATGGCTATTGGACTTATGGCCTTATGTTTTATTTATAAATACAATATATCTATGGTATGTACATCCCCGCATTTACCGAACCCATATTAAAGACTATGCTTAGTTTTGATTATGATAGTTCTGTATAGTCTGATTCAGAATATTTATTATAAATTTATTTATATATACATATTTTAAAAATTCGAGTAAGATCTAGTACACATAAGACAGCAAAGATATCTTGTGCATCGCATACATTCATTTACACTAACGCTAAAAATTTTAGTGTGACGAAGCTCTAAGTGAGTCAAACGCGGCGCCAACACATTTTCATTCGTATTAAAAGTATTCCTATGTCGTAAGAAATGAAGTGGTGTATGGCCGCGTCTAACGTAATGCGTAGCATAACAGCAGTTCAATAAAACTATTCACTCACAACGAATAGTGCATAAAGCTACGATGTAGCATTGTTGGAGTTTAAAAAAAATAAGAAGCTACAAAATAAAAATAATATGACACGATATTCCTCTAAGGCGAAGCTAAGGTATATCTGCTTTAAAATTTGGTACAGTTTTTTGTTATGAAGTTAAAGAAAATGCAAATACTAAGTTAGTGCATTAAAGTAAAGATTTTTTACGAATCTGTAAGCATCGCAATTATTCGCACACATCTTAACAATAAGCTCTAAAGAAAGCAACGTTGAAAATATTAGTAAAAAAAATAGAAACCAGCATAACTCTTCCAGCCCCATTTAAAAAAAAATGATTCAACCACTTACACTCGTCCGTTTCTGTAAAGTGAAAGCATGACAGTTCAGATGTTAGAAGCGATGAAAATAGTATTAGATAAGTATGTTACTAATTTTAGGGTAGTTCTTAATTGTTTAACCAAACCAATCTGAAATCTTTTATAGGTATTTAATTTTGTTAAATGTAGTCTATACTTAGTATAATGGTCAGTCCCATTCAGGTCCCGAATGCTTTCATGCCCCTAATCTTCAATATGGAAATGATGAAATAAATGGAGTTTTATGCAACCACCAAAATGATGCAACCGATAAAAAACCTTAACGATCCCTTATCCATAAAGCCTAAATTAATATGCGAGTATTATCGTAACGGAGCCCGGACTCCGAGATGAAGGTCTTAGAGGCGACCGGGACTAACGCAATGATGATGATGATGAGTATTATCATATTGATGTAAATTTACGGGCCTTGATAATATTTAATTATATCGTTAATTATTTTCGATTCGAATTCGGTTTCTAGTACGATACTGTTTAACGATTTTGCTACAAAGCCCATCATCAGGTACCAAAGTTTGTACCTTCATATACCCTCATATAAAAAAACTATACTGTGTGATTGTTGATCCAGCCACCGAAAAGGTTTGTTTACCACCGAAATTACCCGAAATATGTAAACTAGGTGATATTGTATTGCTAGTGAACATACCTTTGGTAGCCTTAGTGGCAAGTACGACGAGAGCGTCGGGATGTCCGCCGCGGACCTCCGGCCCATCCTTGGTGGGGACCTTGAGGACCAGCCACGAGCTTATATCTGTTTGTAGGATGATGTCATCCGCATCAGGTGGTGCCGGAGAACTGTTTCTGTTGTTTTCTGCTGCGGCCGAGGCGGGTTCTGTGCTAACTTCGCTTCTCTGTAAGTATAGATGAAAAATATAGGATGTAGATATAAATATAAGTTATATGGAGGAGGCTGGTTGAAATAAGCCATTAAAGTGTACTGAGCAATAATGTACTGGCACAGTATATTTTTTCTTTACACTCACAATCATCACGTTTTGTTGACATGTTAATTTTATTTTTAACTCCTAACGCAAATACGACGGGGTGTTATAAGTTTGACGTGTGTGCGTGCGCGTATGTGTGTGTGGCATCATAGCTCCTGAACGGATGAACCTATTTGGATTTAGTCTTTTTCGTTCGAGAGATACATGAGACGAAATCGGTCAAGATGGCTGCCGCCACAAAATAACGGAGTACGTATTTTTTCACAACTCCTTCAATATAGGTATCAAACAAAAGGGCTTGACTAGTAGATCAATTTAAAAAAATGTAAAATTAAAATAAAATACAAAAATTATACAGTAAGTTATCTAAATAAGCCCCCGTCACAAAAACATTCTTCATAAAATTTAAAATAAATTCCGTTTGTTAGTGCATTAAACTTGATATACCTTGCAAAATAGTACCTACGGTAAAGCAATAAGCTACGAGTAAGTGGCGTGCGTTGAAAACTATGTAATTAAAAATAAATTAATATATTACCTGGGATCCCACAGGAGATGGCGTTGGTGGCTGTACAGTCGGCTCCAGTTCATCTTCCAATGGGAATTTACCAGGTACTAACGTTGCACTTGTAAACGATTCATCAGAATTCTGAAAAACAATTAATAAAAAATGAATTTATTTTTCTCCTTCATCTTAGCGGTAATCCCAGAACAATACAATGGTAACCGCTTCCAATCAGGTGGGCCGTGTGCTTGTCTGCCATCTAAGTGGTATAAAAAAGAATGGCAGCAGAAGCTTTATTGTGAAGAAATCTCTTCCAGCAGATCGGCCTCCAATTGTTACTTTAAAATAATATGTACCATATTGAGTTTTTAACATCTCCAATAAATATTTATGTAACTGTATGGAATAACTCACATTGTTCAATAGTGTTTCGTCAGCGCTGTGATGGGAGCTGTTGTGTGATGATGGTCGAGGAGAAGGTGGAGGCAATAACTCGTTATGGCTCATTTGATACTGCAAACAAATAAATTTAAAAGAAATTGAGAAACCAAAAAGAATGATATATTAAGCAAACTAATAAAAGTCATCATCATTATCTTAGTTTGTTCTTAGTTAGTTGTCGGAACCCGAAACTTATTTAATATACAACTTTTTTTTCGATTTATTGTTTTTCATAAAATATTACTTAATTACTAATATTCCCTCTAACCCCTCTAGCTAAACTAAACTGCTTGTGTCAGGAGTGGGTTCTCCTTAAAGTTGTTAAACTACGTATGTCAACACAAATTTTATCGAATTAGAGCCGTAAATAACCCTTTTTTTTTTAGTGCGCGAAATCCCCACGGATACCTCCCCACCGGAGCCGGTGGAGGAGGTTATGTCGGACTCGAACCGACTAAAACGCACGCCGCCTGTGGGTCGCTTTGGTTGCCGAAGGTGAGGTTGACAGGCATATCCCTCGCACCCCGGCCGACCCAGGGCCATCTCTCACGATCTGTCCCTCCTCTCGGGTGTGGGGGACTACAGAGTCCCCAACTCCCAGGGCCGCCACAAGCTCCCGCCTCGGCGTCTCCCACGCCGGACACTCGGTGAGCGTGTGCGGCCCCGAGTCCTCGCTCGCGTCGCAGTGATGGCACTCGGACGTTGGCTCTTTCTCCATCCGACGCAGATACTTTCCGAAGCACCCGTGCTCGGTGATCATCTGCGTCAGACGGTACGAGAGGCTGCCGTGTGGCCTCTCTAGCCACTCCCCCATGATGGGTCTTACCGCCGCTACTACGGCGCGCCCTAACCGTAAATAACCCTAACATAATGTGTAAATTTAAAAACCATTTTTGAGTAACATTTTGCAGCATGGTTGCATAAAAAAATGTAATAGTAGTAAAAAACATATTACCTGTTTGTTCTTACTCATCTTAGGAGGTAGAGCTGGAGGCTCAAGAGGAATTGGACTAGTGCCACTTGATGTTATCATGTTAACACTGTCTTCAGAGCCACTGAAAGTTAAAGATCTAAAATTTATTCGTTGCTTTGTTATGAGTTATCTCAAAAATCATCAAAGAATAAAATGAAGAGAAATAAAAACTGAATCAAAATCACCAGAACTGATGACTTCAAAGAGAGAAAGAGTAATCCTTAGTACTATTTTTTTATATAAAAACAATATTAGCAACCGCAATTACTAATAATCCCTCTAACTCCTCCAACTAATCTAAATTGCTTGTGCTAGGAGTGGCCTCTCGATCGCAAGGCGTAGTCGGCCTTGCGATCGAGAGGCTACCGACAAAGCAAAGCCGCAAAGCTACCGACGCTTTGAATCCAGGACCTATTCGGTATCCTGGCTGAATCACTTGGAAAAGTTAACATGTGCAAAAAGTTCTTACCTGAGCGGTGGGTTGCCGAAATGTTGGACAGTAAATGACTGCGCAATAGAACGTTGAACTTGTTGGTGGCGCTGCACGCTCAAAGAGCCATCGTTCGTATGTTTAGCACTGAGAAGCAAAAATATTACCACTTCATTTTGATGAACCATGCACTACAGTAGAAATAACCTTATTTCAGTTTATGCCTACATTACTTCAATTGAGATCGAACTATTACTTAATTTATCTTTATTGGGCACAAAATATACATTGTACTATTTATTACTATTTAGAATCACAAATGTTATAATATTACATAATCAATGCACTGGTGACGCCATAAGAATTGAATTCTGTATGATTTTATTTATTGGGTTTTCAATGAGAAAAAATACAATCTATAAATTACCTTGCTAAATTGTATGTGTGTATGGAATGCCGGAACATATCCGGTGGCGCAGCGGTGTTATTCGGTGGATGATTGCAATTCCCGAACATTTCCATGTACGCCATTACTAGATAGAAATCATAAACACTTCAGTACACTGTTTAAAAACGTTGAGCCAAGGTGTAATAAAATTTACCACAAAGTTTAATTTTAGGAGTTTATGTTGCAAATATTATTTCAAGTTATTATATAAAACTGTTTTCTTACACTAGCTGTGATTACAAATAAGTCAATTTTCGTTTTGAAACATGTGAAATATAAATAAATGTATGACGCCTATGTATTGCACTTGTTTTGTAAAATTTTAATACACCTTACGTTAGACGAGATGATACACTACGAGCGAATGCGTAAACGTTAAACAATTTGAAGAAACACCTTCAAATTAACATGAAACAGCAATAATACGTAATCGTAACGAAGCGCTAAATACATTAATAATCTCAGGTGATAATTAACTACGGCCGAGTTCCGCTGCTGTTATCCAACACAAATATAAGCGGCAAAGCTAATTTGTAAACGGACTCAACCGTTTTGCACGTGAAAAGCAAGTCAGGTGTCTACCATACGCAACAACCCCCCTATCTGATGTACTGTTCACTCCGTACAGGTTAAATAAAAATCGGATACAGTTAACATTACACATCTCGAACACCCAGTTGCCTAATAGAGCATGGTAGACCCCGAAAACACACGTGTAAAAATGGTGCCTATTTTTGTAATGTAAGTGACAAAAGCGTTTTTGACTGCTAAAGCACATCAGATGAAGTCTCCAGTATGTCCGCTGATGGAGTGGACTAAAATAATGAAACATTTATGCTTGCATGTACTGACTGTGGTTTGGAGCTAAATAGCGCTTTACATGCATTGATCCACTCACCGCTGTACGCGACGCTTTGGAACACTGCCGCGCCGCACCGGCACAACAGACAAACATGCCGTTATAGCCCCAAATATAACACATCATTCATATACCGATGCACCCAGGAAAGGAACAACAATGATGAAGAATTAATTCAAGAGTTTGCATGGTACGTCACATACAAATCGCTTAAATATGGCAAACATGAAGTGCCGTTGATGGTGGCAGTGCACAATACATACAAAACATTCAGTTGGTTTCATAGACACGATATTATATACATTTAATTTTAATTATATAGCTTATATGCATGTGGTTCTTTCTGATTTTTCATTCCTCCACCAAATACAGCAATATCACCAAGAAGTCGCACCGTTCAGCTGGACTATCACAGGCTAATGTGACTTAAGATGAAATCTTAGTACAATACTATAGGAATTAAAATCAATGTTTTTGCAATGCATTTCATATGATTTTCACTGTTAATAAAATTATTAGTACTGTACATACTTAGCTGATTAAAAAGTAAAAGGAAGATTTTCACTTTAGATTTTTTTTTTAAATCTTTATTTATTTAGGAGCTTTTGGCCAAAATAACCATGCCAGCTCCATCGTACCCTAAATTTACATTAGTGAGATTACATAATGGCTTATTATAATTACATAAAACGCTTTAAATTTGGGTAGATAGGGTATATGTGTAGCATAAGTTATGTAGGTAGTAGGCTACATAACTTAGTATGTTAAGAAGCTATTAAGCTTTCATACATCATTTTATAAACTATAAAGGCAGCTTCAGACAGAGGACTGGCCAGAATACTATTGAAACTCCCAACATCCATTGATCGTATGTTAAGTTCTTCCACTACAGTTGCGATCAGTTCCCGTGTTCGCACGCACTTCACCAACCACTTTTGATAAAATTGTGATTTTTATATTAAAAAAGACCAATGGCCATCCTTTTTGTAGCCTGGATTTTCTCACTGGCTATATGTATTGCACTATGATGATATCTTAAGGTCACCGTTAGCTGTGAATGCCCTTGGACGTGAAGTGTAATAAGCGTGATACTGACTGTGTTTCTTCTTGAGCGGTAGCGGGGGCGGACGCGGGGGCTGGTGTACGGCCAGCGTGTGCGGCCGCGCCTCGCCGTGCAGCGAACACACGCCACTCGACCTGACAATGCAGACGCTGCTACAATACATGTATTTAAAGAAAGCTCATCTGAATACAAAAAAAATATCTTAAGTCTTCAAAATAAAACTATTATTTACACTGTTCCAATAACATCTAGTAAATCGCTATTGAATCCGTTTAAAGTCTTAATTCAATGTGTTATAACTTGCGTTAGATTCGAATAGTATCATACCTCGTACATACTATTAATTAATGAACTAGAGGTAAATAAGTCAGAGGTTTCAAAGCCGAATCAAATCCTAGGGGAAAACTGGGGAAAATCTTATCCCCAGTTTTTTTATATCCGCATATTTCGTTTGAGTTCAAAAGATTGACAATAAAAACAATACATGGTCGAGAATTTCTCTTATACTATATTATGTAATGTAGTAAAGTTTACTGATAAGATAGAAAACTCCTGCATGCAATTTCACATATTTAAATTTAAAACTAAATTAAAACAATGTGACTGCGGCAAAATTTGATTACCTACTAGATTTTATACAATTCCATGTCCATCTCCAATGGCTATAGCGTATGAATTGGCGTATCATAGCGTTAGATGATGGACGAATGATCTTCAAAGTACTTATACGAGATGATGAACAGGAGAACGATGTTACTAAACAATGATGATTTTAATACTTAATTACCACTTTACATACATACATACATACATAAAATCACGCCTGTCTCCCATAGAGGTAGGCAGAGATCACGGATCTCCATTTGCTACGATCCTGACATATTACTCTCGCTTCATTCACTCTCATTACATTCTTCATGCATGCTCGTCGGTTTAGAGTACTCCTGAACTGCCCCTTTTCTAAAACTTCCCCGATTTGGTCCAGGTATGTGCGCCTAGGTCTTCCCCTTCCGACGGTACCATCCACACTCGCCTCATACACCTGTTTCGTTAGTCTTCTTTCATTCATTCCACTTTACAATATTTCAAATTATTCGCAATTACCAGAATTTTGTATGAGCGGAGCACTAACTGCAAAAAATAACTCAGTTGTGTCAGTTTCTTGAATTAGAACATTAACTAATGACTAAAATATGGTTCATATATAACACATTTTATCATTATATAAGTCTAAGTAAAGTAACTTACACTTTACATTTTATTATAATCAGCCGTCTATACATTCCAACATAGCCGTAGAACCCTGTTTAAAAATTACATTCTCATCTCAATTCATAAATGTGTACACATATTAATAATTAACTACGAATACCGAAACATTAATTATTCCGTAGATAACAATCTAACTGTATTTATATAAAAAGTGTAAGTCAAGGTCACATGCTGTAATCACCTGATTTCGACAGTGGGGAAGTGTTGCTGAACGTCGGAGCGAATGTTGCGTGTCTTGACGGGCAGCTCCGGCGGCGTCTCCGACTCGTCTGACGTGATGCTGGCCAGTCTACCGCGTAATAACAATGTTACGAAAATAATCTACGAAGTCAGCTGCGTCCTTGTATAAGTTGCGATATTGCAAATAACACAGCGAATGTAAAATTTAATGCACTACATACTGTGGCTGGTTAAGATTTTATCAGTTTGTTACTTAAGTGTGCTTATGTTATTCTTCAATTTAAATTGAATTAAACAATTTTTTCGTGTTAGTGTTAAATAGATATTAACAACAACAATATCAACAATAAGACGTAATTCATAAATAGTTCATTCACATGCGAAAAATAAAATTGTGATAACATGATTAAACTCCCTATTTAAATAGTAACAAGTGATTAACACAAACATAATTTACCAAGACAACTTACAAAAATATAACAGAACAGGACAAAGTCACGTATAAAGTGTGTAAATAAGGTGTGTGGTAATAAAGAAGGAAACTCACTTTGAAGAATGGTGCGTGGCTATACTGTTGGTATTGGTTACATTCATGCGGCTCTCAAAGCTTTGGACCGTGCACTTCATTTCGGTCACACAGTCTGTACTGTTAAAAATACTGCAAAAACAATAACAGGAAGCATGACACTAAAGATTTTAATATACTTTTTACTATAAGCAAACTCATTAAAGTAATGGTTTGCTTATCAAGTTTTAATGCACTGCATAATTTTTATTTTATTAATAAAAGTATATCAAATTCCATAAATGCATAAAAGACAGAATAAATGAGGAAGACCAGAGATAAAAAGGACAATGGTTTTAAAAGTGTGCAAACAAACGTAAGGATAAGTACAAACAATGAAAAGCAATAGAGAAAGCAAGTTACCTGTCCGCATGGCTAGAGTAGTGATGTGATGAAAACAATGACGTAAAACTGTGTTCCGCAGACATTTCGGCGTGGCCCACTGACACGAAACCGGACTCGTTGGAGAAACTTGTGAATAAAAAGAAGCATTTTAAATACATAAAATAATGCCTAATACACAATTAAACCTAACTGAAGCTAATGATTTACAAATGGTTAAGGAGCCATTTACAAGCTGTAGCTCAGTAAACCCCTTCGTGAAGACTCTCATCCACATATCTCACATAACTGACAGTGCCATTACAGGAACTTTCGTCAAAAAAAACCTAGGCTACAAGACTGGCATGGGCTCACTCTCTAGACCTTGCTCCTGCAGATTTTTTTAACGATGATGAATAATTATTTAACGCCTTTGATTGAACATTGAACAATTCTAATCCGAAGATTTGTAGAGGTAAGGCCCGGCAAAAGCGGGCGTGCAAAGCGTGCACCGCATGCGGGCGGCACGTATAGATGGGCGGCATGGCACTTCAAAACTTCCATGGATTTGCAGCCCCCTGTACGTCAAACCTTCCCTGAATTTGACACCCCTAGACGTCAAATTGTACCTAGTTTTGCCGTCCCATAGGTGTCAAAATCTTCCCTAGATTTTCCAGCCCCTCAGCCCCTGGACGTAAAATTTTCCCTAGATTGCTGCCCCTTAGACGTTAAATCTTTAACCCTAATCGCCTACAACGGTTCGAACCACGGAATCTCTGAAACCCCTTTGGACCGAAATGCCCAACAGATTACCGCGCGAGGCACACATATGTTCTGCATGTCCAGAAACAGGGAAGGCTTTTGGATACTTTTCACTTTTTAAAGGGGGCCTTCTTCGCTCTGATTTTCCTCTAGAGTGCGTCGTTTCTCCCACAAGTGTCACACTTGCGTACATCCGCAGACATGCCAAACACCGCCTTCATTGTGATTGGTTAATTAGCAGTATATTTGCATACAGATGGCTGAAGCAAGTCTTTTACACGTGGCTTCATCAAGTAGTCACTACTTACTACTCGGCTTTGGCAATGCTTAACATGTTTTTGTGTTTGGTTTTGTCCCACCATCCATAACAATCCTCTGCAACAACGGAATACTACGAAGCGATTTCGAGAATTACCTCGCAATTAAATATTGATAGTATCCGTCTACTGTTCGGCCGCCCAGAGTGTGCTTTTCTGAAAGGTCGTGAGTCGTGACCAAATTGGCGATGTAACTTTGAACTAGCGAACAATTGACAGCAAAGTTTTAAATATCTTTTACTTACCTTATTAGCGAGTGATATTACAATAACCTTATTAATTTTAGGCTAAAATAACAATTACTTTTTTTTTTTCGCAGGTTTATAAGTGCCCGGTTAATGGCAATAGGCTCGCCACCTATTACATTGGGACTTTAACATAAACGGGCGAAATGTGGGTGCTAGCACTTCTGCCTATTCCTTCGGGGATATAGGCGTGAGTTTATGTTATGTTATGTTATGTTTTTTTTTTATATAGGACACGTCAATTGGACTTCGCCTTGCCTGATGGTAAGCTGAAGGCAAAGTCCCAGAAAAGAGGGTCACCATTACTTACACATACCGTGTGACAATGGTGACACTCAGCTTGACGGCCTTATCATATGCTTTTTCACGCCCCGCTTAAAGGACCCGGGACTGTAGGAAGAAGGAAACACGTGAGCTGGTAATGAATTCCAGGCCTTAATGGTGCGACAGAGGAAAGAGTCTCCGAACCGCTTGGTTCTTGATCGGATGTTTTGCACCGTGTGCGGATGACATCTAAGACCTGCACGTGTTGTCCTGTGTAGGAAAGGGGAGGGTGGGACTAATTGGAAGAGCTCATCAGAACACTCCCCATGGTACAGACGGTAAAATACAGCCATGGACGCAACATCTCTACGCAGCTGTAAAGGTTCTAGGGTGTTCGTGATCTCGGGATTCCCAATGATGCGGACCGCACGTCGCTGCAACCTGTCGAGAGCATCTAGTAAGTACTTTGCTGAACCATCCCAGAGATGCGAGCAGTATTCCACACAGGAGCGAATTTGTGTCTTGGTTCTCAGAGCCCCATTGAGAAATGTGATTCAGGATCCCGTCAAGCTCAGTGATAAGAAGCTGCCTTTTCTCTGCGATATCTGACTGCTTGGCCGCAGGATGTCCATGATAACTCCCATGTAAAGTGCTATCGTCTGCATAATAATGAACATTGCCGGTAGACAGCATGTCGTTGATATGCAGAAGAAAGAGAGTGGGTGATAAGACGGACCCCTGGGGCACGCCAGCATTTACCTGCAGAAACTCCGAAGCTCGTCCGTCACAAAGGACGCGAATACGGCGCCCCTGCAGGAAGCTAGCAACCCAGTTGCACAGCCTAGAAGGCAGACCAAAGGCAGGTAGCTTGGAAAGAAGCGATTTGTGCCAGACTCTATCGAAAGCTTTGGCGATGTCAAGACTAATTGCCAGTGACTCGCCGTGCTTGTCCATAGCCTCACCCCAAAGATGGGTAACTTATGCTAGAAGATCACCCGTTGACCGTTTCGGTCTGAAGCCATATTGCCGGTCATTAATTAAGGAGTGATCCTCTAGGTGCCGCATGAGCTGTTTGTTAATTATGTGCTCGAACACTTTGCACAGCACTGAGGTGACGGCTATGGGTCGATAGTTGGCTGGCTCCGAGCGATCCCCCTTCTTGGGAATCGGCTGAACATTCGCCTCTTTCCAAGGCAAAGGCACTGTACCCGAACTGTAGGATAGCTGGTACAGGCGCGTAAGCATTGGAGACAACTCCGCTGCACATTTTTTCAAAACTACCGCTGGAATACCATCCGGACCACTGGCTTTCCGGACATCGAGTGATTGCAGCACTGCACGGACATCGCGTTGCCTGATATGGATATCAGGCATCGCGTGGTCACTGTCGGGTAGTGTTGGTGGCTGCGTACCACAATCATCGATTCGGGAGTTGGCCGCAAAGAGATTAGCCAGCAGATTTGCCTTCTCTTGCGGCTCATGGGCCAGGGATCCATCAGGGTTACGCAGCGGAGGCAGCGAAGGCTGACAGAAGTTGGCTTGCACGGCTTTAGCCAGTCGCCAGTAGCCACGGCTTCCCGTGGGATGCATCACTAGCTCTTGACCAAGCCACGCTATGCGCAGGGCATCCGCTCTGACGTAGGCCCTTCTACAGACCTTTGTGGCTCTGTTGTACGCCGCCTTGAAGTGGCCCAGATTGGGATGGCGCGTGGCGCGCGCCTTTACCCAAGCGCGGTACGCAGACTGTTTTTGTTCAACAGCTTCCGCGCACTCGCGCCCGAACCAAGGGCGCACCCCGCGGTCACCGGTGATATCGGTGTATGAGAAATAGTATTCCATACCCAGGCCGATCTCACCGGCGACAGCAGTAGCACAATCCGATGGGTTCTTACCTTCAAAGCAGCGCTCAACCCACGGGATGGATGCAAAATAGTCACGAAGTCCATCCCAGTCCGCTGACGAGTAGTGCCAGAGACGCCGCTTCCCCTGCACGGGTCGTGGGGCCGCTATAATAGGCACCGTGGAACAGACCAGGCAGTGGTCGGAGTTGCCTAAAGCGGCTCGCACCGATACACTGTACCGGTCCGGATCACTCGTCAGCAGAAGGTCTAGCAGAGAAGGTGCTAGGCCCGACCTTCTTGGTATCCTAGTGACCTCGTGCACCAATTGGGACAGGCCGTGCGCCTGAGCAAATGCGTGGGCGGCTCTTCCCGCATGGTCTGTTTTGGAGGAGCCCAACCAGATCTCGTGGTGGGCGTTAAAATCCCCCAAAAATACCATTTCGGCATTCGGAAATCGCTCCATCGCATCATCTGCCGCCTGACTCAGATATTCAAAGAGTCGAGTTGTCTCAGCATCTCCTGTATGGGAACGGTAGAGGCACACATAGATCTGACTCGTAGGGCCATGGTCTACGTGTACCCAAAGGATGGAGAAGGATGGGTCCTCTAGGCAGCGCAAACGGCGACAGCAAACATCCGCCCTAACAAACACGCACACCCCGGCTTTTGCACGAAAACTTTCCTCAAGAACATAGCCAGGGTAGAGCAAGTAGGTCGTGTCGTCAGGTCGGTGTATTTGCGTCTCCGTTAGAAAAAACATGGCAGGTTTCGCCGTCTCTAGGTGTTGGTGGACGGCGTTGAGGTTTGCATATAGCCCACAGATGTTAGTGGACTCCACCTCAAATAGCAAGCTTTTGGGAGTGTGACGAGCCGCTGTGTTGCCTATTTCTCTAAATTGCGCTGCTATGAGTTTGGGTGGGAGAAGGCGTGAAAAAAGAGGTGATTGCCGCTGCAGCACCGTGTGACAAAGCGCGGGATATTGGTTTTATCTATGAATGTGAGGCATGGCGCGCCGAACGGAAGGGACGAGTTGGGGACTCTGTCCCCACACCCTAGGAGAAGGCCAGATCGAGAGAGATAGCCCTGCGTCGGCCGGGGTGCGACGGATATGCCTGTTAACCTCACCTTCGGCAACCAAAAACGACCCAATGACGTCGTGCGTTTTGGTCGAATCGAGCCCGACATAACCTCTCCCACCGGTTCCGGTGGGTGGGTATCCGCGGGAATTTTGAGCACGTAAAAAAAACAAAACGTACGAGAAACTCTCCCCGTCCAAATGAAGCCCTATTACATACAATGGATAAGTGTATTAATGTCTTTGTTCTGACAGGTGTGCCGTACTTTCCTTTTATTAGTAAGATAGTAAGGAATTTATTAAAACCGAGTGAAATCCCAGACCCGGTCAGCAAAGTATACTAATTTGATATCTTGAAAGATACGTTTTCCATTCATTACAGTGCGGTGTAGGCAAACATTTGCAAGCACATGAAAAAGCGGAGAGCATGAGATCCATCGCGCTAGCATAATATGGTAGCAAATTTGGCGGTCAATCAGTGCTTTTAAAACACGTGGTGAATTCTGGGACTTATCATCAAAATAAACCATCAAATAGGAGTAAGGGTACAATAATTCTCACTCGGAAGTTGGTAGGATTATTGAATAAAATTTTAAAGCATTTAGTACGAGTATAACTAAACCAATCGACTAATCGAATAAGCTGTGAGACGGATATATATCGGAAGATTTGGGTGGTTTTAGGCGAGGTTCGGTGGCTCAATGGTCAGAGCATTCCCCATGTAAGGGAAAGATCGCGGATTCAAAACCAGTTTTTTTATACAACTTAGGTGGCAGAAGCACACGGCCCACCTGATGGAAAAGTAGGTATCGTGACCTATGAAAGTGTGTAACACCAGGGGAGTTACACCCGTGCTGCCGACCCTTTGAGAACAGAGAGTTTCTGTGACGTCAGTGCAAAACACAAAAACAGGACAAACGGTCTTCCCACTGACATTACAAACACTCTCCAGTGAGCTCTGGCTAACCTTCTCACCGCCGGGAATACAACACGAGGTTATTATAGTCGTAGTATTCTGTACGGTGGTCCGCCTGAACTGATTCAAAATTTTCCTATCTTAATCGGTCGGAAGGATCGTTCCATACACCATCATAAATAGATACATACATACATATTTTCATACATACATACATATAATCACGCCTTTATCCCCGGAGTGTTTTTAACCCTCACATTCCACCAACTTGTACTTAGGTACAGGTAATAATTTTATATTTGCATTGCAAGATGAGATTTAACTAATAAAAATAAATCCTACGAAATGTAAAGCAAAAAAGGCAAATCCTGTTATTTAGAAAGATTGAAGTAAAATAGCGTTGAATAAGTATTAGTGAAATAAAAGCGATTTACAACTAAACTATTAAAAAAAAAAAGAAAATAAAAATCATACCGTACATACTGGTTGACATACCGATTGTGGTTTGAGTGTTCATGCGCATGAGTGGAATTCAATTGTAAATCGTGTGACTCCTGCGATTCCACTGACGCACGCAATCCACTCACATTGTTACAGCTACACATGCCTGCAACATAACAAACAGTGATCGCAAAAGGTCTTCCAAATACGTTTTATTTTTCGCTTTACAATCTAGTAAAAGCAACGTCCACTATTCGAACTTGATCAAAAGTCAAGGTTGAATTAATTCCCATTAGATTCTCCGAGAGTCAAGTCACTTTCAAAAGGCTGCTAACCGCTACACCTGCAGGGTAACGAACGAGGGTCTGACGCAGGTTATCCTGCGGGGTTAGGGAGTCAAGACGGTAGTTAAGTAAGTAAGTTTTGGATGCAAATAGAACTAACGTAGTGATGATAATGATCAAAAGTTAAAAGGAGAAGTTGGATAATGGAGCTAGTGAAGTTGTTGGAAGACAAAAAGAAACAAAACAGAGAAGCAGTACTAACCAACAAGATCGGAGTTCGGAGGTGTGGCGAACACGTGGTCATGATTAGAAGAATCGTGTGCGTTGCGTTCTTCATCGTGGGACACATTCAGCATAGAATCCAGAGAACCACTGCTGTGGGACTGGAGTGATAATCTGCAAAAGAATATATTATTACTTAGCTATTACAATGAAATTAGAACATTAATAATAGGTATTTTAGACTAACATTCATTGTTCCCAGTTCAAAGTTTTACCATCTATTATGATACACTTTCGTTAGTTACATAATGTTCATTCAACTGTACCCCTAGCATTTTTTTTTATATAGATCACGTCAATTAGACTTCGCCTTGCCTGATGGTAAGCTGAAGGCAAAGTCTCAGTTAAGAGGGTCACCATTACTTACACATACCGTGTGACAATGGTGACACTCAACTTGACGGCCTCATCATATGCTTTTTCACTTTTTTCACATTTCGCTTAAAGGACCCGGGACTGTAGGAAGAAGGAAACACGTGAGCTGGTAATGAATTCCAGGCCTTAATGGTGCGACAGAGGAAAGAGTCACCGAACCGCTTGGTTCTTGATCGGATGTTCTGCACCGTGTGCGGATAACATTTAAGACCTGCGCGTGTTGTCCTGTGTAGGAAAGGGGAGGGTGGGACTAAAACTATCGTAATCGTACCGTAAACGTATCGAGAGAACGGAGCGTTATGATTGGCCGGCTTCACACACAAAGAGATTCACAGTAGGTAGGCGGCCAATCATAATGCTCTGTTCTACGTTACGATTTTCGTGCTAAGGGTACAGGGCGCGATATGACTGTGATATAACTTTTTATTCAGTATAAAATCATGACTATTTATGACTATCATAATATATAAAAAACATAAGAAATATCCGATACCTAGTATAATATTATTATGGACATAAGAAAGTCATAAATATAGATAGCATTACAAACACACTATACCTAAGCAACTAAAACTCGATGGTAAAATATAAATCAAGTATTGTTTTTGTTTCCTATATATATACTTCACATCTCATAAGCATTATTGTGTAGATACTAGGTATGATATACATAAAAAAATTATCGATGTTGTGTGTAAACAAATATCAGTTACCCATGAAAGTAAATACTAGCTTTCTAAACTGGTTGTAAAACTAACCTATCGATGGAGAGACCCAATAAGGAGTTGTCATTCGCCGACTTACGCTTGGGAGGCAGAGGTGGGGCCAACTCGATTTTCCTGCAACATACATTGCACTATCACTGACTATACTAGATATTTAATAGTTGCCTAATTGTGAATACATGTCACAATTGGGTAACTTGTATACTTAATACTATACTTATGATATTTATTGTATTGTAGGTTACGTATGTAATGTATATGCATTGCATAATATGTAATTCTTCCGTACGAG
The DNA here is from genome assembly GCA_963662185.1 of Eilema griseolum. NCBI lineage: Eukaryota > Metazoa > Arthropoda > Insecta > Lepidoptera > Erebidae > Eilema > Eilema griseolum. The sequence goes on along the minus strand of OY759232.1, from coordinate 13,277,641 downwards.
TGTAACTCCTAAATGGCTTTACCTATTTGGATGACAATAAAGCGAAGTGGAATACAATACAGTTTAACATAAAACATAAACTCACGCCTATATCCCCGAAGGGGTAGGCAGAGGTGCTAGCACCCACATTTCACCAGTTTATGTTTAGGTCCCAATGTAATAGGTGGCGAGCCTATTGCCATTAACCGGGCATCGAAAAGTTGGTGTGTGCTATAGTAAAACCTGGAATCGAACCCGAGACCTCGTCTCAACAGTCCATTACCCACACCACTAGGCTACCGCGGTTTACCTCCAGTATATTCTATAGAATAATAGTGATCTACACGGCATTTTAAAGTTTATATAATATTTTAATACTATACCTTCTGTCATCTATAATGCTAAGCATCTTTCTTATATTATTCTATGCTTTCATAAAATAATATGATAACTGATAAAATTACATTGGAATTCGTTTATCTTCAACTTGGTCACGTGATTACTCAATATTTTTAACCTTAGTAGAACGCGTCTTCTGTTCGGAATATCTGTATTTACACATACCGATTATGTCATCGTAAAGCAAGACGCCTTATTAAAGTCAAACAGGTTCAAAGTTTAAGTGAAACCAAATGAACAGATGTTCTGTTCATTCCGTTTCCGTCCCTTAATGGTTTAGATTTGAACCTTAGGAGGTACATACATACATACATACTATAATCACGCCTTTATCCCTGGAAGGCTAGGCAGAGGTGAATTAACACCCACATTTCACCAATCATTGTATAATACAGTCCCACGTAATAGGGGGTGAGCCTATTGCCGTATTCCGGGCACTAATGTAGACTCGAGCCATGCATCTGAGGCTGAGTCTGGGCTGTATATATCTGTCTGATGTTAAACAGCCCTATCCCTTAGTCGCCTTGTATGACACCGCATGGGCAGAGATGGGGTGGCCCTAATTCTACTCTGCTGGAAACCACGCGGCAACCTTAGGAGGTGCTACAATACATTACAGAGGTTTTTTATTATTTCCTATTGCAAGCCACGCCTGTTCGGTTCCGCAAAGTTAAAATATATATAAACTTACATAGGTACGACTCAAAACAAATAATATTGATTCGTATCATTTCGTACACTGTGTGAAATTGAATTCGAAAAATTTGAAAATATTTACTAGGTCCATCTTAGGCCATGGAAAAGGTAGTTACGAAGTTTTTATACAATATTGGCAATAGTTATTATTGAGTACTATCGAAAAAATAATGAACGCACTCACCTAGTAGGCCGAGCAGGTTTTGGTGGAGGTGAGTCCGGTGCGTCGAGGACGGACTCGGATGAATGCGAGGCGCGTACGCCTGCTGACTCATTGCCCGGTTCTCCCGTCAGCAAAGAACGCTCTTTGGGCGTCAACGGAATATCTAGAAAGTTAATGAAAATAAAAATAAGAAAAAATTACTTTTATGCAACGGTAAAGTAAAACAGTGTTGTTTTATGTTTGACTTGCATAATGTTCACAATCTTGCAAATGGAAAGTCATAATTATGTCATTTTTGTAATCTAACAACTCTTAAAAGTAAGAGTCGAGATATTTGCATACGTCTCATCTATTTATACGAGGCGAGGTGAGGGCGAGAATCAATAAACTTTTTGAAGGCGATTTGGACTGCCACCGGATTGACACCGGAGTTGATTTTTTTCCTTGTATGAAGTTGACGAAATTCCGGAAAATTTGGTAATCTGCCGAAGCAAAGTCCAAGGAGTACGGTAGATGTCCCATACGTTCCAATTGTAGCTCATCTAACTTAGTGTTTGTTTGTTATGCAGTGTGTGGTCTTGCATCATATGTGTCAAAGATCTATTTATTCAAGCCATCTAACAATACGAGCAACGAGCTCGTAACGCCTTGCGGTGCATAGGTATGGTGAAATTTTTGGAAGATGAAATTAATAGGTAGATAATATCCCTCCTCATAACAGATCTAGGTAATACCCAGAGCTTTCCGCACATACATATTATAGTCTCTAGAATAGGTTTATAAACTTTCCTACAAAAATATATTCCAGAAACTTACGACACAAAGTTATGCAAGAGCCGCGGCGGTTTTCTGAGAGGGAATCGAACTCGTAGATGTTTCGGAGATAAGATGTGGAAACCGTGCTTCCCACATCCGAGAGGTAAGCTACTTATTGGGTAACGTTACATCCCGTAATTGATACCCGAGACCACGTGCGGTTTTAGTCGGATCGGGGCGGAGATGCTACCCGCACGAAATAAAACCAAGAAGATAAATACTAAGATAACCAAACACCTATCTATCTAACATCAACTGATTGTTATCATCTAACAGTTGTCCAGCTGCCATGTATCTCAATTCATTATCAAATCGATTTTAGTATAGAGTAGACTTATCACAGTAATCACGATCAGCAAGTCAAATTTCGTAAATGCTCTCAAATCTTTTATCATTTTAATTTATATTAAATCGTAACTACATTTCATTGAAGTCGGCAGTAAATAATACATTCATATATTACTTGTTTCATTTATAATTTCATGAAAGGTTTAATTATTTTTGTTGTTATTGATGTTGTGGAACCTGTTCATCCATTTTTGTCGCTGCTTAGAACAAACATACAGTTTGTTCTAAACATCATATTGATATCATGGGGTGACACATAGAACAAACATATTATTATTACTTTTAGTCACACAAGGATATTACAACATTTGAAAAATAGAGCTACCTACGAGAAAGTATAATAAATGAAATTTTCATGATACAAAGACCCATTCTGCAATGGGGTAGCTTTGTGGCTAAGTTTAAATCGCAAAAATTATACCAATATAATAATTCTACTAATCCTACTAATGTTATAAACGTGAAAGTTTATAAGGATGGAGTTTTGTTACTCTTTCACGCAAAAACAACTGAACGTATCTGGATGAAATTTGACCCAGAGATAGATTATAGTCTGGAATACTATGTGTTATAGAATACCACAAGCTTAATTTTTGGCCACATATCATTTGAATTAATAATATTGGATGTGATTTCAAGAGCACTTAAAAGAAACTAACCTGGTAATGAATTCCTCTGTGTTGAAGCTCGTGGTGAAACAAGCGCAGGGCGTGGTGATAACGCTGGTCGAGTCATATGTTGCTGCGCTAACGCTGAAACTTCTTCAACTGCCGCCGTCACTCCCTTCACCACAGAGCTCACATGCTCTGGTGACAACGCAGGGGCTGAAATATCTAGTTCTTCCTTCGCCGCGTCAGCTCGCAAACTAACCGCTGTGATCTCATCGCAGAGCCGTATTAGCATTGCCAGTGCAGTACAGAGGCGCTTTACTGCACTTGTTAACTGAGGTGATCGACTGCAATATGGTTTGATGGCTGGAAATAAATTTAAATGAAGTAAGACATCACAGAGGCACCAGAGAAAACTTCTTAATTATATTTATACTGTGGATTGCTGGAATTTGTTGTTACACATATTGAAAGCTTTATTTTTGATTGTTCTTACGGTCAGGTTACCTGTACCGGGTACCTGACCGTAAGGCGAATCCGGTAAGGTCTAATAACAATTAAAAATAATGTGGAAAAGTACTAGTGACTTCTCAATGTGTGTTCTTTATATCTCTTTATTATTATATAAAATTCCCGTGTCACAAACTCGTTCTTTTCGCACGATCAAAAATTTTTACTTTTTATCTCTAGGGAATTCTTAAAATTATTTTATGATTTGGCATTAAAATATCCCAATTTTCACCCTTCCACCACCAACACGTTCCGACAGGAGAACTTCTGTCAGATTAGCAATATATGTTTATAAAGAACACCAACACAATTATTTATTGTATTGTAATCGTTGGTGCGGATCGTACATCGTACCTACATATAAGGTTTGAACTACTAAAGCTATTGTGATAGTGAAACGATTGTTTTGTTGAAATGTTGGTTCACTGCAATATACCTAACATCGCGCTATGACAAACAGGAGCGAGGCGGTAACCTAAACGGGTATCAATGCTTTAAATTTAATATATTTTAATGTATATAATTCAGGAAGGAGAACCAACATTTTGCCTTGTATTTAAATTCAATGTACCTAATCGATGCCATCTGGCTACTTAAATTTCATGTCTATCTAATTTTTCACTATTTTATGGAGTGCTGAGCTAGAATAAACCTCGTGAGTATACTTTGAGCAATGGATTGGCTTTCTTTCTATTGCTTGATTCTTCGTAAGCTGCGAGACAACAAATTATAAAAATGTTTGTGATGAATTTTAAATAAATAAAAAGTCACCCTAACTTATATTTAAGAAATGATTGAACATCTTAGAGGAATTACATTCCGGGACAAATAGAACCAAAAATTCATCAATGCTTAAATTTTGAGATTGTACGATAAAACTTGTATACCGCGGTAGCCTAGTGGTATGGTTAATGGACTGCTGAGACGAGGTCTCGGGTTCGATCTCAGGTTTACCATGGCTCACACCAATGACTTTTCGATGCTTTTTGAAGATACGTGGGTATTTATCGCAGGTTTATAAGTACCCGGTTAATGGCAATAGCCTCGCCAGCTATTACATTGGGACCTAAACATAAACTGGCGAAATGAGGGTGCTAGCACCTCTGCCTACCCCTTCGGGAATATAGGCGTGAGTTTATGTTGTTATGTTGTGTTTATTGTATTTACCTTTGTGTATATTTGCGATCGATTCAAAAACAATGGTGCCATTGTCGGGGAGCATTTCCAGTTTCCTCTTAGTAATAACATCCGAAAAATGTTTTAAGCCGAATGTAACCTGCGGACAATAGACGTAATATGTATACCACCATATAATGAACAATTAGTGAGTTATAATTACGGATGCGTTGTGTGTTCTAACCTCTTTGACTAGCCGTTCGAGTTCTTTGGCAGGTGTGACTTCCCCCTCCTCAGCCGTTGGTTTCGTCGCAATGTTCCGAATTTTTGGACTAAGCGGCGAATGTGATCTGCAGTGATAAAAAAAGAATTATGTCTTGACTATACGCAACCCTAAAATTCTATCTAAAATGGTATCGCAATTATGGCAAAATTTAATGCATTGTTGCAAAATCGAAGAAAACTTAAGGACGTGTTTTCTTCATTCACGAGTAAAAGATTTTTCTTAGTCTAAGTACTCGATTAAATAAATTCTATATGGACCATCCATATAAAATTTATTTTAACTTAATCAAGTCTAGGTAACCTTAACGCGAATACAAATTAAGAATCATTTGAAATTCAGCCTTGAGCAGTTCCCATCAATAATATATTATATACTATAGATACGTTGTCCACACTCTAAAATGGCAAGAAAGAATTGGCCAATTGTCCTAAATGTATGCACCAATCAGAGACGCGACAGTGCACTACGCAAGAAAAATCGTATTCAAGCGAGTAAGTAGCTATATTTTTTGTAAGTATATTTACTTAGTTTGCGCCGCTTTTGATGCTTCGAAGTTCCTGCATGACGTGTCTATATGATAGTACGTCATTGATTTCTATACACTGTATACAACCTCAGAATTATGCTGTTTCGAAATTTAAATCTTGCTAATTTAAATATAATATTTAGGACGGATGGCTAAGGACACAACAAATAAGCAATGTGCGCCAAACTAAGTGAACTTTCAATGTCACCAAAATGTCAACAGCTTGTTTTATAAACAAACCTCGAGAATAATGTCAATGAACTACATTAATTTTATAACGCAATATTCCTTTGTAAAAAAGACAATATTGTACCTGCATAAAATGAGGGAAGTAAATATTTTTTTTATAAAGTTATGATTAATTTGATATTTGGTGTTGCAAGTTCATATTGCATTGACAAGATGATAAACCTACATATATTTATACAGTCATTTATGTAAAAAAAAATTAAAGTGAAGGTATTCGAGAACGTTAGGTAAATTATTGTTTGTGCTGGCGGACCCAGTCGAAGTTATCCCGCCCGAAAAAGTACTGAGTATATCGACAGTAGCGCGACAGACCACGGGGTCCAATTGTGTTTTAACCATTTTGATTTCAAATTTCATCCAGTAAAAAATCCTATACTTAAACTATAAGCAGCCATTCATCTATCAAAAACAAAATTATAGTGTGAAGTTCACGCGAATATCACTCATTACGCCGAAACGTTGGACTTAATGTAAATTAACATATAAATCGCGATAGAATTTATTATTTCAATAAAAAATATCTATACTACTTTTTATAATCTTTTATACAAAAATACAACAGTTGTACTAAAAAAAGAATAATAGTTTTGAACAAGAGTTATGCTGATTTCAAAAGTGTTAGCGCTAACTTTATGTTCCTCCTGCCACTACATTCGATACCTAGGCGCTGCGCCCGGATCGGGTGTAAACTTCATCCTTGCCTTTTCGAGTATTATGGCCTTTTCAGATATGTACTGTCCCTGTCAAACGTTGAATATTACAATCACACTTTTCATCTCTCGTAAACTTTAAACCCAAGTACACCAAACTCCGCAACTTGTTCCGCTCTTTTCCCTTCAATCAGAATTGCGTAATTTGTCATGCTTTCTTCTCTTTCGGAAACATTTTGAATGAAGTTCCAAAATCTCTTTTTAATCAAGTTAGGAGGAGGTTCTCAATTCGGATGTTTGTGAGGTTGTCGTTGTAGAGGGTAATCTCTGGATCTGCCTAACCGATTTTGAAAATTCTTTTATCAATAGAAAGTCATATTATTTGAGAGTCTCATAATTTCGGTACTGTTCAAGGGGCCGGCGCAATAATTATATATGTAAATAAATCCGATAGATTCCGATAGATTATTTGAAAATTATTAAATTACAGGCATATATACCTATACCTATATTGGTTAAAAGGATGCTATGGGGGTTTGAAGCCTACTGGTCACATACCTATATGTCACGAGCGAAAGCGGGGAAGGTCAGCTGAAAAAAGGTACAGCGGGAACGGGATGAGAATTCCACACCGATAGGGCCGCAGACTACAGCTAGGCAGTCCTTTATATGTCATTTACAGTTCAAGAAACAAAACATGATGGTGTTATCTGCTAGTCTACTAACATCTGGCATGCCTTAAACACGCGTAACGTCTGGCAATTTATAGTATTCATACCGTTTTCCATTGTTAGCAAATCTCAGCTGTAGTTTATTAGTGCGTCTGTTGAACCAGTCACCGACGGGTGATCGCACCGCGTTCGACATTTATTTAGCAGTAACTAGCGAGAGCCACCTCGCCTGAACTGCAAATAACAGTCGGGCACACTATTTCCCTTGAGAACTTGCACACAAAACTAGTTTAAAACAACCTCACTGAGACATATAAAACTAGTGTCCACAGACCGTTCAATAAACAAAAAGCGTTTTGGTCACGCTGACAGCCCACGCACGGACATTAAAATGTAATCACTTAACATTGCACGCACTAAACTAATGAGATTTCAGCGGACAATGTACTTAATGAGTGCGACAGTCGCGGGTCGTACTCGTGACTCATAATTAGTGCCACATTTGATGCGATGTCCACATTAATAACGGCCCCTATATTGGACTCGTTACTACTCCACAAATTTTATTCGATATACACTAAAAGTTACGACAGAACACGAGGTTTTACGTGACTATTTTATTTAAAAAAAAATGTAATCACAAAACTTAACACAATAACATTGTTCTTGCACCAGTGGCAGAGATAATACTGTATGAGCGACACTTTCTTATGCCGCTGTCAGTCTGTTCAAAGATAACAGTTATGTAAATTTATCAATACAGATAAGAAACAATAAATAGCTTAAAGATTTCATCGCAATATAAACAAGTTGATAGATAACATTTGTATTGTGAGATGTAAAACAACATACAGTTAAAATTACAATGATTTGATATTTATTAGGTTATGACTGCTTATAGCTATTTTATTTAGAAAATCAAAACCTTTTGTAATATAATTGAATTTTGTAATATAAACAAAATCTTAACTAAACTCCGAGCGAGCCCTATGAATTATCGCAAATCTAAACTCATTCCAATAGATTCCATCCTATACATCTTTATCCTACAGCTGCTAAAAATAAACCGTCTTTACTTATACCTACTACATAATTTATAGGCAAGCGAAAATGTTTGTGTACACAAGGCATATCTAAAATGTGTAAGTGCGTTTGGAATGCGTTATCAAAGAGACGGGTAAGCAAGATACTTGTGTGTTGACCTGATATTTGAAAGATGTGGTGGGTGGTGCTGTTGCGCCGGTGAGCGCATGTTTGAGATGCGCTCGAGCAGATCGTCCTTGAATGAGCGCGCTCGTCTCGCCAACTTGTTGGCACCGCGCAGCGACCCACGGTGCCCTGAGCTCCCCTCGCTGCCGGATTCGTTCTCTGTAATTTGATTATTTCAATTAGGTTCAGTAATTTGCGTCTCTTAATTCATATAACGCATGTAGCCCAGACCCAGTTCCTGGATAATTATTTTAGTACATACGGAGTACAGAGTGTACAGAAAGCCAATTATTGGGTCGAACCTACTCAGAAGCAGGCTATGTGAAGATCCAAGAGGGCGGTTTAAGTCAGTCCGACTTAACAACCTCCCGGGTGGCAAGGGAATGGTATCAGATGGGATGGCGCATTTTAAACGGCCGCACCGTTTTCAGCAGTAGAAAAAGAGGGGTCGCGAACTTCGAGTTACATGAACGTGACTATGACTTGAGATTTTCGTAAAAACGATTTCTTTTCCCTCCTAGTCTAGTCTAAAGAGAGAAGGGAAAAGGAGGAACGCTGTTCTCTAAACGGTGAAGAAAGGAAAAAATGGACGTATAATGTGTCTTTTTCTACCCTTTCCAGTGTATTTAGTTATGTTCATAATATACGTATTTCACTAATATACTCAAGGAAAATATTGTTAGCAATCATTGGTTAAACATCATACGTACTTCCTTACTTCAACCATTACAAGTACACCTCATCTGTTACAGCTCACGGGTAAATAAAAAACCCAGGTAATGGTGAGTCGCACTCTTGTTACCTACTTATCGGTGTTTCATGCAAAGATTAAGAGCATCTAATCTATTTTATAGTAATATTGCTGCAAACGACGTCTATATCCACAATTCAGACAATCATGTATTGTAAAGTTAAAAGAAATTAAACTATGAACAAAAGGCATTTAAAATAATTGGTACAAGGTTAAAGAATAATTATTGTAGGACATAATCTGGACCCAAGCTAAGCAACATGGTGACATTTTCTTACAACAAACGCATACTAAATAGGACTTGGTAACGATACTAAATTCACAAATTTCAAGTATCGGTGCCTGCTGGATGTGGGGTAGTGAGAGTCAGGATGGAGGATGGACTAAAACTAAGATTTAAAAAAAAAAAGTTACATTATCGATTAGTTGGTAAGTTCGTTACCTCAAACAGGAAGGATTTCCTTTTTGAGGTAATAAAAACCTTCGCCTTCCGAGTTTTCCTCCTTCGTATTTTGAAAGTTATGGTTATGGCAGGTGCGCATGCGACTCACAAGGACAAGCCTTTACATGTAGTACGAGTAAACAAAGACATCAATTGTCTTATTTAAATTTAATAACTATTATTTCACAACATTTAGGATCACCCCCTATTACGTGGGGCCGAATTCTATGATTAGGTAGTGAAATGTGGGTGTTAATTCACCTCTGCCTAACTTTCCGGGGATAAAGACGTGATTATTTGTATATATATATTATGTACGTATGTAAAATTTATGTAGTGCATCTACCTACTGTATTTTGTACGTGTACCTATACATATGAATACAGGTGTATAGTATAGTTTTGAAAATTGATACAGTTCCCTATTGCTTGGTAAAAGAAAAAGCAGTGAATCGATATTTGTTCATTTCATACTGGATATTGGGTGCTCGGTATACTCGAAGAAACATCTTTTCACCAAAAAAAGATACTGGAACAAGTGCCGATGCCGTGCGACAAAATAATCTCAGCTTGGTCACAGAGAGTGTGGCCAAGTTGAGATTATTTTGTCGCGAATTATAATAAGCTTCGTTAAATTTGACCTTACATATTTATTAAAATATTGATCCTACAGTAAAAATGTCTAGACATAATTTGTAGTAAATTTAACGTAGATAAATTATGTAGAAGTAAAGAGATATTATTAACAGTTTTCTATATACAAGCAAAAACTGAAATGCAGGACATTCGTGTCCCACCCTCGGCGACTTTAGTATTTTTACCTGGACACCTTAAGGAATAACTGTAGGTACCAACTTTCAAAACTACACGAATTGTTTGGTCTAATTTCTTTAATCTTAACGCGCTAAATGTACCTACACCTATATTGGCCCCACCTCAAACTCACAACTGTATAGTTTTAGTCTTGCATAATATAATATCAATAACTACAATCTTATACGAGTAAACAACGAACGTAAACATTTAGATGACCTTAAAGATACCACAAAGATTCCTTCGAGATACATAATTGCGTCATCGTGACATTGAGTATCAAATCATCTGTAATTACGTGCCATATCAAATGAAAATGTTTAGGAATGTATTGACGAAAAAATTAAATCAACATAAGGTCTTTTGTACGCAAGTTCTCTAACTGCTTAGTGTTTGTTATTATATTCTATATCATTAACACATTATTAGAAAAATTACTTAAAATTGGTTCGGTTGGTGGCAGACCGGTGTGGAACGATGAGGAAATATAATTCGAGACAATCAATAACGGACATTACTGGCAGGCAAATAGGTTATAAATTATTAGGAAATAATAAGTACTGAATAATGATAACATAATTCCTGAAACATATTTGTAAATGAGGAACTTCATCTTCGTAGGTATTGAATGTGTTACAATTAAAAGAAAACATTAATTTTAATCCAAAAAGGAACCCACTTATTTTTTTTTTCGTCTATAGCTGGTAAATAATGCTTTAAACTTAGATGAATTAAAAAAAAATAATTTATCTCAGGCTTTAAACAAATGTGTAAATATTTTTGATTTTAATTTAAAAAATACAGGTACATTCGCATAGCGATCATATAAAATTTGAGATACCTAGGTAAATAGGTAGGTAAATAGGTAGAGTTATACCTCAAAAAAATATGCAGTCCAAGGTCAATGATGTATAAATTCTTGATTCACAATAATTCACGTAGAGGAAATTGAATTAAGGGTTACACACAATAAAAGAGAGATATAATATAGAAGTAGTAAATATCAATTTATCATTAATAATACAGATGACGCGTGAGTTTATAAATAAACGCAAAGGCGACAGGAGGACGCGCCCAAAGTGGCAGTGACAACTGGCGACGAGTGAACCAGTGAACTTCCGAACACGCACCGATCGTGAGTCCGCGACAGTCGGACGCCTCGGTATATACTAACGTTCCAAGAGTATAGACTGCATGCGTCATACAAGAACACATCATAAGCATTAAGCACACGTTTATTAAGTTCTGCTTAGCATGCGACTTTGGTGTTATACTGCTGCTGGCTGTAGCCGTAACCGGGCAAGACGGGCTAAAGGAGCGTGTGCCGTGTGCGTCATATAAAGGAAAACATTAATTAACACAGTTCAATTTTATTTAAATTTATGATGGACACAAAACAACGAAGTTTACAGGACGTTTACTCATTATCAACTGAGATTATGTAGCACACCAATTTAGTATTCATAGGTGTGCAAATTTGAATATTAATGCGGATTCGACGGAGATGGAAATGTGTATCAACATTCATTTAAATAATATTTAACCTAGTTTCTACATTGTATGTTACTTTTTAGGGTTCCGTACCCAAAGGGTAAAAACGTAACGTTATTACTAAGGCTTCGTTGTCCGTCTGTCACCAGGCTGTATTACATGAGCCGTGGTAGCTAGAAAGCTGATTTTTTTACAGATGATGTATTTCTGTTGCCGGTATAAAAACAAATACTAAAACTAGAACAAAATATTTTATAAGAGAGGCTTTCATAAAACTGTACGGGAGATATTAGGAGAGCAATTCAAACAATGAAGCCATGATTTAGACTAACTGTTTATTGGAATAATACATAATTAAATACACAATAAAATGAGGATGGTTACGAAAACATTGTTTACGAGAGATAGAAAGCATGAAAGCATGAAGATGTTGAAAGGAGAGTGACAGCTGGAAATAGAGTGAATATGAGCAGCCGGAAAGTGTTCGAAAAGGCACGACTGACTGTACATGGAGAAGTATTAGTGCCGACTCTTATCTAGGGTAGCGAATTGGGTGTGGTAGAAAAAGCATCAGAGTAGAGTGAATGCAGGAGAAATGCGTGCGTTGCGAAGAATGTGTGAAGTGATAAATAGCGTGATAAGAGAGCGATGTGGAGTGATATAAGATGTAGTGATGAGAATTGGGAGAGGAATGTTAAGATGGTTCGATCACGTTGAGAGAATGAATGAAAGAAGACTAACAAAACAGGAGTATGAGGCCAGTGTGGATGGTACCGTCGGAAGGGGAAGACCTAGGCGCACATACCTGGACCAAATCGGGGAAGTTTTAGAAAAGGGGCAGATCAGGAGTATCCTAAACCGACGAGCATGCATGAAGAATGTAATGAGAGTGAATGAAGCGAGAGTAGTATGTCAGGATTGTAGCAAATGGAGATCCGTGATCTCTGCCTACCCCTATGGGAAACAGGCGTGATTTTATGTATGTATGTAAAATGAGGTTACACGCGTCACACAAATACTACACCACAGAAAAAACGTTATTTGTATTACTATCTGTTTGTCTTTCACCAAGCTCTATCTAATGAACTGTGATAGCTAGACAGTTGAGATCTTCACTGATAATGTATTTCTATTGCCTCTATAATACCAAATACTAAAAACAGCAAAACATATTTGAGGTGTCTCCCATATAACAAATGTAATCTTCTGCAGTTTCTTTTTTATTTTATTTTCTCGATATTAATAACGGTAACAGATAGACGCTTGAAATAATCACATTTAGTAGTGTTTAATTTCTAAAATAAAAAGTAAATTAAAATAGAGTAAGTATTTAAGGGGGGCTCCCATGCAACATATATGATTTTATGCACGATATCAATACAGGTAACAGGTAGATGCTTCAAATATTTACGGAATATTTAGTAAAATAACATAACATCATAACAAAAACGCACACCAATATCCCCGAAGGGGTAGGCAGAGGTCATTGGTGTAAACCTGGGATCGAACCCGAGACCTCGTCTCAGCAGCCCATTACCCATACCATTAGGCTATCGCGGCAACAGCGATAACAGTAAAATATTTGTCGCATTTAGCATAATTAACCGTCCAATCAACAGTCTAGCCTCTCCTAACCAGTGCCGTTCAACTAGCGGCCTAAACGATATTTAGCCGCAGCGTTTGTTACAACATTTGATAAACTGGCTGGCTAATGCTTAAGTCATGCGTACGATAGGGTGACATTGTAACGAAAATAATAAAAATGTTTCTTTAGTCAAAAAATACTCTTTATTACGATAGTACTATTATCTGTTCTGTGTCTTTGTTTAATATACCTATTTAAAATATCAGGACATAGGACAGAAAGTCAGTGATAGGTTCATTGGGAACAACAGCGCAATCCGACTTGGATAGATTAGGTTAGAAGAGTAATGTGGAAGCGTACTAGCCTAGGCAAATAATGAAACGACATCAACTCAAGTCATTCGCTTAAATGTTTGCTTGTAAGCTGAAGGCTTAATATCAGTCAGGCTGCTAATTGAACGTCGCTGTTTAGTAAAGAGGCCAGGGTGGCAATTAAAAGGCTAATTGAGATAGTTGGTTGCAACATATAAATTTCAAAAATAAATAATTAAACTTAAAATAAATCAAGGCGGGATAGATAATGGTACCGGAACCCTTAGTGCACGAGTCCGACTCGTACTTGGCCGGTTTTGTACTTAATGTTAATGTAAATAATAAGCAGCTAGTTTCTGACTACGTAGCAGCAATCGAAAGTTATAGTAATTTAAATGTATGTGTATGTAATTTAAATATATATAAATGAATACGAGTGTTATCAAGCAGGCCACCTACTGACCTTTAGGCAGACTTTTCGAAAACGAAAGTGGCTTTCGTTAAATGTGGTAAAAAATTCTCAATAGACTATATCAACATGAGAAAAATATTAATAATCTATAGTGTCATCATCATACTACTATAATGGATCCTGTCTGTTATAGTATAATACTCGCGACCACTCGATCGAAAGGCCGCCTACTTAACCACTAAGCTACAGACGCTTTATTTATTTAATTGACGTATAATATCTTTTTTATACCACTTAAGTGGCAGACAAACACACGGTCCACCCTGCTGGGAATATAAAAACTGTCGGCATTGAACCGAGTTGTTTTCTGTTCATTCACGGTGAGTCATTTCACCGGGTAGTCCGAGCGTATTGAGTTGCTTGGTCCCCTAGATTTTACTTATCAAAGAGAGAGTACACGTAGAAAAACCAGGTATCCTATCATGGGTCTAGGACAGAATTTTGGCCAGGCTTTTAGCAGCAAACAGTAACGAAAGAAGAAGACATACAAATCTCATCAGGCATACCCAAAATACGTAAAATAAAAATATTATATCCTTATGAATTTAATTTAATCCTCAGTGAGCTCAACGTGTAAGTAGTAATAACACAGCTACTGTTAAGTCATTACTTAATAAAAGTTTTTCCAACGGCCTTAACATTATGATAACAATAGTAACAATGGTGAATTCCCGCGTTTCTTATGTCTTGTTACACAAGATCATGTTTTTCATTAGATGCACTACCTATTTACAAACGAGGAAGAAAAATCGAAAGCATTGCAGTTTCTTCCGTTTGGAGAAGCGGCCATGTACAGAGTAACTTGTTTTGTAACAAGTCATACAGGTGTATTTTTGTATCCATTATAGTTATAACAAAACGCTTCGGGCTCAGGATCGTGTCCTCGCTCCCGAGCTGCCATTCGAAACCGATTTGGTGCCGAACAGGTCCCCGCTTCCAGGATCCACCGTGGTTATCTGGCGAAGAGACTCACCGCTTCAAACGATATCGTGTTGTACACTCTAATGGCCCGGGAGGCCATCTTCCGCCGCGGGGCACGCAGTAGGCCTATGTGCCTGGCTTTTAGGGTGTCTATATACCCGTAAAGAGCCATGGACAGCAAGGTAACTGCGTAGTCTCCAGTTACACATAATGAACGCCATAGATGTTCATATGACAACAATGATTTTCGAGGCACGGAGGGTTCTCAATGTGATAAGAATGACCACCCATCATACCCATTTGTAAAATGGTGAGAACCAAAACTGTAGGAAATTTAATTCTTAACAACTTTTTACTAACTATTTTTCGAGTAAAATTAAAAATAAACGAGTTACCTATGTAATAAAAGTTCATTTTTAAATTCCAGACAGCGGATAATGCAACGAACCGATTACCACACAAAACTAAATTCAGACAGCCAACGTAACCTCCCTCAACGAAATAGACTAAAGAAAATTTCTGCTAGGTTTGCCCCTTTTTTGAATTCACTTGGCAATTTTCCTATTTATACATTCATAAAACAGTCATTGTTTACATTCACACGACCAATGTCAAACGTGCCTTAATGTCATTGCTGACGTATATTCAATAAAGGCTAATAATATTGTACATTGAGAAGTTATATTTAATTTTACGATGTACACCTTAATTGCATTTAGTTCTATACGTTATTGTGGTTTAAGGTTATTGCATTTTGATTAGAAATAAATCATCGTGTATCAATATTAAAGTTTGTCATAATGATACGGTTAAGATCGTGAATCAGGACATAATAATATATTATGGTACGAGTGTCTAAATTTGGTTCATTACCGCTAAGGCGCCATTAAGACCCGAGCTAACAGGTGAGGGTTTTAAGGGAGCCGAAGACGGTAGTCATTTAATACACACGTGTATCATACGACGTTTTTCTACAGACTTGCAAAGAAAATAAAACTAAAATAGATATTTACCCTTGTAGTTTTCAGGTAGTAAACTCCCCATAACGTTAACGTTAACATTGCCGGCTTCACATCTAATATCGGACGGTGAACAGCATTATATTTTTTTTAATAACTAGTACTTGTACACAATTCTATTAATAATTAACTATAATTTCCACAGTGAAAACCAGTTAAGATTTTTTTAACAATAGCGGAAAAAATAATAACAAGTTTTCCTACGCGCGTCCATCTAGCATAGACCATAGACTAAAAGAACGAGGTCTTTTTTCGGAACGTAGAAAATGGGGAATTGAAAGTTTTTAAAGAGAAAACATAAGTTATATTTTAGTGGAAGTTTTGTTTATTAAACTGGTTTAATAAACAAACAAGTTGCATGAAATGAGCTATTAATTTATTTGAACTCGATTGTTTTGTATTGAAACTTTAAATAAAGCAACTCAATCAATAAAATTCAAAAATAGTTATAGCTCACTTGTGAATTATAGCAAGGCAAAAGTCACAGTTCGATTACCGACAGGTGCCAATTTGTATTGCGGTGTAGTTAGAGCCACTTTATTAGTTTAATCAAACTTGACTAACATTATTATGGAACGTTAGTACAGTTTGATTAAATTTTGTGCAAATATTTGATTATGACCTGACGATTTCACTCAGAATTAGAACCAGAAGGTGGGTGCTGCGGGTAAATAGATAATCGGGTAATAGATTTTAATATTATAATTTTCTTCCGTCCCGTGGGCAGACTCCGGTGGCCTGGCCGAACCTCGTATAAATGTTGCCCTGACGTCTTGTGTTAAAACTCTCATTTATATTGTTGATAAAATTTTGTTTATCCAGATGTAAGTATGTGACACAAACCTAAAACTACCAGACCAATAAAGTGTAAAATATATAGAAAATATATCTAAGAATGAATACTTGAAATCATTAAGCTTACTCGCCATATTATGCTAGAAATCTACATCGTCATAATGGTTAACTAAGTAAACTATTACGTACCCATTTTTCCAGTTACTCCTTCGTTATTAATTGGTCTGTATACACCTGGTCCTGGAGCTGGAGTACTTTGTGATGTTCGTCGATTCACTGGTTTATTTTGTGCGTTTACAATGGAGTATGATTTCCTAGTATCATCCCTTCTAGTTGTGGTTGTGTCACGATCGTCCCTTGGAGATGCATAATATTTCAACTGTCCATCCTCTACCAGGTTTTGAAGACTACTTCCATACCTTATTTTATCTTTAAAAAGATAGTTCTTCTTCGAGCCCTTGAGTGTTAAATTATCAAAACTTTTGCAGGGTGTAAGTGTATGATTGTTATTTTTGAAATCATAATAATTATTAGGTTCAAACACCGTAATTCGAGGACTGTGATCTATAATAATATCAGGTGTTTTAAACTTAATTGGGCTTATACTATATGGTGTTCCTCTTTGTGTTTCTGGTTTATGACGATTGCTCCGGTACTTAATATTTCTAATGTTACGTTTAATGACAGACGATCCTCTCTCTTCAAGAGCATGTATTACATCTGCCGTTTCTAACAAACTCAATGGTGTCAACCCATTTTTGTATACATGGTAGCTTCGTTTGTTTCTTCTTTGATTGAGGTTATCATTGTGGATAAAACTTTCGTCGTAATGAGGCATTTTTACAAGCTTTTTTACTTTTCAGTTTATATAACATAACTTGCATAGGGCAATATAGCACTTATGCTTTTTTTCCTAGTACATAATTGCAAATGAAAAGTATACACGAAACTGATTTTTGCGTTTCTAAATATTTATTATTCTTCTATACCTAGTTTAAATCCAGTTGAGGTCACGTTTAGATATTTCCATAGCAACTAGTGATAGCTACGAGGCGGACACCGGAGTGAAAAGGAGGGCCCTCTAGAAATCTATGAAAGTGGGCAATGCACCTCGTCAAGTTTCACAACTTAGTGAAAATATGTTTAACTATTTTTTAGTTGGGTACACGTTTTTATTAGTATGTGGTCAGACACATAAATAGCATAATATATACGATGCCAGATACAATTAGATCATTATTTATTTACAGTAGGTGCGCGTTGTCGGTTTACTCCAGTCCATATTATATGAGCATCACGCACATCTGTTCGACACTGACTGATTTCCAGAAATGCTGTCATCCTTGGCACCACAAACTCGGATGCAATCACGCGATATATCAGACAAGCATTACCTACAAAAGCAGGTACACTTATTCTTCATGTAATAAAAGATTTGTATGAGTTTTGTAGTAGGCAATTATTTTTTTGCAATATCACCATATGACATGCTTCAATAACCACTTCAGTTTGTCACTATTATCACTATTGGTAACATTTAAGAAAGTTACGAAATACGAAGCATCAATATTCGCCGAATTTTATTTACTTTCTCTCCAAGCCGGACTCCTTATATTCAACACTGGCACTTGACTACTTTTCTACCGGTTACATTAGGTATATGTAATTACGATTCGTTTGATATAAACAAAGCGTACTGAAACACGATTACACAAATTTAATGTGAGAACACACAACCGAACAACTGCCTATTCTAAAAATATCTGTACTTTTTCACAACACGATCTCGTTATTCAGCAGAGCAACGAGTGAGCGAGCTCAAGCGCAGCGGACCATAGTATTGACATAGGGTGTCGATCGGTCGCGAGAGATGGGCGGCGCAGCCGGCGGCGGCGAGCGACGGCGCGGCACCACTGCCAGCCTGCGGCCGGTGCTGTCACATTGGCGTGGCGAGAGTGAAAGTACAGACACCGTCGCACATCTCCAACAGCTAACCATTATACACCTGTCCTAACAACACACACTATCCTACGCTAATACTCATTGCATAACACTCATAACACTGTCTTGTAATCTCTTCTTTTCGTGCTATATCACACAGTAATTGCGCTTAACATCTTAACATCAACTTGAATAGATGAAATGTAGGACATCGATAAAATGAGATAACGGAAATGAAATAAGGAGTGATCTAACATTTAATACATAGGTACCGCAATTACGCACATTGTGTTGCATATATTATAAATATTGAAATTGGTACTGATATGGTCCAAATACCCTAGCTAACCCGCCCGCTAACTAGTTGACCCGCCCCAGTTTCGCACGTGGCATATTTTTAAACTTCATATTATTATCACCCCTTTGAACCCGTATTTTTTATTCTTCTAATAATGTATGGAAAATTGCTGGATTTGATAACATTTATGATCACTGCTCCGCTCCCTTAAGTAGTAGTGTGATGATGTATAGCCTAAACATTCGTCGTTAAACGGACTATTCAACACAAAAATATATTTTTTATTCGATCCAGTATTTCTTGAGAGCGCGTTAAAAAAAAACAAACAAACTCTTCAGCTTTATTATATTAATAAAAAGTATGTATCAATCTATGGCCGCCACCCCAACTCCTAATACCGATTCCAATCGTGCGACCTACACCTATTCCTGGGAAAAATCATGCTCTACCTATATTTGCAAAATTTAAGCCAAATCCATTCCGCCGTTTTTGCGTGATTGTATAACAGATACTTAAACAAACAAACTCACTTTCACGTTTGTGTTCTCACCTAGCTTTCCTCCAATTCAACCAATATGAATGGGCAAGGGCTAATATGAAAAAAACTCGTTCCAGGTGGTGTTCTCGGACCAAAGACTAGATTGGAACTGGAGATATATAGAAAGAAAGACACTTAGCTATGAAAATATGAGATTTTTACAGTAAAAAATCGCTAAATATGTGAAAGTTCAGTCTAAAATCTAAAATGATTGATAATATTATAAGTAAATTTGCATCAAAACATTTTATTAAACAAATTACGCAAAATAGTTGGATAGAACGTCCGAACGAAAGCGTAATAGATTTCATTCTAATTTTTAATCTATAGATTTTGTAACAAAAAAACTAGAGTAGTCACAAATACCTACAAAAGTTTCATAAGTAGTACATAATTGGTTACAGTCTAGCACGATTTTACAACTTTACATTACAAAACCAATTTAGATTTACTACTTCCATGTGTTATGTAGACAATTAGTTCGAATGAAGCCGAAGTTTCCGTGTGGTCTAAGTACTACTAATGTCCTTTTCGGTTTTGCCTTTTTGTTATCGTAACTACCCGGTGCAACCTAACCGAACCCCTGGACTTCTTTCATACAAACTTTGTCTTGACAATAGCGAACACAAATAAAAATAATTCTTCAATTTAGCCCAGTCGGTCGTAATCGTAAGTTATGCATGCATATACATTTCGGCGATTCATTTCCCTGTCCGGCAACAGATGAGAATAAGGAACTGTCGGAAATAGCAAAAAAATATCTGAACAGGATAGGCCGGCTCTGAATATTTTGTAGATGAGAGGAAGAAAGGCAGTAAGATTTGTTATCTTTCACAAAAAGAAGTCCGAAATTATCAGCAGCAGATTGAAATTCACAGCATGCAGGGCTGTCTGTGCCGGTTCTTCTAATAACATTCAAACAGGTTTAGTAATCAAGCGGTACGGTATAGTCGTTGATGAATAAGTTGATGGTTTTAGAGTTGCTGGTAGAAGTGTGTTAGACAGTAAAAACCCCAAGGTTACTAACTATTTCGTTAAATAAGCCCATAAATAATATAAATAATAATTTGTTTTTCTTTGCGGCTTTTCTTGATTACAGAAGTCTTTCGTGGTCAGACTTAAAAAATCTTACATCTGTATCATTGCAAATGGTTGAGTAAAACCGATATGACAAAAAATAGCAATAACTGAATCCACGCGGTTAGAGTGGCCGGCAACAGCTAGCGTTGTAATAAAAAATAAACAAATTCAGAATACATTGTTTTTTAGACTTGTAAGAGAATCACTTGGGATAAACTGCTACTTCTTTCTAAGGTTGGGAGAATGTGTCAGATTAGTTATCACGGAAACTGTTCAAGAAACTTCACCGCTATCCATCCAGTGCGTCAATTCGGGGCAACATAGTGTCGCACGCTATGGACCCCAATATTTTTTGGATAGAAAACGTGAGTATGCTGATAGATAGATGTATCGGATCCGGCTAGGCGTTAAAAGATTCGCTGGAATGTAGACATCCGATTGAACTATTAAAATATCAGTGGAATAAAAAAATATATATTATCAAAAGCCATTCTATTTTTCCAATTTGTTTGTTTTCATTACATACATTGGATATTCTAACTTTTCGAGATAGGCTTGATATCAACACAGTAAGTTAAGTAAACCTGCACAAGATCTTGTATATTTGCAGGGGAGTGAGGGAAAAGTGGTTAGTGCAAGAAAAATAAATACTGTAGGTTGATTTCTTCTTCCAGTCGTCAATATGGTGATGTAATCTTTACTAAATGGCATGACACAAATTAGAAGCGGTCGGATAACAATATCTAGTTACATCTTGCACTGCTCCACGACAACGTTGCAAATGATTACTGTGACATTGTTAGTACAGTCTAGTCCTTTTTTTACTCGTATGTTATGTAATCAACAACATAATTTAGTAGGAGAATCAATGAATAACTCAACTTTCTATCGTTTCTGCCGAAATAAATGTGAACTTCGTGCAACTATTTCGTGACACAGTTGAGCAATTGAACGGAAATGTTGCTTTTCAAGGTGCCAAATAAAGAACTGCATGTCACGGCATCAATTTAACTACAGTTCATTTTTTTTATAAAAGACTACAAATAAATGTCTAAGAAGTAATTCTTATACCATACACTAATAATACTTGTGAACATAACAAACTGCAAGTATAAATTTATTGCTTTAACGGTTGGATTATGGTTTTCTTCCGACAACAGCGAGACGGAGGCACGCGCTCTCGGCCACCGGCCACGGTCCGTGTAACTCACTTTCCAATAAACTAGCCGCGGTTGTGATACCTAGCTAACGGGATCATATACTTCTAGATAGGTACATCGCAGCCAGATCATTACACCCAAGATAATATAAGGTCGGTCATCCGTTAACATTAGATTATTGCGTGCTTGAATTCAATATCCATTGAATACTTCTTCGGTTTCGATTCTTTCTTCGACTTTATCAAGATTTATTGGGTATTTCTCATTTGTTCTCTAGACTAGAACTGACCTCACCTGGATAAAAACAGTCAAAACATTTATGGTTCCTAATCCATACTTATCACAACAAAATTATACCTGAAGGAAAGAATAGAATACAGCTCAAGCCACACTGCCAGGGGATATGGACAAGTGGGCGAAGCGGGCAAACCACGTGCACTAATGAACTTATCATACTAGCGGTTTGCGAGCGGTTTCGGGGCAGCGGAATCATCGCGGTTGTGCTGCAAGGACGTCGCGGCTGCTCAGCGGAGACGTTGCAGACGCATGGCAAATACGCAACGTATTCGTCGCGGGTTTGTAGCGAGTTTACTACGATTCGCGATAGGAACGAAATTATTTGGATTATTTTTTATTCTTTTGCAAAATAACACAAAGTAATCACTCTCTTCGGATCTTGGATCTTCCCAAATTCGTCGATAATTTCGTTTCAGTCTCCGGTATTTTCGCATTAACAAAGTCAACAATAGTAGCCGCTCATACAGAGTGACGGTACCTAAAGTTAATACAACATTTGCAGAACGGTTTGGTCCACACATAGAGTATTATATATACAATAGAGTGGCTAAGTCCTGTGACATCAAAAACTGCTCTCTAAAAGAGGCAAAAATGGTGGTTACAAAATGGCTGATTTCACTGACATACGAAGCTACAGAAATTCTTCTACTACACTAAGATGAATACTTGTAGAAATAACCGAAGTTTATAGTGTATATGAATAAGATTTGCCCAGTATTTATTTATTTATTTATATACACACAAACATGCAAAATATATATATTTACATATGTACAAGTTATATACAACTATTACATCCATTTATTACACATCCATTATCTGTATCTTCTTCTAGCTTTTGTAAGTGTGATTAAATTAAACTTATGGCCGAGCACTGAAATTAAATAAGGAAAACGTCACGGTACCCACAGGACAGGCTTGCCTAGTGGGCCAACGGGAAAATCTATGTGAATGTGAAAATCTTCTTCTGGAAATAAATTATTTTATTTATTGTTAGTCGTCGAAATCCATTTTCATCCGTACATCGTAAACTCACCACAAACCCGCGACGAATACGTTGCGTATTTATCATGCATCCGCGACATAATATACAATTATTTTTGCGTTGGGTTCGGTACAACTCAGAGGTAGTTCCATATAAATTTCATGGGTTTTGGACCTTGGACTACGGAGATACACCAGAGAACTCCTCGAAATCAAATAGAAAATGGGAAAAGACACGGTGGCGACATTAAAATGGATGGATTACAGAATTTCTTAATGATTTATAGCATCAATGTCTCGTTTAAGTTATTGAGAGCATTAAATCGAAAATTATGATCAGCATGTTAGACGAATTAATACAATCAACCTATTACAGTCACAAAAAGTAAAAAAAAGAAAACTACGTTTAAAAAAACCGGCTCCAAAAACTATAAAATAACATAATAAAGAAAAATTACTGAATTTACATATTTACTGATCTGTTAGAAGTCGGTGCCTACTTTATTTATTGTGCATTTATGACGCAATCATTTGAAATAATATGGCCTCACGGGCTAGGCACCGTCTTCTAACAGATCAATAAATCTGTAAATTCAGTAATATTTCTCTTATCTTTTTTCAGTTCTATTATGTTCTATTATGGCATTAGCATTCCTTTAAATTACATTTTTGAGCATTGGCCGTTGCGAAACCTGCGTCTAGTTCGCCATTATGATGGCAAGTCTATTCGACATTGCGGCGACGACTACCGCGTCACGACTGCGCAATAAGAAACTATATCTAATGTTAAAGCATTACAATGTTTTTTTTCAGGTGGTACCATTGCTATTTCATCAATAAAATTGTAACTTTTGAAAATAATATCCCGTGCAGTCCTGTAGACCTGCCAAGTCTTCTTTTTACCTGTAATCCGCGAAAATTTATACATCCATTTTTTTTAAATACACATTTTAATATGAATCATTTTTCTACTACCTCTTTTTTTAATCGAGAAATACAGTTCTTGGCACTTTTTGACCACCGCGCCGTGTTGACAATGAATTTATCTCCAAAGTCGACACTTTCCTTATTATCCTGATGCCCCTACAAAATAGCATAACCATAAAGAAATCGGTACTTACAATTTTTTAAACATAAGTAGGATGCCTCGTCGATCAGTATAGTCTGATGGTCTGATGATCAGTACAGTAATGTTCGAGCAGACTTCGTACCAGCTCTAATAGCGTTTTGATTTTTTCCCACGTGACGTATTTGATTTTTTGCCATTTAAGACATTAGTAACGACGCGTTGATATCGATTTTACAACCATAGGTCAATTTTATGGAGCGTAAACATTAGTAATGTAATCCGAGGTATGTACTGGCTAAAAAAATAAGATGTGTTCCACGCGTGACTTTGTGCAGGAACCCGATCAGGAATCAAACAGTTTGATTGATCGTCAATTCACTAAGGATTAGCAAAACAGTGAATCAAAGAATGAAAGTGAAGTGGGAATTCTCAGTCAATATTTTGTCTTATTTCCCTTAAATATGAGAATATGATGATTGTATCTCATTCACACTATATCCTACCTTAGAATTTAATAAAATATTACTAACACTTGAAGGTCGAAAACCTTTCGATAGCAATTTGTCATTCCGTGTATGTAATTGTCTGTAACTGGCGTTTAGTAATTGACACGCAAGTATTTATGAGTTTACACTGCACTAATGTAGCATTTCCATTTATATTTCGGAAATAACCATTGAAACCTACTTTTTTATTGCTAATTTAAAGACACGGCATAGGTACAAGTCATATTTTCCCACTGTTTGAGTTGATACACCGAATGAGTAGATTCTATATTAAGTGTACAAATTTATCGACCAATGCAATATATTGTGCCATGGAAGTTAGTGATATTAACTGGGCATTGAAACTAAATTAAAGTGAAGTACAAATATTACAAACAAAGAGCTATTTTGACTACAGCCTTGGTTATGCAATCCTAAATAAAAAAAGTGCGACATTAATTTTCTTCGGCATTTCTTGTTTACTTAGTAAATATATAAATGACTAGCTGACCCGGCAAACGTCGTTTTGCCATATAGGAGGGTAAAAATTTAGGACTAAATGTATTTTTCAATTCCACACCATAAAAAAATAATAATAAAAATTGTCCAAACAGAAAAAATAAATTTGGGATAAACCACCCTTAACACTTAGGGGTGTAAAAATTAGTTATAAACGTATTCTCATACCTACTGAATATAGATATAAAATTAGCAAAATCGGTCAAGTCGTTTCGGAGGAGTACAAACACTAAAACTGACACAAGAATTTAATATATTAGATACACAAAACGTAACACTAACTATATAATATAGATGGACAAAAACAAAAACTTTCGAAAATTATTTAACATTAAACAACCGTACTTGTGCTTATGGAACCTTGCAACGTCATGTATAATACTTACCTTGGCAATTTTCATACCGTTACGATATATACCATTAAGATAATTGTACATAGATTTAAAAGCAATTGAAGCTAGTTAAATACCACAGGGTAATGTGAATGGCGTGTTGCAGGCTTGATAAACTGGAGGCCAGCTGGGGTGCGAGGGATATGTCTCATATAATCTCACCTCTGGCAACCTGCGGCCCACATAGTCGGCGTGCGTTTTAGTCGGTTTAAGTCACTACCTCCCCCACTGGCTCCGGTGGTGGGAGTATCCGTGAGGATCATGCACACAAAAAAAGGGTACTGTGAATGGCGTGTGGATGGTTTGATAATCTGAAGGCTCTTCGGGGCTACAAGCATTCTCTAGAATAATTCGGAAACAGTCCTCCAGCCGGTCCACTAGTTATCGAGGCGGCATGCTCGTGTATCAACATACACTTGCAAAGGCAAAGTGTATAACCAACTTCTCTGACATCTAAGACATCGTCAGGACACACTGAGTGTGATATTAGGGAGGCTTTTACAAGGAATAAAGAAAAGGTTTTCAAAGAATAGCAAATTCTAGCAATGCAGATTCTGGCTTCAAAACACATTGGTTTTTGCTCTTTCTCTGTATACATTCAACTGACAGACAGAGTCGGTGCCTAGAATACCAAACGATTGTACGCACCATTAGCAACAAGCACTACACAGACAGACATCACGTGGCTCAGTAGTGAAAATACTAGATTTCATAGTATTTCATAGTATTACGAGTTTAACTTGTTCAATCTCAGAACCTCAGGATTCAAAAGTATCCAGGACATATATTAAAATGATGATGATTGACTGGATCTCTAGTGGACAAGCTGCACTAGATGATAGTGCTGAGACTAGATATTAGAACACACTGAATTTTGAACACGGGACACCCGGCTGTCAGGTGGAGGCGCGGGACCCCTGGCTTCCAGGTGGAGGTATCGGAAACAACCAGAAATCGCGCCGAGATGATGATGGTTACCCAGGTCTCTTGCATATTGGAACAGAAACTAATAAATTTAAAGTTCATAATTAAAAGAAAAAGTTTACTTTTTTATTTAGTCTGCAAAAATCCTTTTAATTTTGGACTTTAACCTTATTGATTTAAAGTCTAAAATTAAATGATTTTTTTAGCAGTATCCGTGGTATGACGGTGGTTTTACTTTAGCAGAATCGAGGCCCAGGATCATCGTCTATTAAGTGGAGAACTTTGTAAAGTTACGTCTGTACAAAAACCGAAACACGTGTGTTTTGCAGAAAAGGCAAGCTTTAATTTCCATTCTTACAATTTCGTCACACATCACCGAAAGTGATTGAGCTCTGTGCTTTATGAGAATCGCCATCAACATGAATCGAGTCGCCGAAGAGAATTGAATTGACGCACTCAAACAAACATTTGCATAGAACACGTTATGTGAACAGTTTTGTAATCGAGGTGACATGTGGCAAGTGCAAATGACTTCCATGTAACGGGGCTCTATGTATATTCAGAAGAACATTGTGAAATAACTCTGTAACTATAGGAGTACAGTATTTTGTTTTTATGCGCAAAATCCCCACGGATACTCCCACCACCAGGGCTGGTGGGTGTGTTATGTCGGACTTGAACCGACTAAAACGTACGCAGACTTTGTGGGCCGGAGGTGAGATTATCTGAGAGTACGAAGCAAAATCCCAAATGGTCATGTGTAGAGAGCTAAATCCCTAAAGGCAATTTGTGCCGTCAGTGGGAAGACTAAAGGCTTGTCCTGATTTGTCTTCTACTGACGGCACAGAAACTCTGTACTTACAGGGTTGGCAGCGCGACTGTGACTCCTCTGGTGTTACAGACGTCCATAGGTCACGGTAACTACTTTCCATCAGGTGGGCCGTGTGCTTGTCTGCCAACTAAGTGGTATAAAAAAAAAAAAAAAAAAAAGGCAACTGTCCAAAATTCAGTATGTCTAAACAGTAATTTGTCTCAGAATGTATAAAGCAAAAAGCATACTAATCAAATTGCCTAAAATAAATTATGCCGAAACATGCCTAAGGACCAAAAAGCCTACCAAGTCGTTTTATTTTAGGCATTTGCTCAAAATAATCACTAACTTCTTTGCCTCTATTAAATAAGGCTATGTCTGTGTGATCTGATCGCTTCTTGCGACTGATCTATTGAATAATAATAAGAAACAAACATTGATATGACAAATTTCATGTTAAAATGTATCGATAGGTCATACGTATGGTGTAAGTGATGCTGCGCGCTCCGCAGCGGGTGATGGTAACCATAAGCACGATCCCGTTCGAGATAGTGAGTCTCCTTGCCAGAATGCCACCATAGGACCTGGAGGCGAGAGCTCTTCCTGCCCCATATAAGAAGAAGGAAACACGGTGAGCTGGTACAAAATTCCAGGTCATAATGGCGCGGCAAAGAAAAGAGTTACCAACCGCGGGCCACTTTTACTGTTTTGTTGCATTAGCTTACCCGCCATAGTTTAGCCCGAGGCATACTTTGAAACCCCTATCACCCCTTTAAACCATATAGGTATGCTTAGATATCAAACTTTATTCTCAATCCATTTGGCACGAGGTATAGTAATTCTGTGAACACACATTATTCTGGTATCCTAAATCAAATCTAATATCGTTAAAAAATACATAAAATAAAACGATATGTATCTTCTTATTTTAAACAACCCTGTTTAAAAAAAAATTGATGATCTGCTCTTAAAAATGCTACAGTATCTTCCCCTTTTTTCTCACCTGTTTTGTTTTTATAAAGAGGCATAACTTTTTTTTCACAACAACCTGTGAGGAATCATCTTGATGTTTCAGTCAAAATTCATCAAGATTCGTTCATAAATAACGGAACACCAAAACTTCCCCCTTTTTCTCTCCCATTTTCCCTCAAGAACAAAAGTTCCCTGAATGAAAGAACACGTATGCCAAATTTGGTTAAAATCGGATTAGAAATGCGCCCTATAGACCAGAACTGACAAACATTCAGACATAGATATGGACAAAAGCATAATCGGCAACCTTGTCGAAACGGCGACTCTCGCTCGGACAATTATCAAATTCAATAATTGCAACCATAAAACCCCGATGTTAGAGTTTGTACACTTTGTGCATTTATCTATCACTTGCTAGACTATCTGTACAATATTTGTGTCAGCACAGCGGTGTTTAGTACCGTTAGTGGTTCTGAAGATGTCTTTATAAAACTGAAGTTTTATTGTCGCTAGCTTGTTAACTGTCCTATCAGGTTCCAACAATGTGCCAGGTATAAAAATAAACATTTATTTTAATTACATCGGTTAGAATCGAAATAACAGTTGCATGCAGCACGTCGTCGTTCTTATGCGAGTAGAACGGGCCAACGAAGTTGTATGACCGCGATCACGTCTAGCCTTAGTCCGTGACTGCTACGATACGAGAAGGTTAATTGTACAAGAGCCATGTATTCTGCAATTTTATTATACGAGCTTCATTTCGTTCATGGTGTGCGCTTGCGCGCTGAAGGTTGTTAGTCCAGAATCTCATCACTGATTTATGTATATGCTTAGCCAACGCGACATTAATCTAGAGCCGAGATATAGTGAATCGTATTAACCAGTTGAGTTGTACAAAATTCTTCTAAACGTTTGTTACGGCTGAACGTTTGAACGGCTGAATCGATTTGGATGGTTTGAAAATATAATTAGACCCGATAGGTGACGCTGCTCGGTTGGTCGGGTAGCAAATCAGAGGAATATAAATAAACTAAGTTAATCTATTACACAAGCTAAACAGAATGAATATCACACAATATTTTTGCGTGTATGCCAGAACCAAGATGGGAATGTTTCATTCAAATAGCCCTATTGAGAGTACGTCCCGTTACGAATGTCGAATGGGGTTAACTAAAGTACTTTCCTATTTGTTTTACTTATTGTACGATTACTGATTAATAATACGAGGGCAAGAGCAACACATAACCAAAAGAAAAGGCGGGAGTTCTCGAGGACTTTTTTTTTTTTTTTTTTTACGTGCGCAAAATTCCCACGGATACCTCCCCACCGGAGCCGGTGGAGGAGGTTATGTCGGACACGAACCGACTAAAACGCACGCCGCCTGTGGGTCGTTTTGGTTGCCGAAGGTGAGGTTGACAGGCATATCCCTCGCACCCCGGCCGACCCAGGGCCATCTCTCACGATCTAGCCCTCTTCTCGGGTGTGGGGACTACAGAGTCCCCAACTCGTCCCCGGAAACGGGGAGGCGCGCCACGCGCGCCACCGCCGCGGCCTGCTTCTGCCAGGGTGACAGGCGGCTTCACCTGTCACCCCCAGGCCGGCGCTCATGGGGGGCGGAGGTCGTTCATCGACCTCCGACGCCCGAGTTGCCTTCGTACGCGGGCAGCTTGTCTTGCGATCCCTCGTCGCTCCCGCTGCCGCTCCCGCCCCGCCTCCTCCTTCACGAGCATTACTTGCTCGCAGAAGGAGGCGCCGGCCGCCCACGCATCCGCGCAGCGAACCATCGCCGCGAGCAAGGTGGAGAGCGTGAGAACCCTCACTCCCAGGGCCGCCACAATCTCCCGCCTCGGCGTCTCCCACGCCGGACACTCGGTGAGCGTGTGCGGACCTGAGTCCTCGCTCGCGTCGCAGTGATGGCACTCGGACGTTGGCTCTTTGTGCATCCGACGCAGATACTTTCCGAAGCATCCGTGCTCGGTGATCATCTGCGTCAGACGGTACGAGAGGCTGCCGTGTGGCCTCTCTAGCCACTCCCCCATGATGGGTCTTACAGCCGTTACTACGGCGTGCCCTGCGCCTGGTTGCCCAAGTCGTATCTCCCATTCCGCCACCATTTCCCTGTGGAGCCGGGATCTCATGGCCCGGGAGTTTTCGAGGACTAAGTATTTTAGGCATAGCAAAGTTGCCGCTTTACGCCGCAGCGATGTGCTGACCGTCCGAAACAAATTTCTCGCAGCACAGTGCAGATAAGTAAGACTTAAGAGGATCTATTTATTTTGTAATTATTTTAGGTTGATGCAGCATCAATAAAAATAATTAAACAACAATTATTTATATCGAATAATCGTCGTATTGTTAGATTTACTATATGCTTGCTAATGAACTGACTAAATTTATAGTGACTGTGGATCTACTTTTTTTTACGTACTAAAAATCCCCACGAATAAATCACTTTCCATCAGGTGGGCCGTGTGCTTGTTTGCCATCTAAGTTGTATAAAAAAAACGTGACGGTAAGGAATTCTAGGTCTTGATCGGATATTATGCACCGTGTGCAAGTGACAGTCTGAGCCGAATTGGTGTAATGACTTATTGCCATTTTGACTGTTCACAAGTATTTGGTCACCTTGTCTTCCACGCTATATCTGATGACGACTGTATATAGTGCAAGTTTTATTACAACACTAGCTTTTGCCGCGTGGATGTCGGTTCCCAGCAATTATTCAAATATATCTCACCTTTTAAACCTTTCCTAGACCTCCATGAACATTTCGAGACCAAGATAAGATAAATCCGTTCAGCCGTTCTCGAGTTTCAACGAGACTAACGAACAGCAATTGGTTATTATATATAGATAATAAATGACAAAAATACATAGAAGACTGTAAATAATTATTTATTTAGGTACTATCTGTGACTCTGTCCGAGTGGATGTCGCGAATCGTGTGACGTTCAGAATTGTTCATTTTAATAAATAAATTCATATTAATTAAGTATGAAATACAAAATTGTAATATTTTCAGTATATTCAGAGTTTATCGAGTATCAAAAAAACAAATCTTAATTCTTAATAATATGTATTTACTCAAAGTATGCACCTATGGACTTTAAGCATAATTGCATATAAAGTTCGAATCTCAAGTTTTGATCAACGTAGTAGCACAACGGAGATATTCATTCATAGTCATTTAATAAATGTATGGTTCGTCTGTCACTAGGTCGCGAAGTGACATCCTGCCTCGAACACGGTCCGCTAGGACCGCTAGGGACTGACTGACTCTCTTACTAAACGCTTCATATCTGTCGAAAACTACAATGTTTTGATTTTTCGATAAACAATTTAAAATGTATCGGAATTTTGATAACCGCGATCTCTTCTCCTGTCTACGACGAAATGATACCAAAGCGGTATCATTTTTATTAGACTAACTTGAACACAAATAAAACTGTAGACCGATTTCGGTTAAACCTATCTTTGAGAGCAAATACTATCGAGGCAAGTAAAAGTAATCGTGTATCAAATAAAAGTACTAGATCAAATGCTGTAGAATAACATATGTAAATGAATAAATATACCTATGTTTCAAAATTGGATGATCATAATGTTAATTTCGATCCATCAACACAAGCCCCTGCAAATTACCACTGTTCCCTCCAAGGAAATTAGCATTGTCTTTTGCATTATTGGTCAGTCTTCTAAAACACAGATATATTAGTTACTAGTAAAAGTTTCCTGTAGCGAGTGACCAGACCCTAGATTCAACTAATGAAATCCTACTGTCACAGATACTGCAAAAAAGTGGTATTAAATTTTATACTTATTTCTATACACTTAAAGTCCAATTCATTGCATATTTTCATACACTCTGCAAAAAACCTTTTAATTTTGGACTTTAAATTCACTATTATACTAGGTATCGGGACTTCTCGCGAATTATTTCTTGGAACTTACTATTTCTGCCGACGTTTCGGATGCGTTGCAGCACCCGTGGTCACGACTTGACAACGGAGACATTCATTTATAGTCATTTAATAAATGTATCAAATGAAAAATGAAAAATGTCAGTCAAGTCGTGACCACGGGTGCTGCAACGCATCCGAAACGTCGGCAGAAATAGTAAGTTCCAAGATATAATTCGCGAGAAGTCCCGATACCTAGTATAATTATGAATTCACACCGCGAAAGTTTAAATTCACTGCCTTCCAGTCTAAAATTATATGCGTTTTTAGCAGTGTCTGTGTTATGATAGTGGTTTTGCTGTAGCGGAATCGGGGCCTAACAGGTCTAAAAAGGTCACTTTATTGAAATCGTATTAGGACAATATTTTGTAATGCTGTGATATTTACACGAAATTGGAATCTGCTTAGCAAACGAATTATTGTGATTCTGCTCATATGAGTGATTATTTAACGATATTTATAGGAATCTATTGAGCTCTACTGGAAATTCGTAAAACTTCTAGTTATTAGCAGAATCGCTCGTTGCGGACTATTTAGACCCGCAGGATGCACTACTTTGCGTACGATTTGCAATCTACCAAGATACGGATTCGGGAGCCGGAAGCGACCTCGACACGGGTTATTATTTTACTTTTCGAGGTGGTTTTATTTACCTAATTGCCCTACACTTTAAAAATGTATGCATTGTTCGGAAGCGTGGGTTGGTGAGAGCTATGTGGTCAATAACCAAGTCTCGCAGCAAGGCAATATTAAGCCAAGGACTCGAACCCAGGTAATTAGAAATGTTACCTTCTATGCCCGAGAAGGTAGTCTCAGCACACCGACAGTTATTGCGTAAGAGGCGGTCCTCTAAAAGGAATTAAAGTTGTCAATGTATACGACGTAAATAATCGTCATTTACTTAGTCGATCACATTCTGCTTAGCATCGGTAGTTGGGCATTCCAATAGTGCTAAAAATAGGTAGAAATTTGGCTGATATTAAAATAGTTATCGATAGCACGTGGTATTTCTTTTTAATAGGAATATATCAATTTTAAAACTTTTGGGGAGGTCGGACGATCGACGCTTCTTTGTCCAGGGCTGATTCTTAGGCTCATGTCGATGCTATGCTCATGCCTTGTTATTTCAATATAAACTCATCATCTTACATGTTCCCGACTCTGTCCACAACCATTTGAAAATCTTCAATGTACAGACACAGTTAATTCACCATTTTATAATAGTGAAGTTTTCCTATCATATCCTGTATATGATTCATCATTGCTTCGCAGAATTAGATCCTAAACAGCGACACTATCATTTGGTGTATTAAGTATGAGGTTTTAAGTTTCATCAAAGTCTGGCACATGACTCCTTTGAGCATTTTTCGCTATTCCTTATAGTTTTGGATTTGGTCATCCAATCCCTTTTAAAAAATTCCCCCTTTACATAGGTACAATCATCAACTTCCTGTCTTCATAGTTCAACAATTGTGTTGTATTGCCATTCATCATTACTTGCAGTGATCTCAATATTCACTCCCTATATGCCTAATACTATTAGATTTGTGATAAAGGAAATGTTGTTTCCAGCCTGTACACAAATGATGTCACATGGATTCCAGCAAGTACCACAAGGGCCACCCTATCATTTCCCATGGGTGTCAAAAAAAGTCAATTAGGATAGATCTGATCACCATACAATAGTAAACATACAGCTCATTACAAAGAACCTGGTTAACAGAAGTAAGGCCTGTCCTCTATTATGCAAGAGGAAAACACTTCAATGGTAAAAAAAAGTGTTACATATTATTGCCTAACCCTTCACAGAATGTATATTATAATTCAATTATATAACCTTTTCCTTAGGAACAATGACAGTCATCATTTATTTTCATATATTTTAATAAAGTAGTTATTCACATTAGTTGTACGAGTACATACTTCCATAAGTCTTCTGTCATGTAAACATGTAAAAATAATAATGTGGTGGGAATATGCTACATCACAGTATACAGACCATTTCTTCAATACAATATATTAAATTATATATTATAATGATAGTTTGCAAAAAAAACAAACCACCAAAGATTATTGCTAAATCCTTAATATTTGAAATTCTGGAAATTTATTATTAAAAAAACTTTAATTTTTTTTTATACCACTTAGGTGGCAGACAAATACACGGCTCACCTAATGTAAAGTGGTTACTGTGGCCTATTACACCAACATAACAATAAATATCTATTTTACTTTTAATTAAAAATGTATAGACATGCATCCGACTTTGCGTCAGTTGTTTTTATCAAAAGTATGTACTTACCTAATCAGTAACATTGAAATTCTTAGTAAATTTTAATATCTTTAAAGCAGAATCAATCAATCAATTAACCTATCACAGTTCACTGCTGGATATAGGCCTCTCCAAATGTTGAAGCAGAATACTGAATCATTTAAACTTGGTACCAAGTATTTCCGATGCACATAAAACTATTTTTTTTATTTTATTTTATTTGGATCCTTGTAATATAGGTGTAGTTTCATTTTCCAATAGGATAGGTACCTGCCTTAAAATAAGTTCTTCTGCACAGTATATTTACTTAAGCTCAACCTAGGCTATATACCTACCTACCCATTGAGTGCTTTGCGGTAATTATGTTTATGTACCAAATTAAGTGTTAACTTATTCATAAATAAATGATTTGGTACAACAAAGTAGATAAAGAATAACTTTATTAGTGCACTTTTGTACATGTATTTTTACAAATAAATGAGCAAATAATTAAAAAAAATTGTAAATCATGTCATAATATGTAGTATTAAATAGTAGCGAGACGAGAGAGTTATTACAAGAACAACGAAACTAAATACTTAAGTAATAAGGTAGGGTAAGTACTGTGCGTTTCACATGAAAATTATCGATACCTACAGTTAAAGCCTGCTTGAAATAAAATTAATCATATAGCACTTTCTATAATTATATTGCTTGGTACCTATGTAACACATGGCGATTTAGTGAATACTATAATATAAATAGAACTAGAGAAAGATGTACTAAAATCGTAATAAATTGAAGAATGAAAGCTTATTGTTACGCTTAACATACCTTGTCCGCATTTTTCAGTCTTTGGAGTGGAAGTCATTTCAATAGAACTAAAACCACTATGTCATATTATCACCAGTGACGAAGTAACAATTCATTTATTTTATTAATTTAAATGAAATCACCAAAATATCATTACACTCCACCGGCAGCCATGTTTAGAAAACAATTTATGCTATAATACTGTTATAGTTACGCCATCTATTGAATATTTACTGTAAAATGTAAATAAATAATGCATGTAACTGACTAACTTAATAACCAGATGTCGCTGTTGAAATAAACATTATTGCTTTGGCAACGTTTATTATAGTAACAATCACATCAATAGTAGAAATGCTGCTTTCAATTTCGATTCGAATGGGTGTCAAGATCAATGATGATATCACATATAAAAAAAGAAGGTCAAGATCAAAGTAAAGATGATAAAATATTTTTTTATGAAAAATGTGGTTTCTCAAAATAAGTATTTATTAATTAATTTTACCTTGCTCTAATGTTAAAAATAATCACAATATCAATGTTCTTCCTTGAAAATTGAATTACAAAATACGATTATGATTTTGATTAATAAATTGATGTATACCTCTGAAATATCTATTTAATATTCTACCATCCTACTATTTTTGGGTGGCTGGCAATACTGGAGTTTTCAACTTCTAATAGGGATGACAACTATGCGAATAAGAATCGATTTTTGACTTTGGATCCACTTCCAGTTATTCGAATCTTAAATTCATTGAATCGCTTATCTAATTTACCTTGACTTTAAATATAATTATTAATCTACTATTGTAATCATTAAATATTTAAACATCAGCAACAAACGAAACAAATGTTATTCTTAACATTTTAAGATTATTTACTATATGTCAAATTTGCAATAATTCATGGCAAATATTAAAACAAGTTACAATTTATGAATAAGTGCGGAAGTGGCCATCACACTCCTCTTTGGATGGCGATTAATAGCCTCTGCACCAGGTAAGATACAGCGTGAGAGTTGTTTAACTTCTCCCTGATCCTTTGCCCGATGCCCTTCACAAATCTTTTTGCCTCTACACTTCTCCACTGCATAAAAAAAAAAACGACCAGATACCGAGCCTGCAATGACTCGCTTCATTTGAGCCACTTCTCGTCGCCTGCGGCCTCGGCAGCCTGAACTTACACTTGAATTTACTGTTATTAGTTTGTTATTAATTCTTGAGCAGTGAACCCATATAAAACTAGAAGCCATAATAAAATATTTGACCTCATATTTTTATAGCACTTACGGGGCAAACAGGCATACGGCCCACCTGATGGAAAGTGGTTACTGTGGCCTATGGATGTGTGCAACACCGTGTGCAGCCGACCCCGGATCATTCAGTGCAGTATTTTAATGGTATTTTAAACCTATTTACGCTATTTTAACTACATATAACAAATACGTTTTCCACCATCGAAATGTAAACAGGTTCAAAGAAGTTCTCTTGTTGTACCAAGGACAACAGAACTATAATCCAATCAGTGTGAAGTAGTTGCAGAGTAAGCTTTTTGATTAGTGATAATACAAAATTAATAGAAAAACGAAAAGTATAGAAATATCATGAGCTAAATGTCGGAAAGGCCTACATGGGTTCGATATGGTAACTCAAGTGTTGACTCACCGATTCGTTGGAATAAGCCGGTTACAGCTGTTTCTGTCAACTCTCACCGTAGACGTAAAGATCTGGAGACAAGGGAAAAGTAACTGTTATTCCGCAATTGGAATAAGCTGGCATGTTTCTCCTTTCATGCTTTACCTCCATCGTAAATACCCAATCCGGCAAGGTGATAACCCCACGTCACCAGACATGACACCACGTACTTCCAACGGGTAAGGTGTCCATCGTGTATACCCCTCAAAGGAGTATACCACGGAACAGGCCGCACCGCAGAATCGACGAAGTCTATGTATGTATGCAGAATCTTGGCAGACGACTAAATTCCTGGTCACGTTAGAAATGGTATGATAATCCTAAGCGAGCAGGAATCTTACATGCAGTTATTGTATCCTGTTATATTGTCGTAGCGTAGATCGTATGACTAGGGTGATAAAATATGAAAGGTTACCAGCCTTAGTGAATATCTGCTTCTCCAGATTATTGCGTAGTTTATCTTCTGCTTAATCAAACCAATTATATTACGTAGATACAAATTTATGTACTTGATATTCTTATTAATATTTCACAGTGAAGCACACACACAGCGTTACAAAGATTTAGCTGCCAGCGAAAATAACCAAGAAGGTACGATCACCAAGAAGTTGTATTATTTCGGGAAGAAACTTCACGACACTAAATTACCTACCATCAGATGGTAATCAGTTAAATTATCATCTGATGGTTATTTAACTTAAGATATTAAATTATTATATTAAGGTAATATAGTATAGTAGCTGTAGGTACTTATATTGAAATAAAACTATTTTATAACGGATTCTATCGCGATTTATTTGTTATTATTTACAATTTGACCGTTTTTATTTTTATTTTTATTAGTTATAATCGCTTAAACTTCAGACAATATTACCTACTTGTATTTTTTTTTAAGTAAAAAGTTATTGTCTCTAGTCTACTTGAGGCAATCAAACTTGATTCTAAAAATACGATTATTTTCAGTATAAAATCGATTCTTGACTAAACTCAGAGATGACTCATCCCTACCCTAACTTCTATATTATCTGTGGCTTGTCGCGATGTCATTCATTGTGTTACTAATGTGGTGTTTATTCTGATTGTAGAAAAAATGAGCGTGGTATTTATCATTCGTGCCTCTAAGTGATACGTCGTGAAGTCCACATTGTGTCTTAGACCAGCGTATAGTGCATATCTAATATTTTAATAGTGAAAAGTGTAGTGAATAAACTAAATAATAATGGCGGACCCACTGAGCTTGCTTCGCCAGTACAACGTAAATAAAAAAGAAATAATTGAACGTGAAAGTCAGATTATATTTGGTGAATTTTCGTGGCCCAAAAATGTCAAAACGAACTATCTTATGTGGGGGTGAGTACCCTAGTAATCCTTTTAGTAGGTGAAAATTGTCGCAATATGTCCGATGTCATAATAAACAAAATCCACTTTTAGCTCAGGAAAAGAAGGAAACGACAAGGAATACTACACACTAGAATGTCTACTGTTCATATTGAAAAATATACAGCTGACACATCCTGTTTACGTCAGGCAGGCAGCCGTAAGTAATCCTACTTAAATACTTCAAAAAAAAAATTGTGTTTGAGTGTTTCTTATATAAAAGTATTGAGAACACTTTTTTTGTACAGGCTGCTAATATACCAGCTGTACGGCGTCCAGATCGTAAAGAGCTATTAGCATACTTGAATGGTGAAACTGCAACATGTCCCTCTATTGACAAAAGTGCCCCCTTGGAAATACCAACCCAGGTAAGATTTATTTTCTTATTTTTAAAACTCACTTAAGAAGGTAGTGCCTCACACAACCATGTAGTACTAAGTATAGTCTAGAGTCTAGACTATACTTAGTGCTACATGGTTGTTAGTCTAGACTCTAGATAAAGGTGAAACATATAGTGATTTGTATATAACATTATTAGTGTTACATGACACAATCAGTTTTTGTCTTCTAAACTTTCTAAAGAAATCAAAGAAAATGAAACTGGACCCAACTTCACATGTGAAGCTCATGACACTTTTGGAACTGTTTCAATGAAATGGCAAAGCATAATAGTAAATGTCACAATCAAGAAAAATTAAACAAATTCTCATTTCCAAATCATCAAATAAGATTGTTTTTCTTGAGGCAGGGCTGCAGTTGTTTTTAATATTTTTAATCATCATTATCTAGCTGTAGATATTTTAAATCAATCACAATCACCTAAACTTTTGATAGTCAAATTATCTTTCAGCACTGTGCGTTTGCGTTCAAGTCATCGCTAACCACTGATATTCACGGTGTAAATTCACCATAATTTGCCACTTCTTAATAATGTGTAATAATAAATTAATTAACAAAAGTGCGAGTATAAAAATCCATATATGGAGTCCATAACCTATTGTGGTATTATTAACTTTGTGTAAAATGAGTAGATTTTAAATTCTGCCATCTGGTATCCTGCCACTTAGGCCAGATACCAGATGGTTATTGGATATCTGTTTCATCTCTAGTCTAGATCAGCGGGTCTAAAAACACCAAATTGAGTGATTCTGCTAAAAACTTTTTTTCTTTTTGAATTTTCAGTAAATCTCAATTGATTCCTATAAAATTCGTAAAATGGTCATTCATATGAGCAGAATCACAACAATTCATTTACCAAGTAGATTTTAATTTCATGTAAATAACCAATAAAGTGGCTTTTTTAGAACTGCAGTACTCAATTATGAATCTCAACTACTAGTTCTAAAAGCAGATTGTATTTTACAATTTAATGAATATACATTTATTTTTATTAATTAATAATAATTGATAACTGCCAATATTGTTAAAAAAAGATAAAAAATATCTTGTTATATATATTGCCACCTTGATGCCATTTGTGATAGCACATACTAAGGATCTATTCTTATCCATTTTCTAATACCTCGCATTTCTCTAATAGCTCATTATAAAGTGTATCACATGGTATTTCCTTTTTATCATATTAATATATTATTAGATAATAATACCTCATGCTATTTTTTTAGTAATTCTAATCCATTTTCTAATACCTCTCATTACTTTAGAGTAATGAGCTATTAGTAGCTCATTATAAAGTGTTTTAGTGTTTGTATTCCACATACTAATCACATACATAAAAAAAAAATACTAATGGATATATTCTAATCCATTTTCTAATACCTCTCATTACTTTAGAGTAATGAGCTATTAGTAGCTCATTATAAAGTGTTTTAGTGTTTGTATTCCACATACTAATCACATACATAAAAAAAAATACTAATGGATATATTCTAATCCATTTTCTAATACCTCTCATTACTTTAGAGTAATGAGCTATTAGTAGCTCATTATAAAGTCTTTTAGTGTTTGTATTCCACATACCAATGGATATATTCTGATCCATTTTCTAATACCTCTCATTTCTCTAATAGCTCATTATAAAGTGTATCACATGGTATTTATATTTTATCATATTAATATATTATTAGATAATAATACCTCATGCTATTTTTTAGTGATTCTAATCCATTTTCTAATACCTCTCATTACTTTAGAGTAATCAGCTATTAGTAGCTCATTATAAAGTGTTTTAGTGTTTGTATTCCACATACTAATCACATACATAAAAAAAAATACTAATGGATATATTCTAATCCATTTTCTAATACCTCTCATTACTTTAGAGTAATGAGCTATTAGTAGCTCATTATAAAGTCTTTTAGTGTTTGTATTCCACATACCAATGGATATATTCTGATCCATTTTCTAATACCTTGCATTTCTCTAATAGCTCATTAAAAAGTGTATCACATGGTATTTCTTTTTTATCATATTAATATATTATTAGAAAATAATACCACATGTTATTTCTTTAGTAGTAGAATATTATTAGATAATAATACCTCATGCTATTTATTAGATAATACCATGCAGTATTAGATTTTTTTTTATACCACATGTATTTATTTTTTTAGCACATTAATCTGATAAAAGGTTTTTTTTATGAAGATATATTATATGGTATTAGAAAAAATGGCAATGGATATCCAGTAACTATCTGGTATCTGGCCTATGATACCAAATTGCAGAATTTTAAATCTGCTCATTTTACACAAAGTAAATAATACCACAATAGGTTAATATGATGAAAGAAATACCATATGGTATTAGAAAAATTGTACTGGATTGCTTAACCTCTCAATATAACTTTAAAATTTTCAGCCATCTAAAGACTGGCCTGGCTAGCATTGCTTAACCTCTAAATATTTATTAATAATAGTCACCCATCCTAAAACTGACTTGGCTAGTATTGCTTAGCCTACTAATTCACCACTTAACCTCAAGCTTATCTTTTCTGCTGACACTGCTGTGATGTTCATTCGGAATAGATTATTATTATTAATTGAATAGTTTCAAAGATGGGTGTTCCTTTAAAACAGAATATAAATATCATAAAAAAGATTTACAAAAATGGTACTGGATCGGAATAGATCATTCTATAAAACAAAACTAAGAGCAGGGCGACTCACTCAGAATAACCTTGGGTCTTGAGAAAATTGGTCATCACAAAAAGGTTTGATAGTGTCTAGGTCAGTTTCCTGATATGTCCAATTACCCCCAGCCTGTTGTATGAGAAAATAATTAGTAATTAATTAAGATAGGAATAGGTTCAGTATAGTAATTAATAGTTTATTACTGTTAACAGGTTAAACGTACTCTTGAACATGATGGAGGAGAACCAGTTGCCAAAAAGCCTCGCATCGAGGAAACACATGTTCAAAAAGTACGAGAGCAGCTTGCTGCCCGTCTTGATGCGCCTAAAGAAGCCTCAGTCACAGTGGATAATATTAAGTAAGTGAAATATTATATGTGCTGTACACATTTTGCTGAATATATCAGTCCAAGCAATAAATGTTGTAATTACTACTACTTTTTTTCAACAGGTCCTTGTCTGAAGCTATGTCTGTGGAGAAGATAGCTGCTATCAAAGCAAAACGTCTAGCTAAAAAGAAAATTACTATTAAAAAGAATGACTATTCAGATACACTTGGTGTTGTGGGTTCAGACTTCAGAGCAATTCTTGATTATGATGTAGAACTTACTAAAGACATTATCAGTCGAGAAAGACAGTGGAGAACCAGAACAACAGTATTACAGAGTAATGGAAAAGTAAGTACCTTAATTACATTTAAAAAAGTATAATAAATAGAAAATGAAATTTCATTTTAATATTTTTTTACAACTGTATTATTTTTTCAGATGTTTTCAAAGAGTATTCTGGCACTACTAAGTAGTATTCGAGCTCGT
Organism: Eilema griseolum; assembly: GCA_963662185.1. Lineage (NCBI taxonomy): Eukaryota > Metazoa > Arthropoda > Insecta > Lepidoptera > Erebidae > Eilema > Eilema griseolum. The sequence continues at coordinate 13,235,343 of OY759232.1, read as the reverse complement.
GAGGAAGGCCGCCCTGGAGCTCCGCGCCCTCAACCTATAGTAATGCCGCAACCAACCGCACTACCCGCCCAACAAACTCAGTACAACAGATACGATCAGGAAAGATTTATTAGGCAAAAAGAAGGTATGTTTACATTCACCAATTTGTTATATAGGCAAACTGTACCATTATTTAAAAAAAAAATTAAATTATCGTACAAAGATCAAAATAAATGAGCAAAGCAAGAAGAGTTTCTGCATAGAGTATAATAATATAGCACCTGTGTTTCTATTGCTTCTGCAACCTAAAGCAACCAAGGCTTCCAACAACACTTATTTGTGACAATCAGAATATTGTATTATATTTCGTCAGTGCATGTGTGCTCATTATCAACATACAACATAACAATAAATTTTTTCAGTATATTTATCAATTTCGATTTGGTTGTTTGAAACCATAATATTTAACATCGAAGATGTTTGTAGATTTTTGGTCCTTCACACTGGAGGAACGAATTTTTATCTCATGCAGTAACTTTCAAAAACTCATTTGAATAATTTATAAATAATCATAGGAATGTGTGTTTTATAACTGTTGAATTTTGTTATAGAAACGGAGGGTTTCAAGATCGATACCATGGGTACTTATCATGGTATGACACTAAAGTCAGTGACGGAAGGACCGAGCGTCCCTGTCGCAGCTCGCGCGCCGCAGACACCGAACCATCCACGACAGATGCCACGTAAGTTACCCATGTTTTATAATGTTGTGACCTTGTACTAATAAACTAGGAAATTGAAACTTCTTCTGATTAGTCGAACTTAATCTCAGTAGTACAATGCGTGTGTGTGCGTGTGTGTTCACGCGAGAAAGTTAACATGCTTGCAACCAGTCTTGTAAGTAAGGCTATGTAAACTGTCATAAGAATAAAACCAAAGTTGGACTCTTTTCTCTGCCTACCCTAGAACCAGAAGTGGAGAGATATGTGTGTATATAAGTCATTAACTTAACACAAAAAAAAAAAATATTGTTTAGAAAACGGTCCAATAAGCGCTGGAACGCCGGGTCATCGAGATTTGTTGCCAGTGACGGCGGCGCGACCCCCGCCTGGATCTGGCGGCAAGAGGCCCTCGCGGACACCTATTATCATCATACCCGCCGCCACTACCACACTCATAACCATGTACAATGTTAAGGATATACTGCAGGATCTAAAGTAAGTGAAAGCCAATTATAATGACCGTCAAATAACTTGATCAAGTACAATGTATTCCCCCCTTCCTGTTCACTGATTATTCTGATATTTTGTCCACACCTTTAGTTCGAATAATAATACAATTTAAATCAATAAAACAGTTTGGTATTAACATCATTAGTAGGTATTAAGATCATTATGAGTTCATTGCTAGTCAAAATCGTTATCATCTGACTGTACTCTAGCTGTGCAGACATTTATCTTACTTACATCAATCTAGTACTTACCTCAATCTAGTTTATCATTATTCATCATGATTCATCATTTTGTATCTACCGATGCTTTTGCCCCCTTCATTATACACGTAATGCTTATAAGCATTAGAGTATGTGGAGTATACATTGTATGTAAATGTAATGTATTATAGTGTGTATGTATAATATCATCACTGCATCACCCTAAAATAGACTGTCAGATAATGCCTTTGACATTAAGTCCGCCTTTGTACATAATGCCTTTGGCATTAAGTCCGTCTATGTACAATAGACTGTGTATAAAGTTTAAAAAAAAAATTAAAAATCTCTACCATCTCTGTGAAGAGAAACCGACATTGAGTTAAAAGGCGGCGTCGCTACTCAACACTATACGCCGCTATTAGTTTGTTAGTAGTATCTAAAATTTCATTTCTAGTAGAATTATTATTTGTTGTTACCAGTTTCTAAGCAATTTCTCTTTCCAGATTTGTCACAATTGAGCAGAAGAAAGCTGAGGGTTCGGTACGTGAAAATGAAGTATTATTGCAAAGACGAAAAGGTCAAACCGGAGAGCTGCCTAACAATGCAACTACAATGACGGTATGTTTGATTTACTTACTACCATTTTCTTAAACGTTACTACATTCAGCAATAGGGTAGTGTCCTGAGTCTTTGAATTCTTACCAATACTACTTAATGTCAGAGTATTTTATCAAAAAAATTTACATAGTATTTTAATACATTGCCTAATTAAACTGAAACTATGACTTTTCATTATTTTTAATTCCCAAAATAAGTCAAAATATAAACAATCAAAATTAAGCAAAATTTACAACTTTTTAGATTCCTTATTAAATTTCAAATCAATCTTTTTATGAAACATTATGATATATTATGAAACATTTGCAGGTACCCTATCGCGTCGTAGACAATCCAAGTAGACTATCAGCGGCTGAATGGGATCGCGTCGTCGCTGTATTCGTTCAGGGTCCAGCATGGCAGTTCAAGGGCTGGCCGTGGGATGGAAACCCAGTACAGATATTTGCAAACAGTAAGTAACCTTCATTAAGTACAAATTGTATTTTACCAAAATTATCGATTTAATGGGGATTGCTTGCACTTGCGACGTATATGTATAGCTGCGTAAGTGAAAAACCGTGGTCTCTACCTACCTAAGGGGTAAGGGGCGAGAAAATATAGGTATTATTCGTCCAGCTGTTAACTTATTTCTCAAAGAGCTTTCTCTTTTTTTTTTTTCGAAGAAATTTATTCACTCAGTTGTAACTACATCAGATCTTAATGGGGCCTCCATACACACCTCAACTAGCTGAGACTACTTTATAACATTTAATTGTACGTTTTTTTTAGTAGCTGGTTTGGTTTTAATGACAAATTTTATTTCAGTATGCGCCTTCCACTTGAAGTTCGACGAGATGAAGTTAGACGCCAATGTGGCCCGCTGGGCCGTCACTGTACTCAACCTTAGCCGTACGAAGCGGCATTTAGACCGCGCGGTATTACTTGGATTTTGGGAGACACTTGACAAGTATGTATATTTCATTCTTCTAACGTAGTTCCACCTGTCACCCTGGTAGTTAGTAGCCCGAGGCCGCAGCTCAAGCACGCCACTTTGTATCCAGGCCTAGGTCAGTCGGGGTGTGTAAGAAATGTACCTATTTGAAATTAGATTCTTAAATTAAAATTATTTTGATTTAAAATGGCCAGTATTGCAGAACGGCACTATTATATCGCTGCTTAAAATTTACTATAAACTACATTATGCCTCTTAAATATTTATTGTGTACAAAAATCGAATGCAACTTCAAGGTAACCTTTCATTGTTTCAGGCACATGATGAAGAATAAACCGCACCTTAGGTTCTAAGTCTGCTGTAGCTAAATAATTTTATTTTACTATTATATTATATAACGCCATGTGAATATCAGATTGCCTTCTAAGGCACAACTAATGTAAGTTAATTCATACCATTAAAAATATTTTGGCCAATTAGAATAGATATCTAAAGATATTCTCTTGTATAGAATTTATAATATTGTTGTTAATTGTTAATACACAGATTTAGTTTTATATAGGTCAAGTCTATTCAGTTATATCTGACAAGACAACCCCAGTATTTGACTAGTAACCTTAAGTGGAGCTATATTTTATCCAAATTGTCAATGATTACTAAAACACAAACTAAATATTAACTATACTTTTTTATAACTGAACTTAAGTAACTGAAATCTTACTTTTATAAATAAAAAACTCAATTTTATTGTTCCACGCATAAATAGCACGACGATACCTACAGTTTATTACTAGCATTCAAATATTTGTGATTCTACATATTCTAAATCTCATTCAACAATTTACTGTCAAGCTATGTTGGTACTTATGTACACAGACTCTTTATAACTATGAACACTTTAGTATTCGTACTAAGCAGTCGGAAGAGCTCTCCATTTAAAAAAATATATTTTAAATAATGACAACTTTTGTTTATTTTATTGAACTAACTATAGCGTAAACTATAAAACCCTTATATACAAAAACATTGTAAATCATATTTTGCATTAATTAAATTATTCCATCTTTACTTATTTTGTAAACTATATCTACAAATATACTAGTTGTATATACTTTATCTACACACCTTTCTGCCTCTGGGGTAGGCAAGGACAAAAAGCCCGCTATTGGCAATATGGCAAACGGCGAGCTGTTGTCCTCTCACTCAAGCCTAATATATATTTATAATTATTTTATACGCGTGTTCGTCCCTAAACTCCTCCTTTGTGTATGAATTTTTGTTTGTATATTTCAATAATAGGTTTATTCCGACATCAGTATACGGTATAAAAGTATACATATAACTTTACTTCGAAAAATGGTAATGTTTATGTTCCCTTGTAAAATACGTTAATAATATTATCACATATATGTGAATAAAACTACATAAAAAATGTAACTAAGAAGTCGAAAAGAAAATTAACATTATTTCACAGGTTTACTTCTCCAAATAATCTATAGACTAGTAAATAAAACCAAATCTTGATCTTGACTTCCTGTGAGATATTGTTTTATTCCCGGAATATAAAATCAAGAGCAAGGACTCCTAAAACTCATTAGTACAGAGACTAGTATCGTCAAATTGTCACATATTTTGACTAATCACGATAAAACATGAAGAACGAGCCTAAAGGTAAATGTGAGTTAACCTGTAAAGCAATGTGGTACACAAGCAGTAAGTACGAGGTACTTCCTTTTGATTTTATATTCTGTAGTAAATACTTATTAGACACCAGTAAATAACGCCAATGAGAGCATAACATTACATTGATTAGTTGATTACTTACCAATTGTATTTGTATTTTTAGGTAATTTGCATTTAGATAAATCAATAATTGACTTATTATTTTCATCTTTGCAATGTATACGGTTTCTGTTCCATCGCACTCGTAGGCTTTGATTAGTACTAGTATAGTTACATCGGGAGTTTTTTTTACCCTTCTGCACTACCAGCCCAGTAGTGTCATCGGTGATTGCAAAAACAGTGACCAAGCACTACTACACTACAGTATATGCATATACAGAAGTGTCGTACTTATACGGGCTCTCACATTTACCCACGAGACTACTGGAGCAGTGGTGTGAAAGGGAAAGATATTCATGCGGCACCACTATTCCGCGTATGTTGGTGGGTCAGCATCGACAAACTCACCAAGTATCTTCATTTAAAATAATTGACAGTTTTCCTAGTACATATCTGCTTTCTGCCATACATTTTCATGCTGTATGTGAAGGTAGTCCGAATGGACGCATGGAGACAATATATAATATATTGAAATCCAATGTTACGATCCAGTATGTTGGTCCAAAAATATAGGCACGTATTGCATAAATATTGTGTCACTTTTATGAATATATATTAGGAAGGATCGCGATATAATATTAATCCAATCTTACTTTTTAATTAAGCAATGATTATGCATGTATTTCTTAGCCATTTCTGTAAATTTCTGACTGATAAATGTGCAGAATATGCAGATAGGTAGATTATTATGAAACCTATTAAACATATCTACTAAAAGGAATTTATTTATGTAATTATAAAGTTAACGCGATATAATTTACTTTGTCCACTTTCTTTTCATTCATCATTAACAAGACTGTAGCAATCTCATAATATTTTATTTTGTGAGCGCAGTCGTTAGTGTTAGTGAAGTCGATAACTGAAAGTAGAATGGCGTACATTGCTCGCAAGAACATCGGCATATATTTTTACCATATGACATCCAATTTTTTTTTCTTTAGTTAGTCGCCTGTCATATAGATAGTATTAGCGTTAGCAGGTATTCATTATATTGTTATTAACTAATTTTGGACCTACCATATCAATATTTTCATTATTCCTTACCAATAATATATTGAAAAATTTATGATCGATATAACTTAAAATAAGTATGAAAATACAGTGTTTATATCTTTCCGACGAGGCCCCCATTATACAATAATACTTATGGGAATTAACGTGATCATGGCATAGGTACCATACATATGAAGAACCTACTGCCTCACGGACTCGAAAGATGGCGGGTTGCACCACTGAGCCAGTCAGCCTGTGATCACGCCCGATGAAACCACGCAGCCAGGCAATATACCATGATCGCGTTAATTACCATAAATATTATTGTATATCATGGAACGCGAAAGTTTAAAAGGAGGTTCCCATTCTATATAGGCATGATTCCAATATGGAAGTACTTATGAGACAATAATCTGTGTTAACCTATTGGTTTTAATTTTACTTTAAGTACCTACTTCATTAGATTATATAATGCCAAAATATTTTATATGGTAAAGAATTGAATTAGAAAGATCTGTTGATCTATGTTTATTGATAACAATAAATTGTTGAACATAAATTTGTTTTTTATTTCTCTATGAAAATTAGGTTAGACTACTACTTAACTATCTTAGATTACTAACATACATACATACCTTTATCCCGGAGGGTTAGGCAGAGGTGAATTAACACCCACATTTCACCAAGAATTGTATTCGATCCCACGTAATAGGTGGTGAGCCTATTGCCGTATTCCGGACACTATAGTTGACTCGAGCTATGCATCTTAGGCTAACGTTATTCAAAAAGGGCATAAAGTTCTTACGGGGCCGGCAGCACGAGTGTGACGCCCTTGATGTTCCACGCGTCCATATTGCACGGTAATCGCTTCCCATCAGGTGGGCCGTGTGCTTATTTGCCACCTAAGTGGTATAAAAATATAGTATAGGTAACAAGTACTGACGTCATTGAGCTCTAAGGTTTAGGACCTCAAGCAAGCCTGCATGGAGCAGTAGCATGGAGTATACTACTTATCAAGGTTGCATGGAATGATTTCCGCACGGTTCTTCACCTTGTAACGAGGACAGCCATCCAGTAAAAGGTGCGTGAGGTTGGGTCGGTTTCGGTTGTTTATAGTACGCGCCATAAAATAAGTCCCTTGGCCGCGGCGTGGCAGTCGCAACATGTAATGTTGCCAGTATCATCTTTTTATTTTACCAGATCTTTGTTACAGTACTTAGTTTAACTACTGAACTTAAAGAAGTATAAACTTCAGCCAATGTGTATCAAGAGACAGTTTGGGATCATGTTGCGATAACTCTCGCCAATACACTTTTTAATGTGATTAGATAGATAGATAGATAGATAATTCTTTATTGCACACCAATAGATTACAGAAAAACTTGTAGTTAGCATGCATACAGTTTAATGTACAATGGGCGGCCTTATCGCTGGAAGCGATTTCTTCCAGGCAACCTTGGGATGAACAGTAGTGTAATAAAGCAAAAGATTTGGTGTAGTTAGCAAATAAACTAGAAACAAGGTGTATTAAAAAAAAAACAAAAAGAAAGAATGATATGAGAGAAGTTCAAATAAAGTAAAATTAATATACAACTTTAGCACATACTTAAATAGATATACGAAGTAAATAGTACATACTAATAAGAAGGGAAAATAGTAAGCATATTAATTGTGAGTTGTCACAGTGTTCAAAATGATAGGTAGTAGTCCTTTACCATTGCTTTAAATACGTTTAGGGATTTTGTTCGTCTGATACTCAATGGCAATGCGTTCCATAAGCGCACAGCCTTGACTGAGAAAGACTTAACAACAAAATCAGTTGAATGTATAGGCATTCTCATCCTCAAATTCTCGGTTGACCTCAGGCATCTCGTATGTGTGTCATGGAGGAACTGGAATCGTTCTTTGAGATAAGAGGGAGTGGTGGGATTAAACAATACATTATATAATAATGTTAGAATATGGGTATTCCTGCAAAGTCGAATTGGGAGCCACTTGAAGTTTTTACGGAAATTTGACACGTGATCATACTTGCGTAAACCAAATAGGAATCGTATGCAAAATTTTTGAAGTCGCTCAAGTTTATCTAGTTGCTCCTCTGTGTGTGGATTTGAACTCCTACGCCGCCGTAGCACGTCATACTATCCTCCAAAAAACACAAAATGTGTATATTGTAGATACAAGTTGTGACGAGATTGGCATTATTTATGCCAGGAACTGTAATTCCTACTAGTTTACCATAAAAAATGTGCTGGCAACTCTAAACCGTAGAAATCATTTTTAGTTCAGAGTTTGACCGCGGGACTTATTTTCTGGCGTTGACTCTAGCACGTCCATAAACTTAATATACCTATAATAAAAGTATATGAGCACGTCGCTTGACGTAGCTCGTCAGGGAGAAGGGTGACATTTCGTCTGAGGTCAATTAAACCATGGACGACAGACGTATTAAATTAAACAGTCGCAACATCTAATGTTGCCAGTATCGTCTTCTTATCTTACCATTCATCTTTATTTATATCTTTCATTGTTCAGATCGAGAAAGTTATTAGTTGAACTGCTGAACTTAAGAAAGTGAAAACTTCAGCCAAAGTGTATCAAGAGATAGTCTTAGATATACATACATATAACCACGCCTTTATCCTCGGAGGGTCAAGCAGAGGTGAATTAACACCCACATTTCACCAATAATTGTATTCCGTCGTGCATCGGAGGCCAAGTCTGGCCTGTATATATATCTGTCTGATGTTAAACAGCCCTATCCCCTTAGTCGCCTTGTACAACACCATGGAAAGAGATGGGGTGGTCCAAATTCTACTCTGCCTGGAACCACGCGGCTAGTCTTGGAGCGTGTTGTGAAATCTCGCAGCAATACACTTTTTAATGTGATTAGTTTGAGCTCCTCCGCCGCCGTAGCACCTCAGTCCTCGCGCTATCTTCCAAAAAAACACGTACCTACTGTGCATTTTATAGTGTACCTACAAACATGTTATGACGAGATTGAGATCAATATAATATATGCCAGGAACTATAATTCTCACTAGTACACCATAAAAAACTTATTACCGCGAGACTTATTTTCTTGCGTTGACTCTATAGGTTTGGTCATAGAGATCAATGGGTAAATAGAAATAAAAATGATTGTTACATTTTTTAAATAATATCTCACAAAATTAGTAGGTTTCTAACCTGATATTTGATACTACTGTCACAGACTAACGACTCATAATATGAGTCGTTAGTCTTACGGCTTCGTTGTCAGACTGTATGAAGTATATTATACTTCATACAGTCCTTCGAAGCCGTCTAGACAGAGCAATCCTGCGGGGAGAGCGGAATGGTGGGGGTCTGTATCGAGTAGCCATACATTTTATTCGGTACTAATATGAATTTTTAGAATTTAGGGTATTTGTAATCATGTTTTTTTATTTTATTACATGTTTTATTGACTTTTCTCTTCGATTTTGATTACGAGTACATTACCCATATTAATTAGAGAATTAGATTAAAGATGGCGAACTCTAAATTCCAAAAAATCAATGTGAGTATCGTTTTCGAGGTTCCCTATCGTAGTCCACTGCTGACATAGGCCTGTCCTAATGTTGGGAGGCAAACGTCTGCATGGAGGCGGCGTTTCCACTAACATTAATGATGACAAACTGCTGTAAGACTACTGGGGGCCAATTCGCCTATTTTATGTTAACGTACAAGATTGTAGCGACACCATAGATATGAGATTTTGACTGACAAAGAAAATTTTGTGCACCAAGTTGATTAATCTCATCGTAGTGTCTTTACTGTGGTCTCACCGGTGTGGTGTTCGAAACTATAAAGCCAAAAATTGCCACATCAGTGAAATTAAAATGACACATGAAATAAATTCAAAATGCACGTGCTTTCTTATTTTCTTTCTTATAGTAGCTCATTATAAACGTATTTGTTGATACAAATGTACAAACATGGCAATGACCACTTAATTTACCCATAATTCACTTTAAAAATGAAATTAAGTATATACTTGCCACTATAAAAAACAGTGACACTGACTAATGACATTACTGACGTACGTAATATGCGTTATTTCCTTAGATTCATCCTCTTACATACTCTTTGGATTCATCTAAGATTATTTCGAATGTTATTGAGATGTTACTACGCATTTTCATAAACAAAAGATGTTATATAGTTGAATATAAATACAAGTATCACCACCCCATCTCATCGGCAGAGTGTCGCAAGACTCGCAAAAGGCGACTAACGGGAAAAAACCCACACGCTATCACTGCAAGAGAAGGAAAACTCGAAATAAAACCCTGTTTCATCCTGTCTGGCCAGCGTGGAAATAGTTGGCCAAAGCCTCTCAACATTGGGAGAGGCCTATGTACAGCAGTGGACTGCGATAGACTAATATAGAAAAATGGATAGAGTTATATAGAAACACAAAAGATATTTGTGCATTATTGTATACATATGGTGGAAATAATAAGATTGGGACAGTCGGAGCCGTTAGTCCGTATCTTTAAGGACATTGCAGAAGAATTCATGATCCAAGGTACGAAAAAGCACCAGTCTCATCAGACTAAACCCCTCTGATTAAATTAAAAGTGAGTAACAAAAAAGACTTTTTATATTTATAATATTTGTCACTCTGTCCATTATTTATTAACAAGTGCCTGCTTAACAAACGCCTGGCTTTCCTGCAGGTGATGAATAACTCTCATCCTCTGTTTTCAAATGATCTTGAACCTAGAAACAATGAAAGAAATATTATGTTAACACAATAAATTATAAGTTTTCTTTGTACATTCTTAGTACCTATGTTTAAATCGAGACCTAAATATAAATTAACTGTAATACCTTCTTTTTTTTCAGGTATCCAAGACTAATATACAAGACTGATTTTTGATAATTTAACTAAGCTATATCTAATATAAAAATATACATCAGCCATTATGTTTTTTACTTTTAAATACTATTTACCTTGGTTACTGATATTATAAAAGTAAGATTAAAAATTCATTTGTAACTGTTCTACGATATACAAATGATTTCTGGACAATGTCACTAATAAAGTTATATGTATTGAAAAAATATGTAAATACCTACTTACTATATATAAATATATAATTATTCCCAACTCAATTGATGTCGGCTTTCTAGTGTAACTAAGATATGGCTAAACTTTAACAATTTCAATGAAGTGACTGCCATCAGACCTCCACAAATAATTGGTGATATTGAAGATCTGTAGTAAGAATAGTCAGACAGCGACTGTTCGTCGTAAGAATATATTATTATAATATTACTGCGGACAAACTAATAGTGATAATAGACCAGTGTTTAGGTACTTCATCATCAACATCATGGAAATATGCACATGAGAGTGCTTCTTCCATTATATTATGTAATTCTTATAATAATTAGAAGTTAATATATATATATATAGTATAGAATATGAAAAATTACATACATAACATAACACAAACTCACGCCTAAATCCCTGAAGAGGTAGGCAGAGGTGCTAGCACCCACATTTCGTTGGTTTATGTTTAGGTCCCAATGTAATAGGTGGCGACCCTATTGCCGCAGGTTTATAAGTGCCCGGCACTTATAAACCTGCGATAAATACACACAAAACTTCGAAAAGCTTCGAAAAGTCATTGGTGTGTGCCATGGTAAACCTGGGATTGAACCCAAGACCTCGTCTCAGCAGTCCATTACCCGTACCACTAGGCTACCGCGGTTTTTTGTAATGTGTAAATAACCAACTGACTTGGAATTCCTTGGTTGGTGCTCCGATGGGAAATTAACAAATTTATGGTAGGTATAGGGATAGATGGTTTAGTGCCTCTGTGACTTGTCTCACAGCTTTTGACACTGCAGTCTGTGTGGATTATGAAATGAACTGTGACCTAATAATGTTTGGTAGGACCCTGTCCCATAAATAACAGGAATATCAGAAGCTGAAATAAAAAGTAGGTATCAGAAAATGTCCAAGTGATGGTTAGATAATTTAAATTTAAAAGCATTTTACATGATGACATTTTAATTTAATTTCTTTCTTATCTCCATCATCACAGAACTTCCATCATTTCTCTGCTCTGATGGAATAATGTTACGGTTACTACTATCCTCACAATCCTGTGATGCAATTTGTCTCGCAGAGCTATGAGCTTTTAACCGTTTTAATACATTCCTCTTTATTCGATGCAAACTTCTTTAATATAATTAATCTATGATTCAATCAAACTATAATAAGCAAAGCCAAGATTGCTGTTTTATGTTAGGTATACTTCGAGACATATATTTTGGACCTAAAATGTGTTCTATACACGCATCACTTGTTTCATACTTAGGCGTCTTCTGAGAAAAGAACGGCGTGCTACGACGGTGGACTTGCTCAAATTCACCAAACAACTCGAGTATAGATTATTACAATACTATCAGCACGCGCCTAGGCTTTATTTGTCTCACGACTCAAGTCCAAGATATGTGTACGCAGGTATACCTGACGTACAAGTCGCAGCGGTACGATTGACATACTATAATAGCTGTCAAAAAAACGGTAGTCTGCTAACTTAAATTCACTGGAGTATTATTATCTCAGCGGCGTTGATTCGTATTGGTGCCAACCTAAACGGCCAAAATAGCCATATTGCCATATTAGCGAAATTAAATGTGTCAATTGACAATTATTCAAAATTTCAACATGCATATAAGGTAAAAGCACCAATAGCGGACACTAACCCAATGGATATGAATACTTTTGAAATAAATCCGTTATTTTAAGATAGGAACCACATGGTTTACCAGACTATTGACTTAAAAGACGCCTAATGGCATCTATAATACATGTTCAAAAATTCGTAACACTATTCCAACTGAATTTTGAGTTGCTGACGGTTGACATCAACTAATGTGAGCTAGTGAACACGGTCGTGTTGTTTCTTAAGATTTTTGTTAAGGGTGCTGATTTTAACAGGTGTGATCATTTAATTGTTAAATGTATGGATGTTTTCTTTAATACTTAGGCCCATTGCCTACCTACGTATTTTGGTTTGATTTTCTAGCAGATTTAAGCCATGTTCTCTATGGGTGCCAAAAAATGTAAAATTGTTCTTTCTTATATTCGTGATGAGCGTCATCTATTAACGCGAAAAGACACGTTTTAAATAAATAAATATTCCACGACATTCTACACAACGCTATCTAGACCCATGGTAAGCATAGCTTAAATAGCTTGTGTTATGGAATCTAGAATGCGGATAAACATACTTAGATACTTTTTTTTTGTAAATAAATACATATTATACAAATATTTGCACTGAGCGGGAATCGAACCCGCACCCCCTGCATAGCAGTCGAATGCTCTACCGCTACGCCACGGAGGTCGTCATTAGTTATTAGTTAAGCAAGTGTCATTAAGGTTAAAACCAATTAATTCCCTTTGTGAAACCGCAGTAGACTAGTGATGTGGGTAATGGACTGCTGAGACGAGGTCTCGGGTTCGATCCCAGGTTTTAGCATACACCGTGACTTTTCGATGGTTTCGAAGTTATGTGTACACGCATTTTATCGCAAGTTTATAAGTGCCCGGTATTAACCGGGTCCCAATGGCCACCTATTACATTGGGACCTAAACATAAACTGGCAAAATGTGGGTGCTAGCACCGCTGCCTAACCCTTCAGGGATATAGGCGTGAGTTTATATCTATACTAATATTGTAACGCTGCAGAGTTTGTTTGTTTGTTTGAACGCGCTAATCTCTGGAACTACTGGTCCGATTTGAATGATTCTTTCAGTGTTGGGTAGTCCATTTATTGAGGAAGATTTTAGGCTATATATCATCACGCTACTATTTAAGGGAGCGGAGCATTGATAATAAATGTTAACAAATCCGGCAATTTTTCATACATATTTTGAAGACTAAAACATACGGGCTCAAAGGGATATGAAGCTTCAAAATATACCCCGGGCGAAGCTGGGGTGGGTCAGCTAGTTATGTTGTAAATGGATTTCACTCAAATATGAATTGTAAATAATTTATTTTAACAAAAAAAGTTGCCGATTTTTAGTTTGTATTTCGCACGAAGCAAAACGTGTCAAGCCCTTTTATTTGATAAGTGCCCATATTGAGAGAGTTGAGAAAAAAATGTACTCCGTCATTTTGTAGCGGCAGCCATTTGGGACCGGTTTTTTTTCAAACATAGTTAAGAACACTCCCGACTAATATACCTTTCAAACAAAAAAAATGTTCAGGAGCTACGATGCCACAGACAGACACACACATACAAAGAGATATGTCAAACTTATAACACCCCGTCGTTTTTGCGTCGGGGGTTAAAAAGATTTTAAATAGTTTTTACAGAATAGTTTCAGAAGTACAGAGTTGGCGAGTAACTTCTGGCAGTAGTGCATTTTGGTTGCTCGCCAAAGCTGCCAAGGAAAACTTCTGCCAGTCTTGCCTCCATCGCCGCTACAAAAACCCGGCTGTAGTCTGGCCCATGGCGCTAAGGAGAAAGCCGATCTCTTGGGTTATCTCTTCACGTCAAACTCGACTATGATGACGGGAATGGCGAGCCACCTATTATTTCCTGTGGTGCTTCCATGACCGAAGTAAAAATCACGCAACGGGTGGTCCGGCGAGAATTTAAGTCCCTAGATGTTCGAAAGTCGAGTGGGCCAGATAGCATACCGGCGATAGTGCTTAAGAACTGCGCCCCCGAGCTGTGCTCTGTACTTGCATGCCTTTTCGCACTCTCTTACTCCGCGAGACAAGTCTCGGCCTCGTGGAAGGCTGGTGACAGGCAAGATCCGTCCAATTACAGGCCTATCGCTATCACCTCCCTTCTCTCGAAGGTGATGGAGCGTATTATCAATACACAGCTCCTGAGATACCTTGAAGGATCGATCGATCTACTGAGCGACTGACAGTACGACTTTCATCACCGTCGCTCTACTGGTGACCTTCTTGTGTATCTCACAAACCGATGGGCTCAAGTCATCGAGAGTCAGGGTGAGATTGAGGTCGGTGACAATCACGAACACTCTCTGGAGTATCCGATTGGAGACGACTAAACCTAGTCCAATTCAACCCCACTAAGACCTATGTATATTCACCGCTAAGAAAACCTCATTCATTGTAGGGCCGCAATTCCTGGGCACACCGGTTACCATTTCCTCGAGTATCGGGATCCTTGATGTCGATATCTCCAGCGAAGTCCAGTACCGCAGTCATTTGGAGTACAAGGTTAAGTTGGCATCAAAGAACATAGCTCAACACAGCGAAGAAGTACTTCACTGCAGGGCAGCAACTTCTTTATAAAGCACAGGTCTGGCCCCACATAGAGTACTGCTATCGTCTTTTTGCCGGAGTGCCTTCATACCAGCTTGCCTCCTTCGACTCAGTGCCTTTGCATTGAGGCTGGTCGACAATCCCATACTCGCAGGTGATGTGGAACCTATCCGCCTTAGGAGGGACTTTGCTTCGCTGTGTGTATTCTACTACTTCTATCATGGTATGCTCGCAATAGATAGGAAATTCATCGCCACACATTGCAACCTGCGACGGTGCGCACTGTGCTGTATGAAAGAAACGTTATCCCACGCACACTCAAGCTGTGGAATAAACTCCCTGCTGTGGTTTTTCCATGTTAAGAACATTCCTGTTTCTTCAGGGTTCGGTTACACGTCCATAGGCCACGGTAACCACTTTCCATTAGGTGAACCGTGTGCTTGTTTGCCACCTAAGTGTTAATACTTATTCTTTTACATATCTACACCCTTTTTACATTTATAAAAAAAAACTACTTTTTACAATGGGTATGAAGTTTCTATGGGTCTATTAAGCTGTATGTATATTTTGTGTGTGCGTAATTATTTATATCATTAGGGAGCTGTAAGAGATATATTTATATCGATTACCTTGAATATCTAGGAATGTAAGTATTTATGCCTAGAAAGGTACCACAGCTAGTGATTACGAGAAGTGCTGTACTAATGTTAACCTTGTAAAAAGCTATAGTCAGTGTTGGTCAGTTATAATTATTATTCTGCATGGTTGCAGGTTGAATTGATTTCTTACTTATTTAGTTACATTAAAGTTATCCTAAAAATAAGAACAACAGATTCATTAACCATAAGCTTTAGATTTTGGTGTGCTAACTGTAAACACTGATTTTTACGTTTGAGATCATTGAGCAAGATCGTTTGAGTGTCCTCATAAAAAAAATAGTTTTAACCATTTATTACGTGTTCTGTAACAACGACACTAGTCCGTCGCCGTGAGTTGCAGTACTCGTCTTAGGTCAGATATTATTATATCTTTTGCACTTATGTATATCACATTTTTATAATGACATCACACCCGAATTTGACGTTTTTCAACAGTTTTTCACGATCTTCTTAAGCTAACAAATTAAAAACAAATTTTTATTTATTTCTTATGTATTTACGCGAAAAAAAATTGGAATAGGAATAAAGTAAATATCTATAACTTTTAAGATAGGTTTCCAAAATTTGGTAATAATCATTATTGAAAATAAAATTTCGCCCTTATCAAAAATCTTAAGAAACAACTGTTCAAAATAAACTTACGACAGTGTTGTGAGTTTTGAAAATGTCTTATACATGCCATTAGGCGTCTTTTAAGTCAGAATTATGTGAAAAAAAGGTCAGTTTCTTAAAATAGAGATTTTTATTTAAAAGTGTCCACTATTGGGTAAGTGTCTAGTATTGGTGCTTTTACCTTAGCAAATACTAAAAAAAAAAAAAATTTTACTTGCTACGTTTAAAAAAATTACAGGTTTATTGACATTGACAATGGCATATTACTTTATTGCAAAGCCAAGTGTAAACAAACAATTTATTCGCAGAAAGAAATAATTATTCGCTCACTGTCTAACTCTATTCTCTATCTTTTTATTTACGATTTAATTTATTCTCCATCTTTAAATTTCTTCAACCATAAAAGTTTCCGAGGGCTATCATATTACAGACATCAGAAATCTACCTAATGTTATAATGTTGTGGAAATTGTTGGCAATGTTGGCATACGTAAGTTAACGTGAGGCTTACGTTGAACCACCACGTTAAATGTATACTAACACTCGAACACAAATATTTCGGAGAAGTTGTTCATTGTGACTGCTACCAGTGATGAAACATTAACTAAGATCGCCAAAGTGTAGTGTTCATCTGCAAGTAGATGCAAATATGCCATTTGTTTAGCAAAGTGTCTCTTTAAGCATTTCGATGAATCAATGGTTACTTCAACTGTGAGTTACTGGATTAAACCAAAATTAGCATAAAGAAGACTGGTTTAATTTTATAATCTTCCATCATAGGTGTGATCTCTGACAGAATTACGAATGACTTGTCATTAAGTTAGAATGCCCCATAAGCCAAAGAACCATGAAAAACTATACAAAAGACAGACAACTGCAAGACAATTTTAAAGCTCAAATTATGGTGCAAATGTATGGTGTACACAAATCTAAGACCTCTTTTGTATAGCTGAGCACTAAGAGGTATTACACAAGTACTGGATTGAAATGTGACGACCATGTTAAAAAAAATGATACCATCTGCTGAAGATTTTTGGGAAAAATATACCTAAATTTCAAACAATTTTAGATATATTGGAAAATAAAAATACATGCATGATTGTAATGTTTTTTTATTCATTATTAATAATGGAATTTGTAGTCATAGTACTTTCTTGTGTTGAAGGTAGCGCTTCTTCATCAGGTATACTTTCATTTATATGAGATGCATGCATACACATGCATGCACACTCATAGGTACATCTTCATCGGGCTTATCCTTATTGTAAGAAATCAAACCATTTGTACTTCTGACTACTATCTTGAGCTTCTCTCGCACGGTTTTGTTGTTCTTATGGGATTTTCATAACAACACTAGTGTCATCTCTCTTCACTTTCTACTCAGTGTCTACAATTTGTTAATATTACAGTCCGTCAAATCTAAGAAGTACCGTTTGACAGTTCTGACAATTGAATGATAGGGATGGGATGAAAAAATCGATTACTATAATATCCGAACTTTAAGAGATCGATTACTATAATATCCGAATTTTAAGAAATCAATTGTTATAATTAAATAAAAGAAATGTTTAGGATATTTTTTTATTCACTACTAGTACTAGTATCGTCGTCTTCGTCATCATCGTCATTTAAATTAATGACCAGTTGATTGTCCATTACATTATCAAAGTGTACGTCTCTTTCGAAGTCGTCCATTATTATTTTCTTTGTTTTTTGTACTACTTTACTCCAATCTTCCTGTGTAACTTGGGCACATGCTTCCTTTAATAAACCTTCCATTTTCTTGACACTGAAGGGTGGTTTTGTGTTGTGTCTTGCTGCATAACCTGTAAAACAATAATGTAACTATTTGATAGCAGACGAAAACCATTGTTTAAATTATAAATGTTAGAAGTACTCGTGTTATTATTATAATATTATAAAATATTACCTTTAACTTGGGCCCAAATCAGTTCAATGGCATTATATTGGCAATGGTACGGAGGAAGTCGTATGACTTTGTGCCCGTGCTCTTCGGCCAATTGATCAATTACATATGTCGGTTTTGGTGGTTTATGCAATTTCACTAACTGTAATAATTCAGCTTTTAATAGTGACATGTCGGCATCCACTCCTTTTCTTTGCAGCCATGCCACCAAATCTGCTTTCTTATTGGCTGACGTAGGTGCTTTATCAATTTGCACAGAGTGGTATGGGGCATTATCCATTATAATTGTGCTGTTAGGAGGGATATTCTGTAATAAATTTAAGAACCACTCTCGGAACCTTACTGCGTCCATTTCTTCATGATACTCTTTAGTGCTTTTGGATTGGAAAGCTAATAAAGAGTTTTCCACGAAGCCTGTAGACGCTGACCCAGCATGGCATATTATGAGGCGTCCACCTTTTCCTATCGGCACCTTCGAGCACGAAGCTTCAGAATCATCAGTCCATGTTTTCGGCACAGAATGGTTGGAATTTAGCCAAGTTTCGTCCAAAAATATTACATTATCCCAGTTTATAATTTGTTTAACTTCGCGCAGGAATGTTAGTCGCTGCATAATTATGTCATGTCGCTCCATAACAATTTTTCGTTTGTCAACTTTTTTGTATCTGAAGCCAATTCCTGTTATTACCGTTCTCAACGACTCTATGCTTCCCTTATACAGCCCGGCATCTTTTAAAGTTGCACATAACTTTGCCAATGTTGGAAATTCGCCTCTTGTAAAATACCCGTATATATGGTTTCTAATAGCATGACTATCGAATTCATCGATGCCTGTCACAGGTTTATTTCTTTTTCGTTTTTTCGGTGTGTGAAGTACGTTACTGTCACTCCCCGAAGGCCCATATTTTTCACTTAATATTTTGCCAACGGTGCGGCTACCAATACCGAGAGCTTCACCGACGCGATCCCGAACTTGTGTAACTGGCAGTAGAAGTCCACCATTTTGAGATTCACGCTCAAAATACTCGTGTAATTTCACCACCAATTCACGAGCCTGGCTGTTCAAAGTACGTCCTCTTTTCGACATTATTAATAAACACTTGCTTAGTTCGGAGTCCAGTATAAATATTGCCAAGGTAAACGGATAAAGAATGATCAGTCCAGAAAAGTAATAGCCAAGTCACAAATTGTAAAACACAAACGAGAAAGCAAGTACGCGCACAGTCAGCTTCCAAGATGGCGAGAGACTGCTGACGCCGAACCGACCGAGCGGACCGCGTGCGCTTGTAGTTGGCAGTGTTGCCAGAAAAAAAAAATTGTAGAGACTTGGACACCTGCGATTTTGCCTATTGACCTAAAAATAATTAAATTAATTTATTTTAGGGTATCTGTGTATTCAGTGCATTATGCGGTCGCGCAGTAACGTCGTTAATTTATAACATCAGGCAACAACATTTTTGTGAATGGGTTCTACATACCTTATTTTTATTAGTTTTAGACGTAGAAATAAGACTTAGAAGAAAAAATTGTAATTGTAAAATCAATGGATGTGCTTGTTAAAAATTTGTTTATTTCTCTGTAATATGCAAACCCATACTATCATACACAAAAATAAATGTAAAAAACACTATCCCTGACTCCATTTACTATTTCGACAGCGTTAGCGCGAGAAACCCCGACTTATTTGGGCGCGAAAATCAAAAATCGACAAATCGCTTTCGACAACTTTTTAAAGAAGCAAATATATTTGATTTATAAATACGTATTTTTGGTGAATGGGTTTTATCTCATATTTTACGATTACATAACTATTTAGTTATGTAATCGTAATATGTGAGATAAATCCCATTCACATGAAAAAATATTTGTTTGGTTGTCAAGTGTAATTTGTAAATAATACATTCGATTTTTCGTATATGTAAACGATTTTTTTGCATACAAGTGTATCCGAAGAGTCGCAACACTACGTGCAGTGACCTAACTACGTAACTTTGTAATGCGGTCAAGAATATAACTATTAGAAATTATTTACTGTGTAAATATGTGTTATTTTGCTTTGTTTGAAAGTTTTCAATTACATTTAGATATTAAGAATTGTACATTTTTAGATACAATAATGAAATCTTTCTAAATTCATGGTTTTATGAAAAAGGTTATCGAAACTGAATAATGTACGTATGAACAAAGTTGTTTCGGTTTGAAAAATATGAAACGTCAAACGGTACCTCTTAGATTTGATGGACTGTAGCTTAGTTTAGGCCTAGCCTTCATTCTTGTCCAATATATCTATAGTCCATTCAACTGAAACAAATATTCAGACAAATTATTTTTATAATCAATAAAAAAAATAGGACAGTCCTACAAAGGATTATAATATGATATGTCTCATATAAACATAATAACTTTGGTTGTCCATATTTCATGTGCTGCTGTACTCTTCATTAGAATGTGATAAAACCTAGTCAAGTTAGTAAGTACACTTGCAAGAAAGTTTTTGGTATAGTGAGATTACTACAATGTCCATGATTATGTAAGTTGTTATCCTGTGCTTTAATTGGAGTATCGGATAGACTATCAAAACACAACTTATGTTAATACTATGAAGTTTGTACAGGTATGCAGGTAATACTCACATTAATCTACTCAAATTAATCACTGAAGGTTTAGTGAGGATAAAATAGTGGTCATAATAGGCCAGTGCTAAGGTATGTCTTACCGCCATAAACACCTATACTATGCAATTCTTATAATAATAAATAGATAATGAATATCTAGAACCAATAGAATATGAATTATGTGTAAATAATCAACTCACTTGGTCTTTATGCAATCCTTTCTTGCTGCTCCAATGGAAATTTAACATATTAAAGTAGGTAAGTATATGAAGAGATAGTTTAATGCCTCCATGACTTGCCTCACAGCCCTTGACACTGTGGTCTGTGTGGGATTTGATAGACCCTGCTGCATAAATGACAGGAATATTAGAAGCTGAAATAAAAAGTAGGTATCAGAAAACTTCTAAGTGATTGTTAGAACATTTACACATTAATAATATTTTAATTTTTTTTAATTGGGAGAGGCCTATGTCCAGCAGTGGACTGCGGGGGGCTAATTGATTGATTGATATTTTAATTTAATTTCTTAAATCTTACCTTCATCACAGATATTCCATCATTTCTTTGCTGTGATGGAATAATGTTAAGGCTGTTTATGAGCTCAAACAAACCTTTTACTAAATTCTTCTTCGGGCGGTATATAGAAAATGTTACTGTGTCTAAGAATAGCACGAGTTCGGCAGCAATTCCTTGGAGATTTGTGTTGATGATATGATCTTCGTCGTGAGCTGCTTCTAGCAATTGTCATCGTGCGTAATGTTTATTGTTTTGAAGGGAAACATTGTTTAAACTCAACGGGAATACTACTAAAAGTAAATCCGTACTAATATCGCTTGAAATGAGAAGTGGCGGCAATTAATCAAGAGATACATCACTAATCGAACTATATTAAACACGAAAACACACACGAAAAAGGTGCATCTGCAGAGTGGCATCTCTATTAATTCAGAAATGTGAAATGGTCGACATGCAGTGGTTGAAACAGCTGTCAAATAATTAGTAGAATACCAATTATCAAATTATTACAAAGATATTGGGCCGCTATTAGTTAGTAGACTACCAATTTGTAACATTGACCAAAATGAGCTACAAAAAGAGCAAAATTATTGCGTCATCACACCACCGGAACACTATTTCATTAACAGACTTGCCCCTAATTTGTATCAGTGACCACTATGAAGCCACAACTACGATGACTACCGACAAGCCATCGCTTTAAATTTTTAGCAGAATACGAAAAGTGCAAAATTATTACGACGACACACCATGCAAACACTATTTTATTAGGCGAATTGGCCCCCTGGTTAATACTGTGCTACTTTTCATTATTAAATTGAACTCCTCAAAATCAAAGTGTGAAATGAGAGAAGAATCTTTAAGGTGGGCTACCGGGTGTGGTATTTTCAGAAACCATTGAATGTAGTTTTGTTTCTTTTTAGAAGAAAGAGAATGTTTTCTTTGAGTGGAATTAGCAATCTCTAGTCAAGTCAAAGTCAAAAGTCATATATTCTGCATAGACCATTAAATCGGAATTTACAAAATGTCAATACAAGAAGAAATATGAATACTAGTTTAGCAAATGGACTACCGGTTAGAAACGCGGTCCCGACCTGAGAAGACTTCAGTGGTCACTTTTTTTGGTCCATTTAAATACATACACTACTTAATTATTTCGAGTAGGTAGTTTCTCTCCAGGTAAGATCGAAATCTTCCAGACACTACTCCGATATAACTTAAAATGAAAATGAAGGTTATACGTGTGTTTGACACAGTACAATGGTATCTAAATTAGACAGTTACCCAATCCCTAGTCATTAGTGATGTGGCGGGACATGCTTGAGTCTCACCGTATGGCTTGGCAGCGACTTCAACAAAAGTCTTAAGCGCTTTTTTATCTTTTCAGGTATATCTTTTCATTTTTCTAGAAGTCGGTTAATTTTTTTTTGTTAAAAATACATGTTTCTTTTCACCCCGTTTTAGTAAATACTTTCACGCCTACATCAAAAACAAAGTAGGCCGATTTTAGCAGGACTTGAAATAGCTGGATAATGGGAAGCAGGTTTAGGTAAATTAAAAAGTAAGTCGTTTAATTGTCTTTATTTAAAATTTATTTCAATGGTAGTTCATAACAATGAATAATTCTGATCTCTTTCAGAGATAAGTACACACATATATTACGTAAGTATAGGTATGTATTTTATGATATTTTCTGTACACAAAATAAAACCATAATTTTTACCCACAACAATATCACATCGTTAAGTGTGTACTTTCTGTGTGCCCATTTTTGCTTAGTATTTAAATAGTAACTATAAAATTATGTACTCTTCAAAATATCCAAACTGTTAGGTAAACGATACAAAATATTGGGCACATTAAAAATCAAATCTAATCATAGTTTGTCTAAAATATAATTTTAAAACGAATAAAAACAATTATTTACCTGCTGATAATATCAAAACGTTTAAAATCGATGGTATCGTCTGCCCCGGTAAGGAATGATAGGACCAAAATTTACCGATCGCAGACATCAACCTTCAAAACAAATACAACCCTTTTGTAAGTGAAGGCCCTATTATAATTACACCGTGATTCCGAACAGGTTACAACATTTCTCAACTTGGATATAATTCAAAATTGACAACACTAATAGAAAGTCGATGGAACTTGGCATGTATAATAACTAATTATAGCGTTAATCGAAGCCGAAGAGAAGCCGATAGGAATCGTGTACATCTATGGGTAGCTATAACTCATTAAATCAGTGTACGGTATTGCCACCTACATAAGGGTTATCATCATCTATATAAATTAACACACACTTTAGTCTTTCAAAAAGTATAATTTTACTGCTCACTTCAACTATCAAATTATGAATATTGAATTCAATTTTTTTATTAACATACTTTTGTTAAGTTCCATATCCTCTGTGTAAACTTTATTGATTTAATATCCTTATTATTTGGTAGCATTCTACATAAGTACTTAATTTGATTTATTAATTATTATCTGTTTTAACTTTCTTCACAGAGCATGAGTAGTCTTGTAATAATAAATAAAAATAAACTGAATTTTTTTGATGATAAATTGCTTACTTATAAAAATATATCTTTTTAAATATTGCAGTTGATAGAAATACAGTAAATTTTAAATACTTGTAAACATTTAGGTAATTGATGCGTGAGTTGTACCTAAAGGTAGAGCGAGACGATACGACGTTGTTCTAAATATTAATAAAACTAGATACATCTAGGTATTATTACTTATTACACAAAATGTTGTATGACATCTCTTGTTCGGTAATTTGTGTTCGACTTTAATCGATAAAAGATATGGATATGACGACATTGAATGTGAATTGTGATAATATTTTAGAAGTTTAGAGCAATTGTTTCTACATCTTGTGTTCGTAAATAATAAAGAAACTTCCGTTTGGCAATGGAACTCTTAAAATTAAGTAAAAAGCTTAGAAGAAAGAGACGGCTTAGATCAAAAAATTAATAGGTAGGTATGTTATGTAATGTTTCGCAGCGCATTATAAACTGTGGTGCCTAAGGGTCAGAAGCGAAAATGTATCGAAGTTGGATATAAATACCACTGTGTATCCGCAAAAGTGTTTTTGGATTTTATCGAAATTTAGACAATCTAGTTTGAGTGGTAGATCCATTTCCTTGATTGTTATTTTACAATCGATATCCGACTAATACGACTCGCATTCCTTTAGAAATCTCATATCGCCTAATGTACCTACACACCCATGCTATGTGAAATGAATTACATTGGCAAGTCAGTACAATAACAAAATTCAATAAGTAGTAATGCAAACTGAATATAATTAATTATACATTATTAAAATAAAACACATTGCTATACCTACTATTTAATTCTAAAGCAGGCTAATGATATATGAGCTACTAACTATGAGTTTAGCACAATACCTCATAGTGATGCGAACGGGCCTGGAGTCTTATCGATAACAACCTGTATCACGTTATTACCTTATTAAGTAGGTATACTTATACAAAACAGCCTGACTACCCACTGTGTTAGGTGAGACTTAAGGATAATAACGCACAATCTAGATTGGCATAACTGAAATTTTGTTGTGTTAAACACTTTCATTAGTAAGATTAATGTAAAACTGGAGGTTTATAAAAATAGCAAAGTTTGGTTACTTTCAATATTTAGT
This sequence comes from Eilema griseolum, assembly GCA_963662185.1. Classification (NCBI taxonomy): domain Eukaryota; kingdom Metazoa; phylum Arthropoda; class Insecta; order Lepidoptera; family Erebidae; genus Eilema; species Eilema griseolum. Next base: position 13,210,251 of record OY759232.1, on the reverse strand, counting down.
GTTTTAAATACGGTTAATTTTGTTTCATTAGCATCAAAATACACTGACGGACTCATAAACTGCATCAAAGTTCAGGTTTACTCTAAAAGGATTTTTTATAATAAGTATGCAAACTTTTTAGATTAAATTATATAAATATGGAAAGACTGGCTCTTAAGCTTAAAAAAAAATTAAATTTAAAAATAGAACTGCAGTAAAACAAATGAATATAGCCGGGAAAGAAAATTTACTTGTAGTATCAGATTTGCGTGTTATTTATAGCAAAGTTTTAAATTGATTCTCATTGATTTTTTTTGTTTTGTCAATTGAATTATTGTTACCAGCATAATTGTTGGGTTAGTTTTTTAACACATCGAGAGTTTTTGAACCATAATATGGATACTTCGTCCGAACAAGCGGCACAAATTGTAGCATTGGTGCGGGAGGGCTTGGATCAACGAACGATTGGTAGAAATTTAAATTTAAACCAGTCTACGGTTTCTAGAATATACAGAAGGTTTGTAGAGACAGGTTCTTACAGGAGGAGACGTGGTACAGGCAGAACTCGAGCAACCACAGGTCGTGATGACCGATTTATTGTTATAACTTCCCTGCGAAATCGTTTCCTCACGTCAGTTAACATCAAAACCGAGCTTAATGAAGTGCGTGGAGTAAACGTGTGTGCACGAACAATAAGAAGAAGGTTAAAGGAAGCGGATATCACCCCTTTTAGACCAGCAAATGGTCCAAAGTTGTCTACAGCTCACAGACAAGCTCGCTTAAGATTTGCGCGTCATCACCTGAATTGGACAGAAGAGCAGTGGGCCTCTGTATTGTTCACGGACGAGTGTAGGACATGTTTATATGGTGCAGATGGTCGCAGAAGAGTCTATCGTCGACGTGGGGAGCGATATGCTCAAAGTTGCATTGAGGAGCGTGTTCCTTTTGGAGGCGGTTCATGTATGGTCTGGGGTGGCATATCGATGAACGGGCGAACCGAACTTGTGTTCATAGACATGGTCCGTCAAAACGGTAATAGAGGGGGTTTGACAGCACATCGCTACATAACAGAGATATTAGAAGATCACGTGGTGCCTTACATGGGATTCATAGGCGAAAATTTTACTTTAATGCAGGATAATGCCCGGCCGCATGCAGCTGCACAAGTTCAACATTATTGCGAAGAGGTTGGGATACGTACAATGAATTGGCCAGCACGCAGCCCGGATCTTAATCCCATCGAGCATGTTTGGGACAATTTAAAAAGAGCTGTATATGCGAGAAACCCTTCGCCCACGACAGTGGCAGCACTAAGAACAGCACTTTCAGAAGAATGGGACAATATTCCGCAAGATCTTTTAAAAACCCTTATAAAATCTATGCGGAACCGATTAGAATCCGTAATAAGGGCACGTGGGGGTAATACACCTTATTAAAACACAAATAAACCCTTGCATAAAGTTTGTGTCTATTGTTAAAACCAATTTTTTAATTAAACCAATTTTTCTTAAATTTCTGTTTTTTCTTCAATAAAAGTCTTAAGGTCCTTTCCAGTACATAAACTTAAACTTAAAGATATGACCCTACGCTGTTTTAAAGTTCACGAACCAATCTAGAGGTTTCAATTTAAATCTGCATAGAAAGTATGCATACTTGGTTAAAATATTTATTTCAAAGTCGTCTATTACTTTGATGCAGTTTATGAGTCCGTCAGTGTACTAAGTTCAAAAAGTAATTCTATACTAAGATTTACTCAAATGTTTATATCTAACTTTTGCGGATCGTACAAAGTAATCGATATATACTTGGGAGTGGTGTAGGAAACTTAATCTTAACCCTCACCTTGCACTTTCAACCTCCAACCACGAATTTCCACTAGGTAGGTACTTTTTGTTGTTACGTCCAATACCTCGAAATGCATGACCCCACAGGAATGATTCGTGCAAACTAATGAAATGAACGATGCAACGATGTCTTTACTTTCTAAATAATAGAAAAACTATTGCCTTTTATATTTTAAAACATTCCATAAATTCGAAATAACTTTATGAGTCACATTGTCATATTTTTTTTTCGGAACATTGTAGAAGCTAGGTATTAATATAAATCATATATTTTCAAATTAATTTTATATTAATATTAACTTTATCAATATAGAACAATATTATTGTGTTCACATAACACCGAGGGCAATAATTTTGGAAAAGGAACATACCTATCAGTCAAAATATTAAATTATAATTTACTAAATAACTATATCACCGCCCCCGCGACATTATTTGAGGAATTCAAGTAACACAAATAAGTCTTACAATGTTTTTGGTAATATTGAGGGTGGGTAAAATAGGATCCAGATAATGATGTCGAATATTAAATTATACTTATACAGATAGATTCGGAAAACTTAAGTGTAATAGATCAATGAGTTATAATTCTGCCACAACCGTATTTAAAGTCCCGATCAGACTGCTTCAGTATTCAAACGTAGTTGATGTTGGCACCACTTCCAGCACCATTTGTAGTAAAACTGTTATTTTATCTGTAATATAGAAAAGTTGCGTAAATATAGATATGCATTTGAAGAAAACATTAATCCATTTCTCCTACCATTTAATCCCAGCGACTCTACCATGACATATTCCAGGTGCGAATGTGGGATGGAGCTATACATATCTCTATATGAACTCATCGTCTCTTTCGCCCGGAACACGATCTCTTATTTTACTACACAAAATTCGTAGTTCAACCCTAGGGCGTGAAAATTCCACAATATAAAAGACATCAACGTCGATAATATCAAGTTAATAGCTGCATGGCTTAGGATTTGCATTGGTGAATCAATTAGTTAAGACTTTGGGATCATACATTATCTACTTATTTAGAGTCTCTGCCCTCGGTAGACACAGCGGTGTCCAGTCTGTCATTGGCAGTTGGGAATACAGAGGTCACTAACACCATCAAACCGTTGCATCTGCGTAGAGACTTTGCCTGCCTCTTTAGCAGAAGTTATTATACCACCTCTACCATGAAACATCCCACACTCTTCCTTCCTATGTTATAACTCGTGCAGGACTAAGGTGTTGTCACCCTTATATGGTGCAAGCGATACCATCACAAACCAAACGGTTCAGCCCCCCAAAACATGTGGCTATTGGGTATTTTCCTGTAGCTAAAATAAATTATTTAACTGAGTTTTTCAAATTAAAATCGGTAAAAGAGCGGTAAAAGTTGCGTAAGTTTTTATTTTATCGTTTTTATTTATTTTTGGTTGGGTGGATCCCAACATATAATAGTAAATTATTTGATTATTGAATTTTATGACGTCACAACAATTTATTTTATACAAGTTTCCTTATAACTTACCGTTTTGATGTTAAGTAAAAAGTAATCAATTTGACCAAATTCGTTGGCCGGCGTTTTATAAAATAGAATGACACATGTATGGGATTTGACAGATATAACAGTCGTCAACGTATCTATGTCAAAAACGTCAAATACTATACATACGTCGCTCTATTCTACAATACGCCGGCCAACAAATTAGAGGGGAGAACTATTTTTGGGATCTATAGTCAGATTCTTTTTACATAACAAATCTACGGTACAGTACCTCTACAATTCACTGGCGATATCGTGGTTCAGTAGTTAGACCAGTTGTTTAACTTTTTAGGGCTCCAACTACCTATAGATGTTCTCATGGTAACCGGGACCCATGGATTAACGTGCGCTCTGAAGTACGTAGGTATATTTATATAAAAAAAAACATAATTATTAATTCCTTACCCATAAACGGTAGCGAGAATCCCCACTTGACGAAGGGTACGTAGACCACCAATCCGGCAAGGATGAATGCAGCTGCATACAAGTACTCCCACTGCGGTTTGTCCACTATTGGAGCCACCACTAAGTATGTTGACACAATCAACACCAGTATGGGTATAAATAACGGCACCTAAGAATGAAAATTGGGGATTGAATGAAATTTGAAAGTATTTAGTATGCTAAATATTCAAATCGATTAAGATAGAAAATTTTTTGAATCAATTTAAAACTGAATCCGTTAAAAACTGACATAGTGAGTGTGGTGTGTCGCCAGCCTAACCGTTCATAATAAGTGTAATGGTGGGTAGGCGCTCAAAAAATGTTCCCCGCATACATCTCGACGCTCGAAGACTAGTCAAGTCGTGACCACGGGTGCTGCAACGCATCCGAAACGTCGGCAGAAATAGTAAGTTCTAAGATATAATTCGCGAGAAGTCCCGATACCTAGTATAATTATGAATTCACACCGCGAAAGTTCATTCATTTGTTTGGGCGGAGTCATCAAAAATAAAATATAATTGCTACATCCGACATTGCCGATTGTTCGTACGAGTATCGGTAGATAGCTTCCACCATCGCCGTAAGACAGATATAGGTATACGGGAAAGATTCAGGCGGGGTTCGGTGGCTCAGTGCTCAGAGCATTCCCCATATAAGGGAAAGATCGCAGATTCGAATCCTGCCTGAATTGATTCGAAAATTGAGGAGTTTGTAAGGCTCATTTTCATCTCGCTCTGTCAATTTGTGCTCACATTTCATTTATTCAATTGGCTATTTTTAGAATCGGACCATAAACTACTTAGGCAAGAGCATGACGAACTAATTTCATCAATATAAGTAGGTACCTATGGTGTCAAATAGTCAAATTATTTACGTAAGTAGTAAACTGTATAAATTGAAAGATGGTGTGGTACTAATTGTTATTATTGCGATAGACAGATGAAAGTTTTCTTGCTTGCAATCCGCGGAAAAACTAAGCAGGTAATCCAAAACACGGACTACCTTCACTATGGCAGTTTTAAAAAAACTATTTATTTGGCCTCTATTTCACTTGTTGGTAAGTGATTTCGGTGATATTACCCAATTATGCCATAGGATCGCCCAAAGGAATTTTTTGGTTGCCCAGGGTACTGAGGGTACCCATGAGAAGATTTTATACACCTTTACATATACTCACGCCTTTTTTTTACGGGGTGGACAGCTTCTTTTCAGGTTTTGTCCTTACACACTTCAGGAACTTCCTTAACTACCATCAGTTTTTGGAAGCCTTGGACCTTCCCCTTTCTTTCAATACATCAGCAACTTGACCGGTGTGCCCCGAGCGCGAAAAACATTCGTATTCGTAACGAAAATGTATCATGACAACGGAGCATTGCGATTGGCCGCCTGCCTTTTGTGAATCTGTATGTGTGTGTGTGTGTGTGCTACTCGCAATACCCCATTCTCTTAAAACTATTTAAGAGAATGGTCGAAAAATATTCGAATTTATAACTCATTTATACTAATAAATGAGTTACAAATTCGAATGTTTTTCGTGTTCAGGGCACGGATGTTCTCTGAGGTTCGGAATATAGAGATAGCATAGATATCTAATAAGCACTATTGAATATACATTACCTTATATGGCCGAAGAGCATGGGGCTTGGTGTATCTCATGACGATCAGAGCCAACATAGAACCTCCGTAGAAGATCCATGCAGTGAAGGAGAAGAAGTCAATCAACGAGTCTATCGTCCCTGACAACACCATCGCCACCGCTATTATTGACTGAAAGAAGAAAAACGAAAGACCTTCACATAACATGTCAAATAAAAAAAATTTGAAGTGAATGTGGATGAGTAAGTACTCTTTGTGTCTTGGCACCTCAAGACCGTGTAGACATCTCATAATTCAGTAAGACTAGTTCTTGTCAATTTTCATCGAAATCGGGAAAAATAAGAAACATGAATAATAATAGTGGTCCCGGGTTTGAGTCCTCGTGGGCATTACACTACCAACGTGAACCTGTTCCTAACACATTCAATCTACGGACTATAATTTTGAATACCTACTGGTGATACATACTCTTAAAAAAAACACTACCCGATCTACACCGACACAGAAATATACTGAATATATCACGTACCTAGATAATCGAATCTACAAATACATACTTATACCTAGATTTACTATTTATTTTAAAGATACGTACGTGAAATATTAGTCCAGGCGCAGGGGTGAAGCGGCGCACATGGACATAAGACAAAATGTCTAGCAAATGACCTTCCCTAGAAGCTGCGAAACACAATCTGAAAAAGAAGGAAGTTTATTGAGTGCGTCGAAACATAAGAAATGAGGGTAGACGGAGGAAAACAAGTTACAACATTTTTCAAATTTGGGCTAGATTAACGCCACAGATTAACGATATTGCGATTTGGGTAAAATATGTTCGCACTTTGGTCCACTATGTAAGGTTTCTGCTCATCGCTTATCAGATAATTAATTTAACATTGGATTGCAAGGTATCGGTGCAGGAGTATGGCAGTTACCACAGTATAATCATATCAATCAATCAATCAGCCCACTGCAGTCCACTGCTGGACATAGGTCTCTCCCAATGTGCGCCATTTTCTCCGATCCTCCGCCTTCCGCATCCAGTCTGTCCCAGCCACCTTTTTCAGGTCGTCAGTCCATCTGGCTAGGGGGCGTCCTACCTTTCGTTTACCTTCTCGCGGTCTTCACTCTAGGACTCGTTTGCTCCAACGGCCATCGGTCCTTCGGCAAACGTGGCCAGTCCACTGCCACTTTAACTTGCTTATTCTGTGGCCTATGTCGGTAACTTTGGTTCTCTGTCGGATAACCTCGTTCCGAATTTTATCCTTCAGAGAAACTCTAAGCATAGCTCGCTCCATAGCCCGCTGCGCGACTTTTAAGCTATGGACCAGCCCCACTGTAAGTGTCCACGTTTCGGCACCGTAAGTCATAACAGGTAGGACGCACTGTTCAAAGACCTTTGTTTTGAGGCATTGCGGTAGGGGTGAAGAGAAAACTCGACGTAGTTTGCGAAATGCTGCCCAACCCAGTCGGATCCTTCTGGCTAGTTCTTTCTCGAAGTTGTTTTTACCGAGCTGGATAACCTGCCCCAGGTAGATATATTTTTGAACAACTTCGAGTGTCGCCCCTTCGATGGCAATCGGTCTCGGTGCAACATGTTCGTTGAACATAATTTTGGTTTTATCCAAGTTTACACCGAGGCCGACGCGTCGAGAAGCTCCATCTAGGCTATGCAGCATTTCGCCCAGTTGTTCCAACGATTCCGCTACTATGACGATGTCGTCGGCGAACCGAAGATGTGAGATGTACTCACCGTTAATGTTTATACCGCGCCCAGTCCAATCCAGAGTTTTGAAGACGTCCTCCAACGTGTTGGTGAATAGTTTGGGGGATATAACATCTCCCTGTCTCACTCCACGTTGGAGGCTAATAGGTTTCGTCTTCTGGTCTTGGAGCTGGACGGACATTGTGGCAGTGTCATACAAGCATCTCAGCACCTCGATGTATCGCCAATCGACACGACACCGCTGCAGGGCATCCAGAACTACCCAGGTTTCGATGGAGTCGAAGGCTTTTTCGTAGTCCACAAACGCCATACAGAGCGGCTGATTGTATTCTTGGGCCTTTTCTACAATCTGCCGAACAGTATGGATGTGGTCGGTACCTTTTCGAAACCCGGCTTGCTCCGGTGGTTGGAACTCGTCGAGCTTACCCGCAAGACGATTTGTGACGACTCTCGAGAACAGCTTGTAGACATGACTCAGGAGTGAGATGGGCCTGTAGTTCTTCAGCAAGGTCTTATCTCCTCATCATCATAATGTTCCACATAATGAAGCCGTACGAGAGGAGAATTGATTCTTGAATCCGACAGAAGAGTGCACTCTCTGAGTGGCAGAATAGGTTTCGTCCCGGTTCGGCGTTTGCCCTAAGGATTGTAGCTAAGAAATACAGGGCGAAGAATACACCTCTACATTGCCTGTTCTAGAGATGCAGAAGGTTTCAGAGGCTTACATTAACACCATCCGAGACCTAGGCGGCAGCCTACATGTCCATATCATCGCAGATAAAATGCTGCTTTTGCTGATACAGTAATGTTTTACGGAAACCGAATGCCTTGTAATGGCATACCCGCCGGGTCCCAGTAGTAGGGGTAGGCCAAGAAATTCTGGCTAGAAATCATGTGGTGTGATATGCGTGGCAATAGTCTAACTACCATGGATGCCTAAGATCGTGCGAAGTGGAGAAGTAAAAGCACGAAGGTGGACTCCGAATTCACCTTGGCCTCGGATGCAACCAATAAAATGCGTTTCCAAGATGATGATGATGATGAGGTTAGAGTTCTAATAGGCACCTACAGATTTCATCTTCTGACCTTACCAAGACAAAACAAATAAGTCCAAACTAGATGGATTTGTCTTGTTCAGTTTAGAATTCCATTAACCCTAAATTCCCTACTACATCCTCAGACCAGCTCCCTGGTACCATATTAATGCATTGTCATCCAAACTAAACGTGTGCCGAATTCCAACTCAATTGGATACCTAAAAATGATCGAATAATGGTTTGTCAATTTTGAACGGACAACTTGCCTAAACATACCATACGCTGTGCCATATGAACAATGCAGGCAAAATCATTTTGCCAGTGGTTTTACTTTGATTATGCTTTGATTAGAAATCGTGCGAGTCATACATCTTCTGCAAAGCTTCACAGGGGCGGTAGCCACACTCCCTGCCCCTGTCTGTCTACGATCATGCCCACTTTATTGTCAGTTATGTACCTACCTACCTGTGTTCCTAAATGTATTTATTTGATTTATTATTTAAAAATGTAAATTGTATTTAATTGACTATATAAATGAATAATAGAACAAGGTATTTCATATACATTTAATATTTGATACCTACCTAGTTTCTTAATGAAAATATTATTAGCAAACTACAAAATATAATTTGAAAGCACAGGTAATGTTTACTTAAAATAATATCTCTTAATATTAATTAAAGCTCTTGAATAGCTTTGTCACATGACCTGTGACGCACCCACTCACTTCACCCACCAGTGTATCTAATTAATACCTAAGTGATATTTCATGAAAAAGTTATTGGAAATTCCTACTTCTAGCTTATAACTTAAAACTAGTAAAACATTTCTAACATACCTTCCGGCAACAAACAACGTGCCATTAGCAGACCCGAATGTTGAAATAGTAACTGCTAACGGCATTAGCCAGGCCATAGGACCAAGCAGGCGGTTGCCAAACGTGACGGCCACAGCATCACTGTCCATCATCTCGCTCACCGACATCACGGCCAGGTATGACACATTCACCAACGCGTAGCACAGAGTGACCAGAGGAATGCCGATTATAATGCTGAATGGCAGGTTCCTAAAATAACAAAAATGGTTTATATACCTGCTAACTTCATATTTCAGCTCAAACAGCACACATATTGACTAGCTTTGGGAGACATAAAAAAAAATCCTTTTTACCGGAAATAAATGAGTTCATGGCTTGCCAAAACATCAGTGTTAAGCCTTCAAAATTTCCATGTCACCCAATCATGGTCATTAGGTTTGCATATTAAAATAATGAAAATTCATTTATCAGGATCGATTGGCAAAAATACCATGGCTGAATGATATCGATCGTTGAAAATAACTACACACATCATGAGTCCAAGGTTATTATATTATAGGTAACGTGAAGGTTGGAAGGTGACCAGGTCTAATTTGCTGAAGTAAAATGCAATAATTTTCTATAATCCGAGGTTATGTACTAGTATAAAAAATGGAGGAGTCTCTACCACTATGTACCACCACTGTGTGGAAATTGTTGTTGCTTGGCAGTGCCGAGAAATGTATTGATCAGACGAATTTGGTCTTTAGTTAGATAACCCTTTTACCACACAGGCAAACATTAATATATTTAAAAATAAGTCTATAATATATATATAAACATTATTCCTCCTAATAACGTGAATTAACAATAATCCTCCTACTAAAGTGATTAGTCGTAGTTACAATGTGGTCCTTGTGTAAAATAATCTTGATATTTTATGCATGTAACGTGAAAAAGAATAAAAAATATGGAGATAAAACACTTACCTGGATGGATTTTTAATTTCCTCAGTAACATAGTTGAGGTTATTCCAACCATCGTATGCCCACAGACCTGTGTAGAAGGCTGTGGCAATATTTCCCAGAGTTGCCGTACTACTGCCGAAATTTGGCTCCTGTAAATGTCGCGTATTACCTGCACCATACCGAATACCAACAATCAGTGTTTGTAACATATTTAGAACCCATTACGTTAATTTATCATTCTATAGGTTAAATAACGACTCTTGATGAATAACTTTATTTTATACAATCATAACAATAAAATACTTCGTTTTTCTCATCATGAGTTTATGGATAAAAGTAAATGAAATCCTGGTGAAGTGTCGGTTACTTTACCTAATATCAACTTATAAGCTCCACCGCACACGATGATAGCTATGGCCACTAATTTAGCTGCTGTGAAGATGTTCTGCACGTTTGTTGCCAAGTTCACACTGTAGCAATTAACTGCTAATATCATCACTGCAAAAGACAATTTCTAAATTAAAGTTGAATATTTACGGCTTCAGTCGACAACGTCTTATTGACCTTAATCGACCCGAGAGATACTTATATATCAATTGAAATTCGTCTATTTAGCTCTTTAAGATAATAAAGAAGATATTATAGATTGTTTGACGTACCAATACATAAGACTGCGACCAGTTTGACGAGGCTATCTGGCGGTTCGCATTCTGAAATGAACGGTTCTACCGCGTACTTTGCGAAGCTCAGGCAAATTATAGCCATCTGTGACGGCTTCAGTACCAATGTAGAGACCTGAGTAAATAAAACAACGATTAGAACATTATTCGTTATTATTTACTAACGTAATATTCACATCATCACGTGGTGATGATTTGTTCTATTCCGAGATTCTACAAAACAATACTTAAGTAGTTATTTAGTTTATGTAAGTCTGTCTATCCATCAGGTTAAGTGACTTTTGTAAAATGTCTACTTTACAAAAGTCACTTAACTAAAATTTCAAGTTTATCTTACACAAATTGCTGTTACTTTTGGAGTACCTTTGAACCTAAAACATAATCTCATGAATTGTTATTCTATGCATAAGTAGAAATATTTTAATAACTACCCATGAGAATAGAAATGCCGGCGGTCCTCCGAACGCATCCATGAAGTAGGCATACTCAGCGCCTGACGACGTGTTCATTGTTCCCAATTCCGCGTACGCGAGCGCTCCTGCAGGATAGACACCATATTTAATATAGGATTACTATACACAACTTATGGCTCGTAATATATTCTTACATACATAACTACGTGCATATAATCATGCTTTTATCCCCGGAGGATTGAGCAGAGGTGAATTAACACCCACATTTCACCAATCGTTGTATTTGGTCCCACGTAATAGTAGGTGAAATCTATTGCTGTACTTCTTCTCTCTTACTTCCGAGCACTTATGTTGCCCCATTGTCATACGGAGTGTGACGGAAATATCTTATTGGGTACGGGGAATGTAAAGGAACTGTATAGAAGCAATTTATGAACTAGAAAATTCCTGTAGGTACTTCTTTAAGCGTATAGGTAAGTAAAAATAATAAATATGTAAAAAAATAATTCAAATAATTTTTTACAAAGTAAATCGGCTTTAAACAACACGGATGAATGAATCTGTTCACGTTCAACAAAAATAGATACATCAACGACACCTTTGGAAGGTTACAAACACACTACATCACATCATGTCTCTTAGAAATAGAAATAAATAGAGTTGCATGTTTGCCATGTTTATTGGTTAAGTATATTATACATATTCCTAATTTCAGATTCCTTTTCTTTAGAAGTTAGTCTGTTCTTTCTTGAAGTAACTAGCGAATCTCGTGAAATGGTCACTTACCAAGCAATGAGAGCAGGCCACATGCCATCCAAATGATGAAACTAATGCCCACTGAACCCGTGCGGACCAAAAGCCCAGAGGGCGAGACGAATATTCCTGAACCTGGAACAATGTCACATATATTCTAAAATTATATATAATCATATTCTAAAAATAATAAAATATTGTTATTATATTTAGAATATTGTAATCGCAGTCATTGTGGATCATTGGTATTTCTTATTTCGTTTTATGTAGGTAGTTACTCGATGTCTAACAAACATTTTTTTTGCACAAACATAGCCAGATCTTTTCCAGATTATTTTACATATACCTACTTTAATTATTCCTACGTCACTAGTAAACGTTCGTTTTCTGCTACTAAATAAGCTTTTCTTTAGTCGATTTAGATTTGTAAAAGAAAAGTCAGTAGCTCAGTGGTCAGAGAATTCCCACTGTAAGGGGTTCAAGACCTGTTCAATTTTTACAATCTAAATAGGTTTTTCTTTATTTTATACTACTTGATGGCAAACAAACACACGGCCCATCTGATGGGAAGTGATTACTATCTTCTTCAGAATAACTAGCATACTAATGTCTATAAGATTTAATTAAAAATGCTCTTTAGAGTTCGTTTTAGACATCATGACAGACAACGGTAATCATATACGACCGGATAATCTGTTAGAATATTCAAGTCAAAAGTGGGCGAAATCTATAGACGATAGCTACAAGGCTGGCATTGAATTTAAATATAGATGCTACAATATATTTTATTTATATTAAATATGTTTAAGAATATAATACTACGGCTATTTACGTCTAGTTAATGTTTATCTTTAGTCAGATGCATGTGTAAATAATCACCGAGCTAATCCAACTTAGTGGAGATGACGCAGAAACTGACACGTGACATATTCGTGTCTAAATAGACATATCAATTGGTTTCAGTGTCTTTTAAACTGTAAGTAAATGATCAATTGATTTGTTTTTTTTCACGTCATTTAGACTTCGCCTCGCCTGATGGTAAGCTGAAGGCAAAATCTCAGAAAAGAGAGTCACCATTATATTATATACATACATAACATACCATAAAACAATTAACGACAAATGTTAATTTATGAAGGTTGACAGTAAAGTACTTGTTGCGTGGGCTCCGTCCGCCTATTCCTGATCTAATTCATGTAACACTCAGTGTCATGATGCTTGGCAGGTAGGCACCCTTGCCTGCCATCATACCTATTGTAAGTAAGAAATTACTATCGACTACACTATTAGGAAAAAATATGATGTCTGAATTTTTCTCATTTAAATCACACAGGGTTAAATTTTGGGGCCTATTCTGTTGAAATATGTTAGAATATATTACAATAGAGAATATATACCTATTAGGCAGGTGATTTAAATGAAGAAGGTTTATTTTATTAGTTGATAAGTAAGATATTATCAATTTCTTCTTCTTTATGCTTAATGAGTACCTATTCGATGTAGATATAAATATGGAATAGGAATAATTAAATTCAAACATGATGAAATATTACATTTACTTCGTTAACCCATTTTCACCCAATAATTTTCGTTAAGTAAACGGCAAATTAGTTCAAAAAAAAGCTGTGTGTTTGTGTTTTACATTAAACAGTTGTGCATGAAATCGTTGAAATGCTTGCTGAGATGCTTGTTGACTTACCGATCATAGTGCCGACAATTAGAGCCACCCCACTGAAGAGTCCCACCCGTCTCTTGAGGTGAACAGGGTCGTCCGTAGCTGCGTCCGACCCCTCCAGCTGCGTGACATGATAATTAATTTGTAGTAACGTGACGGTAATTATTCAGTTGCTGTTTTCTGAAAGACGCTGAAAAGTTATCTAGGTATATGAAAAAAATAAACTTTCAATTTAACCAGCATGCAAATACAAAAGTAGTTTATAAAAAAAAAGATACCATGTCTTAACATCTATTAAACCCTATGGCAAACAATTAAGGTGTGACTTTTTAAAGACGCGTTTGAAGATTGATTCCCACGTTGTAACTAACTTTAGTTTTCACAAATACATATATCACATAATGTTTGTTACTTTGCCTTAATGTTTCCCTTTATTCCAGAAGCAAATGACATGAATAATAAAAAGCTATTGTGGGAGATAAAACAAATGAATTCATATGACGACAATAAAACGTAATGCCAGCAGATAGTAGCATGATTTCGCTCAGAAAAAGATGCTATCTGAACAATCAGATTTTCGGAGCAGTAAGTGCTACGAACGCACAGCGCGGCGTAGCAATGTAAATAATATAAAATAGTAAGAAAGCAACTGCACCAATAATTCTCTTTCAGTATTGAGACTCAGTTGAGACGTCATATGGTTTCCACACAATAGAAATCAGCTCAAAACACAAAAGTCAAAAACTTACTTAGTATTCTCAAGTAAATTTGCTATTACTGAATAAATTTGAATTAATACGATATTGATGAAACTTCTATAGGTTATATTACTTCTAAAGAACTGTTAGTGGGATGACCGTCTTTATTATTCAGATAATATGATTATGTTCAAGAGCAAATATAAAGCTAATACTTTTTCTAGATAAGGTCAAGTACAAAATTTAATTCAATAATTCACTTTGATATTTTTCTCAACACTGCACTTACAGCGTCTGTCAGATGTTTGTAAATAGAATTTTCCTTTAGAGTCCCAGAGGAGAAGCTTCTCAGAAGATCAAATATGATTATACTTGAAAGGAATAAGTTTTTCAATGTAAATTTCAATAATGTAGCAGCTTTTATTTAAATTGAATCCAACATTCTCTTACAAAAAATAGATATTCATTATCGCATAAAGGAAAATTTTACTAATGTAAGCTTTCCTTCGGATTGTATTTCGGGTTAGCAAAAAAAAAGTTAAATACTGAAAGTATTTCATCAGTGCTACAGTTATTAAATGGATATTTGAAATATATTATATACATCTATTATATACCTACATGAGTGAATTCAGTGTTTTAACCAAGCTTAATGTGACCATACATCAGCTACATCTGGAAGGGTATCACATATCATCCGGACTCACAACCAAAATTTTAATACCGTTAATTTTTGCTGACTTTGGAGCCTACATTGTAAATTTTTCATGAGCCGCCTGTCACCCTAGCAGAAGCAGGTTGCGGCGGCAGCGCGCGTTCTATGTCTCCCCATATTCGGGGACTAGAGGGGACTCCGTGGTCTCTACACCCGATGAGGGCAAGCTCGAAAGAGATGGCTTTGGGTCGTCGGAGGTGCGAAGGATAGGCCTCCGGCATCCTATGACCCTCCGACGGCTTACGTTTTAGACGGTTCAAGTCCGACATAACCTCCCCCACCGGCTTCGTCGAGGGAGGTATCCGTAGGGAATTATCGCATATCGCAAAATACCTTGTCTCCTGGGTTGGCGTTGCCGTCGGTGAGCGTACCCGTCGCGCCGTCTTCTGCGTCGCACTCGGCTGAGCACCCGCGCCATACCAATCCGCCTTCGCGTGTGCTCCCTGCATAGATAAAATACACTTATAAATCTTCACTTCATTAGGAGTAGCGTGATAAGGGGATGTGGTATGAGATAGAGAAAGGGATGCTTAGATGGTTTGAACACGTAGAGAGAATGGACGAAAGCACATACAAAAATACATACATAGCATCCATACATACATAGCCTATCAAAATCATAACCCTCCTTTTGCTTCGCCGTAGTCGGTTAAAAACATAAACACTCTTTAATTCTTGATAATGTCCACATTATCCTTAAATAACAAACTATGGGGAAGTCTGGACGAAATTCTGCTAACATCAGAATTTTGACGCTGTATTTACGTGTTTAAGGAAAAGGAACACGACTGTTACGTCAATGATATATCAGGTATATTTAGGTATTGGACTAGTTATTATTTGAGTTAAAGTTGCTTGTGTTATGGGTTCCAGAATATGAATAAACATACTAAGATATACTTTTGTAAAGACATATATACAATAACAGAAACACCCAGATCAATGTCAATAAATATATGTGTAAATATTCATGTCTAAAAATATTTGCATGGAATGGTAATCTAGCGCGCAACCTCTAACTTAGCAGTCGAGGACATCATAATACCCAATTGAGCAGTCCGACTGGGGAAGTACCTCCGCCCTGCAGAATACCGAGGTTATAATAACTTCGTGTTGTGTTCCCAGCGGTGACTAGGGTAGCCAGAGCTCACTGGAGAATTTGTGCTGTCAGTGAGATGACTAAAGGCTTGTCCTGCTTTGTCCTCTACACTGACGGTGCTTACTGTGCTTACAGGGTCGGCAGCGCGAGTGTGGCTTCTCTGGTGTTACACACGTCCATAGGCCACGGTAACCACTTTCCATCAGGTGGGCCGTGCGCTTGTCTGCCACCTAAGTGGTTTAGAAATAACCTAATAATAATAATAATAAGATAATGCTTTTTGAGTTGAAGAGGTAGCTTGCCCATAATTATAAAAAAATGGTTTGTAGGTAAGTATGTATGTACTTGTACGGTAAATCAGTTTACTACAAAACTACGATGATGATTGCATCACACATCTCACCAGATTGAGGTTCCTAATAGTCTGAAATGAACTAAGGTTCGAAAATCATATTTGCAAACTATAACTTAATCTCTACATCTGTGGAAGAGAGTATTTAACAAGCGTGTACATTTTATTACAAATTAAATATTAACTATATAATAATTATTTACTGTTTAGTTTGAAAGTCTGCGTAGCGTTATCATACTGACTGACAATGATCCCAAATAGAATTTTACAAAACGTGTCTACCATGTTATTTGTTAAGCTAAATAACCAATATTGCTTTGATGCAGAGATACTTCACGCAAAAATTTCAGTAAAAGTCAGTCTATATTACATTCATAATTCTGCCAAGACTTTATGAACGTTCAAATTTGTGGTATGTACAGTTACTAACTTGAAATATCTAATCAGTTGTATTCTTTAGCAGTTCACTAATAATATAAACGAATATAATTGAATTTAAATTATGTTAACTCAATTCACTCAGTTTTTTCCTATTAGTTGACTTAACGTTAATCAATTAAGCTAAGTTCTTGGTAAACTAAGTTCTTGGTATTATCTCGTTCTTAATTTAAAAATAATTGATTAACCCACGTTTTAAAAAAACATAGCACTATCATCGATGTAGAGTATCAAGAAAAAAGGGTTAAAAGCTTAAAAACCTGTCGCATTGATAAAAATATACTTCTTTGAAACCAAATAATCAAGAATAAATCATGAACTTACTTATCCTATTTGTAAGTAAATTGAACATTTATAAAAAACAATATATTTGAATTACTAACCACTTTTACTTCTTGGAGCCATGTAAACAGCATAAAGTTTATGTGCACTATAGTTAACTTTACTACTATTATTATTGATGTAATTATATAATAATTTTACAAAAATATTGCAATCAAATTTAATAAATTAATAACATCACAGTTATATTTAACGAAATAACAACTAATATCAACTGAATCAAGTCAGGATATTTCTGAAAACCTAACTATTTTCTAACTGTCTTATTAAAGAGACGTCTGCCTGAGTCCAAATCTCACTACATACAGTCAGAATAAATGTATTTAAAAGGAAAGAAGACTAATGCGTACTGAGTAAAAACCCAGGTGAACACATGCTATATATTGAATGGACGGCCTAACAGTTGCCTACGTGCCGGCGACGGGCGCTGATTCAATCCCAATGTAATTTTATGTAATATGTAAATGGATTACAAATATTGTTTTCCTACTCAAAGATCCGAGAGTGCATTCATCTTTGTTATTTCTTGGAAGTGTTACGGGAAAATTATTTTATTATTATAAATATCCCAGTTTTATTAGAACATGTCATTCATACATAGTAGGTACCTATATGATTTTATAGTTCAAACTAAGGAAAGGTCAGGTGTCGTCGACTGGAGTGTTTAGCAGGATAAATTCTTCTTGACGTACTCCTGATAATGTAGAGCTGTTATTTTTCACAAAAAGACTGCCCTCAGGGAATCTGGCCCTCACTAGTGAGTTGATGGATCCCACACCCAATAAATATTGAGACTAAATATGTTAGGCAGTTGATGACATTTGCAGAAATCCCATTATCTTAATGGCTTTTTTTTGGACGAATTAAAATGGACCCAGTGACTTTTCTTTGGTAGGGACATAGCAGGGACTCTACCCTAGGAAGCTGGGGCAAAGAGACCAAAAGTCTTGTAAAGGCGATTAGACAAAGGCTCATAGAGGCCACTAGTGACTCCCGGTTCGGATCGTTCCTGGTGCAGAGGCTGGCCATCGCAATCCAGCGTGGAAACGCAGCAAGTGTGATGGGCACCTTTGCACCGGCATCGATTAGTGCAAAAACAATGTATTTAATAAATTAATTTATAAGATTTGTAAAGTTTATAATTTAATTATTTCTTGACATAATTGTAAAATTTTGATTAAAATTTTATGTAAGAAAGTTGACCATTGTAAGGACAATCTGTGTTATATAGGTATTTAAACTATCATGGTCACTGACATCAGTATCAGAATAAACGGGATATAACAGAATATCGGAAACTCAAAATAATGAAACATGGTAAATATCCCGTTTATTCTGATACTGACAATCTGTGTTATTTTAATTTTGCAAAAAACCACTAATGCTTTCTTTCCTTCAAATTACGTAGGTTAGGTACATCTGATACTTAAGAAGAATATATAATTCTTATTTTGATAATACATCGGTCGCACTTTTACATGTTTTTATGTCACGAGCAGACCACGAGTAAATTACACGATTTCAAATTCACTTTGTACAATCTTAAATATAGCAGCTGAGTCCAACTCATTGAAATAAATTAAGTAGGTATGTAATGTACCTACATAAAAACACTTCTATAGCTAAAATTCAGAACGCAATGACAGAAATACATGCCAAAATGGCCACTTAATCAGCGATAATTAGACTTGTAATGTAGGCGTAATTATCAAGTTAATGTTGAAAACAAGAGAAATAATCTTTACACAATTCAAGAATGTGAAGAACGTCGTGCTCATGACCGTTGAGAGAGCTATTTTCATCGTAGGAAAAATAAATTGCAGAGGTCACGTGTAATTTCATTTGCTTGTAGGTGAAATGATTTAATGGTCCAAGAGCTGTTCTTACATCACAGTATGAAAGCTAAAAAGTTTTGTACGTATAGTACACCGTAGTAGATTAAATGAATTATAGATCGTAGATAACAAGAGCAAAAAAAAAACATTATAGTACCTAAAAATCAAAGTGAAAATGATATGAATGGCCAAACTCCCGTCAGACTTCCAGAGCAATATAGACACGCATTTAAGTCTTCGGTCATATTCGTATTATTTTCAAATCTTAAGTTCAACCTATAATGATAATTGCTGTTACAGTAGTAAGACTAAGTGCTATTTACACTTATTTTAATTAAACTCCTCTTGTATTTATCACAAGTAGTACTCGTATAGCACTTGGGGTAGCATATTATGACGCAATAGTGGTTGGAGGCACCAAGTGTTATCCAATACTACAGTTGATAAGGAATAAAATGAAATCCTCTCGCCACAGCACTATAATTTCAAATATCTCTATTACAAATGAATCTCTAATACAAGAAGTTACTACTCTACGTACTGCAAAGAGTATATTCGTCAAACCATTAGTCTCATTGTCACAAATAGTATTTAGAGGCAATAAGACGTGGTATTTACTTGCAAATTATCAATTTGATGATTTAATAATACGGAACGGTGTCCTATAGCTGAACACTATACTTATACAATGGGTGGAGGATGTTTTTTACGCCCCTGAAAATACTAGCAATCTCCCTTCACTTTAGCCATCATAATCAGCTGTACCAACCTGTATCCATAGTGCCTGAGTAGTGACAACTTTAAAATAAAAAGTAGACCAATGAATGTGTATTGGTGACGCTGGTAGCTCGATGTATGCATTAACTAGATAAGGTCATAGAAAAGATCGATTCAAGGACAGCAATTAGGGGTATTGATTTATGGTGCATAAACGCCAATAACATACTACGCGGTAGAAATGCTTTGGCGGTCGAACCTGTATGGTTGGCAAGTAGGTCCATAGTATAAATGTCGTTAAAATCTATTTTGTTTGTCTAATATTTTATAGACGAAGTGCAGCCTGAAACTACTAATATATTATGTAAACACGGAGATTAGAAACAAAGGGTGATTATCTGTAAGTGTGTGTAGTGAAAAGAAAATAGAGTCGTAAAAGCTTAGACAACATAATCAACACGCGGAACAATAAACGGTTTGCCAATTTAGCTATTATAATGACTGACACTCATGATGCCAAGAGATCGTTGAGGACAAGGAATTGTGTTTTAGGGTTATTTAACAGGGTCAAGTGATCATCACACGTTTACGCATCGAACACATAAATCTGTCACATATCCATCTAATTACTAAAACTGAAAGAAATAAATGCAAGTGCGAACTAGATTTGACTGTTATCTAGACATCAGCTATAAGAGGAATACTTTATATTGTACCGAGAAAAAGTTATGTAATTTTGGATTTGGAATGAATTGAATAATTCCTGGAAGGGACATATACCTTTCCAGTCTAATTTCGTTATAAAGTACTTAGATACTACTAACACACTTTGCAAATCTTTAAAAGTGCTAGGGGTTTATTGTCTCTTAGTATTGCTCTGCAAGTTCATTTCAAGAACAAATAAATACTATAATCTATCCCACTTATTTTAAGAAAAAGTATTTGTGCGTTGGGTATTTATGTATAATTATTCCCCAAACGTGGTTAAGGACTTTTATCTATTTTGTTTGAATAACTGAAATACTAATTATACCTACTCATTGTACAGATTATGGAAATCTTCGGTCATAAATGTAGATATATTCAGTTAAGTAAGACATATTAATTATTAAATACATATTCATATTACCTCTACGTTTGCCATATTCTGTTAAAACCGCCTATAAAACACTCAGTCAAGACAATCAGCTAATTCCTTATATTATCGTTACTCGATTGCCCCACTCAAGTGTTTTGTTGAATGCCAAACCCTTATGATGAAATTACTATATTGAAGTACTATTCATTTAATCTTATCAACAAGTAACGTCTGTAATGACGTTACTTCAATCTCACACAAATAGTCAATAAAAATGCAGTTATCCTTAAAGATGTAAATAACGTATTAACTGGATTATGTGTAATGAAAACAAATAGAAGTATTGGCAATTTATTTATATGTACATTTTCGTAAACATGCAGCAGCTATTTTTATTTTTTTATTTAATATTTATGCACAAATATAAAATGTGTACAAAGGCGGACTTAATACCATGGGCATTTTCTGCCAGTCAACCTTAGGGTGATACAGAGATTCTTCGACGTAGGTAGGTGCTCTAAATATTGATATAGTATGGTGTAACTAGTACACATACATTCAGTTAACATAATTATTATACACTTAAATAAGTGAGTAAAGATATATACTTATAATACACATATACATACCTATATACATAACACACATACATAAATATTTTATATTATATACACATATATAAGTATGGATGGTATGTCATTAATGCCATGGAGAATGGGTAGGGCTCTGGATTGGGACGCAACATGCGTCGATACCATTGTCCCTACCCATATATCTGGCACAGCTGGCTGTGCTGCTGCTACTGCAGCTTCTGCAGAGACTCTTAAGCGGCGCAAGTATTCTAATCTCATTGGTGATTATGAGTTTGTGCCGTTTGGAGTAGAAACGTTTGGGCCGTGGGGTCCGAGCGCCCGCAATCTCTTCAGGGAGATTGCGAAACGCATGGTCGACGTGACCAAAGGGCTGGCCTCTTCTTAGGTCAGAGAATAAGCATTACCATACAACGTGGCATTGCTGCCAGTCTTCTGGGCACGCTATCACAAGAGGCATGCAATACGGAGGAATTCCACGACGCATTATAACTTTTGTTTTATTTAATTATTATTTAAAAAAAAATTAAATTATAAAAATAAATTTAATAATATTAAGATTTTACAACTCAGTAACCGTGGTGAACCAAGAGTACCTACGAACACATTATGTGTATTCATAAAGCTCAAAGTCAAAATCCAGACGAACATCAAGGATTGTCTTCTGGACCAAAGCTTTTATAATACAATTTTAGGAAAAAAAATACAAGTGATCAACTAATTTTTTTTTTATACAACTTAGGCGGCATCAAGCACACGGCCCACCTGATGGAAAGTGGTTACTATGAACGTGTGTAACACCAGTGGAGTCACATCCGTGCTGCCGACCCTGTAAGAACAGAGATTTTGTGCCGTCAGTGTAGAGGACAAAGCAGGACAAGCCTTTGGTCATCCCACTGACAGCACAAAAACTCTCCAGTGAGCTCTGGCTACCCTACTCACCGCCGGGAACACAACACGAAGTTATTATAATCGCGGTATTCTGTAGGGCGGAGGTACTTACCCAGTCGAACTGCTCAATTGGGCGGAAATACCGCCGTGTCCTACCTCCTCAAACTGTCAGTAGCTTAGTGGTTACAAGGCGGCCTTACGGTCGAGAAGGCCAAATTTCGAATCCTGGCCATTACCCTACCGACGTGAAACCACTTCCAACATAAGCAATTTAGTTTAGCTGGAGGGGCTATATGCTTAAAAAAATATTTTAAGGAATATAACCCCTCCAGCTAACCTAAATTATTAGCTACCTAAAGAGTTGCCCAAATGTGAATGACACCGAAACGGTTCATGTGCCGACACCTCGTCTTTTGCCTTATACTTTTAATAGCTAAAGTAGACCATATATGTAGGTAACAGTAGTCCATGTCACGTATCACATTTTGCTAACTAAAGTTCGAGTTTCCATTTTGATGACACTCACAACAGAGTCACATGACACACCGGACACAGTGTAACCAAAACATCACTGTGATGTGCACAATAGCACGTAACACGTAGCACGTACACCACACAAGAAATAAATACCTGTAGTATGTTGGCTCTAACATTTCTGTACCTCACACTTACACTTTTTATAACCATGAGATCATTTATGGCTCATAAAAGAGGATATATCTATATACTCAGAATGAATAAGTTTTATAACTGTATACCTACGTGTTTTTATATTACAAGGAAAAATGAATAGGGACATAAGTACCTTATTTGAAATTTGGTTACGTTCATTTCTTGTTGTGTTCGTTGGTATATCTACGATATTTACCTACTAATTCGGTCTAAAATGATTAGGGACATAAGTACCTTATTTGAAATTTGGTTACGTTCGATTCTTGTCGTGTTCGTTGCTGTGTCTACGGTATCTACCTATTAATTGGGTCTAAAATTCGGTCGACCTGTAAGTAGGCAATGACCACTGTCAATGACTTATAGAATAGGTTTAAGTCAATTAGGTAATCGATACTTCGACGACACCAAACTATGTACCTACTTGATATTTTGTCGTGTCAAGTGGAACAAAAAGATTTTATCGACCACCAAAATATGATGAGAATCTGCAGGTGTCTCGCGATAACTACTTATGTAACGAAACATGCATATGAGATGAGGATGATACCACAGTACACCTGTGGGAGGATAAGAGAGGAGAATTTGAAAAAGGAAAGATGTTGAAATCCTCACTCATATTCCTTATATAATTTTTCTCCTTCTGTACATCATAAACCATGGATCAAGTTCAAGTAATTGAATGTAACCAAATATTGTTAGCATCTAATATGAATTTAAAATATCAAATAATGTAGATATTTTCCGCACACAAGCAATGATGGATGCCAAGCAATTAATTATATGGGTCACAGTGTGTGGGACACATAAGCGTGGCCAGTTTAATATTTTTACATTCAATGGGTGGTTCATCAAGAAATAGAGGTTGAGAAAGAAAGTCATTCATGAAAACGAAATTACGGTTATTTTTTACAAGCTCGTTAACAATCGTGCAACCTAATCATGAAAACGATAGTTCTAGTACACATACGATAGTTCTATAACTTCTGATCGGTACAGAATAAAAATAAAAACATTATACTGGCCGTATCTGTATATATATATCATATCAGGTGTTCATAGGGGTTATCGGCAGGTGGTATGTTCATCATTTAACTTGGAATGTGCCTACATATTTTTTACTAGTAACTCCCATAATGTATACTATATAATGTATACTATGTAATAATGTATATAGTTTAATTAATCAACTCTAATAAGTAGTTGTTGATTCAGAGTAATTACTCCAGAATACAAGATCCGTTGTTACTTGCACGTATGTATTTATATAAGTATCTTGTTGAAATAACTGTATTTATATAAGCAAAAACATAATGTCTGAAAAAGTAACTTAAGTAAAATAAAATTCAAAAACTTCTACCTACACACCAGGGTAAATACTACACAAATACAATTCCATGATTTTTTTTTTTATATAGAACACGTCAATTAGATTTCGCTTTGCCTGATGGTAAGCTGAGACTTTGCTCAGAAAAGAGGGTCACCATTATTTACACATACCATGTGACAATGGTGACACTCTGACGGCCTCATCATACGCTTTTTCACGCCCCGCTTAAAGGACCCGGGACTGTAGGAAGAAGGAAACACGTGAGCTGGTAATGAATTCCAGGCCTTAATGGTGCAACATCTCTACGCATCTGTAAAGGTTCTAGGGTGTTCGTGACCTCGGGATTCCCAATGATGCGGACCGCACGTCGCTGCAACTTGTCGAGAGCATCTAGAAAGTACTTTTCTGAACCATCCCAGAGATGCGAGCAGTAGTCCACACAGGAGCGAATTTATGTCTTGTATAGAAGACACCGCTGCTCCGGCGTGAAAAATCGTCTCACTCTCTTCAGGACTTCGAGTTTACGCGAGGCTGTTTTGATGATACTTTCGATGTAATTTTTGTTATTCAGGTTGCAGCGAACATCCATACCTAGAATATTGAGATTGTCCTGCAGTGGCAGTGGCGTGCTCTGAAGAGTGGGGAGGCGAAGGAAAGAAGATACTTTTGCTGTAAACGCACATTCCTGCGTCTTCTTGGCATTGAACTCGACCAGGTTCTCAGAGCCCCATTGACAAATGTGATTCAGGATCCTGTCAAGCTCAGTGACAAGAAGCTGCCTTTTCTCTACGATATCTGACTGCTTGACCGCTGGATGTCCATGATAACTCCCATGTAAGGTGCTATCATCTGCATAACAATGAACACTGCCGGTGGACAGCATGTCGTTGATATGCAGAAGAAAGAGAGTGGGTGATAAGACGTACCCCTGCGGCACGATAGCATTTACCTGCAGAAACTCCGAAGCTCGTCCGTCACAAAGTACGCGAATACGGTGTCCCTGCAGGAAGCTAGACTGTGCAACTGGGTTAGTTGCACAGTCTAGGAGGCAGACCAAAGGCTGGTAGCTTGGATATAAGCGATTTGTGCCAGACTCTATCGAAAGCTTCGTCGATGTCAAGATTAATTGCCAGTGACTCGCTGTGCTTGTCCATAGGCTCACTCCAAAGATGGGCAACGTATGCTAGAAGATAACCCGTTGACCGTTTCGGCCTGAAGCCATATTGCCTAGTAATAAAAGACACTAAGTACGAAATTCCAATGTAGAACTATTTATCTGTATATTACACGAATAATTGTATTGTATTTGCGGTTGGATCTCACCCGACACATTCGATGGTCATCGGTGAGATGACCGCCTAACTAAACTCTAAACCTCTGCGCCAAGGGCAACCGTGCAGTCATTCATGTACCGTTTTGGTGACAGTTAGTAGCTTGTTATGAAATTTTATGAAAATATTACTGTTTAGGTTTATTTTTGGTCGGTGACGTCATTTACGTAAAAAACCGTCGCGCAATCACATTCTTTTTCGTTCTGAATTGGTCGAATATTATAAATCTTCAAAGAAATATTTTATTTCAGTGGTAGATAATTTTGAGCACTGATTTTCGGATTTCTATGGTGCACTTTCTTCAGATATATTTTTACATTCACACACATTTAACTGTGTTTGTTTGATGGAAATAATTTATTGTAAGTGGCAGAAATATGTTACTCCACAGTTTTTGAACCATAACCCGTGCGTTTACAGATGCTGCTTTTGATAATTTGCAAGAAACATCCTAGAGATTTTTTGTGGTTTGTCAATTTGAGTTGTTCACCCCATTGATATTATGGTGTTAACTGAGTACGTTCACCCAATCTAACAAAAAAAAGTTTTAAATGAAGTGTGTTGGTATGTCAATAGACAAATTTACGAGTTGCAATACCATATTGTTTTTTTTTTCTTTGAGAACTCAAACCAAACTTGTCGTTGATGTTCAAACACAACTACCGCGTTAAACTTGAAATCTAATAGTGTACTTAATAATGTTAGTACGAAATGCAGATTTCATTCAAAGATAATTTGGTGCCTATTGTGAATTTATCAAACTTAATGAATGAAATAAACGCAATAAGATAGTAGTAATATGAAGTATGAATTATAATTATTAATTTTTGAAAAGTGGGATACGTATTTTGGCATCAGATGTTAAAAAGTTCTATCCTCCCACGTTCTTTTAAGTATTTTTTTTACTGTACACCTAGTACAGTAAAAATTGGTAAATGCAGATGTAATTGTTATACAAAATGTAATTTATAACTCTGCCTACACTAGTTCAGATATTGTTTATTTACAACAATTGAGTGCCAGGTGCGATAAATCACTACATACATAAAATTCAGTTGAATTCTGACTGAGTAAGAACACGCAGTCCTGTGTAGTTTAACGATTAACATCAAATAACACATTGATGCCGATCCTGTTGTTGCAAAACTTAAACTAGACTAAATACATACGTTCATAAAAATCGGCTGTCACCCGTTGGGGTAGGCAGAGACGACATCTTTCTACTTGCTACGGTCCTGATTTACGACATTTGCTTATTCTACGTTCATAAATCGTTTTCAAACATGTTCGTCGGTGGAAAAATATGCTATTTTGAATGATATGCGACTGCATACCGTCTGACTACCCAAACCCGAAAAAAACCGGCACCAGTGTTAATAGAACCCCACACTTTATATCAAACTATGGCGAAGCCAAAGGAGGTTTATGGTTTTGACAGCCTATGTATGTGTGTTTAAAAATTAAAAGTATTAAACAAGAAAATATCCAGGATAGCCGTGGTCGTATGCCAGTTGGTCTAACAAAACAAAAATATTCTAGGGAAAATAGCATACGGCCACGGCTATTCTGGGTAAGTTCTTGTTTAATACTTTTTTGTAGTAATATTTCAGCAGTTGGGATTTAGTTTTAAAACTTTTTTTTATACACTCACACAGAAAGTCCGTGTAATAAATAGTTCTTGTATTTAATATGGATACAAAAGTAATTTGATTTTTTGTAAATATTCAATAATATTCAAGTTCAAGTAAATAAACCAAAATATGTTACACATATTGAGAACTCACTTGTACTTTTCCACAGTATTTTTTATTTGTTGACCTGACCGGTTTCGCCTTACGGTATCCTCAAAGGTTTCCACCAAGTGCCATCAATCAATAGTAGTTTCAAAGGTACATTTGACCAGTGAATTGTTTTGTTCAGTTTACTTTTGGAGGGGTATTGACCTTGCGAGTCAGGTTGCCACGCATGTATCGCCCCAAAGGGGTAATAAATAAAATGGATTTTATAGAGAGGTACTAATGGCAAAGTTAAAACCGGTATTTTCAGGAATTGTATTTAAATTAGGAAAAAGAAGAAAGAAAAGAAATTGGTACACTTTCATTTGCAAAATTGCTACGTATTATACGTTTCACTTATACGTATCATTTATGAATTTGAAACTCAGTTAATTCTTTAAATTTGATTAAATCGTTCATATACATCATAATACCTGGTAGCAGCAGTTCTCCTACTCTAACAAGATAATTTGGTTTATACACTTTATACAGATTCCTGCTCGAGCGACTACCCTTTGACCGCCAAACTATAATCGTTAATTCATCAATCATTATTAATCGTTGTTATTATTAATACCGATGCCGTGTATTATTATAACGCACATGGAGTTGTATTTTACAATTCAATTAATTTAATTAATGAGTAGCATGTGAACCAACAAGTAACTGCTACGACCTTGTCTACGCGCTACGAGAATAACTCGCACTTACCATTGCATCGTTTGGAGCTGTGAAATTTTTACGATTTTCTCTTTAAAAATGTCGATTTCCTCAGACTTTTAAATTGCGAGATCAAACTTGCAAATTTTATCGTAGAACCACTGCCAAGGTCAATGTGATTATGAATCAACATGCCGACAAATTTATATTTTGATTCCAAATAATAATGTATATTTATTTATTTGCTCGGTTATTCAATGTTCTACCCAAATTCATAGCACATTCATAGGCAGTTTTTGTTTAATGGTTACTACTTTACTGTTATATATCTTATGATAATAAGTGGAACTGTAGGTGTAACAAATGTAAAGGAGAAACTAATTAATCATAGCTATCTGGTTGTAAAAAGCGGGAACCAAAACAAAAATTCGATTTTATATACAATATTTTTTTTTTTTCACCAAAGTAGACTTAAAATTAGTATTGAGTGAGTTTAAAACAAAAATTGAATCTAAACTGTCTTATTAAATAAAAACTTCATGTAGCTAGCTACGTAATCCTCGGTGCGTGAGTCAGATAAGCACATGACCAATTTTTTTATATTTGGCTCACAAATTCATAAACTTTACATAACCTATATATACTCGCACTGCAGATAATTTTCAAAATTCTGCATTGTTGGAAGCTGTTTAGTAAAACAATATCACTTTCATTGGAAATTTCTTACGCAAGTCAAAGCATACTTCGGAATCCCATGCACTAAGCACAGTTGTTGCCAAAACATTAATTATCATCTAATATGTTTTACTATGATCTCATCATTATATTACACTACATAGCAATAATTTATACTATCGGAACTATTGTTAACTTGTTATTATTTAAACAGCCACGTATCTGATGTTATGTCTCGAGTAGTGATACAGTTAAATTATATCTAAGTACAAAATCGCAATGTTAACCTTCGTCTGGGAACATGAGCACTGGAGCGAATGAACCATTCTGCAGCTTATCGTTGTGGTGTGCGTGTGCGGGTGCAGGCACAGTGTTTCGCAGCAGGGCAGCCAGTTTCTCACGCATCGCATCGCACATGCGCCTGCCGCCCCTTCACTACTGCTATCGTCACGACTGCGGCGCCGGCGCCTAATAACTCCCGCTATATTAGCGCACTAAATCAAGTCAAAAATTCAAACGTTTTCTTAATTCAAAATTACTGGAATTATAACAGAAGCACTCAGTCAGCCCCGCCGATTTTGAAGTCAGAGCGAAAACACTGCACTTTTCCGATCAATGTGTGAACTTTAATAAGCACTATTACACGTATGTGACCGTGTTATTATTATTAAAAATTGTCTAGGTTACGTATCCTACAGCCTTTGATGCAGACGATGAAATTTTATTTAAAAAAATATATACAAAAATAATGTTAACTATTTTAAAATAAGAATAATGATGAATTTATCACAATTTATCATTGACCGTGTATGGTTTTATAACTATATTTTTTTATAAATTAAAGCGATGTATAAATGTTACGGAGTATTTAAAACCTACGAGAGATGTGAGCCGTGAGCTGTTGCGCGGGGCAAACTGTCTATTCCGGGCTTGAGCGAGCACGTGGGCGCGCCGCCCGCCCTGCCGCCGCCGCCGCCGCCGCGCCACCCATCGATCAATGGCCACGAGATTTGATATCATACCATACACTAGTTTTTCTCTTATCATGATACTACCATTTACGTAAACAAAATGCAAGTTTGCATATAGTTTTCGGTATTAACATAATTTTTTTGTGAAATTTATATTATGTTCAATTTATTTAACCTTGGGTTGACATTCGCGGATTAATAATATTTTATGAACTTAAAAGATTTACATTTCAACAGTTTATCTATGTATACATCCAAAGATAATAATTAATCGTAAACAACTAACAAGAGCTTATTAAAATTTTACACACAAATTAAATAATCTAGTCTGGGTGTATCGTGTCAAGGCAGGATTAGAATAAAATTTTCCCGTTATTATGGTCTGTAAAAATATCTAGGGTACAACGCTGGAATAGAAAAGTTTCATGGGCGGCTGTGGCCCACGATCATCTTTTGGGTTACTCGATTATCCCACGTGTCCTTCTGATTAACAGAGGTCACTGGAAATATAAGACGAAGTAGTGGGTGAGTCTATAATACATATATGGATTCTTTCGGAGAGCTTTATATATTATTGCTGTAAGAGAGTAGTTATCATGATAACAGTTAATGTAGAGAAATAGTGAGTCTTTGGCACTATGAGAAAATCACTTCTATACATGTTTTTTTGTCCTGGGTAGGAAGCTGAGCTGCTTTTAACGGGCTGCCCAGGACAAGAAAAAAATGTATCTCGGTTGCGCTTTTTATGAAAAGGAGAACGACTAACTTTTCTCCAAAAATGAAAAATGCCAAGTGCCCTTCCTTCCATGGTCTCTGGAGATAACATGAGTGACTGATGTGCATCAGGTCCTGGACAGGCTAACGTTTTATGGGGTTTCCTAATGGGATATTCTAAGAAAGCAGCCCAGCACCTGGAACGTTAACAACAATATACTCTTCCTCGAATCAATTACGTAGTAAAAACAAAAACAGCTTATGAATGAATTGAAAAAAATGTGGACGTTTCCATACCTCAATTAAAATACCTCGTATGATTAGAAATAAAATGATCCAAACAGTAGCGCATGTGAATTTTTACGAGCTAGGTACATGTTATTTCTATTCGTGCGAAAACAAGTAAACCGTAAAATACGCCCTGACTGTCAAGTGAGTGACGCAATCGACCTTCTTTTTCCACAATATGGAACAAGTATAAATGATTGTAAGGATTCATGAATAAAACCAGCCCGCGCAACAGTATTTTATAGCCAATCGTCGCATATTGAAATTTCTTATCGGCGCTGGAAAAAAATAACATTCAACACAATGCTAGTAAAATCTGCAGGAATAATATTAAGCTACATATACCGCGCTTATGTAGAACTACTCAAGTACAGTACAATGCGTAGGTGTTTGTCTCGTTTTACTACCTATATTGATATTTGGGTCCATCAGGCCATATGAGGAGCCCACTAAGATATTATAGGCCCAAGCCAACCTCACCAGCTAGCCGTTACACGGTACACCATGGTTCTTTCGATAACATTACGAATTTTTTTATACCACTTATGAGGCAGACAAGCACATGGCCCACATAATGGAAAGTGAAATGCAGCAGCAGAGTCACACTCGTGCCGCTAACCCAGTAAGAACAGAGAATTTTTGCGCCGTCAGTGCAGAAGACCAACAGGTCAAGCCTTTGGTCTTCCCACTGACAGGACAAAAACTCCCCTACTCTCCGTCGGGACCACAACACCAGGTTATTATAGGCGTGGTATTCTGTAGCTGTGTATTCTGGTATTCGGTCCAGTTACGGGTCGACCTCGACTTGTCTGCCTGCTTTCCATGTTGAGTGTCGTGTCATTCGCTAAGTATTCATAAGATTTTCGTGCTCATCTACCTTAGCATCCGATTTCAATTCTTGTTACTACATTCTGTTTTAGGCCTCACAATTGCATTTATCTATATCTCTTTTCCTATTCGCCGCCCTTACATCGCAAGTTCATATATTACTGCGCAATGACCAAATCTCGACTGCATTCACTCTACTTTCGTGAGTTTTCTGCCATACCCAACTTTAGTAGGGTCTAGCAAACTGTTATGTACAGCCATTCGTGTTTTTTCGACACTAAATGACCACACATGACACTCATGTCACTATCTCCTTTCTATTTTCCATCCCTTGTAAACAAACTACCCAAGTATACAAACCCTGATACCTGTTCCAAACATTCACCTTTATTGACATTCCCACTCAGTGCAAATATTTGTATGCATGATTAAGTATATTTGCATTAGTCTGTGTATTTCTATGTATAATATGTATGCATTTACAAAAAAAAGTATCTAAGTATGTTTATCCGCATTCTAGATCCCATAACACAAGCTAGTTAAGCTATGCTTACCATGGTTCTAGATTGCGTTGTGTAGAATGTCGTGGAATATTTATTATTATTATTTCTTGCTTCCACTCAAAAATTTCGTCATAATATCCGTTAATTATTTCAACGTACCATTACTGGAGTAACAGTATTCACCTGTCATAACTGCAATTTATTGCCTACATTTGCATTTAGAACTGACTAAGTGCTTATCTTGGCTCGATGATCGCAGTACAGACAACCACAGCACGATGTTGACTACAAAGTCTCAAAATGATCTTAATACCAAGATATTAAGAGCAAATTGATATAAATTGTATTATCATCCAAACTAAAAGTGTGCACCAAGTATCAGAACAATCAAACAACATGATAGGGGCAGGGGGGGGGGGGCAAGGTATTAATATCATTTTGACTACTTTGTTCGTCAAGATCAATTTGATACTCACTGTACATAATCTCAGACATGTCTGATTAATGAGGCCAAATAAGATGTTAATTAAGAGTGCGTACTTATAATGTAAACATGAAAAGTTTTATTTGCATTGGATCATAAATAGACGATACCACAGATTAATAAATAGTAACTACGTAACGATACAGCCAGAGACGATTAACGAAATCGGTGATTTGTAACAAATGTAAGTGCCAAACGTTTGTTTTTCCACTGCGCCTTTGTTTTTCTTTATTAACTAGCTGTCGTATTTTTAATACAGCTTTTGTATTTTTTATTAGCTTCACTGTAATTAACCAACTATTTGCTTATTATGAAAGATACGACAAATACGATAATGTAATCGCAATCATAAGAAAATACTTACATATAATAATTTTCACTTGCGAAACTACTTTCCTGTGACCGATTGTATTTAGTGCTAAATAATGATTAATTTTAGTTTTATTATTATGTAAAATGATTAGGAGGTAGGACACGGCGGTATATCCGCCCAATTGAGCAGTCCGACTGGGGAAGTACCTCCGCCCTACAGAATACCGCGTGTTGTGTTCCCAGCGGTGAGTAGGGTAGCCAGAGCTCACTGGAGATTTTGTGCTGTCATTGGGAAGACTAAAGGCTAGTCCTGCTTTGTCTTCTAAACTGACGGCACAGAGACTCTACCTACAGGGTTGGCAGCGCGACTGTGACTCCTCTGGTGTTACAAACGTCCATAGGCCACGGTAACCACTTTCCATCAGGTGGGCCGTGTGCTTGTCTACCAACTAAGTGGCATAAAAAAAAAATCTTTCTCTTCAGCCCTTCTTTTAATCAATATTTAAGTACAAATGGTTAAACGGAATAAGAACACAGACGTAAGTAAGCCGTAGTTATGGTGTGGCTTTACGATACTTTAGAACGTCTAATCCTCGTTGTATTAACTTGCGAGTTTCGTAGAAGTTCAAATACAACATTGTCTGAATTAAACGATCTCTAGGAATAAAACAATACGCTTCGGCTTCATAAAATGATGCAGTTAGGTATCTATCTACCTACTCTGTAAATGTACGCTGAATTGTGATGAATGCTTTCGTGGTGAATATTTATTTTGCTATATTTCTGAGCCCCTAAAACTTGCACCACCCATATTACATAGTTTAACCCATGTCGTATGTTTCTGCGAACAGTGACTTTATAATACTGAGAAAAATCAAGCCAACATGTTTAAAAGTGAATCGTACGTATAGAGTTATAAATCTTTACACACACAATTGATCCAGTCTCTTACAACTCGATACCCGACGATTCCTTGGCACACGATACAATTATCACAAATACCACCTGAGAACCATGCGTCTTATTACAGAGCTGCAGAACTATATTGCACACGTTATTATATCGTTCAGTTCAAAATTCAACCTTAATGCAACTGAATTAAGATGTTCAGGCATGCAAACTTTAGTAAATAACGTTTGTAGTTTCATTTGTGTCGTTGAAATAGTTTGCGTTCGTTGCATTGAAAAAATGTCTTTGAAAATGGAGTGTGTGTGTATCAGATACGTTATATACGTAAGTAGGCAACGTACATTTGAAGTCTATTTTTGAAACAGTTGATAGAGGTTTATTGATTGTAATTGAATGTCTGTATTTTTGTTTATACTTAGGTACCGATAGTTTGGTAGGTACGTGTGTAAGCAAGTCACATAACGTTAACAATACAGACGAAAAATGTTTTATGAAAGGAACCTAGGACAGGAAATTGGTGTAGTGGAAAGTATTTAAGAACAACTAAGATTAATATCGTGGAAATTAACTGAAGAGTTACATTTTCATTACTAAAGTGATCAATGTAGTCAACAATTCAATTAATAATTTGGCAACAGATCGACATTTAAGCAATGAATCACTTTCAATGCCACTTTTTAAGAATTGATATAGACGTGCTGAGTTGTTATATTGTTGTAATAGTATTAGTGGTCAGGGTTTGTTCCTTTAACCGGTATTTTCTATCGAGTGAAAAGCTATGAAATGTACTACAGATACCTAGAATAGACTCAATGCACGGCAAAATTATTGAAAATAAGAATCCCACACGTATGTAATTCTATAAGTAAGTGTTGTTGATAAACAATTTTCAAATTGTGTATCTCACAAGTTCCAAATCTTCAGGGAGAGGTAAACGAACTTTAGTGTTTAAGGCTTACAGACGTCGTATCGCCCGCATTATGTGCACCCTTCAAATGACCTTCGTGAAGTTTTCGTGGAAAGACGAAGAAAAGTCATGCATACGTAAGCGAACTAGAACTAGTCAGATCAAAAGGGAAACTCGCGTAATTGAATACATTGTAGTCTCGATACCTTTAAGGTATCTTCTATCTATCTACCTATCTTGTAGCTCCTATTTTGCAGCTCTGTGCTAATTATATAGCTATAAGTTCATTCTTCATAATATATTTTCTAATGCATTCAAATCCATTGCTATCATGTCAAATTACAAATAGGGTAATAACAGACAAAGTGTACAAGTTGAAAGGCTTTTGCTGCAATAAGTGATATTAATTTTTAGAAGAAAAATTTGCGGATATAATTATATTTCTTCATTGACCGAGCCTGCTGAAAATACTTCTCATATTGTATATCTACTTATCTGGAGAAATATTGAGGGCATTGAAACTAAAATACACATAATAGAACTCAGACAATAAATTGGACAAGCTTGTCAGTCAAATGGTACGCTAATACAATTATCACAAATATCCAAGCACTTGTATAGTCGAGCACGCCACTTACCAAATTAGCTATGAAAATGATTTGAAAACGCCACTGTGAAAATATACCAGACATGTATATTACATGAGCTTTCTGTTTGCTAACGTCACGTTTACCTACCTACGTCAAATATTTCACCTACTCTGAATTTAATTTTCATACACATACGTGCAGTAATTTCGAAATTCGCATTGTAAACTAGATCGCTTTGCAAGTCCTATATTTCGGTTCACTTCGATGGCTAAGAATTCAATTCGCTGTTCCAGCTGACTTCTTTTTTGAGATTTATTAATAAAGATACTAGGTAAGTGGAGTTTATACATACTTAAATCTATAAGTTAACTCTCTACAGGTATTTGATAAATGTATACTTTCTGTGTGTCTGAAGGTGCCGATTTATTTTTTGATTAGCTAGATTATAAAATAAAGATATCTTTTCTCGCTTGGTTGATAGGAGAAATTTACCAATTGAGCTACTTTCACATTTATAATATTAGTATGGATCATCACTGTTCGAGTGCTGATTCTGGATTCATCGAACATTTGCACCCCGGGTTCCGCTCTCCTACTTCTAATTTAAATTAATTTTGGATTTTATGGAAGCGATAGTCGTCGAAACCTCCACTGACACCTTACATTGCATATTTAAGAAAATCTTATTGAACCAATAATAAATTGTAATAACAAACATGGCTTACGATATACTCGAACTCTACAGCGGCACCAAGACCTAAAGTAAGCGTAACTAGCTTGAAACTTGGGTTCTAAAATGCGGCTAAACATAATTAGATCCAGAAATACCCGGGGCACATACATCATCATCATCATCAGATCAATGCAAATAGATGTAATCATGCGTATCAATAGTTGCTCTCAGCGGGAATGTCACAAATGGCACATGCCCGTAACCTCCGATGTAGCAGTTGAAGGCTCAAACGCCTCGACGCGACGCGCCGCCGGCGCCGGTTGATTTGCAGTTTCAATTGACATAAAACATTATTGTTGAATCAACATTACTTGAGCCGAAAGAGTGTCGCATTGATAAATCCAAACAGAATAAGTACTTATTACTTTATCTGTTGACTCTGTGGCAATACATTATCTCAGCAAAACATGACTGAGAATCGTACACAATAAATAACAAGTGTACATATTTATTGAATCGGCAGATTTACTGTGGATCTAATATAAGAAGCTTTGTGCGTACTGAAACATAATGAAAGCCTTTGTCGTATGAACGATGTATGTTTGTACCGTAGGCAGGGCATGGCAATGACCCGAACTGTCTGCTCCACCCTGTGTCGCTCTCAATTTGTCTGGCTATTTCAAAAACAATCCATTGGTTTGATAAACTCCTGTCAAATTAAAGAGGATTGAAACCAAAATAACCTTGTATACCTATTGATACTTGCAGATATACTGCGTTGTCAATATGGGAATATTGTAATTTGGCATTACCAACGTAATAGAAAATGTTATCTAATAATAGTCATATAGGTAGTTTATATTACTATCGTATGTGTATAATGAGGTATACAAAAGTATAATATACTTACCTAGTAAACTAGCTGTAGCTCGTAGCTTCATCCGAATACGTCTCCCCATTTTCGCAATCTTACAACCTATGGTCTAGAACCATTTTCGCATTAGTGCCTTTGTAATGAAACCAGTTTGGGGTAGACCGATTAGATAGTTTCAAGCTATTGTTAGATAAAGAAACGAGTGGAGTCCATAGATTAACTCATAAATGAATATAATAAGGGGTGAATTTTATAAACCGTATAACTGTTTTAATATGTTAATACTTCTCCCCACCAGCCATTAATAGGTGTGTGTGTGAACATTTCGTAATACATTTTTATTTAACCCCTTTTACAGAGATATATTTTAAACGAATTTTACCTTGCCCAAAAGGGCAGCCTGAGTGCCTACGTACGGCGTTCTATATACCTATTTATTAAATTCAGATAGCAATGTACATACGTTCGCCCTTAAAGGGTCAACCACACACTCTCGTGTAACGACTATCGACTATAAACTTAATTACTATTACTAAGTTTATGCTATCGACAATAATTCACCCTACCGTATCATCAAGTTATCGTTCATTACATCTGATATTATAAGTCTCTTATAGTACATGCTATGGCCACTATGAGTACCTATGTATGTAGGTGTCATCTCACATCTTCGAGGCCCAACCCCTCATCTGTCGTTGATCGACGAGAGTATCAACACCTAGCGATTAACAGACGACGTTGACGATCAGGATACCATGCCGAATTTTTTTTAGAACATGTAATTTGAAAATTCTGCAAACAGATCGAGGTTTTTTATGAAAATATCGTTTTGACAGATGTGGACGTGACAACTGTGCCGTGAAAAGTTCAGGGACGGAGCGCTACAAAACTTTATCTATTTCAACTCTACATCAAATTCATTGAGTAAAATGTACTAAGGCAGCATAAAAAGAATTCAACGCGTTCATATTTATCAGAAAAAATATTTGAAATCCAACTTGAATTAGCTATAAGATGCGTAAAATAAAACATGTAGATACTTAAGTAAGATAATATATTATGTAAGATATATTATAACGGCACCACCGGCTTACCTGCAAACCGATACACCTGTTTATAGATGAACCAGGCACTAGTACTGGTTGTCCTCTCGGGGTTGAGGTATCAGACAGTAGTCACTCCCAAAAACCGTATAAGGCAAACCAAAGAGAGAAGGAGTAAACGGATCTCAAGATGAAAGTCTCGGATGCAAACAGGAACAATGCTCAGATGATGATTATGGTGCCTAAAAATAAATCAATCAAACTATTGGTAGGTATGTTGCAAATAAAATAATAGAATTATAGCACATATAATATTTGCTATACCATAGTAAAAAAATCTAAATACTCGAGTATTACCTACTCGTAAATAGTTATATTTTCTTTTCACTCAAGGATGGCATCAAAATATCTATTTAAACTCAGCAAGAAAAACGGCAACATAGCCTTGCAATAGTTACCACTTAAACCTAGATTTCACCAGCGAAAATCCGTTCAGCAGAACTAATTTTTCATGTTATACGCAAAAAAAAAAAATTTAGAAATACTAAGTTTAATTCGCCTTGCTATAGTTGCTGAAGTTCAGCTTTAGTCGACCAAGGGTACTACAGGGTCAAGAGCAGGTTTAAACATGTTAAAGAAACTTATTATATATAAGATATGTAGCACTAGTGACGTGGATATGAGAGAAAATTCAGAGATCCGTATTCTGTATTATAATTAGACGCGACGGTCAGTTATTCTGAGATAGCGAACACTGTCATGTGACATAACCTACACTACAACTAGCCGGTAATCCGTAAGCATCACGCTTGAACGCCATGAACTAACAATACGTATACACCACACAAATATTTCCATTCTCATTACAAGACAAAAATTTCCACGCCGCCGTATAGTACACTAACCAATTATAACAATACTCCTATAGGTACATAACTACAAAACAACCTTTATATTTATTCGTCTTAATGAATATTAGTACTGAACTGCTACCTCGTCAAGGCTACCTCAATTGTTTATTAATTATTATGATGAGACTGTACTCGAATGTGTATCTCATCGAATTTTGAAATACGAGCAGATAACAGCAAATCTTTCAAGAGCATCAAGAGAGCAAAATCAACGTGGGACTAATCAATATATTCCACGCATGCGTCATAATGACTTAAAGCGTCTTCGATACCCACGAGCGTAGGCGTTTCACGTGATTTTGTCTATGAAATATCATAGATAGCAGTCCTGTTTCTGATCTGTTCTACTGCTGGACAAAGGTTTCCGTTCAGTATACCTAACAACAGTTGGAGAAAGTCCGCCGTGCTACCATGGACAGACTTCATGGAACTGCAAGAGCATTATAGAGAACTTTCCAGTGTGCAGGATTCGTCATAATGGACTAATGGTTTCCTCCGTCATTATTTGTAATATGCACCTACTTTAAAAGTGTGCGACCGGGACCTGCTTTCTAGTTTAAGATCATCTGAGATTCTACTACACACAGTAACATGAAAAATCATGTAGAATTCAATCATCGTTGCAAAATCACTTTGTAAAACATTAAATCACACTGTAGCCTTATATTATCAATTGGAATGACCTTCGTATAAGATGAACTCTCTTCTTTCTCGAACAGAACAGATTGTTAAGACAATGTTCAAATACAAACTGAACTATTTTAATCACTGTTCAGACGAGGTATTACCCATTACATAATGAAATGGATGTTAGGATATTTTGCGACTAAATTCCTTATATTTTTTCTGATAAATTTTTGATTCCCTGTTAATAGATATAACTTTAATACAAGGAGAGACTGAGTGGAGTGAGTAAAAAATCACATTACATTTATTATAACAGGTACCTACCTAATATAAATGAATAAACCTTACTACTACATGTGAAAATCATTGTTAGTAGTTTGACGAACGAAGAGAACTTGCCCTGTTCCATGCATCCGGCAATTACTTTACACTTCGATCTGGAAAAATACGAAAGTACAGACATAATGCCCGAGATACGTGACGGCTACTTATCAATTATCTTCGATAATCCTCATCACCGCTTGTTGTCTTGCTTACGTCTTCTTGAGGGCTTTTAAGGGGCAAATTCTTGTCATTAAGAGGAATGCTAACTAAACGTCAACTCGTCATAATTAATGAAGGCATAGCCTTCATCATTAGAGGCAGTAATAGACGCACAATTAGCAGACATGATTCTAGCTCTAATATTTTTTCACATTTATTATATTTAAAAATTGAAGAGTAGGTAACGATCTTAGTTTTTCAGTAGGTACATTCAAAAAGCTGATTAACACTACATTAAATTATGTCTACGCTAGAGTTTGTATCCCTTTTTCATAGCTTCTATGAAAATAATAAAACATAAGCTTTAAAAATCATCATTCATCATCAATAACTTAACATTTTACGATTGTTATAAGAGCGACTACTTCTGACCTCATAAGTTCTTAATTATAAATTATTAATTATAATAAAAATCTTAATTGGTTCACCTCCTTACATTCAGAGCTTTTTTAAAGATACTGACTATTTTAAAAGACATTGCTCACTAACGTAAGTTAGTCTCTAGTAAGTACAGATTTCATCTCGGTATTCACGCTTACGTCACGACAAGTTACAAAAATAAGACAAAAAAATAGTGAACTACCAAAAGGCGTAAGCGAGAGGACGGAATTGTTATTAGACGCCAGTACGTCCGCCATTTATGCGTTCGTGGAAAATTATGATGTACAATATTCATTCTACTCTTCCAATTAAGCATGGTGTCTGACTAGATTGTATGTCTGCTGACATTATGTCGTTGTGTAGTCAAATGTATTAATATTGAGTTAATTGGAGTTCATGCAACTAATAAATTACGGAATTAGCTAATGGATGGATAGATCAATATAACCTTTAAATTAATACTGGACATAGTAACTAGCGGCCCACCTGGATTTCACACGGATAGTTATGGAAGTAAAATTTGTAGGGAAGTTTGCATTGAGAGGACAAATATACAAACATACCAAAAATAAAATATTTCTATGAATTCGATCGCTATCAATTATTTAGGTAATTATTCAACCGAATAAAGTTAAACATTTAATTTATATTGGTATACCACCAATTGCGCAAACCAAACCGTAAACCCAGCATCCCATTTAGAAGACGAAAAGTAATCCCTAAGATAATATTCACCTTAGACAGGGCATAAAATTTTGAAATAAGTATGTATAGGTTCTATTGTTGTAAACAATTACATATTTTTATTTATATTATGACACTATTTTGTGAGCGTTGGTTGAACTAGGTACCCATTATGTGTATTATTCCTGTGTTACGAGGAAATAATAAGAAACATAGTTTATGTGACAGCTTAAAACACCTAAACAAAACATTTAAAATCTAAACACAAACGTCACAATGTTTAATGGGTACATACGAGTATCTACTGAAGTGCAAATGCTGACATAAACAATTGTTATTAATAATATCCAATTAGATTTGACAGACGATACCCATTTGGCTCTATTATTTGTAGGACGACAACGGTACAAATATAAATTTCAAATATAAACATCTGTATCACACTATCTATCGGTTTTATAGATATGCCGAATAGCTGGTGTAAAAGGTGCTCGTTCTGCTGTTCCAAAACTCTTAACTAGAATAATACAATGTTGTTTAGTCCTGTCAAAATTAAGTAAGTAATTCACAAAATCAACACTCAATGCTTCTCTTTAAACTTAAATAAACACCTCAACAAAGTCTAGGGAACAAGATGACCCCAATTTTTTTTTTTCGTGTAAATCTTGTTTTGCAAATAACTGGCAGCAAATAAATAAAAATAGAATAAAGTAGATTACAGAGTTGTTCGAAATTTAAAAATAAATTTAAATAAGTAATGATTTTCGAATATGGAGGGAAAACTTTTAAAAGTGTTTGATTGTGCAGTTTCTCTGAGGCAAAATAAAAATTATTTTTTTTGATTGTAAATAACGTGTATTATCAATAATACGTCTTTTACGTATGGTTTGTGCATTTTTGTGACTGTAGTCATCATGTCACGTCGTCATTTAAGACGCGAAGAGATGTTAAGGGCTGTTGGTATGCTGCAAGCTGGACGAACTCAACGCGACGTAGCGGATGCTGTCAACACCCAACCAAGCGTAATTTGCAGATTATGGGCACGCTACAGGTCTACAGGGGATGTTGCCGAACGTCACAGGGGACGAAATAGGGTTACTACCCCGCGACAAGATCGTTTCTTGCTAAATTCCGCAAGGCGGCAACCCACGATTACTGCTCGTCAGTTGGTCGCAGGCCTCCAGTCTCAGCATCAAGTGGTTATTAGCGATCAAACTGTCAGAAGAAGACTACACGAAGCCAATCTTTATGCTCGCAGACCGCTTAGGGTTCCAGCTCTTCGACGT
The DNA here is from genome assembly GCA_963662185.1 of Eilema griseolum. Classification (NCBI taxonomy): domain Eukaryota; kingdom Metazoa; phylum Arthropoda; class Insecta; order Lepidoptera; family Erebidae; genus Eilema; species Eilema griseolum. The sequence goes on along the minus strand of OY759232.1, from coordinate 13,168,086 downwards.
GGAAATCGAGGTCGTCACTTATTGTGGGCTAACGCACATTTACAGTGGACCGACCATCAATGGGCACGGGTTCTGTTTTCCGACGAATCTTGCTTCGGTTTTCATCCTGATTCGAGAAGAGTGCGTATATGGCGAGTTCCTGGACGTCGGAGTCGTCTCCAGAATCCGCAAGAAGTTCATCCTTACCAAGGTGGAACAATCATGGTATGGGCTGGAATTCGCCTTGGTGGAAGGACCGACCTCGTTTGGATACGGGGCAATTTGAATGCAAACCAATACATTCAGGAGGTTATACACCCCATGGTAATCCCTCATCGACAGCAGTTCGGTCAAGATTTTATGTTCATGCAAGATAATGCACGGTCACACACCGCGAGGGTAGTGGTCAATGCGTTAAGCGAGCACAATATGACGACGTTGGAATGGCCTGCTCAGTCTGCCGACCTCAATCCCATAGAGCATGCCTGGGATTTGCTTGGGAGAAGAGCTTTCAGTGATTCTTTGGAAAATCTGAACACTGAAGAACCACTTTTTTTACACCTTCGCAGTGAATGGAGCCATATTCCACAGACGATGATTGACAATCTCATACTAAGTATGCCACGCCGTTGTCGAGCTGTTGCTAATGCTTTAGGAGGTCCTACAGATTATTAAAAACGTTTAAAGTACGGTTAATTACTGTATTTCTTACTACCTCGTTATTTTTGTGCCTAATCATAGAAGGTGTAATACTCAATATTGGCACTATTCAATTCTTTCTTAAAAAAAATAAAAATTGGTATGAAAATGTTTTTATTAAAATTAAAATTAAAAACGGTACAAAAATACCCTTCTATTGATATAAAACACTCACTATTACAAGAAAGGGTTTTTAAATAAAAACTAGAAATGTCCTTGTTCCCTAGACTTTGTTGATGTGTGTATAATTAATGAAAAATAATTCAGATACATCACTAAAGTTAAGTGTGTTTTTCAACGGAATCAGTCAATCAGCCTCACTCAGTCACCAATCGGCAATCACCTATATGTATTCCCCTCGAGAGAGGATTAGGATTTGATCTCTGGATGGTGGTCAAAATTTGTCAGGGCATTTCGATCCGCGGTTAACTTCACAATAGGTCTGATGTCGGCGACACAGTGTGATCTACTCCGACATAACAACTTTCTACAGACCTAGTGTTTGCCATAGGGACAGGTAAACAAAAGAAGAATGGCAAGGAAGAAAAAGGAGAAAATGAAATTATTGCGAGCCATCGCTCGGACAGCAATTGTTCTATTACTCCATTCATGCTGGGGAAATAAGTGTTCTACCATGGCTCTACCAATAATAAAAAATACTGCAGTCAAATATATCGTTGCTGGAAAATGAATAGAATCAGCACGCGATCAATTTTGTGAGGATGGATGAATACCTTGTTACCTTTCATGCGAAAATGGCTGAATGCATCTGAACATTTTCACATAAAGATACACAGAAGAAAATAGTTTAGAAAGACCCATAGACGACTACTTCACATCCGGCGAATAGATTCTTGTTAATTGCAGGAACAGAATCAATATTTTCGGCGGACTGCGCCGCTTACAAATACAGGTATTAGGACAATATCCACAACTTTTATTATTATCGTCATTGCTATTGTCCAGTTGCGCCCAAAGTATGCCCTTTTGAGCCCTAGATAGATTCATTATTTGTGAGTGATATGTCTCCTTTTCCGCAAGTAATTACCTCTAATCTAACCTCCCAACCCTGAGAGGAGAGTTTGTACTGGAGCATCTTCCTTCTCGACCGAAAATAACTGTCGCAACCACATTTATGACTTAACAACAGCACAATTATTATTGGGGCATTGACCACCAATGGGTATCGATACTTGCGAACGACAGACAATGTTAATTTATTTTGTGAGTTCTTGGTACGTCCTATATGTGGATCTTAATTGTCATTGAATTGATTCCCTAGTGGTCGACGTGTTGTAGATGTTCAACTAAGGAAGTATTATTTAAAATGTACAGTCAAATATAAATAACGCGGTGGTGGGTAGCCCTGGGTACACACACTATGTACAACAAGTTATTATTATAAGAGTAAGTATAGGAGGTAGGAAACGGCGGTATTTCCACCCAATTGAGCAGTCCGACTTGGGAAGTACCTCCGTCCTACAGAATACCGCGGTTATAATAACTTCGTGTTGTGTTCCCAGCGGTGAGTAGGGTAGCCAGAGCTCACTGGAGAATTTGTGCTGTCAGTGGGATGACTAAAGGCTTGTCCTGCTTTGTCCTCTACACTGACGGCGCAGAAACTCTGTGCTTTCAGGGTCGGCAGCGCGAGTGTGGCTTCTCTGGTGTTACACACGTCCATAGGCCACGCTAACCCAGGCCCCTCTTCCCCACTGGGCACTATGGGCACGTGCCCAGGGCCCCGCGATCGAATGGGGCCCCCTAGTTCCTGCCAGATTACCAAATGATAACCGATATTTAGGTATTACCGAAAAACATTAATTTTGAAAAATCTGATGATAATGACTTACTACAATACCTACGCTTATTATATTAGCTTTAGTTTGCCGCATGCGGATAGCTATACCTTGTACAACATAGCTTGAACTTTTTGGCAGATGGGTCAGTGATGGGAAACAGAAAATATCTATTGGTGTAAAAAATGTGTTGGCTAAATATGTGGCTGTATGTATGTTTTAAACTATTCAAAATAAATAAATTCATTCGTCAATCAATTTTATTGCACTAGACATAAAAACATTGGGTAGGTACCATTGTTTTCAGTTTTTCTATTTAAATTTTACTTCGAAGCAATAAAAACCACTTAAGACTTTCGGAAAATGCTTGAGTCCTTAACAGGTACTCTTATGTTGTGTGTCTATTCTTATGATTATTATCAATTTTTAATATTATTAAAATAAGAAAATATTGTTCGTCGTTGCAAAGTTATATCGATTTCAGATTTGACATCCGTCAAAAAGAAAGATCAAACTAATAAATAAACAGGGTATAAGTACTCCACTCTCTCTCAAAAGTGAGTTTTTCCGATATTAGTATATTTAGGTTAATTTAAATACCTATATGTAAGTATAAGAATACAATTAAAAGAAAAATTATTAAATTAAAAAAAGAAGAATTATTTGATGCGGTGTGGTTTATGTCTTTAAGAAACCTATTCGAACGTCATTCGTAATACCAAAGACAAAAAAGGGGAATTCCCGACTCCCGATCGTCGTTTGACTTGACGAACGGGAATTCCCTTCAAGTATTTGTCTGCGATGTTGTGGCGTTTGTTTTGTTTGTAGTTGTTAGTTTGTTACTGACTGTGCTTGAGCTCTGACAAAAAAATAGTATTGTTTGATTAAATCGTCGTTTGTCTGTTTTGTGTTAGCGAATATTTTCGTTATAAAATAATTAAATACTGAATTATAATGTTACGTGCACGGGGTACAATTAAATGCCGTTTACTCAACGAAGAGATTTATTAGCTCACCACAAACTAGACAATTTAATCACTAGTACACACAGTACTCTTCAACAGTTCCAGTCGCTCAGCAGTTCACAATAGTCCACAGTCGTTGCTCAGGTCGCAGGTAGAATCTTCTTCGGTCGCTTAAGTTCGCTGTGTTCGTTATCGATCTCAAAGACTGAATGAATCGTGTCGCTATGCGAGCGTGTTTTTATACCTCTCAATTAAGAGGATCGAATTATCTAGAAAGCTCGCGAGCGACAAATACCTATTCCTTTGATCTTGCCGCCGTCGCTGACCTTCGAGTACATTCTCGATATTTACCTATTGTTTGTTTATATTTGAGAGTGTAGGTACCCGTACTCGTAGGTACGTTGTGACTTTTTGTTGACGATTCCAGATTTTTCTATGCCATTCGGTAGAGTACCTCGTCACTAACAATGCGTTTTTATTTCTTGAAGATTTGATTATTAGTTTTCGAGATATCGACGGCTGTCGTAACATTACCCCCCTCTTAGTCATGCTCGTCCCGAGCATCATTTGTTCCATGATGACGCGTCAACCTATCCACATGGACTACCTTTGGTGTTCCCCTAACCCCCTTCCTAATGCGGTAAGTAATGTCATTGATTCTCGTGATAACCGTATAGGGCCCTTCCCAGCGAGCTTGGAGTTTCGGAGATTTCCCCTTCTTGCGTAGCGGATTATGAAACCATACCAGTGTTCCTTCTTCGAAACCGTGGGTGTTTGCATTTCTATCGTACCGGGTTTTCATCCTTTCACCTGCCTTCAAATTGTTCTCCCGTACTATTCTGTGCACCTCGTCCAGTCGGTTTCGAAGTTCACTCACGTAATCCGTCACGGGCTTAGGACTATCAGGTGGCGTACCGGTTATTGCATCCACTGGTAGCCTAATCTCTCGACCAAAGTTCACTTTCGCTGGGGTGTGTCCCATACTGTCATGTACCGCAGATCGATAGGACATCAGGAATAGTGGGATGTACTGGTCCCAATCTCTTTGGTGTTCATCGACAACTTTAGCCAAGTGATTTTCCAACGTCTGGTTAAACCTCTCGACCATTCCGTCTGACTGCGGATGCGCTGGAGTCGTACGGGTCTTGTTCATTCCAAGGAGCTTGCACATCTTTTGAAATAGAGCAGACTCGAAGTTCCGTCCTTGGTCGGAGTGAATCTCCATAGGTGCGCCGTACCGGCAGACCACTTCCTGAACCAGTTTCCTTGCCACAGTGACTGCTTCCTGGTTGGGTGTCGCAAATACTTCCGGCCACTTAGTGAAGTAATCTTGCACTACTATGATGTATTTGTTACCTCCTTCCGTCGTTGGAAAAGGTCCAGCAACATCAATGGCGATACGTTCCCATGGTGCTCCAACGTTATACAGTTTCAATTTTCCTTTGCTTCTTGTCGGCGGTACTTTAACTGAAGCACATGCAGTGCATTTACGGCACCAATCCTCGACATCTTCCCGACAATGAAGCCAGTAAAACCGCTGTCGTACTTTAACTAGGGTTTTCTTGACTCCGAGATGCCCGCCAGAGACACCATCGTGACTGTGCCGTAAGAGTGTAGCCACCTTGCTTCGTGGTACCACTACTTGTAGAGTCACCTCTTTGCCGTCGTTGGATTCCCATTTCCTATACAGCACGTCATCTATCAGAGTTAAACTGTCCCACTGGGCCCAATAACTTTTGGTAGTGGAACTGTAAGCAGATATATCACTCCATTGGGGTTTGCTTCCGAGCTGCTTCCAGTGTAGTATAGGCTGTAGATCATCATCATCCTCTTGCGCCTGCTTCATACTGCTTCCGGTCCATTCGTCATCAAGTCCATTCACCTTTATGACTTTAGTCTTATCGCGGGCCTCGTTCTCCTGACAATGCTTGTAATCTTCGGTACACGACTTTCGTGACAAAGCATCAGCGTTGCCGTGCCCTTTTCCACTTCGGTGTTCCATTCGGATTCGGTATTCTTCGGAGTTCGGTGTCCCGGAGTCCGTGACCCTCTTCCTTTTTCTCGAAGGACACTCTAATTGAATATGGCCCTTTCCTCTACAGGAATAACACGTTGGGACATACCGTGGCTTCCTCTCCTCTGCAACCACCTCCCTGACCGCCCTGACCTTATTTTGAGCAATTGGGATGGTTGGGGCCTCATATCGTCCAGCCAGCGCCCGCTCCGCGGCCCTGGCGACATTTAGATGTAACGGAACCTCTAGATCCACTTGGATCCCGGCGTCCGCTACCCTCCTCCTATTTCTGGCAGGACACTCTGCTTGGATATGGCACCTTCCTCTGCAGGAATAACACGTTGGGACATACCGTGGCTTCATCTCCTCTGCAACCACCTCTTTGGCCTCCCTGACCTTACTTAATCCGGCAGTCTGCCGCACAGTTTCCACCTCGAGAGCATAAGCCAGTGCTTCCTTCAAGGTCTGATGGTGACGCAACTGTACACTAGCTTTCACATCTGCGTCTCGTATACCGTTTAGGAAGGCCTCCAGCAGAGTGGTTTCGATCATAATGGGTGTCGATGAGTAGGCCCGATGAACGAGTCTTTCAACTTCTACAGCCCATTCCTGGAGGCTTTGACTAGACTTTTGTTTCTTCTCCCGGAGCTGCGCTCGGTAGACATTCTCCAGGTGTTTGTCACCGTAACGTGTGTCTAAAGCTTCCATCAAAGACCCCAGAGTCCTTCCTTCAGGCGGCAGGTTTTCCAGTATTATTAAGGCATCTCCTCGTAATGCAAGTGTCAAGGCCATAAATGACTCCTCGTTGCTCCAGGCTTTAGTTTTTGCCAATATCTCGAATTGGTACTTAAAGGCTGTCCACGAGGAAGTTCCATCAAAGTGTGGTAGGTCGAACTTTGCTGATGATGGTGAGGTCACGGTAACAGGTCCGCAGGTTTCCAGCCTGACGATCTTCTTTTCTAGGACTTGCAAGCGGTCATCCATGGTCCCAGTCTTCAAGCTCAGCGTTTGCAAGCCATCTTCGAGGCTCTTCACCTTATCCCCCAGTGCGTGGATGCCTGCATCGATTTTACCCATGACAGCTTCCTGGTTGGCCTGCATCTCTTGCCTGGAGGCTTGCATCTCTTGCCTGGAGGCCTGCATCTCTTGTCTGGAGGTCTGCATCATCTGCTGCATAGTAGCCTGCATTTCTTCCTTGGAGGCCTGCATCTCTTGCCTGGAGGCCTGGATCTCTTGCCTGGAGGCCTGCATCTCTTGCCTGGAGGCCTGCATCATCTGCTGCATAGAAGCCAGCAGCGTCATCATGTTGGTATCTGATGAGGTTCCATCTGGTGCTGCCGTAGTTCCCGTTGAGACAGCAGCATCGGCCTGACTCCCTTCCTCTTCGAGGGTTCGTTGACGTGCGGCATCCATTTCCACTTGACGTCTGGTCCGTGGAGTACGCCCTTCGTCTTCACGTGGTAATAACGGCATTCCGCTTCTGACACCAATTGTTACGTGCACGGGGTACAATTAAATGCCGTTTACTCAACGAAGAGATTTATTAGCTCACCACAAACTAGACAATTTAATCACTTGTACACACAGTACTTCTTCAACAGTTCCAGTCGCTCAGCAGTTCACAATAGTCCACAGTCGTTGCTCAGGTCGCAGGTAGAATCTTCTTCGGTCGCTTAAGTTCGCTGTGTTCGTTATCGATCTCAAAGACTGAATGAATCGTGTCGCTATGCGAGCGTGTTTTTATACCTCTCAATTAAGAGGATCGAATTATCTAGAAAGCTCGCGAGCGACAAATACCTATTCCTTTGATCTTGCCGCCGTCGCTGACCTTCGAGTACATTCTCGATATTTACCTATTGTTTGTTTATATTTGAGAGTGTAGGTACCCGTACTCGTAGGTACGTTGTGACTTTTTGTTGACGATTCCAGATTTTTCTATGCCATTCGGTAGAGTACCTCGTCACTAACAATGCGTTTTTATTTCTTGAAGATTTGATTATTAGTTTTCGAGATATCGACGGCTGTCGTAACAATAATATAAAATGTTGAAACGGTCATATCCTAGTGGATCTGAAAAAAGGAAAAAAGCTCTACATCAGAAAGAAGTAATTGAAAAGTTACCAAAATTAACATCATATTTTACTACTACTACTGGAGAAACTTCTGTAAGTAGCAATCAACTCATAAATGTTCCACATGATGACTCAGCTCAATTACAAATTGCGGGAATTTCTAAACCTTCATGTTCCAATTTTGAAAAAGAGATTGAATCAGAAAGCGACTATTCCAACGACGAAAGTGCAACGACTTCAGTAACTTCACTAAAACCGACAACTCCAACTGTGTCAATTGAACAGCAGTTTTCCAACACAGAAGAATTAATATCGCACGATCCCGCCGATTATTTTCACGAAAAGTTTGTTGAAATAAATCGCGAAATTTTAATTCGTAAGGGACCAAAGCATTATTTATTCGCAAATTAAAGAACAATGAAAGCGTCGAAAGAAAATGGTTGCTGTATTCGCCTTCCAAATGCTCTGTATTTTGTTTTTCATGCTGCTTATTTAACCCAACTGATGTTAATCTTTGCTCTCGGAATGGATGTAATGATTGGAAGCATATTAATCACATAATTTTAACACATGAAAATAGCCCAGCGCATAAGCAATCTATGATGACTTATCTGGCACGAAGTAAAGCGGTTGGTAGAGTAGATATAGAGTTATTATCTCAACATCAAAAGGAAGTGGATTACTGGAGAAACGTACTTAAACGGATTGTAGCTGTTGTAAAATTTTTGGCATCGAGAGGGCTTCCATTTCGCGGCGACAATGAAATCCTAGGATCTCCAAACAATGGAAATTTCCATTGTTTGGAGATCCTAGGATTTCATTGTCATTTGGGTTGTGTGGAATTATTGAGTGAATTTGATCCATTTCTTGCAGATCACTTAAAAAAAATTGGGAATCCTGGAAAGGGTAACATTTCTTATTTATCAGCAAATATCTGTAATGAGTTTATTGAAGTAATGGGAAAACAGGTTCTAAAAAAAATTATAAATGAAGTTAAATCAGCAAAATATTTTTCCATAAGCGTTGACAGTACGCCCGATCTGTCTCATATTGACCAGCTAACTTTCATCATTCGATACGTAAAAGACTGTGTTCCTGTTGAAAGGTTTTTGAAATTTATACCTATTAAAGAGCATAAATCTAAGTATTTAGCGGAGACCATCTTAAATTTTTTAGAGATACATGATATTCCCTTAAAAGATTGCAGAGGACAAAGCTACGACAATGCTTCAAATATGTCGGGAAAGTATAGTGGTCTACAAACAAGAATCAAGGAAAAATGTGAATTTGCCACCTTTATACCATGTGCAGGACATTCACTAAACTTGGTAGGTGTCCATGCTGCTGGGTGTGTACCGGAGGCATCACAGTTTTTTGAAATAGTTCAGAAAGTGTACAACTTTTTTTCGGGCTCTACCCACAGATGGAATATATTAACAGAACATTTAGGTTCAAAAAAAGTTGTTAAGAGTCTTTCACAAACCAGATGGTCAGCCCGAGCTGATGCAGTAAGTGCTTTGCATGGGGGTTATAAAAGAATATTAGAAGCTTTAATCACCATCGCAAACGATACTGAAAAGGCACGAGAAACAAGAGACGAAGCCCTTAGTCTGTCTAGAAAAATGGGAAATCTAGAATTTATTATACTGACGGAAATCTGGAGCACCATATTGGAAAGAATAGACAAAACAAGTAATTATCTTCAGAAAGAAACAATAACACTGGACGTTGCAACCAATTTGTTGACTTCACTTTATGATTTTATTACTAACCTCAGGGATAAATTTGATAACTTCGAATCATCTGCCAAAGAAAATAACCCAGAATCTGACTACAAAGATCTATCTCAAAGAACAAGACGTAGAAGCTCACGGCAGATTTTTTTTGATGGCTCTGCGCCATCAGTCCAATTGAATGGAAAAGAGCGATTCAACGTAGAAACCTTTCTCCCAATAATCGATACCTTGAGTGTTCATCTAAAACAGCGACAAAGTTCATATGAGACCGTCAGTCAACGTTTTAGTTTATTTTTTCACTTAAAAACTCTGAATTCCGAAGAGATACGACAAGGATGCAAAGAATTTTCTCAAATCTATCACGAAGATGTAAATGAAAAAGAGTTAGAAATAGAATGTCAACATTTAAAAGAATACTTAAAAAATGTTCAGAGTGAAAATGAAGCATCTAACAGTGTACAGGAAGTATATACTTAATCTATTAAAGCAAAACAAAATTGAAGACACATTTCCTAACGTAGAAATTGCAATGAGAATATTTTTAAGTATGATGGTAACTAACTGCAGCGGAGAACGCTCCTTCTCCAAATTGAAACGAATAAAAAATGAATTAAGAAGTACAATGCTTCAAGAGAGATTAACTAGTTTGTCGCTGATGTCCATAGAATGTGATATTCTCAATACCATAGATTTTGAAGATGTGATTAACGATTTTGCTCATCTTAAATCTAGAAGGGTACCTTTGCAATCAACATAGAATTAATCTAAGGATTTTATGTTAAGCGAGTTACTTTTGTAGATTATTTTTTATATTTCCTATTTTTTTATAGTTAGTAACTAAATAAAAATAAATTTAGAACCTTGTTTGTCTTTCTTTATCTATTGTAACTAAATAGTGTTTTCTCAAGGTCCTAGGGGCCCCATGATCCTAATGTGCCCAGGGCCTCAAATAGTTTAAAGACGGCCCTGCGCTAACCACTTTCCATCAGTTGGGCCGTGCGCTTGTCTGCCACCTATGAGGTATAAAAAAAAAGTATAACTGTTGTTATAATGATCATTTTACTAACAAAAACACTTTAATAGCTATAATATATAGTTATTTACCCCATCTTCACATAATACTGAAATAAATGTATGAACCTTACACAACTTGCGCCCAGAGCAATTTCTCGATATCCAAAATGAAATCTCTATATTTAAATTTTAATAAATTATTTATAGGAAAATTAATTGATTTTTCAAACAAAGTAATCACTACAAATAAATAAATAGATATAGCAGGTACAGTAGATAATAGTAATGAATTACCAACTTATAAATATTGAAGAGATTGACTATATAAGTTGTAAGCAACATTCTTAATTCACACACATTACAGTGTCATTATTTTTTACGTTATCGTCATGGGAATACTTTTTATTTATTTCTTTTGCCTTACATTTATTTATCTTCCCTTTTCATTTAACATGCTTCTCATTTCTGAGCATTCTTCCTCTCGTCTTCGATTATACTATTCTTGTTTCATAGTCCCAGCCTTCTTAGACTTATTACCTGTTCTTCTAAACATGTTACATAAATCAACTGCATACTCTCTAATACATTGTACCTAATGCCATTCATACTGTATCCTATGGGTCCTGTACCTGTCTTGATGATTATGATAAGATAAAATATGAATGTGTTCATTCATAGTGTCATCACACCTTCCAAAATGGGCTTTGAAATTTGTACATAATACATGCATGATACATGATACATACATGGAACATGAATGCTTATAACTATGGACTGGGTAGATGATGGGGTATAGATGTAGACTGGGAGTAGTGGCTATATATTCCTAAAGGTCAGGCAAGGTCATGTAGGTTTACTTTATATGTTCGAAGTTTTTTGTGGTATAAAACGTATTAAAAAGAAAGGGAATATTGGCTCAACGCTATATTTTAACTATTTTTGATATTCAAATGGTTAAGTTAGATGATCAAGATTAGAATTTTTAAATGTAATTACAAGGGATTCTGGACAAAGCCCTTGTATCTTTGTAGAATTTGAAGTAATTCTGTCTGTCTGCAACGCTTTCGCTGTGAAATCACTAAACCAATTTTTATACAATTTTGTAAGAAGATAGCTTGCGGAACGCTATATTTTCTCAAGAATCTGCCTAAGTACTAGATGAATTAAATTTACCAAAATATTTGTTCAGTTGAATGGATTTTCAGTAATGAAATCTAGTCTAAAACTTCTCACCAACCTGAATGCTGCACAAACCTGAAATTTTGACGTAATCGCTGAATTACGCTTATTCCTAACTCTATTTTAAACGTGTACAATTCTCAGAAAGCTTACGTTATGCATGACCAGCATAACTATAAAGAAAGCACACAAGGCCAAGCGCTGTGTTACATAGCAGGCGTTGACCTTAGTGTCAGTTGATTTTTGCTCGACCAGCTCTACGTAACTCTCTCCCAAGTTAGCGAATCAAACGAGCTCTTCGTTAGTTACACAATTACTGTACATAGATATAATTTTCATCTATCTATCTATGTATGCAGGATAAGTGATTGTGTACAAATAATCTTTAAAAATCACAAGTCAAAGGATAAATCCACGTATACATTCGATATCGCGAACCTGTGCTGCTCCACTACTAGCTAGTCTATTGTAAAATACATTTTTTATAAATATATGGTAATTAATTGATGAAATAGATTACCTACCTACTTCATTTAGACTTTGAATTCGAGACAGACCATCACCGATAGGCTCCAATAGATACCTAGGTACACCGTATTTTAAATATGTTGATCAATGTTGTTATTTTATCACTTGCTTGAATAAAAATGATATATTTCTACGATAGGAATGTGATTGTGATTCATATGCAAAAAAGCTCACTCTCTATAGTATATGTAATGTTAAGTATGTGCATTTTAAATTTACAAAGCTGATGCAATATTTTTGCCGTCAGGCTCACCACAAAACCGTTAAAAAGTAAGTAGACGTAAGTACAGAACTTGAGACTTGAGAGGTGTAATGCATACTTAGTAAATACTGTGACCTAAACTATTTACTTAGTATTAATGACTTTATAATAAGTTCTTATTTTAGTATACTTTAATTTATATATACTTCAAATTAACTGTCACTTGATCGGACAACATGCTGAAGAGAGGTAAAGCGTGCACACACTTAAAGTTATACTTAGCTGATGCAATATTATAAGTGTCGGACTCATTTTATAAACGTTAATTTCTTTATTCAATAGGTGAGTTATGTATTTTGTGTGCGAATGAATTTTTAGTGGTGAAATTCTACAATAGGTAGTTACTAGTTAGTTAGTCAGTTAGTCAGTTAGTCAGCCTAGATTTTTTTTATGTGTTTTATAAAAAGCCGCTACAAGTTCGTATACCTATCTTTAGTTAAGTACCTAACTGAACTGAGTATAGGTAATATATTCAATTAATGTGAAAATTTGCGATCTAACTCTCTAAAGTCTGGATTGAACTCGATCACGACAGTAGACATAGTCTGGGATAACTGATAGGCTACTTTTATACCTGTAATAGTTCCCATTGGTCGTGGGAATGGGATCAAAATTCCACGCGGATGGAGCCCCGAACAGCCCCGTTGCAAATATTCAACAATATTACGTCAGACTCGTGTCACAAATGGAAATTCCTTAGTTTCTTTTTTAATTACCTATATTATGTTTTTATCTTAATGTAATTAATAACATAGTTGATTTCAATGGTTTTAATAATAATAAATGTAATTCATTTATAAAAAAATAAATAATAATATAAAAACTTGACCAATATCTGTATATATCTAATAAATATACATAGTTGGAAATATGTATTTTTTGTGTTTAAATCCGTAATGTTCAAATTAAATCTTGAATAGGTGCATATATTATATAAATTAATTATCACTCGCTAGAATAAAATACGAGAATGATAATAATAATTATATATCTAATGATTATTATCACTCTCGAATTTACATGTCTTCAGGATGTAATGACAGAGGATAAAGGCCTACCGTAGAATATTTTGAATTTAAAGTTAGTAAGCTGATGCAATATTCTTGAGATCGAGCTCACCTTCCAAACGTTTCATTAGCTGGTACCAAGCGTACAGTAAGGAAGTTTGAATTTTGTAGGTACAATGTGTGAAAGTTACTATCTAAGGATGGGATTTGAACATTTTGAATGCGCGAGTAAGTAGTCCCTTTCTAAGGACGATAAGTAAAATGTGCACTTTAGCGCGCTCACTTAAGCATACATATTACACACGTATGTCCATTTTAAAATTATTTTTAAGCTGATGCAATATTTGTACTACTAGACTCATGTTAGAACCGTTACACAATGAGACTATGTATAAGTGAACACAAGAAGAGAGTGATCAGTTGACTGTTATCACTACTCAAGCATGCATATTACTTATGTTCATTCTAAAATTATTTTGAAGCTGATACATTATTATGCGCTGTCCCTTAGACCTTTAACCTTGCAATATTAGGTCCTTACATATGAAATTAACGTGGTGCACGGGAGGAATACAAAGTCATTTTTTTGTAAAATATATTTAATTAATCAAAGTATTCACCGTTGCTATTTTTGCACTTTTGCATCTTGTAGTTTTTCTTTACTAAAAAAACCATGGGGGCGAGAATCAATAAACTCTTCGAAGGCGGTTTGGAGTTTGAACTGCCACATCGAGGTTGATTTTTTTCCGTATAAGAAGTTGTCCAAATTCCAGAAAAAATAGTAATCAGTAGGAGCAAGGTCCGGGGAGTACGGTGAATGTCGCAGACTTTCCAATTCTAGCTCATTCAACTTAGTGGTTGTTTGTTGTGCCGTGTGGTCTTGCGTTGTCGTGAAGCAGCAGTGGCCTAGAGCGATTGACCAATATTGATACTCTAGCAGCTAGTTATTCCTTCATGGTTTGCAGTTGCTGGTAACAGATTTCTGCCGTAATGGTTTGACCATGCAAAAGTTGGTATTTACTTTTTATTTATTTATTATTATTATTGTTACTAAATTATGCCAAACTTACTTTTCGCACGTAGGTGAGTAAGTGTGATCAGCGAAAACAAACGAGTTAGATGAATTTTCACTAGTGAAATTCAACCTTTACTAGTGAAAATTCAGGCTAAATGGTAAACACAAAATTAACATAATTATCATGTTTTTAGCATAACAGGTTCAGATATAAAAAGATGATTTAGATTTACTAAAGTTCCCTTCGAATCGCCTGAGCATAGGTCTAAGTGTTTCTAGGGGCTCTACATCAATAAGGGCTGCTCTTATACCTACACTTTTTTCAAACACTTACTATTTAATCTCTGTTTAGCTACTCCACGAAAACAAACTTAAACTTAGGTAGGTAGGTAAATACCTTCCTACTTTAAAATTCAATCAATTTGGTTCTCTAGTATCTAGTGTGTTAATAAGTACAAACTATTTAGTCTCAAGCATACCTTACAATTGAAGTTTTCAGTTACAGTGAAAATGTAATGTGTAACTTGAAAAACCTATATTTTTTAAAACCAAAGTAAGTAGCTACCTATAATAAATTAATGAAAACCAGAATTAATCATCTATCATTCAGTTTAATTGATGATGATTTGAAGCCTCTGATCAACCACTTTAAATTGCAAATCAAGTACATGAAACGCGTCTGCGTAAGTGACATTTTATAGACAGATATTACGGCTAGCTTTAAAGACATTAAAGGTTGCTCTTTTAGTATATTTAATGCAAGATACTTAGATATTTCTTAAACACTTACCATTACATGCATTCCCTGGCGGCTGTTCATGGTGATGCATTGCTCGAAGCACCGTGATACGTGTGAAGGATCGCACCCTTTCATGTCACAAGTAAGACTGAATTTTACGAGCAGTCAACGAAGCCGGCAGCCGGCTGAAACATCGAGCACCCCTCTCTTCCTCACGTCACCCCTCCGCATGCGCGTGCTGAAGTAAAGCCGTTATTCTTCTGAATATCAAAACATTAATGAATGACTCCAGCGAAACACTAAACTGACGTAAATCATTCGCCTGCTCAGTGAATTATGCCACGGTTATAGCCTACGAATTTCACCGTAAGCGCTTCTTGTTACAAAAGTACCTACAGACGTTTTTAAAAAGAAAAGCTTTATAGCATAAAGTTATTAATTAAGATATCGATTTCTAGGTCCGTCTTTGAAACTAGGTACCTACTAAATGAATGTTGAATTATTTGTGACCGCAAAGTAGACAAGACAACTTCTTGTAGAGATTTATTTAGGTAGGTGCTCTACTTAAACATCAATTCGCTGCTCTCAGCGTATCATGTGACATTGTGACACAAAAATTTCGTGACGTAAGGTATACCAACCCATTCAAATAACTTGTGTAGTGTAGTGTAGGTATAATTACAGGTACTTATTGTAGGTACTTAAGATTGTCACCAATTCATCATCAAGTTCGAGATTCTCGAAGAGATCGAGAAATTCTATGGACAGCTATATTCATCACGGATAAGTCGGGTCAAAGCGATGCATGTCAAGCAGTGCGAGATAGACGTGGCTCTCAGGCAACAAACTATCGCGTTCCATGATATACAATTATGTCAACGGGAATTAACGCGATCATGGTATAGGTACTGTAGGTATATATATATAAACCTATGGTTTGCCTGACGTTTCGATCATTATTGTACAACTGAAGAACGACTGAAGGGCCCTGGTGATGACGGAATTACTACTGAGCTCCTGAAAGCAGACGTGGTTCCAATACTGTAAGAGCTAGCAAGTCTCTTTAATTCCGTCATCCAACAAGGTCTAACACCTAGGCCATGGAGCAGAAGTGCGGTGAATACTGTTTTTCAAAAAAGGTGATAAGACCTTACAGAAGAAATACAGGCCCATCTCACTCCTAAGTCATGTCTACATCTTGTTCTTCGTCATAAATCGCCTCGCGGGCAAGCTCGACGAGTTCCAACCACCAGAGCAAACCGGGTTTCGAGAAGTCTATAACACCGCGAACCACATTCATACCATTAGATTGTACAAAAGACACAAGAATGCATTCAGCTGCTGTGTATGGCGTTTATGAACTACGAAAAAGCCTTCGACTTCATCGAAACCTGGACAGTTTTGGACGCCCTGCAACGGTGTCGTGTTGATAGGCGATACATCGAGATGAGGTGCTGAGATGCTTGTATAACACTGCCACAATGTCCTTCCAGCTCCAAGACTAGAAGACGAAACCCATTACTCTCGAGTGTGGAGTAAGACAGGAGGGTATTATATCCCCCAAACTATTCTGCAACGTATTGAAGGACGTCTTTAAGACTCTGTATTGGACTGGGCAGAGCATCAATATTAACATTTTCAATTCGCTGACAACATCGTCATTGTTACTGAATCGCTGGAACATCAGGGAGAAATGCAGCACAACATTGAGCTAATCGACGCGTCGGCTTCTGTGTAATTCTACCTTTTTTAATTGTAGGGAGGGGTTTAAGGAGGTAGGACACGGCGGTATTTCCACCCAATTGAGCAGTCCGACTGGGGAAATACCTCCGCCATACAGAATACCGTGGCTATAATAACTTCGTGTTGTGTTCCCAGCGATGAGTAGGGTCCAGAGCTCACTGGAGAATTTATGCTGTCAGTGGAAGACTGTCCTGTCCTGCTTTGTCTTCTACTGACGGCACAGACACTCTGTACTTACAGGGTTGGCAGCGCGACTGTAACTCCTCTGGTGTTACAAACGTCCATAGGCCACGGTAACCATTTTCCATCAGGTGGACAGTGTGCTTGTCTGCCACCTAAGTGGTATAAAAAAAATTGTGCGCAAAATCCCCATGGGCTCCATGGGGAGGTTACGTCGGACTTGAACCGACTAAAACGCACGCCAACTGTGTGAGCCGCAGGTTGCCGGAGGTGAGATTATCTGAGACATATCCCTCGCACCCCAGTCGGCCCAGGACCGGCCCGTAGGTATGTGATTGAGAGTCTCCTTCGCTCCCGCTCCGCCGCCTTCCTCACAAGTATTACTTGCTCGCAGAAAGCGCCGGCAGCCCAGGCATCCGCGCAGCGAACCATTGCCGCGAGCAAGGTGGCGTGAGAACTCTCTGTCCCAGCGCCGCCTCTAAAATATGTCTACCTATCGTAGGTTGTCTATCTCGGTAATAAGATCTCCGAAAAAGAACCAACCAGAAGGATACAACATGGTTGAGCAACATTTCGCAAACTACGTCGGGTATTTGCCTCACCCATACCGCAATGTCTGAAAACAAAGGTCTCTGACCCAGCGCGTCCTACCTGTTATGACCCTACGGGGGCCGAAACGTGGACACGTGACAGTGGGGCAGACGAGCATTAGAATGGAGACCGCGTGAAGGCAAATGGAAGGAATGACACCCTCAGACGACCTGAAAAAGGTGGCTGGGATAGACTGGATATGGAGGCGGAAGATCGGTTGAAAAGTAGTTGAACGATGAAAGAGTTCGTTAGACTGTGGCCTTATTCTCAACGTAGAGTTCTTTTTATCAAAATGTTTCAGTGTGTTTGTCCAGCGTAATCTACTTATACATAACGATGACGTTATAAGACGGAACTTGACTTTATTTTTGAAAAAGTATTGAAGTTCCGCGCAAATAAATCAAAACCCAGAAGGTGCCGCACCAGGTCCTATTCCGCAGTCAATCAGTAGCCAATCAGCAGGCGTACCGCCCTACCGGTGAGGTTGGCTTGACTCTATGGATCTTGGTGCTACCCTCCAACTAGGTACCCCTCTTGCTAATTTATAGTCTTCGAATATTATTAGGTACCCGTATGCGCACCTGTCTTATGTACCTACATACTACATAGGTACATTTAATTTAATACATGTGTGTCTCATATTCACATAGATATGCCGATGTCATGAATAGGGTCGCTTTCTGTACTTTCATATGGCAAAGGCGCTGATAAGCGTGACGCAACGACTAGCCGTAGGGTTAGTTGTTGCGTCACGCTTATCAGCGGGCCCCATAAAAAACAAGTGTATGTGTAAAGCATACTTTATTATCCTTCTATCCTACTAATATTACTCAACTGCTAAACGGATTTGGCTGAAATTTGATACAAGGATAGTCTTTTATTCCTGGAATAAGTATGTGGGTTGCGGGACTTGGATCAGAATTCCAGGAGCGCCAGGGCCTGGCGGCCCTGGCGCAATAGTATAGTTACTATAGGTCCGGTTTCCCTTTAATCTCTAAGAGATAAACTACGAGTACAAAATAATTTATACGCCTGAGAGAAATCTCAGAGCAAATATCTACAGTAAAGTTTTGTTATTCACTTTTAACTACGTCACATAGTTTGAGTTCGTTTCTTGTAGGTACTTCTCTCTATAACATTTATGTACTTACCAATTGCGTCATTCCATAAGTAGAGTAAAACTAGCTAGGGCAAGTCTTTTCCCTGTGTTTATTATATTGTACCCAACTAAGTATTTGGATGATTTGTCCACTTTCAATATTATTTTAGACATTATTATTATCAGTAGGGATGACTGACCCGGCTGCCAATAAAACTCATTACATTGCTTGGTTGGAGATACCGGACTATAAAGACCATAGGTACCTACACGTCTCATTCATTCATGCGCCCATATTTTGAGCAACGGAAGAAAGGGTGTTGTCTACTTGACTTTAGTGGGTACCTGTGATATCTATTTAGGTACTTTCAGATTCGTAGTTCGTAATTATTTAAACGCCTCTTCCCTTTAATAATAATCCGTCTTTCCCTCTATATACCTTACAAATGAACTAGCAAGGATACAATAAAGATAATATTTATATTTGCAACTTATCTTTTTAATAACGTTATCTTTGTAGTTTTTTTATAAGTTTATCTAATGGTGAAACTGTTTCAAATTCATTCAGCAAGTCCACCATCGCATATCCTTAAAATTACATTCTTATGTCTTGCTCTATCAATAACGAGTCATCCTGGCTGTAAGTAAAGCTTGAACTTTGGAGCCCAGAGTCTGCTTTGTTACCCATTTTCACAATTTACTTTATTTGGTTTTTACGGGTGCAACTACCATCTGACCGTTCTGAATGAACCAATTCCGGGATGAAACTGCAATTGAAATAAAACAGAACTGAAAAAAAAACAGACAGTAGACAAATCATGATCCCACAATTATAAAAATGCATCCCTTAGATTAAGGATAAAAATAATTTTACGGAGTAAAACTAGCGTGCATAAAAAAAAATATTCTACAAACTGTGGTAAACTCTATATTTGAAATGGTAATACGCTTGACCTAAAACTTGCTTGGTATTTTACAGAAAGTTGCTTCTGCTTGCCACGTAAATTCATACTACCTTCAAAGTTATTTCTTCAAGAATAGGGTATTCCTTTATGTTTTTTTTATTCAAGACGTGACCATGTAGCTCAGAGCGTTCCCCCTGCAAGAGACTCGTCGCGGATTCTAGTCCCATATTGGACATGTACTTTTTCCAATCTAAATCGATACTTTCCTATAGTTAATATAGTAAATAATTTAACTAACGCACTATTTAGTAAAAGGTGAAAGTAAAAGCGGTAGAAATGATGCACGTTTGTTTATTTTTACTCATTCACCCAACCATTAAATTATGAATTTTAAAAAACATTTGACAATAATGAAGTATGACATCATGCTTCTTTATTTCAACATACAAGTCTCCATAGAACTTGCTGAAATAGAAACTAATTTGACATGAGACTCAAGTACTGTAACAACTAGCCCCTGGGTAATTAATTAGGCCCTAGTAAATTAAGTTAATTATAGTATAGTGGAGGGCGGAAAATCGGGAGTCGGGAGCAATGGCGCACACTGGGAGAGGCCTAAGTCCAGCAGTGGACTGCAATAGGCTAATTAATGATGGCAAATTATTTCATAGAATCTGTACCTAATAATAATTGTGATTAATGAATCTACTATTTCATGGCTGACAAGAATGACTCAATAGGCAATGACCAATAACTAAGCAGATATTCTTAATGCTTTTTGATATATAAACCTTTAGTTCATAAAGTCTGTTGTCATTTGGTGTAGAATATTTGCAATAGCAAAATTATGAATTACATAAACCAGTATTAAGTATTAAACTAAATTATGACTTACATAGGATTACATACATGTTTGATTATGTAGAAATGAAAAACAATAATTGTTTTTTTGATATTTATTAATATAAAATTAAAAGCAACCATTATTACAGCATACATCGTTTGTTACCTTTCTTTATTAACTAGATCTTAATTTATGTTTTGTTGTAGGTAATTTAACTATACTATAATAATAAAATAAAATATGTAATTTAAAAGAATGTGAGAATCAAAGCAATCACAAATTTTGAAGAAAGATAATTAAACTAAGAGGCAAGGTCATGTAGTTGACAACATAAAGGAGGTCTTTACGATAAATAGTAATAACATGAATTTGTGTAACGATTACTCAACTTCATGGTATAATGCTCACATTATAACTAGTAACAAGTAGTGTACATCCCAATGCCGATCACATACCTAAAAGTCTAACAAAGCTGGTTTCCGATTTATGATCTGCTTTAGCTGCTATCTTAACATGTAAATTGAGTATTCCTAAGTGTCATATGACATGACTTTACCATTTTCACTCTCTGATACTGCATGTAGGTAATTAATAATTTAACTAGCATATTTTTTTTGTTCGCATAACCCATTTGCTGTTATGAATAATGCTGAGTAATAAACATGTTACCATTATGATGTTACCATTAACTACTTATAACTAATGTAAAATCCAAATATATACAAAAATGTTTATTGTTATATAAGTTTCGTGCAAATACAGTCTGCTTTCATAATCCAATTTATGAAAACAGAGTAGTGATGAAGCCACAGCAGTCAAATTTTAATGTCAATACTGTATATTTAGACATTGTAACCAAATAGCAACTGAACAACTAACAATTCACAAATATTTTAACATTTTGTATAGAATTCAACATAATATATCACATTTTTTTATATAATGAATGTTTTCAAGTACTTATTTCATTACTTATAGGATGATTATGATTTACACATATAGTTTAAACAATTTTTAAAGTGATTCAGATATGAAAGTGACAGGGTTCATTTATAGTTATATATTATAAATTATTTTAACAAAGATTAATAATGAATCCAAGAATATTTCAATCATAAAATAAATCTGTATGTATGTTATTGTAAATCATAGTTACATGATAATGATTAACAATTGAAGGCCTTGACCCAAAACTTCATTATCATTTAATGTTTCTTATACTGAAATGAAAAATGTTTAAAAGGATACATACTGATCTAGTTACAGTTTGTGACAGAAACAATGACAAATTACTCTTAATATGTTTTAGAATTCAGACTATAACAAATAATAACATTGTTGTACTTATACAAGAAAAGACAAGTTCCAAATGATATTTAGATTAATAGAAAGTTTCACAAAATTTCTCAAATGATAATATGAATGTGTGTAAAAAACCAATTGTTTAAAGCATGTGGTATTTCAATACTTCTATACATTTTTACATGATATAATATAAAAGGAAACATTACTTACAGAATATTATTATACTTTAATGTATGTTAACTTTATATAATCTGAGACTAATAAATTGCCATCACTGAAGCACATTTCGAGGAGGCCTAGCAAGCACAGTTGTCACCATCCCTGTTACGACCATTATCATTAGCGTTAAGCTTAATCTGATCAGGAAATTCATTGTATAGTTCAGCTTCTGTTTCCTGAGCAAGGGCATTTCGAGCTATGGTCTGGAATGCTAGCTCGACATTTACAGCCTCTTTGGCACTTGTTTCAAAGTACGGTATATCATTTTTACTTTGACACCACTGTTGCGCACGTTTAGCAGAAACAGCACGATTGTCCAAATCAAGTTTATTGCCCAAAATTACGAACGGAAAGTTATCAGGATCTCGTGGTGAAGCTTGTATCAAGAATTCGTCTCTCCAACTCTCCAAGGACTTGAACGTGTTGGGGGCAGTTACGTCAAATACCAAGACGCAACAATCCGCCCCGCGATAAAACGCCATTCCCAATGACTGGAATCGTTCCTGTCCAGCAGTATCCCAAATTTGTATTGTGACGATTCGATCATCTACGATTACCTCTTTCGTGAGAAAATCTGCGCCTATTGTTGCTTTGTACTGGTTGGAAAATTTCTTGTTGACAAACTGATTCATAAGCGATGTCTTTCCTACACCGCTATCGCCCAGGATGATCACCTTCAGAAGTACCTTTTTTCTTGATGACATTTTACACAAAAATTTATAGAAACGTGGAAAATTACTAAATAATTACACTCTTTGTCTGCACTTTTGACATAAAACGAAATTGATAAATGCGTCACCTGTTTTTCGTTGCTGATACATTAGATCTGAGGGCCTCTTGGTGTTGCCAGATGTCAATACTCTTACGTAGTATATATTTACTCTGTGGTCCATACAATTTTTTTTTTATTTTTTTTTTATTATTTATCAGAAGAACCAAACATTAAATACATAGGATTACACAGTAATAGCATCAAAAAACCACTCAGGTTTATACCTGTGCTATTGAGTTGTCGGCACAATTCTACATATATATACGTACAACAAATTATACAATCGAATTTTACAAACCGAATACAATCCACCAAATTATCTAATTCTTAATAATATATCTATATAATAACAATCTATTTTACGCCTAGGAAATGTTCTTTGAGCTTTTTATGTACATAAGATATTTTGTTATTTTCTCGGATACAAGAGGGTAGGTCATTAAGAAGTCGCGGGACAATATAGCCAGTAGTGCGCTCGCCATATACATTATTCGCACGTTCTGTCATACACCGACTCTCGGAGACTGCCCGAGTGCGTACAGGATGTTACACAATTTAAAGATACATAATCAATCATTCACTTGGGCACTTGGGTTCCTTTAGTTTACTTTAATGGTAATCAATGGTAATGGTGGTAAGTGTAGGTATAATATCAGAATGTCATGGCAAATTGAAAAAATAAATATGTATATAAACACCTCAACAAAGTCTAGGGAACAAGATGACCTCAATTTTTTTTTTCGTGTAAATCTTGTTTTGCAAATAACTGGCAGCAAATAAATAAAAATAGAATAAAGTAGATTACAGAGTTGTTCGAAATTTAAAAATAAATTTAAATAAGAGTAATGATTTTCGAATATGGAGGGAAAACTTTTAAAAGTGTTTGATTGTGCAGTTTCTCTGAGGCAAAATAAAAATTATTTTCTTTGATTGTAAATAACGTTTATAATCAATAATACGTCTTTTACGTATGGTTTGTGCATTTTTGTGATTTTAGTGTGTGTAGTCATCATGTCACGTCGTCATTTAAGTCGCGAAGAGATGTTAAGGGCAGTTGGTATGCTGCAAGCTGGACGAACTCAACGCGACGTAGCGGATGCTGTCAACACCCAACCAAGCGTAATTTGCAGATTATGGGCACGCTACAGGTCTACAGGGGATGTTGCCGAACGTCACAGGGGACGAAATAGGGTTACTACCCCGCGACAAGATCGTTTCTTGCAAAATTCCGCAAGGCGGCAACCCACGATTACTGCTCGTCAGTTGGTCGCAGGCCTCCAGTCTCAGCATCAAGTGGTTATTAGCGATCAAACTGTCAGGAGAAGACTACACGAAGCCAGTCTTCATGCTCGCAGACCGCTTAGGGTTCCAGCTCTTCGACGTGGAAATCGAGGTCGTCGCTTATTGTGGGCTAACGCACATTTACAGAACCCGTGCCCATTGATGGTCGGTCCAACCATCAATGGGCACGGGTTCTGTTTTCCGACGAATCTCGCTTCGGTTTTCATCCTGATTCGAGAAGAGTGCGTATATGGCGAGTTCCTGGACGTCGGAGTCGTCTCCAGAATCCGCAAGAAGTTCATCCTTACCAAGGTGGAACAATCATGGTATGGGCTGGAATTCGCCTTCGTGGAAGGACCGACCTCGTTTGGATACGGGGCAATTTGAATGCAAACCAATACATTCAGGAGGTTATACACCCCATGGTAATCCCTCATCGACAACAGTTCGGTCAAGATTTTATGTTCATGCAAGATAATGCACGGTCACACACCGCGAGGGTAGTGGTCCATGCGTTAAGCGAGCACAATATTACGACGTTGGAATGGCCTGCTCAGTCTGCCGACCTCAATCCCATAGAGCATGCCTGGGATTTGCTTGGGAGAAGAGCTTTCAGTGATTCTTTGGAAAATCTGAACACTGAAGAACAACTTTTTTTACACCTTCGCAGTGTATAGAGCCATATTCCACAGACGATGATTGACAATCTCATACTAAGTATGCCACGCCGTTGTCGAGCTGTTGCTAATGCTTTAGGAGGTCCTACAGATTATTAAAAATGTTTAAAGTACGGTTAATTACTGTATTTTTTACTACCTCGTTATTTTTGTGCCTAATCATAGAAGATTGTAATACTCAATATTGGCACTATTCAATTCTTTCTTAAAAAAAAAAGAATTTGATATGAGAATGTGTTTATTAAAATTAAAATTAAAAACGGTATAAAAATACCCTTCTATTGATATAAAACACTCACTATTACAAGAAAGGGTTTTTAAATAAAAACTAGAAATGTCCTTGTTCCCTAGACTTTGTTGATGTGTGTATTTACTAATAATACTGGAGAATATTGCTTTTCATACATATCAATACGCAAACCTAGATATTATTTAGGGATGTTGACTATTATTTTATTATACTCTCAAAAAAATTCACTAATAGTAAAATGAAATATTCTTACAACAAATACTAACTACTTATAATGTATAATCATCATTATATCTGCTAGCAAGCTGCGATAGCATCCGTAAACCATGACGACCCACGTCAAGCACTTGTAGCACATAGTGCACGTAGTGAACAATGAAAGATCTCGTAAAATAAAAAGACGATACCGGTAATATCATATGTTGCGATTAACGTAAATAGACAAACAGTTTGAGTAGACTGTTAGTCTATTTACGGTAGTCGCAACACTGCGTTATCGAATATAAAATGTCTGTCAAATGTCTGTATTGTCAATGACTGTCAAGTGACAATGACTTTTAGTGAAGTGACATTGCGTGCACTGTAATATCGATACAATAAATTTGGCAATATTATGTATTTGGTACTATATAACCGACTTCGGCAATTTGCGAAATAGGTACTCAATAAATTAAAAAATTGTAGTCGGGATGGAGCCAATAAGGAGCCAGGTGTAGTTGTCACATTCCTTTTAATAACGAATTTTACAATTAAGCAACAAATAAACTTAATTATTAAGACAATTATCGTAAATCGTGTATTACTCTTGGCGTTCGTTTCTCCGACTCCCCGAGCCGGTCGCGCGGGCCTGTGATTGGCTAGCGCTATGGGCGCGTTCGTAAATTAGTAGACGGAGAATAACGTCTCGGCGCCCTACCGCGTGTATTACGGAGAGGGAGTTTAGGATTATCCGCTACATACTCCCCCTCGGGTTCGATAAAGCGTCCTCGCTCAAGAACCCGTTCGTTTGAGATAGAAACAGGCTCTGGAACCCGTTCAGGTGAAATGGAAACAGGCTTAATCTGACGAGGGCGGCCTCGGTTACGTTTGGGCATGACCGGTAGAGAAACCTCGTTCCTTTTAACAAATGACGTAAGTTGTGACGCGTGAAATTTACCTATGATGTCGTTAGGATTATCAAGTTTAGAAAGAATGTAAGTAGTAGGACTCGCTACCTTAATTATTGTATAAGGACCATCTCTTTTTGGTACAAATTTAGCTGAAATCCCTTTTGCAGCGTTACTTAATACGTGCGATTTAACTAACACTTGGTCATTGACATGAAACTCTTCAATTTTACGATTTTTATCCGCGTATTCTTTACGTCTATCCTGTTCCTTCTCTACTCTATCTCGAATTGAAATTAAAGAATTCAAGAAACTCTTTAAATAAGGAGTAATCTGGGGTACAAAATTATCTTTCTCTAGGACTGTCCTGATGTCAAGATTGACTTCGATAGGTGAACGGAGATCCCTAGCAAAGGTGAGAAATGCGGGCGAGACACCAGTTGTATTACACATAGCTGAGTTCATAGCGAAACGAACCGACGGTAGGTGTTTGGGCCATGAGTTATGCTTGGTGTCAACTATCTGAGCCAGCTGTACCTTAAGGTCTCTATTTTTACGTTCAGCCGGATTTGCTTCCGGGTGGTATAAGGGTAACAGATCCTGTTGAATCCCCAGGATAAACATGCATTGTTGCATAACAGATGAGACGAACTGTACTCCATTATCGGAGACGACACGACGCGGTAGGCCATACCTGAGGAAATATTCCTCTATCAGTGTTCGGGCACAGACTTCTGCCGTGGCGTCAACAAGAGCAAAGAGCTCGACCCACCGAGTAGCTGTGTCCTCAACCAACAATATGTATTTCTCCCCCTTTTCTCCAGATGGGAGCGGGCCAAATAAGTCAACTGCTATAACCTCACCTCTTTGTTGCAAAACTGGTGTTTGCAAGAGGCCTGATGGCTTTACATTTGACGACTTATACCGCTGGCATGTAGGGCAAGACTTAATAAAATCAGCCACAAGACGTCTCATACCAGTGAAAAAAAACCGTTGTGAAAGTCTATGTAACGTTCTATCGATGCCTTGATGACCAGCAATAGGAGTGTCATGGCATTCCTGCAGGACATCGAGTCTTAAACTCACAGGAAGTACGAGCTGTGGTTCTTCAACATCGACGTCAGGATTATACCTATAAAGAACTCCTTGTTGCATGAAGTAACCTCGCTCAGACCAGCGTTTGTCTTCAAGAGCATCATTACTTTCAAGACTACTAATAATTTTCCTCAGTTCCGAGTCATCTAACTGAGCTTGGCGAAGATCAGCAGGACTTCTCGAAGGTAAGTCTACAATGACTGAGCAAATCCCGCACTGATCCTTACTATCTTCTTCGCAGGTAGGACGACTCAAAGTGTCAGCGACAACATTGGCTTTACCAGGAGTGTATTCAAAGCGAATATTAAACTCTTGCAACTTTAAAGCCCATCGCACGAGTCTACCTGAATGCGATTTTAAACTTAATAACCACTTAAGAGGTTGATGGTCACTACTAACAACAATTTCATGACCCTCAATGTAACCTCTGAAGCGTTCAACAGACCAGACTACTGCTAGAGCTTCTCTTTCAGTAGTACTGTAGTTGCGTTCGGCGGGGTTAAGGAGACGGCTCGCATACTCAATTGGCCGTTCATTGTTTCCTTCGCCCTGCAGCAAGACGGCACCTAAGGCGTAATTGCTAGCATCCGTACGTAATACAAATGGTTTGCTGTAATCAGCTTGGATTAAAATGGGAGCAGACGTTAAACTCTTTTTGAGCTCTTGAAACGACTGTTTCTGCTCATTACCCCATTTCCAAGGTTGATTCTTTTTCAGAAGACGTGTTAGTGGTTCAGCGACTTTCGAAAAGTTCAAAATGAACTTTCGGAACCACGAGCACGTTTGAAGAAAAGTTTTGAGATGGCGTACCGAACTTGGTTCTTTCATATCCACGATAGCGCGTACTTTACCAGGATCAGGGAGGATCCCTTCCTGTGTGATGACGTGGCCAAGATATTTAACCTCTTTGCGTGCGAAAACACATTTTTCGCGGTTGGCGCGAAGATTGAATAGGCGTAGTCTATCAAAAACTATACGTAAATCTGCGATATGCTGGTCGAATCCATCTGATATAATTAGCAGGTCATCTTGGTATGCTAAAATGTTTATGTTTTTCAGTGATGTACCGGAGCGCAACCTGTCTATTAGCCTAGCAAACGTCATTGGCGAATTTTTAAGACCAAAAGGCATGCGTTTAAAACGAAACGTTCCTAAATGTGTCTGAAAGGCCGTTTTATCCCTATCACACTCGCGTACGCTTACATTCCAAAACCCACTTCTCATATCTAACGTAGTCATGATGCAATTGCGTTTTGTTGACTGTACAAGTTCGTCAATAAGCGGCATTGGATACGCGTCAGACTTAGTAATTGCGTTAAGCTTACGATAGTCGACACAAAAACGTACCTGACCATTTTTTTTTGGAACTAATAACGCCGGAGCGGCCCATGCCGACTCGCATTCCTCTATGATATCCTCGGCTAACATCTTTTCTATTTCAGTCTGCATAACAGCCTTTTTCGCGGGCGTTAACCTATACGGAGGTACCGCGATAGGAGCGTGGTCACCGGTATCTATTACATGTTCCGCGAAACTAGTTGGTTCACCTGTCAACTTAAAAATGTCCTCATTTTCCGTGAGAACTTGAGCAAGAACCTCGCGTTGTTGATCGGTAAGACCTGATGCTTCATCATCCCTAAATATGCTGTTAACATAGACATGTTCATAAAATAAATCTTTTTCGAAAAGAAGATCAAACTTTTTATCATTATCGTTAAAGTACCATTTAGCGTTACCAAAATCCACACTGATATCAAAATTTATCAAAAAATCTATACCTAACAAAGTATGATTACTATCCGCGTCTGGAAAAATTAAAAAACTTATGAGCCTGGTTCTACCTTCAAGACATACATACACTTCCGTAGTAAGTACATTCATTAATCTAGTAACACCATCAGCTAAGCTTACATTTTTCACACAAGACAACATACGATGATTTCTCATTTTAAAAAGATTGTACAATGTATAGCCAGCCACACAGCATTTGGCTGCTGAATCAATCATTGCTGTACCATTCTCACCTAAAATATTAATTTTTATTACTGGACGTAGAGAAGATTTATTTTCACAATTAACTTTAAAAAAACTTTGAGATTCATTAGCAAAACATGTTTGAGAATCATTAGCAAAACATGTTTGAGCACCATTTACCAAATATGTTTGAGCACCACTGACTTTCCCATGAAACTGTTTAGAGCTACTTGACATTTCCAATAAAGATTGTGAGCCACCAACTTTGTCAGATAATGGTACAGCAATACTGGTGTGCGGCCTAAAATCATTATTAACATGAGATTTTGATCCGACAAAATTACCAGAAACACATTGAAAACCATTTGACAACATAAAGCGGGGATTACAATTGTTACAAATACAAGTTGAAGTCTCAGTCTTTGAACTAAGGGAATAAAATGCAGTGTGCTCACCATATGAGCTTAATTTAGGGTTACAATTAGGACATTTAGATTTTATAACATTTTCTGTACCGCAACCATAACATTTAATATCTTTGTACTTTGAAGTATCACTATCACTAGACTTATTATCATTAGATTTATTAATATTAAGCTTTTCACACTTGTCTTTAGTGTGACCACTACGCTTGCAATACACACAGAACAACCTGGGTTTCCCACGTCTTGCATCTTGACCATCAACAGCTGTGCCAGTGGAATACGCAGGTGCTGCAGAGGCACGTGCGGGGACTGCAGTGGCACGCATAGGGTTAGAAGCGGGGCGCGCAGATTCCGAAGTCGTCGCGACGGATGTGTTGCAGCTCTCGGACTTGTGGTTTTCCTTTAACGAGTCCTCAATAGCGCGAGCTTTAATTAATAATTCGTCGAATGTACTGATAGCTGATCTATCTAATCTTTTCTTAATGCGGCGATCTAATAACCCATATACCATGTCCAACTCCACTCGTTCACACAGATCACCATGCGGAAGCTTTGCTAATAAAGCTCGAATTTTCGCAATAAAAAGATCTGTATTCTGCTGACCTTGAGTGGTTGAAAATATTTCGGAGTAAATCCTGAATGGCGGACGACGCTCGCCGAAGGCACTGCGCAATCTGTTTAGGGCCTCTTCCCAAGTTTTCGTTGAGTTTTTGACGCCTTGCCACCATGTTCCCGCCGATGAACCCAGTAACATAGAAAGTCCTAACATGGCGTTCTCGTCGCTTATGTTTAGGCACGCCTTGTATACTGAGATGGCATCAATAAAATTGTCAACAGACTCACCAGTATTTCCGTTGAAACGCGATGCACATTTCGCAAAATTATTTTTCATAATGGCGGAGACATTAACCTCGTTTGGTGTGGACGAACGTACCTCTCTCATTATTTGAGAATATAACTCAGCTTGAGACTGCTGCATACTCGTAATAAGCGTTGTAAGTGCTTCTTGTGTAAACACAACGTTATTATTTGTTGAGTTATTGCTATTTCCCTCCTGTACAGAACTATTTTGATCTAGCGATTGTCGTTTGCGCGGCATCTTGTTGGACGAACTTTATGCTCCTTATATACACGTTGGGCGTCAGTTGTAGTCGGGATGGAGCCAATAAGGAGCCAGGTGTAGTTGTCACATTCCTTTTAATAACGAATTTTACAATTAAGCAACAAATAAACTTAATTATTAAGACAATTATCGTAAATCGTGTATTACTCTTGGCGTTCGTTTCTCCGACTCCCCGAGCCGGTCGCGCGGGCCTGTGATTGGCTAGCGCTATGGGCGCGTTCGTAAATTAGTAGACGGAGAATAACGTCTCGGCGCCCTACCGCGTGTATTACGGAGAGGGAGTTTAGGATTATCCGCTACAAAATTAAATATTCAATATGTTAAGTATACTAGCGACTAAACTACGACCCGCCCCATCTACGCGTCGCGGCATGCTTCGAAACCCCGTATCTGGCATGCTTCTTTTAGAGACTTGGTATATATTCTTAATCCTAGCGTCAATGTCTATCTCAGTTGTTCAGTCACGTAGTGAACAATGAAATATCTCGTAAAATAAAAAGACGATACCGGCAATATCATATGTTGCGATTAACGTAAATAGACAAACAGTTTGAGTAGACTGTTAGTGTATTTACGGTAGTCGCAACACTGCGTTATCGAATATAAAATGTCTGTCAAATGTCTGTATTGTCAATGACTGTCAAGTGACAATGACTTTTAGTGAAGTGACAATTTTTTTTTTTTTTATATAGGACACGTCAATTGGACTTCGCCTTGCCTGATGGTAAGCAGAAGGCAAGGTCCCAGAAAAGAGGGTCACCATTACTTACACATACCGTGTGACAATGGTGACACTCAGCTTGACGGCCTCATCATATGCTTTTTCACGCCCCGCTTAAAGGACCCGGGACTGTAGGAAGAAGGAAACACGTGAGCTGGTAATGAATTCCAGGCCTTAATGGTGCGACTCATCAGAACACTCACCATGGTACAGACGGTAAAATACAGTCATGGACACAACATCTCTACGCATCTGTAAAGGTTCTAGGGTGTTCGTGACCTCGGGGTTCCCAATGATGCGGACCGCACGTCGCTGCAACCTGTGAGAGCATCTAGTAAGTACTTTGCTGAACCATCCCAGAGATGCGAGCAGTATTCCACACAGGAGCGAATTTGTGTCTTGTATAGAAGACACCGTTGCTCCGGCGTGAAAAATCATCTCACTCTGTTCAAGACTCCGAGTTTTCGTGAGGCTGTTTTAATGATACTTTCGATGTAATTTTTGTTATTCAGGTTGCAGCGAACATCCATACCAGTTCATCAGTGCCAACATGAATATACAATTATAAAACTATTGTACATATATAAATAATTATATCGATATATTGACAAATTGTTTGCTTTTAGTCACCCCTGTGCCAAACGGTATATCATATTTTGGTACACGAACAATTTATTAACTTTATTTCGAAAATAAATAGTTTGCTGCATTATATTGAACCTAATACAGATTCATTTTGTATATGCATTCTACGAAAATAAACACCATAAAAGTCTCAGTACTTTGTGTGAATGTGAACTGTGAACTATTAGTATTTACATGTGAAAAGGCTCTTAATTTGGATTGTTGCTACAGGTAAGGTCACAATCTGATCTGAGCATGCAACCATTATTATATTCCTGATAATATTGATTGAATGAATGAATATTGATAAGATATAATTAGATAAGTTTCACACACTCTGTACCATTTTGATACTTTTACATAGATTTTTATTTTTGTCACATATATTACCACTTTGTTGAGATGATGATGATGATATACCTAGCCATTTTATATGTTGTTCTATAGATATTATTGTAAATTTATTTTCATTTATGAAAAATTCATGAAGCATTATAGGATTAGTTTAATTAAATTGATATAGTAAGTATAGTTGTTTTAGTTAGTTTTTTAATATATTGTTCCTATGTAAACACAGCGTAGGCCGAGATAAATGCGAATTCTTTTGCACTCCATATATTGGCACTACGTGCTACAAGTGCTTGACGTGGGCCGTCATGGTTTATATTCATTATGCTATCGCAGCTTGCTAGCAGGTATAATGATGATTATCCATTATTAGTATTCGTGATATGAATGTAATAGTCTATCAACACACAGTATGGCCGAGTATGGCCTGTCGTGAAATCACGATGTACCAAAGACAAAGCTCAGATTGGGTTGTCGTCAAGCCCTAGGAATTGTATTTGTCTATGGGCTCTCAGCTTGCGGTGCGAGAGTTTCGCTGGGTGTAGTTCTTAATAACGCGGCTTCTTTACCAAGTGTTAGACTACAAAGAGTATTGTTATTATAATGGGAATGTTGTTATGGAAGCTGTACAGATGTGCCGGGGGAGGGATATAGCGATCCGGGTCGACTCAAGTGAGTGAGAAATTAAAATTACTGATATAAAATATTATCATGGTAAAATTGTTCGTCATGGCGTTGAACAGGATTGAGCTCACTGAGGCGCTTCCGTATGCTTACGAAGGAAATATTCCCTAGAATAATGTTCGTATTGTCCCGATCATTGATATTTTAGTGTGCTAGTTAACACTTAGATAAGATTTCTAATTAGGAGGAAAATAATTGTATCAGCGTTTGTATGTACCTATCAAACCTGAATTCGAAATCATCCTAGGCCACATTGGTAATGTATAGAGAAATCTAAGCATTCTATATCAGTAGTCATATTTAGTTTAATTACATACGGCCTAAATAATCCCAAACTGGATTTAGCAAAGTCACGGTCATTGACCTATACATTGTTTGACTAATATGTTCTAAAGGTTACTGTAAAACACCCTTTCAAGAGACTTGAGTGTCATGGTGTTATTGTTTAATATCTTTAATCGTCAGGTAATCAAGATAATACATTTAGACTACTCCTCGTATACAGTGGAATTGTAGTCATATTAAACACTTAAATATATATTGTGTCGCCCATCAAGACAAGGCTTATTGTTACTGAATCATAGAAATAGTATTAATAGTTATTTCATTTCAGATTTTCTGAAGTTAGTGTAGATTAAAGGAAGGGCAGTTTATTAGTCACATAGGAAACGGTTAGGTTGCTAAAGTGATAAATCTTATAACCGTCTCTTGGAGAGATGTAGTATGTTCTAAAGGTTACTGTAATACACCTTTTCAAGAGGCTTGAGCGTCATTAACTAACGGACTGGTTCACGTCAGAGGACCTCCTCTTGGTGTTAGTGCCACTCGCGTCAGTAGAACAGACTGGGACAAAGAGTGGTGCTCTCAACCAAGGGGGAAATTTCGTCTGGGGTGAATCGGGCAGGGATAGTCTGCGTGAACAATGGAGGTCATGCGATAGGCTACGCCAGTTCATGTTTCACATAAGTGGGACACTTGTTACATAACTCACATTAGAAAGTAGATTAACAGAGTAAGCAGGGCTAGTCTGTGTATACAATTGAGATCACATGGCAGACTACGTCAGTCCTGAACTGACGTAGTAACGTATCACGTGAGAGTAAGGTCACTTCTTAAATAGATCACAGCTAGAAAAGCAGATTAATAGAGTAAGTTGGACTAGTTTGTGTGGATATATGATATCATGGGATAGACTAAGGCGGTTCAGTAGAGTAGTAATAGGTATATACTTGTTAAATAAGTCAAAGTAGGAAATACCAACTGCTATGGGAAATCGGGTTGTGTGTGTATTTAAGATAAGTAGGTAGTATGAACCTGACAAGCTAATTCAACTCAGTATAGTAGTAACTTAAAGAGGAAAATATACTAATAAATCATATAGCTAATTATAGACAGGATACTCAATCATATTCTACGCCTAAGTTAATAATAGGGTGTTCTCTCTGGGTGTTTGTGGTATGGGTCAGCTCATGTCACTTGCCCCCAGGGAGGATAGGCTCTCCACGGACACGCTGCCTACAGCAGCGTCTTCTTGTCTCACTTATCATTTCAGATTCAACAAACCATGCATGCAAGGTGAATAAGCGGGCTGTGAGTTGCCCATAGCAGCCTCTGATGTTGAGGACAATGCAAGTTATGAAAATCAGGATCAACATGGTAAGTCCCTTATCAATCCGCTTTCTGGCCTTTCTTGAGAGATTAAGGCAAACACTCTAGAAAGTCCCCACAGCAGCTATATCATTTTTAGTTCCGAGTTTGACCACGGGACTTATTTTCTGGCGTTGACTCTACCTAAATCTTATGACTTCATGGCTCTATGTGATCGTCGAATTTGACCTGATGACATTCACGTTAAAAAATCATAATTATTTTTTTAAATCGTGCCATGAGTATTTGGCAGTCCTCAATAAGTAAACGACTACATTTTTAATTACAGTGCATTACACATCACAGGTCATGCAACACATTGTGTTATTCTGGTTATTCACGGACGCAATCTACATTGATGAAGTACCTACAGTTTTAATCAGCAATGTGATAATATTAAAATTATATGTTCCGTATTAATCCTCATCCGTATCTACTCTAGAACTTTTTTATGTTTTGATGACCAGCTACATACTGTACGTAGAGATTTGGTGGACATCATAATCAGATTTACTCGAGTTTTGTCTCGTATATCGGTATTGCTAACATCACTATAAACATCACTGACCTAATCATACAGTCGAAGTCAGTCCTTCAATTCTCATTCGTTCAGCATGAAAATAAATTCACCGTTCCGTTTCTTATATACTCTTTGGTTCCGTTCATGTTCACATGAATTTTGGTTCATGGATGGTTTGGTTTGATTGGCTGTCTAGTGTAGTGTCTACTGATTTCTGTGTGATTCATGAGTTTTACAGAAATTGATAATTTATTTTCATTATTTATTTTTCGGTTTTCAAAGTACAAAATGAGAAAATACTAAAGTGATGACTTCTTAATCAAGTTCCGCAATAGTAAAATAGTTCGTTGAACCGCAAGGAAAAGGTGAGGGTTATATCGTGTTGTTAAGGTGATCCGTTATACATACTGTGACTTTTGTCTAATGATAATCATTTTCAGATGGAGAATAATCTGAGCCGAAGCGGCAGCCGATCGAGCTCCGTATGTGAGCTGGAAAAAGATTTTAGCGATATGGAAATTATGAAAACTAGGACGAACCGACGTAACGTTTTGCTACGAACGCCAGCCGCGCGGAAAGCTAAACGAATCAGATTTTTTAGAAATGGTGATAAATTCTATTCAGGCGTAATTATTCCAGTCTTGCCAGAAAGATACAGGTGTGTAACATAATATATCCAGTAACAAGTTTAACACTTATTCTGCGTGTTTTAGATCTAGTTGAAAATGATTAGAACACTTTCACTTTCGTACAAGCCAATATTCTAAATGAACTGTCAGAGTCAGAGTAGGTATTTACGGACTATATATACATTTAGTTTTTGTGTTATTGAATTATTGACATCAATTATGAAATTTTGGTAAAGTTTTGTCTTAGACTACAACCATAACAACATCCTTAATGCATTTACTATTACAAATTTCTGGTTAACAGCTGTTATTTCCAAGACCATTGCAATACAAAATGTCAACATAATATTGCATAAAATACATTACTGGCTTTATTATCATATTTAACTATAAGTTGAGTTTTTGTGACTCAATAAATACTGGAAGATTATACTTATTATAAAGACTAATATGGATTAATACTTTCCCTATGCAAAGAGATGTGAATATTGACCATAAAATGAAGCAATATTTTATATTAAATCCTAATTTAACATGGTTTATTAATTTTCTAAATATTTCTATTTTGTCTGTCTGTAATTTGTACAGTGAAATAAGCAACAATTTACTATCAAGGTTGTACAGGATGCTATGATAATTAACTGATTGTAAGTGGTCTTTCCTTCCCCTAATGTATAAATACCCTACTAAAATTGATTCCACATGAATACACATTATTACCTACTAAATGAGGCCTGCACATTCATTGTTAGTCTGTCCATCCATAACCATTATGCTGTTTTCAACTTTCTAATTTTCTTTTCAGCTGTTAACACTATAAGAACAAATTTCAGTCATTAAACTTTTTATTCTTCATTCTTTGACATACATAGAGCTGTTGTGTAACTCTTGTATGCATGGAGCATGTGTATGGCATATACCAAAACATTAGAAAGGTTTATAAATATATAATAGGATACATTACTTAATAATGGACTATTTATTTACAGATCTTTTGATAGTCTTACAGCAGATTTAACAAGGGCTTTAGTTGATAATGTGACTCTGCCCAGTGGTGTAAGGACAATATATTCCCTTGAGGGTAGGAAAGTAAGTATGATATTATATTTACCAATTGTAATTAGATATGATAGGAAACAAGATAGTTAGTATAGTATACAATAATGTTTACAGGAATTGAAGTGATAGTACTATTATAATATCAGTCTGGTGTAAGCTAGGCAAATAACTTGTTGAGCCTACAGTTGCATGATATCCGTGTAAATTGCAAATTCACCCAGTATTTCACCAAAGTGAAATACTGTGTTTACACAAATATTAACATTGTACAAAAACTTAGGCACAAATTTCTTGAAGAAGCATTACATTCCTAATATGAATTGATTTAGATGTACAGGGTCCTAACAACATATACAAGCCTAAAACCATCCTCAACTATATAAAAAATGTAAATTGTATAGCAGGGGCATGGAGTAGTATACAATTGGCACATATTGAATTGGGACATAACTGGGCAATGGTTAAAGGATTGGTTTTGATGATATGATTCATTTTCAGATAGGCAAACTGGATGATCTAGAAGATGGACAATCATATGTCTGTAGTGGAGTTGGTGAGCCGTTCAAGCGGCTAGATTATGAAGCCAGTGCTGTTACTCCTCAATCATTCAGGCTTAGTGGCCCTGAGTCTTTAAGTGACAGTTCAAGTCCATCACCAGCAAGAGCAAATAACAGACTGTCCCGATATTTGCAGGTTAAGTATTGTAATATCTATTTTTACATGTAGCTGAGAGTAAAGAATGAACACATGAATCCTTCTTGTTGTGATAAGTAGTATAGACTAAATAGTTATGATTACCAAATTTTTCGAATATATATATTTATGTAGATATTAACTTTCAGGCAAATGGTAGTAGTACTACTGGCAACGGGACAGCAAGGGTCAGCCCTGCAGGCGATAATGTAGTCCGACCACGTATCGTTACAATCATCAGAAATGGAGTCAAACCAAGAAAGGTAAAAAACATATATGTACATACTCCCAAAATGATAGGCAAACACAGAAACACTGCTTAAAACAATCTTTACATACATTTAGTAACCATTTTATTTTTTGTAAACCAAGTGTAATCCATAGAGTTTCTAGAGTACTGGCAAACTGCTACTTGTGTCCTTCTCCATTCACTCTTTTCTGTAGTTGTGTAGTCTTAACACATTTTAATTTTTTTTTTTACTGACTAAACCTTATACCTTTGTCACTATCACTCTTCTCTTTACTGAGTTGACTCCATTTTTATTATTCTTCTACCACACCCAACATTAACTATACTAAATACATTTTCAATGGTATTATCAAAAACGAAAGGTCTGTTTATCATACTAAATGCCCTTTTTTTGTTTTGAACACCCACTATTCCGGTGAACATCACTGACATATTCTCACTATAGGTATTTAAACTATCATGGTCACTGACATCAGTATCAGAATAAACGGGATATTTACCATGTTTCATTATTTTGAGTTTCCGATATTTCGGCGCTGTTGCAAGCACCATGATCACGGAGGAACTGGAGTATTGGCGGTGAACAAAGAAAAAGTTTTTTCTTCTAGGAGTAATTATATCGATCTACCCTCTTTCGAGTTCTTTTACTACGCGTATCTGCACTACTATTGGTTTCACTCTCACCACAAACTCGAACCCGATCTCGATCACGTTCACGACATACTATGCTCACTGTATCCACTCGCGATTTTGTTTTAGCTTG
This sequence comes from Eilema griseolum, assembly GCA_963662185.1. Taxonomy (NCBI): domain Eukaryota; kingdom Metazoa; phylum Arthropoda; class Insecta; order Lepidoptera; family Erebidae; genus Eilema; species Eilema griseolum. Next base: position 13,129,554 of record OY759232.1, on the reverse strand, counting down.
TTCCCGGTTGTTTTTGCAAAGACGGACCACTGGATGCCAGACATTCGGCAGTTGAAACCCATCCTCACGATTGAAGTTTTTATACTTTTTTTATTTCAATTGCTTCCCTTACCAGTCTTGGTATATAGTGGCGTTCTGTCGAAAGCATCTGAGGGTTATGTAGCTCGATCCAGTGGTTCGTACCGGACTCCAATAAATGTTGAGCGATTGCAGATTTATGCGGTTCATTGTTTTTGACTGCCCTGATGTGTTCCTTGATTCGGCATGTAACCGTTCTTTTTGTTTGTCCTATATAAGAACTGCCATAGCTACAGTCAATCTTGTACACTCCCGGTCTGTCCAATGGGGAGCCATCTTTGGGTGAGCGCAGGCATTGCGAAAGCTTTTTAAAAGGAGTGAAAATAGTTTTGACAGATACCTTCTTCAGGATGTTAGCGATCTTATCTGTCACTCCTTTGATGTAGGGTAAAAAGGCTGGCTGTCTTTCCTTCCTGCTTCAAGGCTGTCCTCCTTCAAGGAAGGCAAGGGCAAACCCTTGCCTTCCTTGACGTGAGGATCGGTGTTCGTGAGGATGGGTCGTGTAGCCACTCCGTGTACAGGAAACCCACTCACACTGACCGCTACCTGCATGCCGACTCACATCATCATCCGCGCCATCTGAATTCGGTAGTGACGTCGCTTACTGACCGCGCATATAGTTTATGTGACGAGGAACATTTACAAGAAGAATTGAAGCACATAAGCGGCGTTCTACAAAAGAATGGATACAATGGACGGATAAGACCACCAAGACTCACCACAAATAAACCCCGGAACTATAAGGTGGAAAGACAGCCAGCCTTTTTACCCTACATCAAAGGAGTGACAGATAAGATCGCTAACATCCTGAAGAAGGTATCTGTCAAAACTATTTTCACTCCTTTTAAAAAGCTTTCGCAATGCCTGCGCTCACCCAAAGATGGCTCCCCATTGGACAGACCAGGAGTGTACAAGATTGACTGTAGCTGTGGCGGTTCTTATATAGGACAAACAAAAAGAACGGTTACATGCCGAATCAAGGAACACATCAGGGCAGTCAAAAACAATGAACCGCATAAATCTGCAATCGCTCAACATTTATTGGAGTCCGGTACGAACCACTGGATCGAGCTACATAACCCTCAGATGCTTTCGACAGAACGCCACTATATACCAAGACTGGTAAGGGAAGCAATTGAAATAAAAAAGTATAAAAACTTCAATCGTGAGGATGGGTTTCAACTGCCGAACGTCTGGCATCCAGTGGTCCGTCTTTGCAAAAACAACCGGGAACAAGCTAAAACAAAATCGCGAGTGGATACAGTGAGCATCGTATGTCGTGAACGTGATCGAGATCGGGTTCGAGTTTGTGGTGAGAGTGAAACCTATAGTAGTGCAGATACGCGTAGTAAAAGAACTCGAAAGAGGGTAGATCGATATAATTACTCCTAGAAGAAAAAACTTTTTCTTTGTTCACCGCCAATACTCCAGTTCCTCCGTGATCATGGTGCTTGCAACAGCGCCGAAATATCGGAAACTCAAAATAATGAAACATGGTAAATATCCCGTTTATTCTGATACTGATATTCTCACTAGCCCAACACTTTGAACAGTCAACCAAAAACTATTCTGTCTCCAGTTTTGTTTCAGTTCTCTCTGTTTCCAGTTTTGTCACAGCTATACTTAGCATTTTCACTTTTTGCTTATATAGGACACTTCAATTAGACTTTGCCTTACCTGATGGTAAGCTGAAGTCAAAGTATCAGAAATGAGGCTCACCACTACTTACATATACCATGTTACAATGGTGCCGCGTTGTTTCCGGCAGAGTAGAATTAGGGCCACCTCATCTTTTCCCACGCGTTGTCGTACAAGGCGACTAAGGGATAGGGCTGTTTAACATCAGACAAATATATACAGCCCAGACACAGCCTCAGATGCATGGCTCGAGTCAACAATTGTACCCGGAATACGGCAATAGGCCCTATTACGTGGGACCGAACATAATTATTGGTGAAATGTGGGTGTTAATTCACTTCTGCCTAACCCTCCAGGGATAAAGGCGTGATTATATGTGTGTATGTATGTACAATGGTGAGACGCAGCTTGACTGAACTTTGACTGAACTTGATATTGTCAAGTTCAGTCAAAGCAAGTTTAGTCACTCCAACAAAAATACAATATTCTTTTCACTGCCTGAAAACCCCTTTTCTGTGAGCTTGACTTGTTCAGTTTTAGTGGCTCACCTTGCTTCATCAGATAACTTGTAAAGAGTCCCTAGAAAGGGTCTTTTCGATTTCTCCTACAAAGTTGTCTTCTTTAGATCTACTATATCTCGATGAAGGTGAAATATTCATGCACATTGACACAGGTTTCACTAATTAGGTATGCGTCATACTTAAATTACGTGCTTATACAATATTTCTAATGACAATAACTCATAGTTGTGTAAGGAAAACTTTGCTTTGAATACGACGGTTAAGAAAATATTGTAACAAAAACCCAAATTTTATTTTCAATTATATGCTGCCGTTGCCCGCGACTACGCCTATGTGTGGATGTCAGTTATCGCGCTATCCAAACACAGCCAATGTCCTTACCCAAGCTCTAGTCTATCTTTATACCAAGTTTCATCAAAATCGGTTAAGTGGTTTAGGTGTGAAAGCGTAACAGACGGATAGTAACTTTCGCATTGTTATCATTATCAGTTACAAAATGTTTATTGGTCTCATCACTACCTTTTATTAAACTCACTATCAGCATCAAAATCCTCTTAGCGACTTCTCAGTTGTGTCCAAAGTGTGCACTTTGGAGTAAGAAGTCAGCTAGTTTTACTTAGGTGGCAGAGAAGCACGCGGCCCACCTGATAGAAAGTGGTCACCGTAGACTATGGACGCGTGCAAAACCAAGAGTCACACTCGTGCTGCCAACCTTGCAAGCATTGAGAGTTTCTTTGCCGTCAGTGTAAAAGACAAGGCAGGACAAGCTTTTTGTCTTTCCACTGACAGCACAAAAACCCTCCAGTGAAATCTGGCTACCCTACTCACCGCCGGTAACACAACACGAAGTTATTATGACCGCGGTATTCTGTAGGGCGGAGGTACTTCCCCAGTCGGACTGCTCAATTGGACGGAAATACCGTCGTGTCCTACCTCCTCGAAAAGTTAGTAGGTTGTTTTGATTGGCATGTCGGCTTTTCCGGGAGCGACTGCCGTCTGACTCTAACCCTAAAGGAAAGCCAGACGCTCTAGTGCACCGACTGTTAAACTCACTACTTATTATTAAAAACACCAAGATCTAATTAATAGCAATCAAATTATTTGCAGGTATGCAGATTATTGCTCAACAAACGAAATAGCCCGACATTGGAACATGCATTGGCTGCTATCACAGAATGTGTTAAACTAGACACTGGGTGTGTTCGTAAGGTTTTCACGAGAACAGGCAGTGCGGTCACAGCGTTATATCATTTCTTTAATGCTGAAGACGTATTCTTTGCATATGGGAATGAAAGGTACCACTCATCTGAATAAACTTAGTATATATTTAAAGAAAACTGCGAAAATCATCGACAAGTTCACAAGATAATTGTCTTTATAGATTTAGATCGGGAAATCAATAACCAGGATGAGTCCATTCTGAACAGCTTACTTGACAGGTCCTGGATACTCGAAATATGCCTATACATGTCTTGGAGCGATGCTCCAGTCATGGATATTGACTGTTTCTAATCTAAAGCTGTAGGAATAGTTACACTATAAATTGCTTCAAAATTTGTATTAATTTCTCATTATTATAAAGTTGTTTAAAAAACGAGAGTTTATTATGATTTAGAAACACTTAAATAATATTATATTAAATTGCCTATTACATAACATAATATTATTCTCGTCTATATCACGCGCAAGTTCTGACTCACCCAGTCTGTGTAGTCATCAACTTTGGTGAGAAGTACCTATAATACTGATTCCTTTATTTGCATACAGGGTTAACCAAGAAGATTTTGAATTGGAATTTGAAGAAAACAAAGCTGTGCTGCAATGTAGGAAAACCCCTATTTCTAGGAATTCAAGGTGAGACAAATCTCTTGATGCTAATCTGAATAATTAATTTAGTTCTACATACACATATTTTGCCAACCATTTTTGGTCCTACGTAAGCCTATTGCCGTCAAGCGGGCATTTAGTCTTGGATGGAGAAACGATCTATCCTTTAGTCGCATTCTACGACACACTAGGGAAGAGATGGGATGGTCCTATTCTACTCCACCGAGAACCAACATAGCAATTACTAATTATGATTATGTACTAGGAGTGGTCCCAAACCACGAATGCCGGTGAAAGCAGGCGGCGGAGCGGCAAGGGCAGCAAGTGAGGCAGGCGCTGGTGCAGCTGGTGATAATGCAGACGAGAATAGTGTACCGTTGCTACCACAGCCATTGCGTTTGAAATACAGCGTTGGCAGAATCATTGGTATGCATATCACTTACTTTTTGAGTTATCTGTGGAGTATTATCTCCGCGAATTTGAAATCGGCTTTTGATATGGTCTAATTTCGATATTTTATGTGAACAAGTAAAGTTGTTTAGTTTGGCCAAGTTGTTGGACTTTTTAGGACTTCAACCTCCCGTAACGAGTGTGTGCGGAGCCGCCATATAAGAACTAATTTGTTTGTATTAAATTCGTGTAATTTGGGGCAGTTAAACAGTGTTTTAGCGAATCCAATGTCAGATGCAGCAAAAACACTGTATACAATGTACTTGAACATGGGTTGAAATAGGTACCTTAATTAAGTTTGATATGTAAGTGGCTACGACGGAGCGACGTAGTCAGCATTGTGACTAAGCTCCATAAATAAAGAAAAAAAAAAAAAAAGAAAAACCTCCCGTAACGAATGCCATAGATGTACTTATGTACGTACGACAATCTGGAGATTTTCAAACTTGTGTAATTCTACAAACGCTGTGAATTGCTAATAGAATAGAGGAGTTTATTACGATATTAGTTTTTCAGATTGGTATTGTTAACTGTTGTCGGTGGGTGCAATCATTGTAACAGCTCATGTTCATTTTATTAATTTTTATCTAATTATGTATCTATTACCGGTTAACATAATTATGCCTATGTGTAAGATTCATCACTTATAATAAAATGCGATCATAACGTAACTTCCATCTTTATCAGCAGGTTTAAAAGAATTACACGGATAAAAAAAAACCACCTGTACAATATAAATGGTCATGAATTTTGAGAATATTGTTTTGTTAACAATGTGTTCTTTCCGTTCCAGTAACTTGATGTACAGGTTTCAATTTTAATAATTCATACATCTATAAGCTGTTATTAACACAATGTTACAAGTGGTTCAGTTGTTTCCAATTAAATTTGATAGGCGATACTTGTGTTATATTATTCTCAAAATCATCTACTGTGTTTTAATAGGTGACGGTAATTTTGCTGTCGTACGGATATGTAAAGATAAGACTACTGCGAAGGAATATGCTCTCAAAGTCATCGACAAAGCTAAATGCAAAGGCAAGGAGCATTATGTGGAAGCAGAGGTAACTATTATAAAGCTAGTTTTGCTTCAAATGAATAAATGTCGCAATAGCTTTAGTACTATTTTTTAAAATGCTTTGACTAGATGTTCAATGTTTTGTAAAATAATTACGAATTTAACGCATATTCGGCACAGTGCAGTTTTTATAGATTAATAGAGAAAATATTTTACATTTGTATGTTTTTAAATTTTTGATGTTTTGCCAACTGAGATCTTATTTATTGACCGCGCTAGGAGTTTGTGTATTTATAATAATATCTTTCTCTGCAGGTTCGAGTGATGAGAAAGTTATGTCATCCGCGAATTGTGTCTCTCATCGAGGAACAGGATAGTCCTGAATGGCTCTTCCTCATTATGGAATTAGTCAGTGGTGTGTATTTGTTCAGCTTTACCTGTAATGGATCATGTCATCATTAACAATATTTCTATTATCCTTAATGAAACATGGCTTTATTTTACACATACCACATGAATCTTATTTATATTTTTAGGTGGAGACTTGTTTGATAGTATCGCGGCCGCTTCCAAATTCTCTGAGCCCCAAGCGCGTTTGCTAATCGGCCACTTAACATCCGCTATCGCATATCTACACTCGCTTTCTATAGTGCATCGTGACATCAAACCTGAAAACCTATTGGTAAGCGTGTAATAACTAACATGCACATGTTTCAGAGGACCCCATCAACTTAATAAATTTAACAGATTATACAGATGATTTTTAATTCAAGTGTACTGAAATGGAAATTTGGTTCTTATTATAATCAACGTATTACCAGCGTAGCCTATGATAGAATATAATTTAATAAAAAAGGTATTCCAAAATCCATTCAAGACATTTAAGGTTTAAAATTACGTCGTGAATTAAAAATCTTCTGTATAGTGTTACATGATAAAATATCATATTTACGCTCTCAATCCATTTCGATCAGTCAGATCTTCAAAGTTCATACAAGCATAGCTTATTAATTAATTCCATTGCCTACTTAATAAACCATAATGTTCTTTATTAGTAGAAATTATACGAAGTCTATGGTATATTATATTTAAATAGAATCTAAACTTTATAATTACAAATTTATTTACAGGTGGAGGTAGGACTAGATGGCAGTATACGCGGGTTGAAGCTGGCTGACTTCGGCCTGGCGGTGGAAGTGTGGAGACCACTACACGCCGTCTGTGGCACACCCACATACGTTGCGCCGGAAATACTACTGGAAACTGGATATGGGTTAAAGGTTTAAGTTTATAATGCTTTAAACTTGTATATAAGATCATTACGCCTTGCCTATTTCAATTCAAAGTATTAGGTAGATTTTAGAAGAATAGGACATTATTGTGTCAATCATAATACAGTAATTGCGTATTTTCCTGCAGATAAATATACGCTTACTAAATTAAGAATGGTAAAAGTTGCGTCGGTCATTATTTTTATCATCCATCCAACTGATAATAGTAAAATTTGACTGTTAAATATTATGACGTCACAATAAATTAATTTATACAAGTTTTCTTTGTAATGTACCGTTTTGACGTATAGTACAAAATAACTAATTTGGCTGATCAGTCAAATACCCAATTGGGCGCTTTTGTAATTTATGGCACGGGACGGCCACAACACTTCGCCAACTCCACTATATTATTGTGGAACGCTTTTACAATTTATATATCATGAATCGTGTTGCCATGTTAAGCGACATTTGTCACTAAAGATAATTATTTATCTTCAGTGACCTATTTCTTCAATTTGCTTTTAAAAAATATTTGGCATCTATCATTACCAACTTCTATATTTATATGGATTTTGGGTAATTCTTATTTCTAAGCGGCAGCGCTCACACACATCCTCAAAAAATTCCACAGTGAATGACAGTGAGTCCAGGCAATCTACGAAAATGGCCCGTTATCATAACTGCCAACAGAAAAATTAAAACATCGATTGTATCCAGACGTTATTGTGCGTGATAGTAAATTATAAAAGCGCCCATTGTTAACGCTAAAGGATCTTTGATCTACATGAATTAAATGAAATGAACTTAATATGTTTCTGTGAGCTTTTTGGTGGACAGCACTTAACATGTAACACTGCACAAGCTAATAAAAAAAATAATCAAAATTATTCAAGTAAATATTTGTGACGTGTTATAAAATATGAGCGATTACAATTTACTTTCGCTAGCAAAATAAAGTATATCAAAAGAATAAATTTGCCTACCTACCATAATTATATGGATAGGTTGGCTTACGTCAGAAGCGTATTCTGTTACATGGTCGATCACTGAAGGTTGACTGGATAATTGCCATCGCAGATGCCAAAACAATGAGTAAAATAGGACAATTACGCCATCAAGTTTAATTGCATCATAAATACGAAAAAAGAACGTTATTTTTTTAATCTTATGTAACGTAATATTTCGAGTTATGAATTATACATACATTTTCATAATTTATCAACGTCATACTTCGTCGTACTCATCTTTATGACGGTGTTACCCATAATGATAAAGACAGATAAGATAAATATAGATTACTAATTGTAAAGCGCACGCGAAATATTCTGATACCGTTTCCGCCGTTCTAATATCTTTCCCATGGGAACTTATTCCTAGGATAAAAAGTACCCTGAAGTTATTACAGACTATAATCTATCCCTGTACCAAAATTCAGCTAGATCTGTTCAGCTGTTTGAGCGTTATTAAGTAACAAACAACCTCTTCTCAAACTTTTATATAATAGAATATTATTAGGATAGCCACCATAAAAACTACAACAACTCTCAACTCTAGCCTTACATGTTTAGTAGTATGCAATGCTGAAAAAATGCATTGCTGACTAAGCGACCGGATATGCACCAATGTTTAAATTGGTTAATCTGTTAAGTAACAAATTATATAATACTTCGGAATGAATTTAAAAAAATAACAATTAATTACTAGTCTGTTAATTACTTTTAATCATTATCTTACCTTCAGTATGTACCGAAATTATAAATAATTTAGAAGAACAGTTTATTAATAAGAAACTTACTGTGTACTGAAGAACTTATAGCTCATGTTCTAGTACTTTAGGTTTATAGGAGACAAACAGAACACATACTAACAACACAGATTCCCATCGCTTCGCTCGCAGTGCACTTCCCACTTCCACTTGCATTCACACATCTATGTGCCATTGCACTTACACCTCAGTCTCAAACAAAAATAACTGATTGATATTATAATAAATTAATTTGTTCATTTCATAGTTTTTTTTAAATTTATCATACATTAACATGTTTTAATATAGTGAGTTTACCAATTTACTCACGAATTTAGGATTTTCTTCCTCATATGTAGTAGTCAATTTTTTTTCTTTTTATCGTGCGGAAATCCACTTCGGATACCCACCGCCGTGGCCAGTGGGGTGGTTATGTCGGGCTCGAACCGACTAAAACCGCACGGCCGTCTTGAGCCATCTGTTGCCGAGGGTGAGGTAGCCTCTGGCATATCCCTCGCGCACCCCGACTGACACAGGGCTATAGAAGGCCCCATCGGGTGTGGAACAACGGCGTCCCCATCTTTTCCCAGAAAAGGCGGAGAGGCACTAATCGCGCCGCCGTCTCGACCTGCTTCTGCTAGTGACATTTAATGATGCCAGAGTCGCCTACGCGCATTGCGGGCATGCGGGACGTTAGGGACCTAAGTCTCCTCCGGCCCCGTTCCCCCGCTTCCTTCTCGAGCATTCATATGTAGTAGTCCTCACTTTGAATTTTTTCATACCTTTGCATACCTAGTTACTAACCATTTTTTTTCTGTATTTACAGATCGACGTATGGGCTGCAGGAGTTATTCTGTACATATTACTATGCGGATTCCCACCGTTCTCCTCACCAGACGGTGACCAGGAGAAGCTTTTTGATGCTATACTGTCTGCTCGACTGGAATTCCCTGCGCCGCACTGGGAGCGAGTGTCAGCGGGTGCCATCGACCTGGTCGCCAACATGTTACGTCCGCAACCTGAGCTTCGTTTTGCTGCAGAGGACGTGCTCGACCACGCTTGGATGGCGGTTAGTGAATTTTGATAAAATATTGACAAACATTTATTGAAATGCATTCTAGTCATCACAGGGTTAGCATAGATAGATAGCATCCAAAGCTCGCTCTTTTGAACCCAGGGGCTACTCTTCATATTCTTCTTTGGTAGCAACTGTCATTTGTTTTTTTTTTGTTATCTCAAATATACAGACACTTATGAGATATCTGAGTTTTTGATATTCTCTTAAAGCGTGTGCTCACCTTTTTTCTCTAGCATCACACATTCTTTCAAATAAGTCATACTAACTCAGTACTTTAGAGCTGATATTCTAGACACATATGATTCATAAATAAATGTATATTGTTTTGTCTACAGGATGACTATGACGAAAGCTGTGACTTTCGCACATGGTACGATGAGGACTCGTCATAGCTGGACGAGTTCCGCCGCCAATCGGTGTCGGCACCCTGACAAAGCGTTACCGGCGAAACCGAGCCCGAGACTCGACCTCTTTTCAATCTACGCTATAGCTTTAGCGTTATGTGCTGTTATACAGCGATGTATGCCTTTCGATATGTTAACACCAATACCAAAGTTATTATTTAACATATGTTACTTAAAGATACTGCATGCATTAATAGTTTGTGTATTTATATATTGTTTGGTGCGAACTCCGGTGCAGTATTATTGTTTTCGGTTTTGAGTTATAATGTTATCTTTTATTATAGGACAAATTCTTGAAATTATTTTTCTGCAGCGAAATATAATATGGCTAAATTATTATCAGTGTCGGCATTAATGTGGAACAATAATAATTAATAGTAATACATGTAATAATTAATAGTGATGCAGGGCCACAAAGAAACCGTCACAAAATTCGTACATGGCTGTTAAAATTCTTAACTAATTTGTTTATCAGTTATTATCAGCCTGTAATTAGGATTTATATTTCGCTTGTTATATCTGACAAATATAAAGATCTCTACATTTCTCTTACTGCTTATTTATCTGTTCAATTTTAGATTGAAAGTAACTAGTTTGTAAACAAATTATAATATTTATAAACGGATATTTTTATTTTACGATAACATTCTGTAATATACGAGTAATATATCTTATTTAATTATTTGAATGAATTCATATTTACAAGTGTAGGATGCAAGATAATTGTTTTTTATCATATGAATTGCTTGTAGGCATATCCATTGCTATTGCTTCTATTGTATATCATAATCATATCGTTCATTTCTTGATGTTTACATTCCCCTCTTGTAGAAAGAAATCAACTATCAACTATTGACCTATATAATACACAGACCAATTTAATTCCTTTTGTGTATTATGTAAACTGTAAATTGGTGCTAGCGACAGCGATATTTGTAAACGTAGTTAAGTCTAAGAAATCAATGTCCGTTTCTTTCTTATAAGCATTGACTATTCTTGAAGTAAACATATATCGTAATGGATGCTATGGTTATTATAATTTAGCAACATTATACAACAGATTCAAAGCTTTCAAAAAGACAAAATGAAAAGTAAAAAAAATTATGTCCTGTTGCAGCACAAAATATATATCTCATAAGCAGCCAAATATCAGGCATAGCTTGGCACAGTAGGATATTAGCTGAAGCTACGTCTATATGTTAGATAAGTGCCAAAATCATTTCATTATCATTATTTTATGGTGTTCATTACTCACGCAGGTTGCAGCAATCAACGTTCCTCTCGAATAATGTAATTGTTTAAAAATAACTTTAATTAATGAATAATATAAATTAAAGTTATTTTCATATAAATAATAGTGTTAATGATATCACTGAGCAACACACCAAATGCAAACCACATTAGACTGATGTACATTCCTTCACAGTGTAATAACAACATAGATATTCATTACTGTGCTGTATATTGAAAAGCGCAAACTATGTATATGAAGTGATTATACCTTGTGTTCCCATAAGTATGTCATGATCTTTATATTGGAAAGTTTTATGCAATTTTATAACAAAATTTTATTGTTGTGATTTATATGATCAAAATTGCTTAGGTAGGTACCCCAATTTTAAAATTAAACTTTATAAGTGAATCGTGAACAAAAATAAAAATTATTAAAAATTCAGATATGTATGTACGGAAATGCAAATAGACGCAATTCATTGCATGTCAGTCATGGTGATTCATACAATTTTATAACTGCATTTAGACATGATATGTTCATTGAGTAAATGAAATAAATAAATAAATTTATAAAAAGCTTAACATTTTATTTGATTCATTCTGTCAATTGTCCTGGTAAGAACAACCTTAAAAATTATAATTAACAAAATTATTTGAGTACATAACCACTTAGTAAAAAGCCACTGGATGCATTCATAGTAACTTCTGGATGAGTTCTTTCTGGCAATACCTAGAAAATAATATAATTAATGTAGGGATGATGTGTAAAAATGCAGGATTGCTAGTCTAATTAAAAATTACTTTGTTTATTGAAATAAACATAACAAATGTGATATTTAATTAAAACAATGCAAGTTTGGGTGTAAATTATACAGAAAAGACAATAAAGATTAGAAAGAAGAAAATGGTTTAGCACTGCAATTGTGTGCTTACCTCTTCCTTTTCTGTATAATTCACACCTTACATATTTGAAAATTTCTCCCCTTTGTGTTAAACTGGTAGTATATAGATTACCCAGGGTCGAGATGGAGACTGAGGTTCCCACATCCGAAAAACTCTTGAACAAGATGGCCCTGGGCCGGCCAGGGTGCGAGGTATATATCTAAGATAATCTCATTTCCGGCAACCTATGGTCCACACAGTCGGCGCACAAGCCCGACACAACCTACCCCGCCGACACCTGTGGCGCGAGTGGGGGCTTTCATGCACATGAAAAAAAATTGCAGCTAATCCATGAACAGAAGAAGGCACGGCACCCTTATGAATGCTTGAAAGCTACAGACCTTTTAGTCAAACAACAGATTCCCATTCTCATTCGAAAAAAAAGCAGGCCCACAGTGCTCTTTTATACTGGAGATTGTATAGTCAATTGTTTAAAAAATAAATGAATGTAACTTTCTGGAATATATAAGCAACAAAATGATATAATGATAAATTACATACCTATACTCCATTCCGTTAAGTACTTAACTAAATATATACAATTTTGATGTGTCTAATCTACTCCTAAACCAAATTTCATTAAAATAGGTTCAGCAGTTTAGGTGTGAAAGTGTAAGATACAGACAGTTACTTTCACATTTATAATATTAGTATGGATTTAAAATCTCGGTTTTTAATATTTTCTGTTTTGAAACTCATTTTAAAGTTAAATCACGGCATAATTTATTTGCTTAATATGTTTTTTTATAAAAAGTTGCTACCAGATTGTTTACCTTTTGTTAAGTAGCGGAATGGAGTACAAAGGAGAATTACTAAATACTAAAGAGAATATAATATGTAACATACCTGATAATTTCTTAACCAATTGCAAGTGAGTTTCAGAGCAGCCACATTGCTTTTGGTTTTAAGTGCAACATATAGCTGTTGTAAAGGTTCTGCTACACTGTAGTATATCACAAAAGGCCTACCAGGCTTCATAAATGTAACCAGCTCATTAAAAATATTTTGTGGATCTTCTTTACATACTATAACCAAAGAATCCATTTTGCCATGAAGTATTTCTGCAGCAGCTATGTTATCAAAATGCCATCTTGGCTTTTTATTCTCTCTGTGTTTATCAAGATCCTGTGTTACTTCATTGGTATCATTATCTGTAGTATTTTGAGAACTTTCTTGTTTCATTCGTTTAACTGCATTTCCCATGTCATGTTCACCCTTTCTTTTTAATGTATTTTCTTCGGCCAGCAAAGTCACATCAGTAGCTGTATTATTAGTGTCACAACCTTGATAAAATTGTCTTAGTACAGAATAAATATTTACTGAGACACATCTGCTCATTTGTTCATCAGTAAAGTTCATAGCTAACAGAGCCTGTTTTTGTGACATGTTACCTGGGTGCATATGAAGTAGTTTGCTATTTGTTTGTGACCCTATGACACTTAGTAAAGCAGCTGCCATTAGACCATTTGACCCAGAATCATACAATAAATGGTTGCCTTCAGAGTGGACATTTGCAATGGTGATTATCTGTGACAGTGTATCGATTCGTAGGTTCTGAATTTTACTTGGTTCTAGTCTATACATGACCTCACTTATAATTCTTAAATTAGGTTTAAGAACTTGGAAATATTCAAAATACTTCTTTTCTTTTTTCTTCAAATATTTATCTTGAGAAAATTCTGTTTTATTATGAAATGTACTAGAATTACTAATCAATGTCTCAACTATATCGGAAGCTTTATACGAATCGCCTTTTAATGTGTCAATATCTGCTGCAGTCAACTTTTGGGAACTTCCATCATCAATAATATTTCTGTTGTCACTTCCAGACACTTTAATATCAATTTCATCTTTCAAATTCTCTGCTTCTTCAGCCAACTCTACAGTATATTCTCTATTTCTCTTATTAGTTTTTGGAATCAACTTGAAAACTGAGGAATATGGACAGCCTTCAATTCCCTTCAAATTCACCGTATCCCGACCTAAACTAATACTTGAGTCAGATTTACCGAATTTGTGAATTTTCCTGTAATTCTGTTTCTGAATAATAATATATTCACCTATATTGATTGTCTTGTTGGACATTATTGACGATTGAGCCAACCTAGATGAAATGGTCTTTTGATGAGGTTATTAAATTTTGTGTACTGAATTTTGTTTTAGCTTTTTTGGTGGTGTTATTGCTCGGTACGAATTGAATGAAATAATACGTGATTACACTTTCTCTTATTATTTTTTATTGCAAATTGTAGAGAAGTACATAAACACCGCACATCAATCAAAACACATGTCAATTATCAATGTCACATGTCATTTGTCAATACAATCAGATCAAATTTTTTTTTTTGGATACAGGTCCTTAAAGCCACTCAACGCTTATGTCCTCTTTGGTACTACATTTTGACCTAGAGAATATTTTTATTTTCAGGCACTTCATTATCTACGATTTAGTCAAGTATAATAATAGGGTTAGCTTTTCATAGTAGGGTTACCACGAGCAAAAAAACATCCTCGTGGGTGACAAAGCAGGGTAACCACGAGACCGGCGCCAATAAATCATACTATCAATTATATACTCTTTGCTATCAATAACGTTTTGTCTATGTATAAATCGGTGTTGCAATCGGTTTGAACCATCTTTTGCAGGCCAGATTCTATTTTTTTTTTTGCAGTGAGAAGCCAAATAATCTAGGTACTTACTAAAATTATTGTTGCTAAGTGCATAACTCGAGAAAGGCTCGATCAATTCGGCTATTGTGTTTCAAAAGTTCCACGGTAGTTTAAAAAAATGTTGCCATAGGTCAAGAGGAAACGGGAAGAGACGCAGGGATGTGCGTTCACAGCAAAGGTATCTTCTTTCCTTCCCCTTCCCACTCTTCGGAGCACGCCACTGCCACTGCAGGACAATCTTAATATCCTAGGCATGGATGCTCGCTGCAAACTGAATAACAAAAACTACAGCGAGAGCATCATCGAAACAGCTTCGCGGAAACTCGGACTCCTGAACAAAGTGAGACGTTTTTTCACGCTGGAGCGAATTTGTGTCTTATGGAGAAGACACCTCTATAAGACACAAATTCGCTCCTGCATGGAATACTGCTCGCACCTCTGGGATGGCTCCGCGAAATTCCTACTAGATGCTCTCGACAGGTTGCAGCGACGCGCGGTCCGAATTATTGGGAATCCTGAGGTCACGAACACCCTCGAGACTTTGCAGATGCGTAGAGATGTTGCTTCCTTGGATGTATTTTACCGTCTCTACTATGGTGAGTGTTCTGATGAGCTCTTCCAACTAATCCCACCATCTCCTTTCCTACATAGGACAACACATATTATATATTCGTATGCCTAATGCAGGCGAGATATGCTGCACTATTCACACTGGCAAAATTAACACCTTTATCTTCACCGTGTCTCTTACGAATAAATTTTCATTTCATTTCTATTTATTTCACGTGCAGGGCTTAGTGTCGTGGTTCGGAGACTCTTTTCTTTGCCGCACCACCAAGACCTGGAATTCATTACCAGCACACGTGTTTCTTTCTTCCTACAGTCCCGGGTCCTTTAAACGGGGCGTGAAAAAGCATCTGATGAGGCTGCCAAGTTGAGTGAGAGCCACCATTGT
The DNA here is from genome assembly GCA_963662185.1 of Eilema griseolum. Classification (NCBI taxonomy): domain Eukaryota; kingdom Metazoa; phylum Arthropoda; class Insecta; order Lepidoptera; family Erebidae; genus Eilema; species Eilema griseolum. The sequence continues at coordinate 13,113,722 of OY759232.1, read as the reverse complement.
AATATTACTTAGTATCACCATTGGATACTGGAACTTTACCTTTAGCTTACCATCAGACGACGTGAAGTCAAGTTGGCGTGTCCTAAATAAGAAAACAATTAAAATAATCATTTTTATTTTAAATAAAATAATACAAACATTATTATATTACATTTTTACATAATATTATGTAGATTATAAAATATAAATACGATATAAAATTCGTGATAGGTACAAAAATAAAATATGTTTTAACCATTTCTTTTTCTACATAGCTATATTTTCTACCTACATGTAATTACATGAAATGAATAATCGCAATTATTAATATTCCACCTAACCCATCCAGCTGGGTTCACATCGACACATAATAAATTATAGTACTACGTAACATCGGTAACATAGTGGCCAGGATTCGAATCCAGGACCTTCAATTCATACACACGTAAAAAAGATTTGTAAACAATTTTGTTAGCTAACGTTTGTCGTTGACAGTACCTAAAAATATAACAAATCTGATGTTTAGTTTTTCTACTCTTTATCTATTTTTACCCTACTACAATCTCGCGATTTCTATCATCTTATCTATACTGCAAATTTTTTCTCGAGGTTTGCCGAGCTTTTTGCCTTCCTCTAATTCGTATTTATCGATTTTGACCCAACCTTCCCAGTCTATAACGTTGCTATTATTTTTTGTAATCACTTTTTTAATTTCTTGAAAGCCTCCTTTTGTTTTGGTATCAATGCTACATAAATCGTCAGACATTACTTTTGCTACTTGGAATGCATTACCCATTGTGTGTAAGATGACTCCTACAGGTCCAGTCCCTAACCACCCAGCCACATATAGCTTAGCTAGGTCGGTGCTACCATCTTCTACAACACCCTTATTATTAGGTACTAAACCATTACTAAACGCTAATTCATTATCTGCTTTTATGCTCTTATAACCTATACTTCTAAATACTAAGTTACAATTCAAAATTTCCTTCTCCTCAGTTGGTATACATTTCTGTTCTTCTAATTTTTCACCCACAAGTTTGGTACAAGTTAGTTCAACTCCAGTCACTTTATTGTCACTATCAACAAGAAACTTATTTGGACTTCTAAAAAATATAGGTTTAAAAAAGCTGCTAGTGGCATCTTCTGATGTAGCATTTTCATTTAAAGACTTCAACATTAACTCAGTCAATCTCTTCCTAGGACGTGCCAGATTTGGTATAATTTCGTCTACATGATCAAAGTCACGTTTTCTCCAAACAGTTGTGCAATTTTTTAACTTCAGTTGTTCCCGAAGCTCTTTAATAGTAAATGCAACTTGTAAAGGCCCTCTTCGCCCAACTAAATACAATTCTTTTACTTTAGACTCTGCTATAGCACTCAGGGCATACTCCGTTATATCAGTTTTCTTTAATTCGTCGATTGGAGCCAGAAGAATCCTTGCAACATCTAATGCAACATTACCTTGTCCAAGAATAGCGGCGGTTCTACACGATAAATCTATCTGAAAGGAAATAATTATGCTCAACTAGAGAGTTCAGTGAGGCTAACACATCGTGCAAATGCTATACAGTTTTGAGCTGCAGTTCTAGGCCTTGCGAACAATACGAACTTGAATCGCTTATGTGTGGCGTGCTCGATGAAATCGATAATGAACCTAATGGTACCTATAATAATCTCAAACTCTTAACAATTGGTCTTCAATTGCGTTATTCCGAACAAAAACCACTAAGCTACCGAGCGACAACGTTTACAAGCAAGTATGACAGGCATATTTTGCGCGCGGCGACGACGGCGGCGGCGATAACGTTTACAGATATCGTTGCATAAAGATAACTATCGGTGGAATATACTGAACTGTTCTAGAATTTATTGTTACGAGCAGAATGCCTGGTGCTGATTTATAAACAACTAGCTGTTGCACGCTGCTCCACCCGCGTGGATATCAACTATCGCAACCAAATATAGTCTGTCTTTTCACAAACACTAATCTATCTCTGTATGTAACAGACAGAAAGAGGGTGAGAGTTACTTTGGTATTTATAATATCAATATGAATTTGTGTAAATACATTTTTCGAGAGCTGTTCACTGAAATCATCCTGCCGCTGCCCGCACAGTCCCGCTACGAGTGGGGTCGACTCGGGCGTCAGAGGTCTGGGGTGACGGGTTGAGGTCACCCTAACAGAAATAGAGCCGCGGCGGTGTCACTATACACGCCTCCCGATACCCGAGGGCTAGATGGGGACTCATTGATCCCCACAGTCCCAGATGGTGTACGTTTTTGTCGGTTCGGGTCCGAAATTAACTATTATACTGAGGGATGTATTGTTTGAAGCTAGCTTTCATTTATTATTTTCTCTCAGTAAACGTTGCCAATGTTAGAATGTATTGTAGCGCGATTGTTAGAACTATTGTAGCGCCGCAAGTCCTGGGCATAACGCTTGCCATTTCCTCGAGTATCGGTATCTTGGGTGTCGATATCTTCAGGGACGTCCAGTACCGCGTTCGTTTGGAGGACAAGTTTAGGTTGGCATCGAAGAAACTTGGGAGTGCTTAATAGAGCGAAGCAGTACTTCACTAAGGAGCAGCAACTCCTTCTTTATAAGGCATAGGTCCGACCCCATATGGAGTACTGCTGTCACCTTTTTGCTGGAGCGAAAAAAGGTCAAATTGGTGCAAAGAAGGGCGTAGAGGCTCGTCGACATTCCCATATTCGTGTTGTGCTCAGATGAGTTGTTTAACATGATGCCTACAGCTACATTCTATCATAGCACCACTTGCCATAAACAGGGAAATCATCGTCACACATTGCGACCGGAAAGAGTGTAACTCCTCTGGTGTTGCATACATCCATAATCTACAGTAACCACTTCCCATCAGATGGGCCGTGTGCTTATCTGCCACCTAAGTGGTATAAAAAAACGAATAGTAGATTCTAATTACTTACTTTTAAGTCTTTATCACTAGGAAGACCATTGTACCATCCAACAAAGTTTCTTGCAGCTATCACATTTGTCGCATTTTCATTCTCAATTCCTAGAAATTTATCTTCTTCTGCACCATATGTCTGCAAGAATTTCAAACGTAACATTTTAGATATTTCAGTATTGAATCATATATAATGTGTAATGAAATAAACTCTCGTAACTTTGTGAGATTACTTGGTAGTTGGTACATATTGGTAAATATGTGTACAAAAAAATATTAAAATCAAGTGAGCCAATTCTCTAAAATTCAGTCGTAAAGATAGTAAAAATTAACATCACTGCCTATGCTGACCATACTACATCGATATAATCAGCACATGGGTGGCAGTGAGCTGCTGCTGACTTTTGGAATTGTATAATTATGACTTTTGGAAGTCAATGACCAGTAGATGCTCCATAGGTAGAAGTTTCATGAGCTAACAAGCGTTTATCACAACTTGAAACGCCGCTAATTCCAAATGAGGCCCTGTCGTAATGTTAGCATACGAACATGGGCGTAATATGAAATAATATGTGAAAGATAGTTGAAGTTTAGTTTCAAAAATAGTAGAAAAGTTTGTTATTCGTGGCATACCTAGTTACCGATACTGATCAACTCATCAAAGTTCAGAGAGTTAATTTTGTTACACATATTATAATGAAATTTATAAAATGATATATTATTACCAAAAGAACAGCATCATAGTGTTGTCTCAACTGATGTAGCTGCACATCTCTTCCCAAAGTGATATTTCCATAGAAATTAACATTAGGTTGTTGAGCTACTTTGGTAAACTGATTTATAACATTTTTGACTTCTGGGTGATCTGGGGCCACACCATATCTATGTATACAAAATATATCACATGATATATTTTATTTTATTATACATCAAAATGTGTTAACATTAATTGGAAATTACTATTGATGGACATTGATAGACTTGTCACAAGCAATGTTTTATGAAGAGAAATGATGAAGCTTTACATATTCAACATTTTTATAGTTTTAATAATCAAGTGGTCCTCTTGATTATTTTGTGGTGAACAGATTCACCTATGTGAGATAGTAAGCTTGATACAAGTGTTTATTGGGCTCTGGGTCGGACTTGCCGCTATTAGAATATTCAACTACAGTTGGTACTGATATAATAGGCAATTAATGAAATTCCAGTTGATACTACATTTAGATATTGTAAATATACAGATAACCTATCTGTAATAGGTACCTACTGATTTAGATTTAGTATTCCCTTAGTTATTACGACAGTATTGTAAAGACCATGACAATCTAAAATCATATATCTCTCATATCAATTCTTGTTTTTCTTGAACCCAGAGTAGGTAATAAATCATACACAATAATATATATAACAGAAAAGTTATAACTGCAAATTTTACTAAGAAACAAAATAGGTATGATACTAAAAGAAAGATATAAATTCCAGAGTGAGATATTACCTTATAAGTCCAAATGGAACTGGAAGTTTTTCAATAAAATCAATATTTACTGACTCTAGCTTTTTAGATAGATGCATTGCTGCATAAAACCCAGCAGGTCCCGCACCGACAATGCATACTTGACGAGATCTTTTTATTGTTGACGTACAAAACATTCTTTTCACTAATTTAAAGTTTTTATAACTCATGTTTACTGCTTTAGATACTTTCCAGAAAAAGATGTAAAATCACAAAGCTCAAGCTGTATAAACTATCGTCTCAAATATAGTGATTTAAATTTTAAATTGTATAGTTAGCATAAATAAAAAGTTTTCTGAAGTTAAGTTACTAGGTAGTAAACATAGCGAAGCATAGAATAATTAGTAAAATAGCTTTAATACTTTCGCCGGTAATGACTTATACAGGAAAAATTTCACCAGTGTCAAGGAAAATATATTTTTTAATATATAAAATTAGGAGTGGAGATGTCCCATAATCGAATAACAACACAAGACAACAAGTGACAACAACCTGAACCTGCAGATGACTGACAGTTGACAGTCTGACACAGTTGACAAACTTGAAACTTGACAATGTTGGGGTTTTTTTTTGTCCCTTATGGCAAGTAATAGACGTATGCCAATGTCAACAAGGTTGTGTTGATGCTGACATGAGTGAAAGTGAAACTTGGTAAAATATTGTGGCGGTCAATTAAATAAATTATTTTTTTATTTATTTAAGGTAAAAGCATCATGGTAAAATTATTCATCATGGCGTCGAATAGGTTTGTGCTCGCCGAGTCACTTACTTATAATCACGAAGGCTATATTCCCTAGAATAATGTTCGTGTTGTCCCTATCATTAATATTTTGGTATGTTAGTTAACATTCCAATGAGATTTCTAGTTAGGAGGGTCGGCAGCGCGAGTGTGACTTCTCTGATGTTACACACGTCCATAGGCCACGGTAATCACTTTCCATCAGGTGGGACGTGCGCTTGTCTGCCACCTAAGTGCTATGAAAAAAAAAATGATTGTATCAGCGTTTGTAAGTACCTACCTTTCAAACTTGAATCTGAAATCATCCTGGGCTACAGAGATAATCTCTTGACGGTATAATGAAGTATAGAGAGATCTAATCGTTCTATATTGGTAGTCGTACTTAGTTTAATTATATATGGCCTAAATATGCACGATGGAAGTAGTATTTATAGTTATGTCATTTCAGATTCTCTAAATTTAGTGTAGATTAAAGGAAGGGCAGTTTACTAGTCACATAGGAAACGCTTTTGGTCACATAGGAATTGCACTTTCGGCTCACGACGGACCTGCATTCTAAACACGAAGAGTCCGCGCAATGGCTCACCACCAGGCGGATATGGTATAGGCCCACGTGTACTGCAAACGTTTTTGGGGTGGGTTCTGATCAATTAAGCTAAAGTAAGGAATTCGCCTGGGGCGAATCGGGCAGTGCTGGTCTGTGTGAACAATTGAGTTCACAGGACAGACTACGCCAGCTCATGTATCACATGAGAGTGAAGTGATACACTTCTTACATAAATAAACCTGAGTTAAAAAGTAGATTAACGGAGTAAGCAGGGCTAGTCTGTGTGAACAATTGAGGTCACATGGCAGACTACGTCAGCTCAAGTATCACGTGAGAGTGCGGTGATACACTTCTTAAATAAATCACAGTTAGAAAAGCAAATTAATAGAGTCGACCGAACTAGTTTGTGTGGATATATGATATTATAGGATTGACTAAGCTGGTTCAGTAGAGTAGTAATATTTACTAGTTAAATAATTCAAAGTAAGGAATACCAACCAATGAACTTAAGAAGGAAATATACTAATAAATCATATAGCTAATTATAGACACTCAACCATGTTCTACGCCTAAGTTTATAGTAGGGTGTTCTCTCCAGGCGTTTGTGATACGGTTCAGCCCATGTCACTTAACCCTAAGGAGGACAGGCTCTCCATGGAGACGTTGCCTACAGTAGCGTCTGCTTGTCTCATTTATAATTTCAGATTCAAAAAATCATGCATGCAATGTGAATAAGAGGACTGTGAGTTGGCCATAGCAGCCTCTGATGTTATACATAGATCGATTAGGACTTGAGGAAGAAGGAAGGAGTGAGATAGAGAAGAGACTCAACACGGACGAGGAAGAGATAGAAGTGGGGGAAGGGGTGGAAGAAGGAGAACGAGTGAGGAAAGTGTGGGGAAAGGTTGAAGGTTTGTTTGAGTAAGTGGGAGAATGGAGAAATCGGGGTAACGGGTGGTGAAGTGGAGCAGAGGAAAGAATGAGGGTAGAGCTGGGTAAGGGGATGGGGAAGGCATGAGGGATGGAAAAGAGGTGGAGGAAGGGGAAAGAGGTGAGTAGACTGTCAAATAGAGAGTCAAGTAATACAAAAGTATCCACTCAGCGCTAAAATATATTTGTTCATAAATCAAAGACAGAACGTCGTGCAACATCTCTATACAGTTTTATATATAATTATTAACTATGTATTAAAAAGTCACCAATACCTCCAACCCCCCCCCCCACTCCCTAACATCGACACTGATTCTTCCGACTGTTACATTATAGAAAAATAAACGAGAGTGTATGTGTAAAGCTTGCTAAGCATTTTATCAAGCGTTCTGATGAGCATGCTCGCGAGCACTCTTGCAAAAGGACAAACAAATCTCGTTTACCCGAAAAATTAAAGTATAATAATATATTTAACAATAAAAATAAATATAAAAGTTCTGAAAAAATTATTTATTCATCTTTGTTGGCCAAACTTCAAAATAATTACTTTACTAGACTAAAAGACTGATATCCAATCTAAAGCTTAATTTTTTTTATTATGTATAATCTGTGCCACTAATTCACGAAATGAAATAATTGAATACATGATTTGATAAGTTAAAAATTTTATTAATTTTATTGAGAGATTGAATATATAAAAAACTGGAGACAATTTTAAAATCCATTAAAACAGTTGTTTTATAGCTGAAAAGATGTCCCATGTCACTGATATGAAACATATTTTCACTAGGTTATTTTCTATGAAAAATGGGTAAGAACCTAAAGTGAATTTTATCTAAGCTTTAGGAACAGTAAATTAACTATTACAAACCTAGTAATAATATCAAATCAAAATCAATCTGAAATTTCTGGTTGCTGTATATTTAATAGTTGTATTGCATCATTTAATTGACGAATTCTTCCAAAGGTTCAGTGCTCAAAGGTACGCTGTTAGAAGTTATAGCAAGGATGTAGGAAAATCTGCTCCAATAGTCAACAGAGGCAAAGTTACACCTTTGCCACCTTTATCAGAACCTATGCCAGAGCTTCCACCAGTAGTCTATTCTTCAGCTAAATCGGAAGATGCAGTTACAGAGGTTACTGTACTCAGTAATGGACTTAGAGTGGCATCAGAAAAAAAATTTGGCCAGTTTTGTACTGCTGGTGGTAAGTAGACACACATATTGACAGCTACAATATATTGTATGATAAAGTTGGTAATTTTTTTTTCACTTTTCAGTGGTTATTGACTCTGGTCCAAGGTATGAAGTAGCTTATCCTAATGGCATTTGCCATTTTCTTGAAAAACTCAGTTTTGGTGTAAGTATATATAAATTTTAAAGGGCCCTATTTTCTTAACAAAATGGATACTTATGAATTAATTTTGTTAAAATTGCTTTTAGGCAACACACAAATATGCTACTCGTGATTTGATGCTCAAAGAATTAGAAAGACATGGAGGCATCTGTGACTGTCAGGGTTCACGTGATACTACTGTTTATGCTACAAGTGCTGATTCTCGAGGCCTAGAAGCTGTCACTCAGGTGAATAAATAAATAGAAATGGTAATTCACATCAGTAGTGTAAAACTCCCTGGGTTATTGATCAAGGTGCTTGCAGCAGCTCCAAAATTTCTTGCGAAAATAATAAACATGGTAAATATTGGGGAGTTTTACACTATTAATATTTTTTATGATTCCATAACAAATACTATTAAAAATATTTTTGATGTGTGGAGTGCCACGAGATTTGTATACTTTATAATAGTAAATACCACAAAGAGGCTTAATAGTCTATGCTCAGTCTGAATATGTTGTCACCCTAAACTATACTGTTGATTGATGCCACTTAGTGGAATTTATTGTTACACATATTGGAATACACTTGTACTTTTTCCACAGTATTTTTTATTATTACACCTGACCCATTTCACCTTACGGCATTCTCAAAGGTTTACAATTGTAAATCTAGGTGTAATAATAAAAAATACTGTGGAAAAAGTACAAGTGTATTTCACAATATGTGTTAGGAGTGGCAAACATGGTGGGTTAAACCTTTTCTAACTTGATTATCTCATTATAGGTATTGGCTGAGGTTACACTAAGACCACAATTGTCTGAAGAAGAAATAGAGTCAGCAAGACAGGCAGTGGCTTTTGAATTGGAGACTCTTTCTATGAGACCAGAACAAGAAACAATTTTGATGGACATGATTCATGGGGTACGGATGATTTAAGAAGTCTAACTTAAAAAAGCTATTTTTTTTATATACCACTTAGGTGGCAGACAAGCACACGGCCCACCTGATGGGATGTGGTTACCGTGGCTTATGGACGTATGCAACGCCAGGGGTGTTACACTCGCGCACAGTACAGTATAGTTATAAAGCAACTTACTTGGGTGTAAGTACTGTGGCATATTAGTCTCATTGAAGTACTACAATTGTCACAGTGCAATATTATTGTGGCCTATGTTGCCTGTCTACAATTTTCATAGATTTTTATAACAATATAATTTTCATTAACATTCTCTGTTGTATATCAGAATGTCCATATTTTAAATGCATAAGATACTTTGTCTGAGATATGGTTGGACCTTTACATACGATTTTATATGAAAAAGTGCAACCAAATCTCCTTTGTAGACTGAACACTATACGCGATATCCCCAAATGTATTTTCAGTCTCATTCTATAGATGACAGCATATTGTATTGAAGAATCATAACATAACCTCACGCCTATATCCCCGAAGGGGTAGGCAGAGGTGCTAGCACCCACATTTCGCCAGTTTATGTTTAGGTCCCAATGTAATAGGTGGTGAGCCTATTGCTATCAATCGGGCACTTATAACACTTATAACATATATATACCTGCGATAAATACACACATAACTTCGAAAAGCGTCGAAAAGTCATTGGTGTGTGCCATGGTAAAACCTGGGATTGAAGCATAATCAATTTCTTTAAAAATAATATTAGCAACCGCAATTACTAATATTACCTCTAACCCGCCAACTAAGCAAAATTGTTTGTGTTAGGAGTGGGTTCACGTCAGTAGTGTAATGGCCAGGATTTGAACCCGGGACCTCTCGATCGTAAGGATGACTCCTTAACCACTAAGCTACCTATTGTGATAGTGCTAGGCTGTCCCAATTTAAAAACTATTTGAGATGATGGGTGTAAGGTCTTCCTTATAGTAGGAAAGTGGTCATCACAAGTGCAGACCCTCATAATATTCTGAAAATTTGTTATATTTATTTATTTTGCTACTATTTTTATTTCAGGCTGCATATAAAAAGAACACACTTGGATTACCAAAGATTTGTCCTAATGAGAATGTACACAAAATAGACCGCAATATCATATTAAACTACTTAAAGAATCATTACACACCTGATAGAATGGTTGTTGCTGCTGTTGGGGTAAGTTCTTTAAGGTCATGCTATTTGACAGAGCTGTAAAGCATATGTTTTATTCATAAGGGGAGTCTGATTCTAAGCAAAAATTCTGTTATAATAATATGTACATACTTTTTTACATATTTAGTATTTACATTATTTAACAGAATTGGACCCCGAATTGTCAATGTATTTAATGTTTAATAATATAGTCAAACAATAGATCAGTGTATACATTTCTTGATGGAATCTCCTAATATTAATTTCAGGTCGATCATAAGCCATTTGTGGAGTTTGTTCAGAAGTATTTTGTTGATATGAAGCCCACATGGCACACACAAGACAGTTCAACCTTCACACCAAAAGTTGACAAATCTATTGCTCAGTATACTGGAGGAATAGAACAGGTGAGGAACAAACCAAACATTTTGAAACATAGAAAGAATAAGGAAATTCTTTTACTTAATAAACACATTTAAAAAAAAAATTACAAACCCCACCCACACTGTGACTTTTGTACACCAGGATCATTAGCAGTAATTCACATAAATAGGTAGCATTTGTATAAATTGTATGAATAACTTAATGCTAGTGTGTGATAAATACCCAATGTACAATTTTTAGCTTTTTTCAATCTAACATGCATTGATTTAAAGTTATATGTTCATTTTAGCACAAGTCCCATATAAAAAGCTACCTGTATAGCAGATAAAACAATATAATATCACGCTGTCTTTTGTATTCCTAAGTCATGTTTATTTTTCTTTTAGGATGACTGTGAAATCCCCTTATATCCAGGATCTGATTTACCTGAACTATCCCATGTGGTTATAGGATTAGAAAGTAAGTAAAATAAGCAATTTTTAATATTACTATTAAATTATTTACTAATGTTATCCTACTCCTTTAAGATCTACAAGAATTGACTTAATCAGATGTCACGACTGACACTGTCCACATTATCTGGCACCACAATATTAGCTAGGGATGCAGCACGCAATTCGCACGACATGAGGAATATACAGAAAAATGTCAAAATCATCCTTCATTTACTAAGGGAACATTACCCATCAACCCTACCTGAGTAGGCTTGATGATGTTCTCATTTCTCTAACTGCAGACAGAAGATATATTTTACTTCCAGCTATATTTTTTTATTAATATCTGCATTATTAACTTTAAGGTTGTTCACACGGTGACCCTGACTTCGTAGCAACATGTGTGTTAAATATGATGATGGGTGGTGGCGGTTCCTTCTCTGCAGGTGGCCCTGGCAAAGGAATGTACACTCGACTCTACACAAATGTTCTCAATAGGTAAGAAAAGTTTATTTCTTTTGTTCCCGTTGTGTCACACCATTTTGTGTAACACTGTTACCCATTGGTAAAAATATTACCGATTAGTAACACTGTTACTCAATGCCACATTTTTTTTCCCTTTGAGTGACGAGTGTTACTCAACAGAACGCTGTGTTCCCATTTAGTTCTACCTTTTTGTGTAAAATCATTGTTCATATACATTGTGACTTAATACGCGGTGGGACCACAACAATCTAGACTCAATAATTTTAGCCTTTTGTCTGCAACCTATTACGTAAATTATAGGGGTTATTTATCGAAAACAAAATGCGCCAAGGAGTTCATTGTTCAATACAAAAATCAAAATCGTAAAAACATACATCGCGATTTCAAATTACGGTTTAAAAATGGCGAGTTTAAAATCGAGCCATATCTCAAACAAAAAACAAAATCCGGTGGTATACAAAAGTAAAAAGGAGGTGTTTTCGGGGTTCCGGATGAAATAAGACTCGGGCAAAAAGGAAGTCATTTTTTGGAATTGTCTACATATAAGCGATGCAGGTTTTGCAGTACAAGAAAACAGGAAAAGCGGTCAAAATATCAATGCAAAATTTGTAAGGTATCATTGTGTATAACCCCTTGCATGAAATTGTACCACCAAAATCCAAACCCAGTAGACGAATAAAGAAGCCTTTCTATCCATTGAGAATGGACTAAAAGGTTTTTTTATTCGTTTTACACTTTTTTATTAATAATAAAGAATAAATAACTGCATTACATTTTTCATTTATACTTTCTAAAATAAGACGCGTGTCATCACGTCTTTTTTATATGTAGATAATTACAGGCACAGTCTAGACAGGCAATGGGATTATGTTTTCCCACATGTTTTTTTTTGTGTTACTTAACGGGAACAAAAGTGTTTTGTTGAGTAACACTGTTACTCAAAGTGAAAAAAAAATGTGGCATTGAGTAACAGTGTTACTAATCGGTAATTTTTTTACCAATGGGTAACAGTGTTACACAAAATGGTGTGACACAACGGGAACAAAGGGTTTATTTTATATATTACTAGCTTTTGCCCGCGGCTTCGCCCGCGTGGATGTCGGTTCCCAGAGTGGACAACCCTTATCACTAAGACCTACTCAATATGCTCACAAAATTTAATGAGAATCGGTCAAGCCGTTTCGGAGGAGTACGGGAACGAACATTGTGACACGAGAATTTTATATATAAGATATGCTTCCATGACTGAAGTGAAAATCACGCTACAGGTGGTCCGGCGGAAACTTAAGTCCCTAGATGTTCGGAAATCGAGTGGACCGGATGCTATACTGGTGATGGTGCTTAAGCACTGTGTCCCCGAGTTCTCTTACATTGTGAGACAAGTCCCGGCCTCGTAGAAGACTGCATTTATACAGCCTGTGCCTAAGAAAGGCGACAGGACAGATCCGTCCAATTACAGACCTATCGCTATCACCTCACTTATCTCGAAGGTGATGGAGGAGGATGGAGTGGATGGATATGTAAGCGCGTTATTAATACACAGCTCCTGAGACACCTTGAAGGAAACGACCTGCTGAGTGATGGACAGTACGGCTTTTGCCACTGTCGGTCTACCGGTGACCTTCTTGTGTATCTCACAAATTGGTGGGCGCAAGTCATCGTGAGTTGGGGTTAGGCACTATCGGTCAGCCTCGATATAGCAAAAGCCTTCGACCGGGTCTGGCACAAAGGTTTTCTTGCGAAGTTGCCATACTATGGACTCCCCTAGTGACTATGCGAATGGATCACCAACTTTCTGTCAACCAGAAGTATCCAAGCCGTCGTCGACGGCAGCTGCTCTGACCGCATGGACATAAACAATGGTATCCCACAAGGCTCTGTGTTGTCTCCGACCCTGTTTTTACTGCATATCAATGACATGGTGTCTGATGGCTCCATTCATTGTTATGCGGACGACAGTACCGGGGCCACGTATGATACGGGCCATGCAAATATCCCTCAGTCCAAGGAAGAAATCGAGACTACTCTCTCGGGAGTATCCGATTGGGGACGACTAAACCTAGTCTAATTCAACTCCACGAAGACACGAGTATTTGTATTCACCGCTAAGAAAACGCCATTTATTGTAGCGCTGCGATTCCTGGGCACACCGATTGCCATTTTTTCGAGTATGGGGATCCTGGGTATCGCTATCTCCAGAGACGTCCAATACCGCAGTCATTTGGAGGACAAGGTTAGGTTGGCACCAAAGAAACTTGAGTGTTCAACAGGGCGAAGCAGTACTTCACTGCGAAGCAGCGACTCCTTCTTTATAAGGCACAGGTCCGGCCCCATATGAAGTACTGCTGTCACTTTTTTGCCGGAGCACCTGCATACCAGTTTGACCCTTTAGACTCGGTGCAAAGAAGGGCGTTGAGGCTCGTCAACAATCCCATACTCACAGGCGATGTGGAACCTCTTTGCTTCACAGTGTGTGTTCTACCGCCTATACAATGTTTTGTGCTCAGATGAATTATTTGGCATGATCTTCTGCTACATTCTATCATTTCTCGACTCGCCATAGATATGGAGTTAATCCTCACAAATTGCATTGCAAAAGGAACTTCATCCCACGCATGCTCCCTGCTGCGGTTTTCCCAAGCGACTAAAATATGGGGTTCTTCAAGAAAGGCATTGGAAGGTTTTTCAGGGTCGCAGTACGAGTAACCCTTCTAGTGTTGCATACGAATACGTGCTATAGGCCACTATAACCTCTTGCCATCAAGTGGGCCGTGTACTTGTCTGCCACCTAAGTAGTATAATAAATAATACCTGACTTGCTGTTGTTGCGATATTGCAACTTACTTGTACAGGGTCCCCGGCAAGTCGTTAAGTAAACCTCAACTGCCTCTCGTGTGCACTTGCAAGTGCCAACCAGAGCTGAGTCTGGTGTAGGTTTTCCCCTTAGGGGTAAGGAGGCCATCAGCAGTTGCTACTAACAAAGCAATATAAGCCAAATGAAAAGGAGAAAACGAAACCGACGCGGCGCGTGTGCATGTAGACCGGTTGCATTTGGGCGAAGTGCTAAGTGCGCTTTTTAAGCTGAAACCCAAGAGATCAGTAGAACCTGATGATATGCCACCATACATTTGTAGAGATTTTCGTAGTGTACTTGCTGAGCCATTGCTTCATATCTATAATTTGTGTCTGCATGCAACAGTATTCCCCGACAGATGGAAACTAACACGTGTCGTGCCGTAGACTAGGTCAGGCGTAAGAGTATAGGCCAGTAGCTAAGGTGTTTGAGTCTGTGATTCAGAAATGTATATTAATGCAAGTGAGCCCGCATCTCACAGAAGCTCAGCACGGAGTTCGACCATCTAGAAGTACCACCAGTAACCTTATGTGTCACAATGCCGATTTAGTTCCAGCGGTTGATGTTGGAGTGCAAGTGGATGTAGATTATTTTGACTTCCGGAAAGCATTCGACTTAGTAGGTAATGACGTGTTGTTAAAAAAGTTAGCTGCTATTGGCTTCACTCCACATCTCCTGAGTTTCTTCAGCTTTACTTAGATATCAGAAGTGACGATGACTGCTACAAATTGCTGATATTAATAGGATAGTGTCTTGGAGTAAGAAGAATCATCTGCAGTTTAACACCTCAAAGTGTGTTGCTATTACATTCTCTCACGCGCATGCTCCAGTACTACACAACTACAGTATAGAGGGAGACCCACTGACACGGATTACAGAGGTCCGAGATCTAGGGGTTCAATTCGACATGCGGCTGACGTTTCATGATCATAAAGTCAGAAGAAAATTTGGCAATAATTACACTATATAATACATTAGTTAGAAGTCAGTTGGAATGCAATGTAGTCATCTGGAGCCCACATGAAATTAAATATAATCTCATGTTGGAGCGCGTTCAAAACATATGGGTACAACATATACAGGTATGGGTACAATGAGTTGAGTCTTAAGGAGGGGGCTCGCAGTGGCCGTGTTTTTTTTTTTTTTTTTTTTTTTTTACGTGCGCAAAATCCCCACGGATACCTCCCCTCCGGAGCCGGTGGAGGAGGTTATGTCGGACTCGAACCGACTAAAACGCACGCCGCCTGTGGGTCGCTTCGGTTGCCGAAGGTGAGGTTGACAGGCATATCCCTCGCACCCCGGCCGACCCAGGGCCATCTCTCACGATCTGGCCCTCTTCTCGGGTGTGGGGACCACAGAGTCCCCAACTCGTCCCCGGAAACGGGGAGGCGCGCCACGCGCGCCGCCGCCGCGGCCTGCTTCTGCAAGGGTGACAGGCGGCTTCACCTGTCACCCCCAGGCCGGCGCTCATGGGGGGCGGAGGTCGTTCATCGACCTCCGACGCCCGAGTTGCCTTCGTGCGCGGGCAGCTTGTCTAGCGATCCTTCGTCGCTCCCGCTGCCGCTCCCGCCCCGCCTCCTCCTTCACGAGCATTACTTGCTCGCAGAAGGAGGCGCCGGCCGCCCACGCATCCGCGCAGCGAACCATCGCCGCGAGCAAGGTGGAGAGCGTGAGAACCCTCACTCCCAGGGCCGCCACAAGCTCCCGCCTCGGCGTCTCCCACGCCGGACACTCGGTGAGCGTGTGCGGACCTGAGTCCTCGCTCGCGTCGCAGTGATGGCACTCGGACGTTGGCTCTTTCTGCATCCGACGCAGATACTTTCCGAAGCATCCGTGCTCGGTGATCATCTGCGTCAGACGGTACGAGAGGCTGCCGTGTGGCCTCTCTAGCCACTCCCCCATGATGGGTCTTACCGCCGTTACTACGGCGTGCCCTGCGCTTGGTTGCCCAAGTCGTCTCTCCCATTCTGCCACCATTTCCCTGTGGAGCCGGGATCTCACGGCCCGAATTTCTTCGGGCTCGGGATCGTGACCCCGCTCCCGCGCCGCCCTTCGGAACCTGTATAGCGCCGAAAGGCATCTCGCTTCCAGGATCCATGGTGGCGATCCGGCGAGGAGACTCGCCGCGTTGAATGATATCGTGCGGTACCCCCTTATGATGCGGCACGCCAACTTCCGCTGCGGACGCTGCAGCAGAAGCATGTGCCGATCACTCAGGGTGTCCGCCCACACGGGACACCCGTACAGGGCCATGGACCGCACGACACCCGCGTAGAGTCTCCTGCAGGAGTCATCCGGGCCCCTCAGGTTGGGCAGTAGCCGCGCCAGAGCGTTGGCTGTGCCCGCCAATTTGGGGCCCAGACTTCGGAAGTGCTTCCCGAAGTCCCACCGGCCGTCGAGCACGAGCCCCAGATATTTCATCTGGGGCTTGATGCCGATGAGAGTGCCTCCCACTGTGAGACTGGAACCAGGTGGTGGCGTGCGCCGAGGTCCATGAAAGAACATGGCCTCGGATTTATGCAAAGCCACCTCAAGGCCCAGCCGCCGGATCCGTTCCACGACTTGAGCAACCGCGGTCGTGGCCCTCAGGATCGCTTCGCGGTGTGTAGCTCCGCTCGCCGTCACTAGCGTGTCGTCCGCATAGCACGTGACGGCGGCGCCGTCCGCAAGCTCACCGCGAAGCACCCAGTCGTATCCAATGTTCCACAGTAGCGGCCCGAGAACCGATCCCTGTGGAACACCGCACGACATCTCACGCCGACCGACGCCGGTCGCACTTGGGTAGATGACGGCTCTCTCCGTCAGGTACGCCCCGACTATGCGGCGGAGGTAGAGAGGCACACCGTGGTACACGAGTGCCTCCCTGATGCAACTCCAGGGCAAGGTGTTGAACGCGTTGGAGATGTCCAAGGACACCGCCAACGTCACCTCACCCCGGGCAACTGCCTCCTCCGCCAAAGTCCTCACGCGCATGATGGCATCCACGGTGGACCGCCACCGGCGGAAGCCATATTGGGCATCCGCCAGGTCCGGCCCCCTACCAGAGAGGTGCTCGACGAGGCGCTTCGCAATAACTCTTTCAAAGAGCTTGCCCACCTCGTCGAGCAACACAATGGGCCGGTAGCCGGACGGTTCGTCCGCCGGGCGACCCTCCTTTCGGATGAGGACCAGTTTCCCCGTCTTCCACATCTTCGGAAACTGGCCCCGCTCCAAGCATGCGCTGAGGAACCCTCTCAGCCGGGGTTCGAGACCGTCTTCTCCCAGAGCTAGGACCCACGCGCGGCCTGGAATGCCGTCGGGTCCCGGGGCGGTGCTCTTCTTGGCTCTAAGCCTTCGCACCGCCAGCTCCAGTTCTACCCAAGTGACCTCGGGGACTTCGTCGTCAACTACCACACTGGGCGCCACAGGCGACCGAGGTGGCGGAGTCATCTGCGGCGGAACGTGTTCCGCTCGCGCCGGGAACAGGGACTCGACCACTCCACCGAGCAGAGCTGGCTGGAGAACCCGGGTCAACGGCGGGGCCCGGGGGCGCAGCTTTCCTCTTACCATAAGGTAAGGCCGCCCCCATGGGTCCCGCTCCAGCGTCTCCATTAGCTCCTTGTAAGCCGCGGCTTTCGCCCGCTTAATCTCCGCTCGGAGGGCATCTCTGGCCTCCCTGTATCCCACATGAAGCTCCGCCACTCGGGGCTCCGTATCTGCGGTTCGGCTACGCCTCCTACGGAGTCTGGTCCACCGGCGGTGCGCGATCACGCAGGCTTGCCGTAGCCTCGCGATCTCCGCAGACCACCAGTAGACCCGACGCCTCGGACTATAGGGTGGTGCCCTAGGCATACCCGCATCGCAGACACGAGTCATGGCCTCCCGGAACCACACCGCCTCATCGTCGATATCGACAGGCCTGTCCGGCGCAATGGCCCAGGCCTGTACGATGGCGGCCTCTAGGAGGACCTCCCGATTCAGTCTCCCAAGCACCCAGCGTGGCTCGCGTGGGGCCGGTATGACCGGCGCATCACCCGCGGGGGGGGAGACATCAAACCGAACGTATCGGTGATCCGCCAGTGTCTCCACCCCCACAACAACACGCCAGTCCCGCACACGGTGCGACAGCGAAGCGCCTGCGAACGATAGGTCGATAATCGAACTGCGCTCCGCGGTCACGAACGTGGCTTCGGCCCCGCGATTCTGGAGAACTAGACCGTGATTAGCGGCCCAGCTCTCCAGAGCCCTACCTCGTGGGTTCGTGTGCCGGGACCCCCAGGTCACTGACCAGGCGTTGAAGTCCCCGAGCACAAGAACCGGATGAGGGTGGCAGGCGTTGACAACGTCGGTCAGTCGCTCCAGCGACTGCCGGTACTCCCCTATGCGTCGGTGTAGGCTCGGCGTGAGATAGACGGCCACGACCGCAATCTCCCCCACACGCGCCGCTACGATGCCATGCTCCCTTGCCACGACAACAGGGGGGGGGGGCACCCATAGCGGCGTTGTAAACCAGTGCCGCCGACCCGTCCAGGTCGACCACCCAGGCAGGCCCAAGGGGCCGGTGAGTGTACGGATCGGCGACAGCGGCGACGTGTATGGACCACTGTGCCATGCTCTGGAGCAGAAGACCCTGAGCATCGGCACCGTGGCCCACGTTCGCCTGCAGGATGCGGAGCTGGGGATCCATTATGGAACCATCTCCGCATCCCGCCGCGAACTTTGGGTGGAGCCCCCGCCTTGCGGCTTAGGCTCCCCCCCGGTGCAGGCCTTGCAGCCAACCCTATGATCGGCCGGTTTGCCCCCCGCTGCACACCTGAAACAGTGCAGCGGAGCTTCGCATCCACCGGCCGTATGGCCGGGTTGGCCACAGCGGAAGCAGCGGTCACCGACCGTCACCGCCGCCGTGCACTGCACCCCCACGTGGCCGACCGACAGGCACCTAAAGCACCTGGTCGGTCGAGCCTGCAGGAGCCGGACCTGCACCCGCACCACGCCTCCAACGGCGAGGAACCCCCGGTCGGCAGCCTTTTTGGCTGCTGCGATGGGGCAGCCGACAACTGCCGCCCCCAGTCCACGGCGGCCGAAGCGGATTGCTCCGACCTTCACCGCCTCTAGGGGGCAGCCCCCGGCCTCCGCCACGGTGAGGCGGATTTGCTCCGCCGTGATGGAGTCGTCCAGGTCCGAAATGCGCATTTCTGCGCACTTGTTGGGCCTGGACACCCGGACGTCGGCTGCATCCAGCGTGTCCCGAAGCCTAGCCGCTAGGGCATCGGCCTGGGGACCGCTTGAAGCGCCGGGGATCTCCAGTAGCCGAGCACCCGTCCGAGTGGGTTTCACCCGGATGGGGCCCGGCATATCGAGAGCCCTCATGTCAACGCAGGCTCTGGCCTGCGTGACAATCTGGGCGTACTGCACGCCCCTCTCCGCCGCCTCCGCCGTCATCGTTAGCACGACGGCGGTTGAGCGGGGGACGCGCAGCCTCCCCGGCACTCCCCTCGCAGCAGCCTCAGCCTTCTTGGCATTTTTGGCTGCCTTCCTTTTCGCCTTGCGCCGTTTCTTGGAGGCTCCGGCCACCTCCCAACCTCCCTCCGGCGGGGAACCTGTGGAGGCAATCCCCACCGGGGTCCGGGCTGGCGCTGGGGCTGAGGCTAGGGCCGGGGACTTCTTCCCCTTGCCTTTCCCCTTCCCCTTGCCCTTGGCCCGGGCACCCTGGGAGCTCCCAGCCTCCACGTCGAGAGCGACAGTGGCTAGAGCGACCGGAACGGCAGGAGTGGCAGGCGCAGCGGACGGGCTGCGGGCCGACTCCTGCAGGGCCTCTGCGACCGCCGGACTGGTGAGACCTCTTCTCACCGCTCCGGCATACCCCGTAGGCGGCGCCAAGGGCGGGCGGCGGCTGGAGTCCATGACCGCCTCCATGAACCTCCGGGTGCGCTCCTCCTGCGTCACCTGCCACCTCCGCTGCTCAGCCAGCGCCGCCTCCTGCCGCTTTTCCATGGCGGCCATTGCCGCCATGCATGCCGCCAGTGGGTCCATGGGCCTAACCGGCTGCAGCACCGGCGACTCCAGCCGAGCGGGCTGCGCCAGTGACACCGGCCGCACCGGTGTCTCCGGCCGCACCGGTCGCACCGGCGGCCTTGACCGCACCGGTGTCTCCGGCATTACCGGTGCCTCCGGCCGCACCGGCGACCTTGACCGCACCGGTGACAGCTGCGGCGCCGGCGGCACCGGCCGCTCCGGCTGCACCGCTAGTCGCCGCCGCGCCGACCGCGTCACGCGCTCCGCGGGCAGCCCGGCGACGACCTGACGGAGGTTCGCCATTTCGGCCGCCATCCTCTCCATCTCTTTCCGGTGCTCAGCCGCCGTTCGCTCTACGCTGTTGAGGAGCTCAACTTGCCTCCTGCCAAGTTGAGCTCGCTCGTTCCGGGACTCGGCCAGCTCCGCCTTGAGCAGCTCAAACTGCTCAACGAGGCGCGTCGCAGCCAGCCGGACCCGGTCCTCCTCCGGCGTTAGAGCTCCAGAGCGGGCCCCGGCCAGTCTCTCCAGGGCCTCCATCACGTCCCTGGACGTGGAGCCGTCGGTACGAAGCGCGGGCGCCGCCGAGACGGAGGGACTCGGCGGCGCTCTCACATCTTCCCCGGCTGAGGCCCGTGAGGGGGCGGCTTTGGTGCCCCCACCCTGCAGCTTTCGGCGGCTAACCGCAACCTGCTTGGGTGGGGGGGGACGCATCATCTCATCCCCACCAGAACTACTTGAAGACGAGTCGGTCAGAGTCAGGTCGAGATCCGACTCGGTCTTATCTGGGGGGATGATTTTTTTACGGCGGTTGCGCTTCCGCCGTGCAGATTTTCGGGTCTGCAGACCCACCGGGCTGTTTGCCCTGCTCCTCTCAGTGGCGGTGTCGAACTCTTCCGACACCGTCCCTGCTTGGGACGCGACCTCCGCGTCTTGGTGCTGCGCGACCTCCGCGCAGACTGTTTCGCTTGGTGATGGTTTGGTTTTTTTGGTTAAGTTTTTAGTATCCATTTGAATCCCACGAGTGGAGACGATCTAAAATACACTTCCCGGGTGACGCTCATTCCGAGAAGCGGGGTAAATACTGTGGATTTCCCCAGGTTTCCACAGGTTTTAATCGACTTCGCTGTCGGGTTTTTCAGACTTTTCCTTGTCGCGGGCCGGCCAATTAAGGCAAGCCCCGCGGCCTTCCGGATACCGGCTTCCCAAGTGTGGCTAGCACTCAGGTCGTTGTCGATATCCTGAAGGTTACGCGACGCAGGAGAGCAGCCAACTCTCCCAACACCGACGGTGGCACGAATGCCTGCCAGCCCCTGCGCGAGCAGTAGGCCGGCCCGTCCCTGGATCCCATGGATCCTTGTGTCGCCCCCATGTCCCCTCTGAAAGCAGAGGGATACCGGGAGCGACAGGCTAGCCCTAAAAAGGGCTGTTTGGGATGGAAGGGATTCTACGAATCCCTTCCCGCGAGCCTTGCAGGTCCGCCATACTACGACCCCCTCAGGGTCAGCTAGCCCTAAAAAGGGCTTGTCGGGTTATTCGTCGACGGCTAGCAGAACTCCTTCTCCTTGGAGTCAGAGTCTACTAACCGTCGTCCAGGGTGCACCAGCCTCCCCGCTTCCGTTCCCCAGGACCGCGGTCCAGAGGGAAAAGAAACAGGTAAGCCAACGTGGAGGTTACCCAACCCGCACCCCGCAGTGGCCGTGTTTAACGTTTTGCGTGGAAAGGTCTAAAATGCGGCCATATGGGTATGTGGGAAGGCGCCGGAGGCCACTTAAGGAGGCGCCGCTGACCCGAGCCCTTCGGACGCTTAACGCAGTCTCGCTTAATGTTGACCTATTTACTTGTTCTCTGAGTGAATTCACAGTACACATATATATAGATATTATTGTAGTCATATCAGTGTATGCTTAGATTGCCTACTCTGTTGTGTTAGGGTGTAACCTGTAAAGATGGATGTAGAAGAGATAATAAATATATAAATAAAAAATAATTCTGAGCAGAACTTTGGCTCGCAGGTGACAGCCTTAGATGGAACCAGGAAACACGCTAATAAAATAATGAGTATAGTATTTAACAGTCTTGTCTGTTAAGAAAAGGGATATTATGCTACAGGTATATTGTAACTTGTAACCTTTGTAGTACTTTGTGACAATAATTAATAGAATTAGACATAATATATGTACATGAATTCAATGCAGTTCACATTGTTACAGATATCACTGGATGTTTAACGCTACAGCGTATAACCATGCGTACGGCGATACAGGACTGTTCTGTGTACATGCAGCGTCACCGCCTGCTCGCATTTATGATACGACGTTGGTGATTGCACGGGAACTTGGTAATATGATTGGAAAAGTTGGAGAAATGGAACTCAGGGTATGTAAAAGACAATTAATTTGGCTGGCCTCATACAACCCGAATGTCTCTAAATCCATAATGCGTATTCAGGATTGGATATTAGGAAAATATTCTTATCCGGAATTCAGAAGGCTCATCTGTATCATACTTTCAAAATCGAATTGAAAATTATAATCTGTTTTATTCAGAATGAGCATGGAACATAATCACTTTGTATTGAATTCCGGGCGTTCTGAATTTATTATATGAATTCAGAGACATTCTGGATGTGTGAGGTCATTCTTATCCTGTATAATTAAAAAATTATATAACTTATACAATTTCATAACGTTTTCAGAGAGCTAAGACTCAATTACAGTCAATGTTATTGATGAATTTAGAAGCAAGACCTGTAGTATTCGAAGATGTCGGACGACAAGTGCTTGCAACCGGCAAGAGAAAGCCACCTTCATTCTTTATTAATGAAATAGGTTAGTGACTTTCTGTTTTTATTTACTCAATTAGACTATTTCTAGGATTCTGATTGACTATTATTATTGGACTATACAATGGTTGTTCTTACGCCGACGATATTTGTACTCTTTTTAAATAATTTAATTATATACATGATGTTTTGCGTACCCCGCCCCTGGCATGGAAGAGGAGAGTGCTAGATCTCTCCCGTTCCTTTTCCCTTCCAGCTTCGACGGATGTTAAAATACGTCGCCGCTCTATCCAAAATAGACATTCGTATTGTGTGTGTTAAGTGGTGTCCTCTGGACAGCCCCACCTTCCTGCTTTTAAAAGCCTTAATATTATGATTTTCAAATTATTTTTATAATATTTACTTTACAGAAAAAATCACAGCTGACGACATCACCCGCGTTGCAAGACGTTTGCTGAGCACGCGGCCTTCAGTGGCTGCTCGCGGGAAACTTGCCCACCTTCCTTCTTTCGAAGAGATACAATCGAATATGGCACCTAAAAATGACGCGTCTCACGGCCGACGAATAAACCTGTTCCGTGCTTGATGCATCTGAATTAATGTTATGTAAACTTAGTTTTAATTTGTTATAATAAAACTATTCATTTATTTAATTATATATTGTAATTGTTTTTTAATAATCTATGTGATAGTATTAGATTATATTTATATATCCAGATTCCTAGTCAGCGCGCTGTAGATAGGGAGTCTATTGACAAGCCAAATCAGATCTTAACGCTGTATAAGCTTCGTCTATGTTGATATGTATGTCTTTCGAACTAGATTTTGGTGGACGTACTTCAGGCTGTACTTCCAATACTTGTATACAAAGCATGACGTCACATACATAGTACTGTTGTCAAAGAATTTACTATTGATGATTAAAAATGAATAAAACCGGGCCTATTTTTTTACCACTTTTATTTACTGAACTCGGTTAAACAACTTATTATAAGTATAGAAAATTACCCAATTGCTTCCAAAATTGAAGTGACCAGCCAGTGGATTTCATTCGATCGATACTGGCGTGTGGGGCACTCTAGTATCAATAACAATTTGCATTATTCTATGAGCTTAAGCCTAGGCAGTGAGGTCCAAAAAACTTGGGCCCTCAGACATTTTGGCAAAATTCAACATTTTCTTTTTATCTATGACCAACAGAAATATGGGAATATCATAAAATATTTAAAAAATTAAAGAGCTCTTTTTACCCGACTAGGTACGTCGAAGCAAAAGAAAAGTTATGATTTTGAAAGGCTATGTATGTATATATCCTTTATTGCCCGTGGTTCATCCGCATTGTCCACTTAGGTGGACTACAGGCAATATTTTAATTAAAAAAGTTAGTAATTATTATTTCCCGTGGTACACCCAGGTGAACCACGGGTAATTATTATTTCCCGTGGTTCACCTGGGTGTACCATGGGCGTAGAACACTCCCACGTAGATGTAGGTTCATCTGTTCAACTGGAGAAATGAGATCATTAGAAGCGTATTAGTCGTGCGCTGGTTATAGGCTATATGAGGTATTACTGAATCTAATGTAGCGCCCTCTAGCGGTCATAAAGTACTGCGTAAAAAAATCAATTTAAGATAAATATGTCGTGTTTGGTATCAACTCAAAGGGCTTAAGTAGCACATTTCAAATATGTATAAATTAAAACTATTGCTTACCCCAAAATAATATAAATAAAAAATAAATTAAAAACTAAAACCAGACTATGAAAAAAAAAGTTTAGAACTAAAACCTGACTACCTACTGAAAAACTAATACCTAAACAAGAAAATATCAAGGATAGCCGTGGTCGTATGACACTTTTCTCTAGAATGTACCTATGGTTTTGTTAGACTTAAGTATATATATTTAATACTTTTACAGTAGTCGGGTTTTAGTTCAAAACTTTTTTTTCATAGTCTGGTTTTAGTTTTTAACTTATTTTTTTTAAATAAAAATTATTAACTTTGAGTTGGTACTTTATGATTTATAGGTTCTATAACATTTTATGCAAACGTCTTGACTCTGCGTACATGCATGCATGAATTTTATGACGTTCTATAACTTCTTAACACCATAGAACCCATGTTCAGACATAATGTCTATATTCGTAACTAAAAATGGGTTATCTGGTTTAAGAATGATGCTAATAGCGTGGCTATGGCATTGGCATTATTTACAGTTTTGGGTCCTTTAAACTGGGCATCAAAACTCATATGAGTCGCCTTTAAGGTTTGAGAGACTTGACTCTGAGTCCGACTTTGAGAGTTAGACATTGAATCCAAGACTCAAAATGTTTGTCTCGCGCTACCGACCCTGTAAGAACCTTATGCCCTTCTGAAGAACCTTCTAGTCGCTTGGGAAAACCACGACCGCAGGGAGTTCATTCCACAGCTTAAGCGTGCAGGATGAAGTTCCTATCATACCTAACTGTGCGTACTGTTAAGTCGCAATGTGTGGGGGTGGATTCCCTGCTTGTGGCGAGAGGTGCGATGATAGAATGTACCCGTGGGCATCATGTCGAACAATTCGTCTGAACACACCATTGTACGGTTATATTCACAATTGACCCATCAAGGACCTTTAGTGGTACTTCTTACAGTCGTCTTGTAGATTTGTGATGAATTCAGTCTGAGAATTTGGCTAATCATAACCCACAATATGATTAGCCATTCAATTGGCTACCACTATGTTCATACATACCATGAACATTAGACGATGACGCACCAGGGCAGCAACGATAATAGATCGAGTATCTACTTGTATATGGTACCCTCAACTTTATACATTTGATTGCATGCCATAGACACACCTTTGATTACAAATATGTAATCAAAGGCATATATATAGTCAAAGAGACACACCTACTATAATATATAGTAGGTGTGTCTCTTTGATTATATATAATCAAAGAGTTGAGCCAGACCGGTGTAGTAGTTGGCACTCGGCAAGATAGAAACCACCTCGGTGGTGGTAAAGGAGTGTAAGAGACTTGTATAGAAGTGGTTACAGCACACTGCCTACTAAATAGGCACCTGACACTAATAGTAGTCTACTGATCCCAAATGCATGGAAGCCAAGGAAACCAGCCTCCACCGAATGCCCCATGTACTCGCTCTAAAGGTTCAGCTGCTAAGGCGCGAGAGCGTAATATACAGACAGATAGTTACTTTCGCATGGATTATTTTCGATTGTGAAATAAGGATCAATCACAGGTCTGTGGTCCGATCGAATTGATCTTTGACCAGTTACAGCATTAAATGGATTTCTACATGAGAAGTCTATAGATAGGGGCTAGGTTAGAGGTCATCTGCTGACAGAGTGGCGTGGTGCAGGTCATCCATAAGCTTCCATCTTGACCTAATGAGTGACTCCAGCGGCAGGTGTACCAGTTTGCAGGTGAGGTGGGTTTGGCTCCAAAGGGCTTAGTGTGCCACACTTGTTTTCCTTTGTTGCTGTTTGAACCATATTCAAAACATAAATATATATGATATAGAACAATAATCAAAACACCCTTTACATTATTGTTGAATAACTCACAAAAAATAAAACAAAAAGCTTTTTGACTTTTGTTTATTGAGATGTCTTAAAATAAAAGTTTTAACGGTTGGATTTAGCAACACGCTCCAACTCATCCTTCTTCTTGATGGCATAAGAGTTTGATGAACCCTTCGCTGCGTTGATAAGCTCATCAGCTACACACTCAGCAATAGTCTTGATGTTACGGAATGCAGCCTCACGTGCGCCTGTGCACAATAACCAGATTGCCTGGTTCACACGACGCAGGGGTGAAACATCAACAGCTTGACGACGAACAGTACCAGCGCGACCAATCCTAGTGGAGTCTTCACGGGGGCCAGAGTTGATGATAGCCGTTACAAGAACCTGCAGAGGGTTCTCACCGGTGAGTAAATGAATAATTTCGAAGGCGTGTTTCACGATCCTTACGGCCATCAGTTTCTTGCCATTGTTGCGGCCGTGCATCATAAGAGAGTTGGTCAAACGCTCAACGATGGGGCACTGAGCTTTACGGAAACGTTTGTGCGCATACCTGCCAGCAGAGTGTGGTAAATACTTGGCGTACTTCTCTTTCACGGAGATGTAATCCTGCAGGGACATGTCAGACACTTGAACATCATAACAACTCCATCTGCCGAAGAGTTTAATTTCGGGGATATCTGCCGCTTGCGGCAGTGGCATGCTGTCAACAGCCATGCTGCCTGCCTCCACGGCTTCATCGTTCCAGTTTTCTTCAGCCATTATTTATACCTACAAAGAATGATTATTCCGTTACAATGGTCACACAGCACAATTTACAAGACAAAAGATAAACAATTCTGAAATAATTCCATACTTATTCAAGAAATAAAGCGATTCTAACCTTGTGTTGTCAAAAGAACACGCGAAAAAGGAAGTTCCGAAAACTCTGGAGGTTGGCATTAGTCATATGGGGTTGCCATTATAAAAAAAGTCTTCAAAGTCTATGGTTCCTTCTCCATGAAAGTTTTAAAGATTTTACATTAAATATTTCCGACGTATGAAATAGTATGTCAGACAAGTAATTAAAATGAAATAATTTATAAAAACACAATAGACTAATCGATCATAGTACCTATCCAGTTACTAACACTTTTTTTTTTTTACAAATTTGAATAGGCGGTTTTATATGCCGTGAACAACAACAAGTCCAATGACACGACACGATTTATCTTCACGGGGTGGTGGTATATTAACGTTGACATGCATAAAATCCATGAAATACGTTGTTATAATTTCGCGGTTCAATGCGGTCGTAAACATGTGACAGTTACACACATCAACAAAGTCTAGGGAACAAGGACATTTCTAGTTTTTATTTAAAAACCCTTTCTTGTAATAGTGAGTGTTTTATATCAATAGAAGGGTATTTTTATACCGTTTTTAATTTTAATTTTAATAAAAACATTTTCATACCAATTTTTTTTTTTTAAGAAAGAATTGCATAGTGCCAATATTGAGTATTACAACCTTCTATGATTAGGCACAAAAATAACGAGGTAGGTAGTAAGAAATACAGTAATTAACCGTACTTTAAACGTTTTTAATAATCTGTAGGACCTCCTAAAGCATTAGCAACAGCTCGACAACGGCGTGGCATACTTAGTATGAGATTGTCAATCATAGTCTGTGGAATATGGCTCCATACACTGCGAAGGTGTAAAAAAAGTTGTTCTTCAGTGTTCAGATTTTCCAAAGAATCACTGAAAGCTCTTCTGCCAAGCAAATCCCAGGCATGCTCTATGGGATTGAGGTCGGCAGACTGGGCAGGCCATTCCAACGTCGTCATATTGTGCTCGCTTAACGCATTGACCACTACCCTCGCGGTGTGTGACCGTGCATTATCTTGCATGAACATAAAATCTTGACCGAACTGCTGTCGATGAGGGATTACCATGGGGTGTATAACCTCGTGAATGTATTGGTTTGCATTCAAATTGCCCCGTATCCAAACGAGGTCGGTCCTTCCACCAAGGCGAATTCCAGCCCATACCATGATTGTTCCACCTTGGTAAGGATGAACTTCTTGCGGATTCTGGAGACGACTCCGACGTCCAGGAACTTGCCATATACGTACTCTTCTCGAATCAGGATGAAAACCGAAGCGAGATTCGTCGGAAAACAGAACCCGTGCCCATTGATGGTCGGTCCACTGTAAATGTGCATTAGCCCACAATAAGCGACGACCTCGATTTCCACGTCGAAGAGCTGGAACCCTAAGCGGTCTGCGAGCATAAAGATTGGCTTCGTGTAGTCTTCTTCTGACAGTTTGATCGCTAATAACCACTTGATGCTGAGACTGGAGGCCTGCGACCAACTTACGAGCAGTAATCGTGGGTTGCCGCCTTGCGAAATTTTGCAAGAAACGATCTTGTCGCGGGGTAGTAACCCTATTTCATCCCGTGTGACGTTCGGCAACATCCCCTGTAGACCTGTAGCGTGCCCATAATCTGCAAATTACGCTTGGTTGGGTGTTGACAGCATCCGCTACGTCGCGTTGAGTTCGTCCAGCTTGCAGCATACCAACAGCCCTTAACATCTCTTCGCGACTTAAATGACGACGTGACATGATGACTACAGTCACAAAAATGCACAAACCATACGTAAAAGACGTATTATTGATAATAAACGTTATATACAATTAAAAAAAATAATTTTTATTTTGCCTCAGAGAAACTGCACAATCAAACACTTTTAAAAGTTTTCCCTCCATATTCGAAAATCATTACTTATTTAAATTTATTTTTAAATTTCGAACAACTCTGTAATCTACTTTATTCTATTTTTATTTATTTGCTGCCAGTTATTTGCAAAACAAGACTTACACGAAAAAAAAAATTGGGGTCATCTTGTTCCCTAGACTTTGTTGAGGTGTTTATAATGTCCTGCACATATCTTATAAAAAGAAGACGATGCTGCACTTAGTTTAAATGTTAAAAAAAAAGTTAAAAGTTTTAACTATTAAACAAATATATACATATATTATTATCTATATATTTCTTTGGGTTGTCAGTGTTGTTATCTTGTCACCAGACGTCACGACTTGTCAAAATACTCAAAATTGACAAAATAGGTAGTAAAAAAAGTACTGAAGTGAAATTACCAGCACTACTTTGATGTAGCAATTGTTGAATAATACAAACAAAAATACGAAACATTTCTTTACAAATAATAGGTTGAAATGATACACAGTTTATTCATTATAAATCCGTCTGGGTGAGTATTTGGTGATAACATATTGAGTCCAACTACTAGTTCTACGACTACTACTATACATTATATCCTCATATTAATATTGATACACGTAAATATGTTACTAGAATCTTTTGAAATTGAAATGTACTAGCTTAACATTATCACGAGTCATGTTTATTATATATATTGAGATGCATTCAACCACTTTTAAATAAATTTCATATGTGATTTAATTGTTAGTAAAATATTTCATAAATTATATTTATCAATAGAAATCCCTATAAGATTTTCCGGTCTTCATATCAAAATCTTTAATTTACCTATACTTATAAATATACTCACCTTATATTAATGAAGAGGTTGGCAAAGGGAACCCAACCCCTGGATTTTAAAAATTGATCCACCGCTTAGTACACCTACCATTACCATCAGTCAAGTATAAATATATATATGTTATATTAAACCACAGTGAAAAATACACACTGTTTGAGTTGGTGTTATCAATTTCACCAATGACCTAAAAAGGCAAATCTTGAAAAGCTTACTTGGCAAAGCATGTAATTTTCACCAGTTTTCATTTTTTAAAAAAGGATACTTATGTGTAATGTAATTACAAAACTTTTGTTTCTTCTTAGGGATGTATTTCTTGAGAAGCATTGGAGGAGTGTTATACCAAGATCGGTATGTGACTACTACTTGGAAGCCCAGCGTGCATCTCCAAATGTATGTGAAAATTTTAACATCATTTAAAAGTTATTTCCATTGATATTTAAACTATAATGATTACTATTTCTATTCCAATTATTGTGATACTTATCATGTGTTGTTTTAAGGGTCTGATATTTTAGCTCTGTTGCTCATTGTTAACGGCTACCAAGCATCACTGAGCGCTCTGCAAGGAGGTGTTCAGTTTATTAATGATATTATTATAAGTACTTACTCACAAGAAAGAAGATGATATGTGGAATTGATTCACTTTTCACTAATGTAATAGAGTGAATAAACATCTCGTTACTTTTGACCTACTTATTTTATATTTTAAATTTACAAAGTTTGTCCTAAATGGTAAATAGTAATAGGCTATTTGACAAGGTCTTCCAATTTTTTCCAATCCTGTTTTATATGTTAGTTTGTTATCATAAAATATGATTTGCAAAATAAGATATTGCCTAACTAATCTCCAACTATGACTTTCCATTATTTTTAATTCCCATAGTAAGTAAAAATATAAACAAACAAATTCAGTCCCAAATTATAACTTTTTAGGTAACTCATTAAATTACATATTACTTTTATTAAGAACTATATATGTGTAAACGCAAAGTAAACCGAGATAAATGCGAAATTCTCTTGCACCTCATACATTTGCACTACTCGCGAC
The DNA here is from genome assembly GCA_963662185.1 of Eilema griseolum. Taxonomy (NCBI): domain Eukaryota; kingdom Metazoa; phylum Arthropoda; class Insecta; order Lepidoptera; family Erebidae; genus Eilema; species Eilema griseolum. The sequence continues at coordinate 13,082,564 of OY759232.1, read as the reverse complement.
TGGCATGTGACGTCTCTCGCAAGTACGATTTTGTATGGAGTGTTTTCGGGCGGAGCGAGAAATTGAATTTTCAATATCAAATATCTTTCAAACTATTTGTCATAAGAATATTTTACTTTAACAGTTCTTTATATTATAATAGAGTGGTCATTTTTCAATAATTAAAAGAAATTGTCAAATAGGCTATTCCCGCTCTAAACACTCATGGCATTTGCAATAGTGCCAAAATATTGGCAACACAACATATTGTTATGGTAAATTGACCAATAAGTCTAATAACAAAGTTATTTTTATTGGATGTATATTTAATAATCATTTTTGTAACATATATTTATCACACTTTTCAGGATGTCCCTCCGGTGCTGGCAGCTCCTCATCATTATCTGATATCTATACAGAGTGGGGGAGTTGCCTTGGTCGCAGTTTGTATGCAGGAAGTTGCTCCTTTATTTGTTATTGAGTTCCTGCATCGAGTTGTTGCTACATTCCAGGTAAAAATTGAATAATCAAATTTAGACTTAATTCATCTTGGAACTATTTAAGTGTGTTTAGGTCCTACTTTACGTTTGTTATAAATACAGTTTTTATATTTTTATTAGTTATCATTTTATATTTATTTGTGTTTATGTTATTAAGTTTTCAGTCTTGTTATATATTTAATCTCACATGCCAGCAATGGTACTAATGTTTAACAATATTCTTTTGTGGTCCAATAAATAAATGGTTGGATTTGATTTTGACTGTTTCACATATAATACATTCATCCATGTTTGTGATCAAAATATCTTCATTATATCACTGATCATAATCTTCTTTTAATGATAATATTTAGTATATATTACAAAAAAAATTCCGATAATAACTTTAATTTACTTTTTCAGGACTATTTTTCAGACTGCACAGAAACAATAATTAAGGAAAACTATGTAGTTGTTTATGAGGTATAATATTATTTTAAATAATATATACATATTATACTATATCCACATGACACTGTTTTTTGCTTTTAGTAATTAATATATTTTGTTTACAGTTATTAGATGAAATGCTCGACAATGGCTTCCCTCTGGCCACTGAAAGCAATATTCTAAAGGAATTGATTAAACCACCTAATATTTTAAGAACTATTGCTAATACTGTTACTGGAAAATCAAAGTAAGTTACATAACTAAAATATTTATCTGTAGTTGCAAAGTTTCAGTAGTATATCAGTATCAGAATAAACGGGATATTTACCATGTTTCACTATTTTGACTATCCCGTTTATTCTGATACTGATGTCAGTGACCATGATAGTTTAAATACCTATATTTCAGTAGTATACCTCGGCACATACATCTTGGACCTGAAATGTGCTCAAAATGTGCTCTATATGCGCAGTGCACGTTTCTTGGATGTCTTTTGAGGAGAGTATGGGGTGCTATAGCGGTGGACGAGCTCAATTTCACCAAGCATAGATTATTACAAAACAATCTGAGCTGGCGCGCGCAGATTGTTTAGCCCCGTTTGTCTCGCGACTTAGTACTAACTGTATTTTATGAATTTAAATTGGAAAAGATCGGTATTCAAGAAGGGACTTGAACTAGTGTTCAATCTTAATCTAGGGGAAACACTGCTAACTGACCCCAGGACGTTTCTTGGATACCTGAAATTCATATACTGAGAAGGCGTAAGGCATAATCAAAGCTGTGTCCACACCTTATCCGTATCACGTCAGTTTCACGCTATTTTTTTTAGCTTAATGCCTATTCTGTATATTTCACGCCTTGGATTGTCCAAGGCGTGAAATATACAGAATAGGCATTGGCATGGTTGGGGCCTGACTTTATCCGATTTAAATTTATAGGAATATAAGCCTACAAATTGCTTGAAAATTAATTTACTATGTAATTTATTTACAGTGTTTCTTCAATACTGCCGTCTGGCCAGTTGTCCAACGTGCCGTGGCGCCGGTCCGGCGTCAAGTACGCGAACAATGAAGCCTACTTCGACGCGGTCGAGGAAGTAGATGCTATTATTGATAAGAGTGGTGCTACTGTGTCTGCTGAAATACAGGGATATGTAAGTTTTTAATCCTAAATGCAACATTTATAATAAGAATTCTCATCAGTTGTTCGACATATTTAAATTTACACGGAACTAATTGAAAACATGGTAAATTATAATCACATTCAAAGTCCTATCTGGTGCCTACCAAGAGCACCAAGGCTTCGGTAACCTCAGCTGTAAGTCCATACACCAGCATATTGTTGGATGAAGCTCTGGCGCAGGCGTTTTCTCTAGAGATTGAGTGGTCGCACAGCAGTCACTACTATGAAATTAAAATAAACCAAATTTTGGGAGAGCAGGTCTTTAGTTGGTCACACCCTAATTAGATTTTACTTAGCTATTTAAAATAATTGAAAGTAGATTAAGAATTTTATAATTAATTCTAGCCGCGTGGTTCCTGGCAGAGTAGCATTTGTACTACCTCATTTCTTCCCATGCGGTATCGTACAAGGCGACTAAGGGATAGGGCTGTTTAACATCAAACAGATATATACAGCCCAGACTCAGTCTCAGATGCATGGCTTGAGTCAACAATAGTGCCTGGAAGACGGCAATATGCTCACGTCCTATTACGTGGGACCGAATTCGACCATTGGTTAAATGAGGGTGCTAATTCACCACTGCCTAACCCTCCAGGGATAAAGGCGTGATTATATGTATGTATGTTTATAATTAAATCTACAAGTAGTTTTTATTGTTGCAGATTGACTGTTGTATAAAATTAAGTGGAATGCCAGATCTGACATTAACATTTGTTAATCCCCGTCTGTTCGACGATGTTTCATTCCATCCGTGCGTAAGATTTAAGAGATGGGAGGTAAGTATTATTTAGTTACTAGCTGTTGCCCGTGGCTCCACCCGAGTGGGTGGCGTCCGAAAAAGCCTATGTCCTTTCTCAAGGTTTAATCTATCTCTGTACGAAATTTTATAAAAATTTGGTTCAGGCGTGAAAGCATAACAGACACACATAGTTACTTTCGCATTTATAAGATTAGTGCATAATAAAACCAAAAAAGGAAATTAATATAAAAAGATTTACTGGCAAAATAAGTATGTAAGTTTGCAACTTAATAAATAATAATAAATAATAAATAAATATTCTACAACATTCTACACAACGCTATTTAGACCCATGGTAAGCATAGTTTAACTAGCTTGTGATAACACATCTATCCTGTTATACCTGGAATCTAGAATACGGATAAACATACTTAAATACTTTTTTTTTTGTAAATACATACATATTATACATAGAAACACCCAGACCAATGCAAATACCCATATTCATGCATACAAATATTTGCACTGAGCGGGGATCGAACCCGCGCCTCCTGCGTAGCAGTCGTAGTCACTACCGCCACGCCACAGAGGCGTTCTAGTAAAATTATTCCTGTGGAATTTGTCCGATTTGAAATCAGGTATCTGAATACCTACGTTTTGTTTCAGTCTGAACGAATACTCTCATTTATTCCCCCTGATGGCAACTTCCGCCTGATGTCTTACCATATTGGCTCACAAAGTGTAGTGGCGATCCCGATATACGTGCGACATAACCTGACCCTGCGGCCTAACGGTGACCAGGGACGGCTGGACCTCACAGTTGGACCTAAGCAGACTATGGGAAGAGTTTTAGAAAGTAAGTTCATCTAACCAAGGGAAGTCATATACAATATACCTAGTAATATATGTACGAGCGCTGTCGTGTTAAGAAACCTCACACGCACACACATGTCAGACTTACCCCTCGTTTACACCACAAAACAAGTTGTAAACTTGGTTGTAAAAAACTTGTTGAAGACTTGTAGAAGACTAATCAAGACTTGTTTTATACATGTATCTCAGATACTTTTTCGTACACATAGTATGTATAGACAACAAGTTGTAAACAAGTATAATACACATTTGCGTTCATACTGTAGCCTGTGACATATTGCAACTTGTCAAATACATTTTTTATTCTTAGGTGTTTTTTTTTATACCACTTAGGTGGCAGACAAGCACACGGCCCACCTGATGGAAAGTGGTTACCGTGGCCTATAGACGTTTGTAACACCAGAGGAGTCACAGTCGCGCTGCCAACCCTGTAAGTACAGAGTTTCTGTGCCGTCAGTGTAGAAGACAAAGCAGGACAAGCTTTTAGTCTTTCCACTGACAGCACAAATTCTCCAGTGAGCTCTGGCTACCCTACTCACCGCTGGGAACACAACACAAAGTTATTATAGCCATGGCATTCTGTAGGGCGGAGGTACTTCCCAAGTCGGACTGCTCAATTGGGCGGAAATACCGCCGTGTCCTACCTCCTAATATAGGTGTAAACGAGGGGTTATAATTGAGATTGCGTATGCGGCTAAGACCGTCCGCATACTTCTCCTATCCTAAAGTGTGTATGGGTACTCTATAATAATTACTTATTTTAAATGCTTATTGTTTTCAGATGTCGCATTAGAAATCTGCATGCCAAAGTGCGTGTTGAACTGCTCTCTCACCGCAAACCAAGGGAAATATTCCTACGATCCAGTTAGTAAAGTGCTGTTATGGGACATAGGTCGTATAGAGTTGCCAAAGTTGCCTAACATTAGAGGATCTGTAAGTATTATTTCGATGCTTTACAATTACATAGATTTACAATTAGGTTTGAAACACTTTAAAATTTCTGGTTCTGCAGTGATGATATGTACTCTTTTATCACAGTAATGTACCGTACAATACTATGCACTGTATAATCAAAAACAGCAGATTTTATGCAAATAAATAGGGAACCATTTTTATTAGAACAGCCATAATGTCAACATTTCAATATTGATGTATCTATACCATGATTGTATATTGAAATGTATCTACGCAGGTGTCGGTAGCATCAGGCGCGGACACGGCGGGCGCTAATCCGAGCATTAACGTGCACTTCACGATACCCCAACTAGCTGTGAGCGGCCTGCGAGTAAGTCGCCTAGACATGTACGGAGCCAAGTACAAGCCTTTCAAGGGCGTCAAATACGTCACAAAAGCCGGCAAATTCCACGTCAGAATGTGATCTGAGGCCAATCCACCGCCATGGATGTACTTGGGACTGTCCTCAATTAATGACAATTGGTGTACGTGATTTATGATTCTCTCCAATGTATAGCAGTTTGAAGGTTATTTCCACGGCTTCGTTACCAAGAAGACGTTGAAAAGTGTTTTGAATTTTCCATAATTTTCATATTCATATCGAATATGTTTAACTTGTACATAATATATTTTATGCAATGTTAATATTAAAGGAACTTATATTAAAGAGTAATCAAGCAGCAGTATCTCTTTTATTGTATTTCAACATAAATTGATACATTTTGTATGAACAAAGAAAAATATAGTATGAATGAACAAAATAATAAATTAAATAGTTACAGTAGGTACTTTACACTAACAATTTAATTGTACTGTAGATTTGTAGCTTAGGTATTTGTACATTAGGTTTCCCAAGGTTTCTAAAGTTTAGGGTGTATGGGATCCTATTGGTATCTGCCCGTCAAGCTCATCTGCTGGCTATTACACATGGGCGTACCCAGGGTGGAGCAAGTGGGGCACGTGTCCCACCCTGCACCCTAACCTAAAGTTATTTTTTTTTAGGAAAATTAAATTAATATAATGATAAAATTAAATATTGGTTTGGGTGCTCAACGAGCCTCTCGATGTGTCGATCTTGTGGTAAACTTAGACGAAACCAAGGTTATGTTAAATGAACATGTCAGACTGAGACCGATCGTCATCGAAGGGGGCGGAAATACATATTCTGACAAATAAACTTTCAAATAAACAAAATAAACTTTCAAATAAAGCAGACTAAATCCGCGGCCCGCAACGAACTGGAGACGCTAGAGCAGTACCCATGGGGGGTGACTTTACCTTAGGGTAAGAAGCGAGCTGTGCCCCCAGGGCCCCCACTGTTAATAATAATAGTTAACAATGTATATTCTTACTGTCAATAAAGTTTTATTATTATTATTACTGTGAACCTCTCCAGCCAGAACTGCTCAGAGGAGTTGTTAGATCCTTGTTTCCAGGTGGGCGGTGGACCATGTTCATCCACAGATCACTCCGCCTCAGTCATCTATGGCGCTCAGCGGGTATGACGATTGACGACGACGTCCCGTCCCCGAAGTCACTTAGATAGAACAAAAGCTGGCGGTGCGAAGGGTCAAGACCAAGACCTTTCTGCCCCATCCCTTAAATGAAGCTGGGTACGCCCATGTTAGTACACCTGCCGATCAACGGATTAGGCCCTGACGTAAGTTTTCGTCTCGGGATTTGGGGCTCCCGGGAATTAATAAGAAAAAGGCAGAAAGAGGATCTCAAATTCCGAGGCGTTAAAGTTTTCTACAGATCTTGTTTGCATTTTGAACATTTTTCTCACGAAATCTATTCACCAGACGAAAAAGAATGACACTTTCTGTTGTTTTGATTCTACGTGGCTTTTGTGTAGGTATATGCGTTTTTTGCACTTTCAGCAGTTCATTGTATTTTGTTCTCTACCGTCATCTTCATAGACTCGATATTCCGTCGTATCGCTACCAGTTCATCTTCGACACAGCTGGCGTATATTCTGGATGAATCTTTGTCTCTGAAGTACCGTTGCACCAGAACTGACATCAAAGCAGGAAATTCTTTCTGAACGTTTGGTTCGATTTCTCGCTCCTAGCACGAAAATAATGCATGGTTATTAAAAGACATTTTTTTATGGAACCAAATAGATACTATTCTGCATCGAAGTAGGGTAGCCAGAGCTCACTGGAGGGTGTGGGTTTTTGTGGGAAGACCAAAAGCTTGTCCTGCTGTCTTTTACACTGACGGCACAGAAACTCTCAATGCTTGCAGGGTTGGCAGCGCGAGTGTGATTGGTTTTGCACGCGTCCATAGGCCACGGTGACCACTTTCCATCAGGAGGGCCGTGTGCTTGTCTGCCAACCAAGTGGTATAAAAAAAACGTAAATCGGATCATAAATCTCAGTAATCGGTGTACATAGGTACATAAAAAAAAATATACCGATCGAATTGAAAACGTCCTCCTCTTTGGAAGTCGGTTAAAAGATGATAAAAGCGGTAACCGTAGTCTATGGATTGTCGCAACACCTTCAGAATTTGAATGTGAGCATGGATGTTGCTTGCAAGAAGCTGGGGTAGTTCTAAAGCACCCTCTTTAGAAACTTCAATGGCTACCTTCTCAATGAAAAAAGCCCCCTCGGCAAGGGCTTTCACATATGGGACTCGAACCGACTAAAAACGCACGCATTTTCAGAACGAGGAGTTTCGCGCCTCGTGCGTCTTGAGGGTTCCGCGAACCGGGACAGTTTTGAATCTCTTCCGGGTCCGCTTCGCTGCCTCGTTCGTTCTTTAGGAGTACCTACCTACTTATACGCCATAGGTAAACCCATAATACGATGAATAATGTTATTACTAATATATACTGTAACGGAGGAAGAAAGATAAATGCCTCATTGTTGTGTTAATAAAAAAGCGACAAATGCGATGGAATCACGTACAATATAGCAGCAATAAGGAAGGGACCACTTCGCGTGAACACCGTGTGGTGACCTAATTTTGATCCATATCCATTCAATAACGCTACCCATGCCAGATGCGGTGGGGATCAAATTGAAAGGCGAGGGCAGAGTCGTTTGCATCATATAGTCGATGTAAACCTGCAAATAAAGAAAATTTTTAGACAGATTTTATTTGATAAAATGTGAAAAACTAAACCGTCAAACTTAAAATATTTTACGTTTTTAGCTGTAACTCTATTTGTACAGCCCCGGATCTTCATGTTTTTTTAGGCGGGGCAAAACTGATATTTTGCCGCCCCCACTCACTTTTTTCGTACAGAGATCTGATACAGGGGGGGGGGGGGTATTATTATTTATTTATTTCAAGCAAATACATACACATTTTACACATATAGGAAAAATTTGATTACAATCTTAAACAATATTAGAGACAACATCTGTGTCTGAACTAGATAAGTTAATATCTGTATTTCAGACAGCAGCCCCAACTATAATAGATCATATTATGTAAGATCATGTCAAGATAGAAATTAATAAATAAATAGGTAGCTACAGTAAGCATAATATTTCTAACATAATATTGTATTACATGTTAATAAATTTAATTAAATAACACATTGTATTATGAATAACATTATAAGCATTACAACTTCTTCAGAACTATCATAAGTATCACAGAGGTTTAAAATAATAAAATTGTAAAGTGTATTGTGAGCCTCCTTTTGTGTGTGTGTGTGTGTGTGTGTGTGTGCGTGCGTGCGTGCGTGCGTGCGTGCGTGCGTGCGTGCGTGCGTGCGTGCGTGCGTGCGTGCGTGCGTGCGTGCGTGCGTGTGTGTGTGTGTGTACGTGTCTGAGTGCGTGTGTGTGCGTGTGTGCGTGTGCGTGTGCGTGTGCGTGTGCGTGTGCGTGTGCGTGTGCGTGTGTGTGTGTGTGTGTGTGTGTGTGTGTGTGTGTACGTGTCTGAGTGCGTGTGTGTGCGTGTGTGCGTGTGCGTGTGCGTGTGCGTGTGCGTGTGCGTGTGCGTGTGCGTGTGCGTGTGTGTGTGTGTGTGTGTGTGTGTGTGTGTGTGTGTGTGTGTGTGTGAGTGTGTGTAGGAGGGTGAGTTTATTTTGGTATAACCAATAAGTGTTCCGTTTCTTCATAACTGAGTTTACTTATATATTCAAATATTATAGCCGTGCACTCCTTAACATTTCTCCTTAACATGGCGGACTTGTCAAAGGTGAAGGTTGAGTGTTGTTTTATTAGAGTAAGTAGTATGTATAACTGCCGAACCGAAAGGACCCCACAAGACTGGTACAACTGATAGGTAGGGAACAGATAGGGTCGAAATGTGCTGACTTTTAGAATAGCTCTTTGAGCTACTTCAAGAGGTTTCATATTAGTCACCTGTGCTCCTCCCCAGACCGTAATGCAGTACCCCACCACTGATCGCGCGAGTGCCAAATAGACCTCTCTGAGCAATTTGGGATCTGCAACATCTCTTAAATTTTTAAATACATATATTAGTCGTCTTAGCCGCGTGGCAATCAAGTCTATATGTTTTTGAAATGTTAGATTATTATCTATCATAATGCCCAGATACTTAACGACACTTGTAGCCGTCAGAGGAGGACATCTACAAATCCCATCGTTACAACAGACGTGCGCAATCAGAGAGCATGACGGAGCTGGTGATATAAACACCTCAACAAAGTCTAAGGAACAAGACGACCCCAATTATTTTTTTTCGTGTAAATCTTGTTTTGCAAATAACTGGCAGCTAATAAATAAAAATAGAATAAAGTAGATTACAGAGTTGTTCGAAATTTAAAAATAAATTTAAATAAGTAATGATTTTCGAATATGGAGGGAAAACTTTTAAAAGTGTTTGATTGTGGAGTTTCTCTGAGGCAAAATAAAAATTATTTTTTTTGATTGTAAATAACGTTTATTATCAATAATACGTCTTTTACGTATGGTTTGTGCATTTTTGTGACTGTAGTCATCATGTCACGTCGTCATTTAAGTCGCGAAGAGATGTTAAGGGCTGTTGGTATGCTGCAAGCTGGACGAACTCAACGCGACGTAGCGGATGCTGTCAACACCCAACCAAGCGTAATTTGCAGATTATGGGCACGCTACAGGTCTACAGGGAATGTTGCCGAACGTCACAGGGGACGAAATAGGGTTACTACCCCGCGACAAGATCGTTTCTTGCAAAATTCCGCAAGGCGGCAACCCACGATTACTGCTCGTCAGTTGGTCGCAGGCCTCCAGTCTCAGCATCAAGTGGTTATTAGCGATCAAACTGTCAGAAGAAGACTACACGAAGCCAATCTTTATGCTCGCAGACCGCTTAGGGTTCCAGCTCTTCGACGTGGAAATCGAGGTCGTCGCTTATTGTGGGCTAACGCACATTTACAGTGGACCGACCATCAATGGGCACGGGTTCTGTTTTCCGACGAATCTTGCTTCGGTTTTCATCCTGATTCGAGAAGAGTGCGTATATGGCGAGTTCCTGGACGTCGGAGTCGTCTCCAGAATCCGCAAGAAGTTCATCCTTACCAAGGTGGAACAATCATGGTATGGGCTGGAATTCGCCTTGGTGGAAGGACCGACCTCGTTTGGATACGGGGCAATTTGAATGCAAACCAATACATTCAGGAGGTTATACACTCCATGGTAATCCCTCATCGACAGCAGTTCGGTCAAGATTTTATGTTCATGCAAGATAATGCACGGTCACACACCGCGAGGGTAGTGGTCAATGCGTTAAGCGAGCACAATATGACGACGTTGGAATGGCCTGCTCAGTCTGCCGACCTCAATCCCATAGAGCATGCCTGGGATTTGCTTGGGAGAAGAGCTTTCAGTGATTCTTAGGAAAATCTGAACACTGAAGAACAACTTTTTTTACACCTTCGCAGTGTATGGAGCCATATTCCACAGACGATGATTGACAATCTCATACTAAGTTTGCCACGCCGTTATCGAGCTGTTGCTAATGCTTTAGGAGGTCCTAAAGATTATTAAAAACGTTTAAAGTACGGTTAATTACTGTATTTCTTACTACCTCGTTATTTTTGTGCCTAATCATAGAAGGTTGTAATACTCAATATTGGCACTATACAATTCTTTCTAAAAAAAAAAAAAAAAATTGGTATGAAAATGTTTTTATTACAATTAAAATTAAAAACGGTATAAAAATACCCTTCTATTGATATAAAACACTCACTATTACAAGAAAGGGTTTTTAAATAAAAACTAGAAATGTCCTTGTTCCCTAGACTTTGTTGATGTGTGTATTATTACGCATTGAAAAAGGTATATAGACAGTTTTTTCTGAGTTTAGTGTCAGCTTATTACTCTGTAGCCAGTGGCAAACGGTATCGAAGCCCGCTTGAGCAAGCCTATAGGCATCCTCCCAGGTGTTGGCAGAAAACAAGAGTACCGTATCATCCGCATACGCAATAATTTTTCCACCCAATAAGGTAAGACGACAGAGATCATTTAAATATACCAGAAACAGAGTTGGCCCCAGTATGCTGCCCTGCGGAACACCATGTGTGACAGGTAAATCATCACTAATAATATTATCAATTTTAGTGCACTGACAGCGATTAGAGAGGTAGTCTTTAATTAATTTTAATTGCGTTCCACGGATTCCTAGCTTATCGAGCTTATCTATCAGCAGTGGCACCGAGACCGTATCAAAGGCCTTGGCAAGGTCCAGAAATATGGCTATTGTTTTTTTACCTTCATCGATATTCTTTACCACATAGTCCGTTAGCTCATGGACCGCATCACTAGTAGATTTACCTGTTCTAAAGCCAAACTGGTTATCTGAGAGCAGGTTACTTTTTTCCAAGTAATTTATCAATCTACCATTAATAATGCGCTCCAAGAGCTTTGAGATCGAGGGGAGAATAGAGATTGGTCTATAATTATTGATCTGCTGTTTATCGCCGGATTTATAAATAGGAAGGACTACCGATTTCTTTAGTACTGAGGGAAAGATACCTTCGTGCAAGCAATTGTTAAAAATATGTGTCAGTATTGGAACAAGAATATGTCTTTTTTCTTTTAGAAGGTAATTGGGGATAGAGTCCCACCCCACCGAGCAAATATTTTTTTTTTTTTTTTTTTTTAATATATAGGACACGCCAACTTGACCTCACCTCGCCTGATGGTAAGCTAAAGGCAAAGTCTCAGGAAAGAGGGTCACCATTACAGACACTAAGTGCTACAATGGTGGCACTCAGCTTGGCGGCCTCATCAGATGCTTTTTCACGCCCCGCTTAAAGGCCCCGGGACTGTAGGAAGAAGGAAACACGTGTGCTGGTAATGAATTCCAGGTCTTAGTGGTGCGGCAAAGAAAAGAGTCTCCGAACCGCTTGGTTCTTGCTCGTATATTCCGCACAGTGTGAGGGTGACATCTAAGGCCTGCACGTGTTGTCCTATGTAGGAAAGGAGATGATGGGATTAGTTGGAAGAGCTCGTCAGAACACTCACCGTGGTAGAGACGGTAAAATACAGCCAAGGAAGCAATATCTCTACGCATCTGCAAAGGCTCGAGGGTGTTCGTGACCTCAGGGTTCCCAATAATTCGGACCGCGCGTCGCTGCAACCTGTCGAGAGCATCTAGTAGGTATTTCGCGGAACCATCCCAGAGATGCGAGCAGTATTCCACGCAGGAGCGAATTTGTGTCTTATAGAGAAGACACCGCTGCTCCGGCGTGAAAAAACGTCTCACTTTGTTTAGGAGTCCGAGTTTCCGCGAGGCTGTTTTGATGATGCTCTCGATGTAATTTCTGTTATTCAGTTTGCAGCGAATATCCATGCCTAGGATATTGAGATTGTCCTGCAGTGGCAGTGACGTGCTCTGAAGAGTGGGAAGGGGAAGGAAAGAAGATACCTTTGCTGTGAACGCACAAGCCTGCGTCTTCTTGGCATTGAACTCGACCATGTTCTCAGAGCCCCATTGTGAAATGTGATTCAAGATCCGGTCCAGTTCAGTGACAAGAAGCTGTCTTTTTTCCACGATATCAGACTGTTTGGCCGCAGGTTGTCCGTGATAACTCCCGTGTAAGGTGCTATCGTCTGCATAGCAATGTATGCTGCCGGTGGACAGCATGTCGTTGATATGCAGAAGAAAGAGAGCGGGAGATAATACAGACCCCTGCGGTACGCCAGCATTTATTTGCAAGAACTCCGAAGCCCGTCCATCACAGAGGACGCAGATACGGCGCTCCCGCAGGAAACTAGCAATCCAGTTGCACAGTCTAGGAGGCAGACCAAAGGCTGGTAGCTTGGAGAGAAGCGATTTGTGCCAGACTCTATCGAAAGCTTTGGCGATATCAAGACTAATTGCCAGTGACTCGCCGTGCTTGTCCATAGCCTCACCCCAAAGATGGGTAACGTATGCTAGAAGATCACCCGTTGACCGTTTCGGCCTGAAGCCACATTGCCGGTCATTAATTAAGGAGTGATCCTCTAGGTGACGCATGAGCTGTTTGTTAATGATGTGCTCGAAGACCTTGCACAGCACTGAGGTGACAGCTATGGGTCGATAGTTGGCTGGCTCTGAGCGATCCCCCTTCTTGGGGATCGGCTGTACATTCGCCCCTTTCCAAGCCGAAGGCACTGTACCTGAGCTGTAGGACAGTCGGTACAGCCGCGTAAGCATCGGAGACAACTCCGCTGCACATTTTTGTAAGACCACCGCTGGAATACCATCCGGGCCACTGGCTTTCCGGACATCGAGTGATTGAAGCACCGCACGGACATCGCATTGCCTGATACGTATTTCAGGCATTACGTGGTCACCATTGGGTAGTGTCGGCGGCTGTATACCGCAATCATCGACTCGGGAATTGGCCGCAAAGAGATTTACTAGCATATTGGCTTTCTCTTGCGGTAAATGGGCCAGGGATCCATCAGGGTAGCGCAGCGGTGGCAGCGAAGGCTGACAGAAGTTGGCCTGCACGGCTTTGGCCAGTCGCCAGTATCCACGGCTGCCCGTGGGATGTGCCACTAGCTCTTGACCAAGCCGTACAATGCGCAGGACATCCGCTCTGACGTAAGCCCTCTTGCAGACCTTTGTGGCTCTGTTGTACGCCGCCTTGAAGTGGCCCACATTGGGATCGTGCGTGGCACGCGCCCTTACCCAAGCGCGATACGCGGACTGCTTTTGATCAACAGCCCTCGCACACTCGCGCCCGAACCAAGGGCGTACTCCTCGGGCACCGGTGACATCAGTGTACGGGATATAGTATTCCATACCCAGACCGATCTCACCGGCAACAGCAGTAGCACAATCTGAGGGTTTCTTACCTTCAAAGCAGCGTTCAACCCACGGGATGGACGCAAAATAGTTGCGCAGCCCATCCCAATCTGCTGACGAGTAGTGCCAGAGACGCCGCTTCCCCTGCACGGGTCGTGAGGGCGTTATAATTGGCACCTTGGAGCAGACCAGACAGTGGTCGGAATTGCCTAAAGCGGCTTGTACCGAAACACTGTACAGGTCTGGGTGACTCGTCAGCAGAAGGTCTAGCAGAGAGGGTGCTAGGCCCGACCTTCTTGGTATTCTAGTGACCTCGTGTACCAATTGGGTCAGGCCATGCGCCAGAGCAAATGCATGGGCGGCTCTTCCCGCATGGTCTGTTTTGGCGGAGCCCAACCAGGTTTCGTGGTGGGCGTTAAAGTCCCCCAAAAATACCACTTCGGCGTTCGGAAACCGTTCCTGCGCATCATCTGCCGCCTGACTCAGGTATTCAAAGAGTCGAGTTGTCTCAGCAACTCCTGTATGGGAACGGTAGAGGCACACATAGATCTGACTCGTAGAGCCATGGTCTACGTGTACCCATAGGGTTGAAAAGGATGGGTCCTCGAGGCAGCGCAAACGGCGACAACAAACATCCGCCCTGACAAACACGCACACCCCGGCTTTTGCACGGAAATTTTCCTCGATAACATAGCCGGGGTAAAGCAAGTAGGTCGTGTCATCAGGGCGGCCTATTTGTGTCTCCGTGAGAAAGAGCATATCTGGTTTCGCCGTCTCAAGGTGTTGGTGGACGGCGTTGAGGTTCGCATGGAGTCCACAGATGTTAGTGGACTCCACCTCAAATAGCGAGCTTGTGGGAGTTCGAAGAGCCGCTGTGTTGCCCAATACTCTTAAATGCGCTGCCATGATGAAAAGGAGAAAAGGGCGTGAAAAAAAGAGGTGATTGTCGTCGCAGCACCGCGTGACAAAGTGCGGGATATTGGTTTTGTCTATGATTATGAGGCATGGCGTGAGCCGACACGCCGTACGGAAGGGCCCCCGTACCCCCCCGAATATGGTCGCCGGGCCCCCACTTCCGGTCACCAACCGGCACGACGAGCCATACCGGGATTATGCGCGGTCTGGTGAGGCAGCCTTCCAGGGTGGTTAGTCCCAGTTGGGCCTCTGTACTATACCGCGGGCGGCCAGCGGCACCACCGTTTCTACGGGTCTCCCTGACCGGCGCGTCGCCCCACACCATCCTCACTAGACTACGCCAAGACCCACTGGTCCCACTAGTGCTGCGACCACCATCACCTCTACCCGGCTATGCATTTGCTGATCCCTGAACGCAATCCAACCGAAATTGAATTACTATGAAGGGTTTTTCGTAATATTGCACGGTGGTACCAACCCGGTCGAAATTTGTGACAAATTTGTGCCGTCAAATCTCTACCACCAGTTTTTAAGATTTAGGGTCAGGGCTTCTACTTCTGCCTCATCCGTGTCTAATAGCCCCATTGATTGCAAAGGCCTACTTGAGTTTTAAAAAAAATCATTAACATGCAGGTCGTTTCCGCAAGTTATAGTCGCTTCGGCCAGGGTTTTACCAACTGTGGCAAAGAACTTATTTACGTCGTCAACAGATTTTTTGGGGCAAGCCCTATTTATTAAGTCAGTTGACGTATTTTTAATTGTTGAAGTGTTTGTGATATTTTTAATTGCACCCCATACTTTTTTACTGCTTTTCCCAGCTGTCTTTATTAGGTTCTTCTCGTAGGATATCTTAAGTTTTTTAATTAAATTATTACAAAAAATTCTGTATTTCTTATAGATTAATGCATTCATTTCATTTTCAGGGGATTGTCTAGCTACTTTATGTAGCCTGTCTCTATGTCTCATACAGCGCAAAAGTCCCGGCGTCACCCACGGCTTAATAATTTTACGACGTCGTGAAAATTTCACAACGCTGGTATTATTAATTATTGCGTGTTGAATGGTTCTGGTGAAAAATGCCATGGAACTATTGGCATCCGTCGAAATATAAATTGGATCCCAGTTAATATTGTCCAATTCTGTGTATAATTTTTCTTTATTTATTTTACTAATTGTAGTGTGGGCATAGGTTCTTTTTTGTTTATATTTGAGGCACAGCATTACAGCTTGGTGATCTGTGATTGAAGACTCTAGTACTAAAGTGAGTGCTGGTGTTTTAGTTTTTAGTATCACATGGTCAATGCACGTCTTGCCATGCCTCGTAGGTAGGGTATGCGCTGGCCATAGACCATGAAAGGAACAGAGGTTTAAATACTCTGTTTGTGCCGTAAAAACTGTATCAGGACTGATATTTATGTTTATATCGCCAATTATGGAAACATTTTGGAATGTGGTCAGATCTTGCAAAATACTGTTCAGTGTTTGGAGGAAGTTGGTTATATTTTTATACGAAGGCGATCTATACACTGCTACTATAGCAGTTTCCTTGCCAATTTTTATAATTAGACAATTTGAGTCCTGACAATGGGGCTCCTCCACAGTAACATTTAGATTAGTTTTAAAGTAGACGGCCACGCCGTCATTTTGCAAGACGAGTGAACTGTCAGATGCATATGATCTATACCCATCCATAGTCGGTAAGAATGGACAACTCGATAAACGACATTCGGTTAAGATGATAATGTCACAATCAAACTTAAGCCTATCCAACATCGCAACCAGGTCACTGAAATGCGCTGAGAGGCTACATATATTCTGCGCAATAACAGTGAAGGAGTTCATCGGTTGTTTAATTAAGTTTTGGCATTCCTCTACATCATAAGGTATTCGTGTCTTAAGCAAACCTATGACTGGAACTGACATATACCTCACCTTACTTGACCCAGGGCCACCTTTGGTTTCGTGTAGAAACAACGGTATCCCTAATTTTTGCCGCGGAATGTGGTCAAAGCATTTCGTTATGCCGTTTCTACTAGGATGACAAGCATCTTGTCAACTCCTGGGTTGTGCTCATAAGGGATGAAGGTCGTCGAGTGACCTCCGACATCTCAGCCACCTCCACGCCACACGAGCTCTATGGTTCGGGAAATACCTGAGTCTCTCTCGTGCCCGCTCCGCCATCTCTTTCTCGAGCAGTGCTTGTTCGCAGAAGGAGGCGGTGGCAGCGCACACACTCGAGCTCCACACCATCGCTGTGAGCAAAGCGCTGATCCAGCCAGACCTGTGCAACCCTGAGTCCTCGCTTGCATCACAGTGACGTATACAGACGTTGGCCCCTTCCTGATCCAAACAGGTGCTCCCCGAAACTCCCTATCCTGGAAATCACCTACATTAGCCGGTACGGCAGACTCCCATGTCGCCTCCATAGCTAGTCCTTCATGATGTTTTTATCCGATAACATGGCGCACTTTTTACTCGATCGCCCTAGTCATTCCTTACACTCCACCATGATATCCTGGTGATGCTGGCACTTTACGGCATTGATTTCTCGATGCTCGGGACTCGGGACCCATTCACCATTCATATTTTTACCACCACTGGCAATTTGGGGACTAGAATTTGGAGATGCTCCCCGAATTCCCATCGGCAGTCGAGTACGAGCTTGGAGCTTGGTGCTGATAGAAATGCCTTCCACTAGGAAGCTGGATTCCTCGGGTAGCATGCTCTGGTGCCCATGGAGAAGTGGTGAGTAGTGGTGGTAGCACCACTCACCCTCACGAGTATATCATTCATATAACACGTGACGGTGGCACCGTATGTGAGCTCATTGCGAAGTATCCGGTGTTCCACAGAAGTGACCCCAAGAACGGATGCTGCAGAATACCGCATGACATTTCACGCCGTCCAAGGCTGGTCACTGTCGGATAGATGATGAGTCTCTCCGTCAGATACACCCCGACTATGCGTCGAAGGTAAAAAGGCACTTCATGATACATGCGCCTTCCTAATGCAACATTAGTGTTGCTTTAGATGTCCAAGGACATCGCGCATCGTCAACATTTTCTTGCCCCGGGCAACCGCATCCTTCACCAGAGCCCTCACGCGTATAATGGCGTTTAGGGTGGAGAGGTGCTCGAAGAGGTGCTTCACTATAACTCTTTCAAAGAGTTTGCACACTTCGTTAAGTAACACTATGGGTCTGTTGGCGGACGGTGAGTTCGTCGCGCGCCCCTTCTTTGGGACGGAGACCAGTATCCCCGTCTTTCACTGTTGCGGAAACTGGCCCCGCTACAAACATGCGCTGAGAAGCTCTCTCAGTCAGGGCTCAACTCAACACATTCCACCGCCCGCGCTGGGAACAGGGAGCCAATTACGCCTCCGAGCAGCTTTGATAGAGACACCGTGTCAATGGCGGGGTCTAGTGGCGCAGCTTGCCTCTTACCACAGGGTAAAATCACATAAGATAAGACTTTGCAGACAAAGGCCACCGGGAATTTACCCCCCCTTGATGCTGCCGCCCGGGGTACGTGCACCGCCTTGCCCCTCCTAGATTCGGCCCTAGTTCAATATAGCTATAAACTAAGTTTAATTACTAACTTTCCTGTACAGTACAAAATCTTAATCTATTTCCCAGATCTGAACGGTATTACCTAATGCCCTGAATTGTTTAATATGCTATTATAGCATTTAATAGGTACCTTGATTTAAATCACCTCTAACTGTTTTATAGAAAAGCTGTACCTAACATTTATGCCTACGCCTAATGTGACTTTGGGCGAGTTCGTCTACCTAATCTTGGTGGAGTATGCACAAAGTAAATTGATGCTTTGATAATTGTACAAAACATGTATCTATTAAATCTAACACTAATACCTAAATAGGTAAAACGCTATTAAAAATATTACAGCTAGCTTAAGTTTTTTCTTTAATGTGCGCAAAATCCTCACGGCTACCCCCATCACCGGGCCGGTTGGGGAGGATGTCGGACTTGAACCGACTAAAACGAACGCCGACTGTGTGAACCGCAGGTTACCGGAGGTGAGATTATCTGAGACATATCCTTCGCACCACGGCCGGCCCATGAAGCTCTCTTATGAGACGGACTTCTGTTTCTGCTAGTGTGACAGACGGCTCCACCCGTCACCCCCAGGCCCTCGCTCATGGGGGACAGAGGTTATTTTGCGACCTCTGACGCCCGAGCCGCTTCCGCTCGCGGGCAGCGAGGTTTGCGAGTCTCCTTCGCTTCCGCTCCGCCGCCGCCGCCGTCATCTCCTTCACGAGCATTACTTGCTCGCAAAAGGAGGTGCCGCCGCGCCGGCTGCCCATGCATCCGCGCAACGAACCGTCGCCGCGAACAAGGTAGTGAGCGAGAGAACTCTCAACTCCCACCGCCACCAGCTCCCGTCTCGGCGTCTCCCATGCCGGGCACTCGGTGAGCGTGTGCAGCCCTGAGTCCTCGCTCGCGTTGCAGTGATAGCAGATACCGCCCGAAGCACCCATGCGCGATTATAATCTGCGTCATCCGGTACGAGATGTTGCCGTGTGGCCTCTCTAGCCACTTCCCCATGATGGGTCTTACCGCCGCTATGACGGCGTGCTCTGCTAGCTCACGCTATGATATTACGATTGCAAAGTGTTTAAAAAATGTAAAGAACTTACTTCAGTTTTGCCAAAAGTCCACTCGATATCCACGTTGTCTGTGACCCTTTGAAAAGTATTTGACATTGTAGCTATAAGCATATTCAGTACCACTATAACGGATATGACTTCGAAGCCTGAAAGTTAATGTTTGGTTTATGAATGGAATGCGGAGCGAATGCTTCATAAAAAGCTATCTGTATTTAGTGTAAGTGAAAAATTATGACAAATTGTCCTTAATAGTTACGCGTGCGATAGCTCTACCTTGATTGTATATAGATACTTAGGTAATCATTGATTGTCCGTTACAATACACCATAAGGCAGGTATTGTTGCGATGAGGTTGATAGGCCTAAAAGTGGGAAAAGAAATTGATACGACTCAAAGGAATGCTGAAAAACGACTTGGGTAGGTACCTCCAATATTGATACCGCCAAAGACAAGATGACCTGGTGCGTTTTCTTCGTTAAAAAGTTTGAACTCTACGGTTTCAATTTGAGTGCCATGCTGTGATAGCGATGACATGCAGCCTCCATTAAAGGCGGCGTACATTCTTCGAATAGGTGAATGGGTAGGTAACACACGATCAGACGTATCGGACATGGTCGGATTTATTTATACAGCGATAAACGAATGACATTATAATGAATAAGTAAAAAAAATATATGAGAATATGTAGGTACCTACGGTTTGAATTATTGATTAGTAAAACAATTAATAATATGAATAAACAACAATAGCCCTCAGTCTAAACTAGTGATGGTCAAAGTACGGCCCGTTAGCCAAATCCGGCCCGCGAACACATTTTATCCGGCCCGCCGACGGTCCTTCGACATAATTAGTACATGGCCATGTTTTACGGTTTATAAGTAAAATACCTAATACATTCTGGTGCACACGCACACGCACACGCACACGCACACGCACACGCACACGCACACGCACACGCACACGCACACGCATACGCACACGCACACGCACACGCACACGCACACGCACACGCACACGCACACGCACACGCACACGCACACGCACACGCACACGCACACGCTCACGCTCACGCACACGCACACGCACACGCACACGCACACGCACACGCACACGCACACGCACACGCGCACGCACACGCACACGCACACGCACACGCACACGCACACGCACACGCACACGCACACGCACAAGCGCACGCGCACACGCACACGCACACGCGACACACATACGAGGTTTAGTACAACAATGCCTTCCAGGTGCTGCTGAACCTGCCAAGGTTCTGTAGCGCATCAAATATGTTCGCGGAGGCACATTGCGATGATTTTTACGCTATAATAAGAAAGCGGAGCGCGTCAATGTCTGCTCGACTGCTAGGTAGCACCAACAGCATCCTGAAGGTATTGTCCGAGAGGTGGGACCTTCCTGTCCTGCAAAGGTGGACGCGCTTACATGCTAGCGCGTGCCCTCGATGTTTTTTGTAATTTGTGGTTAATGTAGTACTAACATAGTTATACTATCATTCTTACCAATACATATGGGCCTATGTCTGAGATTAAAATGATTATTATTAATAACACAAGAGAGTAAACCGAGAAAGTCAACATCATGGTTAATGATAAACTTAACGTTAATTATTTTAATGAGGACAGTGTGTGCCCTATTTTTTTTACGATTGCAACAGTTGAGGATTTTCACTTTTCCTGTGGCTGGCGAAGGACGCACCATCTGGTCAAATAAAGCGAAGCGATGCAGTATTGTGTCAGTGACACACACAACTATTCTATTAGAGTTTAATCAGTATTTCGTTCCGTAGTCTATAAAAGCCTATAACGCAACCTACGAGTATCAACATTAATAAAATTGAGCACAACTCCATTCTAATAATTGAGGTGCGCATCGGCTCCGCACGCCCTTTCTATGGCGTTAAAAACCGTATTGATAGACAATATAAAATTTACAAATATGTCTAACTGACGTTTGACACAAATAAAATTTGCCGCGGGTAATTGTATCACAAATAATTTTCTTAAATATGAATTAATGAAATATGTACCTATAACTACAAAGCTTTATAAATGAATATCTATTTATTTTTTCCATTATCTAAATATTTAGTGGTAGGTACTACTTAGAAACACTTCTATTGGATAGGTAAGTACGTGTGGGGCGCTTTACCTACGGCCTACGGCCAAACAAATCATGAGGAAATATCTATATATATTTTTCAGATGACTTACACCCAAAACAGAAGTATCCAATACGTTCCGTATAAGCGTGCCTATTTTCGCGGTACTTATCTGAATGCTTTGGATCTCTAGTGTTCTCTAGCACCACGTCTGCACTTTCCAAAGGTGCCATACAGAATAGAGACCAGAATAAAGTGTTCAATGTATCTGATAAGCTAGTGAATGATGACACCTGAAAAGAGAAGTTGTGTCCTACATAAGTAGCTGTAGGTAATTCCATGAGTGTATAAAGCTGTATACTTACACGATTAGAAAACAATATTATGACTCATGGGAGCCAATGTAAATGTTTTATACAGGCAGATCATCCGGTTTTTGTTCAAGAACTAATGTAAAGTAACTGTAAATGTTTCTTTGTAAGCTGCAATGATCCGTGAAATAGGTTACAGACAATGTGAACTAATGATTAAACGCGAAAGCTCTTGTAGTGTTGAGTACTACTTACTGGGTTTATGGCTATGGTGACATTTATGTTATGACTTTATATTTACGGGCAATAAAACAAAAGCAAGTTTTGATGAAATCAACCCATCCTTATATCAGATAGGTACGTTGTGTAGCAACATGCAACAGATCTATCATGAAAAGCAGTTCGTGTGTCGTTGTTTCAGGTATAAGTTTCATGACAACCTCCCAAATTACCTCAGTATGTAGGTATTTACGTAACTAGCTAGTAATTAAGACTTAGTAAGGTCCAAACTCTACTTGAAGAGTGTTATAATTTCCTCAATAAATTTTAGTTAAAGAGTACTAGTATTCGAAATTATTAGTCTTCTTCTTCTTCATCTTAGCGTTAATTCCAGTCACATCCGAAACCAACCCGAGACTTAGGTATTAGGTTTTACCTCGAAGTCTCGGGTTGGTATTACCAAACTAACTGTTTTTTTTTAATACCACTTGGGTGGCAGACAAGCACAAGGCCCACCTGATGGAAAGTGGTTACTGTGGCCTATGGACGTGTGTGACACTAGAGAAGCCACACTCGCGCTGCCGACCCTGTAAGCACAGAATTTCTGTGCCGTCAGTGTAGAGGACAAAGCAGGACAAGCTTTTAGTCATCCCACTGACAGCACAAATTCTCCAGTGAGCTCTGGCTACCCTACTCACTGCGGATTCGGTTGAACTTCGATAGTTTTCGTGAAGCGGCTGCCACCTGACCTCCACAACCCAAAGCCGAAATCAAAGCATTACAATTAGACCAGTTGTTGGATATTTTAGGACTCCCAACTACCCTTAACGACTGTCACAGATGTTCGTATGGCAACCGGGACCGACGGCTTAACGTGCTCTCTGAGGCACGACTAAGACTAATGCAAATACACATATTCATGCATACAAATATTTGCACTGAGCGGAGATCGGACACGTGTATCCCGCGTCCACTACCGCCACGCCGCAGAGGCTGTTAAATTACTATTCGAAATAACTACTAACTACTGCTAAATACTACTAGAATTCGCGTTAATTCCTTCAGGTAAGCTAAGCAATTTAGATTTGCAATCCCGGCCATTAGGCGGGGGTCAAAATGAGTGAGATGACTAGGTATTATAAATCTCAGCGGGAGCGAAGGACAGTCACGAACCGCGCTGCTCGCGTACTGAGGCAACTCGAGTGTCGGAGGTCGCAGAATGACCGCCGTCACCCATGAGCGCAGGCCTGGGAGTGACGAGTGGAGCCGCCTGTCACCCTGGCAAAAGCAGGCCGTGGCGGCGGCACGCATTGTGCGCTCCCCTGTTTTTGGGGACGAGTTGGGGACAGATCGAGAGAGATGGCCCTGAGTCGGCCGGGGTGCGAGAGACATGCCTGCCAATCTCACCTCCGGCAACCAACAACAACCCACAGACGCCGTGCGTTTTAGTGCTTTCGAGTCCGATATAACCTCTACCACAGACTTCGGCTGGGGGGTGTGAGATATGCGCGTGGATTTTTCGCACGTTTAAAAAAAAGGTATTATAAATCTACGTGGTATGAGTATGTACCTATATGTTTATATGGTATAACATTAAACTACGATTTTTAGAAGTAGAATAGAATGACAATGTAAGTTAAGGCTGAGTGGCGAAGCAGGTCAAAAAGTAATGTATCAAAGATCATAGCGTTCACGTCCATAAAAACCGTTATTGTAACGCAGGGTCATACTTTTATTAAGAGGGGCATTATATTTTAAAGTTTATGCGTTCCAAGAATACCTATTACACACATTTCTAAGGTCAAAGAGTTATGAATGTTTACCTGTACTGTTTTCATTCCGAACTCGTCTTCATACACCATGCCTTCATAGTATTGGTACAAGCGAGCGAGACCCGCAGCGAATGCGCTTATAATAATCGCAAATACAATAATGTACTTGTAAATATCGATAGTCATTTTGCCTAACGATACCTGTGAAATAACCGGTGAGTAGTTCAATAGTACAGGTATGTGTGTATCGATTTCTTTAACACAATGCCGTCATTATTAAGTTGGTCAGTTAGACACCTACTAAAGTAGCAAAATCTACGGTTAGCAACGAAAGTTGTAGAGCGCTACAGCATATAAAACTTCAACCTTCACAAATGTGACAAGGAAAGAAAAGCTCTGAAAATAATCAAGTACAGACGAATTCCCTCTATTTTTAATCTATTAACAATCAGTAGGTAGGTACTTCTCGGATTTGTTATTTTCTATGCCGTTCAGTGTAAAAGACAAAGCAGGACAAGCTTTTGGTCTTCCCACTGACAGCACAAAAACTCTTCTAACCATGTCCACATGATTTTAATTTCATAGTCAATTGTTCCTGAGCAGTTACTCATTAACAAACTCTAGGCACCCATTATTACTAAGTTAGGATTGAAAGGTGTTATTAGCTGATGCAACAAACTGAATTATTATTTTACAACGTTTGGTCTGTTGTGTAGTTGACATGATTGTATAAATTTATTCAATTTTTAAAGTGTTATAAACTACTTGTTTGCCTTTACCTTTAGTTGGGTTCAAAACACGATTCGCAAATAACCTTTGAGATGACCGACCGATGAGAGACCAGGTATTTACTTAAATTCTAAAGTAAATAAATCTATAAATATAAATCTATAAATATAAATATAAATCTATAAAGTAAATAAATAAGGATCACTGTAATCATTTCTAACGAAAAAAATAAACGTTCAGAAAGTGTTAAAGAACTTTAGTTGCTAACCGTACCTACTAGATAAGTTTTATGTTTGCATAGAGCGGACTTATGGAACAGTAAACCCAAAGAAGGAAATCTAATTTGAATAAATGTAGGTATGTTAGCTACAATTCTAACGAGGGCATTCTTACATAGAGTCATGTAGCATTTAAATGTAAAATCAGCATACCTGCAATGGCCCTAGATGGTAGTTCAACTGACATAAGAACATAAGTCGGAAGAAAGCGAATATAGTGGCCAAACAAAATGTGCCCTCGGCTAGCAAAGTTGGGTCGTGCTGGTGCCAATACTTGCGTTCTGTGAATATCAAAAGTTACACTGATTTTTTTTTCACTACTGAGTAATCGTAATTTCCTATGTTAAAGGTTCTTCATTATAGTTCATACTTTTCATTCTATTTTAAATGTAATTAAAAAATTGAACCACCCGTTTAGTTGTTTACATTAATTTATATTATTATCATATAAAAAATACTGTAGAATCGCAACAAGTTAGGTGACCTCAAAAAATTCTTATGTTGGCAATAGCAATACAAATCTTCAAAAGTTACTGGTTTACGCCACAGGTTCGCGTAATCCGCGCACGATTATCAAGGTTCACACGCTTATAATATTGTCCGTTAATTACTTTTGAGGTAAGAGTAGCTGTTGTGAATTTTGATTATGATCCACAAAGAAACTAATGATAGCTTTGAATGCCTCATTCAACCATTGAGTCTCAATATACGTACTAGGCTAGGTATGTAGGTTTTGGTAATGAATATCTCACCGCTATATAAAGGTTCTTCTTCGTTTACAGCTATGGCGACAGCCGAGGAGACCCAAAACGTAAATGTAAGTCCGAACAGTGACAGCATTATGATTTCGGCCCAATTCCACATTTTTGTGAAGTATCGAACAGGACCTTGCATCAAACACATCCGGATAGCAGACCACGTGTACCCACAAACGTATAATATTAAGGGACCTTCGGCTCCTAAAAAAAAGGATAATGATATTATATTGATTGAGCAAGAAGTTATTACAAATTCGTTCGTGAAACTAGGTGTTACCCTTTTTACGTGTGGAAGTCCCTTTGGATAACTCCCCGCAGAAGTCGCCGAGGTGGTGACGTAGGACTCAAACTGACCAAAACCGCACGGCCGTCTCGGGCAGTCAGTTGCCGGGGGTGAGGTAGCCTCTGGCATATCCCTCGCACATTCCAGCTGACCCAGAGCCAAAGAAGGCCCCCTCGTGTGTGTGACTACGGCCTCCCCATGTTTCTCCAGAAAAAGGGGTGAACTAGGGTGATAGCCTGCGGTTCCGTTTGTGTAGATATCGGTCACAGTGACCAATATAGCCTAGCCATGCTTTAGTAGCAGACTAGAATCTCTAGTTCATCACTCAATCAGTTCAACTTTATCAAAAGCAGTGTAATGGTTTAGGCGTGAAATCGTATCAGACAGACAGACATAGAATTTCGAATTCATATAATTAAATATGGATAAGTTTTGTCAACAGAATATGAATTTCGTGAAGCGATGCAGACGTGCTTGTCAAAAGGCAGACAAACAGCCTTGAAAAACAAAGCTAATTCAAATTTCCTTGGTGAATTTGAATTAGCTTGGATCTTGTACCACACAAGAATTGCAAATTCTATTAGACGTATCTAATGATTCTCAATACCATAATTAGCTAAATACAGAAAGCAATTAATTTAAACGAGGTAGGTTATCATTTCAGATGCCGGGTTAGATTATTTTATCCTGCATACAAAGTTGCGACTTCAATATGCTTTGCAAATAATTGTAACCGTTTCGAGGCATTGGCCGCTGATACCAACTTTGAATTCTAACTTTTCTTTAACCGATAAGAGTGATATTGCAGAAATATTGATAAAAGTGATTTAATCATTGATTTTAACGGCTTTTATCTTTCAATTTTGCATTGGTAGAGTTGCAGGATGCGATTGATTCAGGAGTTCAATCATGAAAAGGTTTAATCAAAAGACAAATAAAACAAATAGAGATACTTTGGCATTTACCAACACATTAGTTTCAGTATACATAACTTGATTTTTTTTTATACAACTTAGGTGGCAGACAAGCACACGGCCCACCTGATGGAAAGTGGTTACCATGACCTATGAACGTGTGTAACACCAGTGGAGTCACATCCGTGCTGCCGACCTTGTAAAAATAGAGATTTTGTGCCGTCAGTGTAGAGGACATAGCAGGACAAGCCTTTGGTCGTCCCACTGACAGCACACTCACGGCCGGGAACACAACATTAAGTTACTATAACCGCGGTATTCTGTAGGGCGGAGGTACTTCCCCAGTCGGACTGGTCAATTGGGCGGAAATACCGCCGTGTCCTACCTCCTATAGACAAATATCAATATATTCTTGTTCAATTAATATTGGTGTGGATAATATTGAAGAAAAATAAAGTAAACTTCGAACCTGTGTTCGGCGGTCCTCGTTTTTGGCCAGATTTATCTTGATTAGAAATGTAGAAGACTAGAGTGAGAAACACGAAGTATGTAGCCACATGAGTAATCAATTTGTTCAACGGTATCTGCCAATGTGTTACGAGGCGATGACGGGGCGCTATCTGTGAAGAACCTAATTAGATATACAGTCTCCTTACTTGCTTCAAACTAAAACGGAAATAATATACTCACCATGCATACAATGAGAATAATTGGTACAATGAATATCCGCTTCAGAACTATACACGCCTTTGTTAAGATAGACTTGCGTCTCCAATCGTGCCAGTCGCCAAGCCAGTACGACTCGAGCACCTGGAGTTACATTGATATGTGTTAGCTGGTATATGGGTGTATAGGACTTCACAAATACCTCGGGCGCCTTAGCAACTTCATCGTACATCTGCTGATTAACTGGCTCAACGGGACTCTGACGCTCGCTTTTCTCTCGGGGTTGGAAGCTCACACAGCATTCGTTACCTTAAAAGCCGTAGGTGTAAACCAACCAAAAGGAGGAGTTAGTGGACCACGGGCTCCCGAGGTATACGCCTCAGATGCAACCGGGAACTAAGATGATGACAACGAGCTAGTAAGCGTCTATATTATTTATAGTGATAATGTGGTTCATATAAATGTGTATACTTGTTGGGTGTTGGGATGGGCAACGAATTCTTTTTGTTTGTAATCTACAGCCATAAGGAGTCTGGGTAGCACGAAGTGGCGTCGACCTTCGCAGCCCGTTGTTTGTTTTAAAATGAATTCCACTTCTTCCGAAGTACGGCAACAACCTGTTATTGAACGGTTATTGTTGTTAGGTTAGGTCATTGTAACTTAAGTATCAAAAATGTTATCTTTTGAAGTGAAAGTATGACTTTACCCATGAGATCGACGGCAAATGCGCTGACGTCGTCTGCCAATTGCAGGTATGCTGCAGCTAGTTGTCGATACGCGGCTGCGTTGGCTGCTAATTCTTCGGTTAGTCGGAACGCGCTTAAGATAGGGTCCGATGAAACTTGAATCAGATACGCCGGAGAGGCGATAGCTCGGTACACTGATAGGCGTGCGCTACTCATATACAAGGCATCATCGTTCAGTAAGGAATTTCTAAAATAGAACAGCTTTGCATTAGTGTTTAAACGAAAAACCACAATTTGTTTACCTATTTGCGACTTGTATCTGTTGTGTATTTCGCTCTATTTATGAATATTTCAAAGCATAAAAAGTAATATAGATATACAGCTGAATAAGAAAGGCCGTCGATAAATATGTCTTGACCTGTAGGAGGACTTGTCACCCTGAAGGAAACTACGACTGTAGTTTCCTTCAGGGTGACAAGTCCTCCTAAATTTGAAAATTGAGTCTCGTTGTATTTACTTATTATCTCATCGATATTTCTTTTTAGAAAACAAATTAAACGATTTGCGTGGGCTCACTCAAATGAAGTCTGTAAAATTTTTTATTGTTCAAGTTTCGCACGGTATTTTATTGTTAAACTATTCAATGAAATAACATAATAAATATTAATTTCTATTATAGATTTATAAATTTATAATAATTGCTTAAATGTTACTAAACGTAAATGAAGTAAATTTTAATATACCTCTTAATAAAAAGAAAACTTTCAAAACCTATCCAGAATGTCTTGAAACATTTAAATCATAATACAATTCAATTACTGATCGATTAATTTAGAAAACGACCTAGTGTTTCTATTCAGCTTAATATGAAATAGGTAATGATAAGCCGTATCAGAATAAACGGGATATTTACCATGTTTCATTATTTTGAGTTTCCGATATTTCGGCGCTGTTGCATATCTATAATGATTTAGACTATTTATACTGTAGATTGATGGCACTTGGTGGAATTTGTTGTTACAATAAAGTAATGTGGAAAAGTACAAGTGAGTTATCAATATGTATAATGATTTACCTATTTACCTATAATGATAAGCCGATTAACGAACGATTGCGTTAATAGACTATATCAATCAATCAATCAGCCCACCGCAGTCCACTGCTGGACATAGGCCTCTCCCAATGTGCACCATTTTCTCCGATCCTCCGCCTTCCGCATCCAGTCTGTCCCAGCCACCTTTTTAGGTCGTCCGTCCATCTGGCTAGGGGGCGTCCTACCTTTCGTTTACCTTCTCGCGGTCTCCACTCTAGGACTCGTAATAGACTATATAAAAACTGTATTTGTGAACTGATACTTTAGCTATAAAAAGTAGAGAATGCAGCATAAATAGAGAGTCGAAAAGTAACCCCCAGAAACTTACCTACAAACTGTACAAGGACAATTAGGGATATGAGGCCAAGTGATAGTGTGTCCACGTCTAATTAAAAGCAGTACAATCTCGTAATGTCCCATCTGAGCAGCTAGAATGAGTGGTGTTACATGCGAGGGAAAATCTGTCGAATGTGTTGTACCCGCGAATTCTAATCCGGGAGAAATTTTCTGCTGAGCATCCAATAACATCACTGTAAAAAAACATACCTACATTCAACTCAAATTGTCATATGAGGTACGTGAAGTGAAAGCAAGATCGAGAACAATTTTACCCAATATTTTAATACTGTTATCTCGTACGGCGTGTAACACACTGTCACCAATTTCCAGATTCGGATACTTCAAGAGAAATTCTACCATCGCCTCTGATCTGTTCTGGACTGCTATGTGAATTGCCGATATACCCTAAAAGTGAGTTATTACAATTTATACATGTTTTATGAGCTTATAAACTATGTCAATTAAAACCAACTGGATTCTTGACCTGGAAATTAATGCAGTTTATATTCAACGCCATATGTTCATCAAGATATTGTTTAACTGCACTAACATCATCATCAGATACAAGTTGAAAAAATTCGTCCTCACTTGGCTGTAACTTTGGTAAACAAATGCACTCTCTTGGTCCATTGCTTTCTTGCCTTTCATTGGGCTTAAAAAAAGAAAATATTTTTAATAACTCCTGCATATTTTAATACGCAGTCATTGTTTAATTTTTTACCGATTCCAGTTTGTCATATGACCTAGATTGATGTCTTGAAAGTTTGATTTTGTTTACTGTAAGAGGTCTGCTTCTTCTAATATAAGGTGAACTAGATTGATTAAGCACATTGTAGCTGGCATTTTTTGAACTCGGGAAGAATCCCTGCTGAAACATTTTTGGCGCAGATAGCGTCTTTCTTTGAGAGTGATATGTGTTCAGTTCTTGATTGAATGTTCGAGTACTATCTTTTGAAAGAAAAGTCATCGGTTCTTGTTGGCGTTCGATAGTAGCTTTCTTTATATTACTGCTCCGTGTTATTGGCACTCCGTCTATTTTATCTGCATTAAATGGAATGCTCGGCAATGTACGGTTCTCGATAGATTCAGACTGGATTGTTGATGGTGTAGCCATACCATAATTGTCAAGATGAGGCATTTTGTATCAATTCAAGAATTAAAGCGTCCACCTTCCTCAGCAAATATAATAAGATAAGAGATTTCTACAATTATATAATAGTAAGATAATTCGCAGATTGGAATAGAATTTCGCCTTACGTTTCATAAATTAAATAAATTGTGACCTTAAATTTTTATCACTATTTATAAAAAAAAACACTTTCCTCATTTCATCTTTAATAGATGAATTGTATTATAATTAACAACATACATTTCTATACACATTTATAATAGTGTTTACATTTCTAAAATTCTTTGACATTGTCATTAAACGATTTCTTTTTCCACGTGCACACTGTGGACAGATAATGAACTATTTTAGTCATTTAGTTCATTCTTAATAGGCTTTTGAGGATTTTCTTTCATTATCTCCCGATTGCTAATGATTCAAAAAAGATTTAACTATGTAAGGTTTTAATGACTACTCTATTATAACGTATAGTTTTTAGTAAGCAAATCATTTAATGTTCACTATACATCGTATATAACAATGCAAAGTATGAGTAGGACCTCGTCAGTATCTGAAAAAAAAAAAAATATATAGTGTTTCATATTTCATACACTTGTGTAAATTTAAAGATAATTATATTACTTTCTGATCTAATCAGCGTATAAAATGTTCCAGTCACGTCACTGGCGCTAACTAAGTACTTTTAAAGAGAATGCTTACCCAGAAAACATAATACACACTGGTATCTCCATTTTGACCTTTTTTAGGCCGTGGTAATTGCAATATGTTATTGGGCACAATACAAAGATACCATTTAATTTTGATGAATTGAGAAATAATGATTTTGAGTATACATTTTTATCTATTAAGACTAAAACCACATACTTACAGATGAATATGTGACAAGAGTGATATTTGTAAAACCCATTGCTGTGAATGCAATAGGCTTTTGCGCCCTGAAACAGAAAGTTACGAATATATCTACAATGTTTTAATTTTTTTAAATACATGTATATAATATATAGAAACACCCAGTCAGATACAAATAGACATATTCATGCGTAAAAATATTTATACTGAGCAGGAATCGAACCTGTGACTTCAGATGTTACAGCTTTTGTTAAAGTACAAATTATTAGGATTACTGACCTCTGAATAAGGAAAAGCAGGGCGCGTCGGCACCGGGGATTAGTACGGTACCAGCTACTATTGTAAGACGCAGCCGCCACATCTGCGTTCTACACGAAATATGTAATTTATTAAAATAACTTACATTGTTTGTATAAAACGAATGTAAGAAATGTAGGGTAAGCATATTAACAAGTAAACTAAAATAATAACTTTGAAATAAATTTTAGTGAAATTCGTTTTCGTATTACTTTCTCTTTAATTGAATGAATGGAATTGAAAAACACGGAACAAATTATCAGAAGTTTAAAAATAAAAATAGAAGTCTGAACTGACCGCATGAAAGATGTCATCAGCGTACCAGCACAGCATTCCGATTTGAATTAGTGCCGAACCCAAGAACAGTTTATTGCTCACAGCCAGTAACGGTTCCAGTAGCTGAAAAACAATAAAATGCAATTTATGAACTGTGCACTTATAATTAAATTAATGTAAGGCTTTAATTCGTGTCTATACTCAATATCTATTCACAAAGCGCTTTAATTTCTAAGTGATTATTGTGAACTTTAATAATAACTAGCGGTTCGTGGGATGGCCGAAATTCGCGCCTTAGTTCTATATTTTATTAGTTTGAACAATAATTCGGTTTTTGGAGGTACTTATATTAAAGAATTAGCATATTGTATTTAAAAATATATATTCTGTGCAACAGCACGTCATCAACAACAATTATCAACCAACATCCTACTTAGGATTATTGTATTCTGTTTGCTGCTGACATTATTAAGATTGATATTGATTGACAGTATATGAACGTAAACATTGAATGTTTTTCTTACGACCGTGTGCGAATAAATTTATTATTCATTCATTCATTCGCAATCAAGAGATTGAATCTGAAAGTATACGTGTGTGTCTGTATGTCAAAAAATGGTAGTGTGTGTAACTTTAATTTTAAGTTTTTTATTTTTTTAATGTATTTCTACTGCATATTATGTAAACATTAGCTTTCTGCACTTGTCTATTTATACTTAATTATCCTAAATTTCATACTCTAGTAATTTTCATAATACGTACACTAATGATAATCTGATAATATGATAATAATACGTACTCCTAATAATAAACATTAAGCGCCAAGGCGCTTATACGATTTTCGGATCCTGAGTGCAAAGTCCTGTTAGATAACTATCTGTTTAGTTCACAGCTTTAGTATTATGGTTTACTGCTACTGCCATTTTCTGTGGCATTTGAATATGTAGGCTCATAACAAATAGTGATAATTGCTAGTTTAAATAAAGTACCAAAACGTCATGATATGAACTCCAAAAATCGGTCACCTGCGTAGTAGGATTCCTTATTGTTAATATTAATGACCCTGATATGTAACTTGTCTATATTTAATTATTATAATAGTAGTTATAAACGTTGATGTAGCTGTATATGTATGTAGAGTCACTTCAAGAAAAATTTAATGTAAAATAAATATTTGGTTGAGTATAAAAATAACTTATTATGATTAAGATAGTATTATGATAAGTTGTTATTATAAACATCTGTCTTTGGGTTAACACATCTACATGTTATTTTATTATATTGCTTTTTAATTTGAACTATGAAAATATACACTGTATGAACAATAACACTTACTTATAATATTATTCATAAAAACTATTATATTGAACCTTCAAATAATATTGAGGTGTCCTGATTCCAGTGGTATACATGGTTATAGGATAGTTTTTATTCGTAACCATTTGTTATTAACCAAATTGTAGCAATTGTGACAATTAAAAGGAGCTTTAATTACTATTGAGCAAATTTAATGCTTACCACGATTACAAACATTACGCAGCAGATGTTAACGGAACTCATCATGATATTCGCGAAGTTTGACAAGGAGAAAGCGTTTTCTAAATCGTTGCAGTATCTGAAATCCCAAAAAAAGTAAACCAACTTAAAAAGGCTGTTGAAATGTAGTTAGAATTCAATAGAATCAACAAGATGACTCTGTGAAGTGCCTCGGTATATGTTTCACTAGCTGCTTTAGTTTACCGCACCGCAGGTGTTGTACAATGAGGCCGCCTAAGTATTTATTTATTTATTTTTATTTATTTTATTAGGCACACCAACAGATTGTGTATATTACATTTCAAACTTGACATAACATAACATAACATAAACTTACGCCTATATCCCCGAAGGGGTAGGCAGAGGTGCTAGCACCCATATTTCGCCAGTTTATGTTTAGGTTCCATTGTAATAGGTGGCGAGCCTATTGCCATTACCTGGGCACTTATAAACCTGCGATAAATACACACATAACTTTCGAAAAGCATCGAAAAGTCATTAATATCTGGGTCATAAAACCTGGGATCGAACCCGAGACCTCGTCTCAGCAGTCCATTACCCATACCACTAGGCTACCGCCGATTTTTTTAAACTTTTGCTAAATAAAGACTTTGTGCCCAATTATAGATATGCACAGCGTTCGTAAGCCTAAGTACATAGCACTATATAAGAAAAATTAAAAATTAACAAACTATGTGGTAATGAATTTAAAATTAAGTATTATTCAATGTCATAAAATATTGGCTTATTATATTTTTGTGCATGCCAGTTTTTAGTAGATAATCTCATAAGCTTGATTTGCTTTTCTTTTGTTTGTCAAGTATAAATTGAATTGTACACAGTATCGGGCTTTTGATCGGACTCAGGGTGGAAATACAGTTCGGGTAAAGGTGCTACAGTTACTATGTCTCACCTATTCTATTATGGCATGGTTTCTCAAAGTGGGGTATGTGAACCCCTATGGGTTCAGCATTCGACGACAGGGGGTTCGCGACAAGACACGTGCCAATGGTGGCTCGATGTAGGTACGTGGGTGCATTTGGTGGCGCGGGCGCGGTTATATTTGCCACTCACTCTAATACGCTCTTTAAACTGATTTAAAATGAGATCT
Source organism: Eilema griseolum (assembly GCA_963662185.1). Classification (NCBI taxonomy): domain Eukaryota; kingdom Metazoa; phylum Arthropoda; class Insecta; order Lepidoptera; family Erebidae; genus Eilema; species Eilema griseolum. The sequence continues at coordinate 13,047,795 of OY759232.1, read as the reverse complement.
TTAATAGATCTTTGGGCAGCAAGACAGGAAGTGTACCTATCCTGTGTAGAATTTTCTTTTACCCTTTGCTACAACTTACTTATGAGAGTGCGTTAATATTCTTTTTCACGAATGTGTGCATTTTTTTCAGAAATAACGAAATACCGAAATAAACTTTATACTAAGCCAGAATTAAGGTAAAAATTATCCAAAATTACTTTTAAAATCTATTCTTTTGCGACAAGATACAAAGCCACTCATGACATTAATATTGATATTTGGGGGGACTTTATTAGATAAGGAGTTCGCTTTCCTCTGGAGATTTTAACAGGGGTCCGTTTGTGGGTTAGACTATATTTATCATGCATAGATGTTAGGTAATTATACTTCTGAAATGAAAAGTTCTTTAAGCGCGATAAGCTATTTTTTAGGGTTTCGTACCTTAAAAAGAAAAATATGGAACCCTTATAAGATCACATCGTTGTCCGTCTGTCCGTCTGTCTGTCAAGACCTTTTTCTTTGGAATGTTTAGAGGTATCAAGTTGAAATTCATACGAAGTAGTCAGATCTATAACGCGTTAAAACTGTTCAAAATGCATTCAAAATATATTACAGTTTATGTAGCTTAAGTTATGGAACCCTCGGTGCGCGAGTCCGACTCGCGCTTGGTCGGCTTTTTTGTGAAGTAAATACTTTTTATTTCTTGTACAGGCGGTTTTCGCTTCTGTCGGTACTCCTGGAGTGCCACATTTTTTTTAAAGAAATACATTGTAAAATAGCTCAACTAGGCCCATAAATAGAGCGTACCCAGTTCTTTATCAATAAATGAGTTCACTGAGTTCACTGATCGACCTCTTGCAGGAAGCATTTAGCAGTAATTGCACAGTTAATTATATACATTTTACAGCGATAATTATTATGAAAAACATTTAGATTCCATATATAGATTCAAGATTGATTCGATAGATAATCATATTTAATGAGTAAAGTTTTTAGATACTTCAATAAATAATGCGTTAATAAGCTAATAATTTAGTGTTTGTTTCAATATTTGAAACATTAAGGTTGCCAAGGCCATAATGACCGTAGAATCTGAAAAACGCATTCGTTCGCCTTCTACTTAGCAGGTAGAGACTTACGGGCGGCGCAAAACAGACTATTGTAACTGTTACCTTAGATTAATTAAAATCAAATGTACATTAAAATAACTCACGTAACAAGTCGCTGATGTAGTTTTATGTTCTCCAATATTTCTTCATAGTGATCTTCGTTATAACCTCCAGTAGCGGCAATAGATTCAAGTCGTCGTTTAAGGAGTCGTAGCAATAAACTAATATGACTAGCCATAGCCGAGAATAAGAGGTCAGTGCTGACCATGATCCACACACAGGTTTGACCTACAAATATGTAAGTTAATGCGTATATGATGTCAGCATAATTGACTAAAAATCTACCTACTGTCATGGCATGAGTTGCAAGATTCCACGTAAAGTATATACCGAAATATATGATACCTAGTATCTTTGTAGTTTAGCGATATTGTGAAAGGCGTGAATAACTTTCATGAACTAAAATTCATGATATATCGAACTCGCATCACGTCGTACTTACCTATTATTATCTTTGTAATCTCTCTCGAAATACTACAATAATTTAATTGGCTTATTTTGCATTCGCTACACTTGTATCAAATATATCAGTTTCTAATCTAAAGTTTTGATTTATTATTTGGAGTGCTAGGCTAGAAAACTTACTGGGAATACATTCTGGGTAACGAGGATGATAACACCTTTTTTCTATAGCATATAGCAGGGATATTCTGGCTCTCTCTAAGCTCACTGGAGAATTTGTGCTGTCAGTGGGAAGATTAAAGGCTTGTCCTGCTTTGTCTCCTAGACTGACGGCACAGAAACTCTATATTTACAGGGTTGGCAGCGCGACTGTGACTCCTCTGGTGTTACAAACGCCCATAGGCCACGGTAACCATTTTCCATCAGGTGGGCCGTGTGCTTGTCTGCCACCTAAGTGGTATAAAAAAAAATATTCCAGAAAGAAATATTTGATAGACTGACCTGAAGGATATAGAAATAAGAGCTTATTTCAAAGGTCTTCCTAGATAGACCTATCCTATCCATTGATCTACCATGGAATAAAAGACAGATTTAAAAGACTTCTTCCATGATTGTTGGTCAGACGATACTCGCTCCCGATAGAAGTCAAAATAACCACAATAATGAAGTTGCACGAGGAGAGTAGACCCCGGGTTCCAAAGTGCACACTTTCGATGTAAATAAGTTTAAAGGAGAAAACGAAATGTTTGTTTTAATTTGAATAAAAGTTCTTCTGAATATTATTTATCAAGTACCGTTTTAATATTCTCTTTAGTAAAATAGTCTCATCTAAAATGCAATTTTGAACTGAGAAACAAGATAACATTCGTATCGTACGCTGTAATTAAATTAAACTAATTACTGAGATCGTGATTTTTGAATGTGGGACTTGAAGTTATAAATGTTTTAAACGCTGAAAGTAATTGATTCTAAATTTAGAAGACTTTTTATATAACTATTCTAAATTTAGAAGACTTTTATTTAGTAGGATAAAAATGTACCCACCGTGGCTGAGTACATAAAATATTATATTTATTGTGTCAAATAAACTTTAAAGCCTGAGGTCCAGGCTCCAGTGTAGAAACTATAGATACAGCTTATTACAGAGTACTGTACAAAGTGATTTAATGTCTTTATTTTTACTAACTTTGTATTATAAAAATTGTGCATGTTATCATGTCTTATCTGTTTGAATCCTGAATATTGAACTAATTCAAAATTATGTCTGTAACTGTTTTCCTTATTTTCTGATGATCTGAATGTACCACTAGTGTATTCAAAATCATAGCCTGTGTTGCTCTCAATTTCATAACACATGAGATGATTCCATATCATCAGAACTTTCACTCTCTCTGTATCAATAAAAATTATTTGTTCTTAGAAGTTAAAAGCTATAATTATTTCGAGCCTTTTTCTATAGTAAGTGTTAGAACTGACAGTTGCGATTAAGTTATTAAATGTTATTATAACAGTTTTAAAGTGTTCAAAGAAAAAGTGAACTTTTAAGTGCCTGCCTCTTTAAGTGAAGTTTTATTATGAAAACTATATCCAGTCTTTTCTATGTCAGTGTTTTAATGCATGTGTAGTCTTAGGTACGTGATTTTACTTTTAATTAACTGACTACTAGAATTAACCATTAGAATTCTAAGCAGTGTAGTGGCTACTCTTACCGGCAAATATCTCGAAGAGATAAACTGCAACGTGTGCAATGGGCTGATGTTTATCGAAAGGATACCACGACACCCAGACGTAGCCGATCTTAGCATTTTCACCGCTTAATAAGCTGAAGATGTAAAGGCCGATTGGCGTCAAATTGTAAAACCATACACCTGCGACGTTCATAAAGAAATACCCTGCAAAAATTTATGTGCATTGATTTCAATGTGACAATGGTGTAATAATTAGCTAAAGGTATAAGCATAGGTGTATAGGTTCTCATAAGATTCTTTAATAGGTACAGAAGATGATTAGTCCATTGAAAAGTTACATTTAGGGTTGTGTTTGTCAGAGGATGCAATTTTTTTTTAATATAAAGAGGGAGGGGAGAGGGGGTTAAATGCACGTTTATGGACTTAACGGAAAGGAAATTACTAACTTGCTTGTTTACTAAGCCATAAACTTGGATTTAACTTTAAGCTGACCCCCTTCCCCCCCCCTTGATATCTAAAATAGAGAATTGCATCCTCTGACAAATGCACGCTACCTCTAAAAATTAAAGATATCAGTAGAATCGTTGTTAAATAAAAATATTAAGTACTAACACCGGTGTGTGATGCGCAAGGAACTCAGGCTTTGTTTTTTGATGTTTAGAGCTACTTCCTCTAGAGGAGGTACTGGCCATATTCCCGCCAGTTCTTGTATCAACTGCTTGAACGTATCTTTTTTATACCACAATACAGATACTTTCGCTATACCTATAACAAATAACGAAAAACCACAGGTAAATTATATTGTGTAATCATGCATGATATATTTTAATGGTGTAAAATAAAGTGTATATAAATAAATAAATAAAATTAATCTTATAACGTTAAGTTATTGCATCTCCAACTTAGCATAATTTCATACTTCATTAGAGCTTAAATTAGGTATGACTCTATTCAGATTACGCTCCATTAAATGAAAACAACATTTCTTGAAAGTAGTTTGGACATACAGACTGATAGCCAGACAGATACGTCAATTTTTACTTTTACATAGTTACTTACTTAAAGCACCGTAGCCAAAAGTATGAAAAAGTGGAACGACATCCTCAACTCGTGGCGAATTAGACAACGTGAGACCTATGAAGACGATTTCACTGAATACGTGATAGCAAATGCCACAAACAGATAATAAGAACATAATTTTTTGGCTGAGATAAGCTGCTGTACTATTAGGTCTATTGAACGAGAGCCCAATGCGTCGCATGCAAAAAGTGCTCAAGATCAAAGATTCGTCGATTTCCCGTTTCGCTTCTTCTATTGTTGATTCAGACATTTTCGCTAATGACTCTTTGTTCAAAGAAAGTCACGGACACTTTGGCTTGAATAAAACCCGGTGAGTATAAGTAGAGTGTGAAGCTGATAAATAGTTTATTATTTTAAAGTGTTGATTGTGGAGGCGTGTACTGATAGTTTAAAATTCTGGCATCCAATAGACAGTTGATAAAAGTTGAGAACTTTGTAGAACGCCCCTTAATTTTCTACAAATTTATTATGCATTAGACTTTGAAAACTACGGTACAAGTTAGTTATGCTCCAAGGATTCATCCGCACTGTATATTATTTTTAAGGTGTGAAATACTAAGCATCTGTCGAGGCTGTCAAAGTAAGAATTACCGTTATAGGATCGATACAATCTAAAAGGGTCGTCTTTATCTCTTGAACCACCCTAGCTTCTTACCAAATGGTGGTGAATACAAAAAGAATTTGTAAATATAACATATTAAAAGCCTTTTCATCTGCTTTATCTATAAAATAGGGAAAAATAGTACACTTCGATACCTTATAATAGGTTGGCAATATATGGGCATGCACTAAATATGTTTTCCTTATACGTTAACACATTATTATTTTGGGTTCGTTATTATAGGCATACCTTTAAAGTTGTTAACAACAAAACAATAATGATTAAGAGGGACCCAAAAATAATGAACATAGATGGCAAAACATGTAGGCGTAATATATGTACATCAAGATGACCCCTTATGCAGACGTGACCATTAGAAAGAAGGAAGTTGTCAATTCACTACATATTTTTTGTCGTTAGGGTTTGATTTTCACAATTCAATTAAGTGAAAACGCTATTTTAACGTTTTCACTTAATTGAATTGTGAAAATCATATTGATATATAAATGTGTGATTGGTTGCTTAAAAATGCTAATCTATTCGTCAAGTTCGCTGCGTGTGGATGCAAGAACACAGAGTCTATCAAACAGTACCGTAATGGGATAAATCTCATAGGTTACATGGCGTGACATAATTGAATTTAAATTCTTCATTGTTACGGTACGAATACATTGTTATTGACACGCGAACTTAGGTGATTAGAACTGAATATGATCTTGTTAATGGCAGGATCGGGATGATGAACTCACGACGGAATTTTATTATATCGTTTAAAAACCTCAAAAATTGCTTTTTGATTTTTTGTGACTTTGGTGAGTCTCTTTCGCAGAAGATTTAAGATTGTCAGTAAAAATAAAATGTGTTAGTATCGATTGCACAGACTGGAGTTATAATTATGTTGCTTTTTTATGTGCCTACCAATGCCATTATGCTTCTATGAACGTCCACATACACACGTGTGTGCGGTGGTTGTAGTTTTTTTTTTTTACGTGCGCAAAATCCCCACGGATACCTCCCCACCGGAGCCGGTGGAGGAGGTTATGTCGGACTCGAACCGACCAAAACGCACGCCGCCTGTGGGTCGTTTTGGTTGCCGAAGGTGAGATTGACAGGCATATCCCTCGCACCCCGGCCGACCCAGGGCCATCTCTCACGATCTGGCCCTCTTCTCGGGTGTGGGGACTACAGAGTCCCCAACTCGTCCCCGGAAACGGGGAGGTGCGCCACGCGCGCCACTGCCGCGGCCTGCTTCTGCCAGAGTGACAGGCGGCTTCACCTGTCACCCCCAGGCCGGCGCTCATGGGGGACGGAGGTCGTTCATCGACCTCCGACGCCCGAGTTGCCTTCGTACGCGGGCAGCTTGTCTTGCGATCCTTCGTCGCTCCCGCTGCCGCTCCCGCCCCGCCTCCTCCTTCACGAGCATTACTTGCTCGCAGAAGGAGGCGCCGGCCGCTCACGCATCCGCGCAGCGAACCATCGCCGCGAGCAAGGTGGAGAGCGTGAGAACCCTCACTCCCAGGGCCGCCACAAGCTCCCGCCTCGGCGTCTCCCACGCCGGACACTCGGTGAGCGTGTGCGGACCTGAGTCCTCGCTCGCGTCGCAGTGATGGCACTCGGACGTTGGCTCTTTCTCCATCCGACCCAGATACTTTCCCAAGCATCCGTGCTCGGTGATCATCTGCGTCAGACGGTACGAGAGGCTGCCGCGTGGCCTCTCTAGCCACTCCCCCATGATGGGTCTTACCGCCGCTACTACGGCGCGCCCTGCGCCTGGTCGCCCAAGTCGTATCTCCCATTCCGCCACCATTTCCCTGTGGAGCTGGGATCTCACGGCCCGAATTTCTTCGGGCTCAGGATCGTGACCCCGCTGCCGCGCCGACTTTCGGCGCCGGTATAGCGCCGAAAGGGATCTCGCTTCCAGGATCCATGGTGGCGATCCGGCGAGGAGACTCGCCGCGTTGAAAGATATCGTGCGGTACCCCCTTATGATGCGGCACGCCAACTTCTGCTGCGGACGCTGCAGTAGGGGCATGTGCCGATCACTCAGGGTGTCCGCCCACATGGGACACCCGTACAGGGCCATGGACCGCACGACACCCGCGTAGAGTCTCCTGCAGGAGTCCTCCGGGCCCCTCAGGTTGGACAGTAGCCGCGCCAGAGCGTTGGCTGTGCCCACCAAATTGGGGCCCATACTTCGGAAGTGCTTCCCGAAGTCCCACCGGCCGTCGAGCACGAGCCCCAGATATTTCATCTGGGGCTTGATGCCGATGAGAGTGCCTCCCACTGTGAGACTGGAACCAGGTGGTGGCGTGCGCCGAGGTCCATGAAAGAACATGGCCTCGGATTTATGCAAAGCCACCTCAAGGCCCAGCCGCCGGATCCGTTCCATGACTTGAGCAACCGCGGTCGTGGCCCTCAGGGTCGCTCGCCGCTCGCCGTCACTAGCGTGTCGTCCACATAGCACGTGACGGCGGCGCCGTCCGCGAGCTCACCGCGAAGCACCCAGTCGTAGCCGATGTTCCACAGGAGCGGCCCAAGAACCGATCCCTGTGAAACGCCGCACGACATCTCACGCCGACTGACGCCGGTCGCACTTGGGTAGAAGATGGCTCTCTCCGTCAGGTACGCCCCGACTATGCGGCGGAGGTAGAGACGCACACCGAGTGCCTCCCTGATGCAACTCCAGGACAAGGTGTTGAACGCGTTGGAGATGTCCAAGGACACCGCCAACGTCACCTCACCCCAGGCGACTGCCTCCTCCGGAAAAGTCCTCACGCGCATGATGGCATCCACGGTGGACCGCCACCGGCGGAAGCCATATTGGGCATCCGCCAGGTCCGGCCCCCTACCAGAGAGGTGCTCGACGAGGCGCTTCGCAATAACTCTTTCAAAGAGCTTGCCCACCTCGTCGAGCAACACAATGGGCCGGTAGCCGGACGGTTCGTCCGCCGGGCGACCCTCCTTTCGGATGAGGACCAGTTTCCCCGTCTTCCACATCTTCGGAAACTGGCCCCGCTCCAAGCATGCGCTGAGGAACCCTCTCGGTCGGGGTTCGAGACCGTAATCAGTCGACATTTGATATGTTGATTGATTATTACTATTATTGATTTATTGTACTTTCATTGATTATAATTACAAAAAAGAGGTACCTACTTACAGTAGACCATTTTATGATTATTTGTAAGACCTCTTTATTTAAACCTGGTATTTCATGGTAGAGTAGATTACGTATTTAAGGAGGTAGAACACGACGGTAATCAAGTCATAAATACACGGCGGTATTTCTGCCCAAATGAGCAGTCCGACTAGGGAAGTACCTACCTCAACCCTACAGAATACCACGGCTATAATAACCTCGTGTTGTGTTCCCGGCGGTGAGTAGGGTAGATCAAAGGCTTGTTCTGATTGTGTCTTCTGTACTGACGGCACAGAAACTCTCTGTTTTTACAGGGTCGGCAGCACGGGTGTGACTCCCCTAGTGTTGCACACGTTCATATGTCGCAGTAACCACATTCCATCAGGTGAGCCGTGTGATTGTCTACCACCTAAGTTATATAAAGATAGAAAAAGAATAAAAATAACATTATCAATACTTGTAAACAAATGTAAATGTAATATCCCTATAACGATTGATGTACCAGCGCTAACTTGACGCTATAAACGGCACAATCACTGTCAAGCAGCCGCAATGGGTATATTAGAAGACGTCTGCAACCAACTCACGTTGGTATAATTTCTATAGGGTTAAATATTCTTTTATATGAACATCTCAATTTTTATTTTAAGTTTTTCCGACTTTATTGGGGTCGACGTTGGTTACGAAACAACCGAACTTTAATATTCTCCATCAAGCGACTGCCATTTGACTTCCCAACCCACCGGTGATATCGAAGCTTTATTTTAAGTTTTTCCAACTTAATTGGGGTCGACGTTGGTTACGAAACAGCCGAGCTTTAATGTTTTCCGTCAAGCGACTGCCATTTGACTTCAGTATTTTTCAGTTTTTCATACTTAATGAAATGAAGTAAGCTTAAGCTGTGGAGTGAACTTGTTGGCGTGGTTTTCCCAAGCGACTACAATATAATGGGGTTCTTCAAAAGGAGCATTAGAAGGTTCTTACATGGTCGGCAGCGCGAGTGTGCTGCACACGTCCATAGGCCACGGTAACCACTATCTATCAGGTGGGTTGTGTGCCTGTTTTCCACCTAAGTCGCATAAATTATTTGTTATATACAAAAGAGTCATCACGGGCATGGATTTAATTATTGTTTGGGGGTTAGAATTGGAATGATTCAGCGTTTTATATAAACATATATGCAAGCCTGCCAGGTTAAAGCGAATTTAACCTGTACCTCCGATTTTACACTACTAAAATTTTAATAGGTACTTTGAGCACAATCAGGCCCAGTTTGTTGGTAAGAGGGGGTCATTCATCAACTCGCTAATCTGAAACTCGCTAGTGCGTGCGAGTTAGGATTTTTGATCTTTTTTGTTGTCCACTCGCGTGCATGTACAGTACAGTCAGATAAAATAGGATCAGAACAAAAAACTCAAAAACTAAGTTAAACCTGCGTCTTTGTCCGCTTTGGCTGATGCGGATTTTTACATTTTTTTATTTACTCATCCAGACGTGCGAGGGACCTGGTTGATGATGTGATGATACATGCTATCTATTATGACATCACTTATTAAACTTTTTATGAATTTGGTTTTTTGTGATGATAAAATTTTTGTTTTGTTTAGGATAATTTATATAATTTTTTTACATATGAAATTATTTAAAAATACGTTAGAATATTTACAAGAATAAAACAAGGTTATAAGTAGGGGTTAAAACTTTAATGTTCAGGTGTCGAAGAATTCATCATCGATTTGGACAGCTAACGTACCAAAAGTACTGACGGCATGTGATTACTTTTCACATACCTACCGAAAGCGGCGTTACTACTATTTAGTATATACTACATACATACACCAAGCAACTGCAATATGGGATTCTTCAATATGGGTATTCAAATCAAATCAAATCATCAAATCATCTTTATTTCACAGAACATGGTTACAACATCAGGTTTCATAATTTTCACAAGTACAGCACATTCTGCCGTGTGGCGTTGAAATAATAACACCTATTACGGGATACAAGTCAATCACAACTAATTTCACTGTCGTTAGGACTCCAGCCAGTCATATTAAAACAAAATTCACAATGTCAGAGCAATAATAATAAAAAAAAAAGAATGGATCAGTGAAACGTTAAATAAAATGCAAAATAAATTAAATTAAAATAAAATGAGATAAAACAGCTAATTGTTGGATAATCAATTAGAAAGAATTCCATTAAAAATTAAATTCAATCAATCAATAAAAAATTAAAAATAAATAAATAAGATGAAATTACAATAAAATACCCAATGTCGAAATAAAATTTTTAAAATTCAATTAATTAATTAATCATTCACTTTCAGCTGCTATTTCATCTCTTAAATATTCGTCTACCGCGTAGTAGCCCTTTTCGCTTAGCATTCCATACAATTTCTTGCGGAATAGGGCTCCTTTGAGTTCTTTTAACAAGTCTGGTAGATGGTTATACAATGTTATGCACATATTAAATGAGTTTCTTTTGCACAACTCTAAGGTCACCTTTGGGATGTGCAATCTATTCCTATGCCTTGTTCGGCTGTTTGGCATGTCTCCCAATTTAATAAACAGGTATGAATGTTTTTTGACAAAAATGCACATTTCCAGTATGTATAAACATGGTAGGGGGAGAATTTTATGTCGCTTAAACAGTGGTTTGCAACTAGTTAGCCCATCTACCCCATGCATTGCACGGATGCATTTCTTTTGGGCTACAAATGCCCTATCCGCTTCCACAGAGTTACCCCATATGACAATTCCATAGCGGAGCACCGAGGATACGTATGCATGATACGTTATAACTGCTGTATGTAAATTAACAATTTGTCTAATTCTACTGAGTACGTATACAAAACGATCAATTTTTAGTCAAGATCTTATTGATGTGCGACTTCCAGTTACAAAACTTGTCCATCGCAAAGCCCAGGAACGTACACTCGTTACAAGTACTGATGATATTGTCCTTGTGTGTGATTTTAAGGTCTGTAACTTTACTGTTATACGTTTGGAATTGCATTATGTTTGTTTTAGACGTATTTATTTTTAAGTTATTAATATCTAACCATGTATTCGCACTGTTTAGAGCTTCTTTTATCTTGAATTCAAGATCGTCATTGTTTTTGCCTTTGACAATTAAAGTTGTGTCATCGGCGAAAAGTATACACTCTTGATTTACAACTTTTGGGAGGTCATTTATATAGAGTAGGAACAGGAAAGGAGAGATCAGACTACCCTGTGGTACACCGTAGCCATTATGCCGATACTCTGATCTGTTTTTTTTTTGTTCGTGTTGTTCAATTTGTGTTATTTCAACGCACTGTAATCGATTTTCTAGGTAGCTCTTAATCAAGTCATTGGCGGTTCCTCGTATACCATAGTTGTACAGTTTGGACAAGAGTGTTTTGTGGCAGACAAAAATCAAATGCCTTCGTCATATCAAGAAAAACGCAAGCAATTTTAGATTTAGCGTCAAGGGTCTCTGTGATCTGTTTCACTAATGAGAAGCATGCCAGGGAAGTTGAGCTTGATTTCCTAAATCCGTACTGTCGATCATCGAGTATGTCACATGATGTTATAAAGTTCTCTAGTTTAGAACAGATCACCTTTTCAAAAATCTTTGCCAAAATGGGGACTAGAGTTATAGGTCTGTAGTTGCTGACATTTGTTCTTTCCCCTTTTTTATACAAGGGCTTAACAACAGAGATTTTTAGGCGATCTGGAAACTTTCCCTCTGATAGCGATAGGTTGATAATGTGCGTGAGTGGAACAACTAAACTGGGGGCACACTTTTTTAATACTTTAGTGCTTAAATCGTCATAACCTGTGGAGTAGGTGTCTTTTAGATTTAAGATTATTTTGTGTATTTCTAGTTCATCCACCGGTGTCAGGAATACACTCTTGGTATTATGAGGTATACCAACTGTGCAATTTTCGTTCGTGGTTTGCGTGTGTGTGTTTGTTTGTGAAATGTAAAAGTTGTTAAACATGTCACATATTTCTTTGGGATCTTCATATAACGTGTCGTCTATTATTAACGTGTCAATCGCTGGCTGTTGTTGTTTTTTATTGGATTTTATTAGATGGTTTCTTCATGGTCGGTAGCACGAGTGTAACGCCCTTGGTGTTGCAAACGTACATAGGCCACGGTAACCTCTTCCCATCAGATGGGTCGTGTGCTTCTCTGCCACCTTAAGAGATATGAAAAGAATTTAAGCATTTAAGATTGCCGTTTAATAAAAATGTGGAAGATTTTATTATTTTTGTTTCTTATGTGTAAATTGGAGTGTCCCAGAAAGACATTATTCAGTTAGAAGTTCTATTACTTTCGCATTTATACCTAATATTAGTATGGATACAGGTTATCGCTAACAAAATAGGATTTTTTTAATTCTGCCATTTTGTCTGTTTGCTGTGATCAGGATTTTTACTGTAAATAGCTGAACTAATGTCAAAACGGTATTCTCTTGTATTCAAACCATGTGGCAACAAGGGATCAAACGTTACTTAGTAAATGATAAGATACTTGCTTTTTGGGGTCCTTAGCAAGGACCATTGGCCACTAAACCTCCTTAAGACAAATTTTCGTAATAAAAATTAATTTTAAAATTTATCTCGATTTAATCTTTATCTCACCAATAAAAACTTACATGATTTCAGCGTAAAGAAGGCCAATTATCGTAATAAAAATCTGTACAAATTTCATAGACAACAGTTCACATCTTTAAATTTGTATTTTATTTTTATTTCAAACGGAAATTGTAGATAGAAATTAGACGCGAGCTTGAATATTCTTTTTTCTATATTTTTTGTGTAATATCGAAACAGACTGACAAACTACCAACACGCGTTAGCGCTTTCCACAGACCTGCGTTAACGCGCGTCACATGTGAACCTAGCCTAAAATATCTTGTACATTTAAAATAAGTACCTAGTAGTATTAAATTTATTACAACGCTTTTGTTCCTGACTGTACACAAATAAGTCAGGTTTTCTCAATCGAGCGAGTTGACGACAAAAATAATTTAAAATTAAAAGTGTTAATTCGCATGCGCAACTGAATTTCACGCAAGCGAACTTATGAAGACTCGTAAGAGGTTAGGTGCCGGTATAGGTTTTCAAAACGCGTGATTTAATTTTCATTAAATAGATATACAAAATAAAATTGGTACTCACTATGATCTATCAAAACACAACCTATCAACGTTTTCATCATTTAGATTTTGATACTAATAAATTTCGGCACAGTATGGGTTTTATTGACATAAATACGGAACAATCCCGTTTAAACACTGACTTCATCCAACGGCAATAGATAAGTAACTGCCGCAAAGACAATTTTATTGGTCCCATGTACTAGGAATATGTTAAACACTGTATTTTTCAGTCCCTGATCATTTACTTAAGAACATTTCCGTCACAGTTTAAAGTTTAAGATTAGATCTACCCGAAGAATTTCTCTTTAGCTCAAAGTATTAACTGAATCTATATCTTTACAATTTAATGTTTAGCTATTAGTAAATATTTTGTATTCAACGCCTAATCGAAACTTGTTTGATTTTTTAAAGAGTTGCAATTTGTTACAAAAAAGTACGTACCTATAGATAAAAAATTTCACAATTAAAACTCCCAAATACTCCAACCAACATACATTTCCATCCAAAGGTTGCCTGGAAGAAATTGTGTAAAGCGATAAGGCCGCCCTTTGTACTCTCTTGTCTTCTCAATTTCTGTAATATGAATATTGTAATTGGCGTACAATAAAGAATATAATAAAAATAAAAAATAGTATAGAAAGTAGGTGTAGGCATAACTTGTACTTTCGGATACGAGTCAGTCAGTAGGTACATAATGTTCTGTACAAAAGGAGGTAGGACACGGCGGTATTTCCGCCCAATTGAGCAGTCCGACTGGTGAAGTACCTCCGCCCTACAGAATATCGCGGTTATAATAACTTCGTGTTATGTTCCCAGCGGTGAGTAGGGTAGCCAGAGCTCACTGGAGAATTTGTGCTGTCAGTGGGATGACTAAAGGCTTGTCCTGCTTTATCCTCTACACTGACGGCAAAGAGACTCTGTACTTACAGGGTGGTGGGTCGTGTGCTTGTCTGCCACCTAAGTGGTATTAAAAAAAAAAACATAAAACCGCATCTAAACAGTTCTTTATAGAAAAACACTGTGTCAGCAATATCTTCCTTCGAATCTTCATTGGATTCATTGGCTATGGCTGGACAGGTGACAGGTCGGCCTCCTCTACTGGCTGATCCATATAGATTCTCACTAGGTACGGATGCTTCAAGAAGAACTTGCGTAGTCTTATTATATTTCCTTGACTACATCGCCCTCCAACACTACTGAATAATCATACAGTAGCGGTAGGAAGGTCCACAAATAAATCAGGTTGCGGGCTGATTGAATATTTGTACCTATGTCTATTCATGAATAGACCACGTTCTATTCAAGTATAACTATATGCTTTGGTTACAGAATATTGCAATGACATAAAATGTATCTAAGTAATATCATCCGCATTATAGAATCTGTATTGTAGGCTAGTTAAGTAAAGCTACTTTTGGGTGTATATAAGGCTATCCGTTGCTTTATGCGTCTGCATGCATGCGGGTGCCTGTTTTCTGCAAATAATAGTGTGCGAATTTCGTGCAATAAATATAAAGATACGATTTGCATGAACGAGTGGACGCTGTACGGCTCTACGAGACAGTGTCAAGATGACACTAAATGTTGCTTCGAAAGTTGTTTGATTAATGATCTGCACGTATTGAATAATGCTGACTTTGCCTCAGGTAGATTGTTTAAACTACTTCGAAGACAAGTGTCTCCCTAACGACGACGTTTCGGTGAGTGTCACAACATTTAGTGGTTATAATCATCTTTTTTAGTTTATGGGCGGGCATCGACACGAATTTAGAGTGATTTAAGATTTTCCCGCTAGAGATCGCGGTGTTTCGGCAAATTTAGCACGCGGGCCGCGGTCCGTGGCGGGCTTTACAGTTCGCCACCGTTACGCGACGATTAGGCGACGCAGGCGCATAGCGCGCCGTCGCTACCAACGGCGTTGCACTTGTCATCATCCATCGTAACATTAGTACCTAGCATACGGCACAATTCTGTGTCTTATGTCATAAAATGTAAGTTTTTTGGCTGACCGGATATTTAAAGGAAACGTTGGTAGGTTGACTCGTCACTGTCACTGTATACTAGTAGGACAGATATTCCTTGACCCATATGATATGAAATGAAAGGTAAGTATGTTATTACTAATGAATTGTACGTAAAATGCGGGTTCACTTTTATTTGCCACTTATTTTCTTCTTCATCTTAGCGTTAACCCCAGTCGCATCTGAAGCTGTCACCTCGGAGTCTGGGGTCCGCTTTACCAGTCTAACTGTGGATTTGGCTGAACTTCGATATTTTCCGTGAAGCGACTGCCTTATGACCTCCACAACCCAAAGGCGATATCGAAGCTAGACCAGTTGTTGAACTTCTCGTCTTCAATCATCTCGTCGTCCAACTACCCGTAACGACTTCCATAGATGTTGGTATGGCAACCGCGATTGTTTATATGTTTTATATGTAGGTACATCATGGCTCTGAAAAAAAATAAGAGCCATCCTATCTCTTCCTGCCCTCTAAAATCCAACCACACGTCCTGATCGACCACCTGAATCTCGTGGAGGGTGGACACACGGCAACAAATTTACTGGCGTGGCTAACGTGGCTCTGGTGAAATTTCTTGAAAAACTTAACATTGGCGTCTCGCCATTAATAATTTTATAAACATTTACAATTTACTTGACATTGGCAAAATTACAGCGCTTTGCTGAAGAGACCATTAATGAATGAATATTGAACCTATCTCTTCCCGTGAATATGAATAATATAAAACAGTCAATATTTATGTGCCAAATTCTGTTTGGATGAAATTGGACTCATATGTAATTTTATAAATCAGATTAATACACAGAATGTTTTTAACCCTAAAATGACATGTCTTAACATATTTTTTCATTTCTTCTTGGACCTTGGACTAAAGTCCTCGCAGAAAAAGTCGCAAGCGAACAGTTAGGCGCTGTATTTATAAAATTTCCAACGCCTACATTTACCTATTATAATTCCTTCAAACTAATATTCACTACCGCGAATTCATTATTGTATATTAAAATGAAATCAATCATAACTGAAGCATTAAGGTGAAAAGAATTAGATCGAACTGCAAAGTAAAAGTGCTATGTATTGTAATGTTTGAACGAGCGACCTAGATCTATTGATAAATTGATTGCAAACAAAATATCACAGTATCTGAAGAACTTGCATATAGAAAAACTGAATCAAGAAGCAGCACGAAAGTTCTAATAATATCTAGAATTAGAATTTATTTTTATCCGACCGAAGAACGTGGGTAACGTACGATTTGAGATTAACATGGTCATTCACATAAGTATTATACGAATCAACGGGATATTCACCATGTTTATTATGAATATTACTATGAATTTGTTATGAATATCCGATATTTCGGCATTGTTACAAGCGCCATGATCGGATCGGATCAAAAACAAACAAATAATCATGTTTGACATCCCGTTGCTTCTTTTAATACTCATGACTCTTGAGGAACTTTGTTTTATCTGTATGTATTTCTATCGCTATGTGTAACTACTAAACCGATAAGTGAATTATATCATTAGAATTCATCTTTATTAGGTACGTTATTTAACAATAATAGAAATGGCGGTATCTGGCACCAAAATGTTTAAAACACTACAAATAAGGGTCGAATGAGTATTAAAAATTCATTAATATAGGTACAAAATTACACATAGCGCTACATGTAGGTAGAAGAAAAAGTCCGGTCAAGTGCGAGTCGGACTCGTGCAGCGAGTGTCCGTAATTTAAGCTACATAATAATATATTTGAATGCGTTGACTTAGAAATTTGATTTTTGCATAGTTTTAAGACGTTATTAACCTGACTATGTGGTATGAATTTCAACTTTATACCTCCATGTATTGATGAGAAAAAGATCTTGACAGACAGACAGACGGACAACTATATAAAAAATTATAGGATCACTCCTATAATTTTTTTCCTTTTGAGGTACGGAACCCTAAAAATGACTAAAAAATAATATTAAAGATATTAATATCTATTGAGATAATTCTCATGTACATTATGTAAATATGTAAAATAAAAAAACATTGTATTATCAAAAATTATAATCCTCAAGACGTCGAATAAATTGCTCAGGGGTTCAGGAGTGTTTCATATAATATTTTTTTATTACTCATTAGAATAAAACACGGGTAACAATTTAAAAAAAATGTCGATAGAAATGTTCGTGGTTCGTGGCTCAAGAGATGACAGCTTAACGGAAACGAATTAAGTATAATAAACCATAACTAAATGATAATTTTAATTCCGTACGGTTCGCTGGCCGGTCTAGTAGTTTCGTAGAAGTGTTTGGCCCTGACTATGAGGTTTATTTTTAGTGAAACAGATGCCATTGGTCAACAATTTTTTTTTTTATATACGACACGCCAACTTGACCTCACCTCGCCTGATGGTAAGCTAAAGGCAAAGTCTCAGGAAAGAGGGTCACCATTACAGACACTAAGTGCTACAATGGTGGCACTCAGCTTGGCGGCCTCATCAGATGCTTTTTCACGCCCCGCTTAAAGGCCCCGGGACTGTAGGAAGAAGGAAACACGTGTGCTGGTAATGAATTCCAGGTCTTGGTGGTGCGGCAAAGAAAAGAGTCTCCGAACCGCTTGGTTCTTGCTCGTATATTCTGCACAGTGTGAGGGTGACATCTAAGGCCTGCACGTGTTGTCCTATGTAGGAAAGGAGATGGTGGGATTAGTTGGAAGAGCTCGTCAGAACACTCACCGTGGTAGAGACGGTAAAATACAGCCAAGGAAGCAATATCTCTACGCATCTGCAAAGGCTCGAGGGTGTTCGTGACCTCAGGGTTCCCAATAATTCGGACCGCGCGTCGCTGCAACCTGTCGAGAGCATCTAGTAGGTATTTCGCGGAGCCATCCCAGAGATGCGAGCAGTATTCCACGCAGGAGCGAATTTGTGTCTTATAGAGAAGACACCGCTGCTCCGGCGTGAAAAAACGTCTCACTTTGTTTAGGAGTCCGAGTTTCCGCGAGGCTGTTTTGATGATGCTCTCGATGTAATTTCTGTTATTCAGTTTGCAGCGAATATCCATGCCTAGGATATAGAGATTGTCCTGCAGTGGAAGTGGCGTGCTCTGAAGAGTGGGAAGGGGAAGGAAAGAAGATACCTTTGCTGTGAACGCACAAGCCTGCGTCTTCTTGGCATTGAACTCGACCATGTTCTCGGAGCCCCATTGAGAAATGTGATTCAAGATCCGGTCCAGTTCAGTGACAAGAAGCTGTCTTTTTTCCACGATATCAGACTGTTTGGCCGCAGGTTGTCCGTGATAACTCCCGTGTAAGGTGCTATCGTCTGCATAGCAATGTATGCTGCCGGTGGACAGCATGTCGTTGATATGCAGAAGAAAGAGAGTGGGAGATAATACAGACCCCTGCGGTACGCCAGCATTTATTTGCAAGAACTCCGAAGCCCGTCCATCACAGAGGACGCGGATACGGCGCTCCTGCAGGAAACTAGCAATCCAGTTGCACAGTCTAGGAGGCAGACCAAAGGCTGGTAGCTTGGAGAGAAGCGATTTGTGCCAGACTCTATCGAAAGCTTTGGCGATATCAAGACTAATTGCCAGTGACTCGCCGTGCTTGTCCATAGCCTCACCCCAAAGATGGGTAACGTATGCTAGAAGATCACCCGTTGACCGTTTCGGCCTGAAGCCATATTGCCGGTCATTAATTAAGGAGTGATCCTCTAGGTGACGCATGAGCTGTTTGTTAATGATGTGCTCGAAGACCTTGCACAGCACTGAGGTGACGGCTATGGGTCGATAGTTGGCTGGCTCTGAGCGATCCCCCTTCTTGGGGATCGGCTGTACATTCGCCTCTTTCCAAGCCGAAGGCACTGTACCCGAGCTGTAGGACAGTCGGTACAGCCGCGTAAGCATCGGAGACAACTCCGCTGCACATTTTTGTAAGACCACCGCTGGAATACCATCCGGGCCACTGGCTTTCCGGACATCGAGTGATTGAAGCACCGCACGAACATCGCATTGCCTGATACGTATTTCAGGCATTACGTGGTCACCATTGGGTAGTGTCGGCGGCTGTATACCGCAATCATCGACTCGGGAATTGGCCGCAAAGAGATTTACTAGCATATTGGCTTTCTCTTGCGGTCCATGGGCCAGGGATCCATCAGGGTAGCGCAGCGGTGGCAGCGAAGGCTGACAGAAGTTGGCCTGCACGGCTTTGGCCAGTCGCCAGTATCCACGGCTGCCCGTGGGATGTGCCACTAGCTCTTGACCAAGCCGCGCAATGCGCAGGGCATCCGCTTTGACGTAAGCCCTCTTGCAGACCTTTGTGGCTCTGTTGTACGCCGCCTTGAAGTGGCTCACATTGGGATCGTGCGTGGCACGCGCCCTTACCCAAGCGCGATACGCGGACTGCTTTTGATCAACAGCCCCCGCACACTCGCGCCCGAACCAAGGGCGCACTCCTCGGGCACCGGTGACATCAGTGTACGGAATATAGTATTCCATACCCAGACCGATCTCACCGGCAACAGCAGTAGCACAATCCGAGGGTTTCTTACCTTCAAAGCAGCGTTCAACCCACGGGATGGACGCAAAATAGTTGCGCAGCCCATCCCAATCTGCTGACGAGTAGTGCCAGAGACGCCGCTTCCCCTGCACGGGTCGTGAAGGCGCTATAATTGGCACCTTGGAGCAGACCAGACAGTGGTCGGAATTGCCTAAAGCGGCTTGTACCGAAACACTGTACAGGTCTGGGTGACTCGTCAGCAGAAGGTCTAGCAGAGAGGGTGCTAGGCCCGACCTTCTTGGTATTCTAGTGACCTCGTGTACCAATTGGGTCAGGCCATGCGCCAGAGCAAATGCATGGGCGGCTCTTCCCGCATGGTCTGTTTTGGAGGAGCCCAACCAGGTTTCGTGGTGGGCGTTAAAGTCCCCCAAAAATACCACTTCGGCGTTCGGAAACCGTTCCTGCGCATCATCTGCCGCCTGACTCAGACATTCAAAGAGTCGAGTTGTCTCAGCATCTCCTGTATGGGAACGGTAGAGGCACACATAGATCTGACTCGTAGAGCCATGGTCTACGTGTACCCATAGGGTTGAAAAGGATGGGTCCTCAAGGCAGCGCAAACGGCGACAACAAACATCCGCCCTGACAAACACGCACACCCCGGCTTTTGCACGGAAATTTTCCTCGATAACATAGCCGGGGTAAAGCAAGTAGGTCGTGTCATCAGGGCGGCCTATTTGTGTCTCCGTGAGAAAGAGCATATCTGGTTTCGCCGTCTCAAGGTGTTGGTGGACGGCGTTGAGGTTCGCATGGAGTCCACAGATGTTAGTGGACTCCACCTCAAATAGCGAGCTTGTGGGAGTCTGTAGAGCCGCTGTGTTGCCCAATACTCTTAAATGCGCTGCCATGATGAAAAGGAGAAAAGGGCGTGAAAAAAAGAGGTGATTGTCGTCGCAGCACCGCGTGACAAAGTGCGGGATATTGGTTTTGTCTATGATTATGAGGCATGGCGTGAGCCGACACGCCGTACGGAAGGGCCCCCGTACCCCCCCGAATATGGTCGCCTGGCCCCCACTTCCGGTCACCAACCGGCACGACGAGCCATACCGGGATTATGCGCGGTCTGGTGAGGCAGCCTTCCAGGGTGGTTAGTCCCAGTTGGGCCTCTGTACTATACCGCGGGCGGCCAGCGGCACCACCGTTTCTACGGGTCTCCCTGACCGGCGCGTCGCCCCGCACCATCCTCACTAGACTACGCCAAGACCCACTGGTCCCACTAGTGCTGCGACCACCATCACCCCTACCCGGCTATGCATTTGCTGATCCCTGAACGCAATCCAACCGAAATTGAATTACTATGAAGGGTTTTTCGCAATATTGCACGGTGGTACCAACCGTTCGTCGTCTATAAAAAAAAATCGTTTATAAAAAAAAAAAAAAAAAAAAAAACTAGTAGTTCTGTGAACAGTAGACCTTGCGAGCACCCTTTGCTACATTTTTGTGGTACCTACCCTTAATCAAATCTTCTTTTTTTTTTAAATTAACCTTGAAAAAAATTGATGAATATTTTTTTATTTTAAACAGACCTGGATGTTTCATCAAAAAAGAATGACGGTTCATTCTTAAGGTGTGTGTGTGCGAGACGTGGAGAGTTTCTCGTCTGCAAGATACGATTATCAAAAGGAGATAAAAAAGTTGATTCGTCTAAACATTCGTAAAAACAATTGCCACTCCCTCGTCCACACAGGCGAGAATTACCTCGCAATTGAATATTGATAGCGTCAGTTTTAACAGAATTTTAAAGCAATAATCATATTTTGACTTTAAGCGATATGTCATTTGCGAATCTCGTATGGTATAATTGTAGACGAGAATTTAGTGTTTGCCTGTGTGTAAACATTTTTATACGTTGATGGTTAGGCGATTATCGCTAGTGACGGTAGTGTACGATTTTTCGAACCGAAACGTACATGAAACTCTTCCCTTCTAATGACACTTTAATAAAACGCTACAGACCCTGCCTTTTATCTCATCAGCTTTTTTAGGGCTCCGTATCTCATAAGGAAAAAAAATGAGTCCGTCCGTCCGTCCGTTTGTCTGTCTATCTGTCTGTCTGTCTATCTGTCAAGACTTTTTTCTTGGGAATGTGTGGACGTATTAAGTTGAAATTTATACCAAATACTCAAATCTGCAACCGTAAGAGATTGCTGTGAAAAATGAAACATAGGTTAATGTAAATAAAGATGTTACCATTTATGTAACATAAGTTCGTCCCTCAATTCACTTTCGTACGGAACGGTTTTATTTATAACGAAGTTCATCTTTACGAGACGTGATTGGTTTTACAACAACCTGTGAGAAATCATATCCTTGATGATTCAGCCAAATATCATCAAGATCCGTTCATGAACAACGCGATGACAAACTTCTTCCCATTCGTCTCCCATTTTCCCTCCCACCAAAAAAGCTCTCCACATAAGTTGAGTTTATATCAAAAAACATATGTGCCAAACAAACTGACATAGGTACGGACTAATAGAAAATTGACAAAACTGAAACTCTCTATTAAATTCAGTCAATTAATATCTCCTTGAATATCTGATGCTTTCATTTGACAGGCGATGAGGATGCGTTTTGATAACATCAAATTACGAGTCTTCTTCACCTGAGCGCCAAACTTGGTTCTGGCCACTTTAGGATACAAAGTCAGCTATTGTACGGCATAAACATTGGTTTATTTTGGTTTTTACAAGAGCGAGAACTGTGATTGCTGTGCCGAACTTGCCACCGACTCAGCTTTTTCTTTTCAAATGTACGTATATAACTAACGTATACGAGTACCTACATAACACAATAGTGCGATATTATAATAGTACAGTATTCTAGGTAGGTCTAGTAAAAATACTAAACCGAAAGACTATGAGACGAATCAGTCAGAGGATGGATTACGGTACCTAATCTATATTCACTGATACTCACTGAACTGTCATAATGCGAAGCTGTGCTGTAATGGCTTAAGTTTTCCGAGACCACAACATTAGCACAATAACCCACATTAGATGTATTAAATTCATTCCGGGGCTGCACCGTAAATAAATCTCACTACCGCTGCGCCATCGAAGCAGGTAATATATTATATTGAAATATTTCAATATAGATGTTGCGTACAGCTGTGTTTTCGCTATGCAATTTTAGATATGAAACATCGGTGAGGTGATTCAGATTGGCTAGATGCTTTAAAACGCAGCTCCAGGTAACCTTCTTTCATCCCTTCCATTTCCCTCTTAAGTATAAGGGGGATACGCGAGTCACAGGAAAGTGAACCCTACTTGTACATCTAGTAAAATTTTAGGGGAAAAGGTGAATATAACAACCGAATAACAAAATAGACAGTTGTTTTAAAAGACGGGTTGGTGCTAATCTACATCTTTTCCTCATAAATAAAATTAAAGGCCGATGTATTAACATAATTAACAGTAGGTTTAGTGATGTAATACCCTAGCTCAGATGGTTCAAATGTCAGTCAGTTATTATCGTCCACGTTTGTTTACACACATAGTTTTTAGGATATTTGTTTAATTTGGTTAGGAAGCTTTTTATAATGGATTGTGTATATTAACCAATTTTTATTTATTTATTTGAATGACTGCTGTATTAGCCTCATGAAGCATTTTTGAAGTAGTAATAGGTATACTTACAGTATCGGCAAAAATACGGCAGTAAAAGAAGTAATACATTACACAAGTAGCAAACTTAACAAATTTTCAAATCTTATTTTCATTAAAAAGTTTTTTTTTACTCCCCACCCCGTTCACAAACCATCGAAACCTTAGTGGTCTAATTTCCTAAAATCCTTTGTTATTGTTTGCATGCACCAAAAAGGAATACTACTACTACCCTACATACTGTCCAACTCTCGTAGTTACAAATCTTTGGTAAGTGGCCTCGCGTTGATGCCACTCCCGCGAATGCGGCCCTCCACTTTATTATATAAGATAGTATTTATAAATCGTGATTTAATCGTGGTACCATTTATGAGTACACTACCTGCTGTTTACTCGACGTTTTGATCTAATTGCCCCGATCTAAGTGCCTCGCGGGTCTAGGGTCTCACGGGTTTAATATCTTGTAAAACTTACCGTGGTACCGTACCAATATATTTTAACCCTATATTAAAATGATTTTTATAATTTTATTATGCGTGAACTGTTAACATCTATACATATTTTCATTTTACCTATCCACATAAGAATAAATTAATTATAAACAATATTTTAACAAAATAGTTAAGCCAATTTCAAGACACTAAACAGAGATTCTGAAAAGCGAAAATTAACTGAATTTTCTGATTTACTGATCTATTAGAAGTCGGTGCCTAGCCCGAGGGGCCATATTTCAATTGATTGCATCATAATAGTTCAAGCACAGCAAACAAAGTAGGCACCGAGTTCTAACAGGTTAGTAAATCTGGAAATTCAGTTATTTTTTGCTTTACAGAGCCTCTATTTTATTTTTTGAAATAGGTTTAACTTTTTTTATTTCTTTATTTATTTTGACCTTTTAAGTGGGCTACAAGTTTATAACCGATCCATATGACATTTAACATTATGAGAAGATAAGCAACAGAATCAGTATGTTTGCTTACATTATTAGAATTTCCCTAGAACCCGTCATCCAACTCCCTGGATCCCGTGATTTGATTCTTACTTCCTTTACCAGGAACCACCCTTCAATTTTCAAAAAAACGAATATCATATAAATTCGTTTTGCAAATTACGGCTTTTACATACCTACAACTGTTCATCGCCTATTTTGCCCCCTTAGTTGTGAAATTTTGAAAAATGCTGATATACGCATTCCTGTCATGTAATTTGAGGGTTTCACCAGATTTATCCAGGATCTCAGCACCAGATCAGGATTTCTTGTATAAGGGACCATTTTGAAAGTATACCCTATCGAACACCGCAAGAACAATAAAAGTCCGTTCATAATTGGCTTTGATATCGCGTAACAAACATACATAAAAATATCCATCGAATTGAGAACCTCCTCCTTCTTTTTTGAAGTCGGTTAAAAAGTGATATAATTAGATAACAAGCCGTTAAACTGAATAAATAATGTTTGTTTAGCAGCAACTTGTAGCACTATTGTTACTCTTTTACTTTTCAATTAAAGTTTTGACATAGTATACGGACTTCATTGTTAAAGCAATAAACCATTAAGTGATGGCAACTTCTCATCGTATAGATAATTGTTTTCTTTTGGTTTGTAGAGCACTCTCATTACACGGAGGCAAAGACATGATGTTATTTTCTTATCCGCGGCCTAAGGCACTGTACATCATTAGGAGTCTAGTAATTGAATCTCACACAAATAAAAATAGATCAAAATATTGCATGCGTAGTGTAATTTAAGATTTTCATCGCACAGATAATAAGCGAGTCAATGTGAATCTACACTAACTTTCACTGTTCTGACAATGTTGTGAAGCTAGCCTTAAATCCTCTTTTTCAAACGGCAGGAAGTGATATAAAAAAGTGTTTATTGTTATCGGCAATCAAACTAAGTATTTTCTCAAGAATCTTTTAGTATTCATAATCATTAAGTATATTTATTGAGTGTAATTTTGTATGCGTATATTCTCGATGACCTTGATGCTAATGGGAATTCTATTTTAGTTTTTAAATTTTCATGACTAAAACGAAAGTTTTATTAAATTTATTGTTAAACTTCAAATGTTGATCGTTGTAATAATTTTAGAAGCGAGTTCTTTTTATTCCATCATCATAATCTCTGGTTATATTATAACAAAACCTGCATCCATGTTTATCTGGTGGATAGATCCCATTACAGGTAGACGTTTATTATCTGAGATACAGTAATATCCATTTCAGCTTATGGTTTAATGTTACTGTAATGTACCTTATGCGATGTATTTTTTAGTTTTTGTTGCAATGAGCATCTACATTGCTATTATTTTTTATATTAAATTTTGCAAATCGTTCGGTATCATCAAAGGCTTTTGTGGAAATTGGAACTGTTAAAATAAATTTCTTTTCAAAAGTTACTTGGTGCTTGTAACTGTTTGTATGCCATGTCTTGTGAGTTCAATTTAAAATAAATGTTATTGCGGCTTTGACAAAAAGCTCTTTGGCTAGGACCGGACGCAATTTAATAAAAATGGAATTAGTTATGGTTTGACATTCTA
This sequence comes from Eilema griseolum, assembly GCA_963662185.1. NCBI lineage: Eukaryota > Metazoa > Arthropoda > Insecta > Lepidoptera > Erebidae > Eilema > Eilema griseolum. The sequence continues at coordinate 13,021,856 of OY759232.1, read as the reverse complement.
TATACGCAATGTAGGTTTAGAAGTCTTGGTGGGATCAAGATCTTAGGAGCCCAAACAAACTATCGACACGTAGTGACCAGTAGTAGTAGTTGACAGACGAGGCTCTAACGCAGACTTTGATCCTGAGGTAAGGGGTCCAATGGCAACCATTCTGTTAAAGCTATAATTTTAGTTTCACTGAATCAGGCCTCTAGGACAGCACCAATAAATAAATGCTAGGTACTTTGAAGTATCGAGTCCGAGTTATAAATATAAAATTCTTTTGTAAAAGGGCTGGCAACAGTTCGTTACCGTGTACCGAATAAGGGGCGTTTCCCATTATGTGTAATACCTACTCCTCTAGAATTATAATTTAAAACATTTATTTTAATACAATATGTCAAAATGGTACAACAAGCAATCCTCTAGAATACATTACTTAATATGAATAATAACAATTTTTCAGAATTTACATATTTATAAGATATTGCATGTAGAATTTTTAACTAAGTTATTAACTACGAAATGATAACACAGTGGTTGTAGTGCTAGTGGCAATTGGATGAGTTGCATGCTCATGTGAGATTGTAACTTGTGTTATGTTATGTCTCATACATAATCATTATTACTCTAGACGTACTTGGTGTCTGTTCAGCAGATCACAAGCGGTGCTCGAAAATAAATAACATAATAAGCTGCAGGCAAACTAACAGACCAACAGACCAAAATTCTAAAAATCACATTTTCCGCGTCGCTATCACTTCTAAAACACATACCTGCTTAACAATATGTTTTTACCTTGTTACGGTTTTATTTCATCTATACCTATATACTACGACTACATGTAAGTAGTTCTGAGTGCAGTTATAGAGACGTTTAAGAGGAGAGCCCTTGTAGATGATAATAATAGTGCAAACAGATTGATCGTTAAAGTTTATAGTTTACAGATTGACCGTCGTTGTGCCTTAAAGAACAACAAGCACAAGTGTGATCACCTTGTATAAAGGATATGGATATAAGACCGTTTCGTTCACAGTGCGGTATGAGCCGAGAGAACATTTTGTATTAGGCCCAAAATATTTCCAACCGAAAATGATCCAAAGAGGAAGTACCTGTCAGTTTTAATACGGTACTTATACACCTGTATGTACAGCTTCTCATTTCCTACCCCTCATAAATAATTATACATAGGTATATACGGCAGTTAATGTTCGGCGGGAATTCATCTTTTCATGTAATTAATTTATTTAATGCTTTTTGACCCGCGACGCAAAAACGACGGGTTATTATAAGGTTGGTGTGTCTATCTGTGTGCGTGTGTGTGTGTGCGTGCATGTGTGTGCGTGTATGTGTGTGCGCGCGTGCATCATAGCTCCTGAACGGATGAAACTGGATGAAAAAAAACTAAGTCCAACTATGTTGTTTGTTTGAATAAGTTAGTAGGTGAATAAGTCCCGAGGAGTGCTCTTAACTATGTTTGAAAAATCGGTCCAGGATGGCCGCCGCCAGAAACTAACGGAGTGCATATTTTTCACACCGCCCACAATATGGGTATCAAATGAAAGGGATTGTCTAGTAGATCAATTTAAAAAGTTTTAAATAAAAGTTAAATTGAAAATTGAAAATTTTAAAACTAGTAATATTATTATTCAAGAATTGCCTACCTACCTACCAGGTTCCCCTGACTTAGCAACGCTTGAATAAAAATATTACTTGGTTTATCGAAGATAAAGGGAACAATTTATTTTCAACTATTTGGAGGATGTTTTAGTGACGGTTGTTTTTATTTTTTTATTTATCTAATTTTCAGTGCTCAACTACCTAAGTGTAACCGCAATGAAATGACATAATAATGTATAAAGGACTATCAAATAACTAATTAATTTGAGAGTTCAGTGTCTAAAGAAAAAAAATACTACTCTTCACTTCGTTGCCAGTAAGTCTGTCTAGTTAGACTGTTTTCCTTAAGAAATCATTTCATCGGTTTAAATAAATATAAAATACCTACTTAAATCTGTAATCTCTTAGAATTGTGAAAATAAGTTAAAATTATGTCATAAACGCAATTAAATGATTTCATTCAAATATCAAGAAAATATTTAATAAATATTCCCACCCGTGCTCCATGTTAGAGACCATTAAACTGTTTTCTCTATTCGAGATATTGATGATGCGTACAGATTTGAATCATTTGCCTAATATAAACAGCGTAGCTAAAATTAAGAAAATAGTTAAATTACACTTCTATTTCTATTACCCTACAAAAGTTCGGAACCATTGTTTTGAGACCCTAATGACTCTTGAGAGAATATGGATATTGTTGAGGCGCTCAGAGAGAGGTAGTGTAGCGGTTTGACGCTCCCTCCTCGACGACGGTCCAGAGAACATCATGGCAGTATACCACCTGCATGGCCATGCAAGAGGGATCGAGTATAGTCCTTCAAACAATCAATGATCCCGCGATGTGGTGCCTCTAGTATTCAGTAGGTGCCTACACACTACGATACAGATGGAGGGGCTCTGGTTCAACCCTATGGTGGACGAGCCCGTAGACAGCGTCGTCCCTAAACCCAATTTTGTACAAAACCCTCCCGATTCGCATTTGACCAGCTGTTTACTACTTGTCAAATCAATTTATGTCTGTCTCATAAGTATATTTTGCGCAATTGGTATAATCGTGTGAAAGCGATCCATGATGGTTTAATGAGTTATATAATAACAAAAGTTTTATTTTCTTTTATTCATTATAGGTTTGCATTTGGTCACTTTCTCACGATATTAAGTGATAATTTGGTTTTCGATAGGTCACGTTTGACTAAATGACAACTATTCACTTGCGATTGCAGGTACCAAGAATTTAGTTATTCAAAAATAGACTCTGAGAACGTGCTCTAAGTAGTAAACTACGTACCTACCTGCTATTGTCGTTCACGCATGTCACGTGGCACGCATACGGGCTCCTGGTCATCGTGCAAGTCATATGGATGTTTCTGCACGATATTGTGCAAGTTAACTGCATGAAAATGACTTAATATTATTTGCAAGCACGACTCAGTGCATACCTTAAATCGGGTTCAGAATTAGAACTTGGGGCCTATCTAATGTGGTGTAAACGCACATGCACAGAGCATGTGTGGTAACACTATTAATAATACGTTATTCCGATAAGTAATATGTCTTTAACAATATTCAGTTCTATTACGTACACTTCATAATTGCCCATCCTCCACCCAAGTGCTGATCCCAGTTGCTGGATGCTTGCACTTCGTAGCTTGGAGTCTGCACTTGTAATTTGGTTTAGGTAACTTTTCCAGGAAACAGACCGTCTTGGCCCACTCTCCTCAATCCTGAGAAGGAAGCCTTCTATTTCAGCAAATGTATCAACTTGAAGTGAGATTGACTTGAGCTCGATAATCTTAGGGAAAGCCATACACCGAAAAAAGGTTGCTTTTTATTATTATTTCAAACACCGGAAACCGCATGAACGATACTTCATTCAAAATTAAGATTAAGAAAGTTGTGTAAATATTTGTTTGTCCACCCGAATTAATAAATAAAGGCTTGTTAAAAGATTTATCCTAAAATAATCACTATATACCGTGAACACTTTTTCTTCAATTCAAGAAAACCAAGCAAATAACTTGAATATTAGTTACGTTGTTGCCAATCTTTGAGGGAGGTAATGGCCAGTCCTATGGTAACAGGAAGCATCGATAAAAAGTTAATCATGAGTGACATAATATAAAACATGATATGAAGTCCATTAAAATATATAATTGAAGTGTGGGAATTAAATTGATTAATAAATTATGAGTGTAAACAAAATGTTAAAGATGGTTTTATATTAGTTGAATTAAATTTTACAGTCAGTATTATTTTTATTACAACCAGGAATTTTTATTAATCATTACGTTTACTTTAATCATTTAGTTCATTAGCAACTATTTAGGTTTGCATTAAAACTAATAGATGCTTTTTATATATTGTGACATAAAAATTATCTAGTGCCAAAATTTCTTGTAGGCTTAGGCTCTGCGTTGATGAACCAATTAGTCAGTTGGTACAAGTAATTTTATATGTCTAAAAGATTATAAATCAAATAATTAATTTTATAAATGATTCTTTGCCGGTTTTAACCCTTTATAATATAATAACTACTGTGGAGTCACTCAGTGGAGAGACTCAGTTGTTTTTAATCGCTACATAATAGTATTTGAGCCTATTGCCACCAACTGAACATTTATTCATCAGTCTGAGCTTTTACTAAGAAATTTTTAACAGGAATCGAGCTTTGATGGAAATATTATACGTCCGTAAATTATTTTATTCAATTAACGGCTATTCATTTAATGTTATGACATTTTAATATACACAGTAAAGGTTTATCACCTGCTACATCGAACCATCGATTGCGTAGCATTTTGCATCCGGATTAGGGGATAAATTAAACCAAATTTACTGTACACTGCGCATGTAGCTTTGAATGAGAAATATAATAGTTGATAATAGGTATTGATATTATTTCTCTTGAGAAAATCGTCGCGATAAATTGGTATCGATACCACTCACCCTAGTGCCATTTAGAGTGCCGTTGTCCTGTCGTCTCATCGGGTGCAGGTACCTAGGTTTGAGCGCCAACACTGGCAAATTGCAGTGTTCAGCTCGGGGCGCTTTATTGAAAATTCGATCTATCTGTTATATTGGGAAGGGTTGGTATTAGAGTTGAAATGTATCTCTTGCGCGCGCGCAGAACGATCTATAGTCGAGTGGCACGTTTGTCGACGGGAATCCGTTATCCGGCGTCAGGTTACGGCCACGTCTATATAAGACCGCGGCGTCTTCTTCACCATTTCATTCCGTTTGAGACGCTTGGTCGGTTGCGTGCCCTATCTGCACGTACCCCGTCGCCGGCGCAAGTCCGTACACTCGCGTCCACTAGTTCTTCCGCCGGTGCGTCCGTTCAGCCCGAGTGCTCGCGCAAATTCCCGGACACAGTTCAGTTTTGTGAACACTTGAACATTTTCTCGTGACACACTTGAAGTCGTGAAGCGTGCCGCTGTGCTCAGGTATTACATTAATCTATTATATATTTAAATTAAAACTAGTTTAAATGAAAATTATAACTAACATACAATATTTACTTAGTTAAAGCTACATACACATTTATTATATGAAATAAAAAAAAAATAATGAAATTTTAAAGCATTTAGTATGCTAACTATTCTAATCGATTAAGACAGGAAAAAATTAATCGGTTCAGGCGGGATCCTGTCTTAGTCGACATTAAGAAATACTTAAGAGTAATGAACCATATATTTTACGATACGTATTGGTCAGTTGTATCTAGACCCAAAGTAAGCATAGCTTATTTAGCTTTTAAAAGAGGTTCTATAATGATTCTTATATAAAATACTTTTATATGAATAAGATTTTTTTTTATGAATGTAGTAGTATCTGAGTAAAATTATAATAATAATAGTTTTCGTATAACTGTTCAATATCGTTTATGTAAATTTTGCCGGTTGAACGATGACATTGAGTAGAAAATCTTTTATATTTTCTAATGTCAAAACAGCTAATATGTATGACCACACGCAGCTGTAAATTAATTGAGTCGGAGGATTTTTTGTTAATAATTAATACGTGAGAATTTTGGTAATAAAGAGAAATTTGGTGGCTGTTTAAAACGCCCTAAGTTTTAGTATAATATTTCTAAAAGTTTACACATGAAAAGTTTACCTATGTAAAAAGCTCCAAAATATTAAAAAATGATAACGATTAGATATTATGCTTTTTAAGCTACTAAGTTTATGGTACAAAATATATAATAACATAAACATTACATGAATAATATTACAGTCTTTCTTAATTGAGGTAATATACACGGAAGCGAGACAAGTCTAGCGATCATTCATCTTAGATTTGACATTTCATGTATAATATCTACCTCGTAAAGTATCTAAGCGCGATCAGCTATATCGTGAAATTACCGAAGAGGTATTCGTAATAACTAAATTACGTGTATACCGAGTGTCATCTATCATTTATTCGCACGGTCCTGAAGGCGTAACCCCATTGGCGTAGGTAAACGTACATTATTGGTACGAAGATGATAAAATGATTACTGTCATTATAGGAGAATTACGAGTAGGAGAGGAGCGTCTCTTCGAACATTACGTGCACTTGCGTGAGATACCAGGTTCGCGTCGCTCTACCATTGTTTTATCACTTTTTGTTAAGAGTAAAGTGGACTGTGAATTGTGTTTCTCGTCCACTAATAAGGACAAAAAGTAAAAGTCGTAAAGTAAAAGTTAATCGTATTACTCTTTACGGATCTTGTCTTAACGAAGTCCCGTCGTTAGGTACTCCGTTCTTGTGATGGCATTGCAAAAAAGTAAAAAATACAAAGATTAAGTAAAAAGTGTTTTATCACATTACTGTCCACCCCAAGGTTGTTGTACATTAAACTGTATATATATGTTACCTAACTGTCATATTGTAAATCTATTCGTGTACAATAAAGAAATAATTATCTATCTATCTATAATAAAGTAAACATACAAAAGATATATGCGGGTGACTGGTGCGGAAGCTAACTTCTATAAAGTGCACAAAAACTATTTAAAACAAATTGTAATATTGGTATTTAAACTATCATGATCACTCACATCAGTATTAAAATAAACGGGATATTTACCATGCTTCTTTGTTTTGAGTTTCCGATATTTCGGCGCTCTTGCAAGCACCATTATCACGGAGGAACTCATATAGAAATAAGAACAAGAAATAATATATAAATATTAAATACAACAAAACTATTATTTTAATACTGAAATTGTAATATTATCAAGAAAGTAAAGTATTTTATGCTGAAATTTGTAAATACCAGTTATTAATACCCGAAATTTATGAATACCAAAAATGACGTATTTAATTTGAAACCTGGAGAGTTCAAAAAACTATTGGCTTGAATAGGAAACGTAACTTTTTTAGTCAAATTCTGAAGACGTTAAATGTAATTTAGATTTTAGATTAACACGATAATGAACGTTAATGGATACTAACAAATTTACACATGATAATAAAATTAAATACAAAAAATATCAAGGACGTTTCCTTGACTCCGGAAATAGTTAAGTGTTGCGAAAAAGAGTTAGAAATTACAAGAAACTATAAAGCGCTGTATAGATTCCATATGTATAGAAAAACCCAGTGGCATTGCATCTGCCGGTTCTAAGACTTGTTCATAAACAGGCTGCGTTTGCGTCGGCCACAGGATGCACGTTATTAAATGTTTAATAACACTAACTGGCGATAACGAAAAACGTAAATCATAACGTTTTTATTTTTAGTAATAAAATTGGTATTAGAGACTAAAAGGCGGGAGCAAAAACCCGACGCTCTAGGCCGAAGTTTCCTTGACCCGTGACATTGACTTCTTATATCGCAATATAGGCGCATACGCACATGAATCGCGGTCTTCGACTCCTCGACACTACTTCACTTAATGATGATGGCTGTGTATTTATTTGCCGTACCAGTGAAGTGTACTTACAGCTAACGTACCTTGTCATTATGCAAATGTCTTTTATAATCTTATAACTTAGAATACAGGGTCTATGAAGCTACATAACTATATCATAAGGATATTATCAACACGCACATAATATAGGTAAAAAGTAGCCATTGACAATCGAATTAACCCAAAATTTGATAGCTCGTCACGTTTCTAATTTTACTCCCTATCTTAAAACTCAATCCTCACTTTTATATACTTATTAGATGAAAAAATCTTTACGTTTGAGGAAATACCAGTCGAAGAAAACCGCAGTCTAACCACAACACTAGCTTCGTATTGTGTTCCTGTTTGTAAGTAGGGTGCCCAGTTTTTGAGTTTAATTTTACAAGATTTTGCTGATATATTATAAAAAATCACTTAACATCAGGATGACAGAATTATAGCGTACTTAAAAGTCGACGTTCACTGCTGAACATTGGCCTTTCCTAACTACTTTGATATTGTGTAGACTTACACTGCCTTTATTCAACAGTTCCTTACTGCTTAGTCGCCCTTAGCGATTTTCCAACCTGGATGTAAAATCCTTTGGGATAAGTTCCATAGGGATAGGTTTGTTATGTTCCCTACATAACTATAACGACATTTCTCAAAAAATACTGTATTCAGTGCGTGGAAAGCATCGTAGGTGCTCAAAAAGGAGAGTAATTATGATAATATCACTATGGACACTTTTAGATATATTAATATCTAAAATCATGATCTGATATACACATTAATAACAATATCAAGCGTCAACAACCGCGATTGGCCCCTTCAGCGGATCATGATACTGGATCGCAATTATACTTATTTAGACCGTCTATTTGGACAAATTGAAGAAAACATTGATGTTTGTTGGTTTTGCTGTGTTTGTTGTTTTGTTGTGTTGGTACTTAGCTAGTCTTAAACATTAATGATCTTGTAACATAGATGTGTATGATATGGGCGCAAAAAATCGAGCATGATAACCACATGCGAGGGCACACGGCCAGTCGCTCACTTTTTTGCGATCATGTGCAAGCGACCTTGACCAGGTGCGCTCGTGCCACCGAAAAAGTTGATAGTCCCACTTAAAAACATATATTATATTCAATATACATACTAATATTATAAATGCGAAAGTAACTCTGTCTGTCTGTCTGTTATGCTTTCACGCCAAAACCACTGAACCAATTTTGATGAAGTTTCTGTACCAAAACCTTGAGAAAGGAAAAAGGCTATGTTTGGTCGCAATAACCGACATTTACGCGGGCGGAGACGCGGGCGGAGACGCGGGCGGAGACGCGGGCTAGTAATTAAAGCTAGTATTTAATATTACCAAATTCATATACAGTACAGTATAAAATTGAATTATTTTTTAACCTTCAGAGGACATTTTTTTATTTTTTATTTTACATAAAGTTTTAGAAATACGGAGGTCGAGAACTTTGAATGTGTTGAATTAATATCAATGGCGACTGTATCTACTTGTCTTAATCTAGTTTTATTTTATAAACGGAGTACAATAACTGTCCCCTTTTTGAACTTAAGTGAAGTGTGAAGCCTATATTCATTAATATATTTTGTGATGTTGAATATTATCCTGAACAATTATGATGACATGTAAAAGTAGAACAGATGCTAAATTCATTTTTCATCTGTTGATGACGTTTAGTTTCATTCAGTTTAAGTTCTTTAGAAATCGTGAATGTATAGTCACGATTGGAGCGAGGTCTATGTCCGGTGTTTTTGTGTTTTCAAATTTTGAGTGTCTCTTTACAAGATTCATCACGGCGTTGTTATGTTGATACATTATTGTTCATTGATCGATCGATTATGAATTTAAAAATACTGTCGGCAGATGTCAATCACTTGTTGGAAATGCGCACCCATGTTCCAACTTTTTATGTTGTATGTATGAGCTTATGGTATGGAACATCTTATAGTGTATACTGATGTGCTCTAATCGAATACCACATAAATAATCAAGTAATAATATGATGTATTTTTTTAAACTACCTATGCGACTTAATTAAATAAGTGACGTCGTAAAAATAAAAATTATAAGTTTGGTGTATGTATAATGTACTATACACACACATACAATCATGATTCTTAGGGGTAGGCAGGGACAGCTTTTCGCATACCGCGATCCTGGTACACGTCTTTCGCTTTTTTACTTTTATAAATGTTTTTATATATATTCACTGGTTTCGGTTACTTTTCTATAAAACTATATAATATAGGTAAATGCATAAGTGTATTAAAACTGAAAAGCTTCCAATAAATAAAGCCTGAACTGTATACAAAAAAGTTACAAACTTTTTTATTTTACAATAGGATCATGTATGTACGTGTGTATTTAAAGTTACGTAGTGGTCTCACACCAGGCTTTCAATGTTAATAGAAGTTCATTTATTTCTTTATTTATTTATTTGGAAACTTAACAGCATATGTAACATGATGCATGAGTAAAGTTAAAAATACTATGCACATAGCCAATATCAAAGGATCCTGGACAAGTAAAATGAAATTGCGTTCACTACTCAATACTTTTATGTATCTATATATTTCTAATTATAGGCAGGTATAACTGATTTATCAAGTTAGTGCGTCAGCGTGATCCCCTGTAACGATATTTTAACTTCATCTAGTTGAGTAGTGGTAGTCTGGTCTGGTCTGGTAGTCCTTAATTTACCTATTAAGGACTACCAGATTTTGAGCTATTTAACAATCATAGAATAACAATTTAATTCTGTTACAAAGGAATATTATTACTGATGTAATACGAGTATCAATATATTTATCAATAATATGAACTTTTGCGTTTCTAGATATGTAACCATTAGACTGCTTGATATCTCTAATGTCGTACTCATTCCCGTTAACATAATTATAAAGAATATTTTTTATTGGAGACTCCATCTGACTGCAGTTTCCAATATTAGCAGATTAACAATCTATTGCAGACAATTATATCCTTAAATGGTGTCACAACAGCTACGTTTACGAGAATTAAGTACAGTTTATAGAATGTGGGAGTTTGAAAGAAAACATGTCTCTACAGTTATATAATATGCTAGCTGTGGCCGCGACTTCGTCTGCATGAACTGACGTATGTGGTTTATTGCGTGATATCCTTCTACCTAATTATTTACTGAAATAAAAGACGTCAATGTCACTTGCCAGTGAAAATCTTGTCAAAATAGGAGCATCTGTTCGAGAGATTACCTAATTCAAATAGTTAACGACAGACGGATAGGAGAGAGAGTTAATAATTGTTTTTATAGGTCCAAAGCCATTTTTTTACTATAAATAATATTTTATTTTATTAACGGTTTCGATTCCCGCTCAGTGCAAATGTTTGTATGCACGAATATGGGCTTTTTCACTGGTCTGGTCGTGCCACGGAGAGCACGTTAAACCGTCGGCTCTGATTGATAATTTTAATTTTATTTACGATTATAGCTAGCAATTTTTTTTAAGTTTATAGTGTTATTTAAACTTGAATATTTATTTCCAACGTGATACAATTTGTGCAAAACAAGATTACTCTTTATTATGTTATAATTGTCAACTTTGCCTAGAACACGATATTAGCATGAATTCCGTGGAAGTAATTCCGTTGGCATGCACCGTGCAAGCCTCATAAGGCCCCACTACTTTCCCCCGACCTAGTGCCCTCCCTGCGCCTGCGCCATCGGCCCAGGCGACCCACAATCTTACAATTCCGTAATGTTTCACATTTTATTTGAGATTTGCTGTGGCTCATTACACCTTATATGTACAGTTACATTTAACAACAATTGTATTCAACTTTTGTCCATTTTGACATAAATGATGACGAGCGATAATATAAGATAATACGATATACAATTTACTTAATTTTTGTATTATCTTAAATATCACGAAATAATTTCAAATTGAGTATTAGAAAAATCTAATTGTTGGCAGTAACAACTGATTCAATATGATTAATTGTAATAATATCATACAAAGTATCTTTCCAAGTAAGTAATTCATTTATCAATATCAAAATATTTTGACATTTATTGTAAAAAGTGGCGATTAATTTTGACTTTGTAAATGATCAATCAAAACGATGTATTACTTAATAAATTCAAAAGCTGCAGTTCATCAATCTGCACGGGCATCTTCGTGCTGATGCGAGATGCGGCGGCACGTGAAGTGTCGTGCGACTGTGGCCGCGCATCACGCAGAATGCTCTAACATCCGTGTAATTCAATCGCGCCTCCTATGATCGCATATATGAAAAAGAAAATTACTTCTTTTATGAAAAAAAACCTAAGTAATCGCCGTACAAGATTGCTCCCGAGATGGTAATGTAACTTTGTCCGTGGCAATCATTTATTTATTAGTCATAAAGGCGAACAACTATTTTGAAAATATTTTGTTGCCATGAGATGAGAAAAATGAACAGATTACCTACATATATTGTCTACGCACATAATAGCAAATTTTATACAAATTACTGAAAATAGACGGAGCCGGTTCTGTTGTCTTGTGATTATATCACGTGCAATTCGTTATGAAATGAATATTGTGCTTTTTAACAGGACTGCCAGATAGTGTCAAACATGGGAAAGAATTAAAAACAGCATAAGACCTGTTGAAAATAAAGGCTAATAAGCTTAAAATAATGTTAAATTAAACTTTGCTTGTAAAATGACATGCGAGTGTGAAATGGCGAGCTTTGCAGCGATACTTAAAAAGAGCTTTAATGTAATTATTTAAAAAAAAATACGCTAATCTATAACGTCAATGCGGTCAAAGTCCTTCCAAGTTAGTAGCTCAGCCATCTGATAAATTAATGAAGGACTAGGAACGTCGTAGAGATCCTTTATTGGATTAGTCGTAAATATGGAAGAACTACTACTCTTAACTTGATTAGGAACTTGAAATGAGATTACTTAAATAGATAAAAGCGACGTGTGCGTAGTGTAGTCGGTATCTGTGACTCAGCTCAGCTGTCATCACGTGTGTGCTAAGAGCGACGCAGGAACATTATCGTATGCAATGCATCTCATTCTAAGCGCTGCGACTTACCATAGAACAGTTATACGAAATTTTTTACATTCCACCGTATTCGTCGAATGACACGAGTGTTTAGCGAGCGTAGGCGTGTCATTTTAAAGAGAACACAAGACCCTCTCTGTAATACTAATTTTATGCTTTAGGTCAGATTGTGAATTTAAATTGTACATTTACTGTATTCCTTACTCATGTCGACATAGTTCCAAGTACGTCAAACATGATCTGATACACTAATCCAGTCACATTATTTATGTAAGTAGCTCACTACATATCCAATATACTCGTATTCTAAAACACTACACTACGTATTTTGATTGTGAGAACCATGTTAATCTTTTATCAGAGAAGGCTCCGTGTTAGATCAATCGAGCAATCTTTGGGCGAGAAATCTTTGATTACTAATGACCCGCGTGAGGTTGGTGATCTAGACTTGGTAAAAACTTTCACTGGTTAATTTCATGTTCATACATTGAGCAGAAGAAACCTGAGTGGTATGTAGTGTAGTACAATAGACGTGCGGAGCGTCCCGGGCGGTGCCGTCCGTGGCGCGCGTGCGTCGAGCTGCGACCCACTAAACTGATGAATAAGCGAGAAAGTGCACACGCCACGAATATGCGTTTATACCCGGTTGCCAGAGACTAATAAAATTTATTAACCTATTCGATTTCGTGACCTCTATTCTGTGTTTGTAACATTACAAAGTAGCAGATTATTCGATGTTTGATCTGAGAAGTAGTATATAAATGCCAAAGTCATGGTCGACTGCACAATGTGTAGACTAGTACTATTTCGTCGGGCGGAAGCTTATATTGTTGGCTATTTTCTCCGTCCTGTTAAGTGGAGTAGTATGACGGTCACACGGGCTACGGCGGTAATGGTTAGTGGTGCGTGTCTTCTAGAGAAACACGCTATCGGCAACGCCCTCACCTTGCGTCCGCAGCACCCGCCGGCCTGATTCCACTCTGTCGGCACATGATAGGCGGTGTCAACCGTGACTATTAGAGGGTCGGTGATAGACCATTCACGCTATCTTTACATGTTGAATATTTTCTATGAATCCTTTTAAAGGTCACCTAACTTTACCAATGTAATTAATTTTCATTAGTGTCTCCATTCATGGTCGGGCAGTATTCTAATATAAAGATACCATAATGAATGGTATAGCTAATTGCTATCCCAAATAAGGCTAAGGAGACGGATGTATATAATCTTACTGATTTTATTAAAAGATCGATGTTACTCTTTGCGTAGTTGGCAGGGATTTAGCTTACCTACTTTAAAACTCTAAAAAAACAAAGTTCTTGTTCACGAGAATTTAATTCTACGAAGGTAAATAAAGAACCCCCATGGAACCAAAAACAGTACAAAAATAATTGTCACGAATTGCAAACGTGTATTGAATAATAACACTTTTCAATTAGCATCTGTAATTGTGTAAATTGCTGTGTTTGTAAACAAATCTTGCGAATTAAGTCTTAACGATTTGTAATTTTGTATGTAACATCTGGATTAAGTTAGATAATCATCATCTGTAAGCTAACATCGTTAAATTGACCGGATAATGATATATTCTCCGAGACATAGCGGCAACTAGTGTGTCTATGATGCTTTAGGTCCTCCTCAATTGTTTTTTTTGTTAACGCCGCGTGGTTCCCGGCAGAGTAGAATTTGGACCGCCCCATCTCTTCCCATGCGGTGTCGTACAAGGTGACTAAGGGATGGGGCTGTTTAACACCAGACATATACCTAGTCTAGCCATAAAAAACATTTTTTTTATTGCAAATAATATTTATTACTTTTACAGTGTGTTAGTTTAATACATAAATATAAAACAATTTAAAATATAAAAAGCTTATTCGATGTGGTCTCCATTGGCTGCAACACAGTCCTTTAAACGTTGAGGCCAGTTATCAATAGAAGCACGCACTCTTTCCATGGGAAACTTCTTCACTGCCAACCGTATGGATTGTTTTAGGGACTCCAAATTATCATGGCGTTTAGAGCAAGCCATACTCTCTAAAACTGACCATAAATCATAATCAGCGGATTAAGATCGGGACTAGACGACGGCCAGTTTTCAGCTCTGATGAAGTCCGAAACGTTCACTTCCAACCAAGACTGCGTGGACCGAGCTTTATGACCTGGCGCTGAGTCTTGTTGGAAGGACCATACTTGGTTATTGAACATGGTGTTGTTAAGGGGTTTAACTACCTTGTCAAGAATGGTATCTTGATACACTTGTGCCGATGTTTTGATACCTTTTTCACAAAAATATGGCTCAGTCACTCCTTCATAGCTAACACCCCACCAAACCATCACTGAAGTCGGATAATGCCCACGTTGCACTCTGTCGACTAATTGGGAAGCTTCCTTAGAGCTTTGAGCATAAATACGGTCATTTTGTTTGTTAAAATGTTGCTCAATTGTAAAGATTTTCTCATCCGTAAACAAAATTTTTCTGTGACCTCCCTTTGCGTACCGCTTCAGTAGTTGCTTCGATTTTACCACCCTATTCCTTTTTAAATTATGACCAGTGCGTCTCTTATAGGCTGCAAATCCTAAGTCATCTTTTAAAATGCGCGATATGGTTCTGGGTGCTATCTTCATCTCCCGAGATAAAATCTTTTGCTTTCGGACAGGATTTCTTCGAATTCTTTCCCTTACTGCTTTGACCACCTTTTTCGTACGAACACTACGTGGACGGCCAGATCTTTTTCTGTCACAAACAGAGGAGGTCTCATTGTGCCTATTAATAGCCCGGTACACAAACATTTGACTAATACCAAGCGTACGGAGAGTTTTAAAAATTACATTCGGCTCCATACCAACTTTGTGTAATGCAATCACAGCGATTCGGTTTTCTTTATCACCCCACTCCATTTTTATATAGCAAAATATTGTACAATGTATTGGCGCCAAAATTAGAAAACACAATGAACAATCGTATAAAAATGACAGATTCCAAATTCTCATTTTAATTGTAACAGTATTTATGGCCAGACTAAGTATACAGCCCAGACTCAGCCTCAGATGCATGGCTCGAGTCGACAATAGTGCCCGGAAGACGGCAATAGGCTCACCCCGTATTACGTGGGACCGAATTCAATGATTGTTGAAATGTGGGTGTTAATTCACCTCTGCCTAACCCTCCGGGGATAAAGGCGTGATTGTATGAATGTATGTAAAAACCTCAGTAAGTAACACTGAATATGCAAAAGTGCTTATAGAATTGTAGCAGCCTGTTGTAGTACACGAGATCAAAAAACATAGTATTGAAGAAATACATACGATAAATTCAAACTCAACTGTAACTACTTCAATTCCGCTGTTAAATATTAGTTACAACCAAACAAAAGGTATTAAACGGTTGCCCACCACAATGTTCCACATCATTTGAATTACAAATAAAATGAACACACATATTATGATTGTTATATCACTATCTGATTATAATATTACAAGCTGACACTGACAACTGCGGCATGTGCCGGCGGGCGTACCGCGGGTAATGCCATCACCGAATTAACATAATGTAATATGATCCGCGTAACGACACCAGTTTCTATGAATTGTTCCATTATATTTATATTATCTGTCATATCTAAATAGTGATAACAATCAATATTATTCACATGCATTTTGCAATTGTGAAGTAAAACTATTCTACTTTATTTCATTTATTTAAAAAAGAAATATCAAAAAGTTATAGTCGCGACCATTCTTGCTATTAGCATTTTTTTAAGTTAATTAGGTCTAGCCAATTGAGGCCCATAGTAAACCTTAATTGAGCTTAACTCATTGAAGGCCGGGCCACTAGTTTTTATCGCGTTGGCAAAAACGTGAAATTTAAATAGTTCATTGCACTGGCAGTACTCTGTCCAAAAATATTTTTAAAGTTAGAAGGATTTATATCGAACGTACTATAAAATGGGTAAATATTCTCTCATCATCTTGGTCAGTATAACAGCCCCACACATTCATGATGATTATGCCGGTGCAAGATTTGAATGTATCATTTGGTTTATCTTTACTTTTGCGGGGTGACAACTGACGGATCCCCCAATTCAGTGAGACAAACCTGCGCTAGAGTCTCTGAAACACTTCACTCTCTTCATCTTAGCGTTAATCCCAGTCGCATCCAAAGTTTTCACCTCGGAGTCTGGGGTCTGCTTTACTATCTACGCTTTACTTCACTAAATTATATATAGGTAAATGTCATCCTTTTTATTCTTAGAATAGAATATCATTTTAATTATTCAAAATATTCTCTTGCTAGGTTCTCATCATTCTCTAGGCATATAATTGTCTAATTAATAATAACTTTATGTCTATTAACAAGAAACCTTCTGATAGTGGAAGTTGAGAAATTCTGACGCGCATAAGTGCGAGTGAAGTGAAGAAATGACGTCATTTAATCATGCTGGTTAAAGAGACTCCTAACACACATGATTAAACGACTTCATTTAACTTCGTTGCTTCTGAGTCCGCGTGTACACGTGTCTGTTAATGCGTGTTTGTAAAGCTCTCCGCGGCAATAGGTTATTTCCCTACTGTGAGAGTGTTTTCTTTGAAGCAATAAAGCATTGTGGTATTATAAATGTGGCCATTATTCTTACAAATATAATGTCTGCAATTTATGCTTAAGATTAATAGTATCATTCGAAATGTCAAAAAAAATCTTTTTCTTTATTTTTACGAAACGTATTGTAATTAAAATTGTTTATTATCGAGGTAGCAGTATTTTAGCTAAGTGTTTAACAAAACAGTTATTTTGAGAATTCATTACTACGTTAAGTTTAACATAAGTAACGTGGGTTAGCTACGGTAGCGAGTGCTGCTGGCAAGCAGATCTAAGGTTCGATTTTTAATCGACACCAAGTTTTATTGATGCATGCAGTCTGCAAAATATACCCAGTTGACGGCAATAGACTCATTTTTTCCCAAGTGAGACCGAAGATTTTAATGATTGCACCCAGAGTTTACTTACTATGTTTTTGTATATTGTGTTATATTATGCTCCTTCGGGACATACAGTCGTGAGTGTTACAAAGACATTATCTGTTCTTATTTATGGTAATTATAAGATAAGTTAAGTTAGACAGTGGGTGCAAATTGATATTAAACAAGTTTAGTTAAACAGTTACATACCTCAGACAAGGCGATGTAATGAAAATCGTGTACGATTAATTTCGTGACCCGCGTTAGATACGAAGACAGACTTTGAACAGTAGAAAGCCAAACAGATAATAGCTTTATGTTTTTTTGATACACTTGTACATGACCAGATATCATAGAGTTTTTACATATAGACCGGCCCCTCAATAATTGGTTAAACCTACTGTAGAATGCCACTAGCTTATTGGTGCTAGTACCCGGCGTATATCTTGAAAACGAGGCCCTGGCGATCGTGGATTGTTTTGGTATAATCTATGATTGGTATATTTGAGCTCTTCTTACGCCGTAGCATCGTTAGCGCCATCTCGAGCGATCCTCAAAAGACTCATTTTGGGTATCAAAACATATGTCGGTAAATATACAAGACATTAATAAAAACAAGTCAAATACGAGTTGAACTCGTACACGATGGGTTCTCTACAGATTGACCTGCAGAGGGACAGTGGAGTCTTCGTTATAGGGTTCCGTTTTTACTCTTTGTTTACGGAATCATAAAAAATAATAAAAAAATAACTTATAATTTATGAAACCCCGGTGGTGAGGGCACAGCTATATTGCTGGTTCAGCAC
The DNA here is from genome assembly GCA_963662185.1 of Eilema griseolum. Taxonomy (NCBI): domain Eukaryota; kingdom Metazoa; phylum Arthropoda; class Insecta; order Lepidoptera; family Erebidae; genus Eilema; species Eilema griseolum. The sequence goes on along the minus strand of OY759232.1, from coordinate 13,003,541 downwards.
ACACATCAACAATTCCCATACAAACACTACAAGTGAACGTAACAAACTAAAAATTGTGCTATTATTACTATAATACTCTTACTTTAAAGGTGCTTAATCTTCCTGTGAGCATTAGCTCAACTATAAGTGATGTCTGGAGCCATCATCATAAAATATGAATTCTAACACATTTTCTAGTATAAAGATGAATAAATTAATGCGATCGTATTCAAACCGCTCGTTAATAACGCCGTCGAGATGCTTGTAGCATCATGCATAGGCCTTTCTATCGATTTTAAGTAGCATGCGTTCACACGGTTAGTGAGACCACTAGAGCCTTTTATCCTGTTCGTATAAGCCTTATGTATACCATAACTGGATATGTAAGGAAGAGGATCGGGAGCAATGGTGTACATTGGGAGAGGCGTATGTTCAGCAATGGACTAATAGGCTAATTGATTGATTGGTCCTGTGCTATTTCGCTTCTGTCGCTAGTAATACACGTTTTTGGTGATCATGGTTGTTGCTGTTAACACTGTTGACTGATGGAGCTTGGTGGAACCTGCTATACATCATAAACTTTGAGAACGCTGTGAGGCGAAAACCGGTCAGGTGAATAATAAAATATAGGGAAAAAGTACAAAGTGTCTTATTCAATCTGTACAGTCGACAAAGGAGATACAGTTGCACCTTTACTTACAACATTATATGAATAAGTGCAACCGTATCTATTTTGTCGACTATACATGGTACTTATTTGGCCTCACAAAAATTTTTGTAGCTTAAGTCAGCCTCACCAGCAAGTAGGTACACTTGCTGGTTGACGGGCGTGGCTCTGGTGCAGTCTTTCCCTTGGGTAATCCGTTTATAGCCTATACACACAAAACTGTACAAAATATTATACAAGGCTCTGGTGCAGTCTTTCCCTTGAGTAATCCCTATAAAGCCTATACACACAAAACTGTACAAAATATTATATAAGACCATTGCAAATAGACATTTTATGCTTACAAATATTTGTTTACGTTTAGGTCCCAATGTAATACGTGGCGAGCCTATTGCCATTAACCGGCTACCTGTGATAAATATACACATAACTTCGATAAGCATCGAAAAGTCATTGATGTGTGCCATGGTAAAACCTGGGATCGAACCCGAGACCTCGTCTCAGCAGTCCATTACCCATACCACTAGGCTACCGAGGTACAAATATTTGCACTGAGCGGGCATCGAATCTAGACCTCCACCATACCAGACGAATGCTCTCAAATAGCTCCACCATCAATAGCATCATTTCTCGTAATCATGGAAAATGCGCTTGTTTTTGTCACCGCAGTTATTGTTACATAATAGTGGTTAGAGCGTCACTCTAGGCGGTCGGCGACCACACTCCCCACCTTCCGGACTCACCCCCCCGTCGCCTACAATCGGGATCGATCGGCTCCCGGTGTCCGCTGAGAAAACAATGCGATAATATTATCCACGCTGTCAGCGATCGAACGTCAACGACCAAATAAGTCACGATAGTCCGCAATTGTTTGACAGCTTCTCAAACACGGGCGTTAACCTCGGGATATATAACTATAATAAATAAGAAAATTCATGTATTTTCGGACTATATCTCAGACATATAATCCAGGTTATCTGGACAATATCACAAACTGAGACAGACAGTGATAAGACAGCCCGTCGTACAACTACTTTCATGTTGTCCTTGTTGGTTTTCTGTTTGGTGTGCAATAACTCAAAATAAATAAATAATCCATCGATCTATCCATCCAGTTCTTCGCTGCTCTTTAATTTTTTACTACTGCATAAACTAAAAGAAAGTAATAATATATTTTAACCGACTTAAGAACTTGAGACTTCATGTACAACAGTCGCACTTGCTACAGTTGCGCTACTGAAACCATTTGTATAATGTAGCAGAATAAATTTGTTATTGACATGTGACCGAAAGAAAGTGTCATTACCAATAATGAGTATAAAGAGAAAATGTGTCGATCACTATCACATTAATGCGATGTTGTTAATTTATTTCTGTAGTGTAGATGTATTTAATGTGCTACGAAAACTTCTACGAATCGCATTCATGCAAAAGACATCAACGCGTTAAGTTCTTATTGATATCAAGATTTCGATAAGTTATGTTTTACAGTTTATATGAATTCTTTTTATTACATTGCTGTAAGAAAACAATTTCATTTCAAATTACAATAGTTCCGAGAACACTATTATTAGATCGAAACACAATAGCTAAAAGTAAATTCAAGCACCGTAATAACACGTATAATAGAAAACTCGGCTAAATTATAAGAATCACTTTTATAATGACATTACTAACCGACATACAAGAAAAGATAGATAATTGTGTTAAGAAAAAATATTCTCTTTTCTTGGACCATCGTTTTTAGAATTTATGATTATAGGCGTTAAATTTGTTATAATGGCGTAGCGGAAGATTGTTTGCGAAAAGAATGTTAACGGGTTCTCTTCCATGCTGGTCGGGCTAGGAGCGTCGCGTCGTGCGGCGAGATGTGAGATAGCACCACAAAGTGACCGGCCGTGATCGTATTACGTTGCTCTGATATTCTCGCGGCGACAGTAACCTTAGGACTATGGTCCCGACGACAGTTTTGAGCGACTACGATAGCGATAGCGGGCTTTAACGCGAGATGTGTGGATGCTTACTAAACTCATAACTTCTGACGTAGATTTGATGGCAATAAAGCAAGCCACTTTTTAACGGTCCTGAAAAGAAGAAACTGATAATTTATATCAATTGAAATAAAAATATAACTATTTTTAAATGAAATGAAATTTGTAGGTACTTACATATTTACCAAAGTTTGAATAAAGTGGCTATGTTATATGTTAATAATAAAATACATAACATACTTATGAAAAGAAAACAATATTAGTGAAAAATTTAGCCTGAAAAAAACGTTCGACTATGTACGTTTCGACTATGATGAGACGGTATAGAAAGATGTGTACCCATTTTAACTATGACATTTATTTATTTAAACAAAATACATATAATTATAAACAATAAAATAAAACTAAAAGAACTATGAAACAATTTATAAATAAAGATAATTTAAAATGCGTTGTCAAATAAAAATGAAAGAAAACCTCATCATATGCTTCACGCCCCGCTTAAAGGACCCGGGACTGTAGGAAGTAGGTGTAGAATTCAGGCAACTTGTATGATTTTTTAAATTTGCTAGTATGGGTTCTTCTGCTCAACGCTCTCCATGGGGCCACGCCTCAACATGCATTTATGCAATGGATTCTAGCTCTAACGACGGGGATATCACGTGAATGTATACTATGACAAGTTTTATTACATTTTTATTGGTCGTTTACATTATCACTTCAGTTTAAATGGAACTTAGATTAGAATTTACTTTTAGTGAGAAAAGGATAATAGTTTATGCTTAAGTTTTAAACTTGTATACTCGTATATGGACGTTGTGCTGCCAGAACGTCGTCTTTTAGTGTCATTGTTTTATTGTACTATGAAATATCTTAGAACCCGATGGACAATTATTACCAGGTCTAATCCTGAATATTCATTTATCTCATTCTAACACCTATTCAAATTTCATTATTTTTTGTCGTTTCGTTAATGATTTAGCATGTCAATCCCATACATTACTGAACGTTTTTTTTGACTTCACTTGCTATCAAATATTACTTTGCCTGGAGGCCCTATCACATCCCATAGTTGCCATACGCCATAGGAACGGGAACATTTCTTCCCTGAATTTTTTTTTATTTCGTAGCGAATTATATTTTTTTTTATGCCATACTCCCACCCAAGCTTATGGCAATCGTTAATTTTATATTTTCAAGTCGAGATAATACTTAGAAATTGATGTATACAGAGTTATATGAATATTGAATACCTATAGAAATTTGCGAATAATACGTCAGAATATAACTGGATCACTAAAACGACATGTTTACGCAATAAATATCTCTTAATGGTCACAAAAGTGTCTAAAGCGGTCACATTAGCATACTCAGAGTATGGTCACCGCTCTTAACGTCATATAAATGTGGTTTATTCGACAATTCTATTGTGACCACATCGATACAGTTAGGTATGTTGTCCATAAATGTACTTGAAATAATTTAATCTCTAAGGATGAATCATCGTGTTTAAAGTTAGTCTGTAGAGGTAGCACTGCCACATAAAACAAGTGAGAATAACAAAACAGAATAACAATTACTTATAATTATTAAACACACCAACACTGACTTCTTGGTGATATTATCAATTGGGAAAATTGGTAGTTATTCCAACCCCTCATGAATACACTATCAGTATAGAGAACTTTCCCATTGATAGTGTAATAGGTAATACATGATTAGTCAGAGGTCAATAAAACTATTAGTGTCATTCGACTCAAATTACTTACGTATTTAAAATATAAAAATAATGTTAATGTCATACTTTATCTAATAAAATTGGTGTAAAGTGTGCGAATTCGCATTTCCTGCATAAGTTTGTTGTCGATGGTGAGTCAGAGAGGACAAGTTTTTTTTCATATACATACAAATGTAGACGAAGAGGAGTCATTGGCTTACGTGTGGGTGACCACCGTGTTACCAAAAGTATTCTAAATAAGGATATCATGATGCTGTTAATGATTTTATTATATTATTTTACTTCAGTTTTATTTTTATAGAGGCAAAGTGGACCACCTAATATTAGCTTGTCAGTTTCTTGTCCTAGGTCAGTAATGGCAGTTTGTGAGTGTAACTTGGAGCATAAATACCTTGCTACCTTAGTAGTATTTAATAATAATAAGTAACAATTTAGCAATATTGGAGAATTGCTAAATGAGATTTATAATGTTTAAAAAGTTAAGTTTGAACGTAATATTCTATTATTAAATTTTTTAATGAATTTCGTGACGTCATTCACAAATTTTGTTGATGACAACACACTTTCATAATATCAGTCACGCATATTACTTATTGTATGTTAGTTAGTCGCTCACGTTTGAACAGTATTCTAGCAACAACTAGTGACTTCTAAAAGCAGTTCCAGCATCGGGATTTCTATTATTATAATCTCATTTCTATCCCACGGTTAACATTTAACTTTAGTTGGCGTGGTTCTCACCACTGCACTGCCACAAAAAACAGATTCCAAATAAATATTTTCGTCAAAATGTAGTTCCAGCTTCCATAATTATGCAACGTAATAATAAACTCTGTTATGTTATAACTATTATTATGGATGCATATTTGAAACTTTTTAATTAACTAATAACATTATAAATTAAACCTAATAGAATGTTCAAAACACATAAAAGATAAATGCATGGTACAGTCACTGACTGCTACTTTATATGGAATTTTTGACGAATTCTATTGCGATTTATTGTGTGTTATTTTATTATTTATAGTGTATTCGACGTTCGGTTGTTGTTCAAAGGCCAATGTAGCTATGGTCATGAGGAGACTAAGATGTGTCTCCTCAAGTCTTAAACTGTAAAGTTGTCTCGAAATACCCCAACGTTGTTAAATTGTTGGTGTTAAAATAACAAAACAATAGTTGTATTTGAATGTGTGATATACGTGTTAACTTCTTGATTAAGCTACCAGTATACAGTGAAAGGTAAATAAATGCATGTTGAGGCGTGGCCCCATGGAGAGCGTTGAGCAGAAGAACCCATACTAGCAAATTTAAAAAATCATACAAGTTGCCTGAATTCTACACCTACTTCCTACAGTCCCGGGTCCTTTAAGCGGGGCGTGAAGCATATGATGAGGCCGTCAAACTGAATTTCACCATTGTGACATGGTATATGAGTATAATGGTGACCCTTTTCTCAGAGATTTAACTTCAGCTTATCATCAGGCGAAGCGAAGCCTAATTAACATGTCCTAATAAAAATAAATAAAAAGAATCGCATTTTTTTTTTCATTTTTATTTACATAGGTATTTCTTCTGGTTAGGACAGACTGGATGCGGAAGGCAGAGGATCGAAAAAAAATGGCGCACATTGGGAGAGGCCTATGTCCAACAGTGGACTGCGGTGGGCTAATTGATTGATTGATTGATTCAAGACTATTGCATAGTTCTACATCCCATGGCTAATTCTGAACTATGCCTTGGTTTCTGACATTCGAATAGAGTAAGATAACACTTATTACTTATTTATTTAAGCTTAAATTAAGTACGAGTTTACATTAATTTAAAATGCTGTTAGTAAGTCTCTCATTAGTTACTAATGTCGTACAGTCAACGGATATAAAAATAATAGTTAATAAGTTTCTTGACATTGAATTAGTGAATTTTATACTTTATATTTCCTGAGTGAGTTTTATACGTGTGCTCACCATGGGTTTATTTTATTGCATTAATTAAATTGACTATCCGGTGTCCGACGTTTAGTAATATGTCAATGTGAACATGAACTCCATAATATTTATCTTATCTCACTGTATAATTTAGTAATATTTCAATTCTATAACTAATGACTAAAGACTTTTTTATATGACTATATTCTATTGTACTTTTACCCATTATGAAAAATCCAAACACTTTTTTTCTTAACTGTACAAAACCCTTAGGAATCACGACTTCATGATATCTAATTATGTTGAACTAAAAGTTCCATTACATTACTTCAAGATAATATTACGGTATTTAAGAGAATTTATACAATTTTATGGGCGAGTTTCCCATGGATTATCATCACTGCAGCACTGCACTGTTTTAGCGCGGGAATGATTGCCTCTTTACAGTTAACTGATACAATCGAGCCTTAATTACAACACAACTGTGACGTTTATGATGTTTGTACAACAACCGTTGGAGTCGGTCACAACCTTAATTTGGTTATTAACTAGTTATTACACCTGCGTGGAATACTGATAGGCGTTAAATTTTCAGAATTTCTGCAATTTTCTGTGAGAGTTTATTATTATTTCTTTGCTCAAGAACATTCTAAAGTTTTACTTCAATGAGTGATATTCACGTAAACTTACTACAGTATCAAGATGAATGCAATCAGTAAAGTAGTTATATAATTACAGCGTGAGTGTAGGAAACAGGCGCCCACAATAAATATATTTAGTCTTTATCTCGACAATAAAGAACACAAAAAGCAAAGAATTCTCCAATTTGATGCAGCCGTTCAGAAATTTTGCGTGTTCGTTTAAACAGATAGACAATTGGGTATTTTCCTGTAGTTAAAATAAATTATTTGACTAAAAATGGTAAAAGAGCGATAAAAGTTGTATCAGTTCTTATTTTATCGTTTTTATTTATTTTTAATCATCCACCCAACATATATATAATAGTAAATGATTTGACTATTGATTATTATGACGTCACCATAAATTATTTCATACAAGTTTCATATAACTTACCGTTTTGACGTTTCGTAAAAAGTAACTAATTTGACTAGTTAGTCAAATACAAAATTTGACTGTCTTGTACCACCTTCGAAAGTTTAGTGTACTTTACAATAAAACGCCTTGTAGAAATCATATTCGTAAATGTACCTTTGGTGTAAAATAACTAGGGCAACGGCCGAGCAAAATAATTAAGATTCTGAAGCATTTAGCATTATACCTTTATTTCATAAGAGCCGTTTTAAAAAGTGTAAACTATTTGCTCAATTTTAATACGAAATAATAAGGTCTTCGAGACCCAAGCCACCCTCACCTGCAAACCATTACAAATACTGAATGACGGAAGAGGCTCAGGCGTAGGCTTTCTTTGTGGAGTTGAGGAATCCGACGGTAAGCCAAGTAAGAAAAAAGGGGGACAGCGAATACTGGGCTCCGGATACTTGGATGCTGATGATGGATGATTCATGCTGATCATGATTTAACTAAAAGTTAAAGATCAGAGAACTCTACCTCGAAGGTACGGGAAGATCTTTGTATAATTTTGGGTTACATAATACTGTGACTACGTGAATTCATAAGTAATTTACTGAATTTTCATTTAAGCATACATTTTGCATATTTTAATTTAACCATCCTTTGCGATTTCCCTCTCTAGTATATAAACCACATTTTATTTTAAGTAACTTCAGTCTAATTTGCTTAACTAATACCATTTTTTCATCTATTTTGGTCAGTCAAGTGGCAAATTGACATTTAATGAACCAGATTATATTCGGTGGGTGGTACCACCGTATCCACGTCATCATCCAGAGCAATGAACTTTTGAAGGCGCACTTCATTAGTAAGGCCTGCCTTTAGCGGACTATGTTCCTGGTAATAATAGTACTACAAATGACTTCAATTAGCATAAGCACCGATGGCCCGAAGTCTAAACAACCGATTTAAAAAACTAGCTGGTTTCCTTTAGTTGACTGTGAGTTCAATGTGTTTGATCTTTGACGACTTTTACGAATTGTACTAAAATTATAAATCTAAAAATTTGTGTGAATGAACGAATGTGTGGACGTTTACTTTTTCAAGCAAAAAAACCTTCACTCACACAACTCAAAAAACAAAATTTGGTACACAGATAAGATTATATAGTTTAAAATAGCGGAAATAAGTTCCTGGAGGTTGCGGGAAGGGGATCTATAAGTAAAATAATTTATGCGGCCAGAGCCGCTGGCTGCAGTTAGTTATTATATAAATTGGATCGTGATTAATACCTTTTTGCCTATCCTCTCGGCATAAACAGGCGTTAAATCATTAATTGAAGCTATGAACCCATTTTCTCTTCAAGGATCGTTCTCACGACCTTTCCGAAGAATCTTTGGGATTCATAAAGCGAATTGCTTCCTTCTATGGGAAGGCTTAGCAGGATAATTATTGGGAATGTTAGATCGTAGTATATTAAAATTTCTTTTAATTATATAGGTCTAACGAGGTGAAGCCGTGGAAAAACAAGTTGGTCACCCTCATCTAAGAAATATAATTGCACAGATAGCACAGAGGGATAAGTTGTATTCTCACTAACTACCCCTGCATTCAATCTATGGATTCGACCCCTACTTGAGACTATCATTTGTATGATAATGATTTGTTGATGTATGGAGCCCTATCAACAAAATCTTCAGAGCTTAAGCAACCTGCAAGCTGGTACTCTGGAAAATTGACTGCATGGCGCTCTGGCGCAGGGTGTAGCTCTAGAAGTTGAAGCGTTCGGCGGCAGTTGGTAACAAAAGTCAAAATAAAACCAAAATATGAGAAGAAGCAGATTTTCAAATAGATAGCTTTGGAGGCAACTGGGATTTCAACTCGGATGAAGTAGAAGTTATATAATAGTCAGATTGTGTATGTTTCTTTTGGTCCAAAAATCTATATATATAAAAATGAAACCCGTTTTCCGTTGTCACGACATAGCATGAAAACGGCTTGAACGATTTGGCTGATTTTTTTTTTTGTAGTTTTCTAATACTCTGTACAAGGTTCTTACGGAAAAAAAAAATTAAGAAAATCTCTCAGAAAGATTGAAAAATATACATTTAATTTTGCATATTTTATAAATTTACGCTAAGGCGGTACGAAGTTCGCCGGGTCAGCTAGTCATAGATATAATTCAATAGCGCGGACTTTGATTTTATCATGATAAAATTTTATATTAATATTCTAGTAAAACCAATGTCTTAAATAGAACTGCTAGCATCGTAACTTATGCAATTCCTTGCGTTATGTAGCCATATAAGGCGTACGGCGGCGTCGAGGCAACTCGTTCAGCAATTATACATGATTCGTAATTGACGTAACGCAGACTGGTCTTCGCCTGTTTATTTATAGCCTTACTTGTATGTCATAAAAATGTTAAGTATATGTAATACACTGAGCAATTTTTATCTGTTACAAGTTGCATGGGAACCAGTGCGTTTCGATGGTTTTTGAGTTTACATACATATATCCTAAACCATTTCGCCAACTATGACATTCGATTCGACGTAATATGGGGCGGGCGAGCCTATTGCCGTCAAGCGAGCACTTTTTTAGTTTAAGGTTTTGATATTCACCAAAATATTAAGTACTTACATTTATTTGCATCAATCGCATATACAATGATTACATAATAGAATAGAATAATTTATTTGCTCATAAGTAATTGATTGAAATGGCTTAGAACAAAATTAATCTTAATAAATTTACCATTTAGGTTAGTTTTATGTAGTACTTAAATCTTAATATGTGATCCAATAAACAAGCTATAGCAACATGGTAATTTCGAGTTTTATCTTATAATGCAGTGGATATTTTATTGAACACTACGACTATATATAAATGATTCCGTGACATCTTAAATTAAGCATAAATGATTAGTACGTGGCTCATTATATTTATAGATGCACTTAGAGTAGAATCTAAAAAACAGGTATCAATTGGGAACAAAGATTGGTATGCTAAGTAAATACGAAGAGGTGGTCTCATTATGTGTGTGTTTAGGTCACGCTCTGTGGACATTTCGTCCATCGGCATGAATTTAGCGCCAACTCCAAACCTCACCGAACGGTTTCTGTGATGTTAACTCGTGGTTTTCCGATTATTTGGCACCAAACCCGTTATTTTAAAAGTAGGTGCAGACTGCTGAGTGTCTTCAGTAGAATCAAGTATATTGAACAATCACATCATGTTCCTAAGTAATAATAAATCTGGTATATTTTTTGTTTATATCCATTAATTGTCGACTATTTATGGCTAATGTACCGTTCTCCTTCAACTTCCTGTACCTCGGCTTTAGTACGAGCCGACAGTGATAACGACAATGTGCGTCGAATCATTCAGGTTGAATGATATAAGACAGGTCACTGCCACGACATGTAATTAAATCTGTAGATCTAGTTTTGCAAGGACGGTAGGTTGCCTCGAAACCGTTTGTCTGTTTTCTGTATGTTCTTAAATGTAAATTCAGGCGATTCAAAGCTATAATTAACAAATTATTATTATTATTTGTGTAGACTACAACATGACAATGAATTTTTGATTGTATAAGAACTAACCTACATACAATAAATATCATTTCATCAACTGTTAATTCTTGATTACAAAAAAAACAGACAAACACGTAATTGAACGTTTACATAGTTATTATTTGAAAACTTTATTGAGTTGTCTATTTAGTTCCGTAACAAATTTCTATTAATTTAGAATAAACCACTCTTCGCTTATTCGTTTCGATGACTAATCAACTTGAAGCAATTTGCATATTAATAGCAATCTGCCAATTAAACTAATTCTGGTCCACTTTTGACCAACTGAATGGCATGTAATAGCTTGCTATGAGAATGGTTTTAATTTGTTTCACCCTTATGGACACATTTTTTCGAAGCTTTTGAAGTATGTAAGGATAAAAGTAAGTGGCGGGCTGTTGTGATTGCCTACTTTGAAATGATATTTAACATTTATATGTATTATGTCGGTTTCAAATTAATTTTGGATAAAGGACTTGTTTTGAAAATTGAAATATATTTTATTTCAATTTTAGTATTTAGGACTGACAATATTTACATCTAGTTATTAACAGATAGCATAATGTCAACGTTGTTTGACCATTACAAGCTATGGCTGAGCAAATGAAGGACTGTGAATAAAAAAAAAACTATGTTTAGATCTTTGCACTAGTTAGTTATTTTTATCCAGGTGAAACACACATAGGTACACACTAGCATAGACTAGGGTCCATTAGAAGGCGGATTTCAGATTTAGTATATTTAAATACCGGAAGGTACCTAATTTTATATCTCTAATTTTCTATCATAATGAAGTAATAAATCGATGTATATTAAAAAAAAATGTCACATATTACTTACTACTGTGGAAAAGTACAAGTGTGTTCTCAATATGTGTTTACTCGCAGGCATGTACCAGCTGGTATCATTTGCATTTGCAATATGCATTCTGATATAAAAATAGAAAGGATATTTAAAATTAGAATTACAAATAAACACCTCAACAAAGTCTAGGGAACAAGATGACACCAATTTTTTTTTTCGTGTAAATCTTGTTTTGCAAATAACTGGCAGCAAATAAATAAAAAATAGAATAAAGTAGATTACAGAGTTGTTCGAAATTTAAAAATAAATTTAAATAAGTAATGATTTTCGAATATGGAGGGAAAACTTTTAAAAGTGTTTGATTGTGCAGTTTCTCTGAGGCAATATAAAAAATATTTTCTTTGATTGTAAATAACATTTATTATCAATAATACATCTTTTACGTATGGTTTGTGCATATTTGTGACTGTACTCATCATGTCACGTCGTCATTTAAGTCGCGAAGAGATGTTAAGGGCTGTTGGTATGCTGCAAGCTGGACGAACTCAACGCGACGTAGCGGATGCTGTCAACACCTAACCAAGTGTAATTTGCAGATTATGGGCACGCTACAGGTCTACAGGGGATGTTGCCGAACGTCACAGGGGACGAAATAGGGTTACTACCCCGCGACAAGACCGTTTCTTGCAAAATTCCGCAAGGCGGCAATGCACGATTACTGCTCGTCAGTTGGTCGCAGGCCTCTAGTCTCAGCATCAAGTGGTTATTAGCGATCAAACTGTTAGGAGAAGACTACACAAAGCCAATCTTCACGCTCGCAGACCGCTTAGGGTTCCAGTTCTTCGACGTGGAAATCGAGGTCGTCGCTTATTGTGGGCTTACGCACATTTACAGTGGACCGACCATCAATGGGCACGGGTTCTCTTTTCCGACGAATCTCGCTTCGGTTTTCACCCTGATTCGAGAAGAGTGCGTATATGGCGAGTTCCTGGACGTCGGGGCCATCTCCAGAATCCGCAAGAAGTTCATCCTTACCAAGGTGGAACAATCATGAAATGGGCTGGAATTCGCCTTGGTGGAAGGACCGACCTCGTTTGGATACGGGGCAATTTGAATGCAAACCAATACATTCAGGAGGTTATACACCCCATGGTAATCCCTCAACGACAGCAGTTCGGTCAAGACTTTATGTTCATGCAAGATAATGCACGGTCACACACCGCGAGGGTAGTGGTCAATGCGTTAAGCGAGCACAATATTACGACGTTGGAATGGCCTGCTCAGTCTGCCGACCTCAATCCCATAGAGCATGCCTGGGATTTGCTTGGGAGAAGAGCTTTCAGTGATTCTTTGGAAAATCTGAACACTGAAGAACAACTTTTTTTACACCTTCGCAGTGTATGGAGCCATATTCCACAGACGATGATTGACAATCTCATACTAAGTATGCCACGCCGTTGTCGAGCTGTTGCTAATGCTTTAGGAGGTCCTACAGATTATTAAAAACGTTTAAAGTACGGTTAATTACTGTATTTCTTACTACCTCGTTATTTTTGTGCCTAATCATAGAAGGTTGTAATACTCAATATTGGCACTATTCAATTCTTTCTTAAAAAAAAAAATATTGATATGAGAATGTTTTTATTAAAATTAAAATTAAAAACGGTATAAAAATACCCTTCTATTGATATAAAACACTCACTATTACAAGAAAGGGTTTTTAAATAAAAACTAGAAATGTCCTTGTTCCCTAGACTTTGTTGATGTGTGTATATTAAACTTAAAGGAGGATATTGCTGTCTTGGGATTTATCGTGTGAAGTGTTTACAAGGATAAGTTCGCAGTGAAGGTATGTTTCTTCCAACTGTAGGTGTTTTGCTGTGTCGTCTGCACGTATTGATGGGAACATTTTTTTCAAAGTTTAAAAAATGTCACTTATTAAATATTCTATATTTATTACTACTGCGGTAAAGTACATGTGTGTTCTCAATATGTGTTTACTCGCAGGCATGTACTAGTTGGTATCATTTGCATTTGCAATATGCATTCTGATATAAAAATAGAAAGGATATTTAAAATTAGAATTACAAATATATTAAACTTAAAGGAGGATATTGCTGTCTTGGGATTTATCGTGTGAAGTGTTTACAAGGATAAGTTCGCAGTGAAGGTATGTTTCTTCCCACTGTAGGTGTTTTGCTGTGTCGTCTGCACGTATTGATGGGAACATTTTTTTCTAAGTTTACTCAGCCTGTTTGCTTTAGCCGTCTTCGTCTTGTCTGTTTTCTCAAAGGTTATTAACCTAGTTTTGTGTACTATTGTATCTACTATGTCAGCAATGTGTCAGTGTCATGTTGTATGATAATGGGATATGGAAGCTTTTACCAATCTATGCAGTAAGTTATCGTCTCGTAACATTTGCAATGTATAATATCGTCTCGTAACATTTGCAATGTATCTTTGTTGAAGACGTATTATTCAAAATTAATATGCGAAACAAAATTTTCACCTTGTAGCATCTTAGCAAGTATGAAATAAATTGGGATGGCACCTGTATATTTAAAAGATTTCTATAATAATCTTGAAGGTCGATGATACTAGACCAGTGATGACCTATTCCTCAACAAAAGAATATTGTATAAACTGGTTCAATTTAATTAGTTTAACTGCATATTTTCATAATTGCTGCAAATTTTATTATTTATAAGTTTTGCAAAAAGAGGCCGAAAGCGTTTTGTTTGATTTATCATTTAATGTTTCAAAATAATTTGGATTTGAACGAATAAAATTGAAAGATATCGAAATCAGTAATCTGTCAATTACTTTTGAGTGTTTTATAGCTTAGTACTTTATACTGAAGTGAGTTTGTGCTGTACTAAACTAGGAATTCTGTAAATAAAATAAAATAAATCGTACGATTGTTCACCTTAGACAATGACTCTATCTTTTATGTTCCATTCAATTTAGACAATGTAATAAGAAGGCAAGCGCGCGTTTTGTTCTACTCCATGTTTAGGTAGTTTATGAGCGACTAGAATAAAGTCGGGATAGCCTGGAGGGCCGCGGGAGCCTTAGGAAGAGCGGACGGAATGTGGGCGCAAGGTCATTGCGCCCTGCGCGGTCATGCGCTTGCGCCCCCGCGCCTCGTCCTCCGCGCCCCTGCAGCGTCATCCGCACCCACCACCACATTGTCTAGTGCGATCAGCTGCGGATAAAGGGGAACCTACTGGACCGAGAATCGATAGAAACTATTTTATTGTGAATTTATTTTTCCATTTTGCGCGACCGCTCACGATGCACGAACGCCCCCAGCGATGTTTCTCGTTCTAACGCTCTTTTCTAACCTCTTACATAGAAAAAGACCATTCGTGCCGTGTCGTGGTTTATTTACGATGCTTACATTGCCTAGCATTTATCCTTTGGTGTATCTTATGTCCTAAGGCCCTTAAGAAATTGCTTTAAGCCTATTATCCGTGCGATACGCGGCTATCTTACGAATAGCAAGATGAATGGTTATTGCGATTTAAAACGCCATTACCGGCAGGGACTGTAGTCAAATTGAGCATTGTTCCAGTTAAATAATAACAATTTATAAATTGTAAAAAATGTATGTAGGTACCTATGTTTTAATGTCAATGTAATCTTGGGCGAATCCTATGTCTATGAGTGGACTGCGATAAGCTAATTGATTGATTGATTGAATGTCAATCTATAGGCTTGTACAAACTATCAATATCCAGATTCCTGGACTGAGATGATTGTCCAGTACACGTAGTAAAAGGTTTCTTCAGGGTTGGCAGCACGAGTGTAACACCCCTGGTATTGCATACGTCTACAGGCTACGGTAACCACTTCCCATCAGGTGGGCTGTGTGCTTTTCTGTCACCTAAGTGGCATAAAAAATAATAATCAGTGGATACGACATCTTAGTTTAATATTGAAACAGATGGAGTCTAGAAGCAGTTCCTTTTCAAAACTAAGTTATTACTACTATTTAGATTTAGAGGTCAATAATTTAAGGTCTAACTCGTGGCAAGATCGCAAAGACAGACTTCCAATCAAATGATAATAAAAACATTAACAATGTTTATAATATAAAAGTGAAAGATTTATTCATGCAGGTTCCGTTAACGGCAAGTTGAATAACTTCTTAATAAAGGTATGGTGTTTGAATATGCAAATAATGTTCATAAACAAATTAAAGTAGTTACGTATTTTATAGAGGCAGATGAATTGAACCAAATTATATATTGTGCCAGTAATTAATTGCGACAGTTAATTTAATTCTGCCCATTTTTTTCTATATGAGAATGGAAATACTGCAAGTTCTCTTTACTATTAAGATAAGCTGTTTAAAACAAAAATTGTGTCGCGATTCCTCAGTGTATAACTCCGAACTAGAACGTTAAATATGAACTGAATTCTGAGGCGATTAGCGTTAAGAATATTAATGCGATGTACTTATGACTTCACACAAGATTTGCTTAATACCGTCACTATTGACAGTTCAATTTGGAGAGTAGAAAGTCGTGTTTGTTTTGCACCAGTTACACTTAAGGTATATTCAGTACAGTTTCCGTATATATATACTTAATATTTTCTATGTATGTAACAGTAAACACTCTTAAAATGGTTATACACGATTATGCTTCGCAAATTCATGATAGGTTGTTTAGAATTTATCTTCAACTTAGAGTGCGGTAGAAGACGCGATGTAGACACTTGATCTATTTATAGCACTAACATGAGCATTTATTTGTTTCAGGACTGGTTCCTCCTGAGAAAATAACTCCTGTACTATAAATTACAGGTAAGAATCTCAACTGCTTTCTTTACGTTCAGTATGTTCATCTGAGTTCACTTGTGGTAAACTGGTTTTGCATATTATGCATAATAAATAATCTGGGTGACTTTAACATTATTTAACAATTAACTTTGACATTATTTTATACAATTTTGTTATTTTAACACTCATATATGATACAAGACTATAATAATATATTTACACTAATTTAATAAAATATAAACTAATATTTACAAGAATATAAAATAATAAATAAATATTAAATAATCTTATATTCGACTGTGTACGTGTACGAACTGTTAACTTAATATTGATTGCTTATTAATCGTCAATTAAACCAGTACTCCCAGTACTTAATTGGAATATAAACAGACAAATTTCGTATAAATTTGAATGAAATCTATTTTACCTCAAGTTTACTTAGAGTAAGTTTATTAATTAATCAATTATAGCTAAACGACACAAACGTTGGTTTGTAGTAATGGACGATGCAAAAAACCAATGTATCTGATGATTAGAGAGTAGTGTTGACACGATTGTACACATGTCATGGTACCTATTAACAATGGATGGCCCGTGAGACGTCTGTGAACTCTGTCTTTTTGCTAGATCAAGTGTTCGTCTAGTTTCTGAATAAGACGGGAATGCATATTTCCCAGTAACTTATGTTAGTACCAACGTAATAAGAATTACCGGTACTCCTTAAATGTGTCTTCACATTTACAATAAGGGGACTGTAAACTAAATATACGCAGTCATTGTTATACTGTAAGTTTAAAGCAACGACCGCGTGGGCGGCGAAATACTGCTCGCATTGATTGCATGATTTATCGATATTGAATTCGCACAGGTGATTCCTTTGTAGTCGCCATGGCAACAAAATGAAATAGACATCAGCGGATGTAAGATGTAATTTATTTTCCAAACTGTACCAGTGAAAGTGACTGACAGCAAATAAAGTATTTTGAAAAGAGTGATCTTGATTTTCAATTACATTTATACAATATACAATTGGTACGTGAGATATCGTCCAAGCGATGAAAGTTTGATGCACATGAAACTATTCGAGTCATAGTTAAAAGTAGGTAACTGCGTGCATGTGTCTAGGTATCTAAGAAAGTTCCATAAAATGTATTATAGAAGTAGTGGCGGGACGGCTAATAGGCCTCCTTTGTGAGTAAATAAGAGGCTATTGAGATGTTACACGCTAACTTCTGTAAGCATGAGTGACAAGTACACGCAGTTCGCCCGAGGTCAGTGAAATTCTTCCATTTAACGATCGATTCCTTAAACTACTTTGTTTTAGTGTTTCCAGTGAAATGGTCGGGTAATACTATATAATGATCAATATCACAAATGACACACACAATTTCTGTAAACAAGACGTATTTGTTATAATGCCGCTGAAATAGCTGGTTGAGTACAGTTATACTACTATTGAAATGAATATATTTTGCTCCATTGTAAGTCTATCGTGTTATGGCTAATATGATAGTGCTCGGGAATATCTACTGGGTAGTGTGGGAAATGTCGTTGCATAGTTATATGGATTCAGTATCTAGTTGGAATGCTGATGACAGCTAAGCGAGAGCTATTGTTTCTTTTTTTAAATAAATAAGAGTTAGGTTAAGTTAGTTATACGCTTGTTACATGTATGTGACGCAGGTGGTTTACTTGGCATGGATTCTAGACAGAAATAAGTACTTCCTGGTTCCTTACACAGTCTTGGACATAGTCTATGGTAGTAGCATGCATGTCATACCTTATGACGCTTAGGCGTCATAAGGTAACGCTTAGGCGTCAAAAGGCTAACCAGTACTTTTCGGGTGTACCCGTTTTCCTGGAGCCCGGCAGAGGTGGCATGGCTACCACCAGCGAAGGTAACTTCTCTATATTTTATCTGTGATGTCAGGAATATGAAGGTCGCGAGTTCCTCACGCGTGACTTATATTGACATTGCTTGTGTGTATCTTCTAATGCAAGTAAGTGTTATTTGAACATAAATTTACATTTAGTTTTACGGTGATATTGTCAATACAATTCTCTTCACTGTCTCCGTCGACAAATAAAATACATTCATGTATTGCTATCGAGTAGCTTATGTTTGAAAACTTTTACTTACCTCTCACACTTTCTAATTTGAAATAAATTGAGGAGAATGTTTTGTTATTGATAGCGATAATTGTTAACAGTTTGGGTATAGAGGTTCGTGTGTGAATTCATATTAATATAATTTAGATATGATCAAGTTGCGCTTGCCATTATAGAGAACTTCCGGTCGTTAGCACTTATATTCGGGTAATTATACCTACTACCTTCTATGGGCGAAGAACAGCATCATCTCTTTAGTTCATGATGGACTGATGCTAATTGATTCGTGGAAAATGGCATGTTTAGTAAATACTCGTTAAAATATACACCAATCCCAATTTAAAGACAATCGGGATTGCTGTTTGGTGATATTAGAGTTTGATGTTAGAGTTACCAGGGTACAAATCTTCCGGTGTTGTATTTCTGCTTTTGGGAAATAAAAATCATTCTAGGGTATATTTAGGCTAGGATGTATTTCGGATATCCAGGAATAGATTCAAGTAGCCTCCTACAAAGGTATCGATCACGTGTATCCAAGTTCCATACCGGTTGTTGATAGGTACAATGTACAAAATGCTAAATAGCGTACTGTATTTCCATTTTGTGATTTAGTCATTTTGCCTATCTACATTAAGTTCTGGGAGTGATATTTTTAGGTACTGTGGTACCACCTGGCCAAGTTTTATAAGGATAGTGTAGAAGTGTAGCTGATAAAAGGTAACAAACAGAGAGAACTTTTGCATCTTTATTGTTAGCGTGTTTTTAATTGAAGTGCCTTTTTAGTCCATTGACAGCTATAATTAAATAACCAACACCCAATTACAGTAATTGTAAGTTAACATTGTATGTAAATGAAGGACTATTAATAAAATGAATCCGCTACCGCCTATGGTGGTATGTTTGGTACAATTACCTGGTACCAGAAAATGTAAAACTTATACTGCAGATTCAAACTTTACTAAAGTTACTGCAGTTTGGTATACAATTTAGAAAAATACTAGAGATTAGGGCTAATAGGCGGTTTGATTACTACAATAAGCCGATGTTATACTGATTTAGCACAAACAAAATCTTCCATAGAAAAACGTAACTAACAACGGAGAAAAGCACATTTACTTTAAATCTAAAGGAGGTGGATTTCTTCATAGGTCTATTATTATGGAGTATTATTTCATTTTGCTAAGCTTTTCCGAAGAACTAAATGACGTCATTAATTTTAGCCCTTTTAATTTTTTTATTGTGTACATAATCCCCACGGATAGACCGAAGGCGGTGATCGGACTTTCGCACCCCATCGAACACCGCCGCCGCCGCTGTGGTCTACTTCTGCTAGGGAGACCGGCAGCTCCACCCGTCACCCTCAAGCCCGCGCTCATTAGGAACAGAGGTCATTCTGCGACCTCTGACGCCCGAGTCATATCCGCTCGCGTGTCGTGTAGTTTCCCAATCTCCTTCGCTTCCGCTCCGCCGTCTCCTTCACGAACATTACTTGTTGGCAGAGCATTACTTGGTCACCGAGTGCTAATCTGCCCCTCTAGACAAGTGGCAAATCATTGGAACTGTCATATACATTAAAGCCCATACATTTGCCATTCTATTCAACAATACTCCGGCCAATAAATTGCCACTTTTGTAGGGGGTCAGACTCGCTATCGCTTACGTTGTAGCCCGTAATAGGATAGCGCCGCCTGCACAAGTCGAGCGGCCGACAGCGACACGCCGAGCTTGCCCGCTTAGATAAACATGCGAACCCGCCTGCCTTGTAGGGTTGGCCTTTTAACTATACACTTAAAAGTAACGTTGATTTTATTGGTTCTAATAAAATACCAGTAATCTCTTTTTTCTATAATGCGTAAGTATGCATTCTATAAAGTGTAAGTAAGGAAAATAGTGCTAAAATTGTTTTTTTTTTCTGCAGTATAGAAATATTATACTTTGTACAAAGAGTACTAGTAAAATTTACATAATATATACATACATTCATACATTTAATCACGCCTTTATCTCCGGAGGGTTAGGTAGATGTGAATAAACACCCATATTTCACCAATAATTGTATTCGGTCCCACGTAATAGGGGTGAGCCTTTTGCCGTATTCCAGGCACTATTGTTGACTCGAACCGTGCATCTGAGACTGAGTCTGGGCTTGCATATATCTTTCTGATGTTAAACAGCCTTATCCCTTAGTCGCCTTGTACGATATCGCGTGGGAAGAGATGGAGTGGTCCAAATTCTACTCTGCTGGGAACCACGCGGCTGTAGTAGTTTATAGCAGAAATGCTATAAATAATAGTAGACTTGAGCGGTAAGTCATTACGAGTTATACCGTTTAAATGTGTAGATATTCATTTAGAAAAGTGCACTTAACTTACAGGAAATTACAGTCAAAGATTTAGTGACACGGAGTTAGTATACATGGAGATTCAAGGTCGGTAAAGAGCGATTGACAAGTCACCAGACTTGTTATTTTGCTCTAGTTGTAGCGCTGTGACAATTACATATAATAATAATTTAATAAGTAAAATGGAAGATTATGTCATTCAGGAAAATGTTAGAATGCAGAAAAATGTATGGGATGTATGTTCTTAGTATTCTATGTATTTTCTCTGCTATTGTACACTTGTTTGCTTGCCTTTGTACACCAAAATGTATTTGTGATTGACTGTTAATATATTATTTTCCTGTACAATAAAGAATTAAAGAATTTCTTATAGGTTATATTGGTTTGTCTGTTTTTTCTTTGTTAACTAAAATATTTATTGCATGTAATATTTCATGTGAAGTTGAATTACAAGTTTTTTTTACCAAAGTTAAGGTAATAGACCCATTGATAAATTAATTGAAGATGATAGCACAGATTATCTAATACTTGGTTATGTACTAATAGCCTGAATTAATAAAATTCACCAGACAAAAATATATTTCTAGTTGAATACTAGCCAACCCTATATCGAGCAGGTTCAAATAAAAGGAATTCTCAAATTATGGAGGTGCGATGCAAACGAGCTAAATACAGAAAGCACGTTTAAGAAACACCGGCAAAGGAATGCGCTATTTATTCTTGATCGTAGGCCAGCCTCCTTGCATTTGTAACTAAGTATATGCCAACCGGATAGATATAGGTAGGACAGGGATATAAAGACTACAAGAAGAGTAAATTTTGAACCACTTTTCAATCATGTACAAATGTATAAGTTTAACATATTCCAAAAAACAATGTTGAAAAAATTAAAACAATTTATTTGTCCTCTGATGATTACACAAATAATTGTCATCAATTATTATTTATTGATTTTTTTTTATACTACTTAGGTGGCAGACAAGCACACGGCCCACCTGATGGAAAGTGGTTGCCGTGGCCTATGGACGTTTGTAACACCAGAGGAGTCACAGTCGCGCTGCCAACCCTGTAAGTACAGAGTTTCTGTGCCGTTAGTGTAGAAGACAAAGCAAGACAAGCCTTTAGTCTTCCCACTGACAGCACAAATCCTCCAGTGAGCTCTGGCTACCCTACTCACCTCTGGGAACACAACACGAAGTTATTATAGCCGCGGTATTCTGTAGGGCGGAGGTACTTCCCCAGTCGGACTGCTCAATTGGGCGGAAATACCGCTGTGTCCTACCACCTAACAATATATATATATTATTTCAGTATCCATTATTATACAACGGGTCGGGACTTTTCGCGATTAAATCATGGAACTTACTATTTTCTGCCGACGTTTCGGTTTCGTTTTCGTGACCACGGGTGCTGCAACGCATCACAACTAAATTCACACCGCGATAGTTTAAAAATAACATATTTCAGTATCGTTTGAAAAATTGTTAGTGTTCAGTAACTTTCGAAGGTGACTGTTACGTAAGCGGAGGAACTAGTTGAACTCGTGTGGGACGGTTTCGCACGATGAATATGTTAACATATTTCCCAAGTCATCCCTAAAGCAAACATGAGATTTAAGATATTTCAACTAATAATATAAGCTTTACACCTTTTTAAGTAAGTTTTACATCAACGCCCCAGATGTTGCACACTTTCCATCATTCTTTTTGTTCTTATCTGGTATCTAAGTGTAACAAATAAGAAATACAGAAGTACGCTATTGTCATACACATTTATGTAAATTTCCAATAGGCTTTCATGTATCTAATGGTTAGGAAAAGGGTTTTGCGACCACCTGTATTATAATAATACGTTTGTGGTTTCTTACAACCATTTTTAACAAATTACGTATTTGTAATTTAAGTAGGTAAACAGCTTGTCCAAATACCAACCGACAGACCATCAAAGTTTAAGTGAAACCGGTTATGCTATGAATTTGGATCGATAATATATGATTACATAATTATAAAGTCTTGTTTGTTTTGTCCGAGTATCACACAAAAACTATTAGACCGATTTCAATGAAACTATTATATTTTTATAGAGACTTTGTAGCTTATCATTAAACTTAAAGACTGACTTATGAAGCCTGAGGTGATAGTCGAATTATTGGCACTCATTACCTTTTATTGCCGCAAGGGATAAATTTTCAATTTGAAAAGTTTTTGAAAAGCTTAAATAAGTTTGCTGAGTGTGTGACTGCTGAAGAATAATTTTATCTGGAGCTGATATTTAACAAAAAGCGCGTGATTTTAATTCGAACATAAAACCTCCTTTTTGAATTTGATTAAAAACTATCTTCTTATAAAATGTTATGACGTTGATGAAGGAAATAAAAGGCTGGTGATCTTTTTAATGCATTCGTCGTATTCGTAAAGTCGTACTCTATTAATGTCAGGTTCAAGGGTTATTCTTTTAATCAAAGAGAGGGTAGTCATTTAAATTCACTTCTTTAAATAGTGTATGATAGAGCACGCGGTTTCGATGCCTGCTCAGTGTATATAAATAAATGAATGTGTACCACTCGTGAACCTATGTTACTAGACATTCTTAGTTCCAATCTAAAATTATAACAATAGTATGTTTCGGCCACTTTATTTATTTATCTTTTGTAGTAACGTAGTATGTTACGTATGTTACTTGCTGATCCTTCTTACCTAGGCTTTTTGAATAATGAATAATGAATAGTTTTAATTGCCTTTAAACATGGTAATATGGATCTTATAATATGTTAAAGGACAACATGTTTAGCTGCACATTGCAGCATGCAAATGTTATTTGTTACTTTGTTTAACTGTTTGTGTTGTCAATGTTGAACTCGAAACCACTGAATCTTGACGGTGTTTTCATTAATTCGACAACCACTGATTGTAACAATAACACATGTTATAAAAAAGATATTCGAGCCTTCAGCACTATATTACACTGTAATGTGAGTGTGTCGGTAAACTTGAAAGCTAAAAAGTAAGAGTATATTACTTTAGAGTGGTAACATGACGAGACAAGGTTACTTTTAAAAGTTTTGATTTAATTTCCCCTTGGAGTAGTAAGTTTTTTTGATTTTTCAGTAGCGGGTTCTGTAAACTTAGGTAGTAAACGGTAATATAGGTACATTATCAAGGTACTATATGCGCATTACCTATTATACGTGAAGACATCAATATTCATGGCTTTCTGCGTATGGGCGATACAACAACCGTTCCCTAACATGTATATTCATTATTTCAAGCTAAATATTTGTAACAGTAAATATTATAAAGAAAAATTAATGTGATACACCTCCACATACCCATTCAGGGATAAATAGTCGTAAAAATATTATATACCTCTGAGTATTATTTTATTGGTGAAACACGGTGCTACTCAATATATTAGGCTATAATTTTTCAAGCACGCGTAGATTCTTCTAGACCATAAGATTATACTGTGCCATTGAGATTTGTGCTATTCACGCAGTGTAGTAACTAATGGAAGTCACGCTTGGAATAAAATAAAAGTAAACAGTCATGTTATTTTAACATATAATGAACATGTGGGTCGATATTCGTGTAAATGGCAAAACAGCCTTAATACTTCTCAATTCCAGCACTTAAACGAAAATGTGTGAAAGTATAAAAATTCACACGCATTCGAAAACAGATGGCCCAGTTGTGAAGATAATTGGGTCAGGCGAGCAACCTGTCGGCTTGCTCACACGCATTGTCTCGCGTCTCGGTGCGCCCGCGCGATACCGTTAGCGCTCGGTCAAGTTCGGCCCATTGTGACGTGCTACCAGTGACATACGGATTTATACTGTCCGATTCGGTCGGCTGATACTACGACTGTCGAAATAGTTGGACATCAGTTTCACTCCTACATAACGGTATTTAGATAGGTGTACAATGGTGAAGGGTGAAAAATTTAAAAAAGAAAAGCCGGTGGAAAAATCTACCTCTTATAGAACATAGGATATTTATGCAAATTTATACTCTAATTAATAACAAACATTGAGATACATAGGTGGAAATGGTAGTACTGAAATTTATTAGAGTATAAATTTAAAAATCTATTCAAACCATTTTTGCTCTACAAAAGGAAGCTATTGTGGCTTCCCTATGCAGAGCAAGCCTTCAGGAATCGGGTTATATATCCTTCGTCACTGCAGTGATTATATAACTAGCTTTGGCTTCTGTCAATTTCAAACCACTATAACCCTTAACATCCCAGTATGCTTTTGTAAACAGTAGTATCCCCAATATAGTGCCCAGTAGTGTCCAATAGATTTTAGAAATGTAAGGTATAATTTATGGGTTTATGTTGTCATGAAAACTAAATTACATATGCATGTTTCCATCTTGGTAAATTGATTTTCTAAAAATAATAATTAGTGTATTAAGAATTATGCGTTGGTATACAGGCGTATGCTTATTTTTCAAATTCTTCATAGTAAAAATATATATAATGTTTCCGATTACAATGCATTAAAAATATAGCTTGAAAACTGAACACAATTACCTATAATACCCATTATTTATAAGTAAGCTTTTACGGTTAGGCACTACTTATTTTCCAAAGTAAGATCTAGCACGATTGTCGCTATATATACCGTAAGGAAATAAATTTATAATAATAAACCGAGATTGCAAGATATCTACTTATTATTTACGTGAGCTTATCTGATGCTGAAAGTAGGCGGTTGGGTATGTGCGGCACTGACCCCGCCGGGAACATCAAACGATCTTAATGCTAGACTTGAGTGGCATTGGCCTTTTTGTTAAAGCCACGAAGATTGGATTACAACTTCACAGGCGATCTCATAGCGGGCCATGTAAGATAATTTCTGTAAAAGTTTTAGTATCACTGTCTAGCAGTATGCAAAGGCACGTACATTCTATCTAAACATAGCATACGATAAAGTTTTCCTTGGTGGGCATTACACGCTTTAATTGCTTTAGAAGGTTGTTATCTCTATGAATAAAAGAGATATGTTATTCTACTACACTAAAACGCATCTTTTAATGATCAACGTACATTAAGATGGGGTTAATTGTAGCGCCATATACTCGTTTATAACTTGTTAAGTATACGTTACAAGGCTCTATCTCTTGACGTATTTATATCTTGAGTATTATAAAAGAGTTATTTTTAAAATATACAACCCTAGTGATTGAAACATTACGTTAACTGACTAAAGAATCGCCTTTCTACGCTTTAGTTAAGACAACAGTCTTAACAAAATCGTAGAAGGGCGTTCCTTTAACTGAAGTCACTTCTGATTTTATTATTGACTCCAAATAATTTAAATTCCAAATTCAAACTTGTTTAGGTTTTTTTTATACAACTTAGGTGGTTGACAAGCATGCGGCCCACCTGATGAAAAGTGGTTACCGTGACCTATGAAAGTGTGTAACATCAGTGGAGTCGCATCCGTGCTGTCGACCCTGTAAGAACAGAGATTTTATGTGCCCTGAATGCAGAATACAAAATCAGGACAAGCCTTATTACAATTTGAAACATTGTATTATTATATGTTTTTTGTTTGTTTGAAACATTGTATTTGACAGCCTCTGTGGCGTGGCGGTAGTGAACGCGACTGCTACGCAGGAGGCGCGGGTTCGATCCCCGCTCAGTGCAAATATTTGTATGCATGAATATGGGTATTTGCATTGGTCTGGGTGTTTCTATGTATAATATGTATGTATTTATAAAAAAAAAAGTATATAAGTATGTTTATCCGCATTCTAGATTCCATAACACAAGCTAGTTAAGCTATGCTTACCATGGGTCTAGATAGCGTTGTGTAGAATGTTGTAGAATATTTATTGTTGTAGAATATTTATATGTTTAAAGATTTAAAAGAATATTTTCATTTAATAAAAGGTTTTAACACGTCTGCGATGCGTATTAAAGAACTGCAAAAGCTACGAGTGAAGTTTAAATAATGTACTGACAATATATAATTAAACAGAAGTAGTGCCCACTTAAACTATGCGTGTACGTCATGACTCCACAGAACACTCAGTCAGTCATTGTTGTTCCATCGTATGATGACCATGCTCGCTTATTAGGAACGTGATTTGACAAATGTTATTTGGGCAATGGGTCAATCGGTGCTTTCTATTTCTAATACATTATTAATTACTTACATGGATTGTTTATTTTATTTAATGTTATAACAATATGGGAATCGTTTTTAATTTAATTCATCGAATTAGATTTCAAAAGAAATGCTACATGTGAAAGTAGTACCTACTTACCTATCAATAAATTAATTGAATTCGTCGTTTGTCCTGCAAAAACTGACAATTATGTTATTTCCTATCAATTAGTACGAACTAACATGATATATTTTGTATCTCATTATGTAAACATGTTTAAGATCTATTATAAGAATATAGAAAGATCTACAATCACATGTAAATGTGATTGTAACCTTAATTATTGCAAAAGTAACAGGAAATGTACAACTGTAATTTTATTGTACAAAGCGTCAATGGGAATGATTCTACAGAGATTGCTGGCATCGCCCGCTACTGATCCATTCACTGCCTGCGGTGTGGGAATACAAAGGCATTGTATGTTTAATGAAAAATCCTTCCAGGCGCATCACGCTTCATTACTTTATAATTAAGGTACGAACGCAAAAAAATTAAATAGAATTCTTAGGTATGTTATTGGATTACCTATACATAATTGTGTAAGTAAATAGTTAGTTCACTCACGGACAGGTGATTACTACTGGCTGATGGTAACTATATATTCCAATATTTCCTTAGCACCAGTTCCTATACTCTGGTGCCTACATTGCCGTCAGAAGATAAAAGGGCACTAATAACATTTTAGCTAAAATTAGTTAAATATACATTAAATATACATACACAAAATACGCGCATCTACAATAATATATAACACTAGCGACCGCCCGCGACTTCGAACGCGTGGACCGGTTTTACCCCTTATTGGTGGAGTTTTGTAAAATTCGTTCTTAGCGGATGTCTACACCCTATAGTCAAAGTCAAAAATCATTTATTCTTCAAAAATAGGGGTTGATCGTAGAGGGTTGAAAATACAGGGTAGTATGTATTTTTTAATGCTGTATCATAAAAAAAATTAGGGGTTTACCTTTAACATTTAGGCGGATGAAAAATAAATGTCCGATTCTCAGACCTACCCAATGTGCACACAAAATTTCATGAGAATCGGTCAAGCCGTTTCGGAGAAGTTTAACCTACAAACACCGCGACACGAGAATTTTACATATTAGAAGAATTTTGTTTAACGCAGTAGCTTCTTTATGCATAAAAGACATAAATGACATGTTGTATTTGTATATGAGCTTTTGGAAACTTTTAATACGATCTGTTATATTTAATTTAATTCTTATAACATGAAATAACTATGTGGTGTAGGTTTTAGATAATATGCTAAATTTTGCACCTAAACCACTACTATAGAAACAAGACTTCGTTTATGATTTTAGCATGGTACTTAGAACTCATTATCTTGTAAGACTATGAAGTTATGAAAGGAGACTATAGATTGCATTTACAAATAATGCAATATGGAAATCTAAAAAATAAACTTTAGGTAGGTACCAAAAAAAGCTTCTCTATTCTCAGTAGTTAAATATTATCTCATAAATGCTTTTTTAATTGGATAATGACACAAAAACTTCCTAACAATTCAAATAACAAGGATATAATATTATCCATAATTATAAAATACTGTTTTTCTTTAAGATTACGGCGTCATCGAGATAAGTGTTTCTAGTTAGTAATAGTTAGGTTAGAGCTATGACAGAAATGTAGAAGAACTTGGAGCACGTGGAGTCGAGTTCACCGTTAAATTGGACAATTTGCGAGCGCACCGTACGGTGGCTGCGCTTGCACCGCGTCCCAGCGCGACACGCTCCTCGCTCCGTGATCTAACCGAGTAACTGTTACGTTCATTACGTGATATATAGATCACGTCACGTCGCATGGTCGCGTCACCTGTGCGTAATAATTGTTTATAGTGCAAGTTTAACAGTACTACAAATTGTCTCATGTATGATCTTAGAGATAATCTTTACCTACAGCATGTTTCGAATAATTGAATGAAATTTTAAAGCATTTAGTATGCTTACTATTCAAATCGATTAAGATAGAGAATATTTAATCGGTTCAGGTGGGATTCAGTTGAGTATTCCGACCTTTAGTCAAATTAGCATCAAATTTTAAATGTATTTATATGTACTATCAAGTTTTAAATGTCGAACATGCATGGTGTGATTTACAAGAGGGGCCATTTACATCGTTATGTTGGACCGATATATTTCTATATTTTTAAAACAATTGTGCTTAAAACATTCAACGCATGATGCTGTAAGGATAAAAACTTAAGTATAATTACATATTTTATCGTAGGTATATTTTCTTTTGTAAATACACATAAAATAACATAAACTCCCGCTTATATCCCCGAAGGGGTAGGCAGAGGTGAGCACATTTCGCCAGTTTATGTTTAGGTCCCAAAGTAATAGGTGGCGATCCTATTGCCATTTACCCGGGCACTTATAAACCTGCGATAAAAACGCACATAACTTCGAAAAGCATCGAAAAGCCATTGATGTGTGCCATGGTAAAACCAGGGATCGAACCCGAGACCTAGTCTCAGCAGCAACACATGTCGTTTATATTACACAAAACCATTCAGACTACTAAATAAATATGGGATAAGGGTAGGCACTAGTATAAGTACTATGTTAGTATATGCTCTTCGTAAACCTTATTCGATGCCTGTCTATATATAACGATGGTTTTTAAACATGAATCACGCGTTCATTGAATAATATAGAGACAAAAGTTTATCACCTCGTACACAAACGTGAAATTACGTACTATTCGATATTATTATGATTGTTGACTCACTGTACTAAAAAACATAAGTGGCGCTTAACACGAGTATGGGTATAAACATGCGCTTTCAGACCTCACACATCCAGCAACGGTCAATTTTATTGCTGTTGAAGCGTGCCATATCCTCTTCAGTCAACATTCTCGACCTTCTGACATCCAACTGCACTAGTAGCTGATTTGGTATGATAAAAGCATCATCTAAACTGACTTTTACTACCTGCACGTACGTAGGTCGTACGTTATTGTTTTATGGATCTTGTTATATGTTGTCGTGGAAAAGTAAATATTGAGACAGCATTATGCAATGCAAATATTATGCAATGACAAACATTGCTTCAATTTGACGTGACTCTGAATTAAATTTAAAGTTTAAATTCAGTTCAATTTGTTGGGAATAAGTTGACTATAAATTCTAGCAATGTACTTCTGTATAATATTTGACATCTATATCATCCTAATCCGAGTTACTTGGGTGCAAAAATTTTCCACTGCTGAGAGTGGCTTCACGTCTGTGGCATACTGGGTAGAGTCCATAACTACAACCTCTTCATTGCAAGTCCAACGATGTATCCATTCCACCATTACCACTTTATGCACATAACACGCTTAGGACTTTGCGCCTACGCTATGGTAAAACTGTTACTATTTATTCCGTCGAGTGACCAAGATGCGGAGATCGGAGTAATGTTCCGCTGACAGAGCATCTCGGTTGCGACTCGCGAGTCTTGGTGTTGTGGGTGAGCTAACTGTATCGCAGGCTCCTTCCGTTGTTTCTCCATATATGACCACCATAAATGTCAACGAGCACATTGTTTCAGTTCCCTATGTTATGTTAAGGACCTTTTAAGTGCCGCTACGTGGTCTCGAATAGGTTATAAGGCCTAATGTACCATGAATACATTTAGTAAAATTATAAAACAGAGGGTTTTATAATTTTACTAAATGTATTCATGGTCGTTTTTCTGTATGTAAGCAGCTTTCGATGACTTTAATCACCTGCTTAATCACTCGCAAAAGACAGTTAAGTTTTTGAATTTTAAAAAGGTCATAAAAAGTCATATTAATTGTTAATTGATACTATTCGTTTTTAATTTAAAAAGGCTAACAAAGCACCCTAGAAACAAGTAGCGTAATAAGATTTTTACGTCATTTGACAGAAATGTATAAATTATTAATAAGATATAGCTTTAAATGTCATGATTGATCTAAAACCCAATTAACAATGAAGAATAATGATGATTATCTTAATAAAACAAATAAGGTCACCTTAATTATAAATAAATAGTAATTTATCTTGTTTTAATACACATAATATGCAGGTTTGTAGGTGGCACCTTTTTAAAAGTTACCTTAACGGTTGTTATACTACAACATATATTGTAGTAGCAATCATTAAGTCCATTTCGCACGGTGTGGTAGATAACATAAAACGATTTGCTGAGAACGCTAATGCGAAGTGTACAATGTGCGTTGCAATGCGTCTAAGTGCTCCTTAAGTCGAGCCCGGTCTAGGAATGCGCGCACACTGTATCCTTCACGCTCAGCGTAACACGGGGACGAAATCGGTTAAATTGTGAGACAATTTGTTTCGTCGTCGTCACCGCAACACCGTTCCTCGTTTGTGGTTCGTTAGAGTTTTAAAATCAGTACCGCGACGTCACCTCTTCCGGTGAATTTTGAAAATCACTCCACATAATAATAGCTCCGTAGAGAACTTAGTCAAACGGTATCTAAGTGCAATTACTTGTACGTATTGAACAATGAGCGCTACGCCATTTACGCACACATACTTACACTGAATTTATACCGTAAATGACAATCAGACCGAATTTTATTTGAGCTCTTTATTAACCATGTTCCACTTACGGCTTTTGAATGCAGCCATATATCTTCTTAAGAATCGAATATAATATAGATTATGATTACCATCCGATGTTTTCTGTAACCAATAAATGTTTAATCAATGCTTAACTGATTTATTTTGTCAACATATTATATGGCCATGTTTTGAACTTTTAACGAGTATATCATTCGAGAAAGTTAATTAACGTAAAGTTTTACATTTCGGTCATTTTTCATTCAGACATTTCCATCAGTCCATTTGCTACCGCTGATTGGGCAACAAAGAACAAGTACCGAAACATTTTTTAACACTCAATTTAAACATCAGATATATTAATTGAAGCGGATACATGATCAATTGATTGAATGGCGGTTGAATCATTGCGAATGTATAAGAAATGATTTCAGACGATGCAAATAGACCTAATACACAACAATAGTTGTACTTTCACGATTATAAATGATAGTTCATTGTGCTCGATAAAAAGCTAGTGAAAGCGATATTGAGATGCAAAAACTAAATGAAAATTCGTGTCGCTGACTTTCCTATTAGCTTTCATAGGTTCATGTAGTGTTGATCTTGACCTTCATTCGGGGCATCGTTGTTAACAAAGCTTACGCTAACAATCAGCAAGCAATCGTTGTAACTAAAATAACAATAGTCTTGCTATAAATACATTCACAGACAAAAGATAGCAGATGTGAATCGAGTAGTAATAGCCGAAATCACGTTACGCCCGTCTACTTTCATTTTTAATCATCAATGTTGAATTACATCCCGTTGAAAATTTCTAAACGTAATAAGTCTATTTCGTGTTCATTAAAATGTAGGTGAAATATCAAACGGACATAATAGACACGTATCTTAAATGATACGTCTGTAACGCACTCGGTACTTCAACTTACCGAATAAGAAATTTATTGCTAATGCGCGATAGGACTTCCACAATAAATAATAAAAAACATTTCTACCTACTTCTGTCAATCATTACTTTGTTATTACATTCCTCGTTTTGTACAACTTTCAATTTTACTCACAGTATCGATGTCACGTGCACAAAAATCTTTTTTTAGTCTTGTTGTTCTCAAGTATAGGTGTATGTATATAATGAGTCTCATACTCATTTAAACACTTTGTTATTCAGTTCTGAAGGAGTCATTCTCACCTGACCTTCGTAACTCGAACAAGTAATGATACTTTTAGGTCAGAGCATTTATCAGTGTATTCAATAGGAATTATTCGAATTAGGCCTTTACGAATTTCATTATGATAATATAATTTATGGACGCTACTTAGAGGTATTCTATTAATTTATTCTTGAATACTGATTTCAATAAGTAATCGATAGTGGTTGTAAATATTAGTGTCAAAGACAGTCTGAACCTCAATACAAGCTTAAGGTACTCTTGGTGGCACAGAAGGGGTGATGACATTTTTTTCACATCAGTTAGGGTAGGTTAGGTTAGAGCAGTTTCTATAAAGATTTTGTACCTACATACCTTTAATATGTATTCATATTTGTATATACTTGAAGGGACAGGTAGAAGTGAATCAGATCCTTTAGCCAAACTTACAAACGCCTTACACTCATAGAAGAGACGGGGTGGTCTTTTTATACGAATATGGCGAAGTCAAAGAAGGGTTATGATTTTTACAGATGGTGTGGGTGTATGTATGTAGGTTCATCTGTTCCTTCATAACTCCTCAACTACTCGTTAGAACTGGACAATTGAGGTTTCATTAGAAACGTCTTGATCATCCGCTGTTTGTAGGCTATATAACTTGTCACTGATTCTAATGTTTAACCACGGTAGCCTAGTGGTATGGGTTGGGTAATGGACTGCTCAGACGAGGTCTCGGGTTCGATCCCAGGTTTTACCATGGCACACACCAATGACATTTCGATGCTTTTCGAAGTTATTGTGTGTATTTATCGCAGGTTTATAAGTGCCTGGTTAATGGCAATAGGCTCGCCACCTATTACATTGGGACCTAAACATAAACTGGCGAAATGTGGGTGCTAGCACCTCTGCCTACCCCTTCGAGGATATGGGCGTGAGTTTATTTTATTTTTTTGATTCTAATGTAGCGCCCTCTTACAGACATAAAGCACTGTGTTAAAATATAAACTTGAGATAAATATACCGTGTTAGGTATCAACTGAAAGGGCTTAACGAGTACATTTCAAATTTATATAAAGTGTAGCTGTTGCTTGCCCCAAAATAATATAAATAAAAATTGAAGTTTATAAACTAAAACTCGGCTACTAAAAAATGCTCTAAAAAGAATTGAGCAAGAAAATATCAAGGATAGTCCTGGTCGTATGCCACTTAGTCTTACAAAACAATAGATTTTAAGGAAAAGTGGCATACGACCACGGTAATCTTTGATATTTTCTTGTTTAATTCTTTTTAAACATGATTTTTCAGTAGTTGGGTTTTTTTTATACCACTTAGGTGGCAGACAAGCACACGGCCCACCTGATGGAAAGTGATCACCGTGGAAAGTGACGCGTGCAAAACCAAGAGAGACACACTCGCGCTGCCAACCCTGCAAGCATTGAGAGTTTCTGTGCCATCAGTGTAAAAGGCAAAGCAGGACAAGCTTTTGGTCTTTTCGCTGACTGCACAAAAACCCTCCAGTGATCTCTGGCTACCCTACTTACTGCCGGGAACACAACACGAAGTTATTATGGCCGCGGTATTCTGTAGGGCGGAGGTCCTTCCCCAGTCGGACTGCTCAATTGGACGAAAATAACATCGTGTCCTACCTTAGGTTTTTAGGGTTTTAGATTTTGAACTTATATTCTACGTAGCTAGGAACCACTCGGCAAATTGTTATCGAATTGCCGTGATTTTATGGTTTACTGGACCATGGCTTCCAATGAGTCTCCTTTAATCAGAGATGTTTACTAGTAGCCGTGGCTACTAGTAAATAATATTCTTTTTTCTCCTGTCTCCCTGACAAGAATATTCTTGCTTAAAGCTATGCTATAAAAAAACAAAAAGCATCTGTCGAGGTCGTCAAGGACTCAAGTGTTGGACGTCATGTCTTTCTTGGTCACTACTTTGTGGAATCAATGTCAGTTTGCAGGATAGAGTGCACGCAAATTGACGAATTAAATGTGTCTAAAACTAGTTAATAAATAAATAAATATTCTACAACATTCTACACAATGTGGATGGACTGTGTGAAAGATGACATGGTTAAGAAGGGAGTGAATGTTGAAATGACTGCAACTAGAGATGAATGGAAAAGGAACACTTGTTGCGCCGACCCCAAATAATCTAGGGATAAGGGCAGGAGGATGATGATGATTCTACACAACTCTATCTAGAGCTAGACCCATGGTAAGCACAGTTTAACTAGCTTGTGTTATGAAATCTAGAGTACGGATAAACATACTTAAATACTTTTTTTTTGTAAATACATACATAGCTATACATAGAAACACCCAGACCAATGCAAATACCCATATTCATGCATACAACCCGCGGATCGAACCCGCGCCTCCTGCGTAGCAGTAGCGTTCACTACCGCCACGCCACAGAGTATTAAAAATGATCAGTCTACAGCTTCAATTAAAAGTGTTGTAACTCAGTATGTTTTTGTTACAGGTGGCTTTATCACCATGAAGGGTGACAAGCTGCGCCTTGCGCGGCTATCGCTGCTACTACTACAAGCCACCATAGTACTCAGTAAGTATTATAATTAATACCTTTTACAAATTCATTATCAGTTGGAGTCGATAGCATCCAACCATTCAAATTTTTCTTTCTTTTATTTTCTAAATACTGTTACAATTAAAATAAGAAAGATATTACATTTGAATTTGGAATCTGTCATTTTTATACGATTGTTCATTGTGTTTTCTAATTTTGGCGCCAATACATTGTACAATATTTTGCTATATTAAAATGGAGTGGGGTGATAAAGAAAACCGAATCGCTGTGATTGCATTACACAAAGTTGGTATGGAGCCGAATGTAATTTTTAAAACTCTCCATACGCTTGGTATTAGTCAAATGTTTGTGTACCGGGCTTATTAATAGGTACAATGAGACCTCCTCTGTTTGTGACAGAAAAAGATCTGGCCGTCCACGTAGTGTTCGTACGTAAAAGGTGGTCAAAGCAGTAAGGGAAAGAATTCGAAGAAATCCTGTCCGAAAGCAAAAGATTTTATCTCGGGAGATGAAGATAGCACCCAGAACCATGTCGCGCATTTTAAAAGATGACTTAGGACTTGCAGCCTATAAGAGACGCACTGGTCATTTTTTAACTGATAATTTAAAAAAGAATAGGGTGGTAAAATCGAAGCAACTACTGAAGCGGTACGCAAAGGGAGGTCACAGAAAAATTTTGTTTACGGATGAGAAAATCTTTACAATTGAGCAACATTTTAACAAACAAAATGACCGTATTTATGCTCAAAGCTCTAAGGAAGCTTCCCAATTAGTCGACAGAGTGCAACGTGGGCATTATCCGACTTCAGTGATGGTTTGGTGGGGTGTTAGCTATGAAGGAGTGACTGAGCCATATTTTTGTGAAAAAGGTATCAAAACATCGGCACAAGTGTATCAAGATACCATTCTTGAGAAGGTAGTTAAACCCCTTAACAACACCATGTTCAATAACCAAGTATGGTCCTTCCAACAAGACTCAGCGCCGGGTCATAAAGCTCGGTCCACGCAGTTTTGGTTGGAAGTGAACGTTTCGGACTTCATCAGAGCTGAAGACTGGCCGTCGTCTAGTCCCGA
The DNA here is from genome assembly GCA_963662185.1 of Eilema griseolum. NCBI lineage: Eukaryota > Metazoa > Arthropoda > Insecta > Lepidoptera > Erebidae > Eilema > Eilema griseolum. The sequence continues at coordinate 12,967,079 of OY759232.1, read as the reverse complement.
TCTTAATCCGCTGGATTATGATTTATGGTCAGTTTTAGAGAGTATGGCTTGCTCTAAACGCCATGATAATTTGGAGTCCCTAAAACAATCCATACGATTGGCAGTGAAGAATTTTCCCATGGAAAGAGTGCGTGCTCTATTGATAACTGGCCTCAACGTTTAAAGGACTGTGTTGCAGCCAATGGAGACCACTTCGAATAAGCTTTTAATATTTTAAATTGTTTTATATTTATGTATTAAATTAACACACTGTATAAGTAATAAATATTATTTGCAATAAAAAAAAATGTTTTTTCTTCGTAACAATATTTATGGCTAGACGGTATAGGGTATCCATTTACGAAATAAATGTCCAACCTAAATTCTACGTCTGTTCGTGCTGGGCAATCTCCAAAGTGGTGGTACCGATCTGAACTATATTTTTACTGATGATGATGGCGTAATGTTACTTAAGCTATTTAGCATAGACTTAAAAAAATGTATTGTTCTGCACAAAAGAATTACAACCTAGATCAAAGTCGAGACAACGTCGTAAGCACAGCTGGTTACTAATAACATTAGCTTGGATATTGTGAGATTAATTTCTCCTATCACTTACTAATAAGTAAGACTGCTACTGTATTGTTCATTTATGAAAGTTCAGGCATTAACATGTTTATAGCCAAATGAATATTGCCTATTAAACACGCCGTTTATGCAGCTATACAGTTGAAAACGGTTAACATGTATGACGAAGATATGAAAGGTTAATGTGTCCAATACTTTATCTGAATTTTCTATCATGTTATCGTTGGTCTCATGGCATAAGGTTAGTTTGGCTCGGTTGAGCAAAGTGTTACTGGTTTTCTATTAGGGTAGTCTTACTTGTTTATTGTAATTTACAATGATTGTACATTTCCCTTGTAAAACTCAAGGACTAGGTGCAAGTATGTTTAATGGTTCAATCATTATTATAATAAAACGCAACAATCATCCAATAGAATAGTAATTGTATTAAAAACTATGTTAAACACATTTGGTTAACACTGATTGTTTAATAGAACATCAATGCAAATACAATTGAGTAGTAACTTAAGTAATTACCTGTGCAAAACTATGATAAATAAACTTTATTATGCTAGCGATAGTTTGTTCAGAGAATGCCAGCGTGAATATGATCTAAGAATATTATTGAACCGCGGTAGCCTAGTGGTATGGGTAATGGACTACTGAGATGAGGTCTCGGGTTCGATCCCAGGTTTTGCCATGGCACACACCAATGACTTTTCGATTATGTAATATTATTGAAAGTAGAAGAAATAACTAGCTTTAATGGATTAAATCGTGATTTACGATGTGTTATTTTTGCATATATTTACCGTTTTTGCGGTAAACATAGACTAAGACATTTTTGTCTGCCACTGGTCTGTCTATCGTTCACAAATGGAGGATTTAAAAAAAATATATATGACAATAAATAGCGACATATGAATCAAAATGATTTGTTTTTACCTCTCCCGCACGATTACAATAGGCCGTTTTTGCCTGAAATTCTAACAAATATTCTAAACTTAGCCGTGTAACTAAAAATAGTAGGATTTGTATTTATGACATTATCTCAAGTACTTTTTTCAGTGATTGAAAGTTAAGAAAGTGGTTTATAAGCTTGCTTGTTACAGGTCGAACTGCGTTCGAGAAGCTTACAGACGTGGACTTCTCAGGAACTGCCTATTACACAGTGCGCAATCTATCACTTTACGAGTGCCAGGGATGGTGTCGTGAGGAACCTGACTGCCAAGCCGCTTCCTTCAGGTGAGCCGTGAGATCTGTATCTAGACTCGTTACCGAGATAGCCCACTGACTGGACGTGTAATTAACGTACTTTATTTATAGATTTCTATGCCTATTAAACAAGCGAGATTCTTATCGATTCGTTTTACGCGTATTAATTTGCGCCAAATGACTTCTGATGGTAATTTTAACGTTGATTACTTTTGAATATTTCACTGTATTAAAAATATTGAAATGTATTTTGTTAAGGACTATTAAAAATATATATTTTTTAGCATTAAACTTTACATTACGGGCACATTCGGAGCGCAAAAGTAGCCAATTCTGTTATTTGAGTCTTTAACATCCTTAAATTTTAGTTTCATTAGAATCAGTTCCGAGCAGAATTTACTTTGTATAGTGTTTAATTTTGTTATTGTTTCTTACCAAACCTTCCCGACCTCTCAAATGTAGTATCTAATATTTCTAATCTATTTACAAGAATTACAATATTTTATAGTGCATACAGCTTTTCTAGCCAGGGGTGATTCTGTCCATAAGTGTAGTCATGTAAAAATCTGTAACTGGTTTCTGAGAATATTTCAAACAAACACAAACTCAGCATGGTATAAGTAATCATCAAGAAATTTTACAGTCAATACGAAAAGCGTAACTGTGCTTTAAACAAACAACTTTTCTTAGTGGCCGATACTTATTCATTAAATGGTCATTTTGTACATAAGATGAAGCAGAAAAAAACAATTCGTGCATTGATCTGACCTAATAATAGAAATTCGCATCTAACTAAGATACATCAAGCGACATGACTCGTCAGTCTAACTAATCACGAAACAATAAATACAATGTGACGGTCATAATCTCACATCTAGACGTTTCTGACCCGAATGTTCGTGATAGTGATCAGATTGATGTGAAGATTCACTAATTCAGTTGTTATCGACTATCGAGGGGAAATCGAATAAAGTGTACCACACCCGTGACCTCCGCTTGCTACCACACGTCCGTGCACGCCGCATGTCAATTACTTTATATTGAAAGCTTCACGTTTGTTGCCAAAGTAAGCTATGAGAAGAGCTGTGTTGCTTTCAAGTACAATCAACGTCGAAAGTTGATCATCATGTAAAAAGTGTGAGTTGATTACGAAGTTTGAACCTTGATGTTCAAAATTTAGCGGCATTTGGAGAAATATAAGAGCCTAGACAAACAATCTATTGTGTTGATTCTGTTCCTCATCTCGTTAAACTAAACTCTCTATAAAAATACAAATAAACTAAGAACCAATGTAATGTACCTTATTTTATTTGAATTTCGAAGTTAAAAGTTAGTTATGAACACTTTCTTTTTACACTTTATCGAGAGTCATAGCACTCTGAATGTGATCATCAACTTTCGACGCTGACTGTATTTAATCATGAATCTCGGCCACTGTATCTAGGACACAAGGACTACGTGCTCTATCTCCATCGACACGCAAATGAAAATTTCTTACTACAACTCCCGTGCAAACGTTGCATATTTGTACAAGTTTAGCAAATTTGACCGCATTAGGAATGGACACGAATGTGTGTCAGCCAGCCACACGGCCTCGGGCCCTACCCCTCAATGAAACGCCTCCATTTGCTAGTAACAATGAGTCCAGAGCTTCGCCACAAACCGTGTAAAAGCGGAAAACGACCTCGCCGCGCTCCAAATTGGATAACAGTAAAAGTGATAGCATACGTCTTCAATGGATTATTACTGGCTCAATATTTTCATGACTATTGGCGGTTTCAAGCGCATTATTTTAATTTATTGTTTTTGTTTGACCTGTTCTTATTCACACTACGTAGTACTTGTGCATCATAGTATTCGGCGCAATCAGCGTTTACACGTCCTATGCCACCAGTGTTTACACAATAGATATCACATATGCTATGGAAAAGTTTCTAGACAAAGATGCAAGTACAAATTTCTGCTTAAAGACTATACAGTTTAACTGTTGACACTATCGCGACAATGGTGTTAGGGAATTGATTTATTGTTTATTTTTCTCGTGGTACCCACAACGTTCATTATCATAGCTGTTAGTATATATGACAAAAAGTGTAATTGTATTATACTCGATTGAGTCGCGTAACAGTATTAAACGCAAGTCAGATTCTTAGAAATCAATTTGAACGGGATCGATCGGAAATCAATTCGGTATTCAATTAAACGAGATGGAACATTCCCGCGCCGCTATGGTTCAAATCTACCAATACCTATGTTTGTATATCGATCTCGTTGATCTCTTCAAGGAAAAACAATCCATCGAGGTAACAAAAGAATGGGACGGATGCAATTTTAACAATCGGTAACTGTTTATTGCGGTGGTGCCACTGACTTTTTGGAAAACATTTTACGGTATTCAGGAGCGCACAACTGTTCTGTGTACTATCTTTCTCGTCGGTTACACTCGGCATCAAATCACGAATCAAAAACCTCAAATGTTCAGATCACGACCTTTGCTATCTGATTTTTGTCAAATTTTGATTATATCTTTACGACTGCTCACTGCGAATATTTTAAATTATTTTAGCATGCTTAGAAAGTTTTTCAAATGTAACAGGGATTTGACATGGTGACAATGTTTTAGTTGAATTTTTTTGTGAAAGTAAAAGCTAGATAACGTATTTTCGAACTGTATTTGAGGTATTTAAAATATCATGGTCAATAGCCACTACTCCAGTTCCTCCGTGATCCTGGTGCTTGCAACAGCGCCGAAATATCGGAAACTCAAAATAATGAAACATGGTAAATATCCCGTTTATTCTGATACTGATGTATTTGAGGTTTTCCAATAGTTAAACTCCGAAAATTTTAAATATTTATTATATTAACGAGTCATTATGTTTACAAGATATACCATGTAACTAATAAATATTGACCTCAAGAATAAATAAATCATTATAGTCTCAGAAGAGTCGTTGACAGCATTTATCACTACTCATAGTTTAATTGAGCTATTCATAATTCAAAGTTAATTATGTTTAATGACATGCATTGCTTTGGGGCTCATAGTTTCGAGAATGCGCGTACGCAAATTGTCAGGTAACGGAACGTGGAAGATGATGCCTGTTGCATCAATGTGAATGATATGATAGCCCGATCGGTTCGATTGAGCAATTTGTATAATGAACTTAAATTCTAGTACGATTCACCTGAAAGTGTAGTGTATCTTATTTTCTTATATAATTTTTTTATACAAATAGATCTAGTCTATTAAGAAAAATATAATACCTAATACCAATACCTAAATACAGATTTTTTATATGGCTTGTAACACTTTAACTTTTACACGTAAACTTTGGTAACATTTTAACATTATTCTTGATTTAAATTCGTTAGTGGGATGCTGAGCATACAACACACTGATATGTAATCCGTGGATTAAAGTTCGCCTGTGGCGTGTTTGTATAAATGCTATTGTTACGAGAATTCAGTATTCAAACTATGAGACTCTTTATAGTAATCTTAACATTGTGAAGAGTTTCAAGTGAATCTTTTAAAAATAAACATAAAATTTGTGATTATTTAGTATTTTTTAAATCAATAACAGGGAGAAAAACTACTGGTTAAAAGTAAAAGGATGTAATTTTAGGGAGTAGAGATAATTTCTTAGCGATTTCTATTATTTTTAACCGACTTCTTCTTTACGTTCTCCGACATTTCCATCGTTTATGAACCGATTTCAAAATATTCTTTTTGTTTTGAATTTAGTATAACTTACAGGTAGTACCATAAAAATTTCTGGGCACTGGACCAATCCAAATTCCGGAGATACACCAGAAAACTTTTCGAAATTTTAAGCTAGTTGTTTGACGTTCCTGTGACGAAGTAGACGACATTACGATGGTCAAGGACGTGCTAGAATTACCTAGTCTTGAACTATGGAGGCAGGTAACAGAATTTCTTAATAATGTATATGAATGACTCGTTTTAGCTATTGAATGCATTAACTCGAAAACTATGGTCGACATACTGGACTGGATTAGATCTACTACAAAGGGGGACAAAATTAATAAAATTTAAAAACAACTTATTACGGTCACTAAAAAGTTCAAAAAACTTCGTTTAAGAAAACCGAAACTAAAACTAAATAATAGCTTAATAAAAATAAGGATTTAACTACAAAAAGTCGGTGCCAATTTTGTTTGTAGTGCCTGAACTATTATGTTGGCTTCTAACAGATTAGTAAATCGGTAAATTCAGTAATTGTTCTCTTATCTTTATTAAGTTATTTTATACTTTTTAGTTTTTGAAATAAGTTTTTTATAATACTTAATTTTATCATTATGAATTTACATATATTCAAGTAAAGTTTGACTTGAGTTATTACTGGTAGCCTACATAACGTTCATACTTAAATATAGGACTAATACGACGTATCTTCATTAAAGCACTACAGAGATTCAAAAATAGATTAATACATCATCCGTATTGTTTGAATGTGTTAGTGTATTTCATTTCCCATTCTCCGCCGCCCGCATGATTAATTGTCAATTCAAAGCACAATCATATATTTTCACAAGTTGCTACTTAACTGCACCTAACTGTGAGGAATTCTAAATCAGTCCACGGTTAAGGCGAGTTCATCTCGCGTTTAATTACTGCTCTAACAGCATAGTGGGCCGGAAGATTTATTATGCTTGTTGTGAAACCAAAGCGAAATGCAATATCTTTAGTTTAAGGGCTCTATGGCTGCATTAATCATACATTTTTTATGTTATGAATTCTTTGTTTACTAGTAGGCGTTTAACAGTGATTTATAAAGTAAAGCTCGGTGATTTGTCAGACGATGGCAAGTTTTTATTTATATCTTTGAAAAACTGGATGTTTATACTCTTATTTTCGACAGTTTAGGTAGGTAACTGTTTGCCAAATAGAGTAAATTTATTAATTCATTAATCATAATTTCATTTTCAATGTGTGACATACTAATCCTTCTGATAGAGATGTTATAAACGTAGGTATAAGCTTTTTAAATATAGTATCGTCTAAATGGTAAAACACAAAAAGTACAAGTAGATTTCCCTGTGTTTTATAGTGTAACCTACGTACCTACCCTCTAGTGTAGGTAAGGTTAAGAAACCCTGTAATTTCTGTAATAGAATCTCTTCAGATTTTCTTCGATGTTGTGATTTATAAGATTTGATTTTGAAGTTAGATAACGTGACCGATCTCGGTAGTTCCAACCAATGATGGGATACGAGGTTTTCTACCTTTACTCGCGAGTTTTACGTAGGTTTCTAGATGTAGCGATTATAAAATATAAAATTCTATATCGAACGTAAAGTACAGCGCCGTCAACTGTAAGTAAGTGTAACATGCGCAGGAATTACATTTATTATCACGAAGACATTATAATAAACACTTCTGGTTAATATACTGATAGTCAGATAGGACGAATTGCTTTTATATATAATTATAATAGTTTTGAACTGGTACCTCATTAAAACGAATTATATGGATGTTATTCAAGTTTAAATTAGTTAATGTATTACTCTAAAATATTAAATTAGAGTATTATTGTATAATATATATTAGATTATAGAATATATATATATATATATCTTATATATATATAAATTTTTAATTATATATAGAATTAAATTTTATATTAAATTCTAATAAATAGAATATATATTAGAGCTATATATTGAGCTGGCGGTGTCTTTTATGTTTAAATTTTCTTAACATAATTATTTTTGTAACAATATTGTCACATTTAGGTTCGCACAAACTTAATTTCATTATTAATATTTTAAAGATGTAGATAATATGCGTAATTTGAATGTAGCTACAATCAATTTATCCTGGTTGGATCAAAAATGATCGTTTCTACGTTTTTAATAGAAGTTGAATTGAGTTAGTAATTCAAAGTGACTCTCCTAATGTTGCACTTGCAGGCATTTAGAACTTACAATAACTGCTTACCAAGTCATCCATATCTTTATTTACCAGTTTGGTGATCCAAAAAATTGGCTCAGAATTTGGATTAGGTACATAACTTTGAATATGAAAGATATTTATTTAAAAAATATTAAATTAGAAACTTTTTTTTCGAAACTAGATTCTAAAAATTTGTAGTTTTAGTTAAACTTACAGAATGGTATGTATTAATAATAATTATGTCATTAAGACAGAATCCAATATAACGATTTTTAAACCCGGTTCATTAGATTATATATCTTATTCGTTCCTTGTAGTATCGTCAAGATAATAAACTAATATGTTATCTACTGCTAAACTTGAAAACACATAAAATAGTCTGTCTGTTTGTTGATATCGGTTATACTTTCGTCATAAATTAGGTATAACGCGGCCGTAATAATCATTTATCAGTTCAGATATCGAAATTTTAAATATTCATTTATTTCTTTCTAACTTACAAACGGAAACGGAAACGTAGAGAGTTTTAAATTCTTGCACGATGTGTAGATAAATTGACTTTGTGTTAATTATATTATACATTAGAAAGAATAGTTCGTTAAAGGTCAACTTAATGTAAAGACGTTTTCTCTACTTTTTAAGCTTAATTTCACTGTTTGTTTTGCTGGCGCTACTTCTAACGGTACTTTATGAGTAATCTAAACTCGTTATACTAACTTGTTATTAGATTCTGACATGTTTATAGAAGCCTACCATTTCATAATATGACGCTAATTATGATCATTAGCAAAGATAAAATGCTACCGTGTTTATTTTAATAGACATACCATACCGGTAGAAGTTGAAATTGAAAGGTTATTCTGAGTGTGATTCACTATATTGTGGAGTGTGCTTTAGATTAGGGTTGATATTTTAATTTTGGAGATCTTATTTTCTCATCATCACATGCAGGTGCAAGACACGCAGAAATGTCTTAGTCGATCGGGTTACATGTCCTACTCAGGGTAGATGATGGTGTAAATACTAACGGACCCCAGGTACATAGTGTGAGCTTTAGATTCAACCAGGATTGGCACTCAGATAATGAAGAAGCGGCAATCATTTTGCATGTCAGTGTTTTTATATCAGCAAAAATAGTTTCTCGAACTCCTTGTGGGCAGTATATTTTCCTAGTGTAAACTTTGGATGGGGTATCAAATTCTGAGTTCGACAAAGTTGTACAGAGTTTGTTAGTTTAAATTAAATAACTTGCTTGAACAGATGATGATCTAAAGTCCTGTGAAACGTCCGTTTTATCCTTTTATCAGCATTTAGCGTCCCAGTGTATAAGTCTATCATTAGTAGGTAGGTACATATTATCATACATGTAGCTTCTAGTAGGTTAACTGCTATTATAAAGAATATGTCTGCCGTCATCTCAACATTACACCTAATTTACTTCTTAGACTTGCTTCTTGAATTGCATCCTATATATTGATACAACAATACGTAGGATTTTAAGAACAAAAGGATTTTTTGGAGGTTTGTTGCCATGGGAAAATATAAGAAACTTTCGAAAAACCCTTTGGCCTTGGCCCTTTAAATTTAATATGCTAAATAATGTTTTAATTACAATGTTGACTTATTGAGGGCCTGGCTTCACTACAATAATATATCAGAGAACTTTACCAGTTAGATTACCCAACATAGAAAACTCAACTAGGAAAAGATTAACGATTCACAAAGCCCAGAACAGATCGCTGCAACCTGAATAACAAAAACTACATCGAAAGTATCATCAAAACAGCCTCACGAAAACTCGGAGTCCTGAACAGAGTGAGACGGTTTTTCGCGCTGGAGCAGCGGTGTCTTCTATACAAGACACAAATTCGCTCCTGTGTGGAGTACTGCTCGCATCTCTGGGATGGTTCAGCAAAGTACTTACTAGATGCTCTCGACAGGTTGCAGCGACGTGCGGTCCGCATCATTGGGAATCCCGAGATCACGAACACCCTAGAACCTTTACAGCTGCGTAGAGATGTTGCGTCCATGGCTGTATTTTACCGTTTGTACCATGGGGAGTGTTCTGATGAGCTCTTCCAATTAGTCCCACCCTCCCCTTTCCTACACAGGACAACGCGTGCAGGTCTTAGATGTCATCCGCACACGGTGCAAAACATCCGATCAAGAACCAAGCGGTTCGGAGACTCTTTCCTCTGTCGCACCATTAAGGCCTGGAATTCATTACCAGCTCACGTGTTTCCTTCTTCCTACAGTCCCGGGTCCTTTAAGCGGGGCGTGAAAAAGCATATGATGAGGCCGTCAAGCTGAGTGTCACCATTGTCACACGGTATGTGTAAGTAATGGTGACCCTCTTTTCTGGGACTTTGCCTTCAGCTTACCATCAGGCAAGGCGAAGTCCAATTGACGTGTCCTAAATAAAAAAATAAAAAAAAATCATCATAAGAACCCATCAGCTTTGAAACCAAAAAGTTGCATTAAAATTAGTTCATCCGTTAGGTGATACCATTGAAAGATACAGTCGGCCGGGGTGCGAGGGACATGCTCATATGCCTGTCAACCTCACGTTCGGCAACCAAAACGACACACAGGCGGCGTGCGTTATAGTCGGTTCATGTCCGACATAACCTCTCCCACCGGCTCCGGTGGAAAGGTTATGAAAAAAAAAACCATTGACAGATACACAAATAAACAGTTCCAACATGTTAAAAAATAAGAAAACCTTTTTCGTCGGGGGTTAAAATAAATTTCTTCATTATACGATTCTCGTATCTATGGCTCTCTGTTATCGCTTCCCTTACCCTTCCTGGGTCAAAGGTCTACTACGTAGACAATCTATTTAAGAATTTGCCAATATGTCTGACAATTGCACTTTTTACGACAGACGTCCAATCTCTACAACCTTAAATTAACACGTTATAAGGAAATCGTGTGTCTCGATGTTCAAGTACAGATCATGGTAAAACATTTGACTTTATCTCACATCACTTCATTTCATGTGGTACCTAAATGAACAGATACGTTAATTCTCGGCAATTTGCTACAATAGCAGTGTGGTACAGAACGATCGGTTCTGTACCACACTGCTATTGTAGCAAATTGCCGAGAATATTTTGCAAGTTTGACTCCATGCCAACAGTTTCTTCCGTTAACAAGGGACCACACTTGCCGATTAATCCAACAGTATTTGTGGTTCTTTGTGGTTCCTTTATTTTGGTTATACAATCATAATTCGAAATATTAGAATTTAAAAAGTTATCCACTTGCCAAAGTAATATTTCTTTATTTTTTACTTATTTATTTATTTATTACTTTTAGGAAGGCTTACAGGCTAATAACAATAATATATAGATTACACTGTGTTAAACATATTGCTAATTACAAGCCTACACATATAAATATTTATTTATTACGTTTGCTTGTACAATAATATAAATAAATAAAAGATACTTAAAATACGATACATATTGCAACAAAGGGAAAGAAAATATATAAGAAGATACAAAATACAATAGCACAAGAATAGTCTGCAGTAGGTGTCACTACACTGAATGAGTTCTGTGACGGTGCCTAGCACCTTCCCCAAACAACTCGTCAACCATGCGTCTTTTAATTACATTCGAGCTTGTACAGAACAAATCTATGTCTAGGGGTATCGAGATCTCATTAAACTTTTTGAGACTGCGAATAAGAAACCCATTATTAATTGAAAAAGTATACAGCAGCTACTAACATGATAGTTTATTCCTACATAAATAACGGTAGTAATACCATGACGTAAACGTATTTAGATATGCCACTAGAATTCTCAACAGTATTTACTCAACTAGCAGTTAACATATTTCCGCTAAGACAGTAAACATTGTATGTGATAATCGTGAAGAATATAGTGTTAGTGTTTTTTTAATATTCCCACGTTGAATCTAAACGGTTGAATGGATTAGAATGAATGAAATATCAAGTGATTCGTCATGTGACTTTCAATGATGCTTGGTTTATTTATTTTTATAACAAATAACATAATTTCAGGTTCAGTTATCGTACGGTTTCTTGAATTTATTTGATAAAGTATTTTTTAAAATTCTGAATAACACTTTTCAGAAGATTCATTTAGGATAGAAAAGTATCTTGCTGCAGTTAAAATTATAAGAGCCAATATTATTATTATATGTTTTTATGACATATCTATTACATATAAGATAATTATATTATATGGTATATGATGACGTTGAGAAATGTCACCACAAGGAAGAACAGAAATAGGTGTATTTTTTTTTGACGAACAGAATGTGTAACAATAATTTCTCTCTTTAATATAACTTAATATAATAAAAATTATAACAAAAATTAGTCTCTCTTTAAATAATAAACTTAACATGTTGCTATTATTAAAAGACCGGTTGTCTACATTTTATGGCCATTGTCTAAACGCCATGATATGTATGAAATCAAAAAGTTTTAATGACGGGTGTCTCTTGCAAACTACGGTAAGTCCCAAGTTTACGTTTGTCGAAAACTATTTAGAAAACAGATTACTTCTTCTACAAATTTCTGTCTCTCTGTTTCTCAAGATACAGGTTTTTGCCTAGTTTGAGAATCAGTATCGACATAAATTGTAAAAATATATTAGCACAGTATTGTTTGTAAACACATTGTAAATAACCATTGGAGTCAAATAAATATTTTATTATTATTATAAATCAGTAAAAAACGCAGTTTAATGATCCAAGATATAAAACATCAGAGTTCTACATCGACTGGTATCCATTTAGGGAAAACATTCTTATACCTACAGAAGATTAATATATTCTAATAATCAAACTGAAGATTTTTTGTTTGTTTGAACGTACTTAATGTATGAAACGACATAGCACGTTCATGTATTGTGCGATATTAAAAAAAAATCCAGTTAATAACTCAGTTCTTGGGGAAGTTTATAGGCTATATAACATCAGGCCATGATCTAAGGGAACTCAGCATGTAGCTTAAGCATTAAGATCAGCGAAGCTGATGCGATGACGTAGAATTAGAATAGGCTATAATGCCGGGCTAGAACGTGGATCACAGCTAGTGGCTAACTAAAGTGCAGTTTTAAAATTAATAAACTACATTATATTATTATTCAGTGTGAAAACAGTTGCAGTACCGTATATATAGCGAAACACGAATGTATTATTATCATTTGATGCATGAATAATTTCTTATAATTTGGGAAAATATAAAGAAAAGTTTTCGTCACCGGGCGTAATTTTAATTCTGAATACCGGCACTTATTTAGTTCCAGCTGCCGAACAACGGTTTCTTTGTGCGGATCGTATCCTGCGGAGATAGGCGAATAGTCGTATCTAATGGAATAATTTGAACCGTTTTATAGGTGTAGCATCGTGGGTATAAAGCACTCTATTGCGTTGAAAAACGACCGTATTGCTACATTGGGAAGATTACCATCAAACAGTAGGAACGCAAGAACAGTTAAGGTTGATTACAATAAAATGTAGAAAAAAAGACTGTAAAGATTAAATTACAATTAAACGCTTTTGTAAATAACGTTTTTGCAAAACACGTCCGACAAACGTTTGTATGTTTAACTGGATATCTATAACGAGTTTAATCTATCTAAAGTTACCGTTATTTAATTGTTATTTTTAAGCAAAAATGCGGAACGTTTATTGGTTTTCGTAATAATTGATTAACGATATGTTACTAGCTATATATATTGAATACCAAGAAATATGTGGAACGTATGGGGCTCTCATTAAGATTTTCGAAACCCAAGGCAATCTCACCAAAAAGTCGTTTCACCTGCTTATTGACTGACGAAACTCCAACGCAGGTTTATCTTTCGGATTGGAGCGGTTATATAGATGTTGTATTCGTAAAACTGCTCCAAACTAAATTATGGATTGAAGAAATAGGAGAGCGGTATTAGGGCTCCAAAGTGTAAGCTCAGAATGTAACCGGGATAGACATTGATGATGACAGATGCTCACAGTCATTATTTCGTGTCGTCATACATACAGTAATAAAGTCAAGCCTCTTTCCCATTGGGGTAAGCAGAGACAACATGTTCCACTTGCTGCAATCCTGATATGTGTCTTTTGTTTATTATCAACTGGTTCTTAATCTATATTGTTTTTTTTCAGCTTCGTCTTGAACCCCTTAACGCCGGTGCAAGAAACACGTTGCCTATTGCAAAATGACACGCAGGCCAACAATCCTATGGCAATTCCGCAGGTATGTAAAAATATAGCTAAACCACTCTATAACTGGACTACACGAATATATAGTTGTTTTAGTTATCGCCACAAAAAGTAAGACGAGTGTTTCTTCTGCCTTTTCTTCTGCCTCTTAACCTCAGTCGCATGCGAAGCTTTCACCTCAGAGTCTGGGGTTCGCTTTACGAACCTAACTGCAGGTATGGCGAAATTTCGATATTTTCTATGAAGCGACTGCTATCTGACCTCCACAACCCATTGGCGATGTCGAAGCTTTGCAACTAGACCAGTTTTTGGATCTTTTAGGGCTCCAACTACCCGTAACGAATGTCACAGATGTTCGTATGGCAACAGGGAACGACGGGTTAATGCGCTCTCCGAGGTGCGACCAAACCAATGCAAATACCTATATTCATGCATACAAATATTTGCACTGAGCTGGGATCGAACTCGCGCCATTTGTGTAACGGCTGCGTTTATTATTGCCACGCAACAGAGGCTGTCTGTTATAGATTCAACCTGTGATGATATATATTCTAGGAAGTTCTACACAGCGCTATCTTGAACCAAATTAATCATTTATTATCTAGCTTGTGTTATAGTTTCTAGTTTTTTTGGAAATACATACGTATAATAGAAACATCCAGATCAATGCACACATATTCAAGCATACAAATTTGCACCGCGGCGGTGGCGCGCGTGGCGCGCCTCCCCGTTTCCGGGGACGAGTTGGGGACTCTGTAGTCCCCACACCCGAGAAGAGGGCCAGATCGTGAGAGATGGCCCTGGGTCGGCCGGGGTGCGAGGGATATGCCTGTCAACCTCACCTTCGGCAACCAAAACGACCCACAGGCGGCGTGCGTTTTAGTCGGTTCGAGTCCGACATAACCTCCTCCACCGGCTCCGGTGGGGAGGTATCCGTGGGGATTTTGCGCACGTAAAAAAAAAAAAAGCATACAAATTTGCATTAAGCTGGAATCGAACCCGTGCCTCTGACTGAGCAGGTAAAGGCCCTGCTGCTAAGCTACGCGTCTCATTATTTGTGTAGATATTGAGTCTAGTTAAATGTGGTCAGTTAACTGCATGTATAAAAATAGAACTTTATTTAACTGAAGTAGAAGAATGTTCTGGCAAAATGATTGCCAAGCAAGATAAACGAAGTCGTTTCGAAGTAAATTCCTTCGCTGCAAGTTAATTAAGCGTAGCGGTTACCTGACAACCTAAACTTACGTCTAAGGCTTATTTACTAACATCATAAGTTACTCAGCAAGGGCGGTTGTTTTGTCTTGTAAACCGTACGTGGAAGATAACAGCCTAAGTATTTAATAGCCAAATAAATTTATCTGGCATATCTATCTTCTGGCATTCTCTTACTGCCAATTAGCTGGCTGATGGAGAGATTCGATTAACAATTTAGATTAAATCGGTCAACCAGTCTCAGGGAAACCTAGTTGACCAGAATGCACAGTATATAGTAACTGTTCAGGCTAAACGTTAGACAGTTTAATCTCTTTCAGGCGTAATGAACGATGCTGATAGTAAATATACTGTGTTAAACGATGCGGCTCAGTGACTAACGACTGTTTATTTGTTTTGAATAAATGAGAATATGTAGTCGTTTATAAACCACTGACTATTATAAATATTCTAAGACGTATTACACTCAGCCATCTAGACATAAACTAAGCAGTTTCTAATACGAGTACCTACTCGTACTTTTTAGTTTGTTTTATAAGTATCTACAAACATATGATACATAGAGACACGCAAGCCAATGCAAATAGACATATTCACGTATACAAATATTTGCATTGAGTGGAAGTCAAACCCACGTAGCAACACCTCTGATGTAGCAACTAAACAGTCGTCGCTACGCCATCGTCAACTAAATAAGAATATTATGAAAAAGTTTAAAGGCTTGGTTGAGAACGTTAATTGGTCAACAAAGTTTTTATCAAGCCATAGGAATGCTCTATGGCTTAATAAAAGTTGATTTGTGAAAAATGTGAATGTTTACAACATTACCTGGTAGCGTGCGTCCAGAATGAAGTATAAGGGAATCAATGTTGAGAAAGCGCAAGCATTCATAATAGTCACAGAGTCATAACCAAGACCATTATAGTATTTTATGTAGAGTAATTAACTGATTTTCTTTTTATTTTTTTGTAGTTTAACAGGTTTGATAATAATAAAAGTAAAAAATCCAGTAGAAAAAAGACCTTAGCATTTAAAGAATCATGCTTTATATAGATAAATAAACAGTTACAACTATGCATTTATATGCGTACCTGCAATCCTTATTAGAACGCGAGTCATTGCGGCGAGATCTGTGTTTTAAATTATGATGGGCTCATTTTATCTGAATGCATTATCGATAATGATACGTTTGGTATGGGTAAGGTGAGATTAATGTGAGTTATTTTGCGTCAGCGTTCGGTGAACACGTACTACATGGTGAAGCTGCAAGTACGCACAGAAAATGTGTGCCTACGTCCCTGGGCATTCGAGCGAGTGCCTGGTAAAACGCTTCGGGGGCTTGACAACTCAGTCATCTACACGTCTACTAAAGAAGCCTGTCTCGCAGCCTGTCTTAACGAGGTAACATACATCCTACATTTATTCTAAACAGACTTAGCAATCTTTGAACCATATACTCTGCAATTCCGTATTCAAATAGCGCCGATATGTGTATCGATACCGTCGAGATATGTTAATGTTGTTCGAGAAATATTTCCGCAAGTAGGCCTTAGAATTGCATTTTCATTTGAATATATACTATCTGATCCAAAAGACGTTGTTCTACCTTATAAATTATCAAAGAAATCGAACGTACTTAACGTACGTAAGAACGTATAAATATGAAGAATTAAATGTCAAAATGATACGGTATGTAATTCACGGTATTGAATTACGGTTAAATTATATTGTTTATACAATGGGGTGAAAATCATTTACGATTTATTTTTGAACGTATCAAAAATGTAAATTAAAAATAGGTCTTTTGTTTAACATCGTGACAAGAGATTTTATATATTAGGTAATTGCATATCTATTTCCAATAACTATATTGTCTCTTAAGAGGTTCACTGCAATAAAATAAACATTCCTAAAAAAGAAGAATAGACAAGAAAACTAGGATTTTCGAAGTCACGAGGTGGCAAGGACGAGGGCAATGGTGGCATAAGTGATGAATAATAATAATGATCATTGTGTGACGTTTTACACAAAAACTCCTTCAAACAATAGCACCCTTTATGTAACGGTGGCTAAGAAGTAAATAGTTAAGGCCAATGTACGTTAGAAGGATATGTCATTGAAGTCATACTGGTTTTACTTTTGATTGGTAATAAAACCACTGTAAAAAGGTATGAACGAGTTTCCTCTGAAATCGATTTGTTTAACGTTTATGCTAATACAAGACTTTTACTAACAACTTTTTAAATTTGAATCGTTTTTTATAATTCTTTTAAGTTACAGATTGAACTTAATAATAAATAAGTTTCGAGATAACAAGTTAAGATTTAATAGCGTCTACATCAACATATCAAGCAACTATTTTTGTCCTCATGAATGTATCTCTAACTTTTATCTTTGTTTGAATTGAAAGATTTATTTCAATACATTAATGAACATAAAGTATGTCAAAGTTACAATAGAGAGACGTCGAAATCGAAGTTAAGTTTGGAAGTTAGGTAAACAGACGACAGAGTAAAAAACGTTATGACTACATCAATATACTTTTGGAGCACGTTCCGAAGTCACAGTTACTAAGCCCGTTAGACTTGAGGGCGTGTCGCAAAGCTTAGCTTCCAACAAGTCTGTATTAAGGAAACATTGCCTCCATAGTACTTATCTATTCAATTTATATTTATGGTTTTGCCCCAGTTGCAATGGCACCAAAGCTAAGACATAAGGTAAATGATAGAAGCAGGTTATTCAAATGATGACAAACTAGCCCGGTTAATGGCAATAGGCTCGCCACCTATTACATTGGGACCTAAACATAAACTGGCGAAATGTGGGTGCTAGCACCTCTGCCTACCCCTTCGGGGATATAGGCGTGAGTTTATGTTTATGTATGTTGACAAACTTTGTCTCTGTTCAGATACACCTACAATACATATTTTGTTATTAACTACTAGTTTTACTTGAGTTATTTCGTAACAAATTGTCGGATTATCTGAGGTATCCTATTGGCAATTCGATTAACAAATCAAGTCAAACCTGAGAAATAAAATCTTCATTAGTCTTAGTGTTGAGTATACATCGGGACTCGCAGGAAAAACGAGGCCTTGACGCATGCAGTTTTTTTTGTAATAACCTATGCTTGGTGAATTTGAGCTCGTCCACCGCCGTGACTTCTCGTGCTATCAGCAAAAGACATCCAAGAAACGTGTACTGCGCGTATAAAGCACATTTTGCGCACATTTTAGGTTCAAGATAAATGTGTTTTTGTCATTTAGCATCATGACATAAATCTACCGCGTTTGTTCCTCCGCCAATACTTTCCGGAGTAACGGGACCAAGACTTTTTACTTTTCCCGGTTCGTTTATTTTCGGTCTTTATCTTATCTTTTTTATTAGCTCACTTTCACTATAGTTTAATTATTTTATGTCGGGTTTTATCTAGAAAAAGTTCCCGTGTCGTTCAGCGGAGTACGAGTACGGCAGCATGAGATGTTCACTCAGCGACTCCGACAGGAGGACAGGACAACACTTTGTGCAACTTGTTGACACACCGGGCACCGACTACTTCGAGGTACACCTTTTCAATCATCATACCCCATTATTACCAGGGCCGGTAGCCATGAAAAATACTCACCAACTAATTTACCTTGCACTAGTAGAAATAAATCAAGTGAACATCGTGCCTTTTACAGAACTAGTGATCGCAGTAAATTATAGTGTATCATTTAAGTCCCTGGACTCATGATTTAGAACTGCAAAATTGTTAACTAGTGAAATAAGTTTTCTTATTACGCTAAAGAATATTTTAACTGTTTAGTTGTTTACTTGCTTTTTAATTTATTTGTTACCAACTTTAAATTGCAAGTGTAAAGTGGTGCTTCGGACTGGTTTCGAACGCGAGTTCATAGAAACCAATCACAGTTGTAATGGTACCTTTGAGCCGTCGTTTGAGGAAAATTTCACTTAGCGTTATTACTATTGTTTTATTACTATGTTATTTGACGTGATTTCTCGTGTGTGGTCGTGCAGAATTTGTGCCTAAAGGCAACACAGGCGTGCAAGGCGCAGCGAGTGTTCACCGCGCCCCGGATTGGCGTCGCCGAAGACAAGGTGGCCCAGTATGCTGGCTTACACTACTACACCGACAAGGAATTACAGGTGAAACATTGCATTCAAAATTAATATTGTATTTTAAATCTAACACATTCTACTTTCACTAGAAGTACAATTTGTTAAGATTATATATATATATATATATATATATTTATATAGAACACGTCAATTAGACTTCGCCTTGCCTGATGGTAAGCTGAAGGCAAAGTCTCAGAAAAGAGGGTCATCATTACTTACACATACCGTGTGACAATGGTGACAATCAGCTTGACGGCCTCATCATATGCTTTTTCGCGCCCCGCTAATCGCCCCCGCTAAAGGACCCAGGACTGTAGGAAGAAGGAAACACGTGAGCTGGTAATGAATTCCAGGCCTTAATGGTGCGACAGAGGAAACTTTACACGACGATATTGTGTGTGATTAGTATTCGTGATGCTCTACTGTCGACCGGGAGACTAGATTCCACACCTTTTATGTTATATAACTGCATCATTATAGGGTTTTTTACATTTTATAAGTACTTGTCATTCTCGCATTTCATACCTTGGTGAATGCTGAAAATAATTTTAATGCCAAATATAAGTTATATTCGGCATACGACTCAATTCACGACACAGGTCGTAATAAATTTACTTTGTCACCTCAATAGGTTCTGATCTGAGGCTAGTCCCTGTCTCAGTGGCTTAACGAGAACTGGCAGAGGTTAAGTCGCATGCACTTTGGTATAATCACGTAGGAAGATGTAGCAATGAACTTGAGTTCCATTTGAAATAGTATCCATTAATGTTAGAGTACTTTGTCTTAGTATTGTATCTAGTAATTCAATTTGCAATTTAACGTCCTCGTCCAGCATCTTAAAGTCCTTCTAGAAAAGAATTTTCACAATATATTTCATTGTGATCTATTTCTATGTCCTTATCGTCGATTTATTAAACCTTTGAGGCTGTACTGAGCTCCCAGTGAACATTGATAATTTTGCATTGTTTTCCATAGCACGGCTCAAAGATATTAACAAATGTATATTTTATACACGTTCCCTGTCAATGCATCGAAGCAGGTTTGTATATTAATGTTGATCTAAAACTAACTTGGTAGACGTTGCTCAAATATACACTCTATTTTGGTATGGCGAATAAATATAAACGTCCATGAATCACTTATCGATTTAATCTTTAATATGGACAACTGTTTTGTATTCGATTAGGTGACATCCGAAGCTGCCTGCCGACTCGCATGCGATATCGAATCGGAGTTCCTGTGTCGTTCGTTCTTGTACATGGGACCTCCTCACACGGCTGCATACAACTGTCGATTATACCACCTCGATCATCACACCCTTCCTGACGGACCTTCGGCTTACCTCAACGCGGAAAGACCATTAATTGATGATGGAGAACCTATCGGAAAATATTTCGAAAACTTCTGTGAGAGTAAGTACCTTTGAAATTTGTTAGCTAGGTGCTGTTAATTTAAAAACGGTTCTAAATAAATCCTACCTTGTACTCGTATGTTGATGACCGCAGGCTTTTAGGGAGTATCTACTACAATAGATGTAAAGATGTGTGTAGTAAACTCGCCTTGGAAAATAGTCCATTAAATAATATTTCGTTTGCCAAAATTCGTCTCACCTTGATCGATAAGTACTGTTAGCAAGGTCGATGAATGACCTCCGCCCCCCATGAGCGCCGGCCTGGGGTGACAGGTGGAGCCGCCTGTCACCCTGGCAGAAGCAGGCCGCGGCAGCGGCGCGCCTAGCGCGCCTCCCCGTTTTCCGGGAACGAGTTGGGGACTCTGTAGTCCCCACACACCCGAGGAGAGGGCCAGATCGTGAGAGATGGCCCTGGGTCAGCCGGGGTGCGAGGGATATGCCTGTCAACCTCACCTTCGGCAACCAAAGCGACCCACAGGCGGCGTGCGTTTTAGTCGGTTCGAGTCCGGCTCCGGTGGGGAGGTATCCGTGGTATTATTTATTTGCGATCTTTTCAGAAGTTACACACGATCAGGCACATGATTCTATGAACAATATAATATACGCTTTATATCCTCTGCGTATACCATATTTATATGAGACATATAAGTAGTAACGAGGCTCCGAAAATTCCGAAGATCTCAATGGGACTTCATAAACTCGAGCCAAATAATACAAGTATTTAAATAAATAAACAATGGAGAGACCATTACCTATTTTCGATGCGGTAGCTACTTTGTAACTAAAGTACAAATATATATTTATATCTTGGTACAAAATACGAGAACTGTAACCCAGTTTGAATTCTAAGCTTAGAGATAACAACATAGTGTTATTTAAACTAGCTTCTGGCGTCGCCTAGGCCGATCTGATCTTCGCCATAGTAAATTATAGACATACAAAAACGACATAGACCACTACTAGGACTTGAAAACATGTTGGTGTTAAAGTTTTTTTATATTTTCAGTTATTATTATGGCCGGCCGCTCATTGATAATGACATTATAATACTAGACTTAAATTAAAATCTTGGAATGGCTTCATACCGGACTATAATTACGCGAATAATGCTTAAGCATTGCAAAGTGTATTTATATAGATTCCTTTGACTTCTATGTAAAGGGGATATGATTAAGTGGCTAAGTTTTTCATTCGGTTAAATTGTTTCTTAATGAGTAGTAATGATTGAACTTGTAAAGACCGGACCGGAAGGAACCAGTGTGCAAATTGTTCTCATACAACACTTATGACTTTTCGAAGTTTATAATAATGTTTACTAAGACATTTTTGATGCCTAATTGGTGACTGGTTACTATTGTGAGAAATTTTCCAGATTTGAGCGTTTTCTTTACTTTTATTATTCGTGTACACACTGTTGGAACTGTAATAAAAATTCTTTACATGATTTTCTTTCGTAGTATCCCGTACAGCCATGTCTAAATTACGGAAGAGATCGCGGTTAATACGTTACAGGCTCTATTTATCGTTAGTACCTACTTTCTATTTATAGGGCTCTATTTCGTGTGGAGATCTAGACGATCGCCAAGATTCTATCACAGTTTTAGTGTTAGTGAGATGTTATTTGATGAGAAATGTGTAAAGTGAACTAAACAAATGCTATAATTTGTTTGATTAGTGCAAAGTAGGATTGATAAGTTTACAACAAAGACAAGTTTATTTTTCGAAAGAAGGATTTTATTAAAATTTCTAAAAGTTAGGTAACAGTTATCCATTTATCCATTTGAACTTTCACATTTACTTATTCTACTAATATTTAGTTGTAAGTTTTCTACCTACCTATTTATCCAAATAAAATATAGTTATTTATATTTTTTGACATATATTAAGTAGGTTACGTTTGATACAGTTCATAAATATGAACTTATGTAAATAATAAACTTAACTGAAACCTCTAATCGTATAACGTTTTACAGTTATGATCATTTATCGTAGGTAACATTTATAATTACCGCTATATTTTCATGATGTTAAATATTTACATAAATGTTAACAGCAAATGGAAATTATAAAACGGCATTTTGTATAAATGGAATATTATGTCGAGGGCAAGAAAGTGGAGTACGCTTGTCGGCCTTGCTAATGATACCTCTCGATACTTTATGCGTACGTACAATTAGCTTGCGACTCGCTGCAGCTACGTGCGTTCACCCTTTCATGCTTAGTTGCCGACTACGTAGGTACCCAACGACGCGGTGATAAGTAAATAATACACTACTAAGTTCTGAACGCCGTAATGTAATGTTTGATGCATTATTCAAATACATATTTACATATACCTACGGAAGCCGAGTCCATTGTGCTGTCAAATTTATCATCATGAAAAATACAACATACACGACGCTAATACAGATGAATTAAATGTTGGTATAATCATGTCCTAATTGACTGACTAACAGTAAGGTATAATAATATAATATATTAAGCCTCGTATCCACTATACAATTTTAGACGAGCAACGCGTATTGTTTAACAAATTCGGCAACATTGCGCAACATGATGCGCGGCTTGTTGTTTGCCCGAAGATTGATCATACGTGGACAAATATTGTTCCGCGTTGTTGCGCGTCACGATTTTACAATGTTTAGCAATGTGGTGTGCAAAAATGTCACATAGTGGGCAATAGGTTTTAAGTGGGTAAAGCTATCTAGAAACTTGTGATAGGTATGTACTTGTACAGTGGTTCATAACAAGACTCCCCATGACCATTATTGCTGAAATGCAGCTTAAATGTCGATAACAGTAGATAACAGCCAGTTGATTTATTAATATGTTTAATATACACACTCACATCTATTAGGAATCTTTTTAATCCGATCAAATAAACTTTTCAATGTATCTAAGTAATATTTTCTCATACGATATAGGGGTTATTTAAATAGAAAATATCACCTGGAAGTTGAGCGCTATCTAGTAAGTTATATCGTTAACAAGTCAAGTGAAGTCGTGGGTAGAAGTTATTGATTAATCTTATGATATTCGCGCGCCGACCTCACGAAGCTGCTCTGTCTGTAGTAAAGTCACATATTAAAACGTGAAAGCAATTTGTGCTTCATGATATTTTTCTCGGAACCTTTCCCTTTATTGGTTATAGGTAGGCACTACTAACTTTGCTGAAGAATGTGCTACTTACAAAGTTTTGTGTAAAATATGTTTGAATGTTTATAATTCAAGCTCACTCAAACGCCTTTAGGAATCTGGCTGAAATTTAGTACAGGGATTAATTACCCCTGAAATGTGGACATCAGCTAGTGTTGCTATAATGTCGGGAGTATGTCTGAGACATGATTGACGCAACGATTCCTTCATTAACTGAGTGATTGCTTTATTCAAGTTCTTAACCATTGCTGTTTTCAATCCGTTTTCTATTTCATTGAAAGTGATAACTAACATAAATATTGTACGAAATGACTTTAGCTTACACGCGTCAAAGTGAGTAACTTTTTTGTGCCAATCTATTATGTGATTGTGTGATATAAAATAGAACATTTAGTTCGTTGAACTGCTATTTATTCTCAAGATCTTTTAGAAAATGACATTTAAAGAAATAAGATTTAAAAATGTTAGTATAAAAATCTTATTCTAATGAGGTTACTCGTTGCTGGTTGGTACAATATTGACGGTTTCTTTTTTTTATACCATTTAGTTGGTAGACAAGCACACGGCCCACCTGATGGAAAGTGGTTACCGTGGCCTATGGACGTTTGTAACACCAGAGGAATCACAGTCGCGATGCCAACCCTGTAAGTAGAGTCTCTGTGCCGTCAGTGTAGAAGACAAAGCAGGACAAGCCTATCTCACTGACAGCACAAATTCTCCAGTGAGCTCTGGCTACCCTACTCACCGCTGGGAACACAACACGAAGTTATTATAGCCGCGGTATTCTGTAGGGCGGAGGTACTTCCCCAGTCGGACTGCTCAATTGGGCGGAAATACCGCCGTGTCCTACCTCCTAGAGTTTCGATTCGGAATCACTGTAAGCTGTCCAGAGCTTTCAATAGGATTCGTATAACCATACGTATGTCATTTTGTCCTCCTTAAAATAAATATTGAGAATGATAGACCGTGGATGACCGCAAATGTCCAACTGCGAGGAAAAATTATCACTAGATAAAAAGTGATGACAAACCGCAAACAAGTGTAAAAAGAGCTAAATAATAATAATAACACATTGGTAAAGCATGCGAACAGTTTTTATAAGAAGGTAATAAACACAACGCCCGATACAGTTACGCGTTAGGTCAGCATTAATGCGCTTTCGTAGAAAGCTGGAAACATTCGCTCACTTTTGTTTTATTTTGGTCACTTTGCCGTTAAATTGGATATAAAAGTAATACTTTTCACCAAAAATAATTTGATTTCTTTTTTATTACCGAGGTCTGCTATTATTTAGGAATTGTCGGGGACATTAGAAGCGCAAATTTGCGGTGACCCCCTTTCAGGATCCGTTTTGAAATGTTACGGATCATTGAGCACAAATAGGAGATTTATTTTAACTCATTAAAATCAAGATGCATTTAATGGAAAACGGGACAGGGGGTTTATTGTAGAAATGATTAGGTTCTGTAGACTCATACTTGATGGCGGTAATCCAACTGTAACGACTCACGCGTCTGTCAATAGAAATTTGCCTCATCACTTTTCAAAGGTTAATAATAATAATAATAATAATAATAATTTATTTGCGAAAATAGGTAGGTACAATTTGTGACAAAATATAATAATAAAGTTTCTCCATTTTCCACCCTAAGGCATGCAAATATCATTAAATTTAAAAACATACAATTGAGTTAATAAATATCAAACTGCTATTAAGAAATCCAAATATAGTAAGAGAAATCGACATTTTACACTAAATAATACACCATTCTATTTCAACCAACACAATAAATTCATTGTCAATAAATTAAATTAAACTTAAAGAATGTTAATTAA
The DNA here is from genome assembly GCA_963662185.1 of Eilema griseolum. Taxonomy (NCBI): domain Eukaryota; kingdom Metazoa; phylum Arthropoda; class Insecta; order Lepidoptera; family Erebidae; genus Eilema; species Eilema griseolum. The sequence continues at coordinate 12,941,462 of OY759232.1, read as the reverse complement.
AGTAATAGAATAAGTCCAAACAAGAAATAATAATGTCAAAATTGTAAGATGTCAATTAAATTACATTATAATAAAATAAAAATACACAATTAAATATCGTTATGTCAAAACAATTTCATCACATAAATACTCACTGACACTGTAATACGCTTTTTCAATTAGTAGTCGTTTTAGTTTAGACTTAAAAAGCTTAAGGCTTGGAATTTCCAGTAATTGTTTTGGCAATTTGTTATAAACTTTGGACACCATACCAAAGATACTATTACCGAACAAAGTCGTTCTGTGTTGTGGACAGCAAATTTTGTGCTTGTGTCGCTCACCATTATAATTAGAAAATAAATTCGAATTAGTCTTCACAAAGTTAACTACTTCGTATATATATAAACAGGGCATAGTTAATACTTTCAATTTACTGAAATATGGTTTACAGCTGTCAGTCTGTTTTAATTTACAAATTGATCTGATACACCTTTTCTGAGCCTTGAAAACTCTATCTTTGTCCTTACAGTTACCCCAGAACAAGATTCCGTATCGCATTAGGGACTCAACGTTACTGTGATAAGCTGTTAGTACCGCGCTCTGGTTTAGTACCCTTGTTAACATGTGTAGAGCATATGATTGCTTACTCAATTTTAGACATAAACTCTCTACATGCGGTTCCCATCTCAAATTACTGTCAATAGTTAAGCCTAAGAATGAGGTTGTTTCAACTCCATGAATTTTACTACCCCCATAATCTATATCTATACTTATATCCTGTTCTCTATTTTTGAATGTCATTAAGTGGGTTTTGTCAAAGTTCATTTTCAAATTATTTGATGTCAACCATTGTATTATATTATCCAAAGTATTGATTATGTCAGTTATAAGGAAGTCTTTGTCTTTGCCAGTGATAATTATGGTGCTGTCGTCAGCAAATAATATTGTGTCATGGGTTGTAATTTTAGGAAAGTCATTTATATAGACATTAAACAAAAGAGGTCCAAGTACGCTACCCTGAGGAACACCTAGATTTACACTTTTATAAGAAGAATAGAAATGTTTCTCCAACTGTTGCGCAGGACATATCCGGGTAATTTGAGTGCATTGCTTTCTTTCACCAAGATAAGATTTAATAATGCTCAAAGGACTTCCTCTTACACCGTAGGCATAAAGCTTTTTTAATAGCAATTCATGATCAACGCAATCGAAAGCCTTACTTAGATCCATATACAATGCACACACTGGTATTTTTTTATCTACATTATTTGTGACTGTTCGTAAGAAATTGTATATAGCTAGATTAACACTTTTGTGTTTTCTAAAACCAATCTGTTCATCAGCAAATAAGCTTTGACCCTCAAAAAACGTATAAACTCTGTCATGGATAACTTTTTCAAAAATTTTTGAGATTGTTGGTATCAAAGCAATAGGCCGGTAACAGCTCATAGAAGTTACTTCACCTTTCTTGAACAGTGGCCTAATTATTGTAACCTTAAGCTCTTCGGGAAACACTCCAGCCTGAATACACAGATTTATTATATGGCTTAACACGTTTGATATCTCAATCGAAACTTGTTTCAATACTTTTGTAGCTATGTGATCATAGCCAGTACTGTTTGAGTCTCTTAAGCTTTTTATAATATTGTGTATTTCATAAGGTGTAGTTGGGTACATAAAAAGGGACCTTGAAAAGTTTGGAGGGCAAGAAAAAAATGTATTGAAGTTGATATGCTCCGTATGATCCAAATAATAATCGTTAAATGATTCAGCTATGAGCAATGGGTCGTCAACCACCGTACCATCCGTCTTTTTTATATTGCATATTTCTTCTTTCGGTGCATTATGCTTATACTGATTGATAATTTTCCAGGTGGCTTTGCATTTATTACGAGCTGTATATATTGTATTATTATTATGTGCCTTCTGCGTCAGTTTTATGATATTATTTAACCTAGTAGATAGTGTTTTGAATTCTCGTTTATTACTCTCAGTAGGATCTTTCCTATATTGCCAAAGCAGTTGCCGTTTACGTTGGCAACATTTCCTAATACCGCTAGTGATCCATTTTGGTCGTTTATGTGCGTTAACTTTTATTTTCATTATAGCCTATATACTTTAGCCCCTAATGCTGAGTGGGGCTTTTATTAGAATAAACTTATTACCGGAGCTCGTTAGTGCGCAACGGGATACACTGGTGCCTATTTGCGAACGTCATGATCAGTTTTAGGACGACGCTCGCGCACAACGATGCTGCATGCCGTTCCGCAACGATATCATCAACAAAATCTCATTTGTTACCGTAAGGGGTTTGGAATTTATGCAAAAAATAAATCGTATTTTTTGTCTAAATCGCTGTTATCTAAATTCAGTTCTTCTTACACGCATTCTATCAAAAACTTTGTAATAGAAAGTAAACTTGGGTAGGTATGTATTGAAGAAGCTATTAGAAACTCGAGTAGAAAATAGGACATTTAATTTTGCCTACCATTGTTAGCTAAGCTATCGTAGATTATGCTAACTGTGCTACGCAGTTTCACTTGAGTATTGGCGTGATAGTAATAACCTTCTTGGAACTAAACCACCGTAGATATAGATTTTTTTGATGCCTTGGCCGCAGTGTTACTTATCACGCTTTAGTATTGTCCCTCGAAGTCAGTAAAGGTCACTAGGCCTTGAGGATAGAGTCGGTTCCACGTTATGGATAACCACCATGACATATTTAATATTGCACGCCATTTAGGCACTGGTAGCTATGTACGGGACCGGTACCTATTGATTGTCGAATGAGACTCTGGCGCGGGCTTTCCTGTAGAGGCTATCGGAGCAGACGGTATTTGCCCCCTTACACGCCAAGGTAAACAAAATTATGCAAATGGGTACAGGAGTTGACTCCGGACTCCAAAGTATAAGCTTTGCGACGGGCCAATATCAATCCCTATTTGCTATAATGTAAGTAATATCAAGAATAGGGATGCACGATCTATTATGAAATTAAAATATAAAAGATCCAAAGAGGTTAACACTCTTAGCAGACAGATTACCAGAAAGTTAACAAAATGAAATAAAATTAGGGCCAGGTTTTGTGACGCCTCCTTTACTCTTTGGTTGGGAGTGCTTACCCGCTATTCTGTTTTCAATAATCCATTATTACTTTAAAACAATAAAACGATTTTAATCTACATAATGATACCATTAGTGTACTCCAAGCAACGGAAGCTAATTGTTACTCGTCCTCGATGCAATTATACATAAATTCTCACCTAGAGCGGTCGTGAGAAATGTCTATAGTACAAACAATAAGGTTTTTTAGCCATTTTATCTGATTGACGTGAAATAAAATTGTGTGAGTTAGCAGCAGTGAGTCAACGGCTAGTTCTATTTTTTTATTGCAGAAGACTGAATTGCATACTAGTCTTACCAGTTTTAGTACCTAATGACTTAATTGAGATCTAACAGGGCCTAATAGCGTCGAGAACTCTAATGGGGTGACCTCCAGGACCATTCAGACTTTAGCGCCTAATTGGTGTCTATAGCAGGAGCTTGCACGCTGACTGTAAATCCATAAAAAGCGGCGGAATGCTACTAAATATGTAAATAATAAATACATGGAAAAATTATTATGTACTTAAACTTGCTGATGGAGTCAGTAAACAGTGGTATTGTAATATACATCCCAAAATAGGTACACAATTTATGCAGTTAGTTTAACTTTAAAGTGATGGATGGTTTGAATTAAATCAATCAGTCAATTGTGCTCCGGATTATGTACGTCCGAACAGAATATCTTAAGTGTTTTACGATACCCTATGCATATACCCAATTTGGTTAATTGTCCAAAGTTACATCTCCACTAACAGACACTAATCATCAAAATAAGTGTTTAAACTAAAATCTTGCAAAAATCTAAAACTTTTACACTACAGCAACTTCCATAAAGCGCTGAGAAAACCTAAGCTTTGTTGGATAAACGGCGAAGTACCTTTCGTTGGGCTAAGAAAATGAATCTTTCAGTACTTAAAGTCTCCTAACAAGACGTAAACACAGAAGAGTCCATATCTCACGCCGCGCCGCATGCTGCACGGGGTCAGGGTCAAAAGCGTTCGATGTACTTTAATCGAGTTGACTCGCCTCGATCGAATCGATACAATCGATTTGCAACTCTTGTGTACAGGATGATGTTCTCTGTAAAAAGAGCATAATGCGCTGGCATAATGAAAATGTTCGTGACTGAGTTATAACTTTCAGATGAAGATATTGTATATTGATGTACTTACCTCGTCTCTGAAAAGTACTGACAACTAAATTGTAGAGGCATATTTTGCCTCCCACGTTACCATTAGTTACGTGGTCAATGGCTTCGAAGCTATGAAATTATGACTTCCTTTAATTACGACAAATATATTACTCATTTTACATAGCTATATGGTATAGCGGTTGAGCGTTCAACTGCTAAGTCAGCGGTCGTGGGTTCAATTTTTGCTTAGTGCAATGATTTGGATACATTATAGTTGGCACGCTATGATGGCCGTTTTGACACGACTGGTTTTACTCGTTTTCTCTTTTTTGGTGTGTGAAATTTATTTTCTTCTGAGCCAGTCTCGCTATATTTTTTAGCTATTCGTCTAACAGTTCGCTGTCCAATATTAAGCGCACCAAAAAAGAGAAAACGAGCGAAACCAGTCGTGTCAAAACGGCCATCATAGCGTACCGCAACTTTAATATGTATATTTGCATTGATCTGGTTGTTTTATGTATCAATCAATCAATTAGTCCACTGCTGGATATAGGCCTTTTCCTCTTATCTTCCTCTTCGTTTTATGCAGGTATGCTGTACCTTCCATGAACAAAATTATTGATTGATTGAAGATTTTGTAAAAATCTGTTTTTTATGAGTCGGATAGTTCGTTAGTGATATTCAAAAATTTTCGTTTTACGACTTAGATTACCATCGCCAGGGAATTCGCCCTTAATTTACAAAAACCACATAATTACCAAATCAACTAGTTTTCCCAGGTCAATACAGTTGCATCTCGTCCTTTGCATTTCCTCCTCTGTAATAGATAACTGAAATTACAGATAGATCGAAAGGTTATCTGATCATCGGAATAATGAACTCAACGTAATAGCAATCGCAAACAAATTACAGCTTGTGTTCTGCAAGAGTTCAAGTACGCGCAAGTTCAAGAACATACCGGTATTGTTATATCATTACGGTCGCCACGATCTGTATTAACTGCAATAAAAAAAGGTCACGTCTGTTGCATGAGGCTGTAATATATTCGATAAGTGATATTCATTACAAAATTGATGAAGCGGAACCCTGTACAACGATATCTATTAAGCATTGTAATTGGTGTATTGAGAGTGAATAGCCACCGCTGTTGATGATACGTTAGCATAATTTCGTTACTTATGTTTACAATGAGAGAACTGTTGAGTCATGATACCAGTTGTTGCATTTTACAGCAAAAAGTAACAAAGAGAATGGTATTGTGAGCTGATCTCGCCGGTATCGATATCGGCGTTCGTGCGTGCTCGATATAACGGTGTTCGATAGTTTGTATACAAGATTTGAATAGGATTTTTTGTGGCGCCTGCGAACTTTAATCCGCCGTGGTACATCCCTAGATAGTGTATAAAGTAAACGAGAAATACCGATTCGGATCTTGTTTACTCTTTTAATTGTATGGTTATGGCATAAAAAGAAACATTTTCTGAGATAATATACCAGAACAATGTATTAGGACTGCGGGAGCGGGAATCAAATCCATGATCTGAGCAAAGCAGGCAAAGCGGTAGCAGTCTTGAGTTGACCCACTGAAACAAGTGCCCGAGTTCTAGGAGGGAAATATTTATTCTTGTATTTATTTTCACTCTTCTAGGTAATTTGTATGATATTCATAGCTCTGGCAAAGAATTAAAATGGCTAATCTGATGTTATCTCACGAGCCCTAATAAAAGTTAAAAGCCTAGGGCCTAGATCTACCAGGACGTAATAAATATATTTTATTGCTAACATGATGTTATCTAAATAGTAATTGGATCTTTACGACAAATAATCAACTAGGTACCTACCAATCACAGCAATATAACGAAAGTACGAAAAAGCCACTATTTAGTTCTAGCAGCTGAAGCAACTATGCCGCAGCAAAAAGGGTTTATAGAGATCATAACTGCTTTGACCTCTTAAACAATCCAAAAGTATATGCTTTGGAACAAACTTTCAGCAGAATTTTTTTTCAAACTGAAAATATATAGTTTTCAATTTGTGGAACTGTTTTCCTTGTTGATCAAAGATACGCAAATTTTACCCGAAATGGTTTCCGAAATTCTAATTTTAAATTTAAATAAGTAAGTAAGTATCATTCACATACTAATACTTACCTACCTAATCCAAATATAGCCTTTACTAATTTCCGCTACTTTAATGCAAACGTATATTTATAATACTGTAAGCAGTTATTAATTTGGATGCGCGTCAATTTATTATAGCTGGATAGGTAGTCGGAGTATAACGGCCTTGGGCGGCCTTGCCACCGGTCGGACACATCGCGGGTCAGTGCCCCGAACAGCCTGCTAATCGAATACTTAATTGAATTTATGCAACTATTTAGAGTAGCTTCTCATACTGTGTTAGTTAGCCACTGATGGTACACTAAATTAACTATAATGTGTGGTACCTTATAGCTGTTAATTTCGTTTGCATCACTGGCTATGGAATGTTTTTGTGTTGATTGACATTGTTGAAATGTATGTTGGTAGATGTCAAATATTAGGTCTTTACCTATGAAATTGCCGAAATTTTGAAGTGAATTCGAATCCGAAACCTCTCGATCGTAACGCCGTCTCCCTAACACCTAAGCTACTGAAATTCTACTAAATAGGTATCAGGTGCATACTTTGAGTAGGTACTACGTCTAGACAAAAGGTGCTAGCTAGTAGGTATAGTGATAAAATGTGGTTTAGCTACAAAAAAATTAACGGTGTTTTAAAATTTTACAACTCACAAAAAACTAAACTGTGCCAGAATAAAAATAAATGTTAACAAAAGTAAATTTTGCTCCGAAACTTTTTGAAACAATAATTTGTTTTACATTTATTACCTACTAGCTTTGAGCTCTGGCTTCGTACGCAGTTCAATTATAACACCTTAACCGAGAACTTTAAAAAAATCTTATACGAACATTGTCCTGACAATAACGAACACTAAAATAAAGGTTTATCCCGTTTCGTGCAATCGTTCGGTACTTTTGGCAGTAAGCGCGTAGGTATATCACTTTATAGCTACATTTTGGTGATTCATGTTTATTTATATAGACTTAGAAACCTGTTCGAACCATCCAAGACCGTTGTCTATTTTTATCATAAACAAATTAAAGTGTGTCAATAGTCTATCTAATTCTTTTTTGTAGTTGTTAACAACAATCTTTTTTATTTCGCATTTAATCGTTGATAAAGGAAATAGTGTACTCCTTGATCCATAGAATTTTTATCTATATTATGTTAGTACCTTGCTACCTACTCTAGTTGAAGTGTATACATAGAAAAATTCTAGTATAATATAATAATATTAGTAAAATTATAGTTTTAAAGCAATTAGGTAATAAAAGTAAAAACTAAAATTCTAGTAATAAATGGAAAAAGTAAAATTCTGATGAAATTCTTCTTTATCCTATGGTGTACCTAGTTCCGTGGCAAGTATAAAAAGAAGGTCTATTTAAGTACTATGTCGGTGGACACCATACTTATCTACTAGACCTATCCTATACTCAGGATAAGTCATGACTACAGCAGGAATCAATAATAAAGAAATTGAAACAACTCGTACCTACTTAAATATTCTTAAATCACAATTTTTCGAGTTAAATTACAAATATCAATTTTCCGAGATCCAATATAAACAGTCGGGCATATACCTACATACTTAGATAGAAATAGTGAAACTCTGAATAATTAGGTAAACCAGTTTATTACCTCGTCGCTCTAGTGCCTAGGTAACGGCATCACATCTCAGTAACAAGACTGCATACGGAACCCTAGCTTGGTATTGAACCGTTATATCCGCAAGTGGACACTACCGAACATGCAACTCCAAGCTTGATACTCGATTTTTTCTAGGCTTTACACACACTTCGTATATATTTGTTATATAAATGGTTTATCATTCCTGTGGTGCTGGTATACTTAAGTACTGTACTGGAGTTAAGAGTAAAGATTAAGTTAACTGTTTACAAAAGAAAGCGGTATACTTGGTAGAGATTTATGTATATGTAATAGGCTAAGTAACTGATTAATTGATGCGACTTCTCAAACCTGCCAGATTAATATGCAAAATATTCAGTTAAGTATGCGGATTTCCCCACGACCATTATCATTTTAGCGTTCAGTTCCTTTCGGTTTGACTCATACTGTACTCATACTCAAACATAGTTGAACTTCTGTCTGACCTTCAATTTCGAGAAAAGCCTTATTCGTAAATCTTGATGCAGAGGAGATTGGCTCGGACTCAAAATTGTTGGTGGGGCCATATACAAAGTAAAACCTTTTTTTTTTGCATAGGTTATTAAATCGGCACCTACAAAATTTCAATATAAAAAGAAATATGAAAGACTAGTTTAGCAAATAGACCACCAGTTCGAAACGGGCCCCGACCCGAGAAGACTTCGGCAAGAAACGCAGCAGACATTTTTTTTCTCTTACAAACATTTACTTAGTCTACTTAGTCTAAATATAATAATTTACATGATGCTACTCGAGTAAATTATTGTATTTAGTTGAACGAACAGCTCATTGCCAAGCTTGTTTCTCATCTAAATATTCTTGTATTTTATAATAGCCTTTCTGGCATATACCTACCTTCACAAAACGGTTTCCTCGTGATTATGTCATGAGAAATCAAAACCTATTTAAATGAAAATAGTTTATAAAAATGACAAACAGCGCAATTCAGCACGGCCACGTCTTATCATCGACCTAATTTGGTACTAAGCTATGAACAAATTCGGCCACCAGCGCGCGCCACCGAAAAAAGCAAAACATGAATTTCTTTTTTATATAGCCAAAAAGTTAACAAAAAGCTCGACGAAGCCTACTTACGAAATGTAGGTAATACAGAAATAACTGGCATTTGGTCACTTTATAATTATACGTTTAACTTTCCAGCCAAGTAAATATTTCTTGCTGTCCAGTTTAATTCTTAATGTTTTTGTGTGAATCATTAAGTTAACTAGTCTCTCTAATAACTTAGAATCCCACACATAATCTGTATTAGCTTATTGTTCAAGCACATTGGCAGTGTAAGCGTGGGAACTCGTTGATAAGTTTTTTTTCACAAATCGTTGAAGCGTTGCAAATACAGTGGTCGTTGGTGCAGCGGAGTCATCGACTCTAAACTCGAAAACATAAGCATGAACGACTCATCAGAAATCATCAGATTTATACTTAAATAAACAAGTTTGTTTTTGCCACTCAAGGAAGAAACTATAAAAAGGTTTTTAATTGGCAACTTGCGTGTAAAACCCAGTTGATATGATATTATCTATTTATTTGTAATGACAAGACATTGGCACATGTTTGGATTATGAATTTATATTACGTATAAGCTTTTTTAAATAAACTTTACATCATATATTATAATATGGCTCAAGTTGACTATGTAGCTAGCACGTCACAAAATTAAACCAGCTTCATATACCTATCTACTTATTTTATACCTGTCCAGTCTCAGCCTACTCGTTAAGTGGACTGAACCGGTCAAGGAGTTATTTTTAACATTATTACAAAACTAGTAGCCTGTTCATATTCCACGTTTATGGATATTAAAATTGAAATTTTTGTGTTTACAAGGATAGCATCTAAAACACACGGAACGAAGTTTGCCTGCCCATTAACAGTGGGCGATATTTTTCTTTGTCCAAGTGCTGGTGGTCAATGGCCCAATTCAAGAGTTTACGTCACCTTATTATTAGCTAGAGACGGTCGTGAATATGTCCAGACATTGGCACTGTTGCTAACGAATCGATTTGGAACGGTTCGATACCGATCGGCATTTGATAGGCTCTCCTTTTGTATATCAGCTACGAAACAAATTATTTAGTATCTGGCGCTACTGATATTGTAAATGGTGCAGTCACAACATTATATTATTATTATTTGATACACTAACAGCTCTACGAGCTGATACGTGTATATCACTGCACTTGTGTTCTTAATTATTTAAATGTTTGTTAAGTCTATTTTTGAAACAGTTCACTGTTGGAGCACTTATTACAGTTTCCGGGAGAGAGTTCCACAAGTTCATTACTCGATATGGCAAGAAGTGTGTTCTGGGGTTGCTAGCACATGGTTAGGTTATTATAGTTGCAGTCTCAATAAAATGTTACTTATTTAAGTAATAACCTACCTAGGCTATATAATGATACAATGCATAAGATACCTAAATAATATCTCGGACAAAAAATTCACGCGAGGGATATGCCAAAGGCTCACCCCCGGCAACTGATGGCCTAAGGCGGCCATGCGGTTTTAGTCGGTCTGACGTGGGTCCGGCGGGGTGGTATCCGAGTTATCCACACGTTAAAAAAAAACACAAAACTCATCCAAATGTACTAAGAGGTAGGCATACCTATGTTAGCTTAATGGTAAGAATAATTTTACAGTACCCTGATGTAGAACCAGGTTATGTACTGTAATATACATAAGCGTATATATCTAAGGATACCTTCTGATCCATAATAACTTCAATACATACCTACTTCGGCTACTTAGCTACAGTTTCGACTCTTCCGCATTGGGATGGGTAGACATTTTTTCACTATTTTAGTGCTCTATATTTCTTTAGATCTTGCGTCAATACCCGAAAGAACGCCAGTAACTACTATTAAATGTTCTGTGCCGAAAGAATAAAATTTCAATTTCATTATATCTGAGATATGAAACAAAAGTTTACCATAATCGTTTAGATCTCAAAGAGAAACCTGCTTAGGTTAGTATTGGTACCGATATCTAAAATTCCTTTAAGCTCTGAGCTCTCAGCATCATGAAAATGCATAGGTACCTACAGTAAGTGCATCATCTAGGTTGCATTTAGAATCGCCGTACACAGTACCTTGTGGTAATCTTGATTCGATTATTGTAATATATACGCAGCTCACGTACATAGGCTCCTCTGCCTAATCAGAGGTCTACCGTAACTAAGTAGGGACGTGCGCCCGGGACTCGGTGCATTTGTGCCTTCATTAGCGACTACTCTGTAATTTGCTTATTTTCTGTTCATATCTAGGATTGCTTACTTAACCTTTGGATTGTTGCAGAGCCGCCTAGCAACGCGAATCCACCCGGTGAGCTGCCAGTAACGATTGAACATCAAACGGACACTAATTTCTCCAGTAATTTGACGAGGAACGATGCGAACTGTGATAAGACTGGTACTTGCTATGATGGTAAGTAGCATATTTTTATTTTAGTTCACTTGTGAAATCATTTAGGTACTTATTGCATAAGTAATCTCACAATCTAGGTAGAATGTCGATTTTGAGCGTAATTGTATTTTCCAGTGTCGGTCCTTTGCAAGGACACAAGGATAGCTGTGCAAGTGCGTACGAATAAGCCGTTCAATGGCCGTATTTACGCTTTGGGACGTTCAGAGACCTGTAACATTGACGTCCTCAACAGCGACTTATTTAGACTTGATCTTACCATGGCTGGCCAGGACTGCAACACTCAAAGTGCCGTAAGTTCTAATGAAATTACCCTTGAAAGTACACATTTTTATATCAAGTTAATAATTAAATATGTTAATGTGTGATCGTTTGTTTTAGACGGGAGTATATTCCAACACAGTTGTTCTTCAACATCATAGCGTAGTGATGACGAAAGCGGATAAGATTTACAAAGTCAAATGCACATACGACATGAGCTCAAAGAACATTACATTCGGAATGGTGCCAATCAGGTCAGTTGGCGATTCACTACGTATCGCGATAATATACAATTTTCATTCATGAATACCTTAAAAATGCTAAGTTAGACATTTTACCGTATAATATATTCATAGACGTCAAGAGACAAGTTACGTGATATGTTACAGTAATATGAAAAACGGGAGCTATTTCGACATGCCTTCATGGAAACGCGATTGAAATTCCATCGACCTAATATCACTGTCGCATCGTAAACATGTAACAATTAGATTCACATAAGTGAAACATAGAAGTTGAACGTGATAAGCAATTTAATTGGAACACCAGTTTAAAAGTTGTTTTCAATGAATTAAGGTATTTAAAGTATCATGGTCATTCACATTAGTACCTATCAAAGTAATCGGGATATTTACCATGTTGTATTGTTTTGTGTTTCCGATATTTCGGCGCTGTTGCAAGCACCATGATCACGGAGGAAGTATGACTAGGAATGAATTTAGTAGTACTTGATAGGATATAAATTAATGACGAGTATAATAATGTTATTTATGTATGCTATAGGTATGCTTTGTATTTAAATGGCGACGATCGATGTATAAACTCAAAAGTGATTAGTAGTCATCCATCCCCGTATTCATAAGAAAGGCTGTTAAATTGAAGTTTATTATACAGAGATCCGGATATGATTTCTATTACTGCTGCACCCGAGGCACCTCCGCCACGCATCCGTATCTTGGACTCCCGCCAACAAGAGGTTGAGACCGTTCGCATCGGAGACAGGCTTACCTTCCGCATCGAAATACCCAAAGACAGTAAGAAAAATATTTATATTACGCTCATACACATGTTTGAAAGTTGTTACAGTGTTCTCATGTTTGGATTTTTATATTTCAGCTCCTTATGGCATTTTCGCTCGCAGTTGTGTGGCAATGGCAAAGGATTCCAAGAGCACTTTCCAAATCATCGACGATGAAGGGTTTGTATTTTCATCATACGTATTTTTATTCAAGTATTAGGAGTACTTTTTATAATATCCATTCTATGACCTTTGTCCTAGGTGCCCACTGGATCCTTCAATCTTCCCAGCGTTCACTCCTGACGGCGATGCTCTACAGTCCGTGTATGAAGCGTTCAGATTCACAGAATCCTACGGCGTCATCTTCCAGTGCAACGTCAAGTATTGTCTCGGAGCTTGTGAACCGGTTAGTAAAACCGGAATCGCACCGGCAATTTTTTATATGAGTACCTACAACTTTTATTTCGCATAACTATTAGCAACGGTTGAATCTATTAGTTAATTACACAAATAACATGATAATTAACATTTTAGGCGGTGTGCGAATGGGGTCGGGATTCGTTGGAGTCTTGGGGCAGAAAGAAACGTTCGTTGCCTCACAATGCAACCGAGGCGCACAGTCAAGAAGAAGATACAAATATATCTCAAGAAATCATAGTTCTGGACTTCGATGAAAAGCAGAGCACAGACTTCCTTCGCTCTGACAAACCTGGTGGTGTCGCTTCTGAAGCCAACTTCGGAGGTAAATATTTGATAGACCTTATTCTTGCTAAACGGTTCTCGTCTCGATTTAAGTAATTGTGTTGCTTTTCTCGGTTGGTGACAGTCTTGCCTGACACTTTGCCTACAGTTCACCATTAGGCGAATTCTCATCGCCATATATACACAAACTTGCTGTTGCCCGCGGCTCTGCCCACGTGGATGTCGGTTATCACTTGTTGTTGAGGCAACACTATTGAGCATAAAAAAATTCCATAATAAAAGTAGCCTACGTTACTCTTTATTACATCAGCTACCTGCCAATAAAGTCTGTCTGTTTGTTCCGTCTAATCTCTGAATTGGCTGGACCGTTTTTGACCAGACTTTTATTGGCAGGTAGCTGATGTAATAAGGAGTAACGTAGACTACTTTTATTTTAGAAATTTTTTATGCTCAATAGTGTTGACTCAACACTAAGCGATAACCGACATCCACGCGGGCGTAGCCGCGGGCAACAGCTAGTCTTATACAACTTGCATCTCAAAATCCTTTCTTAGGGGGATGCCTACGTCATAGTAGCTTTATGTGTGCAAAGTCTCAGCCCGATCGGTTTAAAATTGACTAAGTTTCATACAAACTTTCATCCACTATTTTATCCCCTTGGGGGTAGAATTAATCAAAATCCTTTCTAAGCGGATGCCTACGTCATAATATCTACCTGCATGCCAAATTTCAGTCCGAAATGTCCAGTGGTTTGGGCTGTTCGTTGATAGATCACTATGTCAGTTAGTCAGTCAGTCAGCCAGTCACCTTTGAGTTATATATATTTAGATTTACATAACATAACATAACATAACATAAACTCACGCCTATATCCCCAAAGGGGTAGGCAGAGGTGCTAGCGCACCCACATTTCGCCAGTTTATGTTTAGGTCCCAATGTAATAGGTGGCGAGCCTATTGTCATTAACCGGGCACATATAAACCTGCGATTAATACACACATAACTTCGAAAAGCATCGAAAAGTTATTGGTGTGTGCCATGGTAAAACCTGGGATCGAACCCGAGACCTCGTCTCAGCAGTCCATTACCCATACCACTAGGCTACCGCAGTATAAATTTAATATATATACATATGTACATTTTGACCTGAGCTGATAATGGAGCATAATGAACACCATCAAGAATTGAAACCGATAGCTTGGACTTGAAGCAATCATTATTGATACCTATGCATATCCGAATCCGACACCATCAACGATATCAAATCAACTGTTTAAATTTTGTTACAGAAAAAACCGTCACGATCGTGGAACCTTGCCCCAGCAAGGCTTCAGTCCTGCTTTTAGGAGTTGCGTGCGCTCTGCTGGTTCTGTTATACATCGCGACGATCTTCTGCTATTACATGCGCAAATGGCTCGCACCTCCCAAGCATATGTCATAAGTGGACTCCAATATAGGCTCTGTGGACGTTAGTCTCTACAGAATCGGCAAATTTAACGTTCCAATGATTGTCTTGTATTGACGAACATGTGATACGAATGACTGACGAAAATATATAACAGTAAATATTTTATTCTCAAAAAATAACCGTCCATTTTAGTATGTAAGTTCCGTGGTGTATAGGTTTGGGATATGACGTCAATGTTTGGTATATTGTTGTAACCACCGCGTGTTTTGCATTTAAATTAGGAGTAATTTATTGCATTTAGAAGCATTTATTAAATTTTAAGTAGATTTATGACTAGATAAAATCATTTAGACACTTTTTGAACCCCTTAATACTGCAGTTTAAAGGGTTTTTAATTGCATTTAATTAAATAATTTTAACAATGTAAGGCAATGCATTTATTACAATGTTTAAGTAAGATAACCATGTTTTGTACAATTTTTGAGTACTCATCATATCAGTAGTTACAAAATAATATTTGGAATAATCCCTGAAAAATTAATGATTCTTCTTTTATCATTATATTTTTTTATGGGATTATTCTGATTTGGCAACATTCGTAGTTTTAGTTTTTAAGGATAAGTACTTAATTGTAAGATTAATATTATACCTAATAGTCACATATTTGCATTTTTGTAACACTTGCAATAATCATATTTCATGTATTCAAACTAGTTTAAAGTAAGCAATCATGTTATGGGAAAAGAAATTACTGCAAGTTGTAAATATATTATTATTGACTGCTAAAATGCTTAGTATGACCTAAGAACTTTCAGTTGGGTTCTGACGAAATGATAAGAGTTTGTGTGCTAGGTATCAGTGCAAAATCTCAGTTGTTTCTCTTAACCCAACTTGAGATTTCTACTTTATTTATTTAAATTAATTTTTATTTATCTATTTATTATT
Source organism: Eilema griseolum (assembly GCA_963662185.1). Lineage (NCBI taxonomy): Eukaryota > Metazoa > Arthropoda > Insecta > Lepidoptera > Erebidae > Eilema > Eilema griseolum. Next base: position 12,925,708 of record OY759232.1, on the reverse strand, counting down.
CTTTTCATTTGAATTTAGAAATGAAATAAACTTGTACAAATTTACATTTGTTTTTATTTAGTAAACTGTGTAAACATCATTCAAAGTAGTAATATTAATATTCGAAAATAAATAGATACCCAACACATGGAAGATGAGGACGGTCACCAGATCATTTGTTACACTTTTTCTACACTGCTACTTGAGTTTGAGGGGCTACTGGACTCGGATTGGTTAACAATTTGCTATAAACACTACTCAATATCTCTTCTTGAGTTTTAAAATCAATCTGTTCAGTTTTACATCCAAATGTCTCACTGAAACTTTTCAGGAACAAAGGTGTTATTTTATCCACTGTGCAGACAATTCCAGTCTCTTTAGTCAGTGATGTGACACCTTTATCTTCTATGCCACAAGGGTCAATATTTTCGAACCACGATAGGTCATTGTCACAGTTGATTGCGATACCATGGGTAGTGACATATCTAGATGCATGAATGCCTATTGCTGCAATTTTATTGTCTTCAACCCATACTCCAGTGTATGGCGATCGAGTACCTTTTACACCTGTAACGATAAAATAAATAGTAGTTTCAGATATAGAGACATCTTGCAATTCTTAATTCGAAAGTTTGGATGGATGTGTGGATGGGTGGATGGGTGGATGGGAGGATGGGAAGATGGGACGTTGGGTGGATGTGTGGATGTGTGGATGGGTGAATGAGTGAATGGGTGAATGAGTGAATGGGTGAATGGGTGAATGGGTGGATGGGTGGATGGGTGAATGGATGAATGAATGAATGGGTGGGTAGATGCGAATGGATGGATAGGTGTGAATGGGTGAATGGGAGGATAGGTGTAAATGCGTGAATGGATGGATGGATTGATGGATGAATGGATGTACGGGTTGATGGACAGGTGAATGGATGGGGGGATGGATGGGTGGATAAATGGATGGATGGATGAATGTTAATCAAATATTAATATTGTTACAGCAGAATAGAAAAATTGATTTGGATGAAATTTTGGCAGTAACATGTATTGTACTGTAAAAGAAACATTTCTTGTATTTGTTTATAATAATAAAAAAACATTTTGTCTCATGACCTGAGTACCTAATTATTTCACAAGGTCGAGTAGTGTGATAGCTAATATAAGTAGATTGCACATCATACTATGCGTATGAAAATGTATGCCATAGTAGTCCATACAATATGGTATGGAATGTATGATTCAATAATATTATACCATGTATTACAATATACATTAATATAATAAGAAACTAAACATTCACCGTGCATCTGATAGCAATCAAACATACATCAGATTTTGAATCTGACCAACAAACACCTTTGACTGAGATCACAATACATTTTTTATTTTACAAACGCTGGAGGCAGCAGAATATTATGTCCAACCAACTTTTATACAAATAAATGAATCTTATCTTATCTTACCTTATCTAAGAGACATAAAAAATAAAACTCACCTAGTTCATCACACAGATTTATGACCGTCTGCTCTAAGCTGTTGACATACCATTTCACACTTGTTTTAAAATGTTTCAAATTAATTATAGGATATGCCACCAGTTGACCTGGTCCATGAAAAGTTATAAGGCCACCTCTATTAGTCTTCTTAAAGTCTGCTCCAAGCATTTTTAGCCTTGAAATTTCATCTATAGGTGTTTCATCTCTAATTCCTAAGAACAATAAAGAACAAAAAAAAAATGTATACCTAGAGTATAGATTTTTTATTTCATGACATACTGCGATAGTAACTACATGATATACCTAATTGTTTTTATAAAAATAATTGTTATAGGTATGGTCAGGGTATATGGAGCCCTACCAAGAGGTTTGGTGCCCAAGTCAACCCCACTTGTACACCTGGCATATATGGGATGAGGTTTGGGCGCAGACTTCTTTTTCCAGGCTTAGGGTCAAACAGCAGTCACTTCCTTAATAGACAATAAATAATAATGCACCATTAAAAATGTGACAACCAGAATATGGTAGCTACTGTGAAATAAACATTTCCATAATAGTTTAGTTCATATCCATGACCAAAGCATCTATAACTGTAGGTGCTTTTAATACTTTTATTTGATAATAGTTCAGTTTCATATTATTAGTCACATGGTTAGGTAGCTGCAGAAATAATATGATCATCGTTAAAGACTATATCAGCTTACATTGTGAGCTGATAAAGAATTAACCAGTATCGTCATAAATATATTTCAGGGATAATTAGAAACATATCATAAAATCATTTGTTTGTTATGCTTAGACTTTTGAAAATCTCTGACCTAGTACAGGTTTAGACGATAATGTCATGAATCTTCCAGTCACTTAAAAGGACTCATCTATGCTGGTATTTCCACTATGTATGAAATCATTGTCCCAAGACGTAATAAATCAATAATTGTGCATGACCAATTTAAACACCACCTTGAAGCACGAAGGGGTCAGGCCACTTAGCTATCACTGTTCACTCACCACAGTCCAGCAAGGGGCACCTCTTCTAAGTAGGTGAGACGATAGCAAAAATATCTACCAGAATCAAGACATTTAGTCGGCTACAACAGTTACGATCAAGTTTACGTCATTTCTGTTATAACTAACCAACAGTAAACACCGGTTTGTGTTCAACTAGCAGTAGGGTGTCATAGTTGTCGTCCTGTCCTTTTAGCATTGCATCTAGATGCCTTCGAGCGAGCGCCCGCTGAATCTTCAGCGCTGTGTCGTAACTAACTACACCTAATCTCCAAACTCGAATCATTCTGGTTCTGTTTACGTTATAATTTATAAGAATTGAAAGATTTTGTATGATAACTAGCGATTTTTCGATTTTTTTTGTGAGTTTATAGAGAATTGATATTGTTACATAGTGACATTAATGACAAGTACCTATTTATTTTTTAGTAATAGTTTTTCAGCTGACCAGACAACCTGCCATTTAAATTGTAAATATTATAAATTGATGATAAATTGATTAAATTTTAACAATAATGTTAGAATGAAAGTAACATTCAATATTTATTTTTCTTAATCGGGTTATTTTACGAAAACTAGCGGCCATCTCTTTAACGCCATCTAGTAAGGTAGGCTGTAGCTACAAAATGGACATTCATTTTAATTCAATGATGAACAAGTTTGTATCATAGTTCGGCTACTCGACGGTAGATGGTATAATTATACTAAATGTTTCTTGTGAAAATATTCTTACTCACATGCGTTAGGGAAGCGTGTACGTACAAATCTTTCAGTTGGTTCAGTTTTCGGTGTTCCCTGACCGTAGGGCGGTGTTTAGTACGTTACGTAAAACCAGCTGGGAATATAAACATTGTATGAAAGCAAGAGTACACTCGTTAAAGACAGTGTCTAGCTAGATGTCAGATAGACTATTTGTTAGGTAATTTAATTATTGTGCATACTGCGTATAAATATAGGCTCCGTTTAAGTTTTGTGAAATAATATAGATACCTAACTCTTATGATTTCGGTGTCGCAGTTGTATGTCGTGTTTAGACAAGGTGTTAGTGAGATCAGAGATGTGGAGCTCGCTCAAGCGATGACAACAGGGGTAAAAAAATTTAAACGTAAAAGTACCTAAACTTAGTACTTAAACATGATGTAGTTTTAAAAGTATAGGAAATACTAAGTACCTATCTACCTATTATTTCAATATAGAAGTAGAACTAACATAATAACAATGATTAAAGTTTGTACAGTAGGTAGGTATCTACCCATGTTTTGGCGGTAAATTTCACGTAGAATACTTAGGTTGGTACCTACCTACATGTTAACTTTATTATCTCATAACAAGTTGGTAGATAGGTACTTAATGGTTGCTGGATGTGACTGATCTAAGTGCCTAATTTCATCTCCTACTAAAATGTACCTACATATAAAATAATCTCGTCATGAAAAATATCAATGACCATCATTGTACTCACGGGTATGGAGCCCACCAGGACTATGGGATTATACCGACCTCAGCTAATAGCAGGTACAACTGCCGATCGATGAACGAGGCTCTGGGATAGGCTTTCCTCTCGGGTTTTTATCCCGGTTGCTCTCATAAAAGCTGTATATGCCAAACCAAAACAGAGGAGTAAGTGGACCATAGTTCCGAAGGGTAAGCTTCGGATACAACTGGCAACAACGTTACAACGATTATGATGGTCATTTGAATTTATTATCATAACATTTATCTACGTTGAATGATTGTTCGTTTGTACAGTCAACGACTAAAGTATGTAATGGCGTTACTAATAAAGTAGTAGTAGTGTTCTAATTTATTGATCAGTAAACCTTTCATAAAATAATCAAAACATGAATTATACTAGCGCTATCGTCTTTATCCTCTGGGGATTACAAAACTGCGTATTTGACAATGTAATGATACGTGTAGGTACCTAAATATTTTATTTAAAAAAAGTTTTGTAATTGAATGAAATTTTAAAGCGTTTAGTATGTTAAATATTCAAATCGTTTAAGATATAGAAAGTTTTGTAACGCTTTTGGTAATAAGTCATTTCTTTGTGGATGGTATATAGGTACCTACGTGATATTGATACAAGCTAATAGCCTTTTGTAAACCATACGCTATGCTATGCAGTTAATGCAGTGTTGCAACTGTTTCTGTATAAGTACTTAACTTTTTAAATAACTTATTATATTATTATTTTTCTAATAATATAATGTAATTAAATTGAAGAATTTCGGTAAACTTATAATCAAGTATGACGTCACGTGTATTTTTGTATACCTACGAGTACCAGTCGCGCTAATACTTAGCGAGGTGACTTTAGCCACAACGCCATCCATGTGTAAAATTAGCACACATATAAAGAACTCCTTGGCAAAAAGCACACTTTAACACAAAGCACTCTTTAACAAAAGCATTAAGTTCTTTCACCGAAAGCGCAGTTTATTCGCGGTCATTGCCCTTACTGTACAGCCGTGTTCAAAACCGCTAGTAAGGTAAACAAGCGTTGTCTATAGTTTAATTGGTGGCAGGAAGGCGGTCGCTTCCCGTCCTGCTGCTATTTTTAGTTCAATAGATCGACAGGGCTGATTTGTAGGGGTTCGCTGCGCGTGCGCATAAAAAATGAGCGCCAGGCTCGGGTCGATACGATTATTGATTTATAACGTAACTTTGCTATCACATGTGCGCGACAAATTAGTGCATGGGGTAACCCATAGCTTTACCGACAGAAATAGTGAATAGCAGTACCTTTTCTACAAGATTTCTATGTATTGTATCTATACAACACTATTAGACTACGGAATCTCATCAGTCACCAAAGATGCGCAACATTTGGTAGGTACTGCTACAAAAAGGCGTGCTATGCCTGTGCAGATAGTTGGCAAGAATCAGCCGTACTAAATTCACAATTCAAAATTCATTCCTCATCCAGAAACCGAAGTACAATTTCTGTTCTAAACACCTTCAGCTCGTCTAGTACTCAGTAGGTATGCATAGAAGTCAATACTTTTCCATAGATACCTTAGAAGGTACCTAATTCTGGACTAAACAAACAAGTCCAGTCGTAATAGAATTAACGCGTTGATGTTGGCAGTATATAGCCATGTTTTCGTCTCTATAAAAAAGGACTAAATGAGTGTATCTAACAGTGACTAAACAAACATTGCTCAACGTAGAACGTGGACTGTAATTTGGTTCGCATAATTTGCATTCCACGGCGACACCAATGGGATCCAACACATTGCTGCACCTCTTTCAAACATACCGTCTACGTGTGTAACATCCAATGTTGCGACTACAGTTTCCTATTTTGAAATGAACAGTTCTTTAGACGCGTTTTGAAGTTTTTGTTTACTATTTTATGAGATGAGAAAAAAAACCATTGAAGTCGCGATTCCTTTTGTGCACATAGGACATCTCTGTATATAAATATTGACGTACTATGGACAAAATTAAACTAACTGAAGAGAATTATACAGAAAAAGTTGACATTTCACTAACCATAGCGAAATGTCAACTTTTTATGCATAACGCTCCAGATATAATGCTTCAATGTAATAGTATATTATAATCGGAGTGTTCAACTGCTAAGTTAGACGACACAGGTTCCATTTCTACTAATTGCAATTATTTATGCCTTTGTATCTTACCATAACTTTTGTCTTATTTATTTCATCTTTTCAATAATGTACCCAGTAGGTACATATTACTACATAACATCAGAAAATTTCAACATAGGTAGGAATGTATTTGAAAAAATTTAACTAAACGATTTCATTGTGTTCAACATGTAGGTCAGCTAATTATTTGAAAACGTATATTTAAATATATTTCTAAATTTTTATAGGTGTTTTTTAGTTATCTATGGAAAATTCTTAATTTATAACCTAATTTAAAAGTTGAATCTATTGCAAACTTCACTGAAGTTTCAAGTCTAAGGATATCATTAGCACCGAGTAGATACATGATTATGTTCAAAACTTCAAACACAGTCGTTAAGCTAGCAGCTAATAGGTACCTACGGAATATAGACTACATGATCGAGCTGTCTGGCCTGCCCGACACACATAATAATTAATTGGTGATTGCATAGCTACCTAAAGTGCAGTCGGGTTTCACAACGGCCACAAAGAGCAATTGTAATGTCGCTTAACAAATTTGCTACTCAACAATTCGATTAAAGTTTAATTTTATGGTCATAATAATATGAATTCAGAGCACGTTGAATTTTGAATTTTCTTATTTATATATAAAACATCAATAGTTACGTATTTGCGATAGGTATAGAGAATTGGTACAAATTAAAAGTTCATCATTTATAGATAGGTTTGACTTTTGCACACAGTGGATAAGAGTGTACTCTGTGTACAGAGATGTAACACAGGAACTACTTCGTACACGGATTGCTTGGTTGGGAGTCTCCACGTGATACTATTTTGGATTTAAACAAAGAATCAAAGAATCAATTTATTTCAGTTTAGGCATGTAAAGCACAATGAACGTCAAATTTTACAACACTACTCACAATAGATTTTATAATCTGCAACCTACTTTTTCCACCCACTTAGGTAAGTTTTTCAAGGAATCTATAAAAGAAAGAAGAAGTTGTACAGAAAGCTCTAGATAAAGTGACATTCTATTAGCGATAACGCCTGTGGGACAATTGTATATATTCAAGGGCCTGTAGAGACGTTCAGTAATGTACTAGTTTACATATTTAAAAAAAATATGACAGTTATTTGAACCATAAAATACAGGAATCGTAAAAATAAACAGTGATAGTGTCTGCGTTAGTTTAGAACCTTGTCGCAGACACTAACGCCACCTCCAGTCCGAATTTGTCACCACAGTTCCATCATAGACATAATCAGTATGTGACTGCTAAAATTTAATGAGCGGGTCTTTGTATATAAATCAAAATCGGTTCGGCTGTTTAGGCGTGAAAGCGAACATACAGACAGACAGAGTTACTTTCATTACCATTAGAGTTACCAATATGGTATGGATAGTGCACCACCAGGATTGGGTACAAGGGCCAAGATCCCGTGTTTATGACTATTATTATTATTGTAATCATGAAAGTGTCACATGATCGATTGAAAAGTAAAAATTTCATCTCCCGCACGCTTTAAGCTGCGGAATGAACTCCCTGTCATGGATTTCACTAGCAACAACAATATGGGGTTCTTCAACAAGGGCGTTAGGTGGTTCTTACAAGGTCGGCGGTGCGAATGGGACCCCCTCCTGGTGTAGTACATGTCCATAGGCCACGGTAACCACTTTCTATCAGGTGAGCCATGTGCTAGTCAGCCACCTAAGTGGTATAAAAAAATAGATCAAATTCTTAGCGGTTCCGCTAATAGAATGTCACTTTGTTTTCATGCCCTAAACTCATTTCATATTCTCGTCGAGATTTGGATAAGCAGGTAGATAAGGATGGCAAATTGTACAGTTTTCTATCCAACGGATAATGAAGTAATTACCTTTTTGGTATTAGGTAAGATCTGATGATGGAAAAAATTTGAATCAACTTTTTCATGTTCGATGAATTGTGTCGCAAATAAAGTTGCTATGCTATGTACTTAGTATAAATTAGTATCCATTCTGTAGTATGTATTCTGTGTATACTTTTCTTCTTTTTACTCAAATACACTAAGACAGCGTGTGTGCCAGCATCCGATGGTGAGGTGAAAAATTATGTGGCGTGGCATCGATCCTCCTTTTGAGATTCTCGTCACGGCGCTGCAAGCCTACTGCGCCGTCGCCATGGCAACCCCGCCCGCCCCGAAATACTAGCTTTTGTAAACTTTAGAACGCAGTGTTGTCATTAGTTAATTATATTTTGGCTAAGATAAGCATGAGAGGTTTACGAATTTGTTGTTATTTAAGTTTTTTCTTTCAAATTATAGTATTGCGATTTTTAATAACAAATGATTTTTTTTTGGAGCATAAGTTGGTTTATGGATATTTTTAAATTTAGTCATCATCATCATCTTGGTTTAAACGCGAGTAACTGCCACTTGACCCTCTCTACCTGTAGACGAAGAATGAACGAAAGATGCAGGATGCAGCTTTTTGCCGGTAGAATTTAGAATTATACATTAGATTATGAGGCGTAAATGAGGATACTTTTCTTTTGCAAAGAAGTTAAAATTAAATTAAGTTTCCCAATAAAACCCACGATCTGTATCCACGCAGATGAAATCGCAGGCACAGTTGGTAAAAATGCTGTAATTGTGAGACGAGCAATGAGATTACATAATTAAACGATCATGGAAATAAGTATATATTTTTAATCTCCTGTTCCTACACCTGTGACTAAGGGCAATATAAACTAGTCAAACATCAGGTAAGTCAAAGGTAAATTCTATAGATACCATGTTTGCTTCAATTCCCATTAACGCTATTGCATAGTACGGGCAGTGGGTACCTACCTACAGCTTCAATGCTCTGAATAACCTCAAACTTGTGTGGAAATCGTGAAACCTATTGCACTCACCACGTTAAGATAAGTAGCTACTACCTGCCTGTAAAATAAGTAAATACAACATAAATAAAATCTATTTAAATACATGCCTTCAAATAATTAGCTGACCTATTTGTTGAATGTAATGAAATCGTTTAGTTAAATTTTCTTCAAACCTACGTTGAAATTTTCTGCATGTTATGTAGTAATATGTAGAATAACTCGTGCTGGCTTGCGGTGCCACCCACATCTCGCACCATAACGTCTCGCACCAAACGGTATAAGGCCTCCTTCCTCTGCTGCGCGATAATGGGCTGGAATGCACGTGTTTCCCTCTTCTAACTGTTCTGGGTTCTTCAAGCGGGGCATGAAAAGGCATGATCACCTCAGGGCGCGCCGTATTAGCGGCGGTAAAACCCATCATAGGGGAGTGGCTAGAGAGGGCACACGGCAGCCTCTCGTACCGTCTGACGCAGATGATTACCGAGCACGGGTGTTTCGGAAAGTATCTGCGTTGGATGGAGAAAGAGCCAATGTCCGAGTGCCATCACTGCGACGCGAGCGAGGACTCGGGGCCGCACACGCTCACCGAGTGTCCGGCGTGGGAGACGCTGAGATGGGAGCTTGTGGCGGCCCTGGGAGCGAGAGTTTTCACGCTCTCCATCTTGCTCGCGGCGATAGTCCGCTGCGCGGATGTGTGGGCGGCCGGCGCCTCCATCTGCGAGCAAGTAATGCTCGTGAAGGAGGAGGTGGGGCGGGAGCGACAGCGGGAGCAGTGACTGCACCATCTAGCGGGGTGTAGTATAGTCAATAGACGGACCAAATATAAAAAAGGGATTATCGCTAACAGATGTCAGTTTAGTTTTTATAGAGGTTTCTGTTCAATTTCTTCGTTTGTTTATAGATTCCTCGAAAAAGTTACGCACCTAAGTGGATGGAAAAAGTGTATTGTAGACTATACTATCTATTGAGAATAGTGTTAAATTTTTTCGAATCCAATTTATTAATATAAATAACATAACATAAACTCACGCCTATATCCCCGAAGGGGTAGGCAGAGGCGCTAGCACCCACATTTCGCCAGTTTATGTTTAGGTCCCAATGTAATAAGGTGGCGAGCCTATTGCCATTGACCGGGCACTTATAAACCTGCGATAAATAAACACATAACTTCGAAAAGCATCGAGAAGTCATTGGTGTGTGCCATGGTAAAACCTGGGATTAATATAAATACGCAGATATATTTGTATCTGAGCTGAATAATCGCCATGAAATCAAATTGGATTCGTTTAGCTATTTTGCAGTAATGTTTTTTTAATAATAACCCAGTTCATAGAGATGTGAGTCGAATTAAAGTTGTTCGAATTGTTGAGTAGCTCTTTATAGCCGTTGTGAAACCCGACTGCACTTTAGGTAGCTCCATAATCACCAATTTAGTGATATGTGTCTGTTGGTCAGGCCACACAGCCCGATCATGTAGCTTAACGACGTGTTTGAACTCATGTACCTATCTACTCGGTACTAATGATATCCTTAGACTAAACTTCAGTGAAGTGAGCAAGAAATTCTAATTTTAAATTAGGTTATAAATAAAGGATTTTCCCTACATAATATCATAATAAAGAAAAATTGGGAATATAAGAAAGAAAACATTTTATTTATTAGCTGATTTGCTGTTCGTGTGGAAGAATTTCGTAAAAAGTTCTGTAACCAGACTGCAGCGATACAATAAATTGTAGGTTCCTACTATGACATAGGTATGTGTGTATGTACCTATCTATATGTTGTTAGCTGCCTTTAACTCATTTGTTGCTGACAACAAACAAACATAACTAAGAAAGTTTTGTGAGTAAAGCCTTGTAACGTGTGTGATGAGTAGGTACGCCATAAATACACGTACATACATCCAACTTCAAATGACGCGCTGTTTTTACTACTTACCCTTGTTAAGTTAATTTTGGCTTCAACAGAACACACGCTTCCGCATACCCATCGTGCTCGCGGAACAGACTGTGTTCCTACTGAGCAAATAGTCAGCAGCTGACCAGCAGCTCAAGCTGCTCAAGTTCATTAAGTACTAATTTAAGTACCTATGCAAATTATCAACATCGTCCATTTTTATACGTTGAACTTTGAATTTCAAGCTGCCAAATATAATATCCATATTATTTGCAATGTTGTTACGTTCTCGAATTTCATATCGGATATTATTTTAACAAAATTATTTTCTACAAAACTACCAGACTAGTACCTACATTCCACATTATTAAATTAAGTCAGCCAATAAAATTATTAAATTAATTATAAAACTGACTAAATTGATCCCGTGAATCATGGTATCAATATGTTTTTATTTTTAAGTACCCACCTAAGTCAGTATGCAGTCGTATTTAAGAAAAAAGAAACGTATGTTAGTATGACGATTTAAAACAAAAACCCACTGTGTTAAAAAAAGTATTCGTGGTTAAAAATATGTTGAATTCTTTTGCATAAACTCCAGCTTGAAGTAAACCACAAACAGTTTGTCTAATACAGTCATAGACTAACACACGCCGTATCTCGTGGGTCGAGATGTAACTAATTAAGTCATAAAAAGCGGCGTATCCTCAACAGAAGTGTTATTTTGTGACGGCAGTGGAACGTCCGGGGCGTTGAGTTATCGCCCCTATTCCCGCTTTTAATTATTCATGAGTCCCAACTCGGACAAGTTGAAGTTGGCCAAACTTCACGCCAACATCTGGCATGCTTCTATTAAATAATTTGCACTCACTTCTCTGCGCTCTTCTAGACTGCGCTTCGTGGTTTAGCATAAATTTGTCGTTTTCTCATAGCGGTCTGTTCTTTGTTTGAAATGCATTAAAAAAAAGATTTATTCAATGAAATTGCAGGTCAAAATCAGCTTAAGTATTATTTTAGGCCACAAAGTAACACTTCATTAGTCAGTTAGCCTATTGCCGCTAACAATGTTGGGATGTGACACTAATTAGCATAACAAAAATTACAGAATCTAGATTTAAATAATTATATAACATAACATAAACTCACTCCTATATCCCCGAAGGGGTAGGCAGAGGTGCTAGCACCCACATTTCGCCAGTTTATGTTTAGGTCCCAATGTAATAGGTGGCGAGCCTATTGCCATTAACCGGGCACTTATAAACCTGCGATAAATACACACATAACTTAGAAAAGTCATTGTGTGCCATGGTAAAGCCTGGGATCGAACCTGAGACCTCGTCTCAGCAGTCCATTACCCATACCACTAGGCTACCGCGGTTTTTAGTTTATTTTTATTACTTTTATTTGTTCTTTATTTTTTTCTTTTTTAAATAATTATATTTCTATAGGAAATGTACTCGTAAGAACTAGACATGTTTAGTTTTGCTAAATTCTGATGGTTTTGTGTACATTTACTTAACCGCTTTTAATAACATTATGCAAGGATACAGATTCTCCCCGAGGAGAGGGCCAGATCGTGAGAGATGGCCCTGGGTCGGCCGGGGTGCGAGGTACATACCTGTCAACCTCACCTTCGGCAACCCAAAACGACCCACAGGCGGCGTGCGTTTTAGTTGGTTCGAATCCGACATAACCTCTTCCACCGGCTCCGGTGGGGAGGTATCCGTGGGGATTTAGAGCACGTAAAAAACAATACAGATTCTTCCGTGGTTCCCACACACAAAGAGGGACAGCTTGAAAGAGATGACCCTGGGTCGGCCGGGGTGCAAAGAATAGGCCTCCGGTAACTTCACCTTCGGCAACCTTCGACCATTAGACGGCGTGCGACATAACTTCCCCAACCGACTCCGACAAGGGATCCGTGAGGATTTTTGGCAACTTAAGAAAAGACACAAATTCTCCATTCTCCATGGCAATAGATTTTGCAACGAATGTTAAGTAACTAGTAAACCAACGGTTTCGTATCGTGATATAATTTATGAAATACGTGTTTGAGGACGCATGTGTCCGACATTTATCAGACTTAAGGCTAGTCTTAGGGGAAAGTTTATATTGTTGTCAATTATATTGATTCACGAACTCATACACTCTTGTATATGCCCCAAAGGGTAGGCAGAGGCAGAACTAAACACACTTATCTTACATGTTCATTGATTGTTTATGGTCTATTGCCATATCAATCGGGTAATTTTTGTATATCAAGTTTCAATTTCTAGTATAGAAGGTCAAATGATATCTTTCCTTACCATCACCTTAGATCACTGAGGTAAAACATCTTTATAAATAAAATTGAAGTAAAAAAAAAATATTTACAAAAGAAATACAATTCTAACCTGAATAATCCCTTTTCCTAGTACACAACATTTCATTAACCTTTTTGCCGCTCTGAGAGGAGGATATTTTTTCAATTCATCATTCTTTTACAGTATCTTCACTAAAACAATAATGATTAGAGTTAATTTACAATAGCCGATGCTGATTGTCTACTATTTTCTTTTGAGTTGGTTGAAGCTACGTACATTATTTAGTTAAATATAGTAGTTATATACATATATATACATTATTACAACATACAAATATATACATTATTAAATTCAACTTTTAAAAATTAAAAAAACTATTTTACTGATTTTATTTCGATATCTTATTATTGGGGTTATTTTTCAGTTATAAAAAAGTAAATGCATGACTCGAGTCAAATAGCACCCGGAATACAGCAATAGGCTCACCACCTATTATGTGGGACAGAATACATGATTGGTGATATGTGGGTGTTTTATATATATACCACTTAGGTGGCAGACAAGCGCACGGCCCACCTGATGGAAAGTGGTTACCGTGGCCTATGGACGTTTGTAATACCAGAGGAGTCACAGTCGCACTGCCAACCCTGTAAATACAGAGTTTCTGTGCCGTCAGTGTAGAAGAGAAAGCAGGACAAGCCTTTAGTCTTCCCACTGACAGCAGAAATTCTCCAGTGAGCTCTGACTACCCTACTCACCGCTGGGAACACAACACGACGTTAATCTGCCTAGCCCTTCGATTATAAGGGTGTGACTATATGCAGGTATGTATAAAAAGTAGTATAAGTACATAAACGGGTGGATGTACTAAAAATAGTACCTATTGTAATTGCTGTGGTTCTTTTATTGCTTATCGTAAGTTAAGATCAACAGAACCTCCCCATGACCGAGGCTACTGAAAAGGCAACGAAAACTTCAGGAGCATAGATTTATTCAGGAGTATTTATACAAGGGTTACAATAGTTTTATTGCACACCTACGTGTATTATGGGGGTACATTATAATGTTATACATTGTTTCAGATGTCGCCGCAAGAGAGCGCGCGCCGGTGAGATGAGCACAGCGGCCTCAAGCCGCAATTACTCCTACGATGAGACAATACAGGTACAACCCACCTTCAGGCTTAGACTTAAGACGTCTTCAACGTTCGACGACTTAGTTTTACTCATAGTCTTTACATCAATTTTTTTAATAAAAGCTAGTAAAAATGTTGTCAAGATGACTTGTGGTAGTTACTTCATTAGATTTTTTTATCGGTAGGTATGAAAATCAGTCACATTCATCACAATTTTGTTATACATATATACTTTTTTTTAAATTAAGATAGTAAATGAAAATAGAGGAATGCAGGAAAGTAATAAGTGGAAAAGTATTTGGCCCCGGTCTACCATAATGGGAAAGCGGCGTACTTTTTATACAACTTAGGTGGCAGACAAGCACACGGCCCACCTGATGGAAAGTGGTTATCGTGACCTATGATCGTGTGCAATACCAGGGGAATCACACCCGTGCTACCGACTCTGTAAGAGCAGAGAAATTCTGTACCGTCAGTGCAGAAGACACAATCAGGACAAGCCTTTAGTCTTCTCACCGACAGCACAAAAATTTCCAGCGATTTCTGGTTACCCTACTCACCACCGGGACCACAACACGAGGTTAATATAGCCGTGGTATTCTGTAGGGTGGAGGTACTTCCCCAGTCGGACTGCTCAATTGCGTACTTATTTATTTCACAACCAAAACACATACTCGAAAAATCATTTGGAATATAAAATGGTTAATTTCGACTCATTAGTAAATATTTGTGCTGAACCCTGTGCACGAATTCGTCAAGCTTCATATGTTACGTCATACCCTACATAGGAAACTTAGGCCCTGAAAATACAGGTAGTCATGTTGTTAGCCGAGGTCGTATGTAGGCTCCTGGCTACAGGGCAGCCGTTATTGCTAACAAGAGTAATACTTTAAGAATAAAATATGTATTCAGGTCGTGAAGGTAACGGGAAAGGAGTATTATTTGTATTACACAACTAGCAAAATAAAGGAGCAACTTGTTCACAATATTGAGTGGGGTAGCGAACAACTCAACGTTTAGGCACAGAATAGGAAATAGATTTAGGTGTTGAAGTTTGCTGTTGTTACCGTAACGTATACTTACATCTATTGTTAGAGAGAGCAGGTTCTTATACCGGTATGGGAAAGGGGTGGGAATAGAGAGGGCAAAATAGCAATGGGAAAAAAGTAACACACAATAAGACTCATTAGCGTGCACCACGAAAATAGCACAGGATACTCAACTTCGATCTTAAATTAGTTTCAAAAGTTTTAATATACTTTTTACTGAATTTTAGGAAGGTCTACTAGGAAGTTTTATTTCAACACTGTTATGGAATTAATATTTTCAGTTTCAATTCATAACTGTGAATATATTTCGTTTATTTGACTTTCACACCAGTGCGGTTTTCAGTACAGGTTACACGTATTCTAAGGACTTTCACTACGATCGAAAGTACATTATACAGGCCAATACAAACCCAAACAAGTTCCCATAAAGCTCATTTTTAGTTGGGAAATACAAAAAGCTCGTGGTGGCCCGTAAATGCGAATTAGACATGAACTTGAAATTTGATTCTTATTCAACAGTCATAGTGCTCATTTTTTTTTGTTCTGCAAACCCAGAAGAAGTTTTTCAGGACGGGTCATAACGACACATTAAGCAACCCGAGCGCACTTACCTTTATTAATGCGGTACAAGCATCCGCGCTTATCCGCGCGTTGCTCAATACGTTACTTGCGGGTCAATGGGTGAACTAACAACACTTAACTACCTATTAGTGCCCTTCAAGTGAGCGCAAGCGCCTGTCTGTTGAACCTTCATTGTGCGAAGAGTTATTTGATGTGTTGACGTCGCAATTGAACTCAGTAGTTCAATAATAAATGAATCGTATGAAATAGAAGCTTGATTAGGTATATGAGAAAAATACTTTTATTACAGCTGTCAAACGTTTTGAGTAAATGTGCGATCATTTGGTTGCGCAGCGTGCCCGCTTAAAAGGTCAATTATAGTATTTAATGTTTGTGATGTTTGTTGATGTTTGGTATATTTTTGCTTTTATTTAACAGATTAGTCTGAGATTAATATATACTCACTTGAGACAAATTAGGTTTTGCGACTTTATTCACAACTCATTTAGTTCACACTTTCATGACATATTTCGGGTTCGTGCGGAACGCCAAATCTTTTTCT
Organism: Eilema griseolum; assembly: GCA_963662185.1. Lineage (NCBI taxonomy): Eukaryota > Metazoa > Arthropoda > Insecta > Lepidoptera > Erebidae > Eilema > Eilema griseolum. Next base: position 12,909,262 of record OY759232.1, on the reverse strand, counting down.
AAAATATGTAACCATGGGTAACCTATGTATAATATTACAAATTCTTCGGATATCTGTGCGAATACTATATTACCTTGTATAGTTAGCATAGTTTTGTATATATTTTATAAGTAATAACATAAACATATATTTTATTATAATAGGGAAGTAAAATATCGTTATAATATTTTAATGTATATTTTGTTTAGTTTATATCACACCCCTATTTAAGGTACCTTAACGTTAGTTCTCGATACTCGAGAGAAATAGCAATAACCTATATCAATTGTCAAAAGCCTACTTCTTGTGTTGCACTAACTGTTGCGACCTATATTTTGGAGCCCACAAACCTTGGGAATGTTAAACAGTGTCCGAATCCCATTAACGACATAGATACTACACAACAAGAGTCGTTTAACATGTTAACTGCTGTGTATAATTCGCAGTCTTATCTTACGGTGCGTGGAATCTCCGTCGCTGAGCCATTCCCCCGGGCTCAGTACTCGCGACCATTTATCAGCGCTCGACCCACATTGCCCCGTTTCGCATCTGCTGCCATCTCGCCAGCTCCACGCTTACATAGGACTGCGATTACTCCCCCGTTATTGTGAGAATGTAGTTTCGTTTAGCAACCATATTGCTTTTATTGTATCCTGTTTTGTTTTCCCTACTTCATATAAGTAGTTTCTAATGTTTTCTATTTATATCTATAGCTAGCTGTTTACTTCGTGTTAACACCAGTGCTGAGTGTGCTTATGGATTTTTTTAAAATTTTTGTTCATACAATTACTAACACAACAAAAAACAACCAATTTTATCCAGCCATGTTCAAGATGCTAAGAATTTAGCGATTCAAATTAGTTATTAAGGTATCCATCCATGATCTTAAATTTTATGTTTGTTACTCAAGCACGCCAGCTTGTCTAAATGGATCTGATTTGGTGCAAGAATATATAATAACGAGGCTGGAATAGTACATAAAGTGCCCGGGAATAGGTTTCTGTGGTTCGCAAGACTGGCATCAGTATTTCACGGTATGTATTCTATACCGGTATTTTACGTTTGTATGTTCCAAATACTTCTATTTTGCTTCTGATTTATTCATCTGAAATCATAAAGAAATCATATTTAATCAAACCTTTTTCTATACGCATATATGTTTCGTCCTATACTCCATTTGGTTACGTAGGTACTTAACTAAATGTAAACAGTGATGTATCTTTTTAATGTACTTTATTTAAAAACTCAGTTCATAAATATTTTTCTGTTTAGAAACTCATTTTCAAGACTAAAAATCGTGATGTATCTTTTTAATGTACTTTATTTAAAAACTCAGTTCATTAATATTTTTCTGTTTAGAAACTCATTTTTAAGAATAAAAATCGTAATGTATCTTTTTGATGTACTTTATTTAAAAACTCAGTTCATTAATATTTTTCTGTTTAGAAACTCATTTTTAAGACTAAAAATCGTGATGTATCTTTTTGATGTACTTTATTTAAAAACTCAGTTCATTAATATTTTTCTGTTTAAAAACTCATTTTTAAGACTAAAAATCGTGATGTATCTTTTTAATGTACTTTATTTAAAAACTCAGTTCATTAATATTTTTCTGTTTAAAAACTCATTTTTAAGACTATCGAAATTAACAGTTAGCCTAGTTAGTTTGTTTAATGTGTTTTTACAAAAAATTGCTACTAGATTGTTTACTTTTATTTTAGTAGGTACCTAAACGAATGGAGTATAGTTTCTTCCTTGTTTCGTGGTGATGGTCACGTCAGTTTGAGTGGCAATATTGGGCTATCATTTCCTTCACTTGATTGTTTTATCAGGGGTTGGAGAAATATATTGTGATTTCGCTATCTGTATAGCAGATTGGTTTAGTGAATTTGATTAACGAACTGTTTCCGTTGAGGCAAGGGTTGGGCCTAATGCGTGGACCACACCGCATTAAGAGGCGCTGGCCAGAAAATCGAATTTTCCGCTTTTATGGGTCCGCGTACGCGTAGCGCCGTCGAGTTTTTCAGAGCGTGTCATATAAATAGAACTTTGATATTAGCCTCCGGTCTAACCTGGCATTCCCTTGCGGTTTAGTCACGTTCATAGTTATTTGTGAGACTTTATATACTGAATAGTGTTCAATTCTTCTAGATTTTTGTTTGTTTAATAATATATTTATAGAAATAAAATTATGTCGATTCGTTGGCTCCTAGTTTCATGTTAGAAAGACAAATCAACAAACACAATTTCTAAATTAGTATTAGTTAGCATTTGTGTGTAATATGATTGTTGGATACCGCGGTAGCCTAGTGGTATGGGTAATGGACTGCTGAGATGAGGTCTCGGGTTCGATCCCAGATTAAACCATGGCACACACCAATGACTTTACGATACTTTTCGAAGTCATGTGTGTATTTATCGCAGGTTTATAAATGCCTGGTTAATGGCAATAGGCTCGCCACCTATTACATTGGGACCTATATATAAACTGGCGAAATGTGGGTGCTAGCACCTCTGCCTACCCCTTCGGAGATATAGGCGTGAGTTTATGTTATGTTATGTTTATTGTTGGATACCAGTATTAAATAAAAAAATTGTATGTTTTTTGAATATGGCATACAATTATTGTAAAAATTTTGTTTTTTTTTTGAAAACGTGTGGTGAATAGTTACACATACCGACACCATATATTTACCCACATGAAATATGATATTATCTACGAAGAAACTGCTAACATAAAAACACCATGTTAAGTAAGCATATCAGATTGATACTGCTAGAAAATCTCTTTTATTAACTTAATTAAAAAGTTAACAAGCAATAACTTTTCAATGCATATCTTTTCTTTAATTACTTTTTCCAGTTTACATTTTATCTACTTAAAGCGAGGACCTATCAGTTAGCAAAGTGGATCAGACGCTATCAAATTAACGCGTTTGCATAGATTCGAGGGTTGTACTTTAATCCGGGCACAAATTTTCTGAAAGATAAACCGACGCAGGTTTACGGGCCCCGGGAGCGTTTTGCCCTATATTCTTTCACTCCACCTCTGTAATATAGTTGTCTATACGTAGGTGAGGACGGACGAAAACGATCTTTGAAAACTGTTTGTTTTACGAACGTATTTCAGGAGATTCTGTTTATTTAAAAAAATCTCCCAAGGTTTGATTACTTATTATTTTGATTACTTTTGTATCTTGCACTACGTTAATGACTTTGTTCGTTTTGTAGCTTACTAGTAATTATTTTATATGAAAAGAGATAGATATGATTTTTAAAACACTTCACTATAGGTACATACTTATTTAATTGAAATTTTAGCCCTCTCATATAGAAGCTATTTAGAAATATAGTTCATGTCTACGCCAGTGGAACTAATGAAGTCTGTACCATCCTAACTAATCTATTTGAAAACAACAGTTGGAGTCCGTCTAAATTTCAATGAGAATTTATTTCCGAGTTAATTAAAAGGCTTTAGCCCGTCGAACCTTTATCTGGATTCAGTTTTTCCGAAAGATTAAACTGCGGGCAGAAGGTTTACGATCCCTGAGAGCTTTTCGAAGCCTTAGTAAGAGCCACTGGGAGTATTCGAGACGTATTACTTTAGAGATATGCATGGCGCATTATGAAAAGCGACTGTTAAATTGTGCTCAGGAATTATATCATTTATTTTAGCATAGCTTTAAAAAATGACAATCCGTCTGTATACGGAGAGAATTCATCATGTTGACTGTGGAGTGTGAGTTTCACTCTCAGGATTAGAAGGACAGACTTTTTCTTTCTTCCAAAAAAGTCAAAATAAACTAAGAAAAGGAGGAGCAAGAGAGTGGTTCCTGGACTCCAATGCCAATCTCAAAGCTAGCAGATGTGGATGCGACTAGAATTGGGTTAATTAACTAAGCTCATTAAATGAAGAATGGTAAAATAGCAGTAAAAGTTGTGTCGGTAATCCACCCAACCTATAGTAGTAAATTATTTGATTATTAAATATTATGACGTCACAATAAATTATTTCATACAAATTTCCTTATAACTTACCGTTTTGACGTTTAGTAAAAAGTCAATTGACACTCGGATGAAGATGAGAATCTACCTTTTTTGGGTATTAACCCAGGTGGAAAAATAACGTTAGGGTATTTATTGTTTGTTTAGCAATTATGTCATTACGGATTAAAAGTTAATGTATACATAATACCTATCCTATATACATATATTTACGGAATCCTATATTTGCACTTTATATATTATGCCATTATATATAAAGTGTGTTAATTATTTTATGGTAAACAGAAGTTACAAGAACATGTTTTATTTTTTGTCTTAAAATAGTATAACGAAGGAATTGAGAACATCCTCTTTTTTGAAATCGGTTAATAATAAATAACTAGTTTACCTAATTGTGCAGATTTTAGAGATCGCGCCCTCTAGTTTGGTTTATAAGTAATTGCTTACTGCGAACGGTTTCACCGCTCACTATTTTTATTGCCGCTATTCGATACTAGATGGCAGAATACTTTATTACTACTTAAGTGATTGGAAAGCTATAGCTACTAGTAATAATGTCAGGTTTCATATCATTATTCTTTGACAGATTACATTTATGTCATAATAATATTAATTTGGCTTCAATTGCAGTAGGAGTGTTAAAGCAATACCTACTTGTTCGAGAAATACTATTATAATAAATAATATTTGGTACGTAGCAGGAAATTTTTATTAGTTTTACTTTCCGCGCTAATCTCACACAGACTATAGACTAAACTAATGAGGTTTATTTTTCGGAACGTAGAAAATGGGGAATTTAAAGTTTTTAAAGAGAAAATATAAGTTATAATTGAGTTGAAATTATCTATTCAAATACTTAGTCGCATGAAATGAGCTATTAATTTATTAGTATTTATTTTGAACATGATTTTTTTACAGTTTCCACGTTATATTTGAATTTATTTTTGCTAAAAAACTGCATCAAAATATGTTGGATGCTTTAGAAGTTCAAGCAGACAGAAAGACAGATGCGACGCCTAAAAATGACTATTTTCCTATTATGTAATCATGACATTGATTATTTTGTTTATCTTTTCAACTTGCATCTGCATCATAATATACGTATTATAGAGCTTCGATTAGATCCTACAGCAGAGGACAACTCAATAAAACAGTGCTGGGTACCATTACTCGGTGTTCAATGACCATTTATCGTAATTAACCGGCGATAGTTAATCTCACAGGGCCTACCCATACCCCACTCACCTCACCGCTGGGTTGGTCCGGGATGTGCGTCGCGACGCCCTAAATTACAGTCCTGCCTGTGCACAAACTGGACTCCTGTCAGCTTTTTAAATTTATATATGAAGTACACTTTCATGAATGAATTAACTACTCGAGAGACTTCTGTTTTATAAGGTTTTCCTTAGTTGCCTGTGAGACAGAATATGTACAGATGCCGATCGCTAGTAAACAAGCCGAAAGAAATAATTGTGTTAAGGTTTATGTGGAACTGTGGAACTTATGGTGAAGTCATCGTTTTAATTACCGGCTCGAGGAAAAGTATTTGACGCTTAGAAAGGTCTTGCTAGAAGTACATAGATTGGAAATGTGATTGGGTCCTACTCATTGTGGGAGTTTGCATGTCACCGAAATCTTTTTCGGTGACATGCAAACTCCCACAATGAGTAGGGCCTTCTAGAGATCCAGAGCTCGGCTCTTACAAAAAATAAGAATAAATAAGTTAGTATAAGCAGCTGTTAACAGCAGCAGCTGGAAACATTATTTTCATGCACTTACCTAATTGATTATTATGCCTAAGTGTTATACAATATCGTGTCAAAGTTATTTGATTTGACAAAGTCCATATTTATTACTTATTTATTCATAGTAAAAAGAGTACTGTAATAATAAAAGATCAAAGCCAAAAATACTACACCTGGGATTTTCAATCGTACCTATATGTACCTACTGATTTGTTATATATTTCCTTTTGAGCAAATTATTAGTTAATTAATATAAAACACTCGTGTTAGTTAAACTAGTTTTGATCCCAACAGGCGCCCGTTTGCCTAAGGAGTTAAGTAGCCAGTAACCAGTACGAGACTGGTTATTTCTTGCTCGTGCCCGAAAGAAACTGCTAATTTCATGCTAGTATAGAAATTATTGAGAAAAATAAATAAAATGATTTTAACAAGTGCTATCTAGGTACAGTTGTATAAAAAAACAGTTAAGTTTGTAAAAAGAGACTAAATGAAATTAAAGGGACTAAATAAAAATTTTCAAAATTAAATAATTATACTGTTAAAGCCACCTACCTATCAGGTATATTGGATTTTGTTTGATTATTTAGATTAAGTATTTCTTTTGAAAGTAATAAATTAATGCGAACATTAGTATTGGGAATATTAAAAAGTATTTAATAGGTACCTACTCATTTTTGCGTGGGCTGAGTTCGTACAAAATTGAATCAAAGTGTTAATCATATATTTTAGAATAGTAGTTACGTGTTCCAAAAAAAAGGCTTAAAATCATTATAAAAGACTTCAAAATCTTAAGAGGCCTCAGCGATGGTATCGATGACGTCAGCTCGGCCCCCGGGACTCCCGGATTCTTTCATCAAATCCCAACATTGCTGCGTGCGATTATTCACACGATACGACAATGTTGCTCAAAGTTTTAAGATTAACGTAATTTATTTAATATTTTTCTTGTAAAGCTTGTGATTCGAAAGGATACCTATTCAATATACGATTTTAAAAATAATTATTTTGATTCACTTGGTAGCTCAGCTTTTGGGGAAAGTTGGCCATGTGACATTGTGCTATTAATTTTGGAGCCCAGCAATAAGAAAATTTATGAAAATAACTAGCGACATTTAGGGAGCTTTTGTCATTCGATAACATTTTTTAAACTAGGTCATCTGAGTTCATTGGTTACTTATAATGATTTTTATTTATTTATTAAGTTATCATGATGATCTTAGACGTAAGGTCTGTAATATAAACAATATTCATAAATAGTCGTATAACCAAACGCTCCGTAAACACATTTACTATAGCTGAATCATCTCTATAAACGGTCTTTATGTTACCACTAGACCCTTGGTTTATTACGCATACATTATCTTAAACATAGTTTGTAAATAAATCGTAAATAACCCGTGAATGTTGTTAATTTTTGTTATTAATATCAAATTGGTACTTATCGAGTAATAAATTTTGTAAATAAATTAATATATGTTGAATTCATTTATGTGATTCTGATTACCAAGTCGTATGACTTTTACGTAATAGTATAGCAATTATATCAATAGCGCATATTATGTCGATATAGTCAAAGTCGATAGATACACAATGAAATACCAAACACAAATAAAACTTTAAAAAGTAAAGGTTTCAAATTACACAAGTCGTGTTGATTTATAGATTAGGTAGGTAGGTACTAAGGAGTATAAAACACTACCTATTTTAATTAAACAGTTTCTTAATTTATACCTTCAAGCCGAACTGAAATCAGTGAAACTAAAGTTTTAGAATCTATGCGATAGAAAGGAAATAAATGATCCCCTTCTTACAACGGTAATCCCGAAAGTAGATGGCAATGTGGCGAAATTTGTCTACAGCGGGTTTCAAAGTAATTATTTGTGGATTTCTGGGTTTTGTTTCTGAGTTTATGAACCTTGAAGCTTGATTCAACTTTGAAAATATATTGGTTAATTAATATTAAATAATTGGAACTATTTATATTAATTAAGAAAAACTTTTCTTAAATCATGATAAGAGATTAGTTGTGATCGTACCTTATGGAGTTTTTTTGGTGAAATTATTCATTATTAGAATCCTTAGTGGACGGCAACAATCAACCATTCTTTTTATTAAATATTATATTTAGCTCTTCATTTTTAAATTAAATCCAGTAACAAATACTTGGAGCTCTTTTTATTTTTAACGATAATTTCTTTACCAAAAACATCACATGTAAAATCTAAGTTATCTAGTTCTCTACATAACTTAGATTTTACATAGAATCTGCATCACTACAAGTGCGTTGCATTGACAAACAACAAAAACATTGACAGGTGTTGTTATAGTCATTTAGGCTAGTCGCTACTCTATGTGAGCAGCATACACTTTTTAATACCTCCAAAAATATGTACTTATTAATATTTAGAACAGCCTGTATCGCGTTGCAACGGTGCATATGCGGGGGTCGCCCACTGCAACATCGCGCCCACGCCGCCTTAATCAAACCGAGCAATTTATGATCGCTGCACCATGGGCCACGCGTGCCCACAGCCGCGGGGACATTCTGCAACTTTATGTGTGGTTATCTTCGACTACCTGTTGGTTTTATACATTTGATTTTGATTGTAATAAGTTAAAAAAGGATAGCTTTCGATTTTGCGAAAAATGTATAGGTACTTGTTCACATACACATAATTTAGTTACAATCAATTCGACCATTATAATATGATTGAGTAACAAACATACTACTATTAAGATCAGAAAAAGGAAAATGCTCAGATGGGACTTGAACCAGTCCCGTACAGGGCAACTGAGCCACGCCTTGAGCATTCCAAATTCTCTTATACTACCATTTTGAGGCGACGGTAATCCATTTGAATAGTTGGCATACTATTTGCTTAAAAATTTCACTTCCGTTTATCTACTCTTCCATTCATCCATCCATTCATACAAAAATACACATTTGCAATAGCAGTAGCACGATTAATTTAATACCTATAGACCGGTTTCACCTTCGGATAACCGTCAAAACCGCCTTTGAGAATGCCGTGAGGCGAAATCGGTCAGGTGAAAAATGAAAACAGTGGAAAAGTACAAAGTGTCTCATTCAATATGTGTAGCAGGTTCCACCAAGTGTCATCAATCAACAGTACTAACAGTAATATCGAAATTGTAAACAAACAATACAATACAATGCAAAGACCACAATCACTCTGTTCATTTATTCAATTCTCTTGTTTTGTTGTAGAATAACCGCCAATAGTACAAGTAACGTATTGTATCTCAAGACGGGGGTCGCCGGGTGTCCCCTATCGAAAGTGCTTACATTACAACTTGCACTGCGATATTCTGCACCTATCGTAAAACTGAATGCTTCCTGCAACTGATAACGGGCGCATTCTTCGATCATTGTTTCAGTTCATATTATAGTCTTTATCTGAAGATACGTAAACTGTTTTTGAAACTGGAATAATAAAAGGTTATTATAAGACTAGCTGTTGATTGTGGTTACAATGGTGCCGTATACTGATCTGAGACCCATAGGAATCTATTTCCGGCATAAAAACTAACCTATGTACTATTCCAAAATATAATCTATTCTTAAGTCTTAGGATCTACTCAGCCGTTCTGCTGTGATTGAGTAATAAACATCCTTCACTCTTGGACCAATTTTAGAGTTTATCGATTACAAACCAACAAGTGTTTCCTTTTTTAAAATATTAGTAAAGATAAGTAAAATCGTACTTAGTAAACCATGAGTTGTAATGTTATACTTCAATAACCCAAGACTAAATATTAATAACAAAAAATCTAGATGGTAAATATTTTTATTTGAAAGTAACGTATGTTCTGGGGAGCGAGCAAACACCACCACCATTTTTTCCAAGCACTTGTTTTCAAAATAGTTCAATGCAATTAAAGCAGAGGCGTTTGCAGAGAAACAAACCCATTAAAATGTGCATTCAAAGTGCAAGTCATTGGGGGTTCGTTCTGCCTTGTTTAGGGTGCACTCTGTTCTTGTAATTTATACAAGCGCCGATGCGTAAAAATGGATGAGCAAGGCGACCACTTCAATTAGGGAACCGTATTTTTTATAAGTGAACAAAGTATATTCTTTAAAAAAGTTATACCGAGGTGCAATTTTCTTTTGACGTTTATAAGGTTTGTGATTGCATGGTTTAACATTTTCTTAGGTTCCTGATTTTAGTGCACCGCGCCCGAGTGACGATAAACCAAACTCTGTCAGTCCAAAAGAAAAGATCGCTAGGTGTTCCGAATGCCTTCATTCCAGGATTATTTAAACTTTTATAAAAAATATTTTTCGTCTAACATACAATCATAAGCTTCATGATCTTCAGGCTTACAAAAATGAAAAAGCAACAATTTATATTTAAAAAGTAGCTAAGCTATTTCGCTGCACCAATAAGCTCGACATGAGCAGTACAGATCTCTCATAAGTACCTACTGCTGACATCAACGTTCTATATTATTAATATATTGTCTTTCATACGATTTGCGAGAGAGCCCCGGTAAGGTAGCTTGGTCGTTGCCCTAGGCACAATACAGATAATACAAAAGTAAGACTCGGACCTGCGTAATTAATGCGCATGAGAGAATTATACCGTTGCCCCGTAGGTACATTAGATCTGCTGTACACGTCTTTTCTTTACATTATTTATGAAGATCATTATAAAACTGTTGAGTCCGTAATGTTTTTGTGCTTGACTTGCACCTACGAGGTATGACTCACCTGCGGATAGCCGCAATGCAGCGAATAGGATCCGGCTGACCGCATGTCTACTTTCAAATGACACCTCATGCAGTGCGGTTGCGGTATCAAGATAGTTTGTGGGGCTAACAAGTTTAAAGAACTCTTATATCCCATAAGGCACTTCTTTAGTTGAGTTCTGTAATGCTCATAGTAAAAGCCTACTCAATACCTATAATTTTCCTGGAATAGCTGATCGACTTTATCTTTTCGAAAATTTGCCGTCGATGCAAAACTTATATTCCAACTATCCCTTTGTCTGTCCATGCTGATCTCATTGCAGCCTTAGAAGTTCAGAACAAGATCAAAAAGCCATTCCCCTACTTTAAGATGTCAGTTCGAGTTATTGTCAGCTACGTGACCGGTCCCGGGCTTCGGGAATAGTTTATTTTATAGCCTTCTGTTTGTTTTGAATTCTCTTTGGCTATAATAAGATTACTAACAGTTTTATCACGATGCAATTTAGCTCGGCCTTTGTTGGCAAATGCGGATCAGAAAAAAGAAAGTATTAAGTTGACTTTTTGTTTGTTTCTTTAGGTACTCATAACAAAATGAGGTGAACATGACATACACACATTCCTTTAGGATTCTATTATATATAACATTCCATTAGAACTTAGAAGGACAACTTTTATTTTTCCTCGCAACTATTTCACGTTCAGGCACCTACTAATACCGGAAAGCCGTTAGTGACAGGTAAGACAGTCGACATTGCACGACACTTTCAACGCATGCAGGAAGCTACGCCGTAGAGGCTACGAAGAATCTTCGTAGAACACTTATCGCGTTGTACCCTCACACATAAATAACTGTTGATACGCGAACACGTAATTTATGTTTGTATTATATTTCGAAACTCTATTTAACGCTGATGGGGTTTAATAGGGTTGGAAGAAAGACGTGAGAATTTGAATACCCATACACGTGAAGTCTTCATTAAACTTTTATAAGCTTTTATCGGTTAAATAATATTATATAATTATATTAATTAATATTACAAAGATCCTGTATAGTTATGTCCCAATGAGGTCTTTACTTGCTCATCATCATCATCATCACCATCAGTTGCTACTATCCTTGCATCCTCCATGCCTATCGCTTGTTCTACCTTCATGATTATATTTATACATGCACGTCAGTTGAGGATATTCTTGACTGAGAATTCTTGAATGATTTTAAATTAGTACCAATGAGATACATATTCACTGATCTCTCACTCACCCAAAAATCCCGATACTTTACTAAAGAATGAAGTTATGCTGAAATAAATGAAGTTATGCAGTACTTTTTCTGCGACTGCCTGCGGTTACCGCGGATAAAAAAAGATTCTAACCGTATTTATTATTTTAGGCCAAGACCTTTAAAAATGATATTTCATCAGATTTTTTTCATTCACCGTATTCGCAGTTATACATCCCTTCATTTTTACATATTGTTGCAATTTCCGTAAACAAAAGTGAGAGTAAGTAACCTTGATATAACAAAACATGTTTTTGCTAGGAAGATAAGGCAAAGGTATTGCAAGTACGCATCCTGTCGTTGGCGTAGCGTGCATGGGGTGTGGGGGATGGAGGCTGTATGGAAACTTATTTTTCCGACACAGGGCGGCAGTGCGCCGCGCGCGCTTTGACGAACGGACGCCTCGCGCTCCCCTTCGACAACACTTCCGCGTACTTGTTCCTACATATTAATGTATATGTCAACATACAACACGTGTTTATACGTATATCAGTGAAATTTGTGCAAAACTATTTTCTGCGTGAGTGTACAGTGGTGGTACATAACTTTTTGGATTAGCTGCAGCCGTGCATGGATTTGGGTATAAATTAAAAAGTTTCAAAACATCTAACCGTAATGTTGGAACATCGTTTGTAGCCGCTGATATTTATGTACGTCATATTTTCTTGAAAAACTTTTCCATTCCTTTTTACGGCTCAAATGGGCTGAAGGGATATTTTTTAGGGCTTGCAGTTTTCTGTTTTACGATATTGGAGGTCTTAGATATATTGGAGAAGTACGTAGTCGTATGTCAAGGAGTAATGTCGGGTCGTATTGTTGGCCGTTCAGGCAGGAAAAGGGCAGGGTTATCAACTTTGTGAAGTATAGTTGTATATTGTGATAAAGTGGCAAGTCACTAGGACTTAATCGTATTATGATAGATGACTGGCCACGTTTGTGACTCACCGTGGAAAAGCTTCAGGCGTGCTGTATTACATAATTATATAGAGTTACTAATACCTATTTTTTTTGTGTGTTTACGATGTATTTATTTGTATCCTTATTTTAGTACTTAGTTCTATATTTGGGGCCGTGTAGGTAACAAGTATATTGACATTGAGCGGGCTTATTATCAGACTCCGGGCTTCTACTAAACTAATATTTTAGTTCTGTTGTTAGCTTGCAGTCTTAACAGCTAAACCTCAAAACAATAGACTTGAACCTAGGATCATGTTTACTCATTATCAGATTTTTTTTATGAACCTAAGAAAAAAAAATGCCTTTTTTAAATAAACAAGACCTTTTTTATACATAGCTAACTTGTCGAACCAATACGTATATCCATCGGAATGTTGCCAAATACTTCCCCTAGGAGTTGAGTCAACCCTACTCAGACATCAGACAACTAACAGACTAGACAACTTTGCTACTGTTTGATTGTATTAGAAAAAAATACTAATATTAGTAGGCTTAATTTATCAACTAGTACACGAGATACTAAGCCTATGCAATGTTACAATACCTCACCACGATGCAGTGTTCGCCGGACATTCCATGTAGCACACCAATTTGAATCGCACCGAAATTATATAATGTCAGTAATATTTTTACAACCATTGTAATTAATTAGTCTTCTTACAGTTCCCTACAGAGAATACTGAGCTTTTCCAAATGTATGCCAATGCACTTAATCTTAACTTTAACCCAGTCTATCTCAGTTATCCGCTTTTAAGTCACCACTAAATCGAGCGGGGCCTTTCTGTTTGCTGATTCGAGGTCTTCGTTCTAGGACTCGTTTGCTTCAACGTCCATCGATCTAACAATATCTTCAGTTTGTTTACTCTAATTACATACCTTTGTACAAATATTATAAATTCTATTCATAAATATTTATTTCCCAGAATATGGTAGGTACAATAGATTATTACAGTATTCAGGCCCTTCATATTCGGCCACATATGGCGTGCAAATTTATATTTTCATGTTATAATAATTATGTTATGTTAAAATTAGACGCAGGTAACATCGAAATATATTGTTATCTGATATGGTATCGTCCCAAATTGTTTAATAAAATGTCAAATTATTGTTTTTAAATAATGTCATGCGTAGGTTAGCCATACTTTGCAGAAGGTAATTAAAAATTATTATACTCAAATACAATATAAACTTTATGCAGATGTTTATACAGCATATTAGGGTATGTCGAGGTTCTATTAGTATAACCGACTAAATTGGCGATAGACATTGTGCAAAGGAGTAGGTTCGAGCTACCCGAGACCGGTGGGCTTAAGGATTAATGGCGGTAGAAGAAGCTTGTGAGATATGTAACGACCGAAGCAAATGGCAGGCTGGTGTCTAGAAGGAAAGATCTAAATCTATTATCTATATTTATCTATAGGTGCATAAAATCTACGTATGTTCGTTTGTAATATATTATATACTATAAATAATATATTACAAACGAACGATAGTAACGATAACGATAGTAACCACTTTCCATCAGTTGCGCCGTGTGCTTGTCTGCCACCTAAGTGGTATAAAAAAAAATCATCTGGTCATTATCCAAGTTGGTCAGCTTGCACAGGTGCAAAGACTACATAGGGGTAGGCGAGGCTGTAGAACTTTTTCACGTAATTTTACGTATTAATCATAATGCAACTGACAAATAACATTACTACTGATAACAATCAATCAATCTATTAGCCCATCACGGTCCACTGCTGAACATAGACTTCTCCTAATGTTGGGAGGCTTTGGCCTACTGTTCCCACGCTGGCCAGACGGGTTGGTACAGAGTTTTATTTCGAGTTTTTCTTCTCTAGCAGTGATATCGTCTGTATACCAAGTAGCATTAGACTCTCTGTCAGGTTTTATTTAAAATATTATAGTGAGTAAAACATAAGAACTTCCACGTAATTAGGTTCAGTGATGAAATTAGGTTTAAATTGACGTTTATGATTCATATAATAGACTCTCGCACACACAATAAAATACCAACATAAACTAATATTGTACAAATTAATCGCTTGCCGTTTGCAGTAGGTTTTTCAGGTCGTTTTAATTAGTTAATTATTGTTGCTTTTAACAGATACTGAACAAAAAGCAATGTAATAAAGTGCGAGATATTGAATAAGTTACATCATACTGCACATAACAACTACCAACCTCAGACCTCAGCCGGTTTACTTGATATTCTTCATCAAAAATTGTAGCGAAAATGAGTCACAGTAGAATTATTGGACGAAGACGTGACCTCCGTGGGAAGAATAACAAGGCAGGGGATGCGACAATATTTGAACACGTTCTGAGACACAACACATACATGTACAGGAACGTATAGTTGCATACGCTTGTGTAGAAGCAATGCGTCACTTTCTTTGAGGAGTTTTTAATGAAGTTTGGAGTTATTGAAAGATACAATAATCGTCGCGAATAATATCGTTCTCTTCAGCTCAAATACATACATACCTATGTGTTATTTTATTATTTACACTATTAACGATAACACCTCTTAGGTACAAATATATTTTTTCAAAGGAATGCCAAACACAAACAGGGTATAAGAAGAAACAGACAAGTGAAAACTTAAAAAAAAACAGAGCCAATTATGTACGTATATGCAGAGGTGTTGGTAACGGTAACAGGGTCGCCAGGTTAATAGATTTTTCCATCTCAATAATGAAAATGACTTATCAAAGTTAAAAATCTCCAACACATCTTAAGAAGTTTCACTTCAAGAATCACGTATATATTCCATCGCTATTCGGATATTTATAGAGTGTTTGTGGCTCTTGCAATGTGGAGACAACATTGGAAATGCAGAATCAACAAAAACAGTAGTCAAATTGCCAGTGCCTTTCACTCGGTTCAGTCTGAAGTTCGACAAATCCGATTGCCGGCATGAAAAGTCTCTCAATCGAGGCGTAGGTGAACTAAGTTTAAACTGCAAAGGTAAGGTTTGTCTCGTAGATATAAATTTGCAGTCTGGAACAACATAATCTAAGTTTACTGTGATAGAATTTGTTTTATATTTATTATTGTTTTATGATTGATATAAAAATAAACCAGGTCTACGATATTTTAAGGAAAGGACAGGTCAAGCGGATAGTTATGGAAATAGAAGGCGTTTACGAGGATCGTATCAGATTAAAAGCTATTATATATGCCTACGCTAATACTTATATGAATAAATTAACTTTTTTTTCGTTTGCAAGGATCGCATCAGATGGAAAGTTATTATAGGTATATGCCTACGCTAATACTTATATGTATAAATTAACTTTTTTTTCGTATAAATTGACGCAATAGTAATCCTTTGCTTTAAATTCATATACCCAATAAGTATCAAGGTACGTTTACACGTAGTCTGCGTTTATGTGCTCGTACATTGCTGTTAGAATATCTCTTTGGCCATAGCATCTTCTCTCTTCCAGAGTAATGTATTTAGCTGTGAATTCCATTTCTAAACATCAAAGGTTCGGTGGAAGAATGATAAAACAGGCTTTTATATTAAAACACAATACTATAATATATTACGGTTTCAGTATATTTTCAGCGTTATACTTCTAAGTTTTTTCCTGCACAGAAAACAAATGCAATGGTTTAGATGGTACCTGCACACGGTGCAGAATATTCAATAAACAACCAAGTGGTTCGAAGACTTTCCTTTGCCGTACCATTAAGACCAGAAATTCCTTACCAACTCCCGTGTGTCCTTCTTCCAACAGTAGCGGGTCCTTTAAGTGAGGCGTGAATAAGTATTTAATGAGGCCGTCAAACTGAGTGCCACCGTTGTAACATACTACGTGTTTGTAATGGTAACCCTCTTTCCTGAGACTTTGCCTTTATAGGTATTTACGATAAAATTACTCCTAGAAAAAACATTTTCTCTGTTCACCACTACTACTCCAGTTCACCCGTGATCTGAATGGTGCTTGCAACAGCGCCAAAATATTGGACTCAAACAAAACAAAACTCAAAACAATGAAACATAGTAAACATCTCGATTCCATCAGGCGAGATGAAGTCAAATTGGCTTGTCCTATATAAAAAGTCGAAAAACAACCACACGTTCCATCAAAGAGCAATCGGTAACAGTGCCTTTAAAGGTGTTCGGGTTTGTTTGCGCCTCACGTTTTTCTTTAAAGAATATTAGTAACAGAAATTACTAGTATTCCCTCTAACCCCTCCGGCTAGCCATAGTTATAGAAGAAAAATAAAACGAATAAATTTTCATGACTAGATAAATCTTAACCTGACTAGGCTAGCGGTACCAGTCACAATCGTTAAAGTGTAATAGCGTTTCTGCTATTATAAAAAGCTATTGATTTCATCCTATAATCAAAATAACCAAGTCTATAAATCTTAAACTGGTTCGATCGTAAAATTTTGATCATGGGCTCTTTTACTAAAGTAGGGACAAGATAATAGGTCACTTTTGACATTTCATCAAAATTCAACAACGTAACCTTGTAACGGCGGGCATAAAATAAGAACTGCACAATTGCTTAACTTTTTTCAATTACGTTTACATATTTATTGTAATAATGACCGATACGAGTAATTTTACGATTTGCTTTCACTAATAAACCATTCTAAACATAATAAACAATTTCTGATCTAAAGAACTGAACGTCGTTACAATGTTGCGTCAGTCAACCCTTTTTCTTTTTAAACACTAGGGATGTTACTCTAAAAATCGAAAGCTGATAGGATTGTAAGTTGAATCGAATGCAATGATTACTTGTGAAGAAAAATCACCATAAATTTATAACCACGTTGTGATTATAATAAAACCTAATTATACATATTTATTATTCTTTTAACTAACTATAAAAATACAAAAAAATAACTAAATAGAAAGGTCATTGATGTTGGGTGCAATTTAGGTGGATGTTGCTGGCAACACCAGTGCCTGTCGATGACGCATGTCATGTCGCCATAACATGATGATGACGCAGTCTTTTGTTGTTGTGCGAAGTGACTGTGCGTTTTTGGTGTGCTCTCTGTTATTTTCTTCTGATCCGGCTTTTTCATTGAACTGATCTTACTGACTACGTTTACCTGGCTATAAATTGGACTCCGATTGCTTAACGATTATTAAACAAGAAAAACATTACAGTCTTACTATGTCGAAACGGGGGAAAACTCTAAACAGTCAATCTCGCGAACTAGTGCTGAAATTGTACAATTATTTTGGACGTGAATCAGTTAACGATGGGCCTCTTTTACCATTGAAACCACCGAGAGAACGCGTTGCCGAAGCATTGGGAATAGGGAAGAAGACAGTAACTCAAATTCTGAAAGAGAAATACGGATCATCAGGCTCAGAAGATAATACTTTACGTACACCGAAAAAACGAAAGAGGGACAAGAAAATTGTTGACGTTGATAATTTTGATGCTGCTGCAATTCGCAACCACATTTATGGATATTACTCGAGAAAAGAATATCCTACACGGGAAAAGCTATTGAGTTCGTTAAAAGGCGCAGGCTTATTTTATGGAGGCAAATCGTCTCTATCAAAGGTTTTGAAATCGATTGGCTTTAGATTTAAAAAATCCGACAAGCGGAAAATCCTGCTAGAACGCTACGATATTATTTTGAAGAGAATAACATTCTTACGTCAGGTAAATAAAATTACGGATTGGGACAATGTCGTGTTTATTGACGAAACATGGTTGAATGCGAACCATACGGTTGCGCGGACATGGACCGATGATACAGCGGCCTCCATCTCAAAAGTTCCATCGGGAAAAGGAGCCCGACTTATTATATGTCACGCGGGATCAGCTTCTCAAGGTTTTATTCCAGACTGCCTCCTCGCATTCGCCTCTAAAACTACAACAGATTACCATGAGGAAATGAACTTTGATGTTTTTAAAAAGTGGTTTGAGAAGCTGCTAGTCAGCTTAGAAAACCCATCGAAAATTTTAATGGACAATGCTCCGTATCATTCTGTACAAGTTGATAAACCACCAACTCAAGCAAATAAAAAGCAAGAAATTGTCTCGTGGCTGGTAAGAAATGGTGTGGAGGCAAGTCCAACTTTATTAAAAGTTGAGTTGTTAAATCTGGTAAAAGCAACTAAGCCGTCCAAGCTCCGCTATGTAATCGATGAACTAGCCCTAGAGCATGGACACGAAGTTATTCGATTGCGTCCCTACCATTGCCAATATAACGCCATCGAGCTTATTTGGGCACAAATAAAGGGTCATGCAGCGCGGAACAATACTGAACCACCCTTCAGTACTGCTAAAATGATGACTCTGCTACAAACTGCATGTGCAGAAGTCACTACAGAAGACTGGTGAAAAGTCGTGGAGAAGACAAAGAAAATAATTTTACAAGATTTTGAACGAGATGTGAGAATAGACAATATTATTGAAAATGAATTAATAATATCTCTGAGTGCTGACAGCAGTGATGAAGATAGCAGTTCCGATAGTTCAAGTGAATAAAAGCAATTTTTTTGTTAAATTACGTAGGTACTTGTCTTATTTTGCTCCTTTAATTATGAAAGAAAAAATAATAATGGGACAGGGATTCGCATGATCATTTTTAAAATTCACATATGTTTCAAGTCTGTATCGATTCATTCGATTCATTCATTTAATCGATGTTTTTAAGCAGGTCACCTCACTATGAATATAAAACTGACATCTGTCAAAAGTGACCTATTATCTTGTCCCTACTTTAATACACTATCTCACGTAACAAATCTGTATTGTGTCAGATGTTGCAACAAAAACAAAAGAGTATCGCGTTAGTCAACCCGCCGCCACCGGCGAGCAGGGGATCGCGGCTGCCGAGAGGCCTACATTTGTTTTTGATTAAACAAATTGTCCGCGCAGTTTATTGGTCCCCTGCGCAATCTCCCGCACTTAGTTGCGACTTTTGCTACATACTCGTAACTATACACGTTCCCATAAAAGGTTCTTGCTGGGTTTATGGCAGAAATGTTGTTTATGGCACCGGATTGTTGTATTTAATAGAGTACGATTGCCAAAACGGAAGTAGCAGTCAAAACGGTTATTTGAAAAGTAAATAAAAGGTACAGAAAATAATATTAATCACAACAATCGGCTTAGACACAAATATATACATTAATTGGCGGTAGCTTAGTGGTTAAGGAGTTGGCCTTACGATCGAAAGGTGCCGGCTTCGAATCCTGGCTTTTATACTATCGACGAAAGCTAAACACATATATTTTCGAGAACCTAATTAATGTATGTAAGGAATAGTATATCATAATTTTCAGTAGTTTGTGGCAGGCATAATATAAATACGAGACAAACACAATCTTATAGTCTGTGATAGTAGACTACAAAAGTGTCAATCTTTCTTGAGCACAATGACTTTTTACGCTTTTTTACAAGCTGCCTAATAAAATTAGGGATTTACCTGAGAGTAAATTTAAAAATGTAGTTAAGAGTAAGTTGTACTAGAAAGGCTATTATAAAATCTGGTTGCGCCGAAGTGGAAACTGTATTTTTGACACGGAAACACACTCCTTTTATACCCGTCTCCTCTCCCGCACTAATCATAGATATGGCTTCCGTCCGCCATTTGTGAAATATAGACACTCCCGCTTTGAACTAGTCAGCGTAGGGACGGATCGCGGGCGCGTCTCTCAGAAATGAATAATATTTGTAGTATTTTAACCGCCTCATAGACCTTTACCGATCGGATGGTGCCTCTCGTGTGTTCCTCAAGGGATCTAGTGACGCTGACGGCAGCTCCTGAGCAAGGAAGAGAAGATCCGTGTACCGGCTGCGATGAAAAACACGTGGGTCGTGAAGGTTAGTGCATCCTCTCCTAATTTCTCGGGCTGCATTCACTGCCTGGATCGAATCCGCGGCAGCCCGGCCACCTGTCTTGTTTTGTGTGTAAAGCGTCAATGGAACAGTTAGCTACTTCTTCGCAATACAGTCCACTCGCGCACGTTGGCCATGCGCCACCATTTTTGGTCCGGATCGAGCCGGATTCTTAGCCGTAGTTCGTATTTTGTTATTATTCTAATGGGAATGAGCGCACCGCACCTAAGTGCCTGGTTATTTTAGTAGAAAACCCCGCATCCAGACACTTAGGATTAGATTTGTTGTCCGTTCGCCGCTGGCTCGCATTGTACCTACCTAATACATAAATAGGTTAGGTATTATATCAACACTTAATCGTAGTTCGCAATTTTCGCATCGCACCTAAGTGCCTGGTTATTTTAGTAGAAAACCCCGCATCCAGACATTTAGGCTAAGATCTTAGGTATACTCAGACACCCTAGTGCATAGGCACAGTGTAATACCTAACGCATTTGGCTTTGTTTTGTTTTTTTCAATTACGTTGTTCTCGGCTCACGTCGTATTTGCCTAGTACCTGCGTGGGTAGACACGTGGCTGTGCCTACCTCGCTCGCATCTCATCCCAATTCATACGAAAGTATTTTAATTTGAATAGATATTACGCAATACTTAATCTCTGAAATAATAGTTGAACCTAGACAGCGACCATCGCGTAGGTACGACCTTGTTGCTATGCGCGTTAGTTCAAGCTTGCACTGGCAGTCATAAGTACCTACCTACCTACGGTTATCGCTCGCGCCGCCTCGCTGCTCTGTACCGCTAAGATTAAGTCATTTCATATTTGTTATTTACCGCACTTTAGTTTGAGATTTAATTGTAAACATGTCCCCAAAGGTTGATAAGACCGGTAAGGTTCAATTGAAACTTTTATACGCTAAAAAAGAAATGATTTACTCTCGCGTACAATCGATCTATGATAATGCACTTAAAACCTCTGATTTGGTCATCAGAGATTCGTTCTTGTGTTCTATAGAAAACTTAGATAGTCTACGCGCGGATTTCGAAACCTTAGTACATGACATCAATGTTTTAGAGTTGAATTTGGATCCCGATTACTCAGTGAGTTATCAAGCCTTGTCGTCGTTTGACGATTTGTATTGTCGTATCAAACGCGTCGCTAGGAGTTTGGAGAAACCGGCTGACCTACCCAACCCCACTCGCGACCGACCTAAGTTGCCACCAATTCAAATACCCGAATTTGATGGTAACATTCGCAATTGGTGTCTATTTATAGATAGTTTTGAGAATACGATAGATAAGAACGATTCGTTGACAGATCACGAAAAATTGCATTATCTCGTTGAAAAATTGACTGGTAAAGCTATAACCGCTTGCGCTGGAATTACGTTTAGTGCCGGGAATTATAATTTAATTTTAAATACTTTGAAAGCTAAGTATGAGGATAAAAGATCGGTAGCTAACGCCTATTTAGATCAGATGTCTGATTTGAAATCTATTACGGCATGTAACGATCAAAACTTAGAGAAATTTCTAGATACTTTCGCGTCAGCTGTTCGCGCCGTAAAGAACCTAAAGATTGATGACCTCTGCGACTTCGTATTTTTGTATATGGGTTTAAAGAAATTAGATTCCGAAACCATTCGTTTGTTTGAGTCGGATCATCGCGGCAGTAAAATTCCTAAGTTCGAAGACTTAGAAAGTTTTGTTCGCGAGCATATAAAGGTATTGCAACGCTCTTCATCGAAACATGAAGGCGCGAAGAAGGTTGTTACTTCTGAACGCAAAATAGATGCCTCATCGAGGTCACCGAGGTCAACCCATACTTATGTTAATACCGCACCAGCACGTGTACAATCATCTGTTTGCTCTTTGTGTAGTACTCATCATTCGCAACTGTACAAGTGTCCTGGTTTCCTAAAATTGTCGCCTAGTGATCGTTATAAATTTGTTCGCGCTAATAATTTTTGTTTTAATTGTCTCGGTACTAAACACCGCGTTGTTTTATGTAATAGTAGAAATAGTTGTCGCAAATGTCAAGCGAGACACCACACTTTGCTTCATTTTGAGAATAGTAATGCCGCATCCAATGTGAGCACGGTTGGCTCGTCGAGCGGTGACACACGGCAGCCTGCGCCGCAGCCGCAGCCCGCGCTCGCGCGCGCTCCGGCCCGCCCGGTGACCGCCGCTGATGACGTCACCTTGTGTTCGTTCTCCGCTAGTGCTGCACTCACTACTGTGTGTCTTGCGACCGCTCGCGTTGTTATTGTTGATGCATTAGGTAAGCCGCGCATTGTTCGAGCGCTGTTAGATGGCGCTTCGCAAAGTAATTTTATTACTCAAGATTGTTGTCGGCGTCTTGGTTTCAATGTTGATAAGCGTTCAACCCGCTCAGTGGTGAAGGGTTTTGGAAGCTTACAGTCAGCTGTTCGTGGCACCGTTAAAACAAGGTTTAGATCTCGTTTTAATAATAATATTTGGTTTGACATGGATTCGCTCGTTATAGATAGAATAGCTGAACAGTTGCCTACCGTCCCGGTTGACACGTCTTTATTAACGAAATTTAAAGACTTGCCTTTAGCAGATGAGACTTACGCTGTTCCTGGAGTCGTCGATATATTGATCGGCGCTTCGATTCTCCCGCACCTCCAGTTATCACGTAAGGTTCAAGGGGGACCGACGTACCCCGCTCCGCACGCACTGGAAACAGTTCTTGGTTTTGTTATAATTGGTTCCGCACCCGCTTCTATGGATAGTTTTAGTCACTCGACTGCTTCGTTCTGTTGCACCGTCGAGCCGCCACTGGAGTCTACCATCCGCAAGTTTTCGCTCGGTGGCTCCCGTGTATCCGCTGAAAAACGCTTTCTTTGTTTGGAACGAAAGATGCAGGCGTCCCCAAAGTCGAAGCGGGCCTATGATGAGGTTGTTAACGAATATTTAGATAAAGGTTACATCTCACCTGCGCCTGCGGACACTGGCGGGACCCAGCCTTCGTACATTATCCCGCACCGCGGAGTTATTAGAGAAGATAAGCTTACTACTAAAACTCCGCGTAGTTTTGGATGGCAGTGCTAAGACTAGCACTTCCGTGTCGCTTAATGACATTTTGTATTGTGGTCGGAATCTTTAAGGTAATTTATTTGACATAATTGTAAATTTTCGCATTAATATTAATAGAATTTTAGCTTTTTCGGACTCAACAGTCGCTTTGTGTTGGGCCCACTCTTCGCCCCATCGTTGGGACACCTTCGTCGCTAATAGAGTGGCAAAAATTCAATCGGAATTAGCGCCAAAAAATCTCTTTCACGTTGCTGGCACCGACAACCCAGCCGATTGTCTCTCTCGTGGACTGCTTCCTTCGCAAATATTAGATCACCCGTTATGGTTTAGTGGACCGTCCTGGATTCATGCCGCGTTAGATAAGTGGCCAGTTAGTCAATTCAATCCCACTACGGTTTCCGAACCACCCGAGGAAAAGAAGCACTCGCTTGTGGTGTCGGTCCCGCGTGAAGAGTCCCTGGTTTTGTTGTTGGCTAATCGCGTCTCGTCTTGGTCGAGACTGTTGCGTTGTGTTGTTTGTTCGCCTCTGCCCGCTGCCTAGCCAGCAGTAGGCACGAGCTCCAATCTAGGTTTATATTTTAGTTGTTATTTCCCAAACCTAGATTTAGATTAGACTTTAGATTTGTTTCGCATTTGTCGTTTCGAAGGTAACCCTTCAAGCCGGGGGGAATGGTTGCGCCGAAGTGGAAACTGTATTTTTGACACGGAAACACACTCCTTTTATACCCGTCTCCTCTCCCGCACTAATCATAGATATGGCTTCCGTCCGCCATTTGTGAAATATAGACACTCCCGCTTTGAACTAGTCAGCGTAGGGACGGATCGCGGGCGCGTCTCTCAGAAATGAATAATATTTGTAGTATTTTAACCGCCTCATAGACCTTTACCGATCGGATGGTGCCTCTCGTGTGTTCCTCAAGGGATCTAGTGACGCTGACGGCAGCTCCTGAGCAAGGAAGAGAAGATCCGTGTACCGGCTGCGATGAAAAACACGTGGGTCGTGAAGGTTAGTGCATCCTCTCCTAATTTCTCGGGCTGCATTCACTGCCTGGATCGAATCCGCGGCAGCCCGGCCACCTGTCTTGTTTTGTGTGTAAAGTGTCAATAGAACAGTTATCTGCTTCTCCGCAATACAGTCCACTCGCGCACGCTGGTCCACGCGCCACCAAAATCTAATAATATTTAGCTGATAAAAAAGCTTGGCAATGAACTGTTCGCTCAACTATGCTATTCAAGTAAATTATTGTATTTAGGGTAATTAAATAGAGTGAAGTAAATGTTTGTAAATAGACCAAAAAAGGCCCGGTGAGTTATTTGCCGGAGTCTTCTCAGGACTGAACCACGTTTCGAACGGTGGTCCATTTGCTAAACTAGTCTTTCATGTTAAAGTCAAATGATTTTTGACTTTAACTTTGACTGGCCCTCTCCTAACATAAGTAATCTAGCTTAGCTGAGGAAGTTAGAGAGAATATTAGAAATTACGGTTCTAAAATTCTTTGAAAAAAAAACGGACGAGATTGATATAGGCTTTTCTCCGGGACTATGGGACAGATGACAATCGATCCCGTAAAAGCCAAGATAAACCAATCTATACGTGAGCAACGCGTATAAGAGCAAATCCCGGTCTTTCAAGTAAACCTTTTGGATGCAACTGTGATTAGTACTCGGACAATGAAGTGTTACAGACATACTCCCATCAAAATGGACAAATACGA
The DNA here is from genome assembly GCA_963662185.1 of Eilema griseolum. Lineage (NCBI taxonomy): Eukaryota > Metazoa > Arthropoda > Insecta > Lepidoptera > Erebidae > Eilema > Eilema griseolum. The sequence continues at coordinate 12,883,972 of OY759232.1, read as the reverse complement.
GTCCCGATCATGCGTAGTTCGGTTTCAGTGTTCTATACATAGTACTTTGTGTGTGTTAGTCGCCATCAAATAGAATAAACCCGATACAATATGTTGTTAAAGAGAACGTACATAAAATTCATAAAAGATTTTATGCATATCAGTTAACATAAACTGCAAGCTTTTAGTGGCATCCTAGAAAATCGATACTGCTCACTAAAAGTAGAATCGGATAACTGAAACTATTGTCACTTGTGAACCAAGTTTAGTTTTTGTTAGTTAGTGTTAGAGTGCAGTAGGTATCTGACTTTTATTTTCATTTTCTTCATCTACTATTATGTTATCAAAATCGACTGTTATTTGAAAATGAAATTGTATTAACTGGTTTTTACTCTCTCTCTCTCAAAATTTCATACACACATACATTATTATTAATACGATATTCATTATTATGAACAATTCATTCGAACATTCTATAACTAGGAATTATAGAGGTAACCACTTTCCATCAGGTCCAAAGTTAAGACTGTGTGCGAGTAAGAAAAAAATTCTAAACCATCAAGATATTATTAATTAAATAATTTTTTTAAATCGTTAAGTTTTTGTATGAGTTTGAGTGTGTAGAGATAAATTGTAATGAGTCTATTAAAAAAAATTGTCAACGCATATGATGCTACAATAATAACAACCTTCAATAATTATAATTTATTTTACAATAGTATCTTCCGTAGTATCTTTATCTCAACGTTATTTCGAAAACGGCATTTCAGCCGATTACAATTCCGAATTCGATGCATAATCAATAAAAATGACCCAATAAATGTGTAGCGCACATTACTCGAAGATAGAAAATGGCCGTTTAAGGAGAGAAAGCAATAAAAGTAAAGGTTTCCGCTAACCGTTTCTCAAGGAGGCCTGTCTGGACCCCACCTTCGTGTAGGCTGTGTTCGCCCGGCAAAATGGCTATTGCACCTGACAAGCATACCAAACGATTTGAGCATAGAGTTGATACCCTAGAAATGCATTGGCTATTGTTGCTTTTCTTGGCAAGCGTTTAAATTGAGAAGAGTAATCACGTCTACTTTATGTCTAGCTGTTTAGCATATAAATACAATCGCAAGGACAAAATATGTTGCAAAGTTGGTTTCCATTTTAGTTTTTTATTTAAGTTTCTTCCCCTTCTATACATATCGTTGTAAAGTTTAATGACCTTGAGGTAAAGGGTGATTTAAAATTTGGTACTGATGAATCATCACGCTGAATTAGCCACTGTTTTTAGAATATATTAGTTGACTACAAATAGGACACCATAAACCAATTCAAGATTATTTCATTACTTGGCTCAATTTGAATTGTGTGATTAAATAAATTGTATTCATGTTTTGTATAACGCAAGGAACGTTACAAATGATAAATTAAATTCAATATTATATGAACATTATTTGAACCTAAAAGCTTTTGATATACAGTAAACAAGCAAAATAGGGAAACTGTATAAGGAAAGATTTTCCTGTATTATGACTGACTTTGATAAATATATGCGATTCGCGACCGTAACTCACGTGTTATTTATCATGAGTATTAACAAAACAAAAGACATTATTTGATATATTCTGTTATAGTTTCTACTAAGATTTTTCTTGTTTTATTGATTATTCCCGCAAGAGAGCGTTAACAATTATCTTTTGAGCACCGTAATTAATATCAGTTTTAATTATTTATTTGAATGGTAAACAGTCACATAAATTGTTACATACCAAAAGGTACCTATATGAAACAATATATATAATATAATTAATCATATTACATTTCAAAAAGACTAAACACGTGGACTACTGATGACAGTGTCAGGCTTTTGGCGAATGTATCAATAACATCAAGTATATCTCTTTTCCCTTAAACAGTTATGTAAAATAGACGAATATATTTTTCAGTTTCACAGAAAGAATACTTAGACAGTCAACAATTATCGCGATCTAATATCGTGATCTAATATCAGTGACAATATAATTACGAATCGCTATTGTTTATAGGCAGGATAGGGTCGCGACGATCATGATTTGTATTGACTGTCTACTTCTTGTTTAAGATATTGAGGTCTATTGTATGAAAAATATCACGGGAAAAAATAAACGCTGTACATGTTAACTCCTTGCCAGTAATAAGCTAATATTTTCTTCGAAAAGCACCATACGCAAAAGGAACAAACTTAAACATTAAGATTATTGTATTTCTTAATTGTCACAAAATATCATATACCATTTTAATGGTATTTGCGTGTACAAGTTGCCATTATATTTGTGTGACAATATTACGTAAGTCGGCAAGCTCCGGATCTAACCCTGCGCCCGCTGCGCTCCTCGATAAATAACACCAAAGGGTTCTTTCTACGCGTCTAATGCTATTTGCTCACGCGACTACAACTTGACATAAATTTCTGCAGTGGATGACGTACAGTACCGTTTGAGGTAATAATTTAAGGATGGTGTCAAAAAATCTGATTTGTAGATGTTATTATAAAGTACTAAATAAATCTATTCATTATTTTTTGTTATCTAAGAATCGTTGTACATTAATTCATGTATTAGGGTGTAGTTCCTCGCAATTTCATAGTGTGATGAATGATGATGTGATGTGTTACGTCCGTATTAAAATATTCACCGTTTCAGAGAAATACAGGACCTATGCCTATGTGCTATTCCAGATTACATCTCAGTATTATTTGTGTGAATTTTCCAGCTTTTTTTATATAACAGATACCTAAATAACCATGATTTAAATAATAATAATAATAAACGTCTTTATTGTACACCAATAACATATTACATTGCAATATGAGATACAAGTTTTATATACAAGATATGAGATACAAGATACAATATGAAATACTTGTAATATTGATTGAAATTGTACTATGAGGAAAGGTATGGTATGGTAATGACAAATCATTTTGCTTTCCAATTTTACCACTTTTGTAATAATTCCAAGTAAACTGGCGTCTTGGATTCCAGAGTGAGCTTTTGAATAATTATGACATGCTTTATGTTAATTCGCTTATAATTCAAAGTTTTTCATTTAACTAAGTCGACAACGCGCCTAAAAAACTTGAATTTATTCAAAAGAACAGAATAATTTGAATTTAGATTCAAGACGTGATCCTTGAGCGTGTCGTCTCCGCGTTTCGATAGCGAATAATAATATCGACAGAATAATGGAGATATAATCGTCGTGAATTAGGGTTGGGATAGTGTCGTTAAAAATTAACGGGTCGACTTTCTGATGGTAAATCGATACTCAGTTTCAAATAGAACGTTCATGCCTAATAGATTCTAGTTGCCAGTTTTATTTACGATTGTGCATTCTGTATTCGAATGTGACTTTATATTGAATTATTTCGATAATCGGTATCTAGCGATTTTACAACAATAGGTCAAATGCAGGATAATGAATTTAAAGGTATAATTTCAAACTCTGCAGCACGCAGTAGTGTTGAACAGCACCACGTACCATAAAATAGACTTGAATAAGATTGTTTGGTTTATTATTTTAATTTATTGCGGCTTCTCAATCTGGTGTTTGAGATTTTTTGTCTCGCCGAATACAAATATGTCTAAAGAAACAGAGCAGTTGATATTTAAAATAACTTTTTACAGGTATTCATAACCTTTCTTCCCGGGGATTGAAGTGGCAGAAATTATTAGTTATTTGATTGCGATGGCCATGTTTATCCAAACTTACGAGTCAGGACCCGTTTGCATAATTTTGTTATTATACATTTGGGATAACTTAAGCTATCATGGTTCTGCGAGATATTTCGTTAATGCGAAAAGGGTTTCTATTAGACACGTTACGTATTCATAAATTACTAAAACTCGGTCAATGTTTGAACCCTAAAATGGCGAAAGTTTGTTCAAGGGTTGAATCAAGGACGCCCGTAAATTATCGTTCTGCTCACCCTGCACCATGTTGTCTCAATGTCGTAAATATATCCTGTTTTAATTACGCACCACCTTTAATTGGTGTTACGCACGCACACTCTTCGTCTTAGCTTATTATACGTGTTATGAATGGAGCAAAGTCATAATGTGCACCTATTAACTCCCTTATGGTACAAATTGTTTTAATTAATTTGGCGAAACTTTTGAAGAAGTTTGAAAGTCCACACTTCTTCAAAAAGGTTTTAAAAAGTACACTAAATAGTGATGATGATTTAATTGGTTTCATCAACTCTGTGAGGCCCCGAAAATCTTGATGGGGCCGATTACTCACCTTAGAGTCGCTACACCTGCTGATTAACGGACTCCTCTAAGAGCCCAGATAAGCTAATAACTAATTTAAAATAAAGAAACAAATAAAAACACAAAAGTCCCCAATTATTGGGCAGTAAGAGAGTGGGCTCAAAAATGCAGTGCAAGAGATGGTGATGATGAACGCTGCGAACTAGTAATCCTTTGTGAACAAGATGGGCACTAATTGTAGCCACTTTAAACTTTGGATTGAGAAATACTTGAATGCAAACGCAATGCAAATGTAAAAAGAACGCGGGCATTTTTTTCAATAAGTACACCTTCATTAAATTTGCTTTCATGCACTTTTAATGTGAACTTAGAAGTATTTGAATTTAGCACATAGAGTAAAGGAGCTAGTGAAGCGCCAATTAATAAATTCAAATCGTTTATAACGATGTCAGAGTGCAAGTAATTTGAGATTTAAGGTTTGAACATCATTTAACATTTGTCTAGGGTGCATCTGCACACCGTATTTAATGATTATTGTGTCATCTTTAGGCCTTGTTAATTGTAATGTATTCAAAGTACCGACAAAATCTTAGAAAATTTTAGAATTCAAACAAATAAACTTACACTATCCCAAACGTTTTAAATTACCATATTATTTTGCACCGACAGTTAAATAATTTATATGTATTCTTATACATATCAACTGGTACATCATTCAATTTTAGCAGAAATCCTAATTTAAAAAAAGTTGAATTTGGCATCCTAAATCTTATGTCATTATTATTAACCCTAAAATGTTACATCGGTAAAAAACTTACGCCAATCGAAATATAAACAAGAGTATTACTTTTTGTTACTTTGTAATCTACACTAACAGTGACTGGAAAAGTGTTGCAGGATAATTGATTCAGAACACGAAAGACGTTGATAGGTGTTCGGAACAAGTAAATAGAACTTCCTGATAACGTCTTTACTGATAAGTTTTAGGTTTCCGGGCGGGATAAGGTACATGTTATACGTTGTAATATCGGTATTGAAGTAATTTACGATACGGTTTTTAATTAATGACAATGAAACGTGTCTTGCGAGGACGCGGCCAATTTTAGAGAAAATTCTACGAATTGCTGTTCTAATTTAGAGTCTGTCGGTTGGGGTTACATTATATTTCCATTTCAAAGAATTAACAATTTGGTATACTTGTAAATGAAAAAAATACTTAATTGCCACTGGCAGTTTTATTGTTCATTTGTGTGTTCTTTTCGTGAAACAAGCATCTTAGGTAATGAAATTCTCATACTGCTATTGACTGAGTGAGCGAAGCTAGTGAGAGTTCGTTTCGACAAGGTGGCCGATGTTGCTTTCGTCCGTATGTCTGTTTGTTTGTCAGTTCCGGTCGTCACTAATTTCCCCCATTTGTGATTCTTTGATTTAAAAAATCTTCTATTGAGAGCTTTTTTGATACGAGTGTAAATGGGGAGAAAAGGGGGAAGTATGCTGTCACGTTATTTATTTTGGCTGAAACATCAAGAAAATGATTCCGTACAGGTCGTTATGTAAAAAAATCATGTACTGTTCATAACCTTCTAGTGTTATTATTATTATACGTTTGCTATATATTTTCTTTAGCTATATCGTTTTGTAGAAAATAAAGAAAAAGCTTAATAGTTTTTATGTAAGTCCTAAAATATAAAATAAAATAGAACGTCCTCTCAGGGACAACTATATGAACTAAAAATGAAAATATCACAATGCGTCAGATTCACTATCTCCTTTATTCTGCAGTTCATAAATAAGTAGTTATCATGGAATAGGGTCATTAACTGGGTCATAAATCTTGACGTCCCGGTCGGAGGCTATGTTAATTCGCGGCTGGACACCGGTCATTCAGGATCACATTAATACCTGTTGAGTTACAGCCTGGCTTACACTTACCCCGTGTTCGACCTTTGAGCTTGAAAATTTTGGCACGATAATTCGAGGGTTACAGTATGGAAAGTGTTTAATTTGACGAAGGGTTATGGTTCCACCTATTTCGTTGTTATTGGTCGAAGGAAAGTCGGTGAAATATAAACTGAAGTGGGACTTAATAACAAGGAGGTATTATTGCCGAACTTATGTCATCCGAGCAATCTTTACGATATTATAAAAAAAATTAAAAACCCCCGTCACAAAAACAACCACCAAAAAGTTGAAAATAAGTTGTGTTATAATCAGCTCGGCGAACCTTGATCCCTATGACACTGACAGTTATTCCCACGACACAACCTTGTAGTAGCGTCACCGTTATATTATAATCGAATTGGCGGTGTCTAAAAATGATATTTATTAATTTTAGGCAGATATATGCAATTACAATAATATCCCGTTGGAATTATAATAATTATTAACACTTACAAGAAATTATCTCAATCAGACTTTACGTTGACGTCCTGCAAAAGTTACTCCGTTTGGAAGATATCGACTAGTGCGGAAAAGTATCGATAAACAAATATCGAAAATGGAAACGAGTGTACAAAATACATCAATAGAGCACCTACGCTCTTAGTGTCAGATTTATAATCATTTAAGTTGTTTGCGATAATAAAATAAAGGAGATTTAACAAATTTATTGTATATACCTACTCAAATAAAACAAAAGCGGTTTATTTATGATTTTTTAATATACATTAATCTGAATCTGACAATGGTGTCACCGATTGCGTCTCAGACTCGGAATCCGAACTGCAGCTGCTTTCTCCTATGTTTATGATAAACGGCTGGTCTACTATATTGTCGTATCGCACGTCTCGATTCCAATCATCTAAGCATAGCTTTTTCGTCTTTTCAACCACTTTCCTCCAATTGTCCGGAGTCACTTGACTACATGCCTCTTGTAGCAACGTAAGCATTTTATTAGCTGTGAATGGTGGAGTGGTGTTAAGCCTGGCTGCACAACCTGAAACAATAATGGTTTAGATTGAAAATGATGCAAAGTCAAAGAGCGAGATCGGGGTAAGTACATTATAAGTACATAATTTTGTACGTTAAAAGTGTGTAATTGATATAAGCACATGGATAAAAATAAAAATGCAATTTGCTAGTGAAATAAAATAGCTTTAAATAGTACTAGCCGACTAGACAGTCACCAGTGACCTAAATAAAAACATGTTAAAATAAATACAAATCAACCCACCTTTGATCTGCGCCCATATCATTTCGATTGCATTATATTGGCAGTGGTAGGGCGGTAGCCGAATCACGGTGTGCCCTTTTGATTTTGCCATCTCATCCAAGAAATATTTCTTCTTTGTTTGCTGTTTATGAAGGTTCAACAATCTAACTAATTCCTTTTTCAGCATTTGAGTATTAGCTGCCACACCATTGTTTTGCAGCCACTCTATTATTTCGCCTTTATTGTTGTTCGCGGTAGGCGCTTTATTAATTTGCACAGAGTGGTATGGGGCGTTGTCCATTAAAATGTAGTGGGGCTCGTTTAAATTGTCTAATAGTTTTGTGAACCATTTCTTGAAATTCTCAAAATTCATCTCTTCGTGATAATCACTTGTTTTCACGGATTTGAAGGCCCACAAGCAGTTAGGTACAAAACCTTTGGCTGTGCCAGCGTGGCAGATAATCAAACGCTGGCCCTTGCCTTCTGGTGCTTTGGTACAGGATTTCTCTGTGTCGTCTGTCCATGTTTTGGAGACTGAGTGATTGGCGTTGAGCCACGTTTCGTCCAGATAAACCACCTTGTCCCAGTTCTCGATGTTTTTTATTTGTCGTAGAAAATCACACCTCATCAATCCAATGTCCTTCCGCTCCATTATCACTTTTCTTTTGTCACACTTCCCATAACGAAATCCACATTTTTTTATAACTTGTCTGAGAGAAGTGAATCCACCTTTAAATAAATCAGCCGATTTCAGCGACGCTAATAATTTTGTGCAAGTCGGCAGTTCACCTCGAAAATAATAGCCGTAAATATGGTTTCGTATCGCTGCCATGTCGAAATCATCGGGGTTAGTTACGGGTCGTGCCCTATTATGTTTTTTCTTCTTTGGAGTTGATAATTTGTTCTCCTCCATCGACGATTCGCCGAACTTCTCCTTTGTAATTCGGGAAACGGTAGCTTTGCCAATTCCCAAAGCATCAGCAACACGGTCGCGTACGTTGTCAAGTGGCAACAAAGGTCCGCCATTTTGTAGTTCGCGAGCAAAATAGTCACGCAAGCGTACAACGAACTCCCGCGTTTCACTGTTGAGTACAGTTTTTCTCAGTCTTTTCGGCATTTTGAAACACCAACAAACACAAAACAGCAACAATAACAAAAACAGAAAACAACAATAGTAACAAACAAAGGATTCCGTTGACACAAGAAAACACGTGGCGCATACAAGGCGTTAGCACTCGTACTGGCGTAGCGAACTGACAGTACTAGCGTAGTGACAGATCAGATAGTGTTGCTATAACTAAAATTTTAATTCACATTAAAATTATACAGTCCGACCATGTTACCTCTGCATCGGAATATTGGCAACCCCATATACAAATACACGGATACTTGTAAATATAACAAGCATTATAATTATAGTAATGTAGATTATATTTTAAAAACATGTTTATCGATGTGGCTGAATGCAAGTCACGCCTTTGCCTATAAAAAGTTGCGATATATCGACACGACCCGTCACTAGTATGAACTGTCATAGGGATCAAGGTTCGCCGAGCTGATTATAGTTAGCCCTATAACTTTGATATACCTAGAAATATATATTTTGATTCAAGCAATTGTCGGGGGGACCTTGGATCGTTCCGATAATATGAGTAATGCTCTACCAGTTAGGGTAACTTATTTTTGGTGGTTGTTTACTGTGACGGGGGTTTTTGAAATTTTTAATTTAATTTTTATTTTACACTTTTTAGATTGATGTACTCGTCAAGCTCATTGATTTAATACCCATATTGAGTGAGTTGTGAAATAAAATAATAAAATAATAAATACCTCAGAAAACAAAAGTAAAACAATATGGAGCATAATAAATAGCACAAAACTGAGTACGCCTAGAGAATCCATCCAAAAAATACGAATAAATAATGAAACAATAGTAGATCCTAAATTAATTGCTTCTAAATTTAACGACTATTTTATAGATAAGGTTAGTCCACTCACAGATTCTGCTAGCAAAGCCACTTCAGGTATGAATAAAATAAAAGACTCAATGTTTATGGCACCCAGCGTACCCCATGACATCCTAACAATTATTAAAAATTTGAAAAACACCAATAGTGTGGGCTATGATGACATTTCTACAAGGATAGTAAAATCTGTTGCACCTCTAATCTCCGGTCACTTAAGCCAAATTATTAATTTATGCATATGTTCGGGCAGTTTCCCTAAACAGCTGAAAATGTCTATAGTGAAACCAATTTTAAAAAAGGGAAATCGAGATTTGATGGAAAATTATAGACCTATTGCACTCCTTTCTGTATTCTCCAAAATAGTTGAAAAATATATATATAAGGAACTGTATGGTTACCTTGAAACAAATAAAATCATCTGTAACGAACAAAAGGGCTTTCGCAAGAACATAACAATAAATATGGCCATTTACGATTTTTTACAAAAAACTTTTAATAATAACGTTAAAATACAACAAATATTATTCATTTCTGAGAGACGCGCGCGCGGCCGCCATTGCGCTGGCTAGTTCAAAGCGGGATTGAATATGCGTCTATATTTGACAATTGGCGGGCGAAAACTATTGCTATCTTTCACTTAGAGGTAGTGCGGGAGGGGAGATGGGTACAGGAAGCGTGTGTTTCCGCGTCAGAAAATACAGATTCTACCACCGGCGCAACCAAATACCTAATGTTGATGTAAGGAATCCAGTATGTACAATATACTGTGATATGACCGCGGCATTCGATCATGTCAAACATTCTATATTAGAAGACAAGCTCGCATGCTGTGGTATAAGAGGTAACATACAAAATATGATAGTTTCGTACCTAACGAATAGAAAACAAGTAACCGCCATATTGAGGATTGACTTGAACACAAAACATGAGATAACTTCAATGTCCAGATCGCGTAAAGTGACCTACGGATTACCACAAGGCAGCGTCCTTGGTCCTTTACTTTTTAATTTATATATTAACGACTTACCTAATGCAATAAGCCAACCCATGACACTATTCGCTGATGACAGTTCAATTACAGTGTCTTCAACAACGCACAGTTGTTACGAGGATGATATAAATAATTCTTTGTCTGGAGTTATAAAATGGCTAAATCATAACAACCTGAAAATTAATCTGAGTAAAACCCACATAATGCATTTTAGTCAGCGACAACCCCAAACAAATCAAATTAATGTTAGATATGAAGGAAATGAACTACATCAAGTCGATACTACTAAGTTTCTGGGTATAACTATCGACAGTAAGCTTAATTGGAAGGCTCATATAGAACAATTGTGTAAAAAGATTGGTAGTCGTTCGTATGCACTCTATAAACTTTCTCCCACTGTAAGTACATCGGCGTTGTTAACAGCTTACCACGGTTCAGTTGCATCGCTACTTAGGTATGGCATAATTTTTTGGGGTAATTCAACCCTTAAAGATCAAATTTTCAAACAGCAAAAGCGGTGCATTAGAGCTATGTTTGGACTAAGGGTGACCGATAGTTGTAGACCATATTTTATTAAATACAACATCCTAACCTTACCATCACTGTATATTTATGAAACAGTGTTATTTGTTAAACGTAATCCACATCTATTTCCCCGACTATCCGACAACGTCATCCGCAGTCGTCGTGACGAGTATAGATTGTGCATGCGTGGCGCTAGAACAGCACTCATGGGGAACAGTATATTGTGTATGGCACCAAAAATATTCAACAAAATTCCAAATAGCTACAAAGACATGAATACAGATATGTTTAAGCATAAAATAAAAACGCTACTAATTCGAAAGTGCTACTATACAATAAGAGATTATATTAATGATCAGGACGTATATTGATTAAATTTTGTTTTTATTAACACTTAATTGACATACAGCACTTTGACATACTTAAATAATTATAAGATTTTGACATCAATCTGTTTCTGATTTGTAATAATATCTCTCTGACTAATATATTTCTTTATGCTGACATTAAACGAATTAATTATATTCTTTATTGACAAATAATGATAAATTTAATCTTGTTACGAATTGAGTAACCTATAATTGTCAAATAACCAAAAATTATATAATTATTAAAGGATCATTATAGAATATTATATTTCTCGTGCTCATACATGAAGTTCACGAATACTCATATTTGTACGTCTACATTGACAGAACGTGTTGAAACTCGCAATGCATTGTAATATACTTTGTAACATCATCTGTACACATGTTTCTACAAATAAATTTATCTTTATCTTTATCTTTATCTTTAAAATGTAATTCACCATTTTGTGTTGGCGGCCATCTTGTATTTGAAATTTGGCATATATTATGCTATTCTACTAGTCAAGCCCTTTCATTTCATACCCATATTGAGGGAGTTGAGATAAAATATGTACTACGTCATTTTGTAGCGCGGCCATCTTTAACCGATTTTTTTCGAACATAGCTAAGAACACTCCCGACTAATATACCTTTCAAACAAAAAAAAATTTCAAATCGGTTCATCCATTCAGGTGCAACGATGCCACAGACACACACACACACACACACACACACACACACACACACACACACACACACACACACACACACACACACACGCACACACACACACACACACACACACATATACACACACACACAGACACGTCAAACTTATAACACCCCGTCGTTTTTGCGTCGGGGGTTGAAAATGCAGGTTTAGATAGATTTATTTATTGTTGGATAGATATTTGTAGAATGGCTGAATGCTGGTAGATTATAATCTGCTTTTTTCATTTAATCCCAGAAATAACATTCGTGTAGGTCACTCTGTATTTTGCGTGGGTCCCAGCTACCTAATACTTATAATAAATCGTTAAAAAATATTTATCATAAAATTGATATATCAAATTTAAATCAATGTTAAATTCATCTGCTCATGCTAAATTTATGCTAAAGTCACGTTTGTCGGTATAGTTGCATTGTTTTACCAGTTCAAAATATGATTGTGTAAACCCGTGCAACAATGCAAATTGGTGGCGAACTGATTGATAATCACCTCAGCATCAATTTGCATTTATTATCTGTAGAAAATGGTTATATTATAATAAGGTGTGTTTAAATGTAGATTTTTAATCGTTATTTGTTTGTTTGCACATTATACTAAATTTACCGCAGAAAATCTGATGAATCTTTTCCTGTTTAAAGCTCATAAATATACCTACGATACGAGTCGTGTTTGGTTTGATTAATTTGTATTTCTTATTGTTAATATTAATATAAATAAGAGGCAAAACCGTGAAAGTTTAGTTACACCACGCGATAAAAATTTTACGGACTAGCTCTTGCCTGCGGCTCTACGATCGATAAAAGTTTATTTGCGCAATTTTCTTTACGTAAGAATCTCCTACAAGTTATTAGAGAAAATGAAAATTTAAGAGGATATCAGTAGAGCTATTGTTCTCAAGTTATATGTTACCAAGGGAACAGGGATTCACTTTTTATATTTCAATATAGCGGACATAACTATTCAGAAGCATTATGGGCTCATGCAATATTTGCAACATTTTCAAGTTGGTTCTTAATTGGCATACAATGGATACGCAACAAATGTATTCATAAAGACTCGGTTTATTAAAATACTGGTGACAGGCACAGCTGCACTCTGCACTCGCACCATACGGGCATAGTTTATTGCTTATCAGCTTAAAGTGCTTCGGTTCTATATAGTTCACATACCTTTTTCAGTAACTGAGGTTTTAAATTAACAGTGGACAGTTAAAAACCTGGAAAACTGAACACTGATACAATATCATACTATGTACTGTTAGGAACAACAGTGAGATATATATAACAGTGGTACATAGCAGTTTTATGCAACAAAACTTGCTGAAGAAACAATATACTAACGACCCATTTTCGTCGAAAATGGACAGACTGTATGTTTTTAAACGTGGACGTTCTCCGTTCGACGTCACTACTCTGTAGCAATGTGCAAGTGTCAGGGGCACTATTCATCTTGTTCCTGACATCCACGATTGATGGTCCGGTCCAATATTTGCATATTGCTTAGATATACGTTCTATTAACTCACATGGTGGGCTCGACACAAGGCAGAAAGATTCGACAGTAAACTAATTATGGGCATTGTACTCTATAATTATTTGTTTTTATAACTGTATATTAAACTTAATTGTTAGAGTAAACGGGATATGACCATCTGTTTGTTTTGAGTGTTCGATATATCGGAACCACATGCGCAAGTATTACTTCAAAAAAAAATCATAGCTCTACCTACTCATGATGCCAGTTATACTTCACACCAGTAAGTATATTTTCATATACGCATTAATCTATAGCATGTTTAAGGACCCTGTTGGACGTTCTACGACAAAACTGTTATACTTACTTATTACAACATAAGTCAATCTTAAGAACGAAGGAGGCTGATTACCCGGGGCAATATTTTCATTATTTCCCCTCAAACGCGTCTCCCCTCTTAATATTGTCTAATTTAATCAGGAATCTGCCTACTCAGTAAGCAATTTTCAACCGCAATTTTCCATACAAGATTTTATAATTACTTGTATTATGGAATACATAGGCAATAAGGAAAGCTGCGGGGACTAAATTATGCTTTGTTGTAATATAAATATCTTACTAAACTATAATATGGACATATTATTTGTTAAGAGATGTAGAAATACGAGAATGGTTAAGCAAAATTAACTCGACCATCCAAAATGTATAAAATTAACAAAATTGAAAACGTGCAATTTTTTCCCACTTTGGTAAGTAAGTAGGTATGATAGATTTGCAATAAACTTACTGCATTAAAACTCCATATTAAAATTATTACTCAAAATAAAAGTAGACTCTTTAGTCTAGCACTAATGAGTAAATGTTGAACTAAGTTATGAGAAATAATAGGGAATATGTCGGGTAAACGAGGCTACATTCTCACATTCTCACTAGTCTCTAAAACGAAAATGGGGGCTCTATCCATTTGCTTCTGGTCATAGCTCGTGATTTATGAAAGATTTCTTTACTTTCACTGTTACTCGACCAAATATATCAAGTTTTTACCTTTTTGCTAAGGTGAAGCTTTGGTAGTAGGTAATTTGTACGTTTGTACTTTCTGTAGTTTTACGTATTATGAGGTAACGGTAGATTGTTCGACTGCTAGGTCAGAGAATGCAGTTCGATTTCCGATTGGAGTAAATATTTATCTAGATATTTCTATGTAGAATATGTATGTATTTTAAAGGTAGTCTAGTTAGGTCATTACTTGAAAGAAAATTTAATTATATTTAGTGGTTTTCTAAGGTTTTCTTTGTGGCCAAAAATGGCATTCCAGAAAAAAAGTATTTTTATATATACCTAAAAAATGAACCGGTAAAATTTAAATTGCATTTATAATTATCCAATCTAGATAATTTTATAATTACCATTTTATTATATTTATCCCTTCAAGTAGAATGTATTTAAAAAGTTATATATTATATTTATAACTTGCATGGATCTGAAACCAGTAGGTAGTTTCATAAACTTTATGAACAAACTATTCGTGCCAAAGTGCTGTGTACATTCTCGCTTCGCTAAAACAAACGTGACGCAAAACCCCTAACCAAAAGCTGTAAAAACCAATGAAACATAAAACGTGGTACAAACGTACAAAGTATTCAACTATTTAAAGACTATTAAATTCTTGTTATTGGCAACACCGATAAAAAATCTAATAAATACATAAAGCATACCATACAGTCGAAGGTATTAGTTAGTTACTCTTTTTTATGTGGGCAGATTGTGAAAATTGTCTGTTTTAGGTAACTTTTATTTACTTTTTATTGCATTCAGTACACATTACAAAATCGCTAATCATTGCGGGTTGTTTATTCATTTTACGTAATGGTTTTGAAACTGTCACGCATTGCCAAAAGTAAATAATTTCAATAACGTAACTAGATACTTACATACTAGTTGATCTATATTTGTAAGAATGAATTTTCTAGGTATCTATCGAGAGATTAATGAATAACCCTTAAAGTAAAAGTGATTTGATACGTTGAGGTTTTGCTTCCAAAACGTCTAATTCAAGACGGTTTGCTTGGAAAGCAGAATGCCCACCATTTGTAATAAATTCATGGTTACATCTAGAGGTGCGGTAGTGGTTTTCTTGCTCATAGATGCAAAAGACCTAGAAATAAATGCTAGAAAAAAAAGCTGAAAAATAATTATTCAGCTATTTCATTTCTATTTCTATTACTTCTTACATCTCCATAAACTATATAACTAATACACTCTTTGCCGCATTTTTCTGGTAGCCATAATCATCATCCTTATAAAACCATCCGTATCTTTTTATTTTAAGTACCATGGATGTTTCAAAAATAATAATGAGGATCCGTTCTTAAAAAACGCTGTAACAAACATCCCCCTATTTTTCGCATGTTTTTTTTATAACGGTGTTTACCTTTACGAGGCATGTTTTTTCACAAAAACCTTTGCAAAATTAATTGTTCAGCCAGATAGTAAACTTCCCTCATTTACCCTCGTATCAAAAAAGCCTTCGACAAAAGTTGTTATAAATCAAAGAACATATTATGTGCCCTCTAGACCGGAACTGGCAAACAAACGGACATACGGACAAAAGCAAAGTCACTCTCAATCTCACTCGCTTCGCTTGCTTGGTCAATAAAAAACAAATTAGACAAAAATAATACCTAATGAGAGAAAAAAATCTCTATAAAATATTAGCCACAGTATGATAAATACGTAGTCTATAAGCAACTACAGATAGCCACTAACGATATTAATCTCACTAATCCCTCCATTTCAATAATAAAACAAGATGTCGCCCCACATTAATTAATTCCACGCCGTTGACTCTTGGCGCATTTATTATGACAAAGTTTCAAATACGTAAAAATTCACCCCAATGATTCATCCGTAGTAACATTTTCATTTATCCGGGTATCATTAAGGGTATGATCCGGTGTTCGGATAACTTATGGTCGGTCATGGAATCTGCATATAAATAGAAAAGAGGTTTATGTCGAGGGATGGGCGCAACTCTGGCAGGCTCCTCACGGATACAGACTTACTCGTTTGAAAACTTGCATACTGCAATATGAATAATGTTTGCTGATGATACCACGTTTGATCTATTCACCTTTATGAGTTAGGAAGCATTATATTGTATATCGATTTGACTGTAAAATCTTTTATAAATAGTTGTAATTTTTTCGACATTCGAAACTTCTTGATGATCAAAACGCATTATCTACTTTTGAATTACCCTATTTTAAACTTTTTTATAAACAATTACTTTTTGCGACGTAGTTTTCTAAGAAATAACTGTTGGAGTAAATAATTTCCATATAATTTAGTACCTGGAATAATTCTGTTTCGTACAATTTTGATCTCGTAATATAAATATATGTGCAATATTTCATGATAAATACGAAAGGTTAAGTAAAAAACATTGTACCAACACACGGTAAACAAGTGAAAACATATTAGGAGCGAACATAATAAGGAAAATACGGTTTTATGGACGCTGTGAGCTTGTGCAATGATGATCCCTTTGTAATGGAACGTATGCTGTGTTGTGACGCGGTCGATGGCAAATAATTGTAAAGTTAAATCTATCATGAACAAAAGCTTTACTTAGTTTTAAATTTATAATAGGAGTACTATACAGCGGTGTCAATTTCGGATTAGTACTGATTCCTACCGCTCCTGTTACCTCCCGAAAAGTTATTTTCTTTATAAATGAACTTCCTTTTTATAGTTTTGTATTTATCAGTTTTCAACACTAATCTAGGTTCTTGGTGACGCGAGAACACGTTTTGAATATTATCTCGATTTTGATTTGCGCGGAAATTTGGAAAATTAGTTATTTAATTTGAAAAAAATAATCTGTTGTATTGTTCGTTTGACAGCTATAAGAAGCTGCGCGGTTATGGTGATCAATTCTTGGTTTGTCGTGTACCTTAGTGTACCTATTACTAAAAGCAAATGCTGAAAGTTTCAAGTCAAGTATATTTACTTAGAATGAATGTAAATAAACACAGCTCAAATTTGATACACTAAACTAGAATTTTGAGGAGGTAGGACACGGCGGTATTTCCGCCCAATTGAGCAGTCCGACTGGGGAAGTACCTCCGCCCTACAGAATACCGCGGTTATAATAACTTCGTGTTGTGTTCCCGGCGGTGAGTAGGGTAGCAAGAGCTCACTGGAGTGTTTTTGTGCTGTCAGTTGGATGACCAAAGGCTTGTCCTGCTTTGTCCTCTACACTGACGGCACAAAATCTCTGTTCTTACAGGGTCGGCAGCACGGATGTGACTCCACTGGTGTTACACACGTTCATAGGTCATGGTAACCACTTTCCATCAGGTGGGCCGTGTGCTTGCCTGCCACCTAAGTTGTATATATAAAAAAAAAAAGTATAGCGAGCTATTACGAATAGTGCACTCAGGTCGCCTACACATGCTGCTCACTTTCTGAGTTTACTTTTACTATTTGCAATGCACGATAAGCAGCTGCTGTTTTCTTTTTATACCCTAATCAACGTAAGGGCTCTGTACGTTATCTGTGCCTCGTATTTTATGTCTGCACAAAATGGAGGGAACGTGTGAAAAGCTATTACTGGAAATGAAACTACTTTTAAAGTAATTTATTTAGGTTTATTTTTCTGTTATTAATTTAATTACACGGTTCCCAATGTTTTGATGTCAAAAATACCAAGTACTAATCAACTAAATAGGAAATCTCCTCCACTGCTTAGACATCTCTCAATGTACTCCATAGCAACCAATCAGTCTATTGCAACTACCTTTTTCATTTCTTCAGTCCATCTGGCAAGGACATCTTTGATCTGTACTGTATGTTATATGATATGAAAAATATCCTATGTGTTAAACCAGAATATGATCTATGTGCTAAATTGTTATTTAAATTTGTTTACTGATTTGTGCTTAATTGAGTAACATGCAAAGAATCTTCACAAACTTTCACACTTTTAATATTGGTAGGATCATAACAATCGTTTACATATTTAATTATATAGGTTTGTTTAACATGGTCGTTTATAGGTCTGTCTAGCTTGTTTGTGAATGTCCTTGCACAATTATGCGTACATGCTTCATGTCCACATAGGACACTCGAGCGTCTATTTCATAATTCATATCTATTGCCGCTGTGTCTGGACTCTCAACGATTATTAACGGATATTGTGGTGCATTAAGAAATAAGATATTGTACCTTACGTTTATAGGTTTAGGGTACAATTTGACGTGCACTATATATAAAGATACGATATAGTAGATGACACAGAGCGTGAGAATAATATTATATATTGTTTTCCATAACAGAATATTGTATCAATTAATGATACTGATTTTATTTGTAATTGACTCAAAAAAGGTGACGCTGGGATGTAAGTGTAACATATTTAAATATACTATACGAAATATACGATACGATATACGAACGAAAGACCTTACAAGGGATGTACAGTACCATATAGGCACTATACCATTTTATGGCACTGTAGCCACACAGGCTACAGTGACATAAAATAAATGTTTCTTGTAAAGTTTGAACAAATAACAACACTTGACGCAGTAAAACTTGACGAAGTCATCACTACCAATCTACGGTGTGAAGGCAAAATATGTGAAAGTGACATTCGAGCACTCAGAACTCACAACAGACAATATTTGAAAAAAAATATAGTTAAAGAATATTCTTATGCGGTTGGAGTTTTGGATATTTGTATTTTATTTCTCTAATTTAATAAACTAATATAGTACATATTTTTGATGATTTTAGAAACTGGACTTCTCGGTGCTTTCCAACCACAATTTCGTTTGTTATTCAAAGTAATTTTCCCATGACAGCAAAAAATAACACTCGACATAAGATTTACATTATTATTGCTACTTCGAATAAAATAAACGGACAAGACATCTCTGTTCTTAGAATTACATTCAGTAGAATACAAAGAGCAAATGGAGAAGTAATAGTAACACCAAGACGTCCAAAGGGATCGAGATACTTCGTTTTCTTATTACATTATCATATCAAAGGATTATCAAACAAATCTCCAGAAATACTATGACTGCTTTCATCAGTGTAAAAGCCGTACCCCAACACAATTAACCATGATAAATGGATCACGAAAAATCTAATCTAAATATTTAATCGAAAATTCCCCTGCATTGCTGCAGTGCATTTGTGTGGGTGCAACTATTGCTCTTTGATAGCCAAGAACTTACCCTTTCTATTACTTCTAACACTTTGAGAGCTGTTTAAATTTCAGATAAACAACTTTGAGTGTACACTTTAGTAAGTGCATTTGTGTTCTTGAAGTGCATTAATTTTTCTACGTAGAATCTTCATTTCGGTTCGGCGACATTATAGCCCTAAATGAAGATAATGGTTTTTAAATTAGATTAATAATTATAACATACTAGGTATTTTGAGTTTTAACAAACATAAGTTTAGTAATTAAATTTCTTTTAATTACTAAACTTATGACTTATGACTTGCAGAATAGTGGTAACTCTGTGGAATAACTGCTTTAGTGTCCAAGGTTCTGTAGACAGGTAGAGGCGATGAACCATGAAAAAGTTTTACTCTTTTGTATCTCGTGTAGGAAGTAAAACTTGCAGTTCTGTATGTTTATGCATGTATATTGTACATTAGAATGTTATTCACATATAACTCAGCTCCTTCCTAAATAAAAATGCGCTGCTAAATCCACTACAATCCGGCTTCCGACCTGGACACAGTACTACGACAGCATTGGTTACTATCACGGAAGACATAAGACTGGGCATGGATAGTGGAAAACTTACGCTTTTATCCCTACTGGATTTTAGCAATGCTTTTAACACCGTAGATTTCGACATCCTGCTCGGTATACTGTGCTCTATTAACGTATCTCCATCGGCGATTGAGTGGTTTCATAGTTACCTGTTTGGTCGCCAGCAGCGGATCCGCGTCGAAGAATCAAGTTCTTCTTGGTGCAATACGACTGCTGGTGTACCGCAGGGTGGCGTTCTATCTCCGTTACTCTTCGCAATTTTCATAAACACAATCTCCGAAAATTTACTTTCATCCTACCACCTTTATGCTGATGATCTGCAAATTTACACCCAAGCTCCTCTAAACAACTTGTCCGATGCATTTACTGTACTCAATGAGGACCTGGCTAGGATTTGCGAATGGAGTAAGAACCATGGACTCACCCTAAATTCATCCAAGACACAAATAATTGTTATTGGTAGTCCAAGGTTGACTTCGAAAATAGATTGGACCCAGCTTCCTCAGATCAACATGGGTGGAGCAATCATGCCAATTAGTGAAAATGTCAAGAACTTGGGTATCTATATGGATAAATCATTTTGTTGGAATATCCAGTTACAGGAAACCAGTCGTAAACTTTTCGCTTCAGCGGGTGCTTTACGCAGACTGCGAAACTTCCTACTAATTGCCACTAAAACTGCGCTCGCACAATCGCTTCTTCTTCCTGTTCTCGACTACGCCGATGTCAGCTATCCCGATCTCACAGAGGAGCAACTAGATAAACTTGAGCGACTTCAAAACTTTTGCATACGATTCATATTTGGTTTACGCAAGTATGATCACGTGTCAGATTTCCGTAAACAACTCAAGTGGCTCCCAATTCGGCTTCGCAGGAATGCTCATATTCTAACATTATTATATAATGTATTATTTAATCCCATCACTCCCTCTTATCTCAAAGAACGATTCCAGTTCCTCCATGACACACATACGAGATGCCTGAGGTCATCCGAGAATTTGAGGTTGAGAATGCCAATGCATTCAACTGATTTTCTTGGTAAGTCATTCTCTGTCAAGGCTGTGCGCTTATGGAACGCATTGCCATTGAGTATCAGACAAGCAAAATCCTTAAACATATTTAAAAGAATGGTAAAGGACTACTATCTATCATTGTGAACACTGTGACAGCTCACAATTAATATGCTCACTATTTTCCCTTCCTATTACTATGTACTATTTACTTCGTATATCTATTTATGTGCTAAAGTTGTATATTTATTTAACTTTATTTGAACTTCTCTCGTATCTATCTTTCTTTTTGTATCTTTTAATATATTATAACCTTGTTTCTAGTTTATTTGCTAACTACACCAAATCTTTTGCTTTATTACACTACTGTCCATCCCAAGGTTGCCTGGAAGAAATCGCTTCCAGCGATAAGGCCGCCCATTGTACATTAAACTGTATGCATGCTCACTACAAATTTTACTGTAATCTATTGGTGTACAATAAAGAATTATCTATCTATCTATCTATCTATCATTCTAGAGTGTTAAAAAGTTGTATAGGTACTTATTTCCTTGGTGGTGTGTAGGTACATATGAATTCAAACAACTGGTTTAGCTGTAGAGTATAATGTTACATTGTATAATGATATGATATAGATATGGTAACATTTTGTTGGATTGCAGGATTCAAAACATGTTTAGGTTTTCACACATAATAAAAAATCTAGTTAATTCTTCTGATGATATGACACATTTTTTTTTAAATTTAATTATTTACTTTATTTACATAATGTACATATAAATTATCTAAATTAAAAAATAAAAACAATATTGAATATACCTATACAAACCTAACTGAATTGTCATTGTTGTTTTAGAAGCAGGTTCATTTTCAGAGTGTTTTTAGTCAACTTTTCGGTTGCAAGAGCCAGACAAAGATTATTTGTAAAATCTGTAAGAACAATAATCTGTGGTGAAATATTCCAAATTAATGAATGAGGGTGTGTGCGTATGTGTATATGCATGGGGCACGTGAAGACAAGTGCAACCGAGTGCATTCCTGCACTCCCTCGCCCTCCAGGGCCACCCTAACATTACGAATGCAAATAATATTTCTTTCCGACAAAATATTGCTGTGTTAATGCCACGCTAAAATGTGTACGAAGCCGCCCCATTGTGTGCTTTTCGCTTTTATTAGTTTTGTGTACTGGCGAAAAGGGCACTGGGCAGTTTGTTCTTTTTATTTGTTTTTATATTAGTCTATTTGGTTAATCTGGTGTTAGTCTAACCGCTTGTTTGCACTTGAAGTAATCAATTTAAAAGAAGTGATTAAATCAATATTACTTAAACATAAACTACTCGGATTTTATATTTTTGTACTTAAAGTTTTTTGGAAAAACTATTTGAAAATTAATTAGATGCCTAATTTAAGTTTACTGGGTCACTACGAATATAAATATATACATATATATACATATGTTTGTTTATTACTTTGTAAGTGTTTATTTTTTAAACTGATCGTTGTGGTTCGTAGTTTTTTTTATTTGACCGTAGGGAAAATTGTTTCTCCTCGATGAAAAGGTCTTTAGTCCTATGTGAAGGCAAATTCAAGTTAACTATTCGAGCGCGCAAAAAGAAAAGTTCCTTTGTATAAGTTTGAGACAAACTATAGAAATTTGTATTCTTAATATAATTCAAAAAGTGTAGGTTAGTAGCGGTGGTAAGACCTATCATGTGGGAGTGGCTAGAGAGACCACACCGCAGCCTCTTGTATCGTCTGACGCAGATGAGGTCCTTCGGGCATTATTTGCGTCGGATGTAGAAAGAGCCAACGTCCGAGTGCCACCACTGCGACGCGAGCGAGGACTCAGGGTCGCACACGCTCACCGAGTGTCCGGCATGGGAAACGCCGAGACGGGTGCTGGTGGCGGCCCTGGGGTGAGAGTTCTCTCGCTCGCCACCTTGCTCGCGGTGATGGTTCGCTGTGCGGATGCGTGGGCGGCCAGCGCTTCCTTCTGCGAGCAAGTTGAGGAGGAGGCGGGGCGGGAGCTCATGGGGGGCGGAAGTTGATGAAAGACCGCCGCCCCCAATGAGCGCAGGCCTGGGGGTAACGGGTGGAGCTGCTTGTCACCCTGGCAGAAGCAGGCCGCAGCGGCAGTGTGCCTTGCGCGCCTCCCTATTTCCGGGGACGAGTTGGGGACTCTGTGGTCCCCACAGCCAAGGAGAGGGCCAGATCGAGAGAGATGGGTCTGGGTCGGCCGGGGTGCGAGGGATATGCCTGTTAACCTTACCTTCGGCAGCCAAACGACTCACAAGCGTCGTGCGTTTCAGTCGATTCGAGTCCGAAATAACCTATCCCATTGGCTCCGGGGGTGGGGGTATCCGTGGGGATTTTCCGCAGGTAAAAAAAGAGGGTTAAATAGAGCATTAAGGCGTCTTAATCGCCTAGCGTGATTAAGCATTTTAATCCAAAAGTATTAAATATATAGCATATTTGAATAAGTAAATGTTTAAAAGATACGGTGACGTAATAACATGCGGTGTCACATACATCAGACAGATATACATATATACAGCCCAGACTCAGCCTCAGATGCATGGCTTGAGTCAACAATAGTGCCCGGAAGACGGCAATAGGCTCACCCCCTTTTACGTGGGACCGAATTCAATGTTATTTGAAATGTGGGTGTTAATTCACTTCTGCCTAACCCTCCGGGGATAAAGGCGTGATTATATGTATATGTAATAAGTTTGAGAAAATTGCCTTAATATATCCAATTATGCCTCAAAGTTCACGAGTCCTAAAACGGAGATCGAGACTGAAAACTCCGGAATAATTTTCTAATCCCGTTTCTATGGCGCGGATTTTATTGCGTTTCGGTTTCCCTAATGCTGAAATGCGACGTAAACTTCGCCTTCCTGACCCATTTAGAATGATATTGTTGGGGCGTACTCGGTTCAAATTTCTATTGCAGCCTTAAAATTTTCTGTCTCTTTCGTGATACTAAATAATGAAAGAGATGGGTGAGTACGTTTACGGAATAAGTCTAGTAACCCGGTTCAAGGAGGTTCTCCCCTTGAAGGTTGTTCTGAGGCAGGTCGCAGTGCGCCTGTAAATCACTTAAGACGAACGGGATCGGGGTCCGTAGCAGTTAAAGTTCCTGTTTTTGCTCACCGGGGAATGGAACGCAACGATAAGAAATATTTGAAGCGGTATAACCTAACCTTGCTTTATGCGTTCTCTAAATTAGATGGGTTGGTTTTCTTTACAATCTGCATTTAACTTTTTTTTACAAATTTGTTAAGTTATACCGTCACGTACCTACTGTTTTATTTGCTTTTTATTAGTAACGCGCAGCGTGAGTTATAAAGTTTTATACTTTTTTTTGTTGTCTGAAACTTTTACAGGTAGACAGCAGGCGTATGATAAAGTACCAAAGTTAAAATGCAATGAAATATATGGTATGAGCATATATACGAGACAAACAAACAAATATATAGCTTGGTATACTACCACTTGCCCAGGGTTCCGTCCACGTGAAATTGTTGTTGGGATCCATAGAAGCTATTCCGTTGAAATTTATTTGTTTTAAGTTTATTTAATAATAATTATTACAATATTTTATAAAAATTCAGTATTATCCTGTAAACCCAGATAGGGTTTATGTAGGATAACCAAATTTAACATATTTATCTATACATTTGTATAAAAAATAGCCTATGTCAATTTCCGCCTATAATCTATCTCTGTGCAAAACTTTATTCTTTTTAATTTTGAGTTAAAGAACCGAAATAAAGGCAGCCTTTTCCATGAAACTACTTGTTAGCATTCGTTTGTTTAGATAGTCTAGCTAATATCCGGTATACGGCAGATACCAATAAATGAAATGAATGTCTAATGAAGTTTTGTGACATGGGCCGGTATGAAAATATTTTTTTAAATTTAATATTAATATTCCACGACATTCTACACAACGCTATTTAGACCCATAGTAAGCATAGCTTAACTAGCTTGTGTTATGGAATCTAGAATGTGGATAAACGTACTTAGATACTTCTTTTTTGTAAATATATACATATTATATATAGAAACACCCAGACCAATAAAATAAACATATTCATGCATATAAATATGTACACTGAGCGGAAATCGAACACGTGCCCCCTGCGTAGCAGTCGAATGCTCTACTGCTACGCCACGGAGGTCGTCAATATTACTACGGTAACTCTTCTAAATATATAAGAATTACATCTCATTCAAAGTGGAATAGTATACTTGTGTATTTCGTGATTAGGTTTTATAGATAAATAGTTTTACACTTACGTAGATGTTTTTGTAAACCTACTACATAGTTTCACACAAAAAAGCACACCGTATTTTAGCACTTTTTACAAGTGTGGTATTTACTTGCGGTATTTATACTCTATTTTAATTATATAATATAGGGCTATACAGCATATGGATACAACAGGTTACAGGTGTGCTAACTATATTATTATACACACACTTATTTTTGTGAAATAGGTAGGTAAGCGTAGCTTTACAGAAACCTGTGTGTTTGATTGGCGGTAAACATTTTTTGTTAACTTTTCAAAGTGACTAAGTTAAATGTTTACAAGTCAAACCGTTCGTTTTCAAACAGCTTGACTTCTATGTAACCTTTCCGACTATTATGTATGTTTATGAAAGGTCTCTTATATAATACAATTTATACATAATCTTTTCAATCATTGTTGAACGTTCTTTATATAAACAATTACATTTACAGCTACTCTTCAAGGTTTTTGGAAATATTCTGTAAAAAAATACTTTTGTTACCCCTGTTTGAAACCCATAGGCTGGTCAATTACGACCATAAATATGTTTTTTTAGATATGGCATTAAAAGCGGATAGAAGGGGTGCGAGAATATTTACCTAAGTGGGATTGTAAAAGGTATATTAGGTACAATATCTATTAGATTTTATGACTGCGGAAAGTTTTGTCAGGAACGCTCAGTATAATGTTTCAGTTAAGTGTGTTCGACCGTTACTGCTACAACGAAAATGTACTAAATTATAAATTGAATTGTGTAGGCAGGATCACTTTCACTGTGGTAGCAGAGAATTTTTATCTAGGACGCGCCAATTTGCCTTCACCTCGCGTGATTGTAAAGAGGCTCAGGAAAGAGGGTCACCATTACAGACACTAAGTAATGTTACAATGGTTGCACTCAGCTTGGCGTCCCATCAGATGCTTTTTAAACGCCCTGCTTAAAGGACCCGAAGAAATCTAAAATAGTCCTCTACCTAAATAATTACGCTGTTGTAATATCAATTACTATGTAAAGATCTAACAATGATTAATCGAGAAATTCTCAAATGTTTTACGGAAACCTCCAATATAAAAATATATGACTTAGTTAGTAAGCCTTATTTATTTGATCCAAGGGCGTTATTAGCTAGTTTTAGAAGTTTGTTTTAGTTATAGGGGAATGTGTTGCTCCAATAAATTTTGCCGATTGCCCCCAAGTTGGACATGGGCCGATAAAGTTACGTCGTCTGAGACAATCCCCATTGTAACAAAACATTGACGAAACTTCGAATGCATAGGATGAACTTTCGTTAATAACTTTGTACTATTTGACTTTGTTACTTTAAAGTGTGTTTTACTATATTCAATCAATTAATTATAATAATTACTGGCCTAATTAATGGCCTCTTCCACTGTATCCATAGCATCCGGTACTACACTTTTAGCACCTGTTTTAGGCCCTTTGTCCATCATGCTGGAGGATGTCCCACCTTCCATTTGTCAATTCGTGGTCTCCACTTTACAATTCAATTGCTCCAACGGTTATCGATTTTTTTTCTTTTTTATACAACTTAGGTGGCAGACAAGCACACGGCCCACCTGATGGAAAGTGGTTACCGTTGATGAACCTATGAACGTGTGTAACACCTGTGGAGTCACATCCATGCTGCCGACCCTGTAAGAACAGAGATTTTATGTGCCCTCAATGCAGAACACAAAATCAGGACAAGCCCTTGGTCTTCCCACTGACAGCACAAAAACTCTCCAGTGAACTTTTGGCGAGTTCTGTCGATAACTGTAATTCTTTGTCAGACGACATTATTTCGAATTTTATAGCATACTTCGCTCCAAGCGCTGGTATACTACTTAAGTATAATTAGTTATGAAGCTACACTGTGGCGGTGCAAGTTAAGTAAAGTCCTCACCCTTCGTAATTTATTGGTTTAACTTATCGAATAATTAGGTTAGTGTGGGGACACTTGGGGGCAGTTTGTCAGAATCCCGCTGACGCTGTAAGTTCATTTTCGTTTCACTTTATTGTTGTCGCTAGTTAGTAGAGTTGTTCCGTGGTTCAGAAGATACAGACACTGCAACTCTGACTTGATAAAAGTTAATTATCTCTTTCAGTTTGCTTGCGAAGTCTTGTCTGAACTTTTTAACTTACTGGTATATCGACCCACGTATTGTACTATTGCGATGTTTGCTAGAAGGTATCTAGGTATACTGGTGTTTCATATTATTTCAACAATCTAGTTCTACAGTTACTTATAAATTTTAAAAAATTAAGGCTCTTCGTAAATTCCTTAATTCTATCTTATTATCCTAATCATTGTTGTTTTCGCCTAAGAGACTATAAATGGTTGTCAAGGGTTTATATTAGGTTTTGTCTTGCGAAATGCAAATTCAGCACAGAAGTCTCACGTAATTACCCTGAAATTACCTTAATATTTCGCAATTATCACTTCATCAGCGTAATAATAGAGTTTGTTGGAGAACAGCTTTCAATGCAAGATAGAAATCCTACATATTCAGTCAATGGGTTATTTACATATTCATATTTTACTAATCACTCAAACCGCGGTATCCTAGTGGTATAGGTAATGGACTGCTGAGACGAGGTTTCGGGTTCGATCCCAGGTTTACCATGGCACATACCAATGACTGTTCGATACTTTTCGAAGTTATGTGTGTATTTATCGCAGGTTTATAAGTGCCCGGTCAATGGCAATAGGCTCGCCACCTATTACATTGGGACCTAAACATAATCTGGCGAAATGTGGGTGCTAGGACCTCTGCCTACCCCTTCAGGGATATAGGCGTGAGTTTATGTTATGTTATGTTATTTTTTCCACTTGATCTATGATGACACGACTCTTTTAAAAGCAATCAAGTAGTTATCTGCTATATGAAGATCAAGTAGCTTAAAATTCATTTCATTAATCAAGGTAGTTAAAATATTTCAAAGCGCAACTTGAAAATATGAATCTCAAAATTCAATGTAAATATAACAAAACTGTTGAATAAAATTTCTGCCTGCATAATGCAAACGCGCACGTCTTTCTCAAGACACGTACGGTACCCAATAGGGGGCGGGCGGACTCGAGCGGGACATAAAAACTACCTTCCGTTACCGGTCTACGGAGTACACCTAAACGTTCATGTCTAAAAGATAAAACGTACTGTGGAAACCTACCGTCTTCTAGCTACTGATTAAATATAACGTATTTGTAAAGAATTCTATGCGGAGACGGATATAATTGTACAAAAATCAATCATAAATTTTAAATGCAGTAGGATAATTATTTGTATGTTGTAATAAGAGTTAGTTTAATAATCATAGTTAATACACAAATATGTAAAAAGGTATAATTATACTACTGAGATGTAATTAATCTTTTTTTTTTTAAATATGTACCTACTGAATGTATATATAATAAGGATAGAGTACTCTAGTTTTCTCATATGTAGAAAAACTATTATTGTCAAAACGAACCCCTTCCGTGTCACAAAACAGAAAACAAATGGTACCATTAGAGAAAATAACATAGATACCGTCGTCGGTCCCATGTGCATCAGCGTCAAGTTGTAATTATATAACCATCGAGCTATTCGTTCGTGTTTGATTCCACTAACGATCGAAATGTTCTTTTTAACATGTATTCTTTGGACGATTACCAGTATATTCGATGTTCCAACATTACCAATATTAAAATGATGTGTAATTTACGTGACAAGAGATGACAGAGGGTAGATAGTGCTTAAAAATGCGATATACCTATAATGACAAGCCCAAGACGGTCTAAAAAAAGTGGGGCTCAGTGTGCCGTGCAGGTTCTAGACTGGGATTCACCATCTGCTGAAACAGGAACTGTGAAGAGAAGAAGATCATCTTGCCCAGAAAATTCGAACAAACACACAATATCAATAAATGAAGCTTTATTTGAGGTACAAACACCCTCAGATTCTGGAAGTGGAACCTCGCGGAGTATAGATGATACTGACAGATCTGATTCACTTATAGATGTAGAAGAAAGAATATCGTGCATTATCAATGAAAACAGGTCTTCGAAAAGTAATTCCGAGTCGAGCGATGTGGACATCATTATAGACACTATATTAAATAATCCTAGCGAAAATTTATTTGAACCCATTCAAAATGAACCACACCATTATAATCGTAGCAAAACTTTTGTCATACAAGAATCAATACGTCTCAACGAGAAACATGATACTGGTTCTGAAGAGGCTCTTCGCGATAAAAAGGTCAAAGGTCGACTTAAAACACCAGCACCGATAAAAAAATTAAACAAAACTTTTGAAATACATAAAAATAGCCTTAAAATAACCAAAGAAACAACAAAAATACAAGAAAAAGCTAGTGTTCTACCAGTGTATAAAAGCACAGTGCAAGGTGGTAGTATAGATTTAAATTCAAGTCAAAAGAAAAAAAATACGACCAAGTTAAGACTACCATTCTCACCTACTAAAACAATGGATAAACCGAAGATAAATTTCTTCCAAAACAAAACTAATTCACAAGACAGCAAGCCATCACATTTATTATCGTCACCAGTACGAAGAACAATATCAAATGAATACGTGCGTCTAAAATTTACCAATGATACGGTGATGAGGCGGACTATTGACGGTAAATCAGTACCCAAGATCACACCAAAAATACAATCTATAATTCCGGAAAGCCCCGTTGATAGTGAAGATCCTTTTTTAAACTTGAGTCCAAATAAAAAATATACAGTAACAGTTAACAATAAAGTGAGATGTGACAAAGACAACTACGTCATTTTTGACCCTCAAAGGGGGTTTACTCCAGAGGGACTAAGAAATTCGAGGATTCCGTTGAAGTCTCCAACTAGTGAAAAGTCGCGAATTCCTCTAAAATCTCCAATTGGAGAGAACTCAGGTTTAGTTCGTAAATCAGCTAACGTCAGTGATACAGATAGTGGTATTTTATCTCCGAATTCTCCAGTGGAAATAAGTGAAAGGGGATCAATGCACTATGTGAACGCATCTGCGTTTAGTGAGACAGCAAAAAAATGTGGAAGTGAGATTGACATCACTATACTCGATCCTGGATTAGCGAAAAAGGCTGCAGAACAAATTCAGGTGAGTCGATTACAATTTCATCACTATGATTTAATTATTTCCTCTTCATCTTAACCCTAATTCTAGTTGCATCCGAAACTTGTCAGGGGCCTAATTACCGCCGTCCGTTATTTGGTTACTTTAGTTATTACAGTCGAGACTTGTCTGTCAATCAGCAGATATTTCAGCTTGCAAGTAAGGTTGACTTGTGTCTAGGCGACCTCGGGGTTCCCCACACACTCAATTACTGTACTGGTAGCTCGCAAAGCGAGGAAAATTAAGTACTGACTGAAAACCATTGAAAAATCGACAGCAATTTTTCTTAAAGTGCAAATACCTACCTAGATATAATTTAACTTTGCTCCGAACGGTCATTTTTCATGGCAACAGTTTACAACAACACGCCCCAGTCTGCTGCATGTCTTTTTTCTATTAATGCACTTGTTGGTAAATACTGTTTGTTTTGCAAAAGTTGTTTCCGTGTTAACGATCTAGCTGTAAAACCAGTTTGTTGAACTAGTTAATTAATTGTGTCGGGGTTTATGAATGTAATAAGTGCCTTCTTTAAAAAGTCCCATTATGATACACTTGATTATAAGTGTTTTGTAAGTAGATAATTTTACACGATACTCGTTATTTACATGCATACATGCATTTAACTAGTGATTTTTAATTTAGTTAAGAGAGTTTTGGAACAATTTTTATTTTAAAAACTGTGGTGAAATATATTAGGTACCTACTATATTACACCCCAGTATTTAATTGCAGATTTAAATATAATTTGAAATGGTTCTCTTAGACCCATAAAAAATGGTTAAAGATTAATCTGACGTATAAAAGTAAATTCTTAACTACCTCATAAGCCTAGTTGTCTAAAAATATCTTACGTCAAAATTTAGTTGGTATACAGCGCCATCTATCGGGAAATAGCAGAACCAATCATAAAACTGCACAAAGTCTGAAATCATAGAAATGACAAAAGGCATTCAGAAGTTATTGGGTTATTTCAATATAAATTCTGAATAATTTAATGTATATCTAAATATCTAGATTCTCCATAAAAAGATGAACTTGAGAAATGCAGTGGTAGTAGCTGTTTTCTGTTAACTACAAGCCATAGTAGTTTTGCCATTCGCCCACAGATGGCGCTGTACTAAATTACAAAACTCATCTCACTACCATATGCTATCCCCTTCATTTGTTTAGATCACCCGTGATGTATAACGCTTTACACTGGCACATTATTCGGAAGCAATCGTGCAGTTAATTTTCAAATGAGCCCATTTAGTGAAAATAATGAACGGGGTGGTGGCGTGTGCTCGGGGCTGACTTTTGTAATCGGAGTGGTTTGTTCAACACAAACCTATACAATGCCATTGTAGTTATTACCATACATTTGTACCAGCAATTATTGTCTGGCTAACATTGTCCACTGTCTGCCCGTTATTGTTTGTGTGTAATGATGTGCGCCTATAGATGCTATCATTAGTACCTAACATTTTCGATCGTCCATTTTATTCCCTGTCAAGGGAGAGGTGTTTTATGGGTAGATTGTTGATATTTTATGTCGTTGTTTTGTTTACATTCGTTCATTGTGTAACAATTACCTTTTTTGAAGCGTTATCTGTATTTTTTATACAACTTAGGTGGTAAACAAGTACACGGCACGCTTGATGAAAAGTGGTTACCGTGGTCTATGGGCGTGTACAACATCAGGGGAGTCACACTCGTGCTGTCAACCCTGTAAGAACAGAGAGTGTCTATGCCATCAGTGCAGAAGACAAAGCAGGGCAAGCCTTTGGTCTTCACACTGACAGCACAAAAACACTCCAGTGAGCTCTGGCTACCCTACGCACCGCTGGGAACACAACACGCGGTTAGTATGGCCACGGTATCCTTTAGGAGGTACTTTCCCAGTCGGAATGCTCAATTGGGACGGGAATACCGTCGTGTCCTGCCTCCTGTCATATTAATCAGTCTCAAGATGTATGTGTTTGACGGATTTGTTTAAATCGATTAAGGTAGGATTTTTTTTGAATCAGTAAGTAAGTACATGTGGTACTCGAACCCACGATATTACCCTTAATTGCTCCGACCACTGAGCTACTCACTCGCCCGAAGTCATTCTAATGTTTCAATATAATATTCGTCGTATGCCTGAACTGATTCAAAAAAATTTCCTATCTTAATCTAATTGAATGGTTAGCACACTAAATTCTTTAAAATTTCATTCAATCGAATTTGTCTTTGAAGAGAAGTATTTTTGTACTCATCTTCATTATCGTTATTTCACCTGCTGCGGTTTTCCCATGCGCCTACAATATGGGGTTCTTCAAAAGAGGCATTAGGAGGTTTCTTCAGGGTCGGCAGCGCGAGTGTAACGCCCCAGGTGTTGCACACGTTCATAGGCCACGGTAACCACTACCCATCAGGTGGGCCGTGTGCTTGTCTACCACCTAAGTAGTATAAAAAAAAACTTCGGACAATTAACTTGTCCGAAGTGAATACCTTAGATGTAACCGCTGAGGTTTTCACCTCAGAGTCCGCTTACTCCTTCTTTTCCTCTGATATGACTTATAGGGTTTTTATGGAAGCGATTACTGCCTGGCCTAGTCATAGGCAGGTATTTACTAATACTATTTACTATTTGTAATATAAGCACAAGGTTTCTAGCAATCTAGCATTCTACTTCCCCTAGGTCTCTACATTTTTTAAGAAAGTATTGCGGAACGTTTACCTTACGCTCGCTATGGCACAGATAACATAATACCTGCTAAAATTATGATCTAAGGTATGATTCTAAGGCACGGCTGACACAGGTTATCAACGGGCACGGGTGCTTCGGGGATTATCTGCGTCGGATCAGGAAAAAGTCAACGTCCGAGTGCCATTACTGCGACGCGAGCGAGTAATGGCCACGCTCACCGAGTACCCGGCGTAAGAAACGCCAAGGCGCGATCTAGTGCCGGCCCTAGGAGTGAGACTTCTCTCGCTCACCGCCTTACTCACGGCGATAATGCGATTCGCAGATACGTGGGCTGCCGCCGCCTCCTTCATCGAACAAGTAATATTCGTGAAGGTGACGGCGGAGCGAGAACGGAGAAGACTCGCAGCTCACGTCGAGCAGAGGCTACTCGAGTGTCGGAAATGATTGGTAAAGTCACATATCACCCTAGCAGAAGCAGTCTGCGGTGGCAACGCGTAATACGCGCCTCCTTAAACCCGGGGACTATACGGAGTTTGCATGATCCCCACACCCGAAGAAGGTCAATTCGAAAAAGATGGCTCTGGGTCGGCCTGGGTGCGAGGAATATACCTCTTGACCTACTACTCACAGACGGCGTGCGTTTTAGTCAATTCAAGCCTGACGTAACCTCCCCCACCGGCTTCGGCGAGGGGGTATAGGTGTGTGGGATTTTGTCATACCTTTTATATTATTATCGTATATTATATGAGGCTATGGTCAGCAAGTAGGTAGGTACCTATATCTATGATTAAGACTAGACTAGACTTTCAAACTAACCGTCCTATAAAGCTAGTACATTCCCGGTCTTATTTGTAATTTAATGTGCAATCGCTAGTCAAATAGCATTCAATGCATGAACGACTTGTGAGAATCACCTGCCTGATTACGGACGCTGCATGTTTGGAATATAATGAGTATGGTTCAAGGTTAAAAGGTTTTAAGCAACATCTACAATGAATAGGAAACTTTTTATGCTGTAAAGTTACTAGAGTTTAGTGTAAGAACTTTTTCCTTTGAAGAATACTTTCGATCAATGTCGAAATCAGTTTTGGCTGCTAACCATTGATAAATATTGGATGTCTAGGTTGGTTGTTTAGTAATTGTATTCGTGCTTTTGCCAGTTTCAAGCATTTCATTGAAGTAGAAACGTTGATTTGACTATGGTTTTAAATCACTTATTACGCTACTTAATTTTCTCATTATTGGCGGCGTTCCTTACGCATTTCAATAAGTACTTATTATGTGGAAAACGGAGAGTATGGCGCACATGGGAAGAGGAAAATGCATATTATGTTCAGCAGTTGACTAGGCAGTTTGTCGACTGATATCATTCGAACAGGCTACTTTTGTGTCGTAGGTATTATCGAGGTTTTTGACTCAAAACGGTCGATTTATCACACACACGAACCCCAGACTCCGTAGTGACGTAGTAGCTTCGGATGATAACGAAATCAAGGAAGAAAACTAAATATTTGAAAAAAAAGTCTATGACACGTCTTAAACTGTGCTTCAAAAAGTGATGCCTACCTAGTCCAAGCCACATTATACGTTAATGAGAGTGGTAGGGGTGCGTGGGGTAACACAAACACTCGTATAGTCGAGGAGCGGGCCCCACCAAGAGCGCTTCACATAAACGAGTGAACGCTCTTACACTTACAGACCCTGAAAATGTATAAACTCCCTTTCTGTTGCAAACTTGTTTCGGCAAGGAGTTATAATTAGGTAGGTACTAAGTTAATTTAAGTAGGTTATGCCGAGTGGCTTTTGCATAATGTTTGTGTTCAAAATAATATTTACTACACAGGGCTGAGCGATGATATCTTCTTATAAATATATATAAAAGAAAGTCGTGTTAGTTACACTATTTATAACTCAAGAACGGCTGCGCCGATTCGATTGAATATTGATGGGGATGTAGCTTAGGACTGAGAGACGGACATAGGATACTTTTCATCCCGTTCGACCTTCATACTGTTGAACCGCGTTCCCGTATGACGAGATATAAAACCTCAAAGAGAATACAAGTCACTATAAAACGTGTTATAATCAAAACGCATCTGACTCGGAATAACAAAATTTGGAATGACAAAAATGTAGTTTTGTCTATGGTTAAGTATAGTTATAATTTGACAATTATTTTAAATTATATCTGAAATCAATAATAAGTAATAATCAGTATTAGTCAGCCACTCGAATATAACTTGCTCCACAATATGAATATATGAGAATAGGTATAACATATACAGTGAAACCTGGTTAAGTGGGACCTGGATAAACGAGAAACCTCTTTTATTGAGAGTTGCAACGAAGTCCCGGTTCTTTTTCATTAAATTACCTCTGTTAATGGGACTTTTTGAACCTGGTTAAATAAGATTTGAATTCTAAGACTTTTTCGATGTTTACCTCTATAATTGAGACTCTGTAGCTCAATTACCTGTATAAGTGAGACAAATTAATCAGGTTTCAACACGTTTTGACGTGTTTGTTTACATACATTTCTCGTCGTCTTTTGCGCATGCTTTGATTGTCAGTACTATCTCATGTTTTGACCTAAAAACAAGGGAATAAACGTGTACAAAATGTCCAAACGCAAATATAAAACGTTATCAGTATCTGAAAAATTAAAACTTCTATCACATTATGATTGTGGAAAGTCGTGTGATGAACTGTGTAGGGAAAATAATATACCAAAGTCAACCCTGTGTAGAATTATTAACAACAAAGAGAAAATTCGGTCTCAGTGTATTGATGGAAAAGGAAAACTCAAACGAATACGAGCTGCAGAGTATCCTGAAGTTGAAAAGTGTCTCTGTACATGGATAAAGCAGGTACGGAATAATAACATTCCAATAAGCGGACCAATGATCAAAGAGAAAGCTCAAGAATTTGCAAGTAAGCTCCATATTGATAATTTTTCTGGCAGTAATGGGTGGTTGGAGGGATTTAAGAAAAGAAACGATATCGCATTCAAAAATGTTTGTGGCGAGAGCAATTTTTATTAACATTTCCACCTCTAAAAATGGAATAACGGCACATTTCGACCTCTGTAAGCGGGGACCTCTGTAAATGAGACAACTATTAATTTAAACCTGTTTAATTGGAAAACTGGATTATTGAAAACCCTCAATAATTGGTACATATGTCTTGGTCCCTTGAGATCCCAATTAACCAGGTTTTACTGTATTAGGTTTGAGTTACAGAAGTGAACATATCTAAATATATTCTAAACGTAACGCGGACGAAGTCGCGGACAAATGCTAGTTTTAAATAAAAAATACTTACTTTTTAACCGACTTCCAAAAGGGAGGAGGTTCTCAGTTTGATCAGTAGATTTTTCATGTATGTACACCGATTACTCTGGGATTTATGATCCGATTTCCACGATTCTTTTTTAGTTCCATTTGCCCCATAAAATATTTATATAGTTTGGATCAGTAGATTTAATTTTATAAACATTCAAGTGTGTATTTTATAAACGACATGTATATTTTACTTTAACCGACTTCTCTGTGCTCTTCGATATTTTAGTTGTTTATTAACTGATTTTAAAAATTCTTTTTGCATTGTGTTCGGTATAACTCACAGGTAGCATCATGTAAATTTCATGGGTACTGAACCTTGGACTCCGGAGATACACCAGAGAACTCTTCGAATTCAAATAAGAAATGATTACTTTTTAGCAAGTTTTATGACGATCTTGTGGCACCGTGCCACAAGATCGTCATAAAAGGCAATCAATGTCCTACTACAGTAACAAAAAAGTAATAAATGAAAAAACTACCCTTAAAAACTGACTTAAAGAACTAAAACCTATAAAATACCGTAATAAATGTAAGAAAAACATACTGAATTTACAGATTGACTGATCTGTTAGAAGTCGGTGCCTACTTTGTCTGTTGTGCCTAAATTATTATGGTGCAATCAATTGACATAACATGGCCTCTCGAGCTAGGCACCAGCTTCTAACAGATCAATAAATCTGTAAATTCAGTAATTTTTTATGTTCATTATGTTCTTTTATAGTTTTTAGTTTTGAAGTCGGTTTTTTATTTACTGTTTATTCGTTCAGTTTTTGCTTTGGACTTATCGGTTGGACTTATGAAGTTGTAATACACAGAATAATAAAATACATTCATGTATTCTTTTTTTCAAACGTAGGCAATTCAAGTTCGTTTACTATTCCAAGTTTACGTTTTGGAGCCCTGGGTGCGCTTATTGTTTTTGACTGGTAGGTCTCTTTTATCGGGAGTAACTGACCCTGACCAGGTGGAAATGAATAGTGTAATTGTTATTCTATTAATACAGCCCAAACATTCTGAGTTAATTTATGAGAAGTGAGTGTTAAAGGCTTGCAAGCGCTTGCAGTTGTAGGCAAGAGTAAAATCAAAGTATGGCCGCGGGGTGCGCGTTGGGCACCCGTATTCTGCTCACGCGCGGGGACTCTAACCTAATTACTGTTACCACAGAACTATGAATGAACAGAGCTGAAATTTTATACACACATTGATATGGCCCACAAGGGTGTTGGGCCTCCACCAAGCTCTTTTGAAGCCAAGCCAACCTCAACTGCAAGCCGGTACACTTGCTGATTGATGGATGACTTTTCTCGTTTTTCTTTTGGGGTTGGGGTGTCCTTGTCATAAAAGTTGAATAAGCTAAGGAAAGAAGATCTCAAAGTGTAAGTCTCGAGTGAATTTATAGTTGGCACTCTAATGAAGAAGAAGAAATAAGATTGTAGTTTAACAGTCATTAGGATAGTCCTCTTAAGTTGATTGGTTAGTAAAACATATAAATAAATAATAATAAATAAATATTCCACGACATTCTACACAACGCTATCTAGACCCATGGTAAGCATAGCTTGTGTTATGGAATCTAGAATGCGGATAAACATACTTATATACTTTTCTTTTTAAATACATACATATTATACATAGAAACCAATGCAAATATACCTACATATTCATGCATACAAATATTTGCACTGTGCGGGAATCGAACCCGCGCCCCTGCATAGCAGTCGAATGCTCTACCGCTGGGTCGTTTTGAATAAATGTGTTTGTTACTTGCACATTGTTTTACTTTCAAAGCATTGAGTAATTTTACTACCAGCTGCATCATTTTCACTAAATCTGCCTTCACTATTATTGTATTATAAATATTGTAATATTATTGTAAAAAGTAGGTACCGAAACCAAACCGAAACGAGGTGTTTCATCTCATAATTTTTCTTTTTGTAAAAATTAGGTGGCAAACAAGCACATGGCCCACCTATAAACGTGTGAAACACCAGGGGAGTCACACCTGTTCTACCGACTCTGTAAGAACAGAGAGTTCCTGTGCCGTCAGTGCAGAAGACACAATCAGGGCAAGCATTTGGTCTTCCCACTGACAGCACGAAACCTCTCCAGTGAGCTCTGGCTACCCTACCCACCGCCGGCCGGGAACACTTCACGAGATTATTATAGCCGTAGTATTCTGTAGGGTGGAGGTACTTCCCCAGTCGGACTGCTCAATTGGGACGTGAATACCGTCGTGTCCTACCTCCTTCATCTGTTATGGTAAAAAATATTATAAAGAATATATATTTTACCACAGTATCTGTGTTACTTAATGTAGTAATTACATAAGGCATATTTCTACAGAAAATGGTAATTATTCTTAAATAGTATCTACAGAATATGATCTTTTATCTGAGGTAATAGTTACCTTTCTCTCTTCAGGTACGATTGATGGAGTGCTCAGCAGAGCATGACATTACTCAGCATCCGTAGATACAAATGATACATTACAGAAGAATCTAAAGCGTAAACACCTAAGTATAGTGTACGTAGTTACAGGTAATAGTGGATCATTGTCCATCCGATTTTTGTAAGCGTCAATAGAAATGATTTTTTAAAATCTTTATTTGCGGAGCTTAGCCACAACATGACTATGGCGCTCCATCATATCCATTTTGTAAAATATTGTGAAATATACATGTTTTGAGATGAGATTCAGCTCAAGGACGCCATTGCATCCTCCGATATCCATTACATTGGTTTGTAGTAGCTCTGCTATCCGCGGTTGGTTCCGAACACATTTCTTCAGAATATGTGGCACGTCTTTAACCACATCACACATTTCACAGATCGACGAAGATGACAAACTCATAAAGTGAACTTTCTAGATGGAATGTGCCCGGACTGCAATCTCATAGCCAACACTAATTTATATCTACTAAAGGAACAGTTATCAATCTCTCAATCTATCTATCAATCTCTAAAAATGAGATATAATAAGAAAATTATAATAGGTTAGAGCGTTACTTTCGGCCCTATGTAGGTACTCAATTACATTACAACTCAGACAGTACTAGTAGATTTCACGGTCTATGGTATTTTCAAAGCTCCATCCGGCCGAATCTTGGCCCCCAAAGAGGCTATTTCTCGATTGAGTGAGGGCGGCACAATGTAACTACTAACGCAGACGTTGCCACACGTAATTGTGAGTACGCAGGTACTGAGTAATTGTGAGTTTTTCATTTATTTACAAAAATAGTCTCTGTTCTCCGAAACCATGAGACTGTGGTATTTTAGCTAGTCAGAAGGACTATCGAGCTGACAAAGGTATCTAGAATGGATTGGATGCGAACTGTGGATGTTGGGGGACGTATGTCCAGTAGTAGACTAATTAATTAACTGACTAAAGCTTGTCCTGCTTTGTCTTTTACACTGGCTGCACAGAAACACTTGTGCTTACAGGGTTGGCAGCGCTATTGTGCATCCCTTGGTGTTGCACACGTCCATAGGCCAAGTGGTATAAAAAAAGTAACTCTGTTTTTGAGCTTTTATAATAACGTAAAATGTTTAAATTTAGACACCTACACCATATTTACGCCTGTATTCCTAAAGCAGTGGGGAGAGGCAGCCCACATTTCTCAAGTCATTTTATACCTAGTTACAGTTATAAACTACTACTATAATGGGACAATATCGTTCAATAGTGAATTCGATATTGAAAATATCGTTTACGCAAAATGTAGGTAAGATAATATATTATCGTAATAACTAAGGTCTAGTTTAGTTTTACATTGAAATAAATCAATAAATAAATTAATGTATGATTATTTTTTTGATAGTCAGCAAAAATAAATATTTTTTTCAATTATTGTTTATTTTGTTATTAGCCGCGTGGTTTCCGGCAGAGTAGAATTTGGGCCACTCCATCTCTTCCCATGCGGTGTCGTACAAGGCGACTGAGGGATAAGGCTATTTAACATCAGACAGATATATACAGCCCAGACTTAGCCTCAGATGCATGGCTCGAGTCAACAATAGTACCCAGAATACGGCAAGAGGCTCACCCCCTATTACATGGGTCCGAATACAATGATTGGTGAAATATGGGTGTTGTAACAGACCTCTGCCTAACCCTCCGGGGATAAAGGCGTGATTATATGTAATGTGTATATGCATAACTTTAGAGCTAAGGTGGTCTCAACTTGGAATGTGTTAAGCTACATGACGATTGTATCTACATACAATTTGAGATGCGTGAACAGTAGCGTCTCACACGTTTGCCGTGAATGCCTTGAGCTGCCGATATCCGCACATGTGTCGAATAGCAAGCAGTGATTATCGACATTCAATTACGTTAACTTACCTACTTAATTGATCATCCCCCCTAGACAAGTGGCACATCGTTAGTAGAATAGAATAATCAATGCTTAAACGTCAATCGCATAATTCTATTTATGATAATAACGGACGGCAGCATATGAATGAGTCCGTTGTTAAAATACTTCAATTAGGGTTTCCTTAGACTATATACGAACTCTATATGGTCTAAAAGGGTTTCACATGGGGCCCACCAAGAACTTTGGTGCCCAAGCTAACTTCACCTGCAAGCTGGTACAATTGCTGATCGACTGACGAGGGTATCAGACGGTGTCGATTTTTTTTATTTAAAGAATATTAGAATTGAAATTATTAATATTCCCTCTA
This sequence comes from Eilema griseolum, assembly GCA_963662185.1. Taxonomy (NCBI): domain Eukaryota; kingdom Metazoa; phylum Arthropoda; class Insecta; order Lepidoptera; family Erebidae; genus Eilema; species Eilema griseolum. Next base: position 12,842,664 of record OY759232.1, on the reverse strand, counting down.
ATCTCTGTAGCTAAGTTAAATTGCTTGTGTTAGGAGTGGGTTCACGTGGGTAGTGTAATGGCCAGGATTCGATTCCGGGACCTTTCGATCCTTAACCACTAAGCTAACGCTTGAACGGTTTGGGACATCAGACATCACTCCTATTAAAGCCAAAATAAACCAATAAAAAGTGGAGCTGGAGAGTGGATCCCGGTTTCAAAAGTGTGAGCTTTGAATTTAACTGGTATTGACGCTCGGAAGAAAAAAGTAAGTTTTATTTAATTAAAAAGTACTATCTATTTAAGTTTAACCGGTAACTACACCATATCTTTTGTTTTTATAACATTACTGTCCATCCCAAGGTTGCCTGGAAGAAATCGCTTCAACGATAAGGTCGCCTATTGTACATTGAACTGCACGCTACCTACTTTTTTTTTTTTTACGTGCGCAAAATCCCCACGGATACCTCCCCACCGGAGCCGGTGGAGGAGGTTATGTCGGACTCGAACCGACTAAAACGCACGCCGCCTGTGGGTCGCTTTGGTTGCCGAAGGTGAGGTTGACAGGCATATCCCTCGCGCACGCTACCTACTTGTCCTACTGAAAATCTGTTGGTGTACAATAAAGAATTATCTTTTTTTTCATTCATTCATAAATTCACGCCTATATCCCCGAAGGGGTAGGCAGAGGTGCTAAGCACCCACAGTTCGCCAGTTTATGTTTAGGTCCCAATGTAATAGGTGGCGAGCCTATTGCCATTAACCAATTAATTATCTATCTATCTAAAAGTACCTATATCTAATTAATGAAATCACAAAGGAAAACAGGTGACATGAAATCATTTTATAACAGTATTTAAGGTAGTGAGTATCTAAAATACTAGAATAAAAAGATCACCGCGTACTTGAGCCTAGTAAAAAATACAGTCGGAAGTTCGGCATCATATATCAGTCGAGACGCTCATAAATATTGTAGGCGCCCCATACGCATCGCGGTCGTTCATATGTCGCTGTCGGAAGGAAGTAACAGTCATATTTGTAAATGACTAGCCAATTGATTTACTACTGATTTACCCAATCTCTATTACCAACTGTAATAGAGATTTAGGTAAAGGGTGCGGATAAAAAATTGCTAACAGTAACCATTGATATATATTTCTATTTTACTTACTAACATAGAAATCCAAAGGTGCTTCTGAGAAACCTTCTTCTGACGGGCACAGAAATTCTCATTGCTTGCAGGGTTGGCAGCTTGAGTGTGACTCTTGGTTTTGCACGCGTCCACAGTTCACGGTGACCACTGTCCATCAGGTGGGCCATGTGCTTGTCTGTCACCTAAGTGGTATAAAAAAATAATTTTTTTTGAAGACTAATTAAAATAGATATTTATGTTTTTAGTGGTACAGGTAGGATTGCCTCCTTTTTCCTGTGAACTTAATTTTAACATTATGTTTGTTTAGAATCGTGGGAATTAGGGGTCGGGAAAAATGTTAGTGAGGTTTTTTAGTTAGTGTGCGTTATGCGTTTCGTGAACCTAGAGATTAATGAATTGATTTGGCTATTAAGAAATGTTTGGTTTGGACTTAATACTTTTTAGTTGAGTAAAGGCTTTGAGTCATATGTGCCTAATAGGAACGTAGTTATTTTTAATTATATATTATTAATGCAATATCCAACAACTATTAACAAGTTGCGTAAGTGAAATTCTACTGATCATTTATTTCATTAAGTACCCCGTCATTAATCTTCAGGGCGAAATTAGATACAGGCTCGTAACACACTACATCTTGTGGCAGGTTAATAAAGTATGAGTTTGTGCAGTCGCACCCACTGCGCCCCTTGAATATGTTAAAGATACCTTATAAATTATTAAGCAATACCCTTTAGGATTACCTACACCCGAAGTTTGAGTACTCACTACATATGAAGATCGGGTGATTCTTGAGATTGTTTAGTAAAAATGCTTTCCATCATATAGAAGATTTCATCGGAAGCCTTTCAAAACTTTAACATTGTGAACTTGACTCTTACTTTTTGACAGAAAGGATTTGTATTATTTATTTATTTATTTAAGCTTCATGCATTAAGTTCGCCTGTGTAACTACAGTACACAGGCGGACTTAATGCCACAGGCATTCTCTACCAGTCAACCTTATAGGTGGTGCAAAGAATAACAAAGTAGGTGCATTATGAAAGGTAACTAGGTGATCACTATAACTATATTATAGTAGATACTAATATACGCATACATAAATTAAATATATAGTAATACATACAAATATACACAAATATATAAATTAAATAAACATACCTGCACGTAATAATATCTAACCATGCATATTTAAATTACAAGAAGTTTCTTACAATTTATCCAGCATGAGCTTCCGAACTCCCATGTTAAACGTATAACGGCATGTGGGCCAAGTGGCCCTCCTGATCCCGAGAGATATAGATTGTACAGGAATACAGAAAAAGAAATATAGACTGTACAGGAAAGGAAGAGTGGATGAAATCGTAACGATGAGTAGAACAGCTCAAGACGAGGTTGTTTGTTGAGCGCAAGTTTCGTCGTGACTGAACTCTTTCCCATAAAACGGTAGAACAAATTCGGATGAAATTTTCCAATATTTTTTTAATTTCTGTGGAATTAGAATGGAATCTGAATTTTCTGCGCGGGTGTGGCCACGGATAATAATAGCCAGTTTTAACTACTTTATATAAGTATCAAACTGTCAATCTAATATTCAATAGAGACAACGTTCTACAAATCCGAAAAAACCTTCTCATTTTCCTTTTTCACATGTCGGCCACGTAAAGCTGGAAGAAAATAGTGAAAAAAAAAACTAAAAACAGGTGTCAGCAGGAGTAATCCCAATTAGCATCTCACCAATTGTTTCAGTTTATTTAAAAAGCTTTACTGCTCATATAAAAGCGTGTAATGTCCGCATCCTGTCGGGTATTTATTCCCGTTGTCAGGGATTAGGCGTCGTAAATTATTTTCTTTCGGGTTGAGTTATGGCCTGTTTGGGCGACAGAGCGTTGTTTCACATTTTTAACGGGGTGACATATCATTTTAGATTCTTAAAAAAAGTCCATTTCAGGTGACGATAATACTTAATTAGTTCAATGCTCGACTGTGATATTATAAATAGAATACTTTATTTTCGTATTAGAAAGTAGTTCTTGCCCGCGGTTTTACTAGAAAATATGTTAAGGTATCGCTATCTCCTATAAATTGGTGCAAAATAAACTTGTCACAAAACGTACAATTAAAAAATGTCGTTTACTATGTATTTTCAGTTAAAAATTAAAAAAAAAGGATGACATTACATAAGTAAGTAACAGTCTAATCTTATGTTTGATCTTAAAGAGACACTCTTTCATTTCGTTGGAATACAAATAAGCAGATTTCTACAGAACAAAGAATGAAAGATACAAATTCATTCTTATCGATTAAGATAGGATTTTTTTTAATTACTTCAGGTGGGATTTTATCTTAATCTATTTGAATAGTTAGCAAACTAAATGCTTTAAAATTTCATTCATATTCGTTCTTATTTTTTCTTTCAAATAATAATTTTCTTTCAAATACATTATCGTTCATTTTGCGGTCGCGAACGAGAACATATTTCTACGCAATGCAAACTACAAGACATTAATACTACTCAGTGGAATCACGTAAAATGTGTCTGTGGTTAAATTAGAAGGGATTAGTTGAAGACACCGGCATTGGTACTTACTTCTACAAGTTTATTACCGTTCGGCACTCTCATTAATGAGGTAGAACAAAAAGTTAGATGGCATTATTTCGATTTAATTATCTTACTGCACTTAAAATGAAAGGATTTATAAATGATTAGTTGCTACACGCAGTTTAGCCTGTATGAAAACCCTATATCTCGGCATATTAAAGTTTCTACTTTCCTCCTTAGGTTATCTCTAAATTTTTAGCTACATTGGTACCACATACAGTCGTCTCGTAGTCTACGCATATAAAGATAGCAGGTAAAGTTATTTTCACATTTATAATGTTAGTACTGGCTGACCCTTTTTTGTATGTCTGTTAGATTCTCTGCTGGAGTTAGGGCACGACGGTATTCCCGTTCCAATTGAGCAGGGAACCGATTGGGGAAATATCTCCACTCTACAGAGTACCACGGCTATAATAACCTCGTATTGTGTACCCGGTGGTGAGTAGGGTAGCCAGAGCTCACTGGAGAGTTTTTGTGCTGTCAGTGGTTTTTGTGTGTCTTCTGCATTGACGGCAAAGAAACTCTCTGTTCTTACAGAGTCTGCAGCACGGGTGTGACTGCCCTGGTGTTGCACACATTCATAGGTTACGGTAACCAATTTCCAACAGGTGGGCCGTGTGCTTGTGTAACTTAGGTATCACCTAAGTTAAAAAAAAAATGCTAAGTTCTGAAACAGTGGGTATTACATATTTTGACGGAACTTTTACCGCAGACACAGCAACCCAAATTACGCCTTATAACAGCAGTCTGTTTAAAAGGCGTAATTTGGGTTACTTTTATTGAAACTATTACATTTAACTTTTGTTATGTTTCTGATTGGAATGTATAAAAGTTGTATTAATTATATTAACTGGCTAGATTGTGACTTCCCCTTAACCAGAAACCACTTTACATAAAGAAAACAGAACGAGACTATAAAGGATTAGACTGAATACATCAGAAAATTGACCTTAAATTTTAGTGAAATATCACTTAGATAGATGTAGAAATATACTCAATAGCATTACTCAAAATAGAATTAGATATAAATTGGTCTCCAATTTATCTAGATCCCCGTTTGCTGCTCGTGACGGATGACAGGGGTGATAATTAGTATGATCGTGCTATTCAGAGAGCGTCGGCCCTTCCTCCCGTCTACGGACGGCTAAAAATGGCTCAATCAGTCAAATTGCACCTCTACAACACAGTTGCACATGGTGCCATTCAGTAATAAACTTTAAAATAGTTGGGTATTCTAAGCTTCATTTTGAGTTGAAGAGCAAAGAGCTGTTCCTGTTAATTTAGTTGGTTTGACGATGTATAAAATTATGGGTTTGATACTGGATTTTGGTTTACTTGCATTAATGATGAATAATCTAACTTCTTCGTAGAGTAAATCAATTGAATAAATCAATATACCATATATTTATATGTTTCTTTCGCCTAGACCGTCAAGGTTAAATATTTCAGGATCTTCATCATCTGGAATACTTAGTAATCCGTCTAATGCAGTTAATGAACTGACTGAATATTAAAAGAACAAATAATAGTCCAGCATTATGTAATTCTTTAATAAAGATAGACGACTACGAGACCAATGTGTCGAGCTTACAAGTAAATAATTATGTTTGTAACGAGAAGTTCTTGAGACGACTCTTTTATCCGCACTGTACTTGAATTTTGTAGAGAGGACATTTTCTACAATTCACACATGGTCTGTCTACTGCGATCTCTACTGATGTGTTTAGATATAAAGCATAACAGGATTTGTCTATGTAAATGTATCACTATAGTATTATGTTATGATATCTACTTTGTAGGTAAGAGGAGGTTCTTTTTTTTATACCACTTAGGTGGCAGACAAGCGCACGGCCCACCTGATGGAATGTGGTTACCGTGGCCTATGGACGTGTGTCACACCAGAGAAGCCACACTCGCGCTGCCGACCCTTTTTTTTTTTTAATTTTTTTTACGTGCGCAAAATCCCCACGGATTCCTCCCCACCGGATCCGGTGGAGGAGGTTATGTCGGACACGAACCGACTAAAACGCACGCCGCCTGTGGGTCGTTTTGGTTGCCGAAGGTGAGGTTGACAGGCATATCCCTCGCACCCCGGCCGACCCAGGGCCATCTCTCACGATCTGGCCCTCTTCTCGGGTGTGGGGACTACAGAGTCCCCAACTCGTCCCCGGAAACGGGGAGGCGCGTCACGCGCGCCACCGCCGCGGCCTGCTTCTGCCAGGGTGACAGGCGGCTTCACCTGTCACCCCCAGGCCGGCGCTCATGGGGGGCGGAGGTCGTTCATCGACCTCCGACGCCCGAGTTGCCTTCGTACGCGGGCAGCTTGTCTAGCGATCCTTCGTCGCTCCCGCTGCCGCTCCCGCCCCGCCTCCTCCTTCACGAGCATTACTTGCTCGCAGAAGGAGGCGCTGGCCGCCCACGCATCCGCGCAGCGAACCATCGCCGCGAGCAAGGTGGAGAGCGTGAGAACCCTCACTCCCAGGGCCGCCACAAGCTCCCGCCTCGGCGTCTCCCACGCCGGACACTCGGTGAGCGTGTGCGGACCTGAGTCCTCGCTCGCGTCGCAGTGATGGCACTCGGACGTTGGCTCTTTGTGCATCCGACGCAGATACTTTCCGAAGCATCCGTGCTCGGTGATCATCTGCGTCAGACGGTACGAGAGGCTGCCGTGTGGCCTCTCTAGCCACTCCCCCATGACGCTGCCGACCCTGTAAGCACAGAGTTTCTGTGACGTCAGTGTAGAGGACAAAGCAGGACAAGCCTTTAGTCATCCCACTGACAGCACAAATTCTCCAGTGTGCTCTGGCTACCCTACACACCGCTGGGAATACAACACGAAGTTATTATAACCGCGGTATTCTGTAGGGCGGAGGTACTTCCTCAGTCGGACTGCTCAATTGGACGGAAATACCGCTGTGTCCTACCTCCTACCAACTTTCTACCTACCTACTTTTTACCTGACTGCCAAGAAAGAAGGGTTATGATTTCACGCGTATCTTGTATGTAAGTTTGTAATATTCTTTACTACCTCATATCTTCTAAACGACTTCAATTAACTTATCGTTAGATTAGTCTCGGTAGCCCCTTTGCATAAATCCGAGGCCATGTTCTTTCATGGACCTCGGCGCACGCCACCACCTGGTTCCAGTCTCACAGTGGGAGGCACTCTCATCGGCATCAAGCCCCAGATGAAATATCTGGGGCTCGTGCTCGACGGCCGGTGGGACTTCGGGAAGCACTTCCGAAGTCTGGGCCCCAAATTGGTGGGCACAGCCAACGCTCTGGCGCGGCTACTGCCCAACCTGAGGGGCCCGGAGGACTCCTGCAGGAGACTCTACGCGGGTGTCGTGTGGTCCATGGCACTGTACGGGTGTCCCGTGTGGGCGGACACCCTGAGTGATCGGCACATGCCCCTGCTGCAGCGTCCGCAGCAGAAGTTGGCGTGCCGCATCATAAGGGGGTACCGCACGATATCTTTCAACGCGGCGAGTCTCCTCGCCGGATCGCCACCATGGATCCTGGAAGCGAGATGCCTTTCGGCGCTATACCGGTTTTGAAAGGCGGCGTGGGAGCGGGGTCACGATCCCGAGCCCGAAGAAATTCGGGCCGTGAGATCCCGGCTCCATAGGGAAATGGTGGCGGAATGGGAGATACGACTTGGGAGACCAGGCGCAGGGCACGCCGTAGTAGCGGCGGTAAGACCCATCATGGGGGAGTGGCTAGAGAGGCCACACGGCAGCCTCTCGTACCGTCTGACGCAGATGATCACCGAGCACGGATGCTTCGGAAAGTATCTGTGTCGGATGCAGAAAGAACCAACGTCCGAGTGCCATCACTGCGACGCGAGCGAGGACTCAGGTCCGCACACGCTCACCGAGTGTCGGGACAGGAGGCGCCGAGGCGGGAGCTTGTGGCGGCCCTGGGAGTGAGAGTTCTCACGCTCTCCACCTTGCTCGCGGCGATGGTTCGCTGCGCGGATGCGTGGGCGGCCGGCGCCTCCTTCTGCGAGCAAGTAATGCTCGTGAAGGAGGAGGCGGGGCGGGAGCGGCAGCGGGAGCGACGAAGGATCGCGAGACAAGCTGCCCGCGTACGAAGGCAACTCGGGCGTCGGAGGTCGATGAACGACCTCCGCCCCCCATGAGCGCTGGCCTGGGGGTGACAGGTGGAGCCGCCTGTCACCCTGGCAGAAGCAGGCCGCAGCGGTGGCGCGCGTGGCGCGCCTCCCCGTTTCCGGGGACGAGTTGGGAACTCTGTAGTCCCCACACCCGAGAAGAGGGCCAGATCGTGAGAGATCGCCCTGGGTCGGCCGGGGTGCGAGGGATATGCCTGTCAACCTCACCTTCGGCAACCAAAGCGACCCATAGGCGGCGTGCGTTTTAGTCGGTTCGAGTCCGACATAACCTCCTCCACCGGCTCCGGTGGTGAGGTATCCGTGGGGATTTAGCGCACGTAAAAAAAAAAAAAGTCTCGGTAGCCCAAGTGTTTTTAGATGGTGACGAAAAAAGTCAACATGGCCGCTATAATACTATAGCTTAAAGGAAAAATATTTAAAAAGCAGTTAATATTACAATATGGGTATCAAATTAAAGGGCGTATCACAAGGATTTCAAAATGGTATATCATGACCCCATTTTAATTTTAAAATTTAATTAATCAATTTATTTTGATCAATTTTCTTTCGGTTTATTAAAGGTAAATGAGTACCGCCTGCTACTAGATCTTTTCCATATCAGGCGATTTTTTTATTTCTAATACTTCATTTTTTATTCGTTTATTCAAAATGCTTGTAGTACCAGGTGATAGGTAGCTTACCTAAAAAGAAGGGAAAATACGCCAAAAATATGAATAAGGTGAAAATTAACTTCCTCGCCTTTCGAACTGGCACTTCCGATTTAAAGGGTGGCGACTTGCCTTTACAGAACGCATAAATTCTACTTTCAATTTGTAATACAAATGAAGCATTAAATTACGTAGGATTTTAAGAGTAACGTGTCGTGAAATCAAATGGGAAACTTTGACTGAAAACAATCCTTTGAGGTATCGACGTAAGCTTCGTGTGGAGCTTTAAATAACAGATTTCAATAGACTGTTGCGCTGTACACTCGCAATGCTTTAGTACACTACATCTGGAACATTCCTACATGTCTTGTGGTGCCTAAACGTAAATGCCAGTGGATGTTATTAGTAGTACCTACCTATTAATTATTATTATACGTTCTCTTTATTAAATTAAACAACTTATAAATTATATTATTAAACTTATTATTATATTGTCAGAAATGTCAAACTACTGATTCACAAACCTTTTGATGATTACTCAATATTTCAATTTCCATATTTTCATATTGAGTAATTATTTCTAGTAAAATTAGTAAAACGTAATCATCAAAAGGTTTGTGAATCAGTAGTTCGACATTTCTGATAATAAAATAATTATTATAATTATTTTTTTTATATAATTCATTTTATAATTTATTTTCATTCTACTACTTTTTTAGACTACGGCTGTAAGAAAGTACGTGCCCTGCATGTTGATAACAGATTTTCCTATAAATTTTCTCAATGAGATCTCACATTACTGACCGTATTCGCATGCCCGACGAGTTCTGACAACAGCTACTTAGGAAAACATCAGTATTGAAAATTCTCTAACCATCCACGGTCTTTTTAAAATCTGTCTCTTACAATACAATAAATATCTTCATGTAATCCTTTTCTCAAACTGTAGGTAACTGTAGTAAAGGAGGAAATCAAACTATTTATTTCTGCAAAGGTACTCTTTTATGTAAATCAAAGACTTTAAGAAGAAGATTGTCTTGAATGCAAAAAGACGTTGTCATTGCTTCGGGTCGCACTTTGAGTAACTCAATCCTGTTCTCAAAGGGACAGCCACCTCAAATAGATGGGCCGTCGTACTTCGGTTCCGAATACATGGATTTTCTGTGAGTTATTCAATTTGTATTTGAGCGGACGTATGGGTGCTAGATGTGACAGCTTATATGTGATGTAAAGGTTGAGTTTCCGCTATAAAAGTGAATTAGTTTTACCAATATTTTATTGTAAATATAAAACACACTTTTGGTCAAAATAGTGGTTTTTGTTAAAGGCATTTATGAGTTTGTAATCCAAAGATACCTAATTACTAATTTATTTTCTTACTAATACCATTTTCTATGGTTGGATCGTAGCATTCGTAAGAAGTAAAAAAGTGCGACCTTTACATATTTAAATAGAAAAGAGGCGTTATTTCGTATACCTAGATATTTAAAAAAAGTCGACACAGCTTCCATGATAAATGTTCAAATATGGGGTTTATGGTGTTACTGCTATTGTTAGTCTCAGTTGGCCGATAGCAAGTATGACTAAATTTCTTAAATTTTTACCCAAGTAATTTGAATCATCATTTGAAGCAAGGAAATATCTAGAAAATCAAATTACGAAGAATGAATTAAAATCAACTGTAAATATGGTTGTACGTTCTGTCTAAAATGTAGCTCAACAATGCATTGAGTTCTCGAAGCGTACACAAACCAACTTAACAGTTTTGGAAAATATGTAGATTTCAGTGTGTGACAGCTGCCTTTTCGCCAAAAATCGTTTACCCGATTATCACTTGCCAACCAACGTTACGCCAATTTTTCACTTTGACGACTAACGATTGTCAAATGTTTGTATGACAACGTTTCATTTGGTAGAATTATTGTTAAGCTGATTATTGTAATGACAAAATACGTTTGGGGCATTTATCTTTTGCCAATTTATTTATTAGGCCAGACAACTTTTAGACGAATAACGTTTTGTCTGTGTAACAGTTCCCTTTCGTACATTGATATAATGTTAAAAAAAAAAGGTTAAATTTGCAAAAATCCAAAGTGTGGAGCGAAGTTCAGGTGAAATCGAAAAGAATCGGTTAGGTTAGGTTAGGTTAGTATTATGATAAACAATGCCGTAACCAAATCGCTTTTATTTCACTACACAGGGCTTTAAATATGCTACATTTTCGAAATCTTATGCGAACTAAAACATTCGCTACTTGAAAGTTGGCATTTTGAAAAGTGTCATTCTAAAAGGTTGACCAAACGTAAAATTGGCAACTGAGAAGTTGGGTAATAAAAACAAAATGAAATCACAAGTTGGCAAATGATTATTCCGCGAAATATAATTCTGGGAAACGTTAGTTGGCAAGTGATAATCGGGTAAACGATTTTGGCGAAAAAGCAGAGATCCGTGACAGCTATTTGAAATGTGCGTGCATAATGAAACGCGTACCTGTGCCACATCCAGCATTGTTGTATGCAGAGTGCGTGCATCTGCATCCCCGCGGGACGTGGCTGGCTGTGCCGGCGGCTAGCAGGGCGGGATCGATCCGCCCCAGTCGCGTACCGATCGCCCTGTAAGCAACACGACCGCCCGCCCGGGTCAAAAAGCCTTCGCGTTTAGGCGGGAACGCGTATACAATAAACATAAAACCGTTCCAATTTCAAATAATTCTATTGTAGTAATAATTGACACTAGTTAGTTTAAATTAGGAATAGTTTGTGATACTGAGTGTTTTTTTTTTGTAGTGTGTAGTGACGTGAAAACTTATACTTAGTCAAGTAGTGATTGAACTTGATGGACTTAAAATCAGACAATTAGAAATCGATTGAAGAATTTTTGTGGGATTTTAAGTAAAACTTACAGTACAGTAATTTTACATTTTCTTACAGAGAGTAGTATTGTAGTTACATTTAATATAAAAAGTATTAATATGGTACATGATAACGCACAGATGGCTACAATACTTTCATCAGTGATTTCTTGACATACTATAGTTATTATATTTCTTTGTAGGTTGTTACTGGTACTATATTTTTGTAACGGATTTGGAAAAGTAAACAATAATAAATAACTGTACCTGCTTTCTCCCCTAAAGGTAACAGTTTCCAACTCTCGTTTATCAAAGAATTGGCCAAAGTTTATTCTGGTATCTCTCATTTAATTCGGAAATATTTTATTACGAAATTAGGGGAGAATCGGGAGCTTAATTTATCTTCACCTTGATACCATTAAACTTATGTATAAAAGCTTAATTAGTTTCTTAATATGTGGTGGTAATTTATAACAATAAACTCAGAGACGATTAATTTATTTTCATTTTTAAAACAAATTGTTTCAAATTGACGGGTGGTATTTTTAGAATCAACACTTAAATCTTTAAAAAAACGCATGGTGTGATCTGAGGACATTTTTTGCACCCTATAATATAATGGTAATTTAGGTACGAGTGTTACCAGTTTATGGCCCAATATTTTCATTTATTTAAAATGGTTTACGCTTTTTAGTACGATCAGATTTAGTAGCATACACAAAAATACACAATTATGTACAGTCAGCGTCAGAGCAATATTGACTACTATGTCACAAAAAGCAAATCAAACTGATGTTGATTGAAATTGTATTATTGTACGAACTAAAGGTTTGTACCAAATAACAGAGCAATCAAGCAACAGGAAGGGGGAAACCAAGACATTAAATTCATTTTGAGTACTTTGTACGTCAAGATTGATCTGATGCTAACTGTACCTTTATTTTTAGATACCGAAATAATTATCTAATAATATTAAAGTTTATTTGAATCACCGTTCGGGGTCAATAAACTATTATGAATACTAAAGTCTACCTAAAGTTTACATTCAAGATGACAATATGTGGGCGTGTGTTACTGTTTTATTTCTCAACGTTAAATTTATTCACTGAAAAATTTCCGTCGAAATGTTCAATTTAAATACAATATTATGTATAAATTATATCCGTAAACACGACCACGTGGAGCGCTTTCGGTACTAAAGTCGCCGGTAATAAACGTTAGTCTACGTTCGAAGTACAAAACGGTACGTAGCTCTTTATGTGCCTGTCCCAAAAGGATTGTAATCGTGGAAAAATATAAAGCAATAAATAAAAAAATAAAAAACATAAATTTTCATTAAAATGCAATTCAACTTACGCTTCTTTTAATTTCTCTGAGGCCGTTCGCTACCTCATGTACCTTGTGAGTATGCTTCTTTATTTGTGCTTATCTCTGGAACCACTATATATTTTTGCTTATAATAACTAAGTTTTTAGTTAAAGTCACAAGTAATTTAAAATCATACTAAGAGCCTTAGGAGCCGAGCAATAAGATTGATTAACCGAGTGGTCGTCTGATCAGAACAGAACCAAGTACGCTGGGTCAGACGGTGAAGCACAGTTGGTATACCTAGGAAAGATAGGAAAGATATATGACGTATTACAAACTATTAAATGTCGCATATAGACTTAAATTAAAACTGGAACTATCAAGTAAGTCACACAGACGAACATAATTTCCCAATCCCGAAATTAATGTATATCCTAAGCGATGTAGATAAATCGTGTAGCCTTAGGAGGCGAGTAATAAGGTTGATTAACCGAGTGGTCGTCTGATTAAAACTGAACCTAGTATGTTTGGTCAACCTGTGAAGCACAGCTAGTATACATACGTGAGATACAGATATAACGTATTCCAAATTGGTAAATGTTGCATATAGACTTAAATTAAAACTGAAGCTATCAAGTAAGTCACACAGACGAACATAATTTCCCAATCTCGAAATTTATGTATATCCTAAGCGATATAGATAAATCGTGTAGCCTTAGGAGTCGAGTAATAAGATTGATAAACCGAGTGGTCTTCTGATCAGAACAGAACCCAGTACATTGGGTCAACCTGTGAAGCACAGCTAGTATACCTACGTAAGATATAGATATAACGCATTCTAAACTGGTAAATGTCGCATATAGACTAAAATTAAAACGGAACGTCACACAGACGAACATAATTTCCCAATCCCCAAATTAATGTAAATCCTAAGCGATGTAGGTACGTCGTGTAAGGTCCCGTGTTCCATCAGGAACTAGTCACAGGAGATTAGCGCGCCCGCATAGTTGCCCGGGCTAATCCAGCACGCAGCCCGCACCGAATTACATTATTATTTATTTTATTAATAGAGTTGCCGTGACCCTACATTTATTGCTACTGTAATAGTTGAAATAATTATATTCGATTAAGATAAATATTAACTGAGTTATTTAGGCGATTTGGGGTTTTATTTTTTGTTGTTTTAACTGATTTATATATTAGTTAAGTAGTAGGTAAATGAGACTTTAGTACGCGTTAGGTGCCCCGGTAGATGATAATACATGTCTTTAGATTTGTCTGGTACAAGTTTTTATATTAACTTTTAAACTTTCGCGTTTCATGATATACAATAATGTTTACGGGCATTAAATATCAAAGGTATGTAAGTACGTGTACCATGATCGCGTTTATTCCCATAAACATTATTGCTTTTATATTTATGTTCATTAAAAATAATGAAGCCCATATAAATCTGTATCTACGAATAGCACCAGTCAAATTCTTTTGAAAGGTGCTCTTCATGGCCTAGGTTAGGCGTTATTCGGACTACACACTACGACATAAAATTCAATTTTTTTCTTAGTTCGAGTATAGATTGCGCTGTGTAATATCTCAAAATATTAAGTCTGTCCAGAACTAATATATAAAAGATATAAAAGATAAACATTTCACACCTTTGAATGAACTTTGTTGAATCAAAAATACTACAGAGAATGTTCTAGGAAACGTTTACAGTAAACATTTAACGGATGCGGACGGAGACAGCAGTTCCGGAACCGTCCGGACAGCTGAAAGGGAACTCATTAAGTCGAGCGATATTAGAATAGAACCACTGATATGCCAGAGAACCATTTATCTCTGTTAATGCTTGCTGTAATATTCTTGTAGTTAGATACAGCTTGAAAAAGAAAAAAATCTCTAAATATTCCACATTACATGATATATTTATATATGGCGCTAAAATTTCAATGAAATATTCGTTGATATGCCTCTATCAAATACAATTATATAGGTATTTTTAGAATAGTTTTATACATTATGCGTATTCATCATATTCATCCTACAACTACTAAAGTCATCATTATTATTGCTGTATTAGTAGCATAGTAGAGGCAAAGACGGATTCAAGTTGCCGTTGTCGCCAATTAAGGCAGATTGAAGTTTTAAAAAGATACAATTAGGAAGGGTTAAGTTTTGTAAGTATCGTTTCAATGATCCATACGGAATAAATGATGTTTGACTTTGACTTTGGCAGGAAGGCAATACTACTCGTACTTGCAAACATTATAAGTTGTAGCATATCGCTACCTAGAAGTCGATATTAAGTGAGATGGTAGTACCTAAATAATCGAAAAAGTGTGCAAAATCATACTAGGTAAAGCATGTTTCGATCATCAACATAAACACATTGAAAATAAAAAGCAGTATATAGGTACCATAAAAGGATTCGAAATAAATAATTAACATTTAATTATTCAACAAGGTGCACTCCCATCCGAAATCTGACAGCATTCCCGCCCATAGACAAGACCTCTGTACAAGTTATCCCCTTACTAAATAATGGTATTAATTGGCCAGGCCCAGCCGTCAGCCACTGCGTCCGGCAAAGGGAACCATTTGCATTTTAATCACGTGTTGATTTGAAGTAATGCCTCTACGTGCGCGAATAAATTACACCTGTACATGTGTGAACAGATTGTGCAAAACATGTATGGGAATTAAACAAGGAATGCGTGAATGACTTTCAATACAGATACCTAATACAAAATCAAATCGAGCTTCGTGATGTGTATTGTGTATGCATTGTTCTATGAATTCGGCAACAAATTTATTTCTCATTCATTCATTCCGTTTTATATAAGGATAAACGATGAACTTCACGTGATTGATCATGCAAGTGCACAATCTTTTGCTGAAACCTACGAAGACCGTTTCAATTATCTACTATTTACACTTCATGTCCATCTGGCACACTGTTAAGGATATTATACCCTTCTGAATGTACAAACATTGACTTGTTCAAAGGTAGAATGGGAGGAAACCTATTTAAGTACGTCATCACAAACAGCGGAAACTATCTGTGTGTAGTTTGTGCTGTCAGTGGGAAGACTAAAGGCTTGTCCTGCTTTGTCTTCTGCTGACGGCACAGAAACTCTGTACTTATAGGGTTGGCAGCGCGACTGTGACTCCTCTGGTGTTACAGACGTCCATAGGTCACGGTAACCACTTTCCATCAGGTGGGCCGTGTGCTTGTCTGCCAACTAAGAGGTATAAAAAAAAAAAAGGTACACCGCTTATTCTTTACCTTGTATAGGAATCGTACATTTTTCAAGAAGCTAGGGAAAATTAACCTGAACATGTAGTCTTTTTTATCTTCAAGTTTTGTGGATTGTTTCCCACAGTGCTGGACAATCTCGTTAATAAAAACGCATTAACGTTAAATGTTCAATCCCATCCAAAGTGTCCGTGTCTATGTCTCTTTTTTTATATACCACTTAGGTGGCAGACAAGCACACGGCCCACTTGACGGAAAGTGGTTACCGTGGCCTATGCACGTGTGCAATACCAGGCGAGTCACACTCGCACCACCGATCCTCTAAGCACAGAGAGTTTTTGTGCCGTCAGTGCAAAAGAAAAAGCAGGACAAGCCTTTGGTCTTCCCACTGACTGCACAAAAACTCTCCAGTGAGCTTTGGCTACCCTAGTCACCGCTGGAAACAACACGAGGTTATTATGGCCACGGTATTCTGTAGGGCAGAAGTACTTCCCCAGACGGAATGCTCAATTGGACGGAAATATCGTGTTCTACCTCCTAGAAATCTAGTCTCCATGTTAGCAGCGGTTGGTAATTCCAAAGGTTAAAACGTATAAGGTAAGTCTATGACCCCATTAACTTCTGTAAACAGTATTATAAATTGAGCAACGGAAAAGTTCAAATTGTGTCAGCTTAAAACAACTTTAGTTCTAAAGGTCAAGTAGATTCATAATTTGTGTCTTCATTATTTGTGCTAAGGAATATTTACGGTATTCACTAAATTGTTTAACGCATAAAGTTAATAAATCACACTCATCCTACTTACCTAGTGCGCTACAACAATAATTCATATGACATGTAACGCAAGGGTCGTATCGCACGATAACACCCGCGAGCATCCGTCCCGCTCCCGGTACACACCATAACTTCTCGTGTCTGTAATTACTATATAATACTTTCTATAAATTGACGAACTTTTTTTTTATACCACTTAGGTGGCAGACAAGCACACGGCCCACCTGATGGAAAGTGGTTACCGTGGCCTATGGACGTGTGTAATACCAGAGAAGCCATACTCGCACTGCCGACCCTGTAAGCACAGAGTCTCTTTGCCGTCAGAGTAGAGGACAAAGCAGGATAAGCCTTTAGTCATCCCACTGACAGCACAAATTCTCCAGTGAGCTCTGGCTACCTTACTCACCGCTGGGAACACAACACGAAGCTTTTATAACCGCGGTATTCTGTAAGGTACTTCCCCAGTCAGACTGATCAATTGGGCGGAAATACCGCCGTGTTCTACCTCCTACAAGTCGAATTTTCTTTGAATTTCGAATTCAACATGAATCTATAGATTTATAGGTTAAACTTACATCTATCTATAACTTCACGATTTTAGTGTACACTGTTTTCAAGGTAACAATGAAATTAATAAATGATTAAAATTGTACCTGGTAAGTAGTTTACTAATAACACTAATTGAAAGTTTATAAGTGATCAAAATATGAGTGATAGGTACTGAAGTTTTGATAATTTTTCGAAAAGGTAGATAGGTTTTAACAGATCACTCGTAATGCCAAAGATTTATTTGAGTTTCTTTCTAATCGAATTTAAATCACGCGTTTTGTATCATGGTCTTGCTGAATCAGGCTCTCAACTCTCAAATGCATGAACCTACTCTGTATACAGGTTGTGTTTAGGTTATCAAGTTGCGTTACCCGCGACAAATCCCGGGGGTTGCATGAAACTTAATTCGGTTTTACTTGAGGCAAAGACTTAATTAAGTTACGTGTTGCAAGGTATACCTATGCGGTGGGTAGGTTTTGGTGAAAGCAGAAGGTTTTGATACAAGGGTAGGTATGACGGTCTACAAGTTAATACAACTTACGATGGAATACTAATATTTATTTAATACTTAACCTGATCTAAAATTGAAAGAACCAGAATTGGTCATTGTTTCACCCAACTACATCATAAAACTCTAGGTGATGTAGTTATATTACGTTAATACATTACTCCCAGTGCGAACCTCAGCACATTGGTATTTTTTTTTAATTCAGTTTGTCGAACTACCGTAACCGTATAGTTCGTCTATAACAATTGGAAAGATAACGTAAAGGTATATCCACTTAAGTTCCTAGTACTGTAAGGGTAAGTGACTACTTAGCCAATGCCGTTAAATACTAAAACTGTCAATTAACGTTTTTTTTTTAAAATTAAGGTAAACATCAGGCACGCGTAAAATAGAATGTAATAAATCTTCAAAGAGCGTCTTATTTCCCGAGTATTTCCAAATACAATAAGATTGTGTTAAAAATAAACATGCGGGTAGATTGTCAAGTTCGCGCCAAGCACATGGGGAGCCGTCTATTTTTGACAGAGCAGTAGTTATAGCCACGCCATTATTTCTATTTATTTTGTTGACAACTACTGCACGTATGGTACATTTATAGATGTCAACGAACTCTAGACACATCGTAAATACCTTTGTATCTTAATTATTTCAATAAAGTTAAAAAAATTGAGGGTTATTTAGTAAAGCATCCTGTGTTATCTCGCTCGGTTCTGGTAACGGGGTGAATGTTTACTCAAAGTATAGGTCCAAATGTTCATTACAAACAGTGCTTGTAACTGTATTTGTTATCAATAAGTACGGTGTATAATTATGTTGACATAGTTATTAGGTACCGCTTTTACCGGAGATTCTAGTTACATTGATAGCTTTAAATACGAGCAGTTTTTAAACAAGGAAGAACATATACCCAATTTATTTAAATTCTCATAAAACTTCAAATATTACCTTTAAGGGGTTAATAACATCTTGAGTTTATAAGTTCCATACTAAATATTCCATTTTTATAGCGTGTGTCGCTAAGGGTCAAGTGTGCAACCCCTCATGTGTCATCCCGAATTCGTCCTGTCATCGAAATGTAATAATTCCCCCCGCAACGAAGCCGGAATCGGAAAGCTATTTACAAAGAAACATAGAGGGGTGCAATTTCTTGTGGAAAGTAAGAAAATCGAATGGGGATAGCATTCAATGTTGTCTCGAATAGAAGATGTATTGGCGCTAAAAGAAAAAGAAAACTGCTATTTCGGTTTGATAAAATTCTTTCAATCTCCACGAATGACGTGGGTGAAGTTAAGTGTAATGTTAATTTATATCGAATTCCCCCTTTTTACCCGAAATTGCGAGAGCAAGAGGTTAAAGCGAATTAAATTGTTGATAAAATGCCAAAACAGCGGCAGCCATATTGAATGTAACCCTAAATTGACGGTGAATACAAGAAGAAAACTAAATGATAGATAATCAGAAATGTACCTAAGCCTCAAATGAAAGACTACAATTTTCGGTTATTATTATTGCGAGATTGAACAACAATTTTTTAGTTTTATTTTAAACAAAACTGGAGATTGTTCTCAAACCAAAAATGCCCAAAACATTTGCTTTTACAGTTATAGTACAGCTATAACTGTAAAAGCAAATGTTGTGTTATTATGTGTAGGTTTTACTACAACAATAGCACGAGGGGTCAGTTTGGTTCGTGGCTTATGGGCGATAGACCGCCTGTACCGATACTGATAAATAGTAATCGTAGTCACGGATCCTACCCGAAAGTTAAGTATGTATGAGATAGAGTTCCTAATCGTCTAACTAATTCGAATTTGAAGGTGAAAATCTAGATACGTATTTACTTATTTCTTAAAAACATAGGAGGAGCAATGGTGCTTTTAAGAGCCCTGTATCCAGCAGTGGACAGCGATATAATTCATTGATTGATGTATGTAAAAATAATTAGCTGGTTTGAGTACACTTTAAAAGCTCAGAAAGTTCTGCTTCGATGCAGCTCAAATTCTGTCGCAGTATTTATTTATTTATTTATTCATTTAACCAACTTACACTTACAGCTAACTAGTCATATAAGTTATAGGTCACATACATAATTTCTCATCCGAATCATTGACATAGTGATCACATATATAAATACATCATTATAATAACAATAATATTCCATTTAAATATAGATCGCAAAAAATCATAAAATTTTACCATCTTACATTAGGTGATAATTAGGATGTCAGAATAACATATTGTGTGTCAGTATAAAATAATAATAAAACTAAGTCTGAATACAATAATATGGATGTCAAACACTGTTTATAGAGATCAATGATATCAAATAAATATTGTAAGAGATTTTTTTTTAAATGGCAATGCGGATGTCAAAAAGAAAATCATTAAAAATAAAATAAAATAGCAATAACAATAATTAGGCAACTAAAAATATATAATGAAAATAATTAAATACTCCTCATCAGTTTCGGCACCTGTGAGATTGACTATATAATCACCTATGAAGGAGCACAACTTTTCAATAATCTACCCTCAGACATAAAAGATGCGAACTCATTTGGCACTTTTAAATCGCGGCTATCTAAATACATTATTGAAAATTACTATGGTTAAATGCTCCGAACCTATCTGTGTATGCCTATCTGCGTAAGGATGGACTGCTGAGTGAAATTCGAAGTATCATGTCATATTGTTGTTGTATTTTATATTGTACCTACTCTGTCGACGGTTACTTGAAACGGATCACAAAATGTATCTTTTATGTTCTCATGTAAGTGACTGTTTCTGTCTTTATGAGAATAAATGATTTTAACACATAGTACTGGAAATGGCAGCACCCTCCAAGTAAGGACCAGGCGCGGTCAGAAATTTAGGTTCAGTGTAGGTAAATATATCCAAGGCTTCATCACTCAGTAGAATATTGTTGATGTGGGTCAGTGCAAGGTATAGCGGACTAGTCGCAAGAGATACAGTAGTATTAGGTACTACAAACAGTATTAGTACAACCTGCTTCTAAGTTAGTTTTCGTTTATTTTATGCGTTGGCCGATATTGCAGAAATTTAATTATAGGTTTTTTTACAATTATATGCCCGGGGTGAAGCGGGCAACCGGCCTACTTGTTAATTATAGACACTTTATTTTATAAAAATATGGCTATGGAAAAATGCAGTAGGGTTTATAAGTACATGTATATGTCTTTTTATTTTAATATGTAAAACGCGATACTCAGTCGATATAAATAAATAGAATAATTGAGAAATAAAATAATAACTAATTAGAGAAAAAAGGACAGGTCTATATATTAACTTCTACTCTCCAATGACGTGATGTTTATGATAATAACAAAACTTTAAGTACACAAATGCAATCATGTCCAAACTAATCAATTATGCATAAGACATTTTACGCGTTATTTGTTAAGCATAAAGAGCGTTTATAGCTCGTAAACTGACTATCTACTTAACATTTATGAATATGAATTAAATGAAGAAAGTTTTAGTGTTTTTATTGTGATAAAGAGAATAATGTTTTTATTTATACTTTCGAAAAGTTTGAAATAAGCTTTGAAATTAATATTTTTTATATTATACCAGTGGATTGTCTTGTGAGGATGTACATAATAAGTACTCGTAGTATGACTTCGTAATAATTTTTATACTTAACTAGTTTTATATTTGAGATACGTATATTGAAGAAGTCAAATATTAATATCATTTTCTATTACAAGCTATTTTTTCAACCAAAACTTTACAACCAACCTAAAAACCAGTAAGGCCACATAGATACATACACTGTACTTGAAATGCTTATTACTGTGCAGGTGTTTTAATTAGAGGATCTCAAACAAATTTCACCACTGAAAATCCGTTCAACTAATCAGAGTACTTAAGATTTAAGTACTGAGAGATAAAACTCATTGTGATAATGTAGTAATACATTTTAATTTGCCAGTTCTTAACGTCGTTGAAATTCAGCCTGAAGTAGACTTCAAAAGCATCGACGTATTCATCCACTCAGTTAGTTAGCCTATAATTCTCAGCTTAGCTACAAGCTCAGTTAGCTTACAGTTAGCTTAAAATTTAATTAACCATTATATTCCTTTGTAATATACATTACATGCACAAGTGTTCGTGAGTACATTAGCTGTCAAAACCATAATCCATGCTTTCAACTTTGAACACGGTCTGCCAATTATAATTTAAATGTATTTGAATTTTACATATATAGGTACGAGTACAAGCTATAACTTTACACTGAAAATAGAACTCATACTTACAAGGCAAATAATTTGCGTCAGGTTGTATGTCATTCCTATCCCCAGTCTGCTGCTAATTAGTTACTGAAAGCCATAGACTTTATTACAGGTTAAATAAAAATAGTACCTGCTATGTCTAAATAATTACTTTTACCTTAGTTTGCTCTACTGGCAGCTAAAAGTGGCTTAATTTAGTAAATAATTTAAAGTCTTTTATTAGGTACAGATAACTACTGAATTGAATTTTTATTTACTTAATATTTCGGAATAAAAAACCTGATAACTACTATTAATGGGCAATTATGTAGTTAGGTACGTAGGATTGATAAAACGTATCAAAATGTTTTCTTAATCAATTTATGATAGTAATGTTTGTTGATTGTGAATTATTCAAGATGGTAAGTCACTAATGTAACTGCTGATGACTGATATCACTTTTCACCCAACGTTTAATTTACCTACAATTAGCCTCTATCAGTCTGCTAGCTCTAACAAATTTAAGCAAACTGTTTGCCTTTCTTCGATGCAGCCTAAGCCTAAAAATATAGAAACGTAGGTACTTTTGAAGCCGTGTCAGTTTGATTGCCGTGAAGTGTGGCGCGTGCTAGTAAAATAGAGGGTTACGTGTTTTACTTTCACTACGGTTCGATTGTTACGAAGTTTCCTTTGTTTAGGAAATTATACCGTAAATATAACCGGAAATTAATCGTTCGTGTTGATTCGTGATACGGTTCAAATGGCATGCCAAATATTTGTTATAAAGGATACGGAGTTATTGCGGAATTGTCAAGTAATATAGGGCATACAATATATTTACTGTTTTGGATTATTATTCATAGTTAATAATAGGAAACTTAGACATAACCTTGCAGCCTTGTATCTGTCTTAGAGAAAACTTGAAACTGAAGAATCGTAATTAGATAGGTATAACTCGGAATTTTATGTGTTCTGCTATTCGATGAATATTTAAATTTGTTAGAAGTACTAAAAAGTATTTAGATTACACTAAGGAACGTTAATAGCTAAGATAGAAAAACTGCGTAAGATCAAAATTTTACTAAAAATATTAAGCAAAATTTCTTTCAAATCATTTAATACATGAAAACTCTGATTCTGCTTTCAAGACCTTTCACAAGTTTATTTTGACTCTGCCAGCGTAATTTAAACTTTATTTTGTATGTAATAGGTGTTGAAATAAGTAAAGAATAATATTGCAGTAAGGGAGCAATGTTTACTCACGCATCGATCGATAGGTACCCGTAGCGGTAGAGCCTTCGCGTGAAAATTGCAACCCGTCGTCGAGTCACGGCTCTCCTAATACAATTACTAGATGCGAGATGAAAGAGAATTAGTTATTTTAGGCAAATATATTGAGTTCCGGTGCTTTGATATGGTCCTGGTCATTAACCGGTGAAGTGACAGTGAATTGCAGTGGTTTTATTTTTCGAAAAGCAGGTTATTTTGTTGATTATTTTTATGCTCAATAGAATCGTATGTTTTCTTTAGCTCTATAGTCTACATGGAATTCTTGAAGATTCATTATGTACGTCAGTTCGCCTGCCAGCCAGCAGCAGGCTAGCTCCGAGACCCTTAGTTTGAAAATATTGCAATATCAAATGTATTATTAATTTTAAAGTCAAATTTAGATATGATGAGAAAATTAAATATAAGTAATATAATACCTACATATTCGCGGTAAAAAGGAACAAGTTTGTACCCATTTATCATCCATCCCAGGTAAGTAACTTACAAAACAGGAATAAAAACAAAATATACTTTGAATTTTATTAATTTAAAGTAAAATAAACAAAAGTATTTTTTTTTTAAATCACAAATAGTTAATCTATTTGTGATTTTAAAAAATGAACTTACTAAACAAAATAATTGTTTCGTTGTAGTCAACGTTTTGAAAAAGATGTAAATTTATGAGCAATAATTCGTACCAAATGACTCTTTCATATTATTATCTATTTGAAAATTAATTATCATGAGATCAACTCTAAGCATATTATGAGTATTACCTGAATTTAGCTCTTTTCTGTATAAAGTCTACGCACAATCTTCACAACAATAATCTGTGCAACGAGAAAATGAAATCATTCCATTCTACCATGAAGACTTATCTAGTGACGTCAAGGTAAGTCCCTCCAGGTGGGGTTGGTATAGTTTGCGAATACCACCCGCCTATCTTACCAACTCGAGGGGACATAGATTTATTCTACTCGGTTTATTTTGTCTCGTTGTTTACTTTCGCCATGATTCGAATGAAGATGTATTGAAAGAAATCGCTATTGAAAGTAATGCCTTCATATACTGGATTTTATAATATTCTATACTGCATATTATGTTTTTTAGTGCAGGCATAGAAATATAGTGTGTATTCTGGGACTGTTACAATTGTCTCTATCGCAGAAACATGTACACAAGTAGAAAACTTTTTTCATTGTGAATAAATGTGAACTGAATAGATAAATGAAGTAATTAAAAATAGAGTTTGAAATTTATATAAAAAGGTAATGCCTACTGACATTACTGGCATGATATGGCAAGAAAATACATGGAACGACGCTTCTCAAAATCCCATCGTACAACCATACCTTCCAGTTTTAAAGTGCCAGAGCCCTACGAATTCTACAATAAAGCAACACCATTCGTTCAGCGGACCTTATTGTTCGTCGCTGATGAAAGCTCTGGACCAAAACCTTGTGGTAGTGCAAGCAGTGATACAATTGATAACGTTATTCAAGATGCCTCAGTCGCGGAAACAGCCGCATCCACGTCTAAATCGTCAGAGGAACAAGAAAAATCACCCAAGAAGAGCTCATTTTTCTTCTCCCCCTCGAAAAGTTGTAAGATTCACGGCCGCAGCTTTTTCCGGCTTCAGACAAGTCCCAAAAAGTCGAAAGTGGAGACGAGTGATGTAGTTACCGGTGCCAGACCGATAACGACACCAGCTGCGGGGAGCGGGGGACTCATCAGCTACGCCCCTGGATGGTCCTTGAAAGGCGAACATCTGATGAAATGGCAGGAATCCGGAAAGACAACCATTGAGGTAATTTGTATTTCTTTGTTTAAAACACAATTTAGCACGATTATCTCTAAATGAAATGCCGAATCATAATGTTTTCAGATACAAGACTTAAAAGTTAATTACCTGATATTTTTTAAAACACTTTTGACTTCTGTAGCATCTGTAACTACTTGTAAAAAGTTCAAAAGTAGAAATTGTGCATGCAAATCTGTTCGTCAGTGGTTAACAGGGTGGTCGAGGGTGCAAGGGTGGTTGTTTTTAAGAAGAAAATGAAAATTTCAATCTAAACGTGCCCCCAGGTAATAGCGAGGGCTGCCGCGTTACTTAAGAAAAGTTTTTTGAATCCAATAAATGTACAACAATGCAAGCGTTCAAATAAACACAAATGAAAAGGTTTCTTTAAAAGTATCGACACGAGTTTTAATACAGGTAACTCATTTTATGGGTCTGCCTCTTGTAAACTTTTTACTGAGACCTTACCCTTACTAAGAAAAACCTTACAAAAAAAATAATTAAAAGCTCTTTGTTTGACTTCACAACAATAGTTGTGCCAGTTATTCACATTGATTACATTATAAGTTTTGAAATTGTTATAATTCTGACAATCAATTACTTTGTTCATGAAACAAATACCTGAAAAAATTTTTGTATTAAATGGTATGGTAGACATTTCCAACAAATTGAATAGGAAGATATAAACAGAACGAAATATCAAAATCATCAAAATCGATTCAACGGTTAATTCACCGCGACGACGCATATTGCTGTATTCGTTCCATCGTTTTGGCCACAATAATAATATCAGGCGCATTAGCCGGCTCGCCACCCTCGTCTTCCATATTTCTAACGTTTTTCCCACTTGTCTCTTCCCATCCGGAAAAGTAGGGAGAGATGAACACACCGATAGCCTTTTATAACAGTGTAATGCGAGAATAATTTTCCTTATGCCGGTACCATTAAGAAAAATGTCACAGGTGGAAAGCTAATTATGGGGTAGTATTACTCATGATTTTAGGGCTGATTTGGAGGCTCTATTTCATGTCGTAGTAAGTATGTTTTCGTCGCTTTCCGTGCTTATTAATAGATAATACCTACGTAACTAGCTATTACGTTTAGCATAATTTCACATTTTGACAGTTTCAACATATTAATTACTTTTTCTTACTTCTCCTTGCCGGAGTCACAGTCTTATTATTTCTTAGAGTCGTTCGACTCCCTAATATGAAAGGGGTGTGACCGACAAAAACTTTTCTAACCGACTTCAAAAAGGTGGAAGGCATTATTCAAAAGGAGGATATCATTTTATCGGAACCTCTCATTTTTACAAACTAAATAAAATAAATTTCAATGTATTTCATATATTACTATTTTTGTACAGCTCAAATCTTGCAACTCTATTTTGAAGCAGATATCGTCAACCAATTTTGATGAAATGAGTTTATGTGTGTGAAGAAGTCAAACTACTGGTAGGCTTATAGACTGTTATACTGTGCCGGAACTAACGACGAGGTGGGTATAGGAGGCAAAACGAGGTTTATTACTTAGACAGCTACTCTTATAATAAAATCTAAAATTTTTACTAACACAGGTTTAATTTTTATACAGCAATTTGTAGGTACACTTGTAGGATTCGGTAATTACATTATTTATAAAACAACCCTAAACCAATCCCTAAACATCCAAAGGTGAACGACTTATACAATCAACAAAGCATTCACGTATCAACCTAATTTGATGTCAACAAAAGAAGCTTCGAAACTGTGCATCTGACAATACACCGCCTGCAGTCACCAGGGTTCATTAGTAGCACGCGAGAACCCTTCTGAATATGTATGAGGAATCGAACTCGAGGTTTGGCTGTCACGATCCAACGATATTAGGATAGGGTTCATATCAACCTGAATGTTAATTATACCCGCTTATTAAATATAGAAGGGTGAAGATAATGAAAATCTCGAGCGGGAAAATTTGATTGAATTTCGATTAGGGCTGTTTTGATTAGTGTTGAAGAACGATTTTTTGTAGTGATAATATTGATAGCATAGCCCCATACCACCATTAGGGCAGGCCTGGGGACGACTGGTGGAGTCGCCTGTCACCCTGGCAGAAATGTTCACGGCGGCGCCTCCCCATTTCCAGGGATGAGTTCAATTGGGGTCAATTGGGTCAGATCGAGACAGATGGCCCTGGGTCGACCGGGGTGCGAGGGATAACCTACCTAACAACCTCACCTTCGGCATCCAAAATCTACCCCCGTGCGTTTTAGTCGGCTTCGGACAGACACATACCTAACAAATAAAATCTTTTCAAAGTATAATTAATATATTGAAATAGATACTAAGCAAAATTCAGAAAAGTTTTGCATTGAACGAGTTCAATTTTTATTAGATTCTACATTCTTCATCATCTACAAGACGTATTTTCCTGATTGTATTCGAGGTCAAGGTGCCCTCGGAGCTCAGGGTCCGGCTCTTCACGATCTTGGCCATGGTTGCAATCCATGGTTGTGAGACCAATCGCACTACACACTAATTCCAATGTTTCTGGCTCCCAGGGTAGATACTGTCGATAGTGGAATCAGGATAAACAGTTTGTACAAGTCAATACTATCGGTATAATCAGTGTCATCGTGTACCTACGATACCCCATCTCGATTCCCATGTGGTGTCGTACAAGGCGACTAAGGGATAGGGCTGTGGGGCGGGAGCGGCAGCGGGAGCAACGAAGGATCGCAAGCCAAGCTGCCCGCGTACGAAGGCAACTCGGGCGTCGGAGGTCGATGAACGTCCTCCGCCCCCCATGAGCGCCGGCCTTGGGGTGACAGGTGGAGCCGCCTGTCACCCTGGCAGAAGCAGGCCTCGGCGGCAGCGCGCCTGGCGCGCCTCCCCGTTTTCCAGGAACGAGTTGGGGACTCTGTAGTCCCCACACATCCGAGGAGAGTTTATATCTTTTCTTATTGTATTGATTTCATACAAGTTTCCTTATAATAAAAATTAACAAATTTGACTAGACCGTAAAGTACCCAATTAACACTGAAGCTTTTCAGAAGTGTGAAGTTAATCACGACCAGAAAGGATTAGATCCCACAGTAAAACAAATACGCAGTAAATACAGTGCCCATTTCCCCAAAAACAATATCTCTTTATTACTTCCTTTTGTTAGTACAGTTTTGTCATCGTTATGGACATAAGTAACGTTTAGACAGCAATAAATTTCCTCCTTTCCCTCTCTATTATGTTTGCATTGGAGTGCATCAACAATGCACCCCATAAAATATATTCATTCCATGAAGTTTTTCTGATATATGTGTAATAAGAAAAGTGTACGTGAACTCAGATTTATTGCCACTGTACTTTACTGAAGATGTATGTGTAATAAAAACCTCGCTTTTTATCTATTTAGTATAATAGGGTACTTTTTTAGGTAACACATATTCTGTATGTTGTTTGGAGAGTAAATAAAGATCCGTTTACGTACCTCATCTTTGTTCCGAAATGTAACATTTTTGAAAGTAATAGTTGTTAAGTTAAAAAAAAACATTTGCTCTTCATCACAGAATACCCCACTAACAGTTTTGTATTTTTTTATCGTTTTTTTTTTCTTTATTTATATTAATCAGTATTTATTTATTTCTCAATCTCAGTGTTTGACTTCCCTACCGTTACCTAAGTATTTTAATAAATTACCCATATTTTTACATACATACATATACTCACGCTTTTATCCCCAGAGAGTTAGGCAGAGGTAAATAACATCCACATTTCACTAATCATTAAATTCTTTCCCACATAATAGGGGGTAAGCCCATTGCCGTTTTCCGGACACTATTGTTGACTCA
Organism: Eilema griseolum; assembly: GCA_963662185.1. Classification (NCBI taxonomy): domain Eukaryota; kingdom Metazoa; phylum Arthropoda; class Insecta; order Lepidoptera; family Erebidae; genus Eilema; species Eilema griseolum. The sequence goes on along the minus strand of OY759232.1, from coordinate 12,813,784 downwards.
AGCCATATATATCTGTATGTTGTTAACCAGCCTTGATTTGATATATATGTACATATATATATTTTTTATCTATGCATAGTGTTATTATTACAGATAATTGTAATATAAGTCTGTACAATGAAGATATTAATAAAAACAAATTGAGTTAGGTATACAAACTGATTTCACCAATCGCTTATTTTTTTTTTTTTTTTATATAGGACACGTCAATTGGACTTCGCCTTGCCTGATGGTAAGCTGAAGGCAAAGTCCCAGAAAAGAGGGTCACCATTACTTACACATACCGTGTGACAATGGTGACACTCAGCTTGACGGCCTCATCATATGCTTTTTCACGCCCCGCTTAAAGGACCCGGGACTGTAGGAAGAAAGAAACACGTGAGCTGGTAATGAATTCCAGGCCTTAATGGTGCGACAGAGGAAAGAGTCTCCGAACCGCTTGGTTCTTGATCGGATGTTTTGCACCGTGTGCGGATGACATCTAAGACCTGCACGCGTTGTCCTGTGTAGGAAAGGGGAGGGTGGGACTAATTGGAAGAGCTCATCAGAACACTCCCCATGGTACAAACGGTAAAATACAGCCATGGACGCAACATCTCTACGCAGCTGTAAAGGTTCTAGGGTGTTCGTGATCTCGGGATTCCCAATGATGCGGACCGCACGTCGCTGCAACCTGTCGAGAGCATCTAGTAAGTACTTTGCTGAACCATCCCAGAGATGCGAGCAGTACTCCACACAGGAGCGAATTTGTGTCTTGTATAGAAGACACCGCTGCTCCGGCGTGAAAAACCGTCTCACTCTGTTCAGGACTCCGAGTTTTCGTGAGGCTGCTTATATTGAATAAGGACTCTACTCAACCTGTTAAATGTAATAAAATGTTCTTCATTATCTTAACTGAAAAATAAAAAAGCACTTGTCATAAAAATATAATCTTCATAAACACCACTCAAAGAAAATGGATACCTCCTAAGAAGTATTCCCAGTGGAATTAATATTGAGAGGTTCTGTAATCGCAATTGACAGCTCTATACACAATCCGGTGAGGTCGATGCAGCCCGGCTCACTGAATATTTCACTTGAGAGACTTATTAGCCGCCTAATTATACAGAGGAAGTAGTTAGGGAGTAGCGGAAAGAAGAGGGTGAGGGCTCCTGAGTGTGCTGAAAATTTTGAATGTATGATGGATTAATTTACGTGAGTTTCCTTTTCTTTTTGTTGTTGGTTTAAATAATGAACTGCTCTTTGTCTACTTAACCAGCCCCTTGCCTATTAATGATATATTTAACTGTTGCAATTTCAAATAAAAGCTGGCAATATGTTCACTAAGTAGGTACACCAGTTTTTAAATTCGTGTAATAAGAAGTATTTCAAAATATTATTTACTCTGCTTATAATATTTTCAATTTCAACGAAAAATATAATCTATTCCTTGGGCTCTTATGAGAAAATAATTCTTCAAAGCTATTAAGAGTAAACACTTCCAATCGGGAAAAAAACTTATAATTCGACCCAAAGACATCGATGAAATAAAAAGGTGTTTGTATTTATGACTTATTCATTTCTCAAAATCACTAAAAATTTCCATATTTCTATTGGGAATTATTACCAAAGCTAATTTACATACTTAAACGAATTATCGTTTAAGTACCTGCATTAGTGAATTAGGCTTCTACTGATGAGCTCAGTGTATTTTCGCGGCACAATCTTTATGAAAACAAAAGTTTTTAGTTTATTTGTTTAAGTACATAACGTAAAGAAAACTCTGTTTTATGAACTTTTATTTTATGTACAATTTCTGAGACCCCAAGCCCCTGTTCTCACGGAAGCCTAATTTGATTATTTCATGTTCTGAACCTAACAAGGGTATACAAGTTTCATTTTTATTGTAGCCAACCACGATTAATACGTGATATTCATACTAAATTGTCCCTAGATATGCTATTAAAGTAACTTACAATCATCAATACGATATGATTTGAATAAATATGCAAACAGTTTAACATATATATTTACTAGTGTTCTACGTTCGCCAGATTTACTTTCTTATTGCTTGGAATATTGTTCCTTTGATATATTCAGATACGTGTTGGCATTGGAAAGTATCAACATATGTGTGAAATTAATAATAAATCTCATGATTCCTGGACTCGGGTGAATCATTCGTGCGGCTCTTATTGTTAGAATCTGTGGAACGCGTGGGATGAGATTACTGGGATATTAGCATTTGTTGTATGAGACCACACAGGCTTACAAATTAATAAATTGTCATAGATAATTATAATAAGTAGGTATAAATCTGCGAGTCATCAAAAACAATACGTAATAAGATTTACTGTATTAATGTTATTGGTATATAATTCTTATGAATTCTATTTAAAAAGATCTACGGATTATTGTTGTATTGCTGGGTTGGGTCTCTATTCCATAATTCGGTAGGTAGACCATTCTTGTTTGTGTCTTGTCTGTTTGTTCGCAACAACAACGCAAATACTACTGCACGGATAAAGCAGAAGGAAGCTGGACAAAGCTAAAACTATTGGTGGATATTCAGTTAGATTAATTATTTAGTACAACGTTTCAAAAAGGAAACTCTGTTCCTTAAACTAGTAACAATAAATCTTCTATACTATAAGGGACAGTGTTCAGCACGAAATTTATTTTGATACATTATATCTTATGAGAGTGAATATTGGTGTGTGTATGTGTGTGTGTGTGTGTTTGTGTGTGTGTATTTATTACTACGGTTAAATAAAAGTATGGTGAGTCGCGAGAGATGAATGCGATGCCTACTAGGATGTTAAATAGCCTCGCCTCGAAGCTATTAAATTAAACATATGCAAACAGCCATCATCACCGTTATAACCTGTCAATACTGTTGGTATTGTGCTCACAAAAAGTAGCCCCTCATTTCAAGTTCAAAATAAACAGAAATATGAATGAACAAAAAAGTCCAGTCATATAATTCACTAGACACCATTCAAATAGATTAAAATTTGAACAGTTAAACCACCCAATACATTGATGGACAGTCACAAAAGCCATTGACTTGACATCTTCTGCATTTAAAAATATGACATGACAACTTGTCTTGTCTTTGAATTGAGCAATATCGCATGACAAACGAAAATCGTACACCATTCACATCAGATAAAATCCCCTACCACTAGTAGGTAGTTTACATTGTCATGTCAATTTAATAGAGATGATCGACAGGTTAAATATTCGTTTGCATTAGTACGGATTAGTAGAATGGCAAACAAGGTGGAAATATACCTAAGCCCGAGTATTATGTATCTTAGTTCCTATTCAAATAATATAAACCATATTGTTCAGCTTAATATTTTGGTTTTATATTTCCGCTCATGCCGAATAGTACCTAATTGGTTATCAATACAATGACGAGATGTTATTTTTTACACTTGCGAACCTGAATACCTACTGATTAACAGATGAGTCAGTTCAGGTTTTCCTCTAAGGGTTGGGAGGTTACACGGCAATCGCTTCTACAAAACCCAAAATAAACCAATAAAGAGAGGAACATAACAGCTGTTCCCCAGATTCGACTGGTATTGGCGCAGGATTTCCATAGTCGAGCGTTTCCTAAGGCTGTCAATTCCGATGAGAATTGCCGTATTATTTTTAATATAAAAACTTGCATCACAAAGATCATATGGCCAAATTCCTAAGTTAAGACAGTATTCTCACCAAACATATACATAATAGCAACGAGTTTGACACAAAAACAATGACGAATGTAATATCATAAGCCCTTCTAGATCTTGTTATAAATTCAATATCCGATGTTTCACTCAGTGGCAAGAAAAACATGGCGACATCTGTAGTCATCTATCTTGTTTTTTTATTAAACGTAATATATACATGAAGCAGAATTCATTTTGTCAATATCTGAGTAATATTGTGGATAATGGTTTGGGAAAATTCTAAAAATCGTTGTAATATGTCTTTGGTCAAAAGTTAAAACTTGGTTATAATAATATTTAGGCTTCTTATATATTTGTGTGCCAGATGTAAACATAACTATTAAATCGAAGATTTCACATAAAGATAAACATGACATGTCTTTAAACGGATACTTTAAAGTAGTCAAAGGAAGCAGAAGTAATAATAATTATATTGAATAATAATGAATATTAATTAATATCTGTTCAAGCTACACATTTTAAACTGGATTTCCGTACTAAAAAACAGTACCTACATAGTATATGTATAACATTAGCGCCTGTATACCGTCGTGATCGATTGAAAACAAACAAACATGAGTAATGATTTTAAGTTAATAGTCACTTCAAATCGAATAAGATAGGAAAAATAATTAATCAGTTCAGGTGGGATAGTGAATAGTTAGTACATCCTAAATGCTTTAAAATTTCATTCAATTCATAGTCACTGTCAGCACGTAAAACACGGACAATGTCATCTGAAAAAAAAGTATTTTCAATGACGTCATCTCGCGGTCATGTCGCTTACTGGACAGGAGCGAATAAATTAAGTGCGGTATGTTCGGATTGTGGACAGGTGGGATTTCGATAAGGCCTGGAGCAGTAACCAAATTGTTTCGCAAAAATGTTGGCATCCGTACACGCGATCGTGAGTCATTCAGACCTTTAAGAACAGCAAAGGGTTTATTGTATTGAAGCAATCAATTTAAGCATTTACATTTGACTTTAAAAGTTTATGAATTAATTTATAATATTTGTATTATAGTTAAAGTAGTGCAAAATATCCTGTAAAGTACCTACTCTAAATACGATACAGTATCTCTTCGGTCTGCATTAAAAATTAAGAATCGTACATATGCGGTTAATTAAAACGCCAACTCGGCTTAATTCCAAAAAATAAAACAAAGTGACACGCGGTCTGATATAATTTTGTATAAATCGATACGTGAACCGGCTGTGGAAATTGGTTTTCCGTGGCTTTTCCGCACTGTCGAGCAACACAGCATCCGGTTAATACCTCGACCGCCGCGATATGATACACGCGATCCTTTTTACCCAAACAGTTTATGAGGGGGATCCCGTTGTCGCTCTTGTATTACCACGAACAAAGCCAGCCCATGAAAATGAGTTTTTGTTTCCCCCATTGTTTTAGTCGCGATGACTGAAAATGAGATGAAAAAAGTTCAACGTTTTCTATGAAAAAACAACGCACTGTTTGAGTCATTACATTGTTGATTCTTTGTCCGGAATTGTCAAGCACTGTACATCGCGTATGTACAAATGTGTATGCAAAGACCATCGAGATTATCATCACAGAAAATTTATAAATATTTTACATGTGTCCATTTGATTCCGTGGCATAGCGGTAGAGAATTCGACTGCTATGCAGGGGGCGCGGGTTCGATTCCCGCTCAGTGCAAATATTTGTATGCATTTACATGTATATTTGCATTGGTCTGGGTGTTTCCATGTATAATATGTACGTATTTACAAAAAAAAAGTATCTAAGTATGTTTATCCGTATTTTAGATCCCATAACACAAGCTAGTTAAGCTATGTTTACCATGGGTCAAGATAGCATTGTGTAGAATGTCGTTGAATATTTATTTAATTTATTTATTTATGTAGCCAAATGTTGACTACAATGTATAAAATGTAATTTCAATAAATACCTACGCGTAATTCAATTGAATATATAATAGACAATGAAACTAAATCCGTGCAAAAGTTCTAACAATTATATGTCGAACTTTATGTAATGAAGCTAGACATCCTTGAGTGGCCAGCTGGCTATACTTCAGACTATTGGATAGACGTGCTGATTGTCACACTGTAATAAGTAAACACATGCTGGATATCGTATTTCTCAGTCCAACACGGTCCAGTAACCCGACGTGTCAATTAACGAGCGTCGCCCAACGTTCGTTCATTTAGATTTATTCCAACTGGTAACGAAATTATTGTTAATCGAGGGCCTACTCTACTCTGTTGATTTAATGCCTCGTACATACTGGAATACTTGTTGTTGCATTATTATGTTGCTAAAATTGTTACACAATGTTACAATGTAACACCTGATGCTGTTTACATTGTACAATGTTTGTAAATGTACTTACTGTACTTAACCATTTCCATTTTTCTTTACCCAACCATTTTTTTTATCTATGCATGATTTGCTCTTATTATTAGACTGAAGATGCTTCATAACATAACTTTATGTTAGGTTCAAGTCTTTTTTACTTTAGTACTATTAAATATTAGGGTGTGCAAAATTTGTAAAAAAGTTTCATCATTCTTAACCAGTTAGGGCCCCCGAAGGGACAGCACTTGAATGAAAATATTACTAGGCATATCAAAGTTAAAGAGCTAACCAACTCTTCTATATCTTCTATTATCTTTATTTTCAACTTTTTTAGATTGTTTTTTTGTGACTGGGGTTTTTTAAATATGTAATTTTTGAAGGCAGTTTAAAAGACGTTGTAAGGTGATTGTGTGCTAGACGCTTTAAACAGCTTAACGGATTTGGTTGAAATTTGGCGCAGAGATAGATTACCGTCTGGAATAAGACATAAGTAAGCTAATTCTTATGTCTAGAATAGGTTCCGATGGGTTGCAGGTTGCAGGTACGAGATAAGAATTTTATGCGAACGGAGTCACAAATATATGGCTTTAAAGCTACAAGTTAATTTTCCTTCTAAATTTGTTGCGCAACTATCTACAATGTTACTCCCCGTGTGCTGAATTGCGTATACGCGAACCTTTAGACTAAGTTTTGAATTCTCAACTATAAACTAACATATGGTTACGACTATCTATTCTATGTTGACGTCATGAAATACGTGCAAATATGGATTTATGGCTAGTGCGTAAGCCACTAAGTGAAAGGAATGCTAAAGCCCTGCACTTTGCACTATCCACAGTACTACTCATGATTAATTCTCTGTGCTCACAAAAATGTGAGACCTCTGGTGTTACACACATCCATAGCCCACGGTAACCACTTTCCATCAGGTGGACCGTGTGCTCGTCTGCCACCTAATTGATATAAAAACACACAATAAAATATTAATGTTGGTTGCGGCAGCATGGTACCTCTACGTCTAGAGTCCATTTTGGTACATTAAAACTTAACTTATTTAAGTTGCTCATTCACAAAACGCCCACTTTTCAAAACGTCCATTTCTCATAATGTGAAAAGATGTCCTTTTTTAAGTATTAATTACAACAAGTGAAGTATACAATTTGACTAAATAGAAATATACTAAATGATCCACATCGTGCGGCTTTAGTCAGTTCTTATCTGCCTACTAGTACACATCAACCTACTTAACCGGAGAAAATGTTTTGTCCTAAAGAAGATATAAAAGAAATCCCGATCGACCGACCGACCGAGAGGTTAGAGGTCAAAATTACCCCTAACCTATCGAGACGCGCGCGTGGAACACAACGGCATTTTTATCACCTTCGATTAAAAAGAAAAGCACTTTATTCTGATATCTACTCCTTTTTACCGGATAATGTTTAAACTTCAAAAGGAGTATCAAGTGACGGTTTTTAATTGGTAATCTATCTCTTAACTAGAGGTATATCACCACCAGGGTAGACGTCCAATAACGCGAAGTCCACGTCACGGTTACCAAACGTTTGGTCCCTCTACCCAAATTCCTGTCAATCTTCATCGGACCGACCACTCGATTAGATTCATTTAAAAGCAATCAAAAAGACAAACAAGTAATCTCTTTTATTTGTACGATGGACCACTTAGGGAAATGTAATTTGGAACTGGAAATCGAAAAAAGAGTTCGTTGTGCACAGAGCGGGTGGGATAATCCCGGAGATATACATATTCTAATATTCCGTGTCTAATAATAGCACCACCCTGATATGTCAGGCTTTTGTTTTTATGTAATTGCATACGGAAAGGTCAACGACATTTCTTTTTACTTATTCGATCGAAATATATAGTTACAACATTTCACGCTTTTATCTATCTGAGATGATAGCTCTCCATCTATTTTCGTTCTTATACACGTCACAAGATTTCATTCAAACTCTTCGGTTTCGTTTGCTTCTGACCTGTCACTTGGTCTTTTTCATACTAGGACTCAGTATTTTGTACAATAGTAGTGAAAATAAGTACCTATATGGCACGGCTCACAAGCGGCTCATCAAATAACCAAGATACACAGTCTGCAACTTGTGCGTTGTAGACTGTAGAACTCTTAATGAATCAGACATCTCTTAGCATATATTATTAAAAATACATCGACAATATTATTATATTGAAAGATAAATAATATAAATAAGTAGATATAATAATTATGGTATATAATATCAATGCTTTCGTACTCACAGCTTATCAAATATAACTAGCGTTTCGATTTCCGTTGGCTTTCACAGCTAATCCTTATAATGATGAATCGCGTGTATTATTTGCTAATTTATCATTTAACACAAATAGAACCCGGCCGATGGGCCCGTACCATTTGTTAGTATTCGCTGTGCGTGTCATTAACGGTTCATTAAGAGTTACCGCCGGTTTAATTGGCTTACCGTTGTGTATCGTGCGCTGAATCAAAACCGTCATCAATTTCGGCCCATCGAAGTGTTGGCAATGTGATCTGCAGTGCTGAAGGTATTAATAATGGAGCATTGGTATCATCAGTCATCAATGCACACTGTATCTAAATTAAATATTGCAATAACAAAACTCAAATTTCGAAGTACAGGACAACTAACGTAATATTGTAAAAAATTGAGAATTATTAGTTTTCTTCATCCTAGCGTTAATCCCAGTCGCATTCGAAGCTTTCACTTCCACTTTATCGACTTTGATATTTTGTGTAAAGCTTGGAAATGAGCTGTTCGCTGAACTATGCTACTCGAGTAATTTTTTTTTGTACTTAGTTTATGATTATTATAGTTATATATTATGATAAGATAGACTAAGTGTATGATTGTAAATAGACCAAAAAAAAGAAACCGCACCGCACAAGAACCGAAAGGGGCCGCGTTTTGAACCGGTGCGGTGATCCATTTACTAAACTGATATTCATGTCCCTTTTTTGTTGACGTTTTGTAAGTGCCGATATAATGGTCTATACAGAATAAATGATTTTTGACTATGACTTCCACCTGCCACCTGTCCTCCACAACCCAGCGACGATATCGAAGTATTGCGGATAGACCAGTAGTTGGAGTTTTTTAGGGCCCCTTTTTTTCAACTACCCGTAATGACTGAGATGTTCGTATTGCAACTGGGATCAACAACTAATCGTGCTCTCTGAGGTACGACTAGACCAATACAAATACCCATACTCATGCATACAAATATTTGCACTGAGCGGGGATCGAACCCCCGTCGCCTGCGTAGCGACTGCGTTCACTACCCCCACGCCACAGAGGATGTGTGAGAATGATTAGTAGTTATTGTGTTGTAATAATTAAGTAATGCTTTGCACCCGTCTTTATGTTTACACAAAGAAATTGTTGGAATACTACTGGTAATCTGCAAAGTATATATGAGAGATATCGCACAATGTTTCAAAGTAAGTAATGTTGTTTCCATTATTGTATCGTAAAACAACTTAATCTCCAAGTAGGTACTTCGAGGAATTTGTTTGCCCATCAATATGCACGTGCACAGAAATATGATACAAAGACAACCTCGCATTTTTTTTATAAGTATATCTATATAAACCTTATTCATATTGGATTATGTATGATATTTACACTTCCTATGCGTCTTAAAACTTTTCTATGTATACAAGTATACTTTCTATGTATAGATTAATCGTTATAAATAATCATAAAATTAAGTTGTATAGTTTCGAAAAAAAATCGATAACTTAGAAATTAGAATAACATACACATAATCATGACTTTATCCCCGGAGTGTTAGGCAAAGGTGAATTAACACCCACATTTCACCATCGCTCCCATGTAACACCCACTATTACATAGGACCGAATCTATTATCTGTTTTAACCGACTACGGTGAAGCAAAAAGACGTTTATGATTAATTATGATTTTGACAGGCTAGTGTGTATATATGTAGATTCATATATTTTTCAAATATGTATAAATAATACCTATTACTATAAATAAAAAATTAAGTTAGCCACTTAAGTCTGACAAAACAATACATTCTAAGGAAAAGTGAGAGGACATAGGAAGAGATGAGGTGTTCCAAATTATACTCTGCCGGAAGCCACGCGCGAAACTAGTTTTTTTTTTAAATATTACTATAGGCGAAATTCGTCGAGATTATAAATTATCTTCTTTTCCTGTCTTCCTGTAACTACGGCTGGTGTAACCTGGTCGAAACGTCAGGCAAATCAGGTATATATTATGTACCTGTACCATGATCGCGTCAATTCCCGTTAACATTATGAAATAAATAAAATCCCTACGTGTTCCTTCTTCCTACCGTAGTCATTTTACGAATTAGTAAATTTAAAACTAGCCGTTGTCCATGGTTTTACCTTTGTTCATTTCTGATCCCGTTTCTATAAGTCATGGGGACCTATTCTAGGGATGAAAGTAGCTTCTGTTATTCCAGACTGATACAGTCTCTCTAAATCTGTACCAAACTCAATCCAAATAGATCTGTTTAGATCTTTGCTCGTAACAAACTTCCAAACATATTCACAAACTTTCCTAAATTTCCTACTGAAAGAAGTAATATATCGTTTATAAATATAACGTGTGTCCTAAATTAATTAAAATGTGGTAGCTACAAATGCGCTCGTTCGTGTTTCCCGGGTCTCCCTTTCAGCCGCTTAATTGTTTCGAACACACCGAATTATTTTGATTTATAGCTTTGTGATTGCTGCAACTCGATTATATAGGGCCTTTGTTGCTCACTAAATTGAATGAAATGAAAAATAAATTAAGCCCAGTTGTTAAGTGGAGCATCGTAGAAAAGATTCTGGGCTATTGTGTGTTCTCAGCGACAATAGAAGAATAAAGCAGGATATAAAGTGGCAGGTTGTTGGAAAATGCAACATTAACACTGTGTGTATTGTTTAAAGGGAATAAAAGTAATGAGGATTGTGGGTTCGCTTTTTACAAGAATTGTGGAGTTTGGAAATTTACAGGTGGTTTTGAAATGATAAAAAAAATTTATTGTTATGTTTAGTTGTTATAAAGAGAAATTTCAAAGCAGCACTCGTTATTGTCCATTAAGATGTCGAAATATTGAATAGGTTCATGCGGAATCAGGGGAAATGCTCTGACCACTGAGCTAACGAATCACGCCTGAAGCCATCCAAATCTTCCTACATATCCGTCTTCGGGCGACGGTGGGAGCCATCGTACCGACATTCGTATGAACTCGCGGGTTCGAATCCCGCCTGAACCGATTTAATTTTTCCTATCTTAATCGACTTGAATAGTTAGCATACTAAATGCTTTAATATTTCATTCAACTCATTATTGTCATTGTAACTTCAATTTCAGTAACGTTTAAAAAACTTCTGAAGAGCTGTAATATTTAAAGTTTCTAGTTGCCCACAGCTCCGTCCGCGTGGATTTCTGATCCTGTTCTCGCAAATCATGGGAACTAGGTTATAATCTATTTCTATACTATATTTCAGCCAGATTCGGTCATCCGTTTTACCATGATTGAGTTATAAACATCTCCAAAACTTTCACATTTATACTCGGAATATTAGCTGGAAGTAAGCTATCTACAATTTATAACAGATGCTATTAAATTACTTAACAGCATGAACTTTTAGCAATTTACACAATAGTACAATGTAAATGCGTCGAGTATATTTGTGTACTATAATTATGTCGCTAGAAGAGGTGACTGTGACTCACTGTCTCACCGCCAGTCTACGACTGACTCATCGCACACCACTATCCTGAACAGTCTAGTTACACAAAATATTGAACCGATCTCATATCATTGGAGATGAGTATTCCCAGATGGGGTGACTCAGTATTGTGGGTTTTTACTGATAAATCTATAACCTCTGGTTTGCTTTTAAGTTTTAAGACCGATTTATGGGATGCTGAACATTTTATGTGCTTTAATCCGATTACTTTGGCGGCTCATGAAAATTACTAACAAGTAATGTGTTTATTTCTTTTCTCTTACACCGAAGAGTCACTTCTCCAGAAGATCCTATTAATTTTATTTTTCTAAAACCGGGTGTACTGTACCATAGACTTCGTGAGTTGTATGTACCTACATGATAAGAGAAAAAGAAATAGCAATCTCAGTAGACACGTCATGCTTGAATATTATTCTTATTTGTGCTGGGACAAGTCGATTCTACCGACTTAAAAATGTTGCCTGAGATGGTAGTGCGCTAGCGAACATTGGTGGCTCAAGTCTTCCTGGGTTTCTGATGAGTTCCTTCTTAGGGCATACCCGGGATCCACATTAAAATATTCAATGGTGATATACGATGCTCATAGTTGTCGATGTAAAAGGATTGTAATTAATTTATGGGATATATTTAACAGACAGGTGTACTATAGTTCAACACAGGTTGACGCTCCTATGTGTCATCTAATCCCTCTGCAGCCCCAGCTGTCACGCTCCGCACCAATAAAAAGATTCTATTATTAGTGATTGGTGAGCATACTTAAGGTGTTTCCATACATAAATAAATTTGTTCAGCATAATTGTAATTGAGCTTTGAGCTTGTTTTAGCTCTTTACAAATAATTTTCAAGACGATTGATTTGCAAGCGGCGCCTTTTTATATTTAGGACATCAATTGATTGAACAGTAGTCCCTAATATGATGGCCTTGGCAATGGAAATGCTTTTTCACACCCTACATTAGGAAAACTTAAGTTACTTACGAGTAAAATAATAACACAAACGGCATTGATTGAACAAGTAATTTTCTTGTCACTCTGAGAAAAAAAATCTGTGACTTATCGAGATTAAGGTTAGGTATATTATATATTTTTATTGTTTACTGTTTTTACTAAAAAGATTTCAACTCAATGTGTAATGAAATCCAACTTACCGCGATATAGATGCTATTGATATCATAACAAGATTCACAAATTCTATCTATATTTACGTCTTCAACGTGCATAGTCTACACTCAACTCTACATTATAATGTGCATTTGTTATACAAACTCAACAATATTTAACTACCATATTAACAGATATGAAGTGTTAACCATACAAATAATATCTGAAGTGTCCCAACTAAGAGTCAAGCAATATGCCGTATAACAGCAGTTATGTTTAATAAGTAAATATTAACAGGATGCGGTATAAGTTTCGTCCGGTGGGCAAAAGGCAGCTTAGAATTGTATATGTACACACAGTGTTACACTGTATTAAAAGTTTTTTATTATAAATATATTTAACATAATATTTTTAGCTATCAACTCAATATGACTAGACCCTAGCTGGTTCTGGACTGGAAAATCTAGTCGCAGAGACCCTGACCGAAGTGGCAATACTTATTAAATATTCTTCACTTAATACCGTCCCATATCAAAGGTTTTTGACAATGCTACATCGTATGATACTCATAGGTCGTCTCCATGGGTGACTGTTTTTTCCTAATTCGAATTCCTAATTAGGACAACGAATAATCAAATCGCAGTCAATCTGACGCACTAATCAATATATTATAAACAGATCAATGCAATACATCCGTAATAAATTTATATGGTGTAATAAAGACAGATGTTTGGTGGCGTTCTATGAAGAAAGAATCATTAAAAGTGATAAATACAACTATACCGCACATAAACCCAGTTTCTGGTTGCCTCGGCTGGCTGCACCACCTTCAGTCGCGAGTACCGACATCAATAAAGCTGAATTTATCATAAAAAGTTGCATGTTAAGACTGAAACAGTCGTAAATAAGAAAATAAGACCACCTATTTATATTTGTAGCTCTAGTTTGCACGCATAATCTTGAGACTTTAGATATTATATATCATATTTTTTTTCATTCATCTTTGTCGATAGCATACTGAAAAGGATTTTATTTTATAATACGACATTAAGGAAGCAAAAAGAGCAAAACATTTGGAAATAATACCACTCTTTTGTTTCAAGAAAAAATTCTGGTAAGCTATCTGTCGTAAAGTTTGCTGTGGCATTATTGTGCGATGATAGTGACAAATAAGTAAATTTTGTTTTGTTTAACTTCTTTCAACATGAGTATCAGAAGAATCAATAAAGTCATGGCTTACCTACTAAGATAGCGTATTGACATAAAACTCTATCCTCGCAAATTGATCCTGTGCTCATTTGCCACCGTAGTAAATCAAAAAATATTTACTATATCAATCGTTGCATTCGAGTATTGCTACCTGGGAAGGGAAAAGGGAGAAATAGGAGAATAGTAAGAAAGAAAGGAGGAGAATTAGAAGGCTACTACACCCTCACAAAGTTATATTCTTGACGGGTGGAGCCGCCTGTCACCCTGGCAGAAGCAGGCCGTGGCGGCGGTGTGCCTTGCGCGCCTCCCTGTTTCTAGGGACGAGTTGGGGACTCTTTGGTCCCCATATCCGAGGAGAGGCCATATCCAGAAGTGCGAGGGATATGCCTGTTAATCTCACATTTAGCAATCAAACGACCCATAGGCGTCGTGCATTTTAGTCGGTTATAGTCCAACATAACTTCACCGGTATCCGTGGGGGTATCAGTGGGGATACTATTATGGTTCTATTCCTATAGGGTCGACAGTAAGAGTGTGACTTTCCTGTGTTTTTCGAGTGCTTAAATTCGTGTTTCGTGTGCAAATATATTGCTAGTTACGATTCATATAAAAAAGCAATCGCATTGAGAACCTCCTCCTTTTTGGAAATCGGTTAAAAAATGAGACTTTCTTGATTAGGTTGTTCGATATGTATCATTAGAATAAACTCTTCTCTGTATATAAGTTTGAAAATTAGAAAATATAAAATGTTTTAATCTATTAATTCAGAGAATGAAAAGTTCAAAATATTTTTAGAATTAGTATTATCTGTATTTAAAGTAAGAGAATCAATGAATGAGAATGCAATGTTTCAACTGTTAGGACATTTTGCAATGAATATTTCCACTCCAAACATTGCCCAACTTATTAAAAAAATGTTACGATATATATTAAAGTATCAAGACATTTCAATCCACATTCGCCAACGTAGGGCGGAGGAACAAGTAGTTGGGCGAAGCGCTCATTGATGTAGGGCGGCGGCGGGCGTCGTCGGTAGCGAGACCAAACCGAATGAAAATAGACCCGAATGCAATGGCATTTCCGCAACCCACCTGTGAGCTCTCTAGCCACAACACCAATTTAAAAATTAGAACGCAGATACAGCAACAAGTCTTATTGTAGCAATATAAATATACAACGAGGTAACCGAGAATACTATAGACATCATGTGTACTATTAATGACCAGCCTAATCTAACTAACTATGCTTAGTCCAAAACAGTATCCCTTAGGTAAATATTGATAGAGACCACACAGAAAACATAAGCAATCGGTTTAAATTTCATTTTGTAGATTTATTAGAAGGTCAAACATTTTGTGATCAACCGACACTAAAAAGTTCCAAGGTATATAATTTATGATAATAACGAAGTCTTTATTCATATTTTTTGTAGTGCCCGAATAGGATAAGTCACGCTTCCCTTTATCCCGAATACAAAAGATCTAAATACGTCGGTAGGTCAAGTGTCGGTTTCCCGGACGCGAGGTCTCGCCGTCCTGTCCTACAACAAAAGGTAGTATTTTTTTAGTATAATGACAGGTCGAGGGTGCTGGTGACTTGACTAGTAGGTATTACAAAGGTACCAGTGTCAATCTAGAGTAATTTATTTTTCACTTGAGCAGCTTAAACGTGTAGGTTTTGCTGCGTAAAACCAGTGCGCAAATAGCGATTACAATGTACAACCATAGATTTAGAAAGAATTGTTTCGCAAAGAACTTTCGAACTACACTGAACTTTGTCTCTTTTCCGTCCTTAAAAAAGAGCGATGACAAACACAAATAATTTGTTGGTACAATTTCGAAATTCTAAATTTGAAAGATATTTATAAAATGAATGAGCATGTTTTTTTATTTAAATTATTTAATATTTAATGTGTTATTGTATTTGAAAATGCTTAAGTATTTGTAATTAATACTTAATGCATAAGTATTTGTATTTATTTCTATTTTCAACATTTGAAAAATAAAATGTCACGGTCGCTGTTTCTGAACGCACCTTAAAAATAGCGAGAATAAAATTCAAATAAAATTATCACTGTTACACTTGTTTAATTAGATTAAAAAATTATCACAAAAGATGAGCGATGCCAGCGACGAAGACAATATTTTAAGACCAGAAGAGTTGAAACAGCAAGTTATGCGGAATTAAGTTTCCATAAAATCCCAAATCAATAGAACTATAACGATAGCAAATAAAACTATAAATTTAAATTTGCATAACTCCAATAATAGCACCTTTAAATTTTAAAAGTATAATATTATCTTCGGTTCTTATGTTTAATTAAGGTCCGGTAGAAAATTCTTATACCATAAAAAGTGTTTAGCATTATTTTGTTTAATATAAACGTAAATTCTATCTACTCCTGTTCATTGTGTTACCTTCTAAATAATACTTATTATGCGTTCTCGCTGTTGAAGTGAAAAGTCATGTGTGCCACACGAGAACAACATTATTTGCATCTCGTGCATTCGAATCTCTCATGACGCTCAGAATTCTACATTAGAATCGCTCCCTCGCTTGCTCGGGATTCAAAATCAGCACTCACAGCAAAAAAAAATTGTTCACTTCTTTCAAAAAAATAAAAAACTATTGTATTGGATTATAAATTCACATAAATAAATTTATACAGTCAAACATCTGATAAGGGCCTTCATATTTTCATCATTATCATCTCTTGTCATAAAATCTATTATGTTCATGTCAATTGATAAAATACATATAAGATGTCCATTGCTAATAAATAAACTTATATGTGTATACGTTCTAAACCAATATCTCTCATGTAATTATAGGTATTTCCATTTATGAATGCTTTCGTATACATACAATATGTTTAGCACCTTCAAATTATTATTATGAGCCAGTGTAGTGTTGTGTCAGATTTCCCTTTGTGTGACACTGCGGCTACTGTGAGCTTTTGGACTATTCTAACCATCTCTCTCTAACAAAAAAGCTTTTGGAACGCTTTCGGCTAAGCTTGGTAGGCTCGGTTTAGTCAGAAGCGCGCGCGCACGGGCCACGCGCGTCTTGTATGCGCGATGTCACGGAATCGCTTCGCGCGAAGGGTTCCCTCGCACGCGGCTAATTCTGTTCAGTACTGCGCAGACAGTCTGTTACGGTTCTATGATTACAAGTGTTTATTCACCCTATGTGTGTTTAGATTTCTGGGAAATATTAAGTTTTAAATATTTCAAAATAAATTCTAACTGCTCTAGTTTACAAATTACGACCACTGTGACCCCTAAACACGCGGGCTATATGTTTTTTGGATTGCGAAATAAATAGTATTTTCATTTTTGTTTCCCAAAATATTTACTCTCATGAAAGGTTAAAATCTTTTAGCCTTGGCAAAAGCCTGCAAAGTTCAATTTCAAAGGTACAGACATTCCAAATCGTCTCCCGTTCCGATACATTGCAAATGTTAGATTGTGAGTGCATTGAGAAAGATTTATTACACGTTCGTGTTTAAGCTTTTTGTTGCAAATGGATTTTATCAAGGACACTTACTGCATTAAGGATATTCCGATAAGTCGATTTGTATCGATAGCTACAGTTTGGTATAATATTGTTTCATTGAGAGATTCATTCATCTGTATCGGATGCTATTGTTCATTGAGTTTCAAGTGCAAGTGTTACAGTGGTCGTTTACTGTTGCATCGGTTTTGAAAGTTCCTACTGCCATGCCATTTAATACAACAATTGTCAGCTTCGTTGATGTTGCACCATCGGTGAATTCATTAATATAGAATGAGACTGATAGTTATTTATACCAGAAAACATTGAAAACTTTTAGAACTCTAAGCGCTGTGAGACTCTGATCATACATTATAAATATATCAGTGTTAGCATGAATATTTGCGATAGTATATCCTTTAAACTATGGTAGATACTAATTGATATCAATCAGATACGCTGATCATATTATGCGGGTATTTTAGCGCAGATTTATTCACTACGGTAATTAAGTATTTTCCTACAAAACATTGTGTGAAAAATTGACGGATCGTTCAATTGAAGCGACTAACGAATACAATTAAGAATACAATTAAGTACATTTCGAATAATTACAGTAGTCTCTTGAAGCTAGTGACTGAAATTAAATATACGTTAACCATAATCGTACAGAAATAATTACATTACCCGATACCCATTTAATTACCTGGGTTACCTCATGTTGTAATTTGTATTGTTGAGTATTTAAAATTTATTTTCAAAATAAAATAAGTAAAAATTAGTTTTCAGATGTTAGTATCTGAAAACCGTCCTCTTGGGAAGAAGGAATATCATCGCAGACCAATGTTTAATACCCTATCAAAAGATGCCAAAGCCCTAAGATATTTCTGCACTATGCCCTCTGGTAAATTAAACATTTGCATGGTTTTTTTTTTTTTTTATATAGGACACGTGAAACGAATTAATTAGATAATGAGTCATCCCGACAACAACACCGGCTTCAAAGGACAGAAAGTACTTCTATGTCCTTTCTTACCCAAAAAATGTTCTTTAGTATATATTTGTGAGTCGGTACTGTTACTTTCTGATGTTAAAGATGTATCAAATTCATTATTTTCAAAAATTATATTTCAAAAGTGATTATTTAATCAATTTTATTTCATGACATGTATGACCTTCATTGGGCAATTTGGCATGCGATTGCCTCAATGTGCAGTCATTAAAACGACACTTAAAAGCTTTCGTGTCCTAAATGATACGACACTTTACTACAGAAACTACATCACTTAATTCTTATATACAAAACCAACGCTTATTGGAAATAAACCGTTGTAATAACTAAGTCTGAATCTTGCGTATGCTTTGAAGATATTTGTTTGTCTTGGCAATAAATGCACCTAAAAGAAATATAATCTACAAACAAAATCTTTATTCACAGTATCCTGTTTGCCAAAACAGTCCTGTTACTAGCAATAAAATAAAATATAACACACGTCATATCCGCTATACCATTTTGGGTTTAGCCATTTTTGGATAATAATAACTCGAATAGTTACCTAATAGTATTTTAATGTGTCTTACTTACTACTCTGTCTTGTATTGCCACTCCTTTGCATTGACAATAGTAGTAACTATTATGTTTCTTTAATGATACTTTGTAGCAAAATCATTAGCGATGTTGTTCAGTGATCTGTAACGATAATAATAAATGAATATACGGACAGAGTCTGTCTTCATTTATTTTGTATATTTTTTAAAATACCAAAAGTCATGTTTCCCGTACACAACTCAGGTGGTCGGTTGGAAACGGGGGCATTTTTCATTCGTTTTGCTCTTAAATGCACAATGAATATATTTTCGATACCAAATGTGGTGAGAAGTTAAACTTGTCATCAAGTAATATTAGAAATGTCTCCAAATCTATCAGTTCAGTAGAATTTCCTTCAGGAACTCAATCCGTGTTTTCCTATACTACAGCAACTATTTATATTTTTCGTAGAATCGTGAGTAGGGAAATCATGAATGAGTTCACGATGCTTCAATTGTGAGTAATTATGTTTATATTTGTACCGGCTGATTTACACATCGTACGGTTTGATCGGAATTCTAGTAACAACTGAAACAAGTTTAGACTTACAATTACATATCAGTGTAATCAGATAAAAATAAACTTTTTTATATGACTAAAGAAGCAAAGAATCACACAGTTTGACTGACATGGTCTTCAAGTAAAATTAATACTAAATTAATGAAGTGTGAAAATACTACAAGTAGCACTATGGTCGAGCTATTAATAATAGTGATCCATATTTGTGCCCACGAACAGAGCCACTGGCAACTGCTAGTTATTTATTATATGTTTAAACAGTAATATTATAATTAGGTGCTGCGTTCCTGTAAATTATGAAGTTAAAAGAACATAACGGACGAACAGACGGATGTTACAAAATAGTAGCGTTTCCTAATGACTTCGGTCTTTCAAAAATAATTTGTTAACTTGCAGAGCGTTCTATATAGGGAAAAATGTGACGCCGTTGTCTGCTTATTTATACTTCTTCCTCCTCTTTGTTGTAGGTTTCATAAACGGCTAAAGAGGCCTCTTAGTCGTAATGTCGGGTCTGAGCTGGCATACAAAATCTAGCATCATCCTAATACGAAGTAATAACTTAATAATTCCATCAATTATCCTTTTTTCTTTCTTGCAACGGTGTTGAAAGCAAATATAGCACCAATCTAACCGCTGAGTGTATCATAATGATGGTAAATCAATCAGTGTGGTTTGCACCACGAACTCTAACCCAGACATTGTATAGACAATATTTACCGCGGTCGTCTCAGTACTATATCGCAATTATAATTGATATTATTGATGTGCAAATGCAATTCGTATTTAATTGCCACCAGATCACGATATTGTATCGCGATATTCTAACCCCTTCCTAATAAATTGGCACAAATACACAATGCTAGATTGTGTTCACTTGGACAACTGTGTAGGACGACTATCATAAGATTTACATAGACATCAGGCACGATCTGAAACGTTTAAACGCAAAGAGTATGCTTTGTAACTACGCTTGTAATGGGTGCATTAAAACAAACGTTGTGAGTCACTCTTACGTTAGACGCCTATTATTACACCTACGACAAATTTAAATTTACTTACTACAGTTCATGAATATTTTGGCACGTGTTAACATGTAAATAGGTCAACGATATCGATTTATCAATTTTTATAAGGACTTTACTTACCTCTTCAATGTTTATAGAGGTATATATACTCTTTATTGCACATCAAGCATAGGATACTGTATTTGCCTGTACTAGAGGAAAGTATGCCTAAAGGGAACGAAAGCGGGGATTTTTAAAAAGTGTATCTACCAGGCAAGTGTATGTATCTAAAGGAAACAAACCATTCAAACAAATGATAAAACATAAGAGATAGTTTAGTTTGTACAATGAGCGGTTTTATCGCAAATTGCGATTTCTTTCAGATAACCTTTGAATGAACTATATTTTGAAAGAACCTGGATAATTGTACACTAAACTACTTACAATTTATCTCTAATATTGTATGCATATTCTTATAGCATTTTTTTTATACCACTTAGGTGGCAGACAAGCACACGGCCAACCTAATGGGAAGTGGTTACCGTGGCCTATGGACGTATTATTTTGTCATGTTCTGATGAATTGTTTGACATGATGTCCGCAGCCATATTCTATCATCGCACCTCTCGCCATATTCAGGGAATTCATCCACCTCATACATTGTGACTGGTACCGGAAACTTCTGAAAAAACTGTGGAATGAAGTCCCTGCTGCGGTTTTCCCAAACGCCTTCGATATGGGGTTCTTCAAGACGGGCATTAAAAGGTTTGTTCAGGGTCAGCAGCGCGAGTGTAACACCCCTGGTGTTTCATACGTCCTTAGGCTATGGTAACCACTTCCTATCGGGTGGGCCGTGTCTGCCACCTCATGATTCTCCGGCCCTTATTTCAAGTATTTTGGGGTCAGCGCAACATGTGTTCATTCACTCCCTTCTTAACCATTTCATCATTTACACAGTCCATTCACCTCATTTTATGTCTCCCTCTCCCCTTGTAGCCATCCACTTCCATAGTTAGTGCCTTCCTTGCGACATTACTTGACGTGTCCGAACCAGGACGAACCATTTCCTCGTAGCTCTTCTGTGATTGGTGCTACTCTAAAACTTCCTCTAATATATTGGATTGGATAATGGATAAGATTAGGAATCTTATCCATTCTTGTTACACCACACATTCATCTCAACATTCCCATCTCGGCTACATGCAACCGTCTTTCATCCATCACCTTTACGGGCCAGCTCTCCATTCCATACAGGATGGCAGGCCGGATCATGTTCTTATAACTTTTTCCCTTTAATCGAAGGGGCATTCGCGAGTCACACGTATTTGCCGTAACTTGTCGCCATTTCGTCCAATCAAAATTAATCCGGTGCTTTACGGCTCGATCTAATTCTCTATCACTTTACAGTAGTGAACCAAGGTACCTAAAATCGGAGCAGGTTGGTATAGGAGCGCCATCAAGCGCTATGACTGAGGGACTAAAAAGACCATCGAAATCGCAGAACATGTATTCAGTTTAGGTTATACTAATTTTCAGGCCAATATATTCTAGCCTTTACTGCTACTTTACTAATTTACTCTGGACCTCGATTCCATCCTCACCAACAAGGACAATGTCGTCGGCAAAAAGCATAAAACAGGAATTGGTACGGGCTTAAAACCGACCCTTGGTAGCCCTTGTAAGCCAACAGTTACACTAAACTCATCAGTGTTACCCGTGGCCGACCGGACATGCATATGAGATTGCCGGTACATAGCACGAATTAACTCTACATACTTCACTGGCACAACTTTCTCTTTCAGGGTCTACCTTGAGTGTTATTTTATCGTACGCCTTTTTTACAAACAACATGTGCAGATTTTTATGGCCACGTCTATATATTTCGCATAGTTAGCGCAATGCGACTACGGCATATGTCCCACTGTATCCCGCCCTGGCATTAAATCGAACTGGTTTTGGGTGATCTCACTCTCCTCTCGCAATTGTTTCTCTATTACTCTCTATCACACTTTCATACTATGTGACATGGCCTTTATTCCTTGATAGATATTGCAGTACTGTACATCACCTTTGATTTTTTTAAATGGGCACTAGTTCACTACTACACCATTCGTTTGGGATCACCACTTCCTGCAACAACTTATTGAAGAATAAAGTCAGCCACCAACATCCATCTCATCCCAATAAATTTCATACTTCCACTGGTATCTAATTAGGCCCTACAGCTTTACCATTTTGTATTCTTTCTGGTTATTTTATGTTTAAAGTTTATAAAAACTACCGGTAGAATTTCAGAAAAACAGCTTATTGGTAACTTGTAAGAAAAAGATACCAGCTTTGAAGTGTTTGAAATCCTATACACATGACTTGCAAAATTGTAGTCTATTGTTTGTAAGGTGATACTAATCCGAATTGCACAACAAATCGAATGCACTCGCCCACGTTATAATAGGGCAGAGACGCACATCTGTGCCCCAAATACGAGCAAGGCCGATACATCCTTTTATCAAACGTTGGCTCCAATAACGGAACAACACGTTTATGGTAACAAACGATGCCTTTATGATACATGATGTATATAAACAAAGGTGACAAAGGTAACCTTCCTATTGCGAAACACGATATAGCTCTTGTCTTTGAGATTAAATCCCCAGATATCAAGAAATCATCTCTAACGATTTTGATCGGAATAAATATAATGTATAGAATTGATTATGTTGCCTTTATTCATACGACTCTTAGTGGGAAACGGTTACCGATGCATATGCTATTTGTGTATAAGCTTTATAACGCGTCGTCTACAAAATTAGGGCATATGCGGCCCCACAAAGTTATTCGGGGCCAAAACAATATCACTTGTAAGCTAGTACACCTGCTTATTAACGGACTATTCTTGGCACAAGCTTTCTTCTCGAGGTCTGGCGGTCCCCTTATAGCCTTTATATTTATGACAAATAATATTTTAAAAAAGAATGAGTAGGCACCAAACTCAAAGGCAATCGAAGCTCAATTCACAAAATCATTGTACGCGTTATCTACCCTACGCACTACCTAGGAAGGTTTTTGGTATACCAATTGAGTAGTTAACATGCGCACGGCTCACCTGTAGGGAAATAGTTTTCGTATCCATGGCATATGTGTAATAGAATAGTTTTTGTACATAACACATATACACACATATACCCATAGTGTTGCTCACGGCAATACCCAAGCATCACACCTGCACTGGCAAGCCTTTAAAAACTTCTAAGGCTATTCTAGAACAAGCTCTTGCGTTTACCCATGTCACCATTACAGCACTAAGCTAGTAGATTTATACAGGTGCTATATTCTTAATCGAAATATTTCCTCAATTAGGTGTTACCAAATTCAAATGAGAAAAACCTCTACCGCTACATACCTCTTCTAGGAGGGATTTTGTCTACTTCTGTCATACCAACCAAAGCAGTGTTTTTTTGCTATTTCATGACTTTATACATACATAATTTTTGCAAATACAATGGGTTACCATAAACCCTTTTACGTTGGTCCCCTACAATTGTTTAACGGATGGTCTGTCTCACATTGTCGCTATTGCTGTAAACGTCCGTGTTTTATGATTATGTCACAAAAGTTCGTTGCTCCGTGGCGCACCTTCCGTGCGGTTATAAATACGGCAGCGTCTGTCGAACTTTTGACAAGATTGTAAATAAACATGACGGATGTGGATGCTGGCTTGACAGTATCAAATGCCTTAATCATTCTACAAGCACAATATGAGAAGTCAAATTCACTTTTTTTCGGTTATTCAATTATTGAAATAAATCCATTTTTAACGGATTGCCAGTTGCATCCGATTCTTTCACATCGGACCCAGGGTCTGCTCAATTCTTCTCCTCCTTGGTTTTCCTATACGGCTCTTATGGAAGCTACTGATAAAATCCTATTGTCTTCTTTAACCAGCTACTTTCGGGTGTACTGTTACTTGGCGTCAGTTTAAGTCGTCATTACAAAACCGCTTTGTTTGTTTGCTTACGGCGGCTAATCTAAATCCAGCACCAAAGTTATTAACTATGATTAGCGTGGTGCAGAATGAGATGCATCGGTGGCATTCGTTTTTGAATTTCTTTACGAGCTATATACGAGCTTACGCAAGCTTATTCGAGCAAATAATTATTAACGGTAAAAGATCGTCTTCTTAAAGTTTTATTTCTCTTTGTATCTGCCGCTTACGAGCTTAAACTGTTTATTATAATGCTTTATAAGCTTTTATGTTTCACAACTTCTTTTATGGTGTCGGTTATAGTTTTTAAACTCTGGCAGTTTCTCTTTTATCATGAATATCCGTTGACACCTCACTAATGATTACTGGCTAAAGGTGACGATTAGGTAGGAAAATGTCAAAGGAGTGTGCAAACGATATTGGTTACATTTCCTTCTGCATATTTCTTTGGGGGTTAATAAGTTCAGTTGTGTTAAGTATAATTAAACGTAGCCGTTCATGCACATAGACTTGCACACTGGATATGTAGGTTCACAGCTTAATAGGTATCCATTAGTATGCTTTTGATTGCAGTAACTGTTAATAAATTATGCATCGTAAAATCGAAACCTATATCTACATATTGATCGGTCAACGTATAAGTAGGTACCTACTACAGAAGTCGAGAATAGTAAAATTCAAATTAGTTGGGTAACTTACACTTCTAACCACTATTTTTAATCTCACCGCGACGATGATTGCTTAAATTCAATTGAAAAGTCGGTACAATAAGCATCAAGTAAATCGCGAAAGCATTAATTAAAACAGTTTTATTTCAATCTAAAAAGATAATTTATTGATGATTTTTTATGATAAAAATTACCTTAACTATTTTTACACATGAACAGTATATTACTTACTTTAACGCCCACGTTAAAATTGGCTACAGTTAGAGTGCTTGTCTAGTCTGACCTATTACCATTAGGTGGGCTGCTAGATCGTAGGAGTAAGATTAACTATAAACGTTAAAATTACTGAACATGAATATTATACCTTATTAGGCATATTAGGTATCGCTTTAATTTTAAATCAGCATTAAAATACATATTTCTTTTATAACACTGTTTCGACCAATTTTATGTAGAACCAATAATATAGCGGGAATATAGTTTTTCGCTTAGTGATATTGAGTATTATTAAGACATAAAACAAGTAAAATAGTATAATTTTGTGTGGCAGAAGACACCGACGATCGGTTGTTATTATTATTAGAATAAATACTTATTATCTCCTGTTAATATCTTACAGCAGTTGTATTTGCATCTCGTTTCGAATTATGAAGTGCATAAAGACAAAAGTAATAGCTACATAAATAAATATCAAATAGCCCACCCACTATTCTGTTAGCTATTGTTTCAATGCTCTATTTCATTCAGAGCTTGTAATTGTGAAGCGTCAACACCACTTATACCTATTCGTATATATTATGTTATCTACAATTCTAATGCACCTTGTTCACTGACAGCTTTAGCCCTCAGTTTAAAGAAGACAAGTTTATGCCCTGTGTTGTGCTGTGCGGTTTACTCTGCAATTAATACTGCTCACTTCTTTCCCGAAACTCATATAATTATTCCCCAAGATGCAATCGATACCTCTCTTCGTCATATGTTAAAGATGTATTTCACACGTATTCCTTTCTTCTCACAATCCCTGTCGAGGTCGTCAAGGTAGGGTCCAACTAGTTCCTATTATTTTGTAATGGTCTACCAGTCTGGAACTTCCCTGATGCAGTACAAATTTCTTATAATTAACTATGGTTAGGTACATATGTTGAATTCTATATGTATTAAGAGGCAAATACTCGTATAGATTTCATATTTCATTTCTTAATGTGCAGTAATTTCATCTTTATCCCGTCTTACTTTGTACGCTATGCCTAACCCACTGACACACTCATCAAAGGGAAAATTATTTCCTCATTTATTTCGCTCGAGCACTGGTTACTCACTACGGAGCCCAATACGTCATTCTAATTCCTTCAACACATCTTATAAATAAAAGTAATTTAGTACTTTACATTTATTCAAAGTACCGATGTAATTTACGGAGCCAGATCACAGCATACAATATCCAGTGCGTCTTACCTGTTATGACTTATGGTGCTGAAACGTGGACACTAATGGTGGGGCTACTTCATAACCAAAAAGTCGCAGCAAGCTATGGAGCGAGCTATGCTTGGAGTTTCTCTGAAGGACAGAATTTGAAACGGGGTTATCTGACAATGAAGTAAAATTACCGACATAGCTCGCAGAATAAGCAAGTTGAAATGGCAAACGAAAGGGATGACACCCCCCTGACCAGATAGACTGACGACCTGAAAAAGGTGACTGGGACTGGATGCGGAAAGCAGAGGATCGTATGACATGGCGCACATTGGGAGAGTCCTATATCCAGCAGTAGACTGTGGTGGGCTAATTGATTAATTGATTGACATGTATGTTTCCAATTTGCGAGAATATCATAACAAAACATGTGGAACTTCAAATAATCTTAAACTCTAATGTTCAGATAAATTTTAGTACTATTCTAGTCGCATGTATGTTTATTCTCTGAAACCGTGGTGCGACTGTTATACACACTAGTGTACTCGTGGGTAAAACGGCGCCAATCGTAGAGTAAATATTTCTCAGAAGTTTATCGTACGAACCCGTATATGTAACCACTCATTCATGGACTAAAGGACATTGTCTATCTAAATACTCGTGCCGTCTTTGTTAAAAATATTATACGACGGTTTAGGCCAACGTATACTGGTTTGTATTCATCATTGTGTTGCAGCGTTTCTAAATAATGTCAAAGAAGGAGAAATACGTTTGTTTTCCTAAAGATATATGGGGTGAATAGCTGTCTCGGTAGTTGAGAATGTATTAATTGATGAGAGAAAATATTTTCTTTCTTCTAAACAAAATCAATATACAATAAATTAATCAAGCCATTTCTCAGAAATCGGGGCACATGGTTAAAGAAATAACTTTTAAATATTTCTTGGTTTATGTTGATGAAGACGTTTATGTAAATGTGATAAAGACAAAATGTTTTATAAGTGGACAAAATACTGCATCAGTAATTGCAAGTTGATTTAGTGAAGGGTACGTACACCATGATACCCACGTGCATAAGAGCTCCGAGATCTATCCAGGGCTCCACTGATGACGTCACTCGGCAGACAAGATCTATTGTACAGGTGATTAGACTTCGCTATCTAATGACTAACTAATTTATCTTTATGTTAGGCATGACTTTAATCTTACTAACACTTCTTAACACTACATATACCCACGTAGGCATTTTAGTTCATTGCACCTTTTTTATCTGTCATTGCATAGTACTCTTGACATCATAATATGCTACTACTAAAGTTTTGAACTTTGTTATATATTACATATATATATACATACAATCACGCCTTTATCCCTGGAGAGTTAGGTAGAGGTGAATTAACACCCACTTATAAATTAAATTTGATGTGATATTATATAATCAATATAACTAACTCAATTTAGATTAATTCAATTTAATAACAAACTGGTGTTTTGTTTGGTGTGATTTGAATAGTATCGTTTTTATGAAAATGAGAGGTGAGCGGTTAAACGATTTAGATACTTTTAATAAAGTGTCATTTATAATGGGCTAAATACTTTCTGGGTTTTGTTCTTAATACTTCTTGCAATAATGACGTAATTGCAACGTAGTTGAAATTTACTTTTTGATTATATTTTTTCTTAGCAGAGGAAAACCAATGAATAATCATCAATAAACCATTATCAGTAATGTTCTAAAGAGAAAATTAGTTTTGATGCAGTACAGAATAAGTTCGTTCAAATCACCGACAGAAACTGCAAAGAACAACACCTGTATTGAATCCATAAAAAACATCAACATTATCATTGCCAAGAGCATATTTATTTTTTTAAGAAAATAAAGACTCAAAACACTTTCACAATTACTTTTTCCAAAATAGTAAACATGGATATTTATAAAGTTGTTTGTTTTCCACCATAGCATCTAAATTTAACGTGGTTAAAATTTTGATTTTGCATAAATTGAGCTAATTGGCGTACTGTCAGCTGTTGCCTGTCAATGTCGCATTTATAATAAGCCCCAAAAATAGATTTCTATTGCCCTCTCTTTTCACACAATCTATCTACTCTACTGCTGAAAGAGTTACATTTTTATACTCGCACTTTGCGATATAATCATCAGAGATTTAACTATAATGTATAGAATTAAACCCTATTTGAATCTATTCAAATAACACTTTTAGATCGTTTCGGAATTTATTTTCATTTCATTCTTGGACAGGACTGACATTTTTCTTTCAGTTTCATACTAATAGCTAAACCAAAGCTGACCATTAATTAAAAGTAAAACGGAAGACTTCAACACGAATCATTAAATTTGACGATAGCTACTGTTGTAATTTAAAGTATTAGGCGTTAATATGGTTGATGTCGCAATTTAGAAATAAGGAATCATAGCAGAGTTATGCCAGGATAATTTGAATCTGTACACAATAGCAAGCTGACAAACCAGATCTAATTTGAATATGAACTTAGCGACCCCGATAGTGTATGGAACCGTCATTCGCTAAAGGAATGATTACTGTCATTAAATAATAAATACCGCAAAATGTTTCTATTCTATTCTGCATCTCAAGCCTAGGAATAGGTTTTAACATAAAAGTAAGTTAATTCTACTATTACTTTTTTAATAAATCACTTGACATTTCAAATTATAACCTAAATTCTACCAAATATGTTCATTCTAATTCAGTTTACATTGTTTTTTTTTTCATAAGATTTATATCTACATAAGATTTAGATTTTTCATAAGATTTAGAATTATATCGGCCAACAGTAACGCTTTAGCCAGTTGTGTTTTAAAAATATAATTATATCTTCGAACCTTCGTAGTGCAGTCGCACCTCGGTCGCACCCAGCTTCGCTTTATTAAAAGCTACGCGACCTCATTCGGCTTCCGCACTAAACGCTTTTAAGTTCTCTAAACTCTAGTGACAAACTATCGATATAAGCATAATGCGAATGAAATAGTAGATAAAATAAAATTACGATAAAATAAAGGTACGACCAGGCATAAGAATAACAAGTTTATGTAACATTATGTGTTGTAATATAAAGGCAAAGTAAGTAACTATTCCGATCCATTACTTTAGTTAAGCTAAAATCAAGATCCAACTAGGTCCACATAAGCTATGTAAAAGCAATGAATGAATGAATCTAACAAAACGGTTACATTTCTACACTATTGAAAGAAAGAAATAAATAAATATTTGACATATTCCCAATATTGCATTGGGTGGAATTTACATGTAACCAGTAATGATAGATAGGTAAATAAATAAATAGGGCATATACGTTTTCATTGTTGTTTTATTTATACTCAAATTATCTCTTTGGCCGTCTGTACATCCGAAAAGAATACCATTAGAATAGAATAATAAAAGACTAATACCATTAAAAATGAATTTTAATATGTTATATATTTCCATGCATTTTAATTTAATATTGAGCAGGAAATTAGCAGTTTCTGCTACTGTATTTATGAAAATTATTACGTACTTGGTACCTTTATATTTGAAACATGGTCGAAGTCGAATAAAAAAATATGCAATCGACTTTAATCACCGTGATTACTTTTTAACCTCAATTAAATTGTATTGGCTCAATTGGCATGTACATTTTTCTTAGTATTTAATTTACGAAAGAAATTCAGAATTAGTTTTTTGGTTATCTTTTTTTTTTACGTGCGCAAAATCCCCACGGATACCTCTCCACCGGAGCCGGTGAAGGAGGTTATGTCGGACTCGAACCGACTAAAACACACGCCGCCTGTGGGTCGTTTTGGTTACCGAAGGTGAGGTTGACAGGCATATCCCTCGCACCCCGGCCGACTCAGGGCCGTTTTTTGGTTATCTTGTAACGGATTACTACTGGGTGATACAATCGGGTGTGTGGGGCCCTACTAAGATCTTCAGGGCCAAGCCAACCTCACGTGCAAGCCAGTGATGCAGCTTCAGTGATGGATGTGGATTTATTTAGTTAGTGTCGTAAAATCGCTTACAAATTTCTTGTCATAAGTTATAGTGTATGTTTTCGAGTGAACTCGTTCAAGATCTTTCACATAGGATATGATATCACAGAATCGTGACAGTAATGTAAATGTCAGTGCATACGCGTACCTACTTTCTTTCAAACACAAACAACTGGTAATGAAACTCACGATTCTAAGATATGATTTAGTCTATGATTCAGATCAGTTATTGCAGTTACAATTCTGTGAAACGGGAACATGACTTCACGTCAATACCAAAATCATCGTCTGCACTGATCAATGTGTACAACATAGTATCTTTATAGACTGTGTACCTGTAACTTTTAGTTTCTAACGTGATATTTTATAACCAATGTTCTGTGAAAAGTATTTTAAACCACTAAATATATCCAATGAGTACAAAACTTAAGCAAAGGTCACAATTTACGTGTGCGATTTTGTTAATAATAAGTATATACGGTAACAGAACGGTCTGAGGAGTTTAGAGGAGACCAAAAATGCCAAACCGTTTCGAGTTGAATCGAGTTAAATATTTATTCCAATTTTGAAGTGTATGAAAACAAAGAAGAGGGGAATGTGGGGTTTTCGCCATACACAAGGAATGAGAACGAATTTGATTTGTTTATTTTGGCTCATTTCGAGTAAGGGACGTTCAAACTTACCTACCCACATTGTGACCGTAAATTACGTTTGTTCAGCGCAAACAAAGTTTTGGCGAGTGTTATGATGCCAAATACTGGGTGAATAAATTAATTACCTTTTGGCATAAGTATTTATAACTTAACAGGTGCCTGTCTGAGTATTCACTGTGGTTTTATAAATCATTATGGAGAGAAATTTTAGCCTCGTACAATTTTTTTCCTCATTTTTTTGCAGTAGCCACTCAAATGTAATGCCTCGAAAAGTAAAGCTCTTCTTTGGCCCGTTAGTGAGAATTAACTTGGAAATAAGTAGTAGTTAGTTGGATTAGTTGTGTTTATGATTTTAACATAACATAACAACATAAACTCACGCCTATATCCCCGAAGGGGTAGGCAGAGGTGCTAGCACCCACATTTCGCCAGTTTATGTTTAGGTCCCAATGTAATAGGTGGCGAGCCTATTGCCATTAACCGGGCACTTATTAACCTGCGATAAATACACACATAACTTCGAAAAGCATCGAAAAGTCATTGGTTAATCAAGTTTATGATTTTTTAAAGTAAAAATAACAAATTTAATGTGAAAATATTTTTTTACTGAAGCAACTATGCAACTCGGTACTCGATACTCGACACACGATGAATCGAATCCAGTTTGCATGGGGATTTCATCGATTTTTTTACTTATGTACTTTTCCTTATGTTTAAAAGCCGACATTCTAAAAAGAATTTAATTGAAAACAAAGTGTAATAAAACAAACATAATAGTGCTTAAATAATATTTTTTTATTTATTTATTTATTTTATTTATTTATTCAACTTTATGCACAGTAATTTTGTACAAAGGCGGACTTAATGCCAAAGGCATTATCTAACAGTCAACCTTAGGGTGATGCAGAGATACATTGAGGTAGGTGCAATAATAGCAGACGTACCAAGGTTCTGACCGCTTAACAATCTGAACACATCTTTAATATTAATTGCGGTGGAATCCCAATCTGTATCAATTAGAGTAAATAAACCTCTGTCCACATAATTAACAGCAACTATTATGAATATTTCTCTGCGAGTCCACCAGTTCGCCACCATAATTCAAAGGATAAATTAGACCCACGACCTTACAAACTATCTGTCGTTCCATCAATTAACAAGATTTATATAGATTGTATAAATGATCCATTTCGGATTAGGTATAAAATACATACAATATCGAATAGACAGGAATCAATTGTCTCAAAAATCTTAAATATAGAGAAGTATTCTAACTCTAATCGAATTTTGGTATAATGGAACTTATTACATATTAGACATTCTTCTGCTGGTCATATTAAAATGATGCTACGAATAGTGGATGAGAAGAATGAGAATGAGAAGAATGAATACAACAGTGACGTGTGTATCGCAAAGAAAACAGGACTCATCGCTGATAGAAACGGATACAAGCTATTCCCGATATAGTTTACGGCGATAAAAGTGTCCTCTCATGAGATTTATTACAATCGAAAGCTATTCAAAACGATTTGAATAAACAGTCGTGTGATAGAATTGAGACGACCAACCTCTTATCGGAACACCTCCAATGCATCATGTCATGATTATTCTATTACCGTGTTCGATTAACCGATAAGATCGGGGAATATTGATTTATGATAATGGTTCTTGAGTATTGGTAATCGTGTATCTTCCATCGATACATGGTGTCTGGATGACTGGATGTGTTTATTAAAAGCAGGTATTGTCACTTAATGTATGGGTATCGTTCGAGAAGAAACACCGCATCGTAAGGTAAGGTGGAATGCGTTTCATGTGAAGCGTGCATTATACAGAAAATATATAATGAAAGTAAACTTGTGTTCGCGTAAGGCATCAACCATTTGTTACATTTCATAATTCAGAGTAAGATAGACAAAAAACGCAGTATTGGTAGTAGAAGAATGTCCTGGTTGAAGAATTCAACGTAAACACCCGCTCTCTCAACAAAACTGCAGTGTCAAACAATCAAATTGCGTTGATGATCACCGATCGAAGAAGGCCTCCCGAGAAGAAGAAGGCTTAAAGTAACGAACGGGCATAGATTTTGCCTTGAGCAAGCCTTACGCCACGCCATTATGCCTTTCTGCAAATGCATAAATAAGCCTTTCTGGGAAATTCATGCCTTACTTAGGACTCGACAGAAAATATTACAAACATTTTATTTGCATCACAATTTTATTTATTCCTAAAATCCTTTAATAACTTTATTATCCTATTAAGATTTTTGGAGCATAACTTGATTTTTATTAGTGTGCATTTGAACCATAAAATCTAAAATATCTTCTAGATCATGAGGTAAAGAAGTCGATCTTACGATCAAAAGGTCCCAGGTTCGAATCCTGGCCATCACACTACCGACATGATCCCACTCCTAACACTAGCAATTTTGTTTGGCTGGAGGTTAGAGGGAATATTAGTATTACGGTTCTAATATTCTTCATAATAAAAAATAAAATCAAAGAATATTAAAGGATCTAAATATAATATTTTTGAAACAGGTCATTAGTGAGTCTTGTGATTTAGACTTTCAATAAGTATAACATACTTTCTATTTATTCTATGGTTTGTCAGGAATTGAGAACTTGATCAAGAGGTTTCGGGTTCAAACACACTACTTAACACATTTCAAGAGCTCTTAGTTGGAGAGGTTAACAAGTATCTATCCTGTCTACCATTACAGTCCTAGTGTCTATTTAGTCTATATTTCTACAGCTCAGCTCTTAGACAAGTGTGTCTACAAAAATCTGCGTGTCTATACACCAATTTCCGTCACGCACGCAGTTCGTTCCTTAAAAAAACATAAAACTAGCCATAAAACAAGTCATGTATGAGTATTTTACAAATAAATCTCAGACATTAGATTTAACTGCTCTTATAATTCTAATTAACTCTTAATGTAGAGAGTATTACACGTAATTAAATTAGACCTTAGACTACAATTTAAAATGATTAGTACGTAAGATGAACGAGTGAAGTTCCACCGTCGTACGTAGATATCTATCTACGATATGGTATTATCCAGTGAAGGCCGACCCCGTACGGCGACACAGAGTCGCGTCTGCGCCACTTGTCCCCATTCTCCTGCAAATTGACTCGAATATGACTAAATCCTTTTAAGAATTCATAGCGCCGAGCATAACACTCACTTATTAACTTATGAATGACCTCATACCATAAAGTTGAATACAATAGATTTTTTCTTAGGTACCGGTCACATAAAGCTTTTGAAATTCTTCTGGGTGATTCAGGGTTTACAGAGCAAATGACATTGTATGAGCAAAGTTTATATCTTCTCGGATCCATCTCACGTGAAATTTATATATCAGCTAATATTGTGTTAAGCTTCCGTAGGACAAATTGTCGTTAAAGTTTTATTAGCAATTTCGCATCTTATGGCCTTTCAAATCTTATTTGCGCTTGCGCATCTTTCTTTGTTAGTCATCGCAGTGCGGACATGTTTACCTGTTTACCAAACCGCCAGTTAATAGGGAAATCAATTACTTGATTTAGTGCTTTAAGTATATTTTAGCCACTGGCACAAAACGATGAGGAATAATATTCTAACCTATATAGATTTCATAAAACATAACATAAACTCACGCCTATATTCCTCGAAGGGGTAGGCAGAGGTGCTAGCACCCACATTCTGCTAGTTAATGTTTAGGTCCCAATGTAATAGGTGGAGAGCCTATTGCCATTAACCGGGCACTTATAAACCTGCGATAAATACACACATAACTTTGAAAAGTACCGAAAAGTCATTGATGTGTGGCATGGTAAACCTGGGATCGAACCCGAGACCTCGTCTCAGCAGTCCATTACCCATTATTTAAAGTTTACCAAACGGGATGTCACCATATATAATTACTAAAATGTTTTCGAAGTGGGATTATATGTAGGTATGAAGTAACGAAAGTTTACCAAACGCAACTTTTTAGTAGGTAAGGTTTGAGGTTTACCAAATGGGAAGTTTACCAAATGGGATATTGCCATACCGCATATGATATACATTATTAAGATTTCGTACGACGTAAACATAAACAATATACATATTTCTAATAGTTATTCCATAGCTTTTGTGTGAAGTTTTTAACA
Source organism: Eilema griseolum (assembly GCA_963662185.1). Classification (NCBI taxonomy): domain Eukaryota; kingdom Metazoa; phylum Arthropoda; class Insecta; order Lepidoptera; family Erebidae; genus Eilema; species Eilema griseolum. Next base: position 12,778,206 of record OY759232.1, on the reverse strand, counting down.
ACAAAGCTGCAATCTTTTCATGGACGAGTGACCTATAGTTTTACTAACATATATACGCATAGGTATGTTAGTATAAGTATAGGTTCTATGGAGAAGAGTGCTTTGAATGCACGGTAATTTCTAGTGGCAATCGTCACAGTCTGTGGACTGTAATTAACCGACAATTAGTTAACTGTACGTTATCGGTATACGAATCAAAAAGTTGCTTTATTTCTGTATATTTCTTTTAAAGGCTTTGGAGCCCGGGGTCCGTTTTTCTGCTCCTCCTACTGTTATCTGCCTACCTAACCCCGAGAAGAAAGTCTGCATCAAAGCCTGGTCCGTCCGTTAATCATCAGCATTGGCTTGCAGATGAGGTTGACTTGGGACCCAAAGATCATAGAGGAACCTCATATTCATCATCTCATTTCTGTATAATGTATATTTGACATTTAACCCACGTTATCTTTTGTCTCCAGATCTACACTGATTGGGCAAACCACTACTTGGAGCGGGCGAGATCTCGGAGGCGAGCAGGTGCATCAGGAGGAGGGTTGGCGAGAGATTGCGCTGACGGCTTACTTCTGGCAGACGTGTTAGAGGGCGTCACAGGTCTTAAGGTGCCTAGGGCTCACCGCAAGCCTAGAAATCCGCAACAAATGGTAAGTTTACAGCAATTGTAATTATAGCTTATATTATGTCAAGTCTTAAGTTCATAAGAAAGGGTTTGGAACTATGTGATTAGATTTATTTTTTCATAGTAAATTGTTACACAAGTATTTACATAAGAAAGGAAACAACGTATAAAATGTTAAGATGCTGTCAATGTTTCAAAAATACCTGGTTACACACGGCTAAAGAGATAAATATATAGTTTTTTTTAAATAAGCGAAGATATATTTCAAGATATATACTTATTTCCTGGGCTAAGTGTATCTAAGACTAAAATACTGATGCCGTAAAAGAAAAGCAATAACTAACTGTCAAATATATGGTGTACCTAAAGAAAGCGGCAGAATATGTCTAGGGAGATGACGTAATAATACCTTATTAATGACTCGTGTAATCGAAGTTTATGGGCACTACAGAACTGACTGTACACTAATTAATTTTACATATGCTTATCAATCGAAAAAGCTAATTTAAGAGAGAACTTCAGGCAAATTTGTAAACATTTAGGTAACTGGTCGCAATTATAATTTTCTTTCTCAAGATGGACCCACATGGGATACGCTCTCGCAAACGTACCCTTCGTTATAAATAAATTGTTTAAAAAATTAGTCTGAAAGTATACTAATCTATTTAAGAATACGATTATTATAATCTCAAAAAACATCAAAGAAAGGGGTTGGAAAGAACGTTACCACTACCGTTTAAAATATTCATGCTAAGTGCATCTGGTACCTACCTAGATAAATATTCAAAAGTATCCATAAACCGGCAATAAAGCTTTCATTAAAATAATTATGATATTGTTACAAAATTTAACGTTAACCAATAAAATCAATCAGAGTAACGTCCACACGAAACGTTTAAACAACCGCCGCATTTTGTTTATTATGATTCAACGGCCAAAAACGAAAGCGGCTCAGGAATATTTGGTTTACCAGAAATAGCTATCGGCTCACAAATCATTCGGGCAGGTATACACTGGATACACAAAGTGACCGCGCCTTACATGGTGTGTAAATGTGATAGGTAGCACAGAAACCCGAATCCTGGCGAGTAAATGACGCGGACGCAGTTACCGGTCGTGTGAAAGTGTATGTACAAATTTTAACTGCACGCATGCATTGTCCTAATTAAAATTCTACAACTATTCGCGAAGATATATATATGGGAATGAAAGTAAATACGTAAATAAAATTGTACTTAGTGGTTTAATACTGGTAATGATGTTATATTAACTGGAGGAAGATTCAACACTGGCATTGAAAGATAAAACCTAAAATGATTAACTTCTATCAACGCACGAGCACAATAGGACTCAGGATAGGATAGTAAGGGCTATTCACATATAATAAATTGAAATGACTATCAAAATTATACCTAATTATACTATAGAATATGCTTAAAACTAACACGCTTTTAAAAAAAAATTCAGCAAGACTAAATATGTCCAAAAGAGTTTAGAATTGGTGCAAAACGCCAAAAAACGGCTTATCATAATTATTACTACATTAACAAGTACACAATTGAGCTATACCTGTAACAAGTCCTGTTCCGTATTAGATTTTATTTACACAGAAATACGATAGTCTTGCGGCTAGAGGCCAAGTGTCCAACCACATCCTCTAACCCTCACGATATCAATTCCTATTACACAACTAGCACTAGAAGCAAATGCTAAACCATTTGAAAAAGGAAACTTACAGGGTTAGAGTACACATTAAAATCAATCTAAAACATGAATATAATTACGTAATCTCGATATGAGTACTTACATTATTTCATCAGCAATGTAAATGTATCCTTTCTACGAGTATTTATCTATAAATATTATGTTTCAAGAACCATCAAGCGTTTTTAGGACTGCGATCAATTATTGTGAATGCCAGTTACGATTCATGAATCGGGCAAACATATTTGGTTGTTATGTTATGGTCCCTGGAAAGAGTGATAGGGATGCCGGAGTGAAGACCTCGAACACAACTAGGACTCGACACTTAGATGACTGACTGACTGGCTAGCATTGCTCGGTTACCTGATGATATTCACAGTTATTAAAACTGTGGATGTCATCATTTCGGTGATGCAAACCTATTATATAATCCTATGCGTACCAAACGTACCAAAAAGTGTACAACCCACATTTAAAAGGTTTCCATTTCAAAAGTTTCTCCACTTTTTATCAAAACGTAGTTACTTTTCCTAATAGGTGTGTTAAAAACAAATGGTAATGGATATATTTAACTTCGACACATATAAATAAATGCATCGATTTATCAATACAAAAACACAATAAAATGTCGACGAAACTATATTTACAGCACCATAAAAACTAAAGCACTTTTATGATTTGTTACAATTATGACGGAACTGTTGATTTTATAATAGCTCCTGCATTTGACCACGAGCATAACACGGTCTAAGAATAAGTCGTAAACCCGCAGCCCTACGATAAGCTGACAGGTTGTTAAACATGTACTAACGAATCGATAAACACTGCCCTATTGTGAGTTTCATGTAATTCAATTATTCCTAAGGTTCTTGACATACTATACATATATGAATATCATAATAATTTACAGGTAAAACAGGAAAATGGTGCGGAATGTAGAATATTTCTATTAATATTCCTTAATTAGCACAAGGATACTATTTATTAATTATTCATTGTTTTGAAGACCTCTTGAAAATAAGATATTTCAACGAAGTGTCATGGTTAAACCGCATCTATTTTGGTTCCAATTCGTATTAAAACCTCAAGTTAGAATCTTAGTCGCATATTGTTACACATATTTGTTTCAAAATCTTTATTCTAAATGTTGTGGTGAGTTGTTAACTGCAGTGAGTGAAATTGGCAAAATAACCTGTGATTTTAGTTGTGTTAATACATAACATTGAGAAAATAAATATCCATTTTAGTATAAAGACAAATTTACTACAAACATCAAAATGATGATCAAACGCCACATTCAATGGACCAATTCCCAAATTAGCCGATAGATAGAATGCATTACCTTTATATTAGTTCTGTATTCTGTACGATGTATGTAGTAAATATACCGGTGCGACGCAAGCCTCGTATGTACAACCACGTTGCGCGTGGTCAGCGATGTCCCCCCAATCATAGAACTAGGTTATCTGTATCCCGACTGACCCGGATACTACTACTGCAGATAATTCCGAATTAAGGTCCATTTTAGAATTATCTACAGTCATTTTGATCACCGAACGATTAGGACTTGTTCAATATTTGCTTTGTTAATACATGACACCAAAATAGTTAAATTAATTTTGGTGACTTTTTAACCCGGTTATAGAAAGATTTATACAGAATGCGGGAATTGCATTTATAGCATACATACATACCATAGCACACTATAATATCCCGTACGTATATTATTGAATGTATAATACTGATTAGAGCAAAAATTAACAAAACATATTTTTAGAGGGGTTACCTATGTTTCATCGAAAAGAAATGGTACACCTAGGGCTAGGTGGATAAAGGTGAACCGTAGTAAAAAAAATACCACCGTGCACCCAAGTGGTCTGGGACGTCCACCTTGGACGGTGGGAAAGAACCGCCAAATTATCTCTTTCCAAAAACCTTTACGCATAATTTAAATTGCTATATTATTACTTAGCAAAAAATCTCTTCATAATTAATTGTAACACAAACTTTATGTTTGGGTAGTGAACGTTTAACAATAACTTGTTTACCAACTAGTACTTTTACCATTTTTTATTTAGTCAATTGTTTCAGTTGGACACATTTTACGCAAAATAAAATTAGACTTGGTACCGTTTCGGGATCACACCATCGAAATTTATGTTGATGTTCGATGATTTAAAAAAAATAACCACGAAGGTAAGTGTCCAAAATATGTTCGGGTAGTGACATTATAGCAAAATCTTTTGGACAAAACGGTTTTGGGCAAACGTCCCATTTTCAGTCGGAGTCTCACTATGTAACACATTGGCATAACTGTAACGTGCACTGCATTACCCAACACTAATAGCTAATAACATCGTTATTAACGCTAAACACAGAATTAAGAAATTTAATATAAACATTGTTAACAATTTATTTGCTCACAGAATTCTTAGGCGTTGTTTGCATTCATTAGATCGGAAGTAGAGCATTGTTCATTCGTGTGTTGAAAGAAACGAGGCAGCTTAGCTAGGCAAGCGGTCAGCGCCACCCGCCGCCCTTATTGCTTGTTGAATGCTGTTGAACTCGGAATTGTTCGTAAATATTTGCAGTGTGATATAAGTATAATCCAAGCAACTGAACTATTCCATTATGAAAATGCTAAAGCGTAAGGCACTAATGATAATGAATTGCTATGAGTTGTACTTATTGCATGGACGATTAGAGGAGCAATAGATTAATGCGGAAAATAAATGATTGATATGTTTTATAGTTAAGTAGTTATTAACGACAGTTTAGGAAGTTCGTGAAGTGTGTAAGGGTATAGGCAAATGGCACTGTTGTATGTTTGCTCAGCCGTCAAGGTGAATGGTGTGATCTAAATTAAATGAAATCATAGTCATCCAACCGTTAATCTCGGTTGCATCATTTACATCTAAAGGGTTGCAGCCCAGGGTCTGTTTCCTTGCTCTTTATTAATGAATTAGTTGATCTTATCTTTTACGGAAGTAACTGTCGTCTGACAGTTTGACAATACCTTTACTAGAACGTCTTGTCAGAGAGCTGACAGGTTTATAGTAGGTAGCTAACCTATCGACTGGATATCTCTTCAGAACGCAAGCTTAGCATATCTTATCTTGTAGGATCGGTTACATATGAATCATGCTGATATTGATGTCGTATCGATAGACAACGGTAACAGCTTACCATAAAGCAGGTCATAATAATATTTGCGATGAAATATAAAATACACAGTTAGGTTAGGTAGGTCTGATGTTAGAGCAAACAGTTTGCGGTTTACTTAAATACGTGAATAAAAGAAACGGCAAACGCGTCGTTAATCGGTAAACACATTTTGGCAGTATTATATTTTTTTTCAGAATCTTTGAGGCCTAGTCATGTCTGATGTCACGGAAACCTTAGAAACTTATAATGAATAAAGACAACCCCACCAAGATATGAATAAAAGGCAAATAGCTAAATGAAAAGGAAGAGGAAAAGAGGTAAATATTTCGATTGTAACGGGAAACCACACCGAGATAATGATTGCAATGAATGAAGTCATAGTACACAATCTTTTTTATAACACCTATCTTAGACTGTGAATCACACAGTCAGTTATCTTAAAAGGATATCGAACCATCAATTCTCAACGCAGTGACAGTTTTAAAAGTAATTACTATCTATTAACTTAAACTTTTACGCTATGCAGTCAGTGTTCAATATGTTTTAATTAAAGTAAATAAAATCCTATAAGTATCTATCATTAAAACGCCAATTTGCCAACTAACAAATTGAAATTAAAACCAATAAAAAATATACAAAGCGTTCTAAAAGTTGTATTTGCTTTAAACACACCCTTTTAAGTATTTAATGAGATGGTTAACTTCTTAAGTGTAGGCCTCCCAGGGTCCTTTCAACGCAACATATGAAAAAACTAAATAGTTGTAACATTCGGGCGTTTTTTGCGAAGAGCCGTTGATAGATCGTTAGCGGAGATGACTGGGGACTGACAAACAAACCGATTGTTTGCTTGTCTAACACGTAGTGATTTATTATGGGGTAACGGCTATAGCGTAGCATAGACATGAACATTACACATATCACATACTTGAGTGGTAGGAAATCAATCAAATGTTCAACAGAAGAGTATAATACTGACCTATTAAAATCACAACACTTTAGACGAACATAATAAATATCTCATATATTGAGGCTGAGGTGTGGATAGGTACAAATAAAGCTTAAGATTTTGAATCAAGTGTTGAGAATATGGAGCTTCGCTAAGATATTCGGGGTCCAGAACGATTTTAATATTAGAACGTTTATTAGACGAACTCCAAAAACAATTTTGAAGTAGAATTAGGAAGAATTAAAGAAACTCACTGTACGTCTGCTTTTAAACAAATTCCAAATGAGAAATATGTAGGTTATAAAATTTATAAAATGTCAAGGCCTTGAATATCGCAAAACTAAAAGTATAAGTTACCTACTAATAAATTAGAAATACCTGTTTTATCAAATTTTAATTCTGATCTATTTAGAGAGCAGTTCTTCTCGTGATCGTTGCTATAACGATGGTATAAGATTATTAAGAACCAGATATATAACTCTCATTCTATAAATAAATTCTAATTTGCAAAGTAACTTGACACAAGAAACTAAATAACATACCAAATATTGAAGTTCAGCTAAATGCGCAATTAGACTGGTAAAGTGGACCCCAGACTCTGAAGTGAATGCTTCGGATGTATCTGGCTTTAACGCTAAAATGAAGAAGAAGAGATCAATCTTGCAAGCTAACCTCCATTTAGACTAACAGAAAAATTTGGTTCCAACCAGTTCTATATTACAAGTTTATTTATTTGAATCGGCGTAATTTTGAATATAAAAATATCATAATTCTACAACGAGGTTCTAAAGAGTAAGGAGTGGAATCAAATAAGTCTCGCGGTAAATTATTGTCTAACATGTATTTGCATTCACATGAACATCTGGCATCAGAACGTTATCTTACATCTTTTAGCTTTAAGCCATATTTGCACAATCGTTTATCGGCCGTGACCTACCCAGACGTGGTTTCCAGATTATCATCTCATCTGATCTTCGAGAGATGACGATGCACAAGTGCGCCATTGTTCCGGCCTTTAAACCGTTATGGTTATAGGACATTGCGAGATCCATTTTCCTTATGCTTACTTACATTATGATAATAATTACGAAGTTTGTTCGCCAATTTCTCGTGCTAATTATGCGGGTAAAAGGTTGTGAGTTCAGTAGCTTCAGCTGAGATCGCTGTTGAGTCGCAATTCTTCAATGTATCTCGAAGCCAAGTGGCTGTACCAGTAGTACCAGTACCGGCTGCTGCCTCACAGGCAGTAGTAACTACACGCTGTTCGCTTCATTCAGTCCATTCATTCGCGCGCGCGCTTTGCCCTGAGACGGGTGCGTTCAACGACTCGAACATACTATATTGTATTGTGACGACTTATCGATGTTTTTAACATTTGATTTGAAAAATATTTTGACAGTTGAATTTAACATTCAACCATTGTTAACGTGTGAGTGAACGTTTGAGTGTCTAAAGATTAAAATTTAAGTGTGTGTCAAAACATTTCATTAAGTGAATTTTGGGACATATCATTTTTATCGTCTGTCTTTTGGGAAACAGGTCAGTAATTAATTTGATTTTAGAATGAAATTTTGATTTGAAGTACCGTTTAGTAATAGGATGTGAGCATACAGATCTACTTTACAAATTATACGTTTTGTTATTCGACTACCTACTTATTTATTCGGATCTTCCAACTGGTACCGGTTTCTTGAATAATCGGCTGACATTCGGATCATACCGCGATATGACAAATTATCGTTTATGTTACACTTATTTAGTGTACAAATAGGTACATGTTTTGTCATAACGATAGGTATAGTAATTTTATTCTTTGCAGAGATACTTAACGGTGCAATTAAATTATGAGGTTCTGTACTTTCTTAAACTTAATGAAATAACTGCTAACAATATAAGTAGGTACAACAAGTACCTAGGTACAATGTAATACTAAAGTTAAACTGTAGGTAATTAATATCGCAGTAGTTATTAAGTAGTTAATTATCTTCAATCATCTCAATAATGAGTGTAGATATTAGAGCGAAAAAAACTGGCTAACCTTAGTTGACCTTTAATCGCTTTTGATAGCAATTCACCTATAGGTTTGGTATAAATTGCTAAAGAGTGCAATTAATAAGCAATAAGTATCATGAAAGATTTTATACTGATTACAAAAAGGATACTGTTTGTAGCAGCAGGGATTTATGTGTTTGTAGCAGCAGGGTGCCTTATTTTTTTTTTCATTTTTGTTGAGTGATGTTGACAGCTACTAACTAGTTCATGAGAGGAAACTTTATTTTTGCTAGAAGTTTTTAAAGCGATTACTCTTTTTGATAGAAAGGTACTTATCTAGACATTCTAATGGTGTTTTCTTTTCTTTTGAGATAAAACCTATCATTACATTTTTCGTTCAGTAGCAGAAATAATTATATTAATCTAGCTATAAAATTCTCATACTAACATATCACAATTTTAATTTTTTGAAAAATTAGTACCGAAATCTAAAATTGTGATTTTTATGTTCCCTAATTTCTTCTTCGACGAAACCTAAGTATATGGGATCGCGCATAACTTGCTTACAACTACACCAAATTGGCTAATTATTAAAAGGATTTAGATAAAAATAATTTGTCACGTCCTATAACATCGTCGCGATACTAAAGCTACATACATTTACATATAATATCCTACATACGAATAACAAACATTTTGATATGAAAATAAAGCCACATTAAAATAAGGCCACAAAAATGATTGCTTACGTACTCTAAACCAAGATATCTAGATAGACTACGAAGTCTGTATGTATGTCCACCTAGTTCTAGATTACGGGCTACATTTTAGTAACGGTTTCTAAATTTGATTCATAATACTCGTTCCTAATTTAAAACATTTAGTAAAAAAAGATTATGAAGTCTGTTCACTGAGAAATTAATAAAAATTGTTATATGTACATGTTTTTGTTCTCAAGATCTCAGCTATGATTTGATTCCGTAGTGTCACTTTGTAAGATAGCGATCTAGAATTATTAACAAGATAAAACATAAAGTGTAGACGAACACGCTTAAAGAACGTAAATAATAAGTATATAATCACCGCAACATACAAAGATAATAAACTACACATACAATTACAATCCTATTATTTTAATTACAACGTACAAGTTACAAGAGTACATTATTTTAATCACAGCGTACTTTAGCAGTAAAAAAAAACAAAACTAAGTGAATCATAATAAATCACTTGTTATGGTGTGTACAGCTGTAAAAATGATTCAATGAAACTCCCCCTACTAACTGTAATAAGTGTTTAGTATCAACGACCATACGCATGCCTTAAACTGTCACATAACTTTTTAAAGAGTGGCAGATTTGGTGTAAGGCGTGGTACACATTTATAGTGGCATTGTTGTCGAAGACATTCGATAGTGTTGCTCAGGGCGAAGATAATGGATGCAGTTACTACATTTTTAATTAGTAGATAAGAGTCTTGAATGTGTTTAGGCTGTTAATTAGGTACACTGGTGTTTCGCTGTGCATAATTTGTACTTAACTCACAGCTACTAGTAAACAGTAAAACAAAAATGTGCTTTAGATCAAATTTACCGAGCAATAAGAGAATTACAATCCCAACAATTTAAATCAAGGTTGTTGCTGTACCTTGAAATGTGCTTCTACACAGTAAATGAGATGTTTATCGTGTAATTGTATACTAAAAGTTACAATTCTATCGACAATTCTACTAAAAGAAAATTACACCAAAATGCCCATATTATATTAAATAGTAGAAATACTATATGTAAAACATTTCTACTCAGAATGAAATATAATTAAACCGTTAATATTATTACATCATTTATTTATACTATTTTTGAGATACCTATTTATAAATACTATGTTTCTTAGACATATAGAACAATATAATTGCTGTTCATCTTTACACATCCACAGTTTGATAATCTTTAAATGTGTTCACATCTTTATTCTACACATTTTGATATTTACAAATTTTCCACGATTTTAATCAATATACTTTTCAATATTTAGCTAAATTAGATACCAACTGCAAAACACGAGATGCCTTTGAATGATCTTATTCAAAACCAAGAACTCATACTGTTTCGAGCCTCGGGTACTAAGAGGTCCATTAACACATGTATCACTTATGCATAATTGCCAAAACCAGATGAGAAGTAGGTCGCACTGATTTATGCCAATGTTTTACGATGTTCTTTTCCATACCTACTTCAATTTTCTTATCGTAAACGGGCTGCTGTTGGCTGATTGACTGAGAGTTAATTTGATATCAATTTTAGGCTTCCGAAATGGCACCAGCGAAACTTGTGGCCCCAACATATATATAACTACCTACATGGTGATTATGTTTATGATATTTATTATAATAATTAGGTTTCATTTCAAACGGGCGAACGAATTTGCATGAAATATGACATATAGATAGATGATAGTCTGGAATTGTAAAAAGTGTATTTGAAGCGTTTAGTTTACTACATTGTATTTTTTATATTGTGTTTTTTTTTGGTTTCTTTATTTTATTTTATTTTATTTAACTTATATGTATCAATCAATGTAATTATTAAAATAAAACTAAAAGAACTACTATAGGTAGGTACACCATATAGCTAAAAATAGTCCGTTACATTTCTGCGACTCACAGGTAAAATAAGTCCCAGTTTTTGCGTGAAAGAGGAACAAAAATAATCCATTCGAAATCATCCATCCTTACAAGTTTCGGGGTGCGGGTTCAATTCCAGCTCAGTGCAAATATTTGTGTTTAATACGTATATATAAACAAAAAAAACTGAGTATGTTTATTCGCATTCTAGATTCCATAACACAAGCTAGTTAAGCTATTCTTACCATGGGTCTAAATAGCGTGGAATGTTGTTGAATATTTATATTATATTAGTAGGAAATCTTAACATTTATGTTTCAGTGCCCAGCCCATTTCCTCATTTTACTTCCATTGAACTGTACCTACTTACATTACCTACCTCTGAACTTATGAGTCAGTCAAAATGTTGATCTTACTCAACCCATTGGTCATGCAATCTGGTTGTCAGCAAAAACCAGCTAAACGCAATTAAAGGTCTGAAGCTGCTTCTCCGAATTACTGTCAGATAACAATGTTATTGAACTGAACCTAATAATCTTGTTCTAAGAACTCACGGTTAGCACTAGTACAAGAATAGAACATAATGTGAGTGATATTTTTAATTGTAGTTTATGATTCATCGAAGTTTGAGACTTTTGTAATAGTAATATGATTGTATGAATTATTCTCACAATAAACCTTGCAGTTAATAAGTAAAGGATGTTCAATGTTTGTTTTATTCTTGGCGCTTATCAGGAATAGAGAAGTACAAGGGCTCATTGGCTGGACTGGCAACGACTTATTATTTATTGTATATATTAATAAAAATATTTGGATTATTGGTACAGCCGCGGTAGCCTAGTGGTTTGGGTAATGGACTGCTGAGACGAGGTCTCGGGTTCGATCCCAGGTTTCACCATGGCACACACCAATGACTTTTCGATGCTTTTCGAAGTTATGTGTGTATTTATCGCAGGTTTGTAAGTGCCCGGTTAATGGCAATAGGCTCGCCACCTATTACATTGGGACCTAAACATGAACTGGCGAAATGTGGGTGCTAGCACCTCTGCCTACCCCTTCGGGGATATAGGCGTGAGTTTATGAGATGATTAACATTTGCCGCATTATTGGTAAGTTTATCTAATGTTAGTTATTTACAGCCCACTATCTTTAATACCGGAACTCGAAAGTACATTAATATTTTTCACAAACACCTCCCTCCCCCCTCTCTTCCTATTGTTTAATTTAAATAAATAAAAAAAACAAAATATTTAATGATTATCTCATTTAGTGACACGGTGCCTGTGACGACTCGTGATGTAATGACGAATAATTAGAAATACCTACTATGAATTTTAATTTCTTGTTGTATTTAAAAAGATTATGGTTTATCTTATTTTTTTAACTTTTACTTTATTGCTTTACTTTCTTACTTTTTTTTTCTTTTTATGTAGAACCGCCTATCTCTCCTGTCAAAACTGTCAAAATATGCATTCTTCTTAGCGTTTCGTTTGTATTAAAAAATATTTATATTTCTGCAGTTAGCACTAACTTGATAGTAGGTATTTGCATACTTAGGCGAGATGAAAAATTCACCTTCCTAGTAAATAAGTAATTATTATTTAAAATAAAATGTTCTTTTGAAACTAATTAGAGGAAGACCGGCAGTAAAAATGTTTCAACCAAATTCACTTTTCTAAAAACCCAATTAACATATTATATTTTTGTACTAACAAAATAATAATTGTAAAAATAAATACCGTTACTAAAAAGTAGGGTGGTGACTGGTGTAGCGTCTCCACGCAAGTAAGAGCAGCAATTTTTTAAATACTTTTTACATCAATGTATTCAATTCAATCAATGTTTTAATAAAAATCTTGGATATCCCTATAACATCCTGCATAACATTGCCTATATGACAGTGAAAATCCTCACATAATCGGCCTAGCCACTTTGCAGATTAGACAGGACACATAGAAAGACCGCCAGACTGTTACATATTATTTTATTTATTTCTATAAATACTACCTTCCATAAAGTAGTAGTAGTAGTAGTACCATTCTATAAAGTGTTTAGGTCTAAAAAGGTCACTTTATAGGAATCCTATTAGGATAATATTTTGTTTTGCGGCAATATTTACACGAAATTAGGATCTGCGTAGTAAACGAATTATCGTGATTCGGCTCATATGAGTGACCGTTTAACGAATTTTATAGGAATCCTTTGAGATCTACTGGAAATTCATAAAGTAACTAGTTTTCAGCAGAATCGCTCAATGTGACGTTTTTAGACCCGCTGATCAACTATATAAAAAATAGGCGACTAGTTAGTACCTATCACTCACAGTCACGTCCTCTCTACACAAATAATATATGGACTTTGCTATTTTACAATTGGGTTAAAGTAGTTTTTATCTCAAAATAGGTTAGTTGTCAATTCCTTTGAGCCGGTGGTGAGATCACAGCGTGTCGGTGTCACGTCTCCGAGACAATTGCCACGTCCGCCGAGAAATCCTATTCCACCCACAAACGGATAATCACAATATGGGATGTGATATCTTTCTATCTTTTCTGGCAACAAAATTATCTTTTAACGCCTGAGATGAATGACGCGTGACATGTGATATTATTATAAGACCATAAAACATCTAGATAATACTACATAATCGTTAAGATTCAGCACATTCACAATGGTCAATGGGCTGGGAGTAGTAGGTATTCGCGGGGACTAGACCAACTCTCCAAACCACCACCTCCCCCCTGTCATTCCCTCCCCCCGCCATGCCCTGTCTCTCGGCTTCAGGGTGGCCGTCACGGCTAAAAAAAAAAAAAAAAAAAAAGTTTGTTGTCTATTCGGGGGTTTTCGGTCATGCTGAGTCGATTGCGCTAATCCGTTTTCGCGTACGACGCACCGTTACAAAGTTACAGAAACGTAATCTGAGGTAATTGACGAACAAATTGATAACGGCCGACCCTTGATAACGACCAGCCGTCGTCGCTCAATGTTATCTCGGGTCTGTTGTCTTTTTTGTCAATGTCTGCGTCATAGCCAATGATGACTAAACCTATGATGTAAACGGGTATGTATATGATTTAAAAAAAAGTCCTTTCGCAGTACTAATGTTCTTTATTATTTTCAAAACAATATTTGAATAACTTACTTAGTATGATATCGTTATACAGCGTATTGTTAGTGAACAGGTGCTGGAAATCGGCTAATGACATACCATAATGTTTATAGTATAAATACATTAAACAATATTCGCCACATACTGGAGTGTAATCGTTTTGGATTCGATTAGTGTTGTAATTCCATACTCTGCAATTTCGATCTAAAAACGTACGATGGAAACCTGTGGGTGCTCTACCATAGGAATCAAAGTACTGACCAACTCCATTCGCGTCTATGTGTATAGCAACCCAGTGAGAACCAGGCTTATTGTCGCTATCTAAGTTGCTTATGATATATGTAGGCATATCTACATGAATCGGCAAGCGATTTGCGGCATAAACATTACATTCACTTTTTGAATCCACTTGTCTCAAGTATCTCCGTATTTCTAATGTATTCATGATCGCGTTACGATGTTATCAGGCTCGTAGATTATAAGCAAATAATGAGATCAACAATAATTTAACATATTATAGGGTCTACAAAAACTTTTGTTTTAACTGTAACATGACGTACGAGCTCCCTTTGCTCGCTCCCGCGCATAATAATTTCACTCATAATGAACATTGACCAAATTGGTCTGGTCTATGACAGAGTATCTTAACATACACTGCATTTGGAACATTCACGGTAAGATAATATATACAAACACATTGTTAATAAAACAAAGAAATACTTTGTATGAATATATTTTATTGAAAGGATCAATATACAATAATGCAGACTTATTTCTAAAACATATTTAATTCTAATACGCGCTTAATTCTAATACACACTTAATTTTAAAACATTTAAGTTTACTTAACTACTATAGTCAACAGAAATGTTACGGTTTTTATCGATTTCTATAACATTATCAAATTCTGCATAGACAATACAATTAATAGTTTGTGTTAAAGCCGTATCAAAGCGAACTTCTATTCTTACGCTACCATGTTTTATAAGGTTCCAGTGATTAGAAGCATTCGCTGATAAGTCAGGTGTTAAATCGAACGCTAGCAGACAAAACCCTTTGGAATATTGATCTCTAGATATCCCGTTGCCTTCATTAAGGAAATGTATACCTGTACCCGAGAACAACGTATGATAACTAGAAGTAAAAATATTATTCCCAAATGATGGTTGTAAAGCTTTTGAAGGTATTTGTTGTCCGTCTATGTATAAACAAAATGTACTAATATCAAAATTTTCAAAGTTAAATGGGTTTTTAGAGAGATTTCCATTGAATGCTGCATTATTCACAAAACCAACTATACACCGTTTAGGTACTTGACCAAGGAATATGTTATCAAGAGTTTTACCCTGAACACCTGATGGTATCGTTAAAACTTTAACTTCAGCTCGTGTGATAGGATATTTAGCTGTCGTAGATGAAAACACTTTTTGATGTGCAAGTAACACAGTTGGATTAATTCGTGCTCTACGAACAATCAGGGTTGCATCTGTAATAGTAACTTTAAATTTAAGGTCATGCGAAGAAGCCATTAGATTAAAATTTTCCCTAGAGCGAACTAATTTTACACACATATCAACACCATTAATCAAAAATTTTTCTTGATTAAATATATCACCATGAAGATGACCAATCATTTCTATTTCTCTACTTTCACTAGCCATTTGTTGTCTCTTTGTAAATCCCTCATTTTTATCATCCATCTCGTCCATTTTCCCAGCTACGTCTTCATACCAAAGACTGCATGATAGATGCGAGTTTTTAGCTGCAGGTGCATAGTTCAATAGTGTTTCTATGTAAGCTCGATAAGCATATGTATTATTTGGAGGTGATACAAGTTTTTGGTTTAAGTACACATCGAGTTGACTAAAAAGCGAATGTAACCAATTGTTAACTGGAGCAACTACTGCACTAGTAGCAAGTTTTGTATTATCCTGGGTTAATATTTTCGCTTTTAGTTGAAGTAAAGTATGAGATAAATCAACGTAGTCGTCGCCTGCTCCGGGTATTTGAAATTCAATAGGTCCATCGTCAGCAAGGGACGAAATGGGCTTATAATGTATCCATATTCCACTTTCAATACTAGTTTGAGTTGTTGGTAATGCAAATAAATCTAGTTCAGACTTAACACATTCACAAGATTGACTATGTAAAAAAGACATAGTTAATTCGAAAATATATCTTTAATATGATCACTTTTCAATTTTTTTGCGGCTTTCACTCTCGCGGTTATCGAAGGAATGAATGTAGAAAGACGTTTCCGTTTCGTTATATATCCTGATCCAGACATGTTGATGCTATTTATTTTCTTATCAGCTCTGCGTTTCAAATTGGTACCGACCTCTTTGAGTCGGGATTTAATTGATTCCTCCATAGGACGTGCACTGACCATATCCGACAACAGACCAACGCCAGCATTTAAGGCTTCTTTACCAATTGCTTTAGCTCCACTAGATAGTAATGGAAAAACAGATCGAAATAATCCCCCAAGAAAACTTCCAATACCATGTCCTTTTTGATATGGTGCTCCCCTATAGATCACTCCTATACCTGATCCAGCTTGATGGGAATAATAGTGTTGGTAAGGACATGAGATATTATCATGTTGAGAATACATTATAATTTTTGAAAGTGAAGTTTAATGCACACTGTCCCGAATTGGAATGGTATCTTTTGACCAGTGGTTGATCTTATATCTATTTCAATGGTATCAAATTCTCTACGCATAACAGGCAAATAATGGGGTGGAGAAAAAACATGCATTTTATTAGCACCATAAATGTATTTCGAGGGATCTAATGGTATAATTCGTAGAAGTGGAGTCATCACATCCCCAACAATTTGTGGTTCAACTATATCACAATAAACAAATATTTGCGATGGTAAGCCTAAGTGTAAATTAGCCGGACATTTTCCTATATTTTTTTCTACTAAGTTTCTATTTGGTTCAAAACCTAATTGAAGGGCTAATCTGGATGATAATGTTATGGATTTTATATTTTCATCTGATACACTAACCACAACAAACTTTGATATCTCATCATAACGAAATGTTATTTTTTCTCGAATATTATTCATTGCCTTTAAAATGTGATTAATATTGTCATAATTCGTTGCTGGAATGTGTATTTTGTAATATATTAGAGATTCTTTTTTTTCATTAGGCATTTGTGCTAATTTTGCAATGTATATAACATTTTCATGTTCTTGAACCGTAAACATGGTGCATGGATACTGGAACTCCACAACGCCAACCTTCCATTCTCCTTCTAGTATTATTGGTTTCGGTAATTTTGTGGAAAAAATTGATGTTTTGTTATCTGGAAAGTATTCCATGGAACTATTACTTAGTAAAGTTAGATAAAAGCTTTGTTTGTTCATATTTCTTTCAAATTAGTAGCCAAGACCCAGCTATTAAATTTGTCTGGATAACCTCTCCACTTGACTAACACTTCTTTTCTAACACCAGAATATCGAGAACGTATTATTTTATCTACTTTAAAATTGGCAGTGGGGTCAAAGATGATTTTCTGTAACTCTTTTTCATAGAAAGTTCCTATTATCTCTTCGCCCTCTAGGTCTTTAAGAGTGTATACTAACCACGGAGACCGGCGAATTACGGAAGATATTATGAATATTTCATCACTCCAGTTAGATTCATAACCTTTTTGAAAAATATGTTTATGTTTCGTTATTCTGACAAACTCACCAACGCGAAACTTCGATAAAGCGATGTTAGAAGGTTTGTCTTTTCCTTTCTTGTAATATAAATTTTCCCATACAGTAATGATATTATCACGATTAACTTCAGATGGACACATTTTGATACTAGAATGATAACTATGATTATACGAGTACAGCAAATCTTGTAAAACATCAATATATTTATGCGTGTTCTTATGTGTGAAATACCGCCACATTTTCATCTTTAGAGTTCTCTGGAATCTTTCTACAATGCTTGCTTTAATATCAGGATTATTAGTAGTATAATAATTAATATTTTTTGAAGTAAAGTATTTTCGTACGTCTTTGGATACGAATTCTGTCCCTTTGTCAGATTGTATATGTGTAGGTGTAACTTTAGCTTCCATGAATATACTCTCGAAACATGCTTTGATTGTTTCAGAGTTTTTCTTTTTCATTGGTCTCGCAAAGGCATATTTACTAAACACGTCAATAACACAAAGAATATAGTTGAACCCATCATTATAATTTGAGTAAGTTCTCATATCACTCAAGTCAGCCTGCCACAGTTCGTTAATATTAGATAAAATATATTTATTTCTTGAAAAGTTTCTTTGTACAGGTTTATGTAATGTATATGTTTCTTGTGACTTTAACCAGTTCTTCACATCATCTCTTTTCAATTTACCTTTCATTGCTTTGGTTAATTTGCTAAGGCTACTGTACCCTGCAGGATGTGAAGAATCATAATAAATCTTATTTAATTCTAATATGGGGTCCATTTTTCCCAATCTATTTTTCTTTTTATCTTTTTACGAAATTTACTTTCAGTTATTGGTGTAGAAAATAATTCATCTGCTGGGATTGAATCTTGATGCTCTTGTGATTGTAGCTTTTTAATATATTCAGATCTTTTTGTGTTACCAATATATATAAGCGGTACTTTGATTTCCTTTAAAGCTGTAGCGAATTTTTGCCATCCAGTAGGTTCACTATTTTTAAGTGTCCTCAATGAATCATTTACCAAATCAACAATATTACTTTCAGGAACTTTTTGACCATCTATAACCACAGTGCCTGTCTCATCCCAATTAATCTTATATTTATTCAAAGAGAGTAAGTTCAACAGTGATTCCCCCCTTTTTATATAGGATTTTGGTATAAGTTTTAAAATGTAATTAGATGTGTATGGTCCTTCATTAGTTTCTTGCAAACTTACTTCCTTTACTGATGTGTTAGAATGGACTGTAGATATATTATCTTCATCATCAGTAATATACTTCACCGATCTTTTCGAGTCTTGATTTATTATTGGTATTTCATAGGGCTGTCGCTCCTCTTTAGTGAAGTTTAAATATCTTTGTAGAGTTTGTAAATATAAAATACACTTCTTTCGATCATCCATATCGCTATTTAAAATGTTTTGCATATCTGTGTCTAAACGAGATAATGGAGTATCAACCGCGTTAGGTTGTTTTAACTTTTCTAATAGAGATGGATCGATGAGTAACATTTTTTTAGCATTATCCATTTTTCTTAGACAAGTGTACTAACCAAGGCACTTAGAACAGAACCCAATATTAGTGGTAGAAATGCACCACCTTTTTGTATTATTAAATGTTTTCTAATTTTGTGTGATCCCTTCCGTACTATTTTTCGTAGAATATTTTTGTATTTTTTCAATTTTGATCTTTCTTTTTCTTTCAATTCTATTTTTCCTTGTAAAACGTTATGAATACATTCACAAATACAATTTATTTCTTCTTCATCGCAGGCTTTTAAAAGAGCTTTTTGATATTTTGGTTTAAGTGTAATCAGAGCGCTTAATAGGCCTTTATGCGTCTTTGTGCTTCCATGCATTGTTAGTAACTAATGGATATCTGTTGATTTCTACTATATTTAAACCCTTTTGATGGTATGTAAACAGTGCAATATCCATCACATGGAAATATCTTTGTTTTAATACGACACATGTCATTTGTTTCTTGTTTTAAATCAATCATAAGATATCCATGTGCATTGTTAGTTGCGTCTTTGTAAGAATCTTCCAAGTATTTTGGATTTTCTGGAAATACTTGTCGTGCCAAGTATCGTATTTGTGTTTTATCTCTTGGATTTTTAAAATAAATTATATAACTTGAATTCAGAGATATGTCTCGTTGACCTTTTCCCTGATGAAATAAATTTTGTGATATGTAAAACACACTTAAATTTCTATGATGACTTCCTTTTGTGAATATATCAACAATACGTCCATCAGACTCTCTCATTAAGTCATCAATTATTAGGAGTTGAGGATCCTTTCCACTAAACATAGTTAGATCTGGTATGCCTTGGATGTAATTAACATTTCGTATATTGTATAAAGGTTGCATTTCATCAAAACACCATGTTATTTGATCAAAATTTGTGTTACAAACATCTTTAACAAATTTTATAAAATTTGTTACAAAGACTGACTTTCCACATCCACTTGGACCAGCAACTATCGCAGTAAATGGATGATTGAAGTGGATCATTTTGAAAAACGTCTAAGTAAGTTACGATTT
Organism: Eilema griseolum; assembly: GCA_963662185.1. Lineage (NCBI taxonomy): Eukaryota > Metazoa > Arthropoda > Insecta > Lepidoptera > Erebidae > Eilema > Eilema griseolum. The sequence goes on along the minus strand of OY759232.1, from coordinate 12,757,825 downwards.
AGACAAAGAATGAAACAATTTGTTAAGAAAATAAGCATTTATATATTTTATTTTAAAAAATTATTACTTAAACAGACTTATAATGATAAACATTTATAACACAATCATATAAACAAATTTACTATATTTTATGTATTTATTATACAATCTTATAATAGACAGACTTATAATGATAAAAATTTATGGCACAATATTATAAACAAATTTGTTAAATTTTATTTTATATAATTATTACACAATCTTATAATAGAGAGACCTATAAGGACAAACATTTATAGCAATCTTAAAAACATATTTATATTACAATTAAAGCACGAAGCAAGCGTGTTGCGGCAGTAGATTGTAGAATATTTATTATTTATATTTACAACATACATAAAAAGTTAAATGTTCTTAATTTTATAGTGCCCCCAAGCTAGGGTATTGATAGCGTCTTCCAATATGTATCGTTTAGTGTCATTGTGCGAAAGAGATATTTTATTAACTTTTTGTGTGTATATAGTATGTTTTATTGACTTAAATCTTAACATTTCACTATAATGTATTTTTTCTTCTAACAAACAGCTTTTATAATCATTTAAAGTAAATTTTTTTGTAACACATTTATTAACACCCTTTGCTTTAGCTATAAATTTATTTTGTACGTCCATAGCATACATTTTTGCTCGAAGTCCTACAAACTCTTTAAGAATTTTGCCATTGTTTTCGTCTTTAAAAAATCCTAATCGCTTTTTATTTATTAGAGGTAAACCATATATATTGTCAGGAGGATAATCGGATGTATCAAAGTAATTTTCTAAATTTTCTTTAATATCATGATAAAAATTATTGGTAAATATCTGGTATACTAAACTATCAGTATCTGTATATAATAGTTTAATATTTTCCATATATTTTTCTTTCATAAAATCATAATGAAAGTCATACATTAAAGTTTTTGAAATATCTAAAATACAAAATCCAAGGTAAATCGGTTTGTTGTATAAAACTTGTGTTTTGTTTAATTGTACAGCGATTAAGTCTTCTGAAAATACAGATAAACTATGAAATTCAGGTCTTGCTATTAAAGTTTCAGCTCCCTGAGTTTTCCCACAATTTGTCCAACGGTTCACTAATTTTACATTTACTCGTTTTAAAACATTTTCCATTGTTTTACCAAAAACAGAGTTATTCATTAATTTAAAGAAATCTTTTTCAAAATCTGAAGTTGCCAATGAACGCATGCGAGTGTTCAAATCTATATAAACTTTTAACCACGCTGATTGATTGAACTTAAGAATTTTGTGAATTTTAAGCAAACGAAGTCCTCTTTTCAAACATTGTTTAAGATTCCTATAATGAATGACATAGTTCTTTTTATCATTTAAATTTGGAATCAATTTTTTGTCTTTACTACCACCATAACATAAATTTTCAGGACATAACGGCAGATCCGAATGTAAGTCGTGTAAATGTTTTGGATATTCTAAGTCCACTTCCAAAATGAAACCATAATCAGCATCGTCAGGAACATGAAAGTTAGTATTAACATCAACCCATTCAAATTTTCCAGTAGGGAGACATTGAGACATAGCCCAACCGTAAAGGTTATTTGCATCCAGATACATTAGAAAAGAAGATGGTACAGAAGGATCATATTCTGACATATAAGAATTATTTGCTTTAGCATGTCTGTTACTACATTGAGATATACCACCGCGAATATTTTTTGCAATAAAAGTAATTTTGTTTATATCAGTTAACAACTCTAAATTTATTTTAGTATGTACTAACATGGCATCCCAACTCAAACCCGGTGCTGTATAATAATGGGCTGGGTCTAATTCATATGTTTTAAGACACACATCTCTAAAATTTTCAAATATATCGGCCAACAATAAAACATCTGTTTTTAAATATAAATCAGAGTATTCTTTCATATTTTTACAATGGAAATGATGCCATACATCTTGAGCATGCTGGTAATCATTTTCAGTAACATGCATATCAGTTAACGAACTATAAAATTTGTCAGGAGTAGGCAGACATGTTAAGTTTAAACATTCGAATGAAGTCATATATTCATAAGGATAAATACCTTTACGTATTAAGCGCCGAAAGTCTTCCTCACATGGAAAATTTAATTTGAGTTCTTTGAATTGTTCCAATAATAAATTTTGAGCCAATTTTTCTAGACTACTAGACATGAATTTAAAAGAATCAAGAAATCTTAATTTCATAACACGGTTATTAATATTTAATATTTTTGAAAAAGAAATGTACTTTTCTTTATTCTCAGGAATGATTTCTATATTACCATCTTCAAAATTGAGACCATGAACAATAAAATGCGAATCATAGTTACCCAAGTTATGTAGAAATATGGGTACGAAGTTTGGTACTCTATACTTTTTAGAACAATGTGTATGTCCAACTCCTTCATATAAACCAGTAAACCAATTATAACAAATCTCAAAATTTTCATTTAAACTATGATTACAAATATAACAGACTTTAGTTTGATTAGACATATTAATATTTTCTTCCGTTAATGGTAACGGACTTTTAATAAATGTATTTTTTTTACAGATATTAACTAAATCATCTTTTATCATTTTCATAAACATAAGTGCACAATCTTTACCAGTATGTGACCTATACTTTGAAAGCCTATCATCATATGAACATTTAATGTAATAGCCAAAGCTATACGTTTCATGTTTTTGGATGTTTTCGGTTGATGAATTATTTGGGTTATTAGAACATCCGTTAATAGGATTCAAAAAAGCTTCAAAGTCAGCGTATATTACGAAGGGTACTCTTAATTTTCGTTCATAATTGTTAAATGATATTTGGTTCGAAGGTGTTAACTCATTAAACCAATTACTTTTTTTATTAGATTCCGATGGTAGTTTTGTTGAAATGTGGAAACAATCTTTTTTTTGATGTTGTTTTAAATTATTATGCGATGTAAAGTTTAACAAACAACCATCACAAATATGAACTGCACATTTACTTGATGAAATTTGTTGAGCTACTAACCTTGAAATATTTTTTATATAACAATAATGACCTCTGTTAGCCTGAGTTATGTATAATAAGTTTAAATGGATGTTTTTTTTTTTCTTTTGTAAAATATAACGGGCCAACCACAATATTTTTCTTTTTTCTAGAATCGTAATCTAAACCAAAAACATTTATACTAATATCATTAAGTTTTTCAAATTTATTAATGTCTTTCAATTTTACAGGAAATGAAATATTACCAAATTTTAATTTATTTTTATAAGGAATATAACATGTTACCCTGTCAACATGGGTTTTAGCTGGATATAATGCTGATAAAACTGCCCATCGAAAACATTCGTTATCCCTATTTTGTACATTTATTACTGCTTTTTTAACTTTTATGTCTAATGGTAGGTCTATGTAGAAGGAGCCCCGCAATGGGTTAAATTTATTAACATTCATATCCATGTAATTTATTTTTAGTAAACTCCAACCACTATCTTTTTTTTCAAAATTTGAAATTTTAGTACTTATTTCAGAAGTTATTAAAGAAAAAATCATATCTTTATCATCACCACGACTGAAAACGTAATTAGTTATTTGGAAGTCGAATGTGTTACGTAAGTTTTTAGTTAGCTGTATAAAGTCTGCATTGAGGATAAAATTTACTTTTACAATAAAAAGATCTATGATACATCGTTCAAGTAAAGTAAATACGACATCTTTGATTTCTTTTAAAAATAATTCAGGTGTTTGAAAAGGTTGTGGATTGTTGTCAATAATGATATCAGATTTAATTCTATACGTAATAACTCTATTTCCGAAAGCACTTTCAACTATTTTAACATTTCTTAACTCTGAATCATTCTTTAAAGAATTATTTTTATGTGTATTACTTTTCAAATGGTTACTCAAAAATTTTTTTTTTATCGACACATTGCACTGTGAACATTTAATTGTATCATAACTTTCTGTACTCACAGTTTGAAAAAACACTGATGATGTGGATGGTGCTTCAAGATGTATTCTTTTTGCAGTTGAGTCTTCTTCTGTTGTTGTCACAGATTCTGATTTTCTTTTTCCTTTTCCAGTTTGTGATATATGAAATTCCTGGTTGAATTCAGATGACATAAAATCTAACGACACTTCCTCAGCAAGCACCACGAGTTCCGAATTATATAAGTCACAGTTTAATGTATACATGGTGTATCACTATTAATCTATATATTTAACACAAGGATTCTTGAATACGCACTGTTTTACTAGATAGATTGTACTACACAATAGTTCATACACTATCAAAACTAAATTAAGGTAGAAGTCTCTGTGTATCTTCACTACTTCAATTATTCATGAAGTATTTAGCACAATCTTCGGTAGCAGCGAGCTGTTTAGTTATATCGTATATGATATCACGTACATTGTTTAGATTCTTGTCCCCATCGTTTGCTGTATAATATTTTACACGCAGCTCGGCATGTTTCCATAGCTCCGTCGGTGCAATTTCTTTAGTCTTCTTCAGATCGTAAATTTCAATTTTTATGAGGTGGGATGCATTATCTCCATCGTCATTGTTTGTAGAGATATATGCTGTACCCCCGTTTGATAAGCGTCCAACAGTAGATGACTTTTTGGAGGCCTTCTTCTTCTTCTTCGATTTCTCAAAGAATTCCTCTATGTCTTTCTTCCTTTTTAGTAGAATGGCGTTCTTTACTTTGTACTCCAGAGTACCTTCTTCGTCACTGCGCTCATCCTCTTCCCCTGGATAGTAAAACTGTTTATATGTATTATCTAGAAACTGAAACAACATAAAATATCTTTTTGAAAAATTTGACATGGACATACGAATAAAAAAGTATAAATGTAATTAAGAACACTATCTATTTGAAATATGATAATACTTACAGCCATAGTAACCACAACGTATGAACAGCACACTGTAATGTATGAAGAATACTATGATATTCAGTTATCAAACTTGTACTTTGGTCTTTTTATTATAGTGTACTAACTTATCCACTGTTGACTACAACGTTTTAACTGAGTTTAGTGAGAGAGAGGGCTCTCTTTTATACACAGCGCATATCTCGTTGCTTTTAGAAACGTAGTAATGATATCCTCAGATAATTTACCTTCAGATAGCGAACCAATTTGTTTGAATTGTAAGCTAAATACCTCAGATAACTGAACTTTTTTGTTGTATTCGATAACCACAAATCCCTACCTACTTAGTCATATTCCCACATAACAGAAATTTTGCTTATAACGAGTGGTCATTACTTTAGATGACACATACATTTTTGTTTTTTTTGTTTTAGATAGCGACTGACTCGTTCTAATTGTTTGCTGACGACCTTAAATTTAAAGTTACTATTACAGATGCAACCCTGATTGTTCGTAGAGCACGAATTAATCCAACTGTGTTACTTGCACATCAAAAAGTGTTATCATCTACGACAGCTAAATATCCTATCACACGAGCTGAAGTTAAAGTTTTAACGATACCATCAGGTGTTCAGGGTAAAACTCTTGATAACATATTCCTTGGTCAAGTACCTAAACGGTGTATAGTTGGTTTTGTGAATAATGCAGCATTCAATGGAAATCTCTCTAAAAACCCATTTAACTTTGAAAATTTTGATATTAGTACATTTTGTTTATTTATACTTTATTGTACACACACATATATTACATTAATATAACAAGATGAGATGTAATGTACAAAGGCGAGCTTAACTCAAAGTTGAGTTCTCTTCCAGCAAACCCGGGAGTGCACAGAGGAATTGCAATACGAGAGGCTAAGTCTAGTGCACAAGTGTAAAATTAATATAAGAAGGTATAAAATGTGTATACCCCCGACAATAGGCACAAATATACACATACACATATACACACATACACATACACACGTAAATACATACATACATACATACATACATACATACATACATATCTACATAAATACATAAATAAACATACATACATACATACATACAAATACATATCATGTATGTCTGCTATTGTTGAGAGAGAAAGTAATCTCTTATACGTCTTTTAAAAATATTCAGAGAAGGACTATCGCGTATGGAGTGAGGAAGAGAATTCCACAGTCGTACTGCAGAAACTGTGAAGGAATTGTCGTAGCAAGTCGAACTATGCGAGGGAGTTCGAAGTAAAAGAGAAGACGAAGTGCGACAGGGCTTTCCCCTGGGTACAAGGAACTCAAAACGCTCACGAAGATATGAAGGAGAATGAGGGTTGTGAAGAATAGAAAAGAGAAGGGAAAGAATGTGAACATCTCGACGCCGCCGAATTGGTAACCATTTCAGTTGCCTTCTGAACTCCGAAACGTGGTCGTACTTACGTAGGCCGAAAATAAAACGAATACACAAATTTTGCAGTCGCTCCATCTTGTTCCAGAGTTCTTCAGTTGCATCCAGAAAGGTGACATCAGCATAGTCTAGGAGGGGAAGGAGAAGAGATTGAGCGAGACAGACTCTGGTTTTAAAAGGAAGGAAATTCTGAAGACGCCTAAGGGAGTGGAAAGTACCAAAAACTCTCCGGCTTACCTCGTTGATATGACTGGTCCATGACAAATTGCAATCGAAGAGAACCCCCAGGTTTTTGGCGACCGTGGAAAATGGTATCAGAGCATTGCTGTAAAAAACAGGAGTTAGAGAGGCATGGTCAAGATTACTGTAAATGTGTCTGCCACCTATAATGACTGCCTGAGATTTCGCAGGATTGACAAGCAGTCCGAAAGATTTTGCCCAAGCACTAATGTTTTTAAGGTCATTATTGATGGCAGTAATGGCCCCACCCACATCATCAGACCTAAAATGACGATACAACTGCAAATCGTCTGCGTAGAGATGATAACTGGAAGAAATAACTTTGGTGATAGCATTAATAAAAATTGAGAAAAGTAGAGGAGAGAGGACAGCACCTTGCGGTACACCCGCAGTAAGGTTACGCCAGTCAGAGGACGCCTCATCAGAGCGAACCCGCTGCGAGCGACCCCGAAGATAAGAGTTAAACCAAGCGATTTCGGAGGGCGATATATTTAATGAAGAAAGGATGCCCAAGAGGATGTCGAAGTCAACAGAATTGAAGGCACTACTGAAGTCCAGTAGAACCAATACCGTCAGGAGTTTATTCTCCATGGCCAGTCTTATATCATCGGATATTTTGACTAAAGCCGTGACTGTACTATGGCCAGAAAGAAAACCAGATTGTAATGGACTCAGTAGACCATTAGAGGAAAGGTAACAAGATAATTGAATACGCACCGTGTTCTCAAGCACTTTGGAAAGAATCGGAAGGATTGAAATAGGCCTAAACTGGGATAATAAGGATGGATTAGAGGTTTTGGGCAAAGGAATGACTAGTGCTTTCTTCCAGGCCAAAGGAAAAGAGCTATGCTCAAGCGAAAAATTTACTATGTGGGTAATGGCTGGAAGGAGTTCATTTAGAATAGGCAGTAACATTTGCAGCTGAATACCATCATTACCCATTGCTTTGGTCGATATTCTTACAATTTGCTTCCGTACATCGCTCTCCGCAACCGGGTTGAATATAAAAGAGGCACATTCAGGCAGGGGAAGACTGGAGAGATAACTTAGAGTAGATACTTTATCCAAATCATCTATCACAGTTGGTGGCGTGGAGAAATGTATATTTAACGTATTGAGGTCGCAATTCAGCGTGTTGTCCCTGGTAGTCTTACCGATACCAAGAGACCTTAGAAATTGCCATACCTGAGATGTGTTAGAATTATTAATGGAGTCGTGGATGTGGCGCTTTTTCGCATCTCTACACAGACGACCGCAGCGATTCCTAATAATTTTATAAGAAGACCAATTATCATCAGATGGATTTCGATTGTAACGTCTTTTGGCTTTGTCCCGTTGAGACATAACACGCTTAATATCGTCTGAGAGCCAAGGGGCGGGTAAATGCTTCACCCTAATCTTTTTCAGTGGGGCATGTTTATTATAAAGACACATAAGAATATTGTTAAGGCTGTCTACTTTAGTGTCAATATCCCCAGAATTGTATACAAGAGAAAAGTCAGCTCCTCTTACATCGGCCCTCAAAATGTCCAGGTCGATATTTTTGAAACTTCGAAGAAGGAAGAATTTAGGTTTAGGTTTAGGCGTGCGAATTTTATAGGAGAGATAAATGAGATCATGATAAGAGAAAGGAGCAGGAAGTTGACCATGAGTAACAACTTTGTCACGGTCCGAAACAATAATGAGGTCTAAAAGAGAAGGAGTACAGTGGGGGGTGCGATGTGTCGCATTTAATGGAAGAATGTGCATGTTTACCGAAGAAACCAGAGACTGGAGTCTCCGACTGCGTGCATCATCCTTTAGTAGACACGTGTTGAAGTCACCTAAGATAATCGAGTACTGGTATAAAGCGGATAGATTTTCTAACTTAGACTCGAAAGAAGAGAAATAGTCAATTTTCAGGGAAGGACTGTAATAAACCCCCAGAAGACACTTAACGTGATAAAAGTCAACTTCGATAAAAACATGTTCAGTAAAACCAGAGTAGACATTAGGTGACTGATCTATCACTTTGAACGAAATATCCCTGCGCAGGTAGATCCCCACACCGCCGTACCCCCTGCCCACCCTATCATTTCGGATTAACGTATACCCTGGCAATGTATACTGTGTGGAAGGAAGTGTAGGTTTAAGAAAGGTTTCCGATATGAGTACAGCATGTATGACGTTGGAGTCGAAAGCCAAAAGTAGATCCGGGTAGTGAGCGTGAACGCTTTGAGCATTAATATGCACTACATTCAAGAACTTGTCTAAAGGACTATAAATAGTTAACAAGTCCTTGCGTAGGCGAACTGCGTCCTTTTCATTATCGCTACATGCACTGGCGTAGTCCTCGTCTGACACTTCAGATGAAGAGCAAGAAATGTAACTATCGTCATAATCAGACATAAATATTATAATACTATATTTAAATAATTAAAAAAAATAAAAATATGTATATATATATATAAAAATACTAAAATATAAATTCTCATTTTGTTATCCTCAATGCACTAACGAGCCAAGCAGATACATTTGAATTATATTGTAAGTAACAACTAAACGCACTGACAACTGAAATTGTTTCTAAACGGATCATAAAACGACACAATACAATCTGACACCAATCCGTCACTAACGTCATAAGGACCTAAGGAATTTACTTGGAATGTATTTATTGTGAAATTGTGAAAGAAAGGTTGTAAGAAAATAAAACAAAATAAGTATACAACCAACCGACATTAACTGCTTAAAATTTGGAAGATGTTAAATTACGAAGTTAGAGAGAGACAGCATAACAAAATTACAACTGACCTCAAATTGCAGTTTCTAAAATAAAATAAAAAGAGGTTATAAAGTGAAATATACATTATCCGGTGGAATAAAAGTCAAGATAGGATAGATATTATAGCTACTTGATATGTTTTCGGGGTCTTCTGTCACTGACGGCGGCTCCACCAGATGCTGTATGGACGACAGGCTGCGAAGTAGTAGATGTTTCGGTCGGCGGCAACTGGGGGGACGGGAAATCCATACATAGTTTGCGCAGTTCCGAGGATGACTCAATTCTACGCCGTACATTATTAGGAAGTTGTACCACTATTTTCCCGTCAGAAGTCCAACACTGCCTTACCCCAAAGTGCTTGCGGGCATCCATGAAGACGTCGTGGCGGGGTTTGGTTAGGAATTCAGACAGTGTCAATCCTGTACCCTTAAGTCTAGTCTTAGAATTCCAAACCTCACTGCGCAGCAAATATGTCTGGAACCTGATGAGAAGGGGACGGGGCTTCGAAACATTGTTACCCAGGCGATGACAGTTCTCAAGATCTCCGGCTGTGATGTCAGGCAACCGCAATTTTTCTTTTATGGTAGCAATAACCTGATTCACGCCAGTGGCCCCCGACGATTCAGCCAACCCATGAAGCAACAATACCTTCCTTCGGGAAGCCATCTCATGCCGGTCAAGTCCAGATAATAGCAGCTCCATTTGTGTCCTCAACATACCCATGGTTTTCCATATGAGAGCCTTGAAGTCTGTGAAGTCCCGTGAGAGGCCAGCAATCGTTTTATGGGCTGTATCGGTAGCCGCTGCACTCCTTAGGTCTTCATCATATTGAACCATGCGTGAGGTAAACATTGAAGACAGCTCCTCCATACTATTTGACAGTCTGGTGTAAAGATCCATTGTGTTACTGTGTTATCTGTGCGACAGTAGACTTTATAGGAGACACAGTAAGTTGTTCAGTGCACTAAAGGATATTGAGAACTTTTAGCAACTATTTAGCATTGAAAATTAATTAAAAATATTTTTAAATGTTAATTATTTACAGAGCTGAAATTTTTTGCTGTGTACAGTCAGACTACCCTCTAATCAATGTTTATACATAGACGGACAACAAATACCTTCAAAAGCTTTACAACCATCATTTGGGAATAATATTTTTACTTCTAGTTATCATACGTTGTTCTCGGGTACAGGTATACATTTCCTTAATGAAGGCAACGGGATATCTAGAGATCAATATTCCAAAGGGTTTTGTCTGCTAGCGTTCGATTTAACACCTGACTTATCAGCGAATGCTTCTAATCACTGGAACCTTATAAAACATGGTAGCGTAAGAATAGAAGTTCGCTTTGATACGGCTTTAACACAAACTATTAATTGTATTGTCTATGCAGAATTTGATAATGTTATAGAAATCGATAAAAACCGTAACATTTCTGTTGACTATAGTAGTTAAGTAAACTTAAATGTTTTAAAATTAAGTGTGTATTAGAATTAAGCGCGTATTAGAATTAAATATGTTTTAGAAATAAGTCTGCATTATTGTATATTGATCCTTTCAATAAAATATATTCATACAAAGTATTTCTTTGTTTTATTAACAATGTGTTTGTATATATTATGTTACCGTGAATGTTCGAAATGCAGTGTATGTTAAGATACTCTGTCATAGACCAGACCAATTTGGTCAATGTTCATTATGAGTGAAATTATTATGCGCGGGAGCGAGCAAAGGGAGCTCGTACGTCATGTTACAGTTAAAACAAAAGTTTTTGTAGACCCTATAATATGTTAAATTATTGTTGATCTCATTATTTGCTTATAATCTACGAGCCTGATAACATCGTAACGCGATCATGAATACATTAGAAATACGGAGATACTTGAGACAAGTGGATTCAAAAAGTGAATGTAATGTTTATGCCGCAAATCGCTTGCCGATTCATGTAGATATGCCTACATATATCATAAGCAACTTAGATAGCGACAATAAGCCTGGTTCTCACTGGGTTGCTATACACATAGACGCGAATGGAGTTGGTCAGTACTTTGATTCCTATGGTAGAGCACCCACAGGTTTCCATCGTACGTTTTTAGATCGAAATTGCAGAGTATGGAATTACAACACTAATCGAATCCAAAACGATTACACTCCAGTATGTGGCGAATATTGTTTAATGTATTTATACTATAAACATTATGGTATGTCATTAGCCGATTTCCAGCACCTGTTCACTAACAATACGCTGTATAACGATATCATACTAAGTAAGTTATTCAAATATTGTTTTGAAAATAATAAAGAACATTAGTACTGCGAAAGGACTTTTTTTTAAATCATATACATACCCGTTTACATCATAGGTTTAGTCATCATTGGCTATGACGCAGACATTGACAAAAAAGACAACAGACCCCAGATAACATTGAGCGACGACGGCTGGTCGTTATCAAGGGTCGGCCGTTATCAATTTGTTCGTCAATTACCTCAGATTACGTTTCTGTAACTTTGTAACGGTGCGTCGTACGCGAAAACGGATTAGCGCAATCGACTCAGCATGACCGAAAACCCCCGAATAGACACCAAACTTTTTTTTTTTTTTTTTTTTTAGCCGTGACGGCCACCCTGAAGCCGAGAGACAGGGCATGGCGGGGGGAGGGAATGACAGGGGGGAGGTGGTGGTTTGGAGAGTTGGTCTAGTCTCCGGGAATACCTACTACTGCTGGGGAACGATTCATGTTGAATATATTTTAGTCGTTTTTTTTTATACAACTTAGGTGGCAGACAAGCGCACGGACCACCCGATGGAAAGTGGTTACCGTGGCCTATGAAGGTGTGTAACACCAGAGGAGCCACACTCGCGCTGCCGACCCTGTTAAGCACAGAGTTTCTGTGCTGTCAGTGTAGAGGACAAAGCAGGACAAGCCTTTAGTCATCCCACTGACAGCACAAATTCTCCAGTGAGTTCTGGCTACCCTACTCACCGCTGGGAACACAATACGAAGTTATTATAACCGCGGTATTCTGTAGGGCGGAGGTACTTCCCCAGTCGGACTGCTCAATTTAGCGGAAATACCGCCGTGTCCTAGCTCCTACAATTATTAGATATTATAGCTATGAATCAATATTCATGTGTACCATAGTACCATTGATATGAGATGTCAGACAGGTCATAAAGCTGTCAATATCGAAAGCAACCTGCACCAGCACAAATAGGATGTGGTATGACTAACAATGGAAACTGATTTTACATCAGTATCAGAATAAACGGGATATTTACCATATTTCACTATTTTGAGCTTCCGATATTTCGGCGCTGTTGCTCAAAATAGTGAAACATGGTAAATATCCCGTTTATTCTGATACTGATGTCAGTGACCATGATAGTTTAAATACCTATACTGATTTTACAGTTCTATAACGTTTCAAAAACAATGTTTTTTCATTATACATGCTAAGAGAAATCGTTACAGTATCGTTTCAACTTAATCTGTACTGATATAGCTTGTATGCTCATGTTAGTAGTTGATCCTCGCGTCCCTCCCAAACCAAGTCGGTATACAGTATGTAGTTTGTGTTCATGAAAATGTAAGACATTTTATAACCCTGACTGTATTGCATTAATTTTTGTTTGATTAGCTTAACCATAAATATAAGTGTGCTTAATACGAGTATATAACCTAACCATATATACAAGGGTCGGCAGCACGAGTGTAACGTCCCTGGTGTTGTAAACGTCCATAGGCCGCGGTGACCACTTTCCATCAGTGGAGCCGTGTGTTTGTCTGCCTCCTAACTGGTATAAAAAATACATTTAACTGTTATTTTTCACTAAACAATAATCAGCATTATAATTACAATTTGTTTTTAATGTTATTACGGGAAAGTAAAAAAAAACATTCCTTCACAATAAGTTAATATCACATCGTTACAAAAGTAAAATACACAAGGTACGGGCGGTGCGGTCGACAAAAAAATTATGCCGAGGACGTGTAATAATTTCGCATGATACTCGTCCTGTCCACAGCTGCCGAATCAAACAAAACTCGCTGGTACAAACTAAAAACGTGTTTAGAGTTAGTTTTGATGTGAAGTCGGCATGTGTGTTATATTCCTTATGACCGTGAACTTGAATAAGGTTACCGGTCGCCCCAATACTCCAGATGCATGTCAATCAGTACTTGAAGGCGTTGCTCAGTTTGGTACATTATCTCTTTTATCACTCCAAAGCATTGATGTTTGAACAACTTCTTTGTTTTAAAGTTAAAATTAAGCGGATGTTCACAGTCTATGAAGCGTATAGATATATTGATGTTTGTTAATGTAGGTCATTTGTATGTTAACATCGCGCTATGTGCGGTCGTAGGTTCCTGCGTACTAATAGAGTCTTCAAATACCTACCTACACTTTAGTAGCTAAAATAATAGCACGACTATTTTATGGAGAGGAATTTGCGGATTAGATCCTGTAGCTTTACCATGAGTTTACACCAAATGTTTATAACAACGTTACGGTTTATCGAGTGCGTATGCGAATCTTATTGGTCCGTGTAGAAGACTATCTCTCAAGCACTCCTCGGATGTGGGGACCACAGAGTCCCCAATTGGCCTCCGAAAACAGGGAAGCGCGCTCACTTCCAGGGCTGCCACCAACTCCCATCTTGGCGTCACCCACGCCGGACACTCGGTGAGCCTGTGCAGCCCCGATTCCATGCTCACGTCGCAGTGATGGCACTCGGGCATTGGCTCTTTCTCTATTCGACGCAGATACTGTCCGAAGCACCCGTGCTCGGTGACCATTTGCGTCAGACGGTACAAGAGGCTCCCGTGTGGCCTCTCTCGCCACTCCTCCATGGTGAGTCTTACCGCCGCTACTTCGATGTGCCACTCGGCAATCACTGCTATTAATGCTAGCGAATAAAGACAACCAAATATGAATAGCCAATATTCTACAAAACAAACTAAGCATAATAATAACCGCCTTAGTAATAAACAACATAATGAAATGAATGAATTGAAAAGCTCGACCTGACACAGTGACCCATCTTATTGCAAAGTATCGGTGTCATTGATATCTTAATTTATTATGCAGACAAGTGAGTCTTGATACCGTGATCTGTCATGAGTACTACCGGTTATAAAGTAAATGGCTAGATGCTTCGAATTCCTTATATTATAGAATAGCATCTGTTGTCTACGAGGAATGTTAGAACACCTGTGTTGAGATTTAGTAAGAAACCCAATGCTCATAGACAACAATCTCAGTTCAGAGAATGAAATTTGGAACAACTAATGAGTAAGTACGCAAACTTAATGCGAGAAAAAGTTACCATTCAGGACCTTAACCCGCGGCCAGTCCTGTTTTAAGGGGAATTCTCCCGTACATTAATTCTAACGAACGATTTGATCCCAAGCGCAATTTTAAACTTTCCTTGCTTCTTGATTCTATTAATGCATTAAAGTTGTTATAACAAAAATTAATATTGCAGTAAATATCACCTGATCAAAAAATCATTTAGTTTAATGTTTATTGCCATTCCCAATACAGTTGTTATGTTTCGATAACTAGTAACTATGGTCACTGGGTCCCATGAAATGGCATTTTTGGTGAAAGACTACTAACAACATCATATATATTACCTAATATTCTAATATAGCTACTAACGAATTAACTTTTCACGCTAGGAGTGGTTTCACGGTAGTGTAGTTATTACAATTGAATGACTCCCGAGTACTTACATGACTTATTACGAAACACGTCTATAAAGCCGAAACCTTGACTATTACACCATCATGCGCTTCTCAAATACTATTTACTAGCTATTGCACGCGGTTAGACTCGCGTGGCATACCGTTGCCTCGACCTACAGGAACTATTCCAGGGATAAAAATTAAATAGTATACTTCATGCGCTATTCTCAATGTCTAATTTCATCTAGAACCGTTTAGCCGTTTTTGTATGAAAGTGTGACACGCATCCACCATGTGATTTGATAATAACGAAGAAATGTTCACGCTGTAAAATAATTCGATGGTAACCATAAACTTAATAATATACCTACGTGATGGTACCATTAAATATTTTTTACTATAGATTGCAAATTTTTAACGCTAATAAAAATTTAGTAGTGTTAATAATTTTTAATTATTGTGACTTATTTTATACGTAACTATTATTTTACGCTTGATATGCGTACAAATTTTGCACTAATGCGAACGACTTTAATTGAGCTGTAGAATACAATAGCCTTTTTATTAAGCGTATATAACGAAACCATTTGCGTTTAATGCTCTCCTTTTAAATTGTTTTATTTTATGAGATTGCTTACAACAAAGAATAGGTTTAAAAAATGTTTTCTTTCTTCTCCTACTTTTCATCTGACTTTTATATGGCTTACATGATCGGTTGATCTCCCAAAACTTAGAAGAAAAACCTGCTTCAGAGCCTCGTGTTTCATTTTATCCCAAGTATCAGCAGTTGCAATTGGCTTAACCTCCACCAGTGTTCGTTCAGGACCATACCCTCCCATGTTCTAAGTTACTCCCGGACTCGTCCAGTCCAGACTTTTACCTAGAAGACCGAGTATTCACTTGTACCTAAAAAAATGACGACACAGAGCTGAGAGGTACTTTCTGATATAGTAGTAGCATTCCAAACTTTCTTCACGGTGGGTCATTCATTATCATTACACAGCAGAATATTGTTCACGGACTTGTGGGTATCAATCAATTATCCTTATTGCAGTCCACTGCTGGACAAAGGCCTATATAAATCTTAGCTATCTTTTTCACGTCATAAGGGTAGTTCAATACTAAAATATATTTTTTAATGGACAAATATAAACATAATTTAAAATTTAGTCTCCATTTTGCAATGAGGTGTGTGGAGTTTTCTTTCGTGTATACTCAAATCAATTTGTTCTTCGTAACTACTGTGAAGTGGAAAGGTAAAATGTTACTGAACTGAACATTGTGTTATCTGGCCGTCAGAAATGTATTCTTTACTCGTAGTCATTGTTTCTTTATATTGGATTTTACTTTTCTAAAGACACATATCTAACGAATAACTTCAGTTTACCTTTTGAACCAGTACTCACCTTGATAAAAAATACAGTAATTGAAATACTTCTGAGGGTGACTGTACATTTATGTAGGTAGAACTGCTCGAGGTTATTGAAAAACAAACATCCAAAGATCTTCACGAACATTCACATTTATCATATTATAGTTTAAAAGTAAATTTTATGAGGTAATTACAGATTAGTAGGTACAACTTAAAAGGGACTTTATTCTATCAGTGAATAGAAGCTAGAGGCAGTGTCTCACTCCAGAGAGAAACGATTTACTATCCAACAAAAATTTACTTATTTTCTTATTAAGTACAGTTCCTTTTGGTACCGCGATAGCCTAGTGGTATGGGTAATGGACTGCTGAGACGAGGACTCTGGTTCGATCACAGGTTTTACCATGGCACACACCAATGACTTTTCGATGCTTTTTGAAGTTATGTGTGTATTTATCGCAGGTTTATATGTGCTCGGTTAGTGAAAATAGGCTCGCCACCAGTTCCGTTGGGACCTAAACATAAACTGGCGAAATGTGGGTGCTAGCACCTCTGTCTACCCCTTCGGGGATATAGGCATGAGTTTATGTTTTGTTATGTTACTTTTCTTAATGCTACGGTAAGCATAACTATTAATCCAGAGGTTGACTTTTTCACCTTTCATAAATTTATAACAAAAGTTGCCCATTACAGCGGCCAAACAATTTTAGTGAAAGGCCACATCCATTTTATTCGATCCATACCATATTTACTGCAATCATGCGATCTATGTATGGACATGATAGATCCATCTACCGTCTAAAGTACTAAAATGTGTGTTTCCATTTACTGCTATTTGACCTTTATATATGCTACAAATAGCACATATTTTAGTTACTTTTGAATTTGTTACCTATAACACAGATAACATAATACTCCTATAACAACTTGAACAAAAATGATAGAGAAACTTTGGTCTACCTTTATAGTTTTGCAATTACTTTTATAGTCTATACCCAATAATTATATCTTGAAATAGATTCGCATTAAACTCTTGGTACAGCAATTTTTTTCTGCTAATCATGAAACATGAAAAACTATTGAAGAAGATTGTATGGAATTTAGCTTAGCTGTTGCAAGTACCACGATCCATGATAAAGTTTTAGGAGTAAATATATCGATCTACTCTCTTTCGAGTTCTTGTACCTACTACACGTATTTGCACTACCACTGGTTTCACTCTCACTACAAACTCGAACCCGACCTCGATCACGTTTCGACACACGACGCTTACTGTATCCACTCGCGATTTTATTTTGGCTTGTTCCCGGAGGTTTTTGCAATGTGAGTGACCATGACTGTTTAAATACCTATAAAAAAGAAATTTATAATGTCTTCTACAACAACACTATTCGACACTGAAAAGAAAACTAAGCAATTAAACGAAGTAGTTTAAGAACTGTAAGATCTTTTCTGTGCTGTAAGGAAGAGTGACCATAGTGACGCTCTCTCTCATATCCCACACGTGCGATTCTCAAGTGGCTTACTCTTTTCCAAAACAATATTACTACATCGTGTTTATTTCAACAACTACGGCATTCTGACAAAAACTCTAAAAATAGAAACTTGTAAGAAACTATACTCCATTCGGTTACTAAAACATATTAAACAAATAAATTAGGCTGACTAACTAGTAGTTCGATTTCGGGTTTTAATATATCTCTTCCCATGCGTACAGCCCAGGCAGCCTCAGATACATGATACACACCTTGAGTCAACAATAGTGTCCGGAAGGTGGCTATAGGCTCACCCCCAATTACGTGGGACCGAATTCAATGATTGGTGAAATGTGGGTGTTAATTCACCTCTGCCTAACCTGTGATTATATGTATGTATGCATGAATCAAGATTGTTTACATTTAGTTAAGTGTAGTATGGAGTATAGGTAATAATTAATCAATTTCGTGTACCTAAGTAGCTCATCAAAATATTTATCTACCCGGGATATGGCCATCCCTCGACATACCAAACGTTTTAAATATAATTACCTACAATCATTAAAAGCAAACGTTAAAAGTTACGTCACAAGTTATAACTTTCTAGTGCTGCCTTTGTCTGATGGTAGTAACGGTAACAGCCCAACAAACTCTTACTTAATATGCCCATGATTTATGTTAACGAAGTAATGAGACACCTTAACAATATCATAACAGAACAAATATTACCAACATATAAATAAATTTGTACACCCTGTTAAATGGTAGAACATAGTGCACTCATATTTAATGTAAGATCTTTTATAGTCAAAGTCAAAGTCATTTATGGGTCAAATGTTGTTACAATAAAATATATACAATTAAGTTCCACTATATTTCAGCCAGATTGGCATGCAATAACGTCATTAGACGAGTATTATTATAATAGAGAAAGTAATTTAGTAATTTAAATCGAAATGAATAATAATTATTAAGAATTTACATTACAATTATAAATGTCAGAATTTCCATGTCAAAATTTTATAAATGTCAGAGTTTACATGTCAAAATTAGAGATGTCAGTATTTGCAGTAGATACAATCATTATAATACCTATGTTTCACATATAATAAGTCCTCAAGTACCTCAGCCAACTCAATTAGTCAATAAATGTTATCTTATTACTACATATACACAGATATTTTAGAAGTTTTTGCCGTATTCACCACGGAAGAATTTTTGAACAGTTCACCTATCAACAATTTGAAGGACTGGTCTACCTAATATTTTATGGGAATTTAGATACCTACCAATTTTGCATATCATGTGCAAGTGATGCAGCAGGCATTATTAAGATTACTTTTGTATAATATCTAAGCACACTTAGTAAAAAAACATTAGTCACAACATTAACAGTACTTAAAATCCTACGAAGTGTGAGAAATGTGTAAAAGTATGTTAAGCAGCCCCTAAGCGTTCTGAACACTTTTGAAAAATACGAGCACATTTCTCACAGCACTTCAATACAAGCTAACATTGTTGTATGAACATTACAATAAACAAAACAACTCTCTTGCTTGGTACTTGTTGCACGCTCATGCGCACATCAATCATTGATTGATGTAAGGACGCCATACATAAATATTGTTGATTTGACTAAAATGTAGTAACTTTCACCAACATCCTTACATTCATCAATAAATTTAAACAACACTTTACATGTTGCAAAGAGACACTTCGATTTTATTTATCTGAATACGAGTATTAAATAAAAATAGAGTTTATTTTTAACCACTTAGGTGGCAGACAAGCGCAGGCCCACCTGATGGAAAGTGGTTACCGTGGCCTATATATTCCGTGCAAAACAACTCAGTTTTAAAACCACACGGGCAAGGTCGCAGGCACAACCAGTATAACGAAAAATCAATAAAATTTTACCATATTTTTTGTCAATTAAGTCAAAATTAGCAATGCGTTTGTGTAAAAAATTTATAAAAATATAATTTTATAAATACTAAGCACTATGGTACTATAAAGCACATCAATTAGTTATTGAAATGTGCCTTTCAATCTCTCATTGATGAACTTGATTATAGTTTTAGTGAACGTGTAATGAGACACTCAAGATTCGTAACAGCGACCGCGACGAAGGCGGTCGGAGCCTCGGTCCAAATGTTAGTGGGCTAATTTGTTCCGTACGACAGATTTATGACTCGTGTAGTAAGTACCTACTCGCATTGAGAATAAGCCACTCGGGGAAAGCAGTTAATGGGTGAGACTTGGGCTACGCTCCTACCTGACGTGCCGTGCCACACTCATTATTTTAGATAAGGTGAAATGAGTAATCGACGGAGTATGACCAGTAAGTTATTAAGATAAACGTTATTAAGTTATTTTAAATTTTATCTCTAATTAAACTTGTAGTAGTTAGGCCAACACCTCGTGCATATTATTCGCACAATATGTTCGCATCAACTCGGAAAGTGCACACACTTTCGAATTTCAATCAAGGGGTTGACATTAGGGCCAAATTGATTGATAAGGTAATAGATGGCATATACGTAACGAGAAAACGTTACGATCACACGTACCGCTTAAACTGCACCGATAAAACTATATACTTATGTGTAAGTAGGTATTTAAAAACTGTATAACTTTAGTTTTTTCAGCAGACATGCATCCATTCATCGATTCAGTTTGAACGGTATAGTAAGATTGTAACTGTTTCTCGTCCCAATTGAGCTGTCCTACTGGGGAAGTACCTCTACCCTACAGAATACCATGGTATAACCTCGTATTGTGTTCCCGGTTGTGAGTAGTTTTTGTGCTGTCTGTGGGAAGACCAAAGAATTGTCCTGATTGTGTCTTCTAAACTGACGGCACAGAAACTCTCTGTTCCTATAGGGTTGGCAGCACGGATGTGTCTTCCCTGGTGTTGCACACGTTCATAGTCACGGTAACCACTATCCATCAGGTAGGCTGTGTGGCTGTCTGCAGTTGTATAAAAAAGTCTACAGATGCTTGCGATTGTAATCCGGTTAAATCTAGGCAACAAGGAACCATCTTCACCGAGCTACTCAATTTGAGCGAATTAATTGACTGGGCCATAATAGTTAAGTGTGAAAATTGTAAAACTACGAGAGCTTTAGACAAAACTATTGCAAGTATCGTGGCAGTACTGTGAAATGCGCAAGTCACCACTACATATGTTCAAAGAAGAAAAACAATATAATCTTGGGATTCATTTATTTATTTCAGTAGCTATTTTTAAACAAACGATACCAAAGTTACCTCACCTAACACTCACTCGGTTCGGTTGACAGCTTCCGAACAAAATAATAAATTTAAACAACTGAACAAATAAGTGTTCAAGATTTCTATAGCTGATGGAAGGTGGACATAGAAGGCAGGTGTACCGACGCGTGCTGCTCGCGTGACTTGTTGTCGTGACGATAGAGTTCTGTTAAATTATTATCTACACACTTTTAGGAAGCCCACTTAGGTCTGTTATCATGATTTATTGCATTCTTACTCTTACTGTTTTATGAGCTGAGAAGAGTTTTGACAACCTTTTTAGTGGGCGTGTTTGTGTTGTGTAAGATACTACATTGAAATTATTTTGTTCATTTTTTTTTATGTTACGAAAACTTACGTGTGGTAAATACCGTGGAGATACCGAAAGCAGTACCAGCAGGTTTCCAATCTGTCCCCTACCCTGATGAACGCAATAAAATCGAAATCAAAAGTCTTTATTACGTCTCTTATTAAATCATTTAAGCCCTTGTGAACATTGGGCACCTGAGATGCCTGTTTACATAATTATCACCACACAAAACCACTCAATGCATATGTGTAATGAATTACACATGTGCTCGAGACCTGAGTTTGGTGGCTCAAACTCACTGGACCTAAAAATCTAGACGCGTCTACAACTTATCTACGTCCGTATAAATTTCTTGTAAATAAAAAATGACATACTAGACTAGTTTAATCTACAAAAACCTAATTTTACTGTTTACTGAGTTTTTATGAAAGCCAAACCTGAGAAAAAGTAAACTCAAAATATCTGTATGCCTGAATTTCGAATTAGTGTTCGCAATCACACAAAACTAGGTATGCCTGACCTACCTCAACCTTTTTTGATTACTTTCCTTTAACTTGTCTGGGGCTATTATGACAGGAGCTGGATATACTTGTATATCATGTATATATTATACTTACACATATATTCACGCCTTTAACCCCGGAGGGTTGGGCAAAGGTGAATTAATACCCACATTTTATCAATAATTGTATTCGGTCCCACGTAATAGGGGGTGAGCCTATTGTCGTACTCCAGGCACTGTTGTTAACTCGAGCCATGCATCTGAGGCTGAGTCTTGGCTGTATGTATCTGTCTGATGTTATACAGCCCTATCCCTTAGACACCTTGATGGGAGTCCCAAATTCTACTCTGCCGGAAACCACGCGGCTCCTGCCGGCATATATACTTACAAACATTTTTTCGAAAACAGGCACAAATGCTATAATATAGCTGGGAATAGAATCTTCTCGGTGGAACACAATTAAGTATTGCTGTTCAATTGGAATATCCATACCATCTGAGAAGCGACAACTGTGTAGGTACTTCTAGTATTATTATTCATTAAATATAACAAATGTATAGCTTCAAATAAAAACTAAACAATCAGAAATTATTTCAAAAGAATAAATATGTGATTTAATTGCAAACAAAAACGAAACCGTTTCAACATCAAACCAAAATCAAGAAAAACTAAATAAAGAGTTGCAAGAATCCAAATCGTCTTCATTTCAATAAAATTTACATTGATTGCTCACTCAAGTTTATTAATTATGAACAAGACACGCATTATTGTGGACCGTATGAACTTTATGAAGGTGCGAATGTTGCGTGTACGCAGATAAGGCGCGTTCCAGTTGTCGCAGCAGGACAAGGCCTCCACTCTCGACACACATACCTATTTATTTTGTGCACATGCGATTGCACTGGTGTTGCTACTCCCAGAAATATTGATATTTATTTAGTATTGTGATAAGTGATTGTTAAAAATGCAATTGCCAGGAATTTCTCTTTTAGGGACGAATCACGCCTATTTAGGTCATTCCCATTGTTAACACTACTAGGAATATTTTCCACTGTGTTGAAAACCGATATATTATTTCCCAGTCATTCATTTTTTTGTTTAGTCTCCTATAATGTATGTACTGTGGTACGATCCTAGCACACATCCGTGTTTCGCTCTTTTACTCCCGTAATTTTATTATTCTTCTTTTCCTTTTATCTTCTTTATAAGGCTTACAATTTTATTGTGAGTAAATGACATAGATATCCTAAATATTTTTATTTTTATTACATGTATGTAAGTACATGTACATATTTATAACCGATTTTTGTTATCTTGAAATACCTTCTTAACTGATTGAGGTCACAGGTATTTTGTACCATGTCTAGACAGTAATTTCTTGTTTGTAGCATCATACTGCAGCTATAGGAATTTATTGCGAGTTACCGAAATATAGGTTACTCCTAGTTGAATCACAAAACTAATATTAAACTGCATCACCTAGCGTAAAGACAATTTTGGAGACTCGTGCTAAAATTCTTTATTTTTATTATTATTATACTTTATTTGTTCACACACACAAAATTACATTTATACAGAAAAATAGATGTAATATGCAAAGGCGAGCTTAACTCAAAATTGAGTTTTCTTCCAGCAAACCCGGGAGTGCACAGAGGAACCCGGTCACAAAAGCGACGGGGTGATAGAAGTTTGACATGTCTGTGAATATGTTGTGTGAATATGTTGTGTGTGTCTGTCTGTGGCATCATAGCTTCTGAATGGGTGACCTGATTTAGATTTAGTTTTTTTTGTTTGAAAGGTATATTAGTCGGAAGTACTCTTAGCTATGTTTTAAAAAAATCGGTACAATATAGCCTCCGCCACAAATTAACGGAATACCTATATACTTGAATTTTTTAACAACTCCGTCAATATGGATATGAAACAAAAAGGTTTGATTACCATCAGAAATTTAGGTAGGTACATAAAATATTCTATTATAATATACAATTACTTACAAATTAATATAAAACTATGCTAACTATACAATATATACAAAAATGGAATAGAGAAAAAGAGGGAGACTGTAATTTTAAAAGGTTTGATTAGTAAATCAATTTAAAAAGTGTAATATAAAAAATTCTATCAAAAATTTAAAAATCCTCTGTCGCACAAAGCATTTTCCAAAAAGTGTAATATAAAAAGTGTTGGTTAGCCCTATAACTTTGATATACCTAGTAATATTTTGATTCAAGTGTTGTTATGTCGAAGGGCCTTAGACCATTCCAATAATATGACGTAGTGCTTAAACAGTTAGGAACAAATGTGGTATTACACGTGACCGCATCGTTAGTTAGGTAGTTGGTGGTAACTATGAGTATTAATCATAATTATAACATTGCCTTTGACGTTACCTTTTACATTTTTTACCCTTACATTACCATTATATTAGGTAGCATTATACATTTTACACTGAACTGAACACTGAAATGAAAATATGTAATAATTTTGATGGTCAATGATTGTGAAACAATGTACATAAGTACCTAGTGTAGCCATAGCAATATGTATATTCATATTGATATATTCATGCAGTGTTCACTTCCAAAAGTACAGACACTAATCTCTCTTAAGATTTCGCATGCTATGCTACGTGTGTCCAATTTAGTGAACTTATGAATAAAAAACTCAATATGTATATTTTTATATTTTACATGCCAGTAATACATGCCAGAAAAAATAAACTACAAAAATGAACATCGATTACACAAATACCGAGGTCGATAGCAACACTAGCCAACACCTCGAGCGCCGTGACCTAACCCAGTATAACGGGATGCACTTGACTTTCAGTGTTCATTTGCTTAATCCATAAGACCACAGAACTAATGAGGTATTTAACCAAGCCAGTTAGCGTTTTATAGAGTTTGTATAATTAAATTCACTAGTATAAATGTTCTTCTAACGGGTAGTCGGGTAATAAAAACAATATATCCTGCCTGCAACTGGTTCCTACAACTTAAACTTTTATGACCTATATGCTAGTATATCCTATCTAGTGTATCCTAGCAACTGAATAGTGTTAATAGTGTGAATACGAGATCAGATGTCAGTATTGAGTATTGAGGTAAAAGCTTCGGATGTGCCTGGAATTAAGGCTAGAATGAAGGTGTATAAAAAATAGTCAGTTGATGACAAAAATATATTATTTTTAATTATTACGAACATAAATGATGGTACCTAAGCGTTTGTAATATGCCCGTGATTGTTTAAAAAAACTATTGCTAAAAAGGTGCTGAACACATGTTGAACATAATTCACAACGCGATTTGCTACTGACTTGAATTTAAAGTTCGTGCTCTGTTTAAAATTACGACCAATCACGTTAGGTACTTCTTTGAGTGATTTGAATGATCTTAATGTGTTCCGCGACACTGGTTTTTAATTTTTCCTTTGTTTCTTGAGTATCTCGATATGTGTTAGTTAGTTCGTTTGAGAGAGATAGCACATATCAGATTTATTTCTTTTTGATAACTATTAATACTGTTGATTAATGGCGCTTGATGGCCTCACTGGCCTTCATGGCACCTTTGAGAATGCCGTGAGGGGAAACCGGTCAGGTGAAAAATAAAATATAGTGGAAAAATTCAAAGTGTGTTATTCAATGTGTGGCCGTCAATGCAAATACAAACCTTTGAGAATGCCTTGAGGTGAAACCGGTCAAATGAAAATAAAATATAGTGGAAAAGTTCAAAGTGTCTTATTCAATGTGTGTCCATCAATGCAAATACAAACCTTTGAGAATGCCTTGAGGTGAAACCGGTCAAATGAAAATAAAATATAGTGGATAAGTTCAAAGTGTCTTATTCAATATATGTGGCGGTCAATACAAATACACAAACCTTTGAGAATGCCGTGAGGCGAAACCGATAAAGTAAAAATAAAATATAGTGGAAAAGTTCAAAGTGTCTCATTCAATATGTGTGGTGGTCAATACAAATACAAACCTTTGAGAATGCCGTGAAGCGAAACCGATCAAGTAAAAATAAAATATAGTGGAAAAGTTCAAAGTGTCTCATTCAATATGTGCGGTGGTCAATACAAATACAAACCTCTGAGAATGCCGTGAAACAAAACCGATCAAGTAAAAATAAAATATAGTGGAATTGTTCAAAGTGTCTTATTCAATATCTTTTAGATAATTTTGCACCTACCCCAGATAATGTTTGTGCAAAATAATGACGATCGGAAGAGTAGTTAAGGCGTGAAAGCGTGACAAACAAATAAACAAAGTCACTTTCATATATAATTCTATTAGTAAGGATGTTTACCCGTCAATAGAAAGGTCTAGAATAGAAAGTAGTAATATATTTCAATATCGAGTTCTTGAACTTTATTTATACCTACTTGATCTTGTCACACATGATTGACGTTGGTCATCAATCATTGTTTATCTAACAAAGCTGTCGTATATTAATAAAGCCTTGAAAACTATAATACCAATAAAAATAAACTAACGTAGGCAACAATCTAGAATATCAATTTGAATGCTAGAATCTTAGATCATATACCTACTATATAGACACAGCAAAACTCTTCCCAAAAATAAGTGTGAAAATCGCGTTTTGTGTAAGCTAGTGTCAATATTATGTAGGTATGTATTATATGTCAACTTATACCGAAGAAGTAGGCATTTATTTACGTCGTGTTAAAATTATACTTGCTGCATCTAGTTATAGAGTTTATATATAGTTTAAGGTTAGGTTGATACATAAGTCTTTGCTGAAATTACAACAAAAGGGGAACCTCAGGATCCCATTCAACATTACTTGTTACTACATACATTTAATCACGTCTTTATCCACGGAGGGTTAGGCAGAGGTGAATTAACACCCACATTTCACCAATAATTTTATTCGGTCCCACATAGTAGGTGAGGCTATTGTCGTATTTCAGACACTATTATTGACTGGAGCCATGCGTCTGAGGCCGAGTCAGGGTTTTATATGTACATATATCTGTCTGATGTTAAACAGCCCTATCCCATCGTCACCTTGTACGACACCGCATGGGAAGAAATGGGGTGGCCCAAATCACGCGGCTCCTAGCAGTATATATACTTACAATAATTTTTTTGTATCAAGCGGCTAGCTTATACACACTATATATTTTTATTATTA
Organism: Eilema griseolum; assembly: GCA_963662185.1. NCBI lineage: Eukaryota > Metazoa > Arthropoda > Insecta > Lepidoptera > Erebidae > Eilema > Eilema griseolum. Next base: position 12,730,719 of record OY759232.1, on the reverse strand, counting down.
ATATTATTATACATACTAATATAAACTATAATAATTCACTATTGTGATAATTAGTAGTGAAATTCATCAGTTTAGATTATTTATTACATTAAGAACCAAATGTTATCATCTGTAATAATCATTATATATTATATCTATGTGTAATATTAATAATATGTTGGTGAGAAAGTCACATAAAAATGCGTAACGCATGGTGAAATAATCAAGGAGCTGATAACGAATTTCTATTACATGCACGAGTCATCAATGTATTACTGGTGACTGTTTCTATTTTTTCATTCCTACATTGAACTACGCTTTATAATACGAGCTAGAATTTTAACTAAGTACTTACTTCTATTTAGTCACAACAAACAGTCACCGTCAAAAGTACTTGATGATTGCACATATTGCAAACTTAAAAATGCGAATGAAAAATATTAATTGTTCTATAATTTCTTTGCAAAATTTAATTGTATTAACTATACTATTATACTATACTATACTATATATATATATATATATTATATTAACTATAATTATATTGTAAAGAATATTAATTGCACCTACTATAAAAATATTGATTCGGTTAATTATATTATATATACAATATCATAATACTTTGCATATCTAAATAAGTATAAAATATCCAATTCAAAATCATCGCCATAATTTGATTCTGGCGGCCCTTGTAACTATTAGGTATTTGATAACGGCGCACCATGTCATGCTTCCCTACGAAACACATTATGTCTTCAATAATCAATTTCGTTTCACTGTCATCTTCACTTTCAACTAATCCATAAATCCTCACATCTTTTCTTGGGTATACCTCAAATACCTATTTATTGACTCCATTGAATGCACCGTGACTAACCGTTTCGAAATAAGCAACTGAAATTCATTAGTATGAAAAGTTTGCACTGTTTATAACAAGAAACCCAGTGACCAGAGCTCACTGGAGAATTGGTGCTGTCAAAGGGAAGAATAAAGGATTATCCTGCTTTGTCTTCTACACTGAGGGCGCAGAACCTCTGTGCTTACAGGGTCGGCAGCGCGAGTGTGGCTCCTCTGGTGTTACACACGTCCATAGGTCACGGTAACCACTTTTCATCAGGTGGGCCGTGTGCTTGTCTGCCACCTAAGTGGTATAAAAAAATTAGAAAACTATGTAAACAGGTATTCGGTAGTTATGCGTTATGCGGTTACTTCTGTCATTGAAATTAAGTAGGTGGTACTTTAATTAATCATTTGTGTTTAGTCTCAGAAATTCCCCCATTATAATTCAAAGGCTAATAGTAGCTTTAACTACCGCATATTTATGCCTATCTAAGTATGTGAAGGGCAAAGGTCCCACCTGACCGCGTTCCTATCAAGATCGCACGTGCCTCAGCCCCGATATGCTGGATTAAAATATTTTACTTTCTTCATAATAATAGAAACCGTACACCTGAGCCATAAATACGGCACAAAATCAGAGCAGCTAGTGCTATTTTAGGCCCAATTTAAAATACTTGCAAAGTCCGTAATGCACATAAAGCTCATTAAACTAATGATTTTTATGTAGATAATGTAGGTAGGTATACTAGACGTAGACTTGATGCTAACAGTATTTCAAATCTGGAATGAAACTCGCAGAAAATTATCCACTTAGGAACTTGCTTATAGTATGTATGTATTTGGAGAAATCATTGATTCAATGCAATACAATACTCTTAATTTAAATAACCTGAATATATATGCAGCTGTTGCATCATAAATCATAGTTTGTGATTATATTTGAACTGTTAACACTTAATATTAGAACCAAAACAATAAAACCGTCATTATTATTTCACAAGCTAACACCAATGACTGAGAAGGGTCATCTAAGTATACCATAGCGACAGCAAAGTATAGTTTAATGAATACAGAACAATAAGAATATCAATACTCATTCATCATTATCGTCCCCATCACGATCACGAGCTAAACGTGCATAAATGATTACCTAATCAGACTTTCTCGAAACAAACACAATACATCAAACTATTCATTGAAGTTTCTTTTCCATTTATATTTTATTTGTTCCTTGTTACAAATGAAAGTATATTTTAATCAGCTGTATATCTTTCATTCATACTTTAACAATAATTTTAACAGCTTTGTAATTTTCTTGCTTTTTCAATATTTACAACACTATTTTTAGGAGTCGTGAATCAGCATCATTTTCACCTGCTAATAGGTATAGGTACCTATTTCTAAATTTCCCTCTTAATTAAACTTTCACAAAATGTAGATAAATTTAACTTTCGCAACAAATTTGTCACTATCAACTACTCGTATATCAGGTTCTACTTAGGTAATAAGTAGATACTGAATCTAATTGATAATGTTTTGTTGAATTAGTTTCAGTTTCAATAAACCGTTCATTGGCAAGTTTGTAATAGCGTTGCATACTCGTTCAATAAAAGTTTCAAGGGTACTTGAATGTCACTGACTGAAAGCTATTTGGAAATGGATCTAAGATATTCATTTTGGCACTTCCTGCGTTTCATAGGAGTCGTTCCACTATGACTTACAAATTCAAACGCTGACCAGTTTTGGCACCTTTAACGATTCGGTACACCCATTGCCAAAGTTTAATCAGTAATGCCGCATATGGCCATGCGTGCATTCAATAACTCCAGTTTATAAATGTGTGCAATTATTCAAGATACCTAAAATGCGTTTCTTGCAATATTTACACAATAGGTCAGATATTACAATTTCTTGTTCTGAAATGAAATATCACTGTAGAACGATAAATAAACTTGAAACAATTAGTCTTACGCCATCTTACTGAGCTTACTGTACACGATTGTGAACTGTTGAACTGATTGTAAAATGCGCGGCTAAAAAGGCCACATTGCAAAAACAACTAGCTTTATGAATTTCCAGTAGATCTCAATAGATTCCTATAAAATTCGTTAAATGATCACTCATTTGAGTAGAATCACAATTTTTCACTTACTAAGTAGATTATAATATCGTATAAATATCGCCGCTTGACAAAATAATATCCTAAAACAATTCCAATAAAGTTCTTTTTTCAGATCTCTCGATTTAGTATTGTCACGTTCTTGCTAAGTACCTATTATTTCCTACCTTATATTTATCCACTTCGACACATATTAGACTGATAGACGAAGTATCTATTTTGGAAGATGCAACTTTAAGTAGGTATGTGTTGTTTTTTTTTGTATTTTTTTTGTCGTTAGGTTATAATTTTGGATAACATATACATGATAATCTATGAACAGCTGCGTAGAACTATTATTTTTGCTGTACGAATACGTAGGTCAAAACTACAAAAAACGGATCTTTTGAGATCGAAAACATAGGTAATTTAGATTTTAGATACAACCAAATTTTCTACCGAATCAGCTCTAGTGGACCTCAGTCGGTTAAGTAGTTTTCCGTTACAGTTTTGGAATTTGCACCTATTACTAATTACATCACAGTAGTATTTTACTAATTTATCGTTTTTTCAGATCAAAATTTTTTTTTTCATTTTTAAACTATCGCGTTCCATAATATCAATAATGTTAATTCCAATGTACCGAAATAAAGTTGGAGGAATTTGTTAATCAGATTCTTTTTGTTCGACCAGTTTCAGAGATTTATGATTGTCACCTCTTGTTGCATGTGTAGGTATAGTAGGTACACTGTATACACGCAACTAGAGGTGTAAATTTATTTTGTAAATGTTTTTTAAACCTAATTCATCCCGTTGTTTTGCAAATATCTTAGGAGTGTATACCAATTCACGTGGTGCAGATTTTATGACAATGTCGAAAAGAGTGAAAGAAATTAAATTAAATTATGTATTCATGCAAGTCACAGTGCGACACGTATGGTAAGAGTTTAATTTACCTTCAACGTCTCGTTCGTAAAATTCGTAACGCAACAGGTAAACATGTGAGAAAAAGCCAGGTAATAAAATATCACGCGACTCTCTTAACAAATTAAAATATATGGTACCTATAAATCAAACCAAAACAAGAAGGTGCAACTGCATATCAAAATATTTATGTCACTTGACGTTCTTATTTGAACCCACTTCGAAAAAGGAGGAGGTTTTCAATTGGGATGTTTGTAATTTTTTTATGTTTGTGCGCGCATAGCTATAAACATTCGCTCATAATTTGACCTTACCAAAGTAATTCTATGGTCGCCTTTCATTCTCTGATCAGATCTTTTTCCCAACTCAGTTTGGATCGACTTGCCAGTTTTACTGCTAAGCAACTGAACTTTAATATTTCCCGTGAAGCTACTGTCATCTAACCTCCACAACTCACTGGCAATATCTGTAGTTAGACCTGTTTTCGGAGTTTTTAGTCATTTGGTCGCCTGTACAATTCTTAATTATTAAATTTCTTAATGTTAGCATAATTATACATGCTCAAACAATTCGTATATATGTGCTCTTTGAGATAATAACAAAACGTAGCCCTTAGTTTATGCTGAAAGATAGCAGTTTTGTTTACTTTTTTGCAAGAAAGCGCCAGGCCATAACAAATCTTTAAAACAACTGTACAATGTTTCATCATAACCAAATGAGTGATATTGCAGATCATACGAGGCAATCATATAAACAAACGATTCATGATTGTTTTTTCTCTCTACCCTCTTTGTAGGTATGGCACTGTACTCACATCATATCGAACTTTGCATCCAATAAAGATACTTACATCACTGCAAAATCACAAACTTTTAGAACTATTTAAAGTGTGCAGAAGTGCTATAAAGATCAAAAATGTGAAAATAAACTATCCGCTTCTTGATACTGTCGGAAGTTTTCTTCCTTCTTGATGCTGCTGAAAAGTAGCCGAATCATCGGGATAAATGTAAGGTCTGTTGAAAAGTGGTTTTATTTCAATATCTTCTTACTGAGTATCTATCTATATCCATATAAGTGCATATAGGTGCTACGATAAACTTCGGAAAAGATGTCTGTCTAACTGAATAACTTCAACAAGCTCTCTGCAACAGCTTCCTAACTAATTGAAATAGCACTGTGACATAATTGAAACAATTTTATCATTCTATTTTTGTACTACGTAAGCCAATTTCAATCCTAGCAATTTACTCAAGGTTACAACTTCTATCTCTTTTTGTTCTGCTGATGTAATTTTTTAACCCTCTTTTACTATTCTTGAGTTCTATACTTTTTATTTTTATTTATAATTTATACTAATATTATAAAGCTGAAGAGTTTGTTTATTTGAACGCGCTTACCTCATTAACTACTGGTTCGAATTGAAAAATTCATTTTAGTTTATCAAGGCAGTTTGTATACCGGCTTCTAACAAATTAATAAATCAGTAATTTTTCTCTTAACTTTATTATTATTATATAGTTTTCAGTGTTTGAAGTCGGTTTTATTACGTTTTACGTAGTTTTCTTATATCGTTCCTTTCCTTTTATAACCATCTATCCAACCTATGTCATTAAATTATTAGATAACATAAATGATGACTTCCTAATATTTTAATGACACACTGTACAAGTTTTAAAAACATTATTTTGATGTTTTGTAAAGAAGTACCTAACTAATTTGACTAGACAGTCAGTGTACGTAAATGTTATTTAAAAAGAAATTGGCCTAATAAACTTCGAAATGGATAAAAATACGAAACCTGAAATATGTAATTCGTTCATGTCATACACAATTTAAAACATTAAAACTGGGTGGCATGATGACTTCTTTGCAAAACTTGATGCATAATATTTTAACGTCAATCAAATGTTACAGTTTATAAAGAAACTTCATCATCTTCGCTCTTCTTGTTTCATTATGTCGTTTTGTCACGCCGAAAACGTATCGTGGGAGGGCTACATTTGTCCGGGACAAGGAGGCATGCACACAAAAGATACAAAATAGCTGTTGTAAACATGTGACCATTGCTTTGCTTTGGTACATAGACAGCAGACAGGGTTGGCAAACAATATAATTTCTTGGATAACCTCGCCTTGAATAAATCACAGACCTTTTGCGCTGCTATTCAGAGGTTTCGGCGTTTCGGCTGCTCTGATTTATTCAAGCAATAGCAAAATCCACTCGGCAATAATCGTAGCATCAGTAGCTTAGTAGTTAAAGAGTCAGTCTTACGATCTAGAGGTCCCGGGTTTCGTCCTGGCCATTCCACTACCGACGTTAACCTACTCCAATTAAAAAGCAATTTAGCTCAACTGGAGGGGTTAACAGGAATATCTATTAGTAATTTCGGTTACTAATATCCCTTAAAACAATACTCGCAGGTTCGTACTTTCATGGTATACAAGGCAAATGAAAAATAGTTCTATAATAACAATAACTATTGTAAAAAAAAATCTTAAGAAACCCATCAACAAATTACTTTAAATTTGAGTGGCATGATAGGTACTTGCTCCTACTTATTGTTGACTATAAATAATATAATATAATTTGTACATAGGTATGTAATAATATGATCTCGAATTGAATAACTGGGTATTTTTCATAGGATATCAAATATATCATAAATAACCTTAAACATAATACATAACAATGTGATTATACTGTTTCAATACATCATTAAACCATTTGTTCTTGTTTCTGATTTATGTTTACCTGTTATGATGGTTTACCCGAGGCACATAGTAGGTGTACCTACCTTGTCCCGACAGATCCTAAGCATTATCCCTAACTAAACCAGAGGAGAGTGAACCTTCTTCTCCAAGAAGAGATGATCTTGATTTTATATTGTGTGTTATTTCCGGTTTTACTTACCAATACCTTCAAATGATTTTAAGCCTAACTAAGACCTTTTGAATAATAAATTAAAAATTTATAAAACCCCCGTCATGAAAAAAACCCTCCAAAAAGTCGAAAATAGTAGGGCTAACTAACATAACTTATTTTCAACTTTTTGGGGGTTGTTTTTTGTGACGGGGGTTTTTTAAATTTTTAATTAAATTTTTATTTTACACTTTTAAAAATGTTCTAAATGTTTTTGCGTTCGGATTGGGTTGTGTTGTATCAATATACTTAATCACTTAGCTAGTCGATATCGCTAATTCTCAGCACATTCGCGTGCTTGACTATGTGACACTAATCGTCGTGCCGTTCGCACATAAAGAGGCCTTTGACGAAATCGATCGTAAATTTGCAATTTGTCGTTGGACCACTAGACTGTGTATATACTTATATAGCCAAAGATACCGTAATGTCAGTGACCTCATAACTGACTTCCTTTCTTATATACCATCATCGTTTTGAGTTCGTATACAGCATCATCTCTGGCTATTAGACGTCTGACAATGTCCGTCATAAAATTAATTCCTACAAAATCTAGAATATATGTAGTTTGCCAGTGGAACAAACGAGTCCTAGAATGGAGACCACGATTCAATCGGAAAATGGGATGACCCCCAGAAAGATGGATGAAGGACCTGGTAAAAGTACCTACTTTTGCCAGGTCGTTCTGTATCCTGTACAGAAGATTATAGCTTATACCTCCATTATTTGTAGAAGCTGTCTATCCTGGAGGGAAAAAGACATGAGCATAAATATATATCAATGCATGTATGACAAATAAACTGGCTCCCGTAAAAACCAGGATAAACAATTAATAGTAAGGAGGAGCAGAAAGGTAAAACCCAGGGTTCAAAGTGCAATTTTTAGGTATATTATCATTATCATCCGCTCCGATGATAATGATGAAACATCTGTAATCACGGTTTCACTACCATGGATGCCCAAGACCGTGCAATTGTACAAGTAAAAGCCATAAAGTGGATCCCGGACTCGGAGGTGAAGGCTTCGGATGCAGCCGGAATTAACGCAAGAGCCTACACCACTAAGAAAGGAGTGTGACTGTATGTACCAATTTAAGGAAAATCTGTAATCGCTTCAGTTCTAAATATGGACTTGATACTAAACTTGATATTGGTTGATACCGCGTAGTTCCCGGCAGAGTAAAATTTAAATCACCCCATCTCTTCCCATGCGGTGTCGTACAAGGCGATTATGGGATAGGGATGTTTAACATCAGATAGATATAAACAGCTCAGACTCAGCCTCAGATGCGTGGCTCTAGCCAACAATAGTGCCCGGAAAACGGCAATAGGCTCACCCCCTATTACGTGGGACTGAATACAATGATTGATGAAATGTGGGTGTTAATTCACCTCTGTCTAACTTTCCGGGGATAAAGGCGTGATTATATATGTATGTATGTATGACCACGATTAGGACGAGTGCGGAAATAAATGGTAGGAAGGCCCGTTTGCCCCAAAAGGTTATGCATTTTAAGTTTTGGATAATAATTAAAAATAGAGACTAATTGGAATTGATAACAGACCTTTTTTTTATTCGACCAAATGATAATTATCGTCTTCTGTAACTATCGCCGTGTTCCGTGATTGTAACTAATGTGCCTACATGACATGCGATGTTCATTACTTAATCTCTTCGTAACAGCTGAAGCAACTGTGTAATGAAATACGTAATAGAAAGCAATCAATGACGAACAACAATGAAGGTTTTCACTTAAGATAAGTACCACCTTCCACAGCCAGGGTGCGAGAATAATGTCTTATAGACCGTACTGTATGTTCAACTAAACTAATCTTTTCACTTAAATTAGAGTTATCGCAATAAAGCATCGTATCGCCTACTCCTCTTCTAAATTTAATAGCGTTCATGCCTTATTCATGGCGTATCGTTTCTGTATAATTTACACGTATTACGTAACTAGCAGCAGTACCTAGTTACTTTTGTACAATTCGCGACAGTGAGGGTGATCCTATATGCCGTACTTGTCTTTTTCTTTCATTTCCCATTTCCATAAAAAGGAATCATGTTACTACTCTGTATCTGTCTCCATTACTACTCTTCTATCAGATAGACTGAGTGTTTGTCACCTGAAAGTATTAAAAAATCTTTAACATCTAGCGACCTGGGTTCCAGCGTCGACCGGGAATAACGGCTGTTTCATTCAAATTTAAATCAATTTATTGTAAACATTGGTTACAGTGTGATGTAGTAATAACACAGGTATAATGTTTCTCCATTCTCCACCTCAATAGCATACAATATCATTCATTCATTATTAGCTTTTGACGTTGACCTATCTATAACTAATATTATAAAGCTGCAGAGTTTGTTTGTTTGTTGGAACACGCTAATCTCTGGAACTACTAGTCCGATTTGAATGATTCTTTCAGTGTTGGGTAGTCCGTTTATCGAGGAAGGTTTTAGGCTATATATCATCACGCTACTATTTAAGGGAGCGGAGCATTAATAATAAATGTTAACAAATCCGGCAATTTTGCATACATATCTTGAAGACTAAAACATACGGGCTCAAAGGGATATGAAGCTTCAAAATATACCCCGGGCGAAGCTGGGGTGGGTCAGCTAGTAAAGAATATAAGCTCTCTCGCCACTGAAAATAATGTCTCTCGCGGTAATAATCTTTCTAATTTTTGCTATTGCATCACAATATCAACACTACAAGAAAAATCAAAAATATACTTATTTAGGGTAGCCCTATATCTCACAGGGTCTGGTCGGGACGTGGTGGATGTGCCAGTGACCTATGAGCTCAGGAGACAAGCCTTTTACGGGCCGGCGCCGGACCCAGCTGTGTCGCAACGCGTATAACACGATGTATGCCTTGTACCTGCCCAACTGCTTTACATGCCATATTGAGACCATACAATGGTTCTGGAAGGCGAAAGATAATTTTAAAACACGTATTGAGTAATAGTTAATGATTGTTTGCACGTATCTTTGCACACGCAGATGAATTATTTTAAGCGTTTAGCTAATAGGTACTAACTGCTGCTAGCGGCTTGGTCGGCGTGAAATACTAAACCTGTTGTCGTGATCCACAAAAACATATTCCCAGGATCTGTGCGAAGCGGACTCCGGGCTCCATGGTTAAAGGCTAAATACATATCTTAGTAATTTAAATTTTTCAATGTTATTTCAGTTTTTTAATGATCTTTAATGATTGTTTTTCAAATAATTTCATAATGTAATTATCAGTACAAACCCCACTTACCTACTACAAGAATTATATTATAATTCTCTGTACGGGGTGAGAAGATGTTTGTGCAAATAGGTACATATTGCCACATTTACCCACGACTGAGTGAAGACGGTATATTTGTTTAGGGTGAGAGAAGGTTCGTGCAAATCAATGTTTCCATTTTTCTCCAAAACTACTAGTCCGATTTTGATGCCGTTTTCAGTTATGGATTCGAGTTTGATTGACGCATGTTCTTAGAGATGTGTTACGGTGACAAATCACCAGGGGGAACATTTTTTGTGTAATTCAGTATTTGCCATTTTTCTCCAAAACTACTAGTCCGAGTTTGATGCAGTTTTCAGTTATGGGTTCGGGTGATTGGTGACAACTTGCCAGGGGGCGCTGCAGAAAAGACCGCTAGTAAATTTTTTGGGACTTTACATTTTTTTATATGATTTTCTTGTATAGATATTGTTTGGCCACTAGGTTTCTACATTTTAACGACAAATCTAATATTTAGCAGAAATTTGGGAAATGTAAAAACAATTTCATTGACTACTTAAAAACTGAACCATCAAGTCTTGATATAATTTATCCAAATCATACCTACTTCCAGAGAGACTTGTCTATGCTTACAAATGAGTAGGTACCTACCAAAATATTCAAATTTCGAATATGTTTGACATCTGTGACATTAACCACCGAATAAGTGCACGTAACCTAACACCTTGGTACCTATTTGATATTTCAAGGCCTATCGTAAGCCCATAAACTGATTGTGCACGCTCCTCACACAAGATCGGAAGCGCGCTTGCATTACAATTTACAATAAGAATAACACGACCACGACACGCGTATAAACGTAATTCAATTTTTTTGATTTATTATTTTATGAAGCGTCAAAACGCCAAATTCTATAGAAACTTGTACTTTCCGCATGTAGGTACTTTAAACCAATAGGGCAGATCTGATAAGATAATAATAGAGTGTGAGGTTAGGAGCGAAATAAGGTTGCTTAGGAGTACGTACGTAGCTACCTACCTAAGAACTAACGAATTTATTTTCTGTTCTTACAGTTGGAGAACGTCCAGTGCTGTTTGGATTTCCTCCACGCCCAAAAAGTTCAAGGATTAGAACAAGTAACGGCAGTTGACATCCGAGATGCAAAGCTAAAAGCAGTACTAGCACTATTTTTCGCACTTAGTAGACACAAACAAGCTGCCAAACAAAGAATAGCGCCATCTATCGGTAATGCTGCCAACACTGGAAAAAATTCAAGCGAGGATGTTTCTCTAAGTGCAGTTCAACGCATCACAGGTGGCAGCAGTTGCGATGAAATTTTAACAGCCTGTGGAAATACCGTCGAGATGACGACGTTAACAGCCAGCAGGTAAGTTCATAATTTTAATTTAGTGTATTAAAAAATATGAAATGGAACAAGTAGAAAAGCAAAATTTATTTTTTGGTCGTAACGGAATTTGGTATAGCGCCATCTACTAGTCAAATTATTTAAATTTTGTAACAGAGTGAGCTAAGTGCTACCACTACTTACCACTAGATGTCACTAATACCAAAGAATTTTAGGTAAGCGCCATCTGTTAATTAGTTTCATTAAACTTTTTCTTAATAATGGTTATACTGTTACTCGCTAGAGGTCATGAATAGAAATTTTATTCATAAAACGGCTTCACTAATTTTATTTTCTGTGATATTTTTTTGGAAATTGGTAGGTCTGAGAATAGGTTGTAGGTTCATGTAGGCTACTTTTGTTTGCGATAAACAACATCTACGAGAGCGGGGCTGCGCTGTATAATTATGATAAAACATGAATAAAATCTATAAGACAAATAGATACCTAATAGCCACGGAACAGAGAAATAGGAACTACTTTTTTCTGCAGCTCTAAAAAGGCCACTCTACTGGAATCGTATTAGGATAATATTTTGTATTGTGGAGATATTTACACGAAATTAGAATCTGCGTAGTAAGTACATGAATCATTGTAATTCGGTTCATATGAGTGACCATTTAAATAATTTTATAGGAATCTATTACATCTACTAGAAATTCATAAAGATACTAGTTTTAAGCAGAATCGCTCAATGTAACCTAGATACCTAATTTAGTTAATTCGTTGTTCTGCGCTAGTAATAGCGTAAGATAAAGGCTAGATAAGTGCCACAGCATTCTGTAATTCAACCATTGTGTTCAGGATTATTAAATTTGGGTTTTTTTTCAGACAGGTTACAGACTCCTAGTTGTACCAGGTTTAAAATAAACCAAATGCTATCATTTCAATTCGCATCTTGGTGTTTTAGTTAACTCACTCCGATCATTTCATCTTAAAATTTATGCGACAGATCAACCAAATTCACATCTAATTTCATTTTGTAGGTAGGTAGGTACGTAAAATTAATACCTGCTACAAGCAACAACTGATGAACAGAATGCGTACGGCGTTCTACGTGTAATTATCTATAGCTAAATTGTAAAACGCATGAAACGCTTCTTATGCTCAATAGGAAGATCGGAAATGCCTACCGCGGTGAGAGCCATAACTCTTATGTGCGGCCGCCCAGTGATATTTCTATTTGCGTCTCTAGCGCCCTCTATTGGCGAGTTGCCGAGATGAGCCGTTCAGTTTACTCATGTTCTATGTTAGTAAACAAAGACTTTGTTACGTGAACTTGCGATAACTGCAAATTTCACGAGGTCATGAACCTAAGTCACCAGGAATTAAAAATATTTAACCAAACGTGAGCTTCTAAAGATTTTGTTCCTACCATTTTTATATATATTATAATTTTCTGCTAAACTAATTTTATTCATGATGCTGATATTTAATAATAAAAGAAAATTACTATATTTGCACCCAACCGTGATCGATAAATAATTTATTTCCGCCCAATTGAGCAGTCCGACTGGGGAAGTACCTCCGCCCTACAGAATACCACGGTTATAATAACTTCGTGTTGTGTTCCCAGCGGTGAGTAGGGTACCCAGAGCTCACTGGATAATTTGTGCTGTCAGTGGGATGACTAAAGGCTTTGTCCTCTACACTGATGGCACAAAGACTCTGCGCTTACAGGGTCGGCAGCGCGAGTGTGTAACAACACACGTCCATAGGCCACGGTAACCACTTTCCATCAGTTGGGCCGTGTGCTTGTCTGCCAACTAAGTGGCATAAAAAAAAATGAAAAAATAACAATAGTATCTTACTTTACTGTAAGTTTTGAAGAATCTCTCTGTACTTAAGAATGGAAAGTTAAGTGCCACTTGCTGTAACGATTGAGAATGATGCCTATATGATTTATAATGATTATCCTTATACGTAAATGAGTTATAAGAAGATATTATCTCCTAAGGCACTGAAGTTTTTTATGTGGGAACTCGCAAATATTGTATCGTTACAATAACCTGCAATATAGTAAGACTTACCGTACACGCTACGTACATTTTTATAGTTTATCGAATAATTAAGCGCTGTTTACGGCTTGCCGCGACAGCCAAGATTACAACTTTGTAGAGACAGTATGGCATTTTGTTTATTACTTTGTAAGTGAGTTATGTGACCGTTCTTGACTTCACATTACTTTACCATATCACTTTTAGATAGTAACTTGGAACTTGGAACTACACTTCATTATGTTGATGAATAACCATAAGGATGAGATAAGTAAATATCTTTCTCAACATAGGTATAGGTAATACTTATAACATACACAACCACAGATATCCGACTCATATCAGCAAAGATACCTAACTGAAGTTAAAACTTAAAAAATCATCGGTAATCATTCTTTTTCACACGGACATTGACATTTCACACTTCCGAACATAGCACAAAAGAATAGATAGGTAGAATATCTCATGCAAAACTATAGATTAAAATTTCACAAAGACATATAGGTTTCACCATTTTACACCATTCCCGTTGACTATCCTTTTAAAGACGTGATTAAAAAGAGTTAGCAATTATATATAGCTGATTAACGTATCAAAGTCTAGCGGGCTTTCCCCTTCGAGATGTTTAGTTTTTACTGCTGAGTCAGGGTGGCTAAGTGATAATTGGCGCGCCTGCTTGCAATTAACGCGGGTTCGAATCTCATAGACATCACAGAGGCTACTTTGAGCTACGAGTATCTCTTTTACAATGTAACTGAAAAAAAACCTTGAAACAAGTAGCCACACCAAAAGCTTTAGGTACATCCAGGTGTTAATAAACAAACTTAACCCTCCTACACCCGGTCAATGCTTCCCTGATTGTGTTCAGCACGGCGCTCAATGGAACACAATGCGAGGATGTCACGTTATTCGAAGCCCCGAACTTGACTCACGACAAAGGGCTAACAAGCCATTGTTTGTCATATATTGTGTCGCCCAACAGTACGCACGTGCCTCTAGTCAAAAAAACAGCTTACTGTAGGTAATATTATATATTTATAAGCAGCAATCTCCATATACATACATTCATATAATCACGCCTTTATCCCCGGAGGGTTAGGCACAGGTGAATTAACACCCACATTTCACCAATCATTGAATTCCGACCCACGTAATAGGGGGTGAGCCTATTGCCGTCTTTCGGGCACTATTGTTGACTCAAGCCATTCATCTAGTCTGGGCTGTATATATCTGTCTGATGCTAAGCCTAACCCCTCAGTCGCCTTGTACGACACCGCATGGGATGAGATGGGGTGGTCCAAATTCTACTCTGCTGGGAACCACGCAGCTAAATCCATCCGGCACTCTCCATATAACCTGCAATATAGTTCATAAACATACAGTACCTAAGTAGGTATACCTACCTATATTGCATGGGTGCATGAGGTCCCAGGAAGAATTTTGGAGCCAAGTCAACTTCACTTTATAGCCGCGGTACCCCTGTTAATTCACAGATGAGGCTCAACTCAAAAACGTTATCAATACATTAAAAAAAAAACAACTTCTTGGGAGTTAAGCAGCTCGATAGATAAAATAAGTACCCACAGATGTCAAAGTTATACGAGTAGATATCGATAGTCTATTTATAAATTGTGGGTTAACATTAGTATACTTATGTGAAATATCTTTCACACCTTTTTACACTGAAACATATCATTATGACCAGAACTGGGTGACCCAAATAAATATAAAACCATCACTTAATTCGCCTGTTTATGTGAACTAAAAACGTAAACCAGAATACTACGGCATATGCCGTTTCTCTTTGTAATGTTCTCCAGTGTTTATATTGTTTATTTTCATCTTGATCATTAACTTTATAGCGCTGATTTCCACTTACCTGGATTCTAACTATAGACATATAATTAATAATATGAAAATAATTGTTCTGTACAGATTTCTAGGAAGCTGTAAGACACTATTTATTGTAAGAGCGTCGAAGAGTGAACTAAATTTTACTCAGTGCAGGCATGGCTTTCTGATGTATTGTCGAAAATCGATGGTAGTTTAAAAGACAACGAGGACATTTCCAAATTTCACTATTACTCCTAAATTCGTTTAACCCTTAGATAAATTAAAAAAGGTCTTTTTTAATTCATCTAAGGTTTAACCATTTACCAGCACCGCAGTTCATAACAGACGCACATAACAATCGTTCACATTTAGATACGCAATGATAGTTTTCAAAACCAAAATGATTAATTAAACATTTTCATTTTATTAGTCAAGTTCAAGTATAAGAAGTTAGTAAAGCGTCTGCAGCTTAGTGGTTAAGGAGTCGGCCTTACGATCCAAAGGTCCCGGGTTCGAACCCTGGCCATTACACTACCGACGTGAACCCACTCCTAACACAAGCAATTTCGTTTAACTGGTGGGTTTAGATGGAATATTAGTAATATCGGTTCTAATATTCTTTAAAAAAAATAGCATTTGGCTTCAGGTAGGTACTAAAGATCACTGAAGGGTTAAGCTTTTCAGCAATTTGTATTTGTAATGTACCTACTCAGCAACAACAAACTAAGCAAAAGTGAGTGTCTGGTGGCGTTCCTTTTCGAACGAAACCGGTCCACATTTAGAATTCCGCCAGTTTTTCACATAGGTGAACAACCGACAGCGGCGAGCATAAATACAATACGACCACTTTCCTTACCGGGAGCCCCATGCTCGGGCAAGGGACTGACGAGACCGCTTGAATACCTTTTATGTGACCTGGGTAAACACTTACTGAGATCATTAACTATAATGATGTAAATTGTGTAACACTTCTAATGTCGTCGTGACATTCATGACTGTGGTGCAACAGTTTTGATAGAATCGTGTGAATATGACGCTATGTAGGGAGTTTAGTGTTATTTTTATTGTAATGCAAACATCTACTTAGAGCATTGATCCGTAAATTATTTATTTTGAAAAATAGTTTATGGTGATTGTTGCCTTGTAACAATATATTTTCGTCTTTACATAGTATGAAACTAAATCGCTTTTTGTATCAATATGATATCTGAGACCTCCTTCTAAACCACGCAGCGTATGTTGATGCGGCGTTTGCCATCAATTAAATACCTACTTTTTCTGGGAAATATATTATTAATATATTAATAATTATATTTTATTTATCGCGTGGTGTCCGGCAGAGTAGAATTAGGGCCACCCTATCTCTTCCCATGCGGCGTCGTACAAGGCGACTAAGGCATGGGGCTGTTTAACATCGGACAG
Organism: Eilema griseolum; assembly: GCA_963662185.1. Taxonomy (NCBI): domain Eukaryota; kingdom Metazoa; phylum Arthropoda; class Insecta; order Lepidoptera; family Erebidae; genus Eilema; species Eilema griseolum. Next base: position 12,714,061 of record OY759232.1, on the reverse strand, counting down.
ATAAGTATATACAGCCCAGACTTAGCCTCAGATGCATGGCTCAGCAATAGTGCCCGGAAAACGACAATAGGCTCACCCCCTATTACGTGGAACCGAATGCAATTATTGGTGATATGTGAGTGTTAATTCACCTCTGCCTAACCCTCCGGGAATAAAGGCCGGGAATACAATGTATGTATAATTTATTAGATGATGCTCTTGAGTTAACGTCGTTAACTACAACAGCAACAAAGATACGTGAGGTGGCGAAAGTGCTCCATCAGTGATACCAGAATAGGACCCGCGTCCTAGTGGCAAAGTCATCAGGCATACCATCCAGATAACTAGCAAGCCCAGGCAAAGCGTGTTCCGGTTTATGATTCTGAGCCCGGGAAATTTACAATGAATATTTCCAATGCAACTCAAAAATACAAAATAAATCATAATTCCGAAAAATACATAGGTACCACTTATTCGAATATTGGGAAATACAAGTTCGTATACGGGAGTGTAAACTACTGGATTAAATAACAAGCTCCTTCATTTGTTGGTGTGATAAGTGTAAAATTACCCGAACTTAAGGGGGCAATGCTTCGAATAGCCAATTAGGGAAGTTAGTCGTGGTGTAAACTTAAGAGCTAGTATCGAATTTCTTGTTGAATTGTGAGAACACAAACATAAACTGGGTGGGAGATTGAATTGCAATTTGTAACTGATTCCTAACCTTTCCAATTGCTGAGAATTAACTTAATTAGAATTTTGATTGTGATTCATAGAGAATGCACTTTCTGAAATTGTTTACGTAAGTATACAAGCAGAAATTGGCACAGGAGGTGGGAATATGCCGTTTTACAGGGTTTCAATAACTGACTTCGAAAAACTGATTCAATGTCAGGCAAATGATGATAAAGATAGTGGTGATTGAAATAAATCATTATTTTTATATATAATACGGTCAGTAAGATGATATGCGAGGTGTACTTACCTTTTACTTGTAGTTCAGTGCAAAAAACAACATAATATATAATATAAAATAGTTATCTATATCTGACATTACAATGTTCATGGCTAGGTAAATTATTCATGAACATATTAGGAGATCTGCTCAACGGTTTTTCTTAAAATTATCTCTTATATTATTTTAAACAACGAAATATATCCATTCAAAGCTTTTTATTCCAAAAGCTAACCCGTTGGCTGCCGGCGTATTGGTAGTTTGTACCGTTGCGTTGTCAGCAGCCGCGCCATGTCTTGCGTGTTTGTTTACGTATCTCTCACGCAGCCCGTCACGATCGTCTATACATTCTGTCAACAAACATAATACTCTTACTGGCCGCGATCCCTAATGGCAGACATGAATGCTGAAGCGGTTCACGGAAGTATTGGTCATAAATTGTGAGAGAGACTCATTTGGGATTTGCATTGCAATATAAACAAATGTAAACTAGGGAGAAGGACATGGAAACAAATTGCAAATTGACTGTTTATTGCATACATATCATTACAAAAAGAAAACGGTAATCATAATTATGGTGGAACCCATTTTCTAAATATTCGATGCCTAAAATTGCAGTCTCCCTCTTTTTCTCTATTTCATTTTTCATTATTAGTTAATATCGTTTCAGACATATTAAGTTCATCTTTTGGGCGTGCAAGTGCGTTGTGGGCCTTATAGATAAATCCGTAAAATAGTAAGTGGTATATATCGTGGTATACCAACCTTTTAACAATGATATGTTGTTAAAACTGAAAAACTACAATTATTACACGAAAATGTTTATAGAAACCATTTGTAATTTGATATTTAGGTATTCAAAACACGCAACTCAAAACTTAAAACTCCATTAGTGGAAATAGAAACCTAGATTTCTATCAGACGTCAAACATCGTATCAATCTATCGGATAGAAAAACGCCATGAACACGCCTCCGTCGATTCTGTTAACGATCGTCTACAAGCCTGACGGGCCCCTGTTGAAAATTCCACTTATTAAACTGCACTCTTTATGTGCTCGTAAATTACGTCTTATGAGTTCAATGCTTCGTTTAATCCACCCGATGTTAGAGAGATGGACAGTACGTGATGCTGCCAAGGGAAGGGACTGGTGAGAAATTGTCGGGAAATTAAATTAATTTTCAAGTAAAAGCTAAAGTTTTGCCAAAATATACAATCGACAAAGGATAGAAATATACACGTTTTCATACAACTTTAACACATAAAAAGGTGTGTACTTAACTTTTATCGACTATATTTACTACTCATCTCATTTTTGTTTTAAGTGAAATAGCCTACCTATTAACAAACTTTTATTAACAGAAATGATCCTTTACATTGCCAATACTAGGATTGAAATTCATAAACCGCATTGTGACTATTTTTTTGCAAAGCCATTTCGTATGTATGCGAGGGTTAAAAGTTTTGGAGTTTTACATGCATGATTCATTTTGATTTTGATGATGAATTGTAGGGTCGGTAGACTAAATCACATAAGTCAAAAAAATGCTTTTTGTTTTTACAATTCCAACCACATTCAATAAAATTAATACACCGACCGACTAAAACACGTAAGTCATAGTCAGTCATAGCAATATGAACTCTAATGTGTACTTTTTCAACCTTATAGCTCTCTTTAAATTTTACGATATTATAAATAACACAAGTCAACATATGTCAAAAGGTCCACGCACATTTTTGTATTTAGTAAGACGATGTCTAATGACTTATGTGATTAGGGACGTTAAGTGGGTGACGTTATCATTTTGCTAGCTTGACGGTAGTTCAGTAAGAATATAATTTATTGACTAAAAATATTGAAGTGCATGTGTTGCTCGAGACGTATAACGCTAATTCACTCAGTAGTGATACGATCATTGAAAACTTTGGTTTAGTGTAGACGTTATAAATAAAATACCATATTTTCATATTGAATATGGATAATCGCCGAGGAAAGAAATTAGTCGAGATGGTGTTAAAACCTTCATCTACTCAATGTTAAGTCTGAGAACTTTTCGAATTAAAATATGTATTAAAGAAAGTACTGTATTGTGCATTTCATGTTTTTTTTTAAATCTTTGGAAAAAAAATTGCAATTCTTATGTTCGTATGTCGATATCGTTCAAAATACTAAGTATGTTATTTTCTAGGTGATCAGAATGACCACAGCCAAGAGTTCCATAAATTAGGGTTATCATTCAAAAAACCTCGTGCCGATACTTGTTATACGTGTGATAGATATAAAATGCAAATTCAGTTGTGTCAAGATAGCCAGACCAAAGCTGAGTTACTTGCTCAACATAATGAACACAAGGCTGCTGCTGATCAAGCTTACGACAGGAAGAAAATTGATACACAGATGTGCAAAAATGATAGTTCTGTTCAATTGTACTCTTTTTGATTTGCAGCAGAGTTTACCTACTCCAGCGCAAACTTCGTCTGTAGCTTTTTACAAACGTCAGTTGTGGACCTTCAATTTAACTGTACACGACAACAAAACTGGTAAAGCTGTTTGCTACATATGGTACGAAACTGTTGCTGCAAGAGGAGCCAATCAAATAGCCTCTTGTCTTTTTAAGTACATGCAAGCGTATGTTCCAGAAAACACAAAGCATGTTATATTCTATTCAGATACTTGTGCGGGCTAGAACCGAAACTCTCATGTAAGTGCAATGTTTACCTGGGCTCTGCAAAAATTTAACATTGACATTATTGATCACAAATGTATGATTCCCGGTCACAGCCATTCAGAAGTACATACCGACCACGGGATTATTGAAAAAAAATTTGAAAAAACTGTACTGCAAATCTATCATCCGCACGATTGGATGCAATTGTTAAGATCAAGCAGCAAAAAATTTGAAGTGATCGAAATGAAAAATACAGATTTTTTTGACTTCTCTTCATTGCTAAAGGGTCCGTTAGTATTACGACACAAAGATATAGATGGGCGACAATGTAAGTGGCTCGATAAAAGATGGCTGCGGTATGACAACGAATACGGAGTTATTTCTTACAGAAATGACTTGGAAGAAGAAACAGATTTTTTTAAACTCAACTTGAAAAGAAGAGGTTCTGTTATACCAGATACCATTCCCATAATATCGTTACAGCCTTTACCGACATCCAAGGACAAAAAAGACGATTTAATACTGATATTTTCCACAGCTTTTATAGAGATTTGCCTACTGCAAATGATTTGAGGAATACTGACCCCGATATTGTAGACAGTGAAGATGATGAATAATTTATTTTTTACAAAGTCTTTACACGTACCCTACTTACCTACCTACTTTATTCAAAAGAAAATAGAAATTAATTTAGAATTAAGTTTTCATTTGTTTTTTTTTATACATCTGCACTCTTCTTATTCCCCTTAAGTCATAATTTTAGGCACAAGATAGATGTTCCTAATTACATAAGTCACCAAAAAACGACTTTTCTTAATTTTAAATTTACAGAAGTTTATGTTGCATGTTAGTATTGTATTGTAAAACTAAAAAAATTAAGTAAAATGTAATTAAATACCCATCATGATTTTTTTTTTAGTTATTTGTTATTCCTGAAAAGTATGACTTTTTGACATATGTGGTTTAGTCTACCGACCCTACAATTATTTGACCACACATTTTTATTGTTTTGTTTCCAATCCAATGTTTCGAGATAAATTAAAGATTCGTGCCAAGCGTTTCTCACATTAGTATTCAAGACTGCAAACTCGATTATTACAATAACTGTAACAACACTCCATCGTATTATGAACTAAAATTTACCAATCTTATACCAGACCCTTTCACTTGTCCAGAGTTAGAGCGATAAAGATCTTTTCTCCAAAAATATATATCTTTCCGGATTGATGTGCTACTTACAGCACAGTGACAGTATAATAGCATGCTGCATTAACAAATTCACGTCTCCACGGCTCCCTGCATCACCGATACGCCTCAAAGTATAATTCATATTTTCTCACGTTTGGATTATAAATCATGGGATGCTTTTAGAATGTTCCACGAATAGTTTAATCCGGGTTTACAAGCGAAAGGGGAATTAGTCGAAACTTAACCCAGCCACAACTTCCGCATTGTTTTTTGTTTCTGAAACTTCTCATTTCAATTAGGGATGGATTCGTTTTAATCTCGCGTGGTATGTGAAATAATACTTGCGACATAATGTATTACTTTTGAAATCTTCAAGTTCTTCGAACGTTGACAGGCCCAAAGTGCAGCGGATTTCTATGATCGAGAATAACGTAAACTATCACTCCCAGTCTTTTCATTCGCATTTTGTGAGCACCCATAGAAATGCTTAGAGGTAATACCTACATCCTATATCTCAAATAGTTTTGAGCCATTACTTAAGTCAAAGGTTTTACGTGCTGTTTAATTTTATTTCTATAGAATTTGGAAATATTAGAAGTAATAACTATCAATTATATAATAGCTAACTTATATGTAGAGCTCATACAAGCATACAATTATGGATAGTTTAGGAATAATGTATCTGGTTATACAACTCCAAGTCAATTTTTTTGCAATGAAGTCGCATAAATAACTTTGTTAATATTATTTAACATTCTACACAGACCTATCTAGACCCAAAGTAAGCATAGCTTAACTAGCTTGTGTAACTCTTCAACACTTTTTTTTGTGTAAATACATACCAATTATATACAGAAACACCCAGACTAATGCAAATATACATATTCGTGGCATACAAATATTTGCACTAAGCGGGAATTGGACCCGCGCCTCCTGGTAGCAGTCGAACGTTGTACCGCTACGCCTAAAAAGCTGTCAATTTAATACATTGCTGACTAGTCTTTTGGTTAATTCCTAGTTTTAATAACAGGTCATAAGTAATAAACAGTCCTTACTTGAAAGCTTATGAATGAAATGAAGACAAAACTAACTGAACGCGTGCGGTATTTGTTTATTATTATCTCTAAAGTTTACGACTTTAGTATAATAATATAACCACTAAACCCTATTAATTTTTTGTATCAACAATATCTTTTTTCTGTATTTTCTTTTAACTCTATGTTTATGAATGTTTGCTTAAAAAATATACAGTTTATTTAACTCATGTTTCAGTTTTTTGCGAGCTGTCCCTCCCAAGGCATGATATACAGTCATGCGAACAGTCAAAAGAATGATCACTTATTTTTTATTATTTTTCCGTCGATTTGATTAAGTTTGATGAAGAATAAGCTTTTAACAAATAGGTTTTAATATCGAATGCAGTCATAAGCTGTCAACTTATAATGGATTTGTACGGTATCGATAAGTATGAATTCATAGTTAGTGTTAATCAATAAGCTTATATTAAAATAAAGGATCATGTTGTCTAAACCATTTTAAAAGTAAAGATTCATAAAAATTTTTTTTAGATTCATCTTCTAAATTCAAAATACGAGTATGAGATAGTTATACAATTTATAAATACATCCTTGTATAGAATGCTTCAGCAGATATTTGTAATAATATGCCCTTACAAAGCTCATTTCCTGGGCTTATCTCGTTCAAAATTCAATCCGTGGCAATAATTTTCGACCCTTCTCTCTAAATGTCGACAAGTAGCTGACATAACCGACCATAAACCGTTGCCTACCGAAAGGTAATCGTAGCTACTGTTTACCTCACACTCCTGTAAATTATTTCGCAGGAGCTCAGCTGATTTAACGAGATAAGCCACGAACCCTTCTGTGAGTGCATAACGTCATCCCACTAATGCAAGGGTCCCCTCCCTAGCACAGATGGCACCCGTACCGACAGTTTTTCATATATCTTCTAGCCAGGGCTGTGCGTTTATAGTTATTTAGTGCGAACTATTGAAATATAATGCATAATACACACTATTCGACTACGTTTCACCAAAATGGATGTTAGAAAAACAGAACTTCATCTTTACTTACCTACATTGGATTACTAAATAAATAAGAGTTTCAGAGAGTAAACACAGAGTTAAGTATGTATAGTTGTTTAGTCTTGCACATCTAACTGTTACATTTGTGTTTCGTCAATCTCATAAAAAATATGATTAAAGTTAGTTTTCCTACTAATCGTATATATTGCTCGCAATAAATATCATGGACCTAAAATGTGTTCTATACTTGGGTGTTTTTTAAGGATAGCACGGAGTGCTACGGTGGTGGACGAGTTCAAATTCATCAAGCATAGATTATTACACAACAATTCACGCGCGCCAGAAACTTATTTGTCTCGTGACTTAGGTCCAAGATACGTGTCCAGAGGTTTAGGATTACTTCTTACTAACTTAGAATAGAAAAAAATAGATCCCTGTTGCCGGACAACCCTGAATAGTATTAACATTTGCTGCATCCCACCGCGCGATCACAGATTCGGAAGGGGCGAAGGCCCTTGCGCTTTCGTCGATGGTTTTGTCTGTCGTGCGGACGCAATGGTCGCGCGTGCACGCTCTCGTGCGCCTACAGTCGCACGCGCCCGCGCCTCGTCGCGCTCAACCGTCACGGGTACGGCTCGACTGTGACAAATCGCGTTAAGGATTATTGTTTATGGTGTGCAAAGCTCGCTCCGTATATTTATAGCTCGTGTAAAGCTGTGTTCTAATAGGAGTTGTTAAAGTGGACGCAACGCGATCGGAGATCATTTCGATGTTTACGTTTTATGCAGTATGATGTAGTTAATTCGAGATTCTGGTGCCTAACACGCGTGAATCATGACATGACTTCTGGTTTAAGATTAACTTGAAAGGAGTATATTTTATCTTTTGTAACATCGTATTCCGATTACTCAAACCTACCTGCGCATATCTTTAGACACTCCCGTGATTTAACTGCCGTATAAGTTTAACTCTGTTAAGTAAACAATTCACACTGCATACTTAACAACTTATTATAATAAACAACTTAATCTTTTAAGGGTGTTGTTAGTATTTGTAAGATTATTTAAAACTATTTAAAGAATTAAGGCATTTATACGCAACTGATATAATCAAAATTGAAGGTAATTTTCTTTAGTGCTTTCGTACCTGGGATGGAGTGCATTCTCCAATCGAGTCTCAGTGGAGTGTAACAAGATTTGCATTTAAGTTATTGCGCTGTTGTGGAGGCTGTGTGAGAGTGCGCGGGCGAGTAGGACCCGGTTATCTTGTCCTGTCTGCCGCCCACGACCAGTGCACACCGGTCTCTGGCCCACGGGACCGATAAAGTATCAAAATAAACTGCAATAATTTTAAATAAAACTACTGCAGAGATCACTTAACATTCGTGCAAAAAAATTTTTATTTAACCTGCTTGACAGAAAATACAGAAAATCTTTGATCAAATTTGGTTGCTTATGTTATGAATTCAGAGTCATGAACTTAACTTGACGTTGATGGACAAGAAGGGTCTTATCGCCAATTAGGATGACAAATAACGAAGGTATTATCGTTTGAGTTTTTGGCGAAGTTATTCTAATATAACTATCTATTTATAATAAGTATTATATTATGTAATGGAATAAGTATATTGTAAATTAGCTAATTAAATTACCTACCTTCCTACTATAATTTATACATTGACTGGTTCGCAATGCAACAGGTAGAGCTGCAGGAAAAGGGCCACAAAATAAAACCTTACTTTTCCAGCCGTCAAATGACAATGTCAAATTTTAAACTTAAATTAGACAGCTATGAGAAGGAACTTAAGTTCAGAACCAATACAAAGCTATTATTTGAACGTGCTTTAGAAACATGGCTATAATATAAATATAATTTAGCTTATTTGGATAATTTAATTAGTAATGCGTACCTGAGTATGTAAAAATAATTATGTATTATTATTACTACTAACTTAAACGATAGTAATATGTAATGAATGAAATGTTTACTGCAGATCCAAGCACATCATTCAAATGTATATAAATATCTGTACCATAATCACAGCGGTTCATTGCAATTTAACTACTTAAACCTTCGGGAACGGATACACTTTAAACATAATTAATTAATTCGAAACAATTTATGTCCTCGAGTGAAGGGTTCAAGACTTTCAATCCGTACGGCCTGCTAAACTTTAACGACGAAATTTCCATTTAAATTAAATACAATCGAATCCTGTTATCGTTTTCCAATAAAATACAAATGTATGTTTATTAGTTTCTGTTAGAGATCCGCCCACACTCCCGACCATTACTCTCGCTGGATATATGTTATCGGTTCCATTTCCCTTCTCACTTACCCGCTACTAGTTTTGAAACGATACTATAAACATAACATAAGGAGAAACGTTAATCCTCATCGACTATTAGCACTAAGTGTTACAAAGGAAATCCTGTAAGGAACAAAACAAAATTGTATTAATTCACACATAATTGTAAAGGGTCTTGCAGATTTGTAAACTAGTTTAGTAATTTGCTTTGGTTATTTACATTATATCCTTTATGTGAATTATTTTGGTGATTCAATGATACATGATTCTTCAGTCATAGTTTCATCTAGTTTCCGAATATTTTCGACTGATTCTATTCGATTAAGTTCAACATTTTACTGACAACAAGTCTTGCAAATCATTACCTAAGATTTCTTGTCACTTAGATATAAATAGTAGTAATACATTATTCTAATTGGATGCAGATATCTGTGCACAAAACCGGTTCTAGCACTATTAGGTCCAATGCAAACTTGATTAATAGATTCTGATGTGCAAGCAGCCGAGCCATTTTGTAATAGTATTGCAAAATAAAAAGCTTCAAATAGATATTTGTATGTTTCAGTTTGCAATGTAATTTTAGGTTCACAAGATTTATTTGTTTTGAACTCTGTCGTTCGAAAAAGAAACCTTATGTATCTTATTGTATAGTATTTTTTTTTAAAGTAGTTTAACGCTTTGGAGATAAATATTGGTGAAGTTAATCATTCGAAAACCTATACTAGGAAATACTTTTAAAAGTACAGTTTTCTAACACTTTTTTTCCATAACATCATTAATATATAAGAGAAAGAATACATGTGTCAAGACTCCATTATCAGCCGAAGGGTATCGTAAGAGGCGACTAACCGAAAAATACGTAAACGATATCACTAGATCCACTAGATGTATAGCCGTGGACTGTGATAAGCTATTTATTCATTGATTTAACAATATTATCACATAGCGCTATTACGGCACCTTGTGTGTTAAACCACGATGTGAACTCACTCCTAACGAGTCCTAATATTAGAAATTAAGTTTAGCTGTAAAGGTGAACAAACCTATCTACTCGTAGTTTTACTTACCAATGTTCTTGATAACCTTACAAAAATCTATATTTACGGCTCGATTGCTTTCATTGTAACAAATCTAGAATAGGGGTCTTTTAATAATGATAATATGCAATATAAAAATGTGAAGTTATTTTTTTTTATACATTTGGTTGGCAGAGGCGCACGGCCCACCTGATGGATAGTAGTTACCGTTGCCTATATACGTTTGCAACACCAATGATGATGATAACAACATCTACGAAGTAATATCTGTGACAAACAATAAATGAATTTGAATTTGAAAGTGTCACACTCGCGCTGCCTATCCTGTAAGCACAAGAGTTTCTGTGCCGTCAGTGTAAAAGACAAAGCAGGACAAGTTTTTGGTTTTCCCACTGACAGCATAAAAACTCTCCAGTGAGCTCTGGCTACCCTGGTTATTATGGCCGCGGTATTCTGTAGGGCGTAGGTACTTCCCCAGTCGGACTGCTCAATTGAACGGAAAACTAAAAAAACAGGTTCGATTGAAAAAGTTTTATCCAGAAAGCACAATCTTTTACGTTACTAGTGCGGAATCTTGGTATTGTATCATTCTTACTTACCCCAACTTGTTATGACTTTAATAACAAACATGCAATACAAGTTCTTGGCTTTAAATTACAAGCCACTCAATGCGTAAACGTTTTAGAAACAATTGACTACAATGTAAAACTTGAATTATGTTAAACGTTGACTTGAGTTATGTGCTTAGTCTTATTTCCTGCTGTAATAATAAATATTCTACAACACCCTAAACAACGGTATCTAGATCCATGGTATAAAATTATAGAAGGAGACCCATGTCTATCGTTGCTCATGTAGATACTATGGATGCTGTTGAGTGTTGATTTATATGTTTACGTGACGTCATATCATGATCATGATGATTGTGTAACTATAGACCCCTGTGTCACAGAGACAACTTGCGGCATTATGGACAAAGAGACTATTGAAAAGCTGCGGCGACGTCAACTCCATACATGGCTGACTAATCGCAAAAACTGCATTCCTCGCTACCTTTAAGAGTTTTGGTCTCGCTTGATTTAATGACCAGTGAGTCTGTGATTGGCAACGCTCATTCTTTGAGACTTATTCCTGCTCTGTTGGGGTTGGGTTTCCAATCTAACTGTGATGCGGCTGAACTTTAATATTTTTCGTAAAGCGACTGCCATCTGACCTATACAACTAATTGGCAATATCGAAGTTCTGCAGTCCCTGACTGTCAATATGAGGTAATAATACCCTGAAATATACTAAAAGCTTGATAGTTTTCAATCCTATTGAATGTATGTAGAGCTTATTTTAGTAATAATATAATATGTAGAGTTCAAGTAGTTTAACATGTTAGTCGTTTGAGGAAAACCGTTCATGGAATCCAAAAAGGACCCAAATATTTAAGGCTAGTTAGTTAGACCTCACTTAAGATGAATCAACGCCAGCTCCTCTTTGTGTTATGACATGATTCATCAGCATTACACTTAACCGCAGTTTTAGTAATCTTATCGGGGAAAGCGTGTAAACTGCGAAATGAAAGACATCCTTGAACAAATGAAGATTGAGTGATGAATAAGAATTTGTTAACGGGGAAGCGTTACCACTGCTTACGTTCAAAATCAAACTTAAAATTGAACCAATATTGACAAACCTTTGGTAGTTCCATCTCAGAGCAGATAATTTGTAGTAAGGGGAAATGTTGAATAATTGCTCAATGAGTCACAGAGGGTTACTCGTAGTCCTGATAACGAAGATAATATTCAGCAATCTGTGATCCTACTCATAACATCAAATTTTGATAATCACCAACCGCTTACACGCAGCTTACACGCGATAGTAAAGCAACATGCTACTTTGGTGTTTTAAATTGAAACCATGCACGACTGTAAAAATAATAAACAACAGTGATAGTCACTGTTGGTAATATTACCTAATGGTTTAATTTTAAAAAACGCTTAAAATTGCCATAAAAATGTTATTTTTATGACACGGCTGGTAGTTCACGCCTTGTTTTCGTAAATAAAAGTGACTCGAGGTTTGAATAGACGTTTACCCGTAACTCTCATGTTATTTTGTCAATGAGAAGCGGGTTTCTATTTACTCGGAGCTCTAATGCTACGTGAAGAAACTTTTTACTGAAAAGTTTGTTTGTTGATACGAAAATTATACTTATACAACTTATTCAGAGTAAATTAAAAGATTTTAATGAATTCTGTATTTGAATATTAATGAAATATAAATTCAGTCACTGTACAACTATACTTACGAAATAGATAAGTCTGTCAATAAATGAAACAATATATTTCTGCATTGATAGCACCCGGCCATGTAAAAAAGGGCTTGCACGAACCCTCCTTTCCTCTGAAGTTCGAACTCAAAATTTGGAATCACAATCCCAGAATGAAATTAATAATAACTCATGTGGAAGGAGGGTATTTAAACAATACAATTCAGTTGAATATGTACGAGTATAGAACGACTGCCGTTTACATTAAGGAATTCCCAATATCAGACTGGTTTGTTACGCGATCCCAATAAGGCAGGGAGGCCACCCTTATAACTAAAAGATAGCCATAGCTGTTATTAGATGAACATATGAAATCTACGAACTCCAAACGTTTTAATTGTTTAGGTACTTGTGGTCATGTAACCATTAAATGAACTTATCATAAACTAATAATAGGTATCAGAAAAAAGCCTAAGTAACAATATATCTATACTGTAGTGTAGTACTGTATGTAAGTAATAAAAGAGTACGCGTTTTCTTCTTACACGGACTGATATTGTGTGAGGATATGAGGTATTTAAGTTTAAGTTATCATCTTTATATTATACCATGAACTGATATTATGAACTTTATGCCCATAGTAACAAAATGTTTGATTGTTGTAGCGTAATTATTGTCTTGTGAAATTCCCTGTCATCACAGAATTACCTTATTCATTCAAACAAAAAATAGTTTTCCATCAACTCTTAATTAAGACACGAAATTATCAAACGCTGAGCGGTCGATGGTGCTTTACCTAACATACTTTGAAATTTCGAATAATAGGAAGGACTGCCATGGAGAGATTATTAGGAGTCGTAACTGTATAAAGTTCGTTTAACAGAATATTAATAATTGCTACTTGAAACAAGAGTTTAATTAAAGCAGACAAACGATTCGTTCGTTTCTTAGAGAGGATAATGGCACTGATTGGAATTTGTGATTTCTGTAGAAATTGTTAGCACGTTTTAGCGTTGTGTATTTATCGCAAACCAGTTTGGTCTTGGTTAGCGTCTGTAGGCGTGCATACTTGCTGCAGTCCACTGCAATGCAACACTGGGAATAAATTTCATTACAAAAAGCTCGAAACGAGAGAACATTTGAAATATTTAATACGTTTGTAGCTAATGTAGACTTGTAGCGATAGTACGTACTAAATACTGTGTTTTTTGAAAATTTTGCTTTATTATTCTTAAAACTTTGCAGAAGTAATGGACTTCTTTTTTTACTTACACATACAGCGTCATAGTAAATATATAGAATTGATTTTGATTAACCATTGCATTTGGCTATCTTTCGTTATTAAAAAGGCTATAATCTAACTCTATAAGCCCTTCCTAGTCTACACGAATGGCTCGAATTTGTGGTGAGAAGTTAAGTCACTGTCCAAATTGTATTTTTAACTGTGAAAGCACAACGAGCTTTTTAGTACTACTACTACTACTACTTCCTGCAAAGTAGCCTGACTTTGCAAGATATATTTTGGATTGTGTGTGTGTGTGTGTGTTTAAATTATATCTCGTTATCCATAATCACGGTAGGCGGAGGACAAAAACAGTTTTATAACTATTATCTATACCGTAATAAGCTTATCGTTCCCACGGCCAGTGACAGCTCTAAATTAATTCATTTAGGGCTGTTTACATTTGCATTTTCATAATCGTTATCAACATGTTATCTTTGGTAGGTGCCCTACTATATGCCCACCTAATATTAAACTATTCAAAATCAATATTATTTTTTTAAATTTAAGTTGAGCACTATTGTTGTTTTACTTACATAAAATATTTGAATAAATCAATTTCATAAAAGGTGTATCGTGCAGTTAATCATGTATTTGAAAAGTTTATTTATATAGGTATTCAAACGTTTTTTTAATTAAATCTACAATTCAAAGCACAAAGTATCTACATAAATCCCCGTAGATAAAATATTTTTTTCTTTATTTCACATTGTGTAAAGTTTTTTATTCTATATTTATACATAATTAACGAATACACTCGTAGAATACGTAAAATAATTTTAATACCCTGTTGTCACGCGGTATGGTCCGTAAAAAGCACATCTAGACATAACAATACTAAAGTAAAACGATATAAAAACACAGAAAACACCCTAAATACCCTTCTATTTTAAATTTTACGACTTCAGATACATGTTCTCCAACTCGAACCATTAAAAAGAATTATGCTGTAACAAAATTTACTTTTTAAATGTAACATTACCACAAATTTTGAATGTGAGTTAAACTGTTGTAGTGTTTGGTCGGGTGGTGGCGGGGAGGAAGGGCGGTGTCCCCTAAAGACTCTGCACCCGTCTGTCGGGAACAACAATAGTTCACACAAAATAATCGATAACAGTGTGCAAGTAAACGATCGAGAACCCCTCTGAACGATATGCGCCTGCACTGTTTTAGTCACCTATTTATTTTACCCCATGTTATTACTATCAATTTCATTAGTTTTAGGAACCCACCTTTATCAAGTAGAAGTACCTGATAGTAGTGTTACCGATAATGCACTTTGGGGCTACTTATTACATGTTTTAGAAAGTGTGTGTGTAATATAATAATAGAATATTTTGGGACACACTGCACAGTGCTATCTAGACTTAAGATAAGGATAGCTTAACTTATAAATTATAATATAGACTCTAATTTATAAATTATAATGCGGAGTCAATATATTTTTTTTAATAACACATAAATACTAACTTAAATAGAAACTATTAATGCTAACACTTGGATCGAGTGTGAATTGAACCCGCGACATCTGACGCAGCAGTTGAATCGTATCTGTACCTATAGTGTGTAATTAATTATAAAACATTGTCAATTCGCAAGTCCAATTAACACTATTTGACACAATTATCAGGTTATTATGAATTGCTGTGTATAAAGTTATGTGTTATTTATTCAAATTAGATAATGAATAGGCATATTAGGTACTACGATAAAATCTACCGAACAAATGAACAGCTATAACTTATTAGCTATTATTTATTCCGATAGTAATTTTCCTTCTAGTTTAATTTAACATAACATAACACTCACTCCTATATCCCCGAAGGGGTAGGCAGAGTGGAGTATGGCGAGCCTATTGCCATTAACCGGGCACTTATAAAACTGCGATAAATACACACATAATTTCGAAAAGCATCGAAAAGTCATTGGTGTGTGCCATGGTATACATGGGATCTACACGAATTATGTTCGTTGAAAAATAAATGAATTGAAATTGAAATTGAATTGATCGAACCCGAGACCTCGAATCAGCGGTCCATTACCCATAGCACTAGGCTACCGCGATTTAATTTTTAATACTTTTTACATCAAATAACGCTGAAATAGTTTATTTGTTATTTAAATTTCACTATTTGTATAATATTAGCACATAAAATTCTCCACGGTCCCACGGTGAAGTCAAATTGGAGTGTCTTAGATAAAAACACAGAACTACCCGTAGCCCCATTGCAGTGGGACTATGGGGAAACAATCCCCGTGGTTAGTGGAAAATACTGGTATACGTCTATAATATGTCCGAAAATCATAGTTGGCTAAAATACTCCTCTGCCTTCAGGATTTACTGTCGTAAATATATAAATGTAATTTTATTTCTAGGAAAAAGTAAAAATATAGAAACGTTTTGATCGGAAATAAATTATTTAAATTCTCAAACGCCATGTACCTAAGTGACAAAGTTTTCGTAAGTTTTTCGCCCGCACGGAATGACACTCACAAAGAACCAAGAGGGGTGGCACGTGATAAATCTGACTTAGTGTCATGAACAGGCGACTCGTGCCCACAGGTATCATCTCTAATGAAAATATATTATACCTGCATTAAAACCTAGCATACATATAGCTTTTAGAGTATATTTTGACTGTACAAGGAATTAATCTTCCATTAATCCATTAAAAATTTAAAGGGCTAAAGTGTATTTATGAGATTCAGTACTTTTCCCTTCCGCAATAAACGGCAACTGGCATAATGCGTCTGATACAGACCCGCCATAAATTCTACTCTCCTCCCTTTGTATCTATTGCTGAAATATACTGTCTATTTTAAATAAAATTGCTATCATTTCTTGTGTTTGAATATAAAGTGTCGATGCCGTAATGGTTCCATCATATTTTGAAGAGATTTTTATATTATTTCATATTACGAAGGTGGCAATCTATAGGTATAGTGATAAACAGTTAACTGAGGTGTCACTTACGGGTGGCTATGTACTGTCCAGCTGTGGACAGAATAAGAGGAAAAGGGTCAAAATGAGTGGTTACGTCTTCGACACTCCCAGACAATTCCGGTAGAGAGAGCTTAATCAAGCTAACAAATTAAAGCTCTTTTTTTAAAGATATTCAGTAACTATAGCTCTATTATTTATAAACCAATGTTTAAAACAAGAAAATATGAAATTCTCTAATTGCTCAAGTTCAATGCATAATAATTAGGTTATAATTTGATGATACTTCTAATTTTAAGTACAAAAGTTTTTGTTGCACAAATTCATGACCAAACTTTCCAAGAGATCGCAATTAAAATTTTTCTTAAAATAAGAATGATAATTTGTCCAAAACCTCGTGCTCCGGAAGCTTTTTTGTATCGGAATTGTTGGAACGAATTTAGTGTAAGTAGAACTCTAGTTTCTCAAATTCAATCTTAATAAATACATGGCAGTACCATGAAAAGTATACTGACCGGGGAAGTACCTCCACCCTACAGAATACCACGGCTATAATAACCTCGTGTTGTGTTCCCGGCGGTGAGTACGGTAGCCAGAGCTCCCCGGTAGAGTGTTTGTGCTGTCAGTGGGAAGATCAAAGGCTTGCACTGATTTTATGTTCTGCATTGAAGGCACAGAAAATCTCTGTTCTTACAGGGTCGGCAGCACGGGTGTGACTCCACTGGTGTTGCACACATCCATAGGTCACGGTGAACACTTTCTATCAGGTAGGCCGTGTGCTTGTCTGCCACCTATGTTGTATAAAAAAAGGAAGATCAAATCAAAACATTAGCTGAATATTAATTATACATATCGTGCTTACAGATTACTTTTTATTTATGAAAGGCATAGATTCACAGAGATTTTTCCTATTGGAATTTTACACAAAAGCCTCTATGTTATTAACGCCACTCAGATGATATTAAAAGCTGATTTTGCTGCGTAAGTCTTGGTGTAATGCACAGAAGGAAGCGTTCAAGTTTCAATTAATATTTATACATACAATTCGTCAAAATTAAGTATCTGCCTAACAAGTTTATTGATTCTTTAATTCACCTTATATTTTTTAATTCAATAAACTTTGAGTCATTCTCTTGGTTTAATTTAACAAACAAATTGGCTGCTGTAGTGAGTTGCTAACTACTACTGCTACTGCTAGTAATAAAGATAGGTATCTAGCCATAAAGCTCCAGATTTATACTGAAGTGATTTCTCTAGCGCTCCTCGCATTAAATATTCCTTTGAACTGAACTTCTGGAGTGATTTGATAACCACTTACATTTCCCTTAATTAACATTTAAATATTAATTATTACATTATACAATTAAAATATTGTCCACATTTTTGTACAGTCAGAGTGACAGTCTAATCTATTAACCCGCCCCTCATCGTACCTGGTGCAAAGGTACCCATGACACTGGCGGCATTGCCCCGTTGAACAGCTATGGCCAACCGTTGCCCCAGGTACGAGCCCGAGCGGGAGTCACCGGTTTTGTCCCTCAACCTGCGCCCTAATTCGCTCACCAGATTCTTGGCGTCGGTACCCCAACTACCCATTGTCTCGACCGCAAAGGGAGCGAACATATATTGCTCTGTCAACGCCGCATACTTCTCTCGTTTTTTATCCGCTGCGTCCTCAGCAGCAGCTGCCGGAGACCGGACAGTACGGCTCAGGTGACTGGGCGCAACCGTGCTGACACACGTGGCATCCCACAGAAGGCACTTACCATTTTTCCATGGCACCAGAGTCACACCGTCCGGCCTTTTGCCGTCGGATCTGCTGAGGCCAGGTGGTTCTAATAGGCATGGGATATCCGCCGACACAAAGGCTCTCCGAAGTATGTCGTTGAGAGCATGGTGGCGCGGAAACCTACCCGTACTTCTACGACAACTCAGTGCGTGATGGCCATCGCTCGCCACCATGGAACCGCAGGTGCATCTATGGGGTTCACACAACCCGCAGCCCAGGCGGAGGGCCACCGCCACCCGCAACAAATTGTCATCCAACAAAGTGCCCAGGTGAGGTGAAGGCAGCGCGTGCAACCACGCTCCCGATTCCGGCTGTGACACTGCTCGGAGCCTGGCCATATCGGCTCCCGAAGCAACCTCCAATAACTGCTCCCTAAGCCTTACAGCAATGCCCTCGTCCCAAGCGCGCTGGACAGTGGGCACGACTGGTCTCGACGCCGCTGAACTGCAGGCGAACCACACTGTCTCGGCGCCGGGCGCAAAGGGCACGGTCACTCTGCCACCATTATTATGGAGGATTACAGTGACGAGATCCGCTACCCCATGCGCCGACGCCAGGAAAGCCGGCACACCCACATCCCGCGCGCGTCGCACCCCGATACCTCATTGAGAATGAGATTATTTGTATTTCCAACACATCATTCATATTTTAGACATAAATCGTATAAACCCATAAAATGAGTGTATATTCATGTTTGATGGAATCCAATCAAATATTTTTTGGTATGCTCCTCATTAAATTTTAATAACTATTCTCTATGCGTTAGCTATCAATTATTTACGAATCATTAATGATAAAATGAATGGATTACTGTAAAATGATATAATGTATAATCATTTCGAAAATGTTAATAACAAGGTTTGGCTATCTTACTAATACCAGTAGGTCTATAATTAAAAGTACGCGTGTAGCTTTGCACCTAAGTTTCGCGCAATTGTACGATAAACTGCATTTATCCCGCAATCGTTCTCGAAGACGTGATATTTTGTTTGGACTAATCCTACCATAAGAAATCCGAAGTAATTTCTCTAGTTATAAGATTGCACTAGTATGAAGAAGACAAGTTAAATCATTTTATTGATAAACCGCTATCGTCTGTGTTTTATAGCTTACAGCCACGCGCAGTGCCCAAGCTCACGCCCCCATCTGCGTCGCACAAACAAACACCCTGTTTATAGCCAGCTATTGTATGGGCTTAATTAATTTGCTTTTATGTGAGCAGTCTTTACGTTTTCGTTGAATCATCATTGGTGAAATATTTTCGCCACTTTTATGTGCCCACAATGAATCTGATATTCTCTTGTTTACAGTGTAAGACCAATGCTGTTAGTTATCAATTGCGAAGTGTATACTATATAATAATAAATGAGGCTCTTTGTAATTACTTGATACTTTATGGTTATGAAATGTTCAATGATGCAAACTATGTGACACCTAGGACAGACATCACTTTATTTATTATTTATCCTTTCTTTATTCTTTCCTTCCTTTCTTCTATCCTTTTTTTATATTATCCTTTTCAGGTTTAGGTAGGTAGTTTTCTGGTCGTTTAGTTTATATGTATGGAATTAGGATCAAAATTTTAGTTTTTAGGTAAGTACATCAGAAATTAGTTAGAACGTTAAGGCAGCTAAGTGCAGAAAATCAGTCTTCAACTCTCTTGTATCTAGTAACCAAGACCTAGCTGCAATAAAAGAAGGTAATTCAATTGAAAGTATATAATGTATACGCGGTAGCCTAGTGGTATGGGTAATGGACTGCTGGTCGAGGTCTCGGGTTCGTTCCCAGGTTTACCACGGCACACACCAATGAATTTTCGATACTTTTCGAAGTAATGTGTGTATTTATCGCAGGTTTATAAGTGCCCGGTTAATGGCAATAGGCTCGCCACCTATTACATTTGGACCTAAACATAAACTGGCAAAATGTGGGTGCTAGCACCTCTGCCTACCCCTTCGGGGATATAGACGTGAGTTTATGTTATTTTACTTTTACATTTTACACATATCTAATTTTACTTATTAGTTGTGTTAGTACAAGTAGGTACAACATTAAAAAGTAGGTAAATGTCTCTAATTTATAACAAGTAACACAAGATTAGATACAATTTACGTACGAGTGTGAACAGTATCATATCTGTAAGGGCGGTCATATAACGCTCCCTCAACTTTAGTACGTGATGAATGTTAATGAAAGGACGCTCTATCACGTCCGTACACAATTTGTCGCGGTTTATCTTTACATTGACACGTTTAACTTAATTAAACAAAAAAGAAATACCCTATTCCAAATTTGTTAAGGCTTTCATTTCCCGAAGGTATTTTTAACTTTTAATTATTTTAAATTAATGATTGGCCAGACACACGTTTACTAAATTAATACTCATACAAGTTGGAATGCAGGTTACAAATTGGTTCATTATTTTCGGTGAATTACTTTCAGTGGGACAGAAATATATTTCTAGTTAATTACTTAATGTGAATGAGAATTTAACCCTATAAATATGTTAATTAAGCTACTATTAACACATAATTATAGTTTCGTTTATTTATGTATATTAAAGTACCTATCTACAATGAATTGTCAAAATCGTGATGAAATCAAAAGTGATGGAGACGGTCACGGTAACCACTTCCCATCAAGGAGGTCGATAGGCCGAGTACTTTTCTGCCACCTAATTAATATAAAAAACTACTAAAATGATTCTAAGTTATATTATATTTCATGCATTAAGAAACTCTAATATTTTTACGACCACATAACATGAACCTTAAAATATTATACTCCTGTACTGTTAGTACCAAATCACTTTCATCATCATCATCATGTCAGCCACACATAGTCCACTGCTGAACATAGGCCTCTCCCACAGACTTACAGAATGACCGCGCGCTATGTGTCCCGCCCATTGCCACTACAACGAGCTAATCCGCTGGGCTACGTCGGTTACTTTTGTTCTCCTACGGATATCATAATTTCTGACGCGATCACGTAAGGAAATACCGAGTATAGCCCTCTCCATAGCTCACTTTATTCTCACTAAATAAAGGTCATTGTCTGCTACAAAGATATAAATTTGTCTCCACAGCCATTATTTACCTTTGATTTGACTTAACTTGTGGTGTGAATATCTGAGCGTCCTTACTAGGGTATATCCAACTGCGCTGTGCTGTAATGAAATGTGATTCACTCGAAATCTACTCGGAAACGATAGATTTCATCACTTCTATTAATATAATCTTCTTCTATATTTCCTTTTCTACGTGCCAAGAATAACTGAAAACATCAATTTTAAGTTTTTACTTTTGTAATTGTTATGGTAGGGCAAGAATGAGGTGCTGATGTTTTTGTTGATGATGATCTAGAAATAGATACAATATTGACTTAATGAAAGTTATGTTTGCTTTTAGGATTGAACGTTAAAAAACTCTGAAAACATTCAAGTCAAGATGATGATGGACGTTTTCAATCGATTTAAAAAGACGGATATTATTAACGATTTCTTGTTTATACCAGTAGTGCACCGAGTTGGATTCAATCCGAAAACACTACTCTATGAATTCTACATAGGTACATCCTTTTGCTTACGACCTCTCCCTTCAAGGTATGCATGTCCTCTACTGTCGTTAAACCTTTCATGCAAGGGTTTCAAGTGCTTCTATGAATTGTATGACAAATGAAATAATATATCCTTTATTGGTTCCGTATTAAAATACCAACTTTCAAAATCCTGAATGTACGAGAATCCGAGGTACGACTCATAATCCCGAAGTTTAGAATCCCGTAAGTTCTAAATCCCAAAATTCAGAATCCCAAAATTCCCGTGCTGGTTTAATTTTTATAGTTACTTTTTATAACGGTTTTAAAATGACTTCTTCGTTTATTTTAGTCTATATTAGTCGTATTGGACGTTAGTGCATCCTAGTAGGTAATTTATAGTATATAACAAGCAGTGATATATAAACAACCTCCATGTCAAGCCACGCAGTATCCACCCCGCGCAATCCGACTTGGATAGATTATGTTAGAAGGCTAAGGCGGGAGTGGAGCCAGAGTTCCCGCATTAGCCTTCGTGGTATTTTTTTTATAACTACCTAATCAAAACTTCCGAAAAATCTCGCACTTTCAGTATTTTGAAGAACTTCGGTCTTTCGTACACCGTTGCTATGAAATTCGAGATTTTGCTATATAACCTCTTTATCAATTGAACTTATAATAGTATTGTTTCTTAGGATAAGCAAGTTTACATACGATCATACATACATTCGATAGCGAGGTCTAGGGTTGTACTTCCGGTTCATAAAATATATTGAGTTTCCTCCGGAGTGCAGATGAGATATTCAGATTATTTGGTAAACAATTTTGTTAATATGTGCGTGAGCCTTCGAGCGAGTTGGAATTATTGGCCAATAATAAATTCATCTTCTCTGACAAATTTTGTCTTTAGCATAATATGAATGTGGTTACCCCTTATCTCAGTGATTTATAGGGTTCAATTAAGTCGCATGTGAATTTAAGACACATTAATCCTGCATCGAATATGTCCGTGCATAAATTAGCATAATCCGCGTACAGTGTATACGGGGCCGGTTTGTTCGCTTCTACGAAAAGCAGTTCTGTTTGTTGCAAACTTAGGGTTACTACCCGATCGAGGCAAAGTGATTTTAGTTCGAATTACTTCTCGGCAAATTGCTACTTCCCAGTTTCCATTTTCACAATTGTTGGTCTTTGATGCTTATAGGTACTTAAACTATTTAATGATAATTATGATAATGAAATAGTGCTGAAATGCTAGCTGGGTATTGTAGTGTGTTTTAAGATTGTGATTGTGAACCGCGTTGTGTTTGAAGGGTATTACTTCTCATATAGTTCTTAAATCGCCTTCAAGTAAAGTAATATTTAGGTTTAATTCCAGAATTAAAATCATTATAAATATTAGGAGACCAGTTATTATTATTAGTTAGTACACAATTTAATTAGTATTAAAACAAGGTCATCGGTATTAAAGCAATGCATTATTATTTTTTTTGCTTGTAAGAAATTCATACATATTAATATTTAATAATCTACAACCACAGTTACTTCTTTATCAAGATTTTTTGAGAATAACGTAGGTATATATATTTATATATATATATATATATATATCGATGGCGACTAACTAAATGATACAGCTGAAATTGATGCTCCCTGACTCTAACTTACAATGTCACTCTTAGAGCTTAAGTTATTCTAAGTACAGATACTAATGACTAACTTTGTATTCTAACTTAACTTATTGCAATGCCAACTTCAACATGCGAGCGTGGTGTTATGCCAAAGTTTATTTCTGGAAAACTACATCTCTTTTTATTACGTCACGTCGCGATATGGTAAATATCTGAAAACCTGTTTTATTGGGTAACAACAATCTTTGTTACAAATAATTCGTCATAAATATAAGTTCATTATTATAAACGTAATTACGTTTTATGTTTATTTCATGTTCACGCCTGTAAATTTCCGAAAGAGTAGGCAGAAGCGTAATACAAGCAATAAATATTCAGACAACCCTACCCGAACAATATCCTGCACCTTAAATCAAACTCAATCACAGTCAGTCCATAAACATATCGTTAATTAGTCATTGAAATATGTACTTTCCTTACATCCAGGACGCTAATGATGGATTCGCTTAACGATTCAATGGTTGTGTTCTAAAAAACAAAGGCAACTCCACGTAAAACAAACCAGCCCTTCGGAGTTCTTCGAATTTAACGCACAAGTCGAAAGTATCAAAAGATGTTTGAATTAAACAAAGTTAATGCAATGCATCACCTTTGAATCTAGATTTATTCCTCACGAACGACGTTTGACATCTCACGAGCGTTTAATATAGATGTATAATAGATAGAGTAGGAATGTCTTTGAAATACAATAAAATATTGCATAACTCTTACTGGTTATTTATTTGAAAAATAATGAAGTCTTAAAGCAATTAGTATACTGATTATTCATATCTATTTATGAATAATCTAAGTGATTTAAAAAAAAATACTTTTGAACTTTACCATGACATACGTTTTACGCAAAAAGATAAAACAAAATAATCTCTCTCATACTCAACAGTGAGGATACCAGCTTTACTTCTTGAATCCTCATTTACTTAGCATACACGTACTCCCAACATCTAGTGAAAAATTTGTAGTTGATAAATTCAGGAGCTCTAAACAATAAACAAGAGCTATAAAACAAGCACTACTTGGGTGGTTTTAGATTCAACTGGTCACACTTTCCTACTCTATCTAAGTTATGGCTTTTACGCATTCTGTGATTTGTCCATTGTCATTATATGCCGTGGGCGTTATGCTTATAAGCATTGGGCCTAAGTGAAGTGCTCATGAATTATTAACTTCTATGCTTATCTTATACATCACAATATCTTAGACCTCGGATTAAGTAACATGGTTATTTGACTGTAGCGAATGTACCGTATAAGTTTCTTCTTGTATTCTTCGTATGTCCGTTACATTCTTGCAGGCCCACTAGATTACCGCGCGAGGCACACAGAAAATCTGCATTTTTTTTTTATTATATAGGGACACGTCAATTGGACTTCGCCTTGCCTGATGGTAAGCTGAAGGCAAAGTCCCAGAAAAGAGGGTCACCATTACTTACACATACCGTGTGACAATGGTGATACTCAGCTTGACGGCCTCATCATATGCTTTTTCACGCCCCGCTTAAAGGACCCGGGACTATAGGAAGAAGAAAACACGTGAGCTGGTAATGAATTCCAGGCCTTAATGGTGCGACAGAGGAAAGAGTCTCCGAACCGCTTGGTTCTTGATCGGATGTTTTGCACCGTGAGCGGATGACGGATGACATCTAAGACCTGCACGTGTTGTCCTGTGTAGGAAAGGGGAGGGTGGGACTAATTGGAAGAGCTCATCAGAACACTCCCCATGGTACATAGGCATAATTTGCATGTCCAGAAAGTCATTTCACCCCCAAGTGTTCCTGTCATACTTGCGTCCATCCTCAGATATGCCAAACACCGCCTTCATCGCTCCAAGAATACCAGCTTGAATTTTAGCTATCTTCCCAATAAACCAATCGCTTACGGCATCATATGTATTTGTATTCAGGTGGCTTTGCCTTTGAAACGTGGTTTCATCAAGTAGACACTACTTGATTCAGCGTTAGCAATGTTCAACGCATTTGTATTTGGGCCACCATCCAGAACAATTCTCTGCAAGAACGGAATACTACGAATCCTATGGGTTGGTTCAAGAACGTGAATATTTCTGGATCGCCTCTACTGCCTAATCTGTGAGGCGCTTATTAGATGTGTTATTATGACCATGGTATGGTGAATTGACCATGGTAAAGGAAGTAGTTCCCTTCGAGGCAACTTTGTAGTAGTGTCGCATTACTATTCGGTGGGCCTTTCCTTCAATTCCGTTTCAATTTTTTTTTATACCACTTAGGTGGCAGACAAGCACACGGCCCACCTGATGGAAAGTGGTTGCCGTGGCCTATGGACGTGTGCAACACCAGTGAAGCCACACTCGCGCTGCCGACCCTGTAAGCACAGAGTCACTGTGCCGTCAGTGTAGAGCACAAAGCAGGACAAGCATTTAGTCATCAGGGAACACAACACAAAGTTATTACAACCACAGTATTCTGTAGGGTGGAGGTACTGCCCCAGTCGGACTGCTCAATTGGGCGGAAATACCGCTGTGTCCTACCTCTGACAAATAATCTGTAGACAGTCTTGTAATGAAACATTGGTAAATAATGACTCAACCTAACGTCTTTGATTATGTCCACAAAATGGCGAGAATCTTTGACATTAGACGGTGTTTTCCCACTAATGGCTTGCTTTAGCAATGTGTTTCGCTAGGTCGTAGGTTGGTACTTCGAGCCGGATATAATAGAGTTAGCAGTTGTATCATGTATTTTATGAATCATTAAGTTATTGAAAGCTATCATAGTTATTCATTGACGTGCCCTTCGTGGACTAGGCTAGGTGGCTGAGTGCCTTAAGTAAACTTTTATTTATTTATTTAGTAACTGTACGCTTATAAAAACTTTCTTAGTAAATATTGTTTTCACTGTTGTACAACTAGTAGTAATGGTTATTTCATTTAAATATTAAACAGTCTGCATTAGAGCCCACGACGTGGGTAGCTTGTAAATACACAATTAATGGATACAAAGTGCACTCAGCTTCAAAGCCATTACTGTCCAAATAATTGACTTATATGGATCGAAACCACAACACTCACGCATGGCAGATGGATAGGTGATACTACCCCAACTGTACTGACGTAATTAAATAGTTTCCTATGCCGTTAAAATAAATTCTTTAACTTGAATAGTAAAACAGCAGTTTAAATGCTGTGCGTTCTATATGGCTTTATATGAAACAACAATAACAAAACTGAAATGCCATTTGAATGAGTGGTATTTAACTGCTTCTGATTATATAATGCCTCAATTCGGATTGCGCGGAGCAGTGTGCAATTGACTCATTGGATCACTAGTAAAATTTATACGTTCAAATGTAAAAAGGTTATGCTGTCTACGTGACATGAGAAATAATCCACATTGTAATGCTAGCAGAATAGATCGTCTCCACGCTTGGGTGCGTTGGTGTCCCACAGACACTGCACCCGCTATGATAATTTCGGTAATGCGCTTAAAACACTGCATTGGCGTTCAGCACTGGTTACAACTCACAATAGACTATTTGCAGTGAAATTATACTGGTCTCTTATCTATTCGCTTAATGTACTATAGTCTAGTTACATATCCTTCGTGCTCTCCTTTTGGAACAATTGAAGTTATGTTTTACAATATGTATGAATATGGTGTTGTGGAACTCGGAAGTGAGAGGCGGACAAATATTTGAACTTATGTACTATTTGTAATTGCTATTTAATATTGTCTGAAGTTTACGCGAATAATATAATATATTGTGGCCCGCGGCTCCACTTTAAAATTGATTTATTATTAAGTAATATTACAAAGTTTCATTGCGCTAATTTGAAAATGAAGAATTTTCAAACACACTTTTCATTTATTTGAAAAAGGTAACCTGTACCAGATTAGTACCAATCCCAAAAATTAATGCGGCTCAGTGGTTTCATTAAAAATGATCACGTTCATAGGTCACGGTAATCACTTTCCATCAGGTGGGCCGTGTGTTTGTCTGCCACCTAAGTTGTATAAAAAATGTTTTATTTCAATGTGTGACATTCGCGTAAACTTTCAACAGTATCACAATGTCATTAGGCCCTGAATTACAACGTGTCTTATAAGTAAAAATTTAACGAACCCTAGCATAGTTAGCTATAACAATGTAAAACGAAACATGAAAGCTTACAACTTAGTAAGAAAAGGTTAATGCACCCTAAACTCTCTCAGTATGACACTCGTAATTAGGCTCTTTTCTCCATTGTCCTTAGTTCCCAGAACAAAGAGACAATAATAACTAATCGGTCGGCCCCCATCCTTATATCCTACTATTAACTAAATTGGTGACCGTCGAAGATGAAAGAAATTTTATCGCGCATTATATGAACTGCCATTTATTAAACGAACAGTTTGTTCCTGCGTTTTATTTAAAGAGAGAATTTCAAATCGCATAAATCCTTCAAGCTACTTTTCTACTGCTGGTATGGAATGCATCTCTGTCAACCAACGTTTTATCAGGATGCTGTTTCCAGAAGAAATAATATATTTAGCTCGTAGGTGGCATAAAATGTGACTCGGCAATAGCTTTGCTACCTGTACAGTTATGAACTCTATGGGAGGCAGTGTTGGCCAAATTTTAATTGCAATTAAAAAATATTAATAATTAAATCCCGACTTGAAGTCTAAAAAATCGACAAAAAGTAAACCAGACTGCTGTCAAAAAGATTAAAGCAAGTTTGACGGCAGATTGTACCCTAATGCCAATCATGAGCCGAAAGAAAAATTAATGGGTGCTACTGTCAAACTTGTTTCGATCTTTTTAGACAACAGTCGAGTTAATTGCAATTAAAATGTGCCCAACACTGATGATGGGAACGAACACTACGAGAATCTAACAACTTTATTGCATTTGCTTGAACAGAAGCACTCTCACAAAATATCGCATTACGTAATCAAATTCATACATACATACATACATAAAATCACGCCTGTCTCCCATAGGGGTAGGCAGAGATCACGGATCTCCATTTGCTACGATCCTGACATATTACTCTCGCTTCATTCACTCTCATTACATTCTTCATGCATGCTCGTCGGTTTAGAGTACTCCTGACCTGCCCCTTTTCTAAAACTTCCCCGATTTGGTCCAGGTATGTGCGCCTAGGTCTTCCCCTTCCGACGGTACCATCCACACTCGCCTCATACACCTGTTTCGTTAGTCTTCTTTCATTCATTCTCTCAACATGACCAAACCATCTCAACATTCCTCTCTCAATTCTCATCACTACATCTTCTATCACTCCACATCGTTCTCTTATCACGCTATTTCTCACTCTATCTTTCAAGGTCAAGCCACACATACTTCGCAACGCACGCATTTCTACTGCATTTACTCTACTCTGATGCTTTTTCTGCCACACCCAACTTTCACTACCATACATAAGAGTCGGCACCAATACTCCTCCATGTACAGCCAGTCGTGCCTTTTCGGACACTTTCCGGCTGCTCATAAAGTTGTGTAGTGCCCCATTCACTCTATTTCCAGCCATCACTCTCCTTTCAACATCTTCTTCATGCTTTCCATCTCTCGTAAACAATGTTCCCAAATATATGAACTCATTCACTTGTTCCACTTTTTCTCCATCTATACAAATCCTACACTCTGTCACACATTCATCTCTTTCAAAAACCATAACTTTTGTCTTACTAACATTCACTTTCATTCCTTTCCTCTCAAAAGCTTCATGCATAGTTGTTACCATCTCCTGCAACTCATCTGCCGATGACGCCAGTAAAACCTGATCATCAGCATAAAGAAGACATTTGACGAGTAAATTCTTCATTCTTAAACCACATTCTTTATCTTTCAAATCTTGCAAACAACTGTCCATGAATAAGTTAAACAGCCATGGTGACGCTACACATCCCTGTCTAACCCCTTTTTGGATACTAAACCATTCAGTGTATGACCCATGTATCCTCACGCAAGCTCTGGAGTCCTCATAGAGAGACTTCACAGCTCGAATAAGGTTGCTGCTCACCCCATACATAGACAGTACCGACCAAAGTTCATTCCTCACCACTTTGTCATAGGCCTTTTCCAAATCCACAAATGCGCAATAGACCTTTTGACTCTTGGCCAAAAATTTCTCGGCTATGCTTCGCAATGAAAAGACCTGATCCGTACATCCCATTCCCTTTCTAAAACCCGCTTGTGCATCCCATATTTTCTCATCGGTTTCTTTCATAACTCTCTCAATCAACACTTTCGCATACAGTTTGCCGACGACGCTGAGTAGGCTAATGCCCCTGTAGTTTTTGCAGTCTTGATGCGAGCCCTTTCCTTTGTAAAGTGGAACTATAACGGCCTTACACCAATCACTTGGTACACGACCGCTAACCCAACATATGTTGAAAAGGCGGCACAACTGACTTGCTACAAGGCCCTGTCCAGCCTTCAGCATCTCGACTGTCACCTTATCATATCCCGCTGCTTTACCAGCTTTCATACTTCTTAATGCACTCACAACTTCATTCATACTAATACCACTTTTATCAGCATCAACATAGTCATCCATCACAGAGGTTAGTGCATGTACACCATCCTCTCTTTCAAACAAGCTTTCAAAATAGTCCTGCCATCTTTTTAACACACATTCCTCACCTTTTACAATACTTCCATTCTGGTCTCTAATAGCGTTCAGCTCGGAGCTCTGTGTTTCTCCTCTGGCTAAACGAATGGACTTCCAAAAGAACTTAATGTTCGTCTGGAAATCCCCAGATAACCTTTCATCAAACACGTCTTTTTGTTCCTTTTTCTTTCTAGCAATCACTCCTTTCACTATCCCTTTCAGTCTTCTATATTTATCTTTCGCTTCATCCACATTCTCAATTGTAGCTTGCTGCATTCTCTCATTAGCTCTGACTGAGAGCCAATCAAGCCACGCTTTCTTTTTCTCACATACCAACTTTTGCACTTCTTTATCCCACCATGCATGCTTCACCTTTTGCACTTTACTTCTTTTACTTATACCACATACTTGGGAAGCCACACTCACAATCTCATCTTTGAATACCTTCCATAACTCCTCAATCTCACAAATACTATCAAGATCATGAAACCTTTCAGTTAATTTGCTTCCATACTCCTCTCTCACTTTATCTTCTTGCAAGTTTTCTACTTTTATTCTTTCTAGAACACTTATGGGCTCACGCCTTCTACGTCTCCATCCTTTAAAGAGATCACTTATACGGCACATAACCAAAAAGTGATCTGTATGGATACCCACACCGCGATATACCCTAGCGTCTAGAATATTTTTTCTCAATCTTTCATCCACTATTACAAAATCAATCATACTTTTACTGACATTCTTCGCTTCTCTTGTATACATATGAATCCTTTTGTGTCGAAACATCGTGTTTGACACACAAAGGTTCCATTCCAAACATACTTCAAGCAAACCTTTACCATTTTCGTTCACTCGTTCATCTCCGTACTTGCCAAGAACCCTTTCAAATCCATCTCGTTTCAGTCCTACCCATCCATTAAAATCACCTAGCATTATGATTCTTTCATTATCCTTACATTCTCTTAATACATCTCTTAAACTCTCCCAAAACTGTTCTCTTTCTTCTTGTACTTCCTGGGACGTATTCGTACCGGAGTCTACAGGAGCATAAACCCCTACGACAAAAATACGAGTGAGTCCCACTTTCATTCTCATCCACATCAGTCTAGCATTCACACATTCGAATATATTCACACACTCAGCCATTCTAGCAGATAGGATGACACCAACTCCCTGGCAAGCTCTGTCGGTATTGGGTACTCCCGACCAGTACGCGGTGTAGGGTCCGTGCTTGGTGGTGTCACATCCTTTCCTCTTCGTCTCATTCACACAAAGCACATCAATCCTTCTTTCATCCATCATCTTACAAACATCATTCATTTTTTCTTCCATTCCTCCTCCAACATTCAACGTAGCAAAACGGCTCTCCGTGAGCCACTTTTCGCCTCCACTGGAAACGAGACGTGACGGGTGGCGTACCGCGTCGCCGCCATGCGGATGATTAATTTTTGGAATCATTGCGTTCCCACGAGTCATAGGGAAAATATGGTCCACCCCCGCAGAGCCCTTTACGGAGGTAAGGCGGAATCTCAAGTGTGTCCTGTGACATCAAATTCAATGAAAACTATTTTACGATCTAAGTATATATACAAAAAATTGACATTAAAATAGTTTTTAATACATTAGATGTTTGTGGTCGTGCATCGTGGTCAGTAAGTTATGGCTCGGCAGTTCAACCAATGTGACCTCTAAAATTCCTATAATGGTCGAGCGCCCACGATTGGTATTTGAGGATTTCGGTATGCTGAATTTAGAGACAGGACGGTATTGAGTCACGCCAAACCTGTACAGTGACAAGAAATTCAGTCCAATAAATATCTTGCATTACTGCAAGGACAACCGAACTTTATACCTTTAGAATAGAATAGAATAGAATATCTTTATTTAGAATATTATATTACTAAATGACTAACATGGGGTTCAACACCATTGCCGCGGTAAAATGCATTAATTGGTGGTGACAAAACAATTACGCTCTCCTCTCACAAAGTCGAACACAGCACAGTAAAATAATTATACAGTAACATGCGCACTTCGTAGAATATCGACCAATACAAAGGGAAAACGAACGTTTGTCGGTGTCAATCAACATCGGCTAACTACCTACCTACGACCGTAGGATTCTGCCGAATCGGTGCGTATGTTACTAATATAAAGGATAATAGAACAATATATTAAACGGTACCATAAAATATTTTGGTAACGAGGGTAGGTGGTATAAAATGCGTTTGCTTAACAACTCCTTTTGCAACAAATAAAAAATAAATAACTGTAATGAAAACAGAGCCAGTCGTAGTGAACAATGTGTGCCTATTACAACAAAGTAATGAGCCTTTTCGACAGTGATAATTTTGAAAGTTGATAGTATAGTGAACCATGGGTAATACGAACTCGGGACATGGCCACCACCGGCAACACGGCAAGAACAGAAAATCAAGAAGTCTTCCTACATCACCCGAAGTAAGGAGGTAGGTATTTCAAAGCAGTCTCAATACTAATGTTATTAGTGGCATCTGAGGCGTAACGTTCGACTGCTACGCAGGGGGCGCTGGTTCAATTCCCGCTCAGTGCAAATATTTGTATACATGAATATGTATATATGCATTAGTCGGGGTGCTTATATAAAATTTATGCATTTACAAAAAAGTATCCAAATATGTTTATCCGCATTCTAGATTCCATAACATAAGCTAGTTAAACTATGCTTACCATGGGTCTAGATAGCGATGTGCAGAATGTTGTAGAATATTTATTAAATACATAAGAAAAGCCTGCCCTGTTGCTAAGCAAGAAAAGGATCGCTTTCCTTTGGCAACAAGATATCTTTAGTCGATTTCATTTGATTCGTTCTTCTTGATGTTCTTTTCATGAGCCTTAAAGTGTAGCGTCGTCCGTAAATCTCTTATAAGCCGGTTCCGAAAGGCGGCGCGGGAGCGGGGTCACGATCCCGAGCCCGAAGAAATTCGGGCCGTGAGATCCCGGCTCCACTCCACAGGGAAATGGTGGCAGAATGGGAGCTACGACTTGGGCGACCAGGCGCAGGGCGCGCCGTAGTAGCGGCGGTAAGACCCATTATGGGGGAATGGCTAGAGAGGCCACACGGCAGCCTCTCGTACCATCTGACGCAAATGATCACCGAGCACAGGTGCTTCGGAAAGTATCTGCGTCGGATGGAGAAAGAGCTAACGTCCGAGTGCCATCACTGCGATGCGAGCGAGGACTCAGGGCCGCAGACGCTTACCGAGTGTCCGGCGTGGGAGACGCCGAGACGGGAGCTTGTGGCGGCCCTGGGAGTGAGGGTTCTCACGCTCTCCACTGTGCTCCCGGCGATGGTCCGCTGCGCGGATGCGTGGGCGGTCGGCCCCTCCTTCTGCGAGCAAGTAATGCTCGTGAAGAAGGAGGCGGGGCGGGAGCGGCAGCGGGAGCGACGAAGGATCACAAGCCAAGCTGCCCGCGTACGAAGGCAACTCGGGAGTCGGAGGTCGATGAACGACCTCCGCCCCCCATGAGCGCAGGCCTGGGGGTGACAGGTGGAGCCGCCTGTCACCCTGGCAGAAGCAGGCCGCGGCGGTGGCGCGCCTGGCGCGCCTTCCCGTTTCCGGGGACGAGTTGGGGACTCTATAGTCCCCACACACTCGAGAAGAGGGCCAGATCGTGACAGATGGCCCTGGGTCGGCCGGGGTGCGAGGGATATGCCTGTCAACCTCACCTTCGGCAACCAAAACGACCCACAGGCGGCGTGCGTTTCAATCGGTTCGAGTCCGACATAACTTCTTCCACCGGCTCCGGTGGGAAGGCATTCGTGGGGATTTTGCGCACGTAAAAAAAATCTCTTATAAGAGTATACTTAAGAAGATAGAATACTGTCAAAGATTTTTGAAGAAATTCACTTCGCATAAATGAACAATGTAAACTTAAGATACTTTGAGCATGTTTTATGACCGCTGTTTCATAAGTATTGTAATAAAATAAAAATAAAAATATACTGTACACTTTGATCAGTTTGATCTCGGGATGGATCTTTTGGATGCTGTAAAAGTATGTAAACAATGAAAGGACGTGCATACTGCACTCTACCTACCGCCTACCTGCACCAGACTTTGAAGTTGATAGTGATAGTTAGGTAGTGTTACTTGTTATAAGAAAATAGTGCAAAGTGAAAGTACATTGATCGTACCTATCCACATCTATTATTCATCTATGGCTGAGGAAGTGTAATTAATTATTTATAAGTATTGATTTTAATTAACTACACCTTAACCAAATTGGAAACTGAATTAAGTATTAGCGGCACAGATAATTATGCTTATTCAAAACCAACACGCTATTAATTACAAATTTGTATTTAATAGCCAAATGAAGAACAGATCGATTAGTATTTTAGTTGCTATTTGCAAATACATTTTCCTAATTTACATGTCTATCTTAAATAAAACAACAAATGATTGGAATTGATTAGGAATGTGGCGTGGCGGTAGAAGGTTCGATTCCTGCTCCGTGCAAATGTTTGTAAACACGAATAAGTATATTTGCATTGGTCGGGCTGTTTCTATGTATAATAATGTATGTATTTACAAAAAAAAAGTATAAAAGTATGTTTATCTGTATTGTAGATTCCATAACACAAGCTAATTAAGCTATACTTACCATGGGCCTAGATAGCGTTGTGTAGAATGTTGTATAATATTTATTTGTTTATTTATTTTATTTATGGAATCTATTGAACATTGAACAGAAATGAAATTTCAAATTTTAATTCAAGTTTATTTCAATCATTGGGTTTAAAAGTGCTTGAAATACTTTCCAAACTTAATCGCTAAGTATATTTTATTCAAAACTGTAATATGCAGAAAATATGTAGATACTACGGTAGACACAGCTTGAACGTCGAGGCTTATACAAAGCGTGTAGCATTAATTTTAAAAGTTTCAGACGAGCAGGTGTGCCAATTCACATACACGCGCACACGATATAAGTACACAAATTTCCAAGGAACCTCTCATAAACGTCGTTGCTGTAAAATGTAGCGTTGTGATATCATGCGGGTCCCATGACAGCCTCTATTTCCGAACGAAACGCCCTGTTCCGGATGCTCACGTCACGCGCGACGGTCCTGTTTTGGAAGTGTCACGCTCAAGCCCGCCCCTGTGGAATACGGACACAAACTCGCCTATATACTCACCATATCACTTATTCACTTAGCAACATTCAACAGAAAGAGACGGCGAACATATTAGAATAATAAATATTTTGATGTCGTAAAATTTTGTAGCTGTTTATACGATTGTAAATATCGCATTGGGGGTGGTTGGAACAAAGTCAGTCATCCGAAATGATCGCAGCACGGTAAACAAAAAACTATTTATTTCGCTCCAATACATTACTTGATGTTACAAATAAGATATCGGAAAAGCGGTAAATGAGCTTACTGCTTTCTGTATAGGTTTTGTTATTCAGAAATAATAGCTGTCAATATTGAATTTACTTTTTAGGATTCCGTAATACTATTCCCATCCGTTATTTTATTACGTAGGATTTGGATGTTAAATAAAATATATTAAATTAATGTTTACCTGCCTATTTGTTCATTAGATGTATATTAAAGCGTTTACATTAATCTAGGATCACAAAATCAAAAATATTTATTTTTACTATTGTAAGTATTTGAAATTGTTTTCATTTTCTAAGATTTTGAACTGAACTTGAAATGTAACTTGAAGCAGTAATCGATATTAGAAAGTTAGCAATCAGGCGATCAAGTGTTTTATGATCAACATAAAATATATTGTTATATTATGAAAATACGACCACTCTGCGTGTAAGCAATATGGTGAACTATTTCCCTATCTAGCGGGCTCGTGTCACGTATCTGTTACGAAAACTCGCCCCGCGCTAGTTAAATGACAGGCGTCGAGTATCGTGCGCCTGCGCTCGTTGTTTTGTTATCGCCCTCATTATCGATCAAAGTTGGCCCAACAAATAGCCGTACTTAACTGCGCTCAAAATAATCGGTGCAATCTGTGAGCCTACGGCGACTGTTGGTTGAATAGCTAGTTACTGAACCTATAGGTACCTTCAAATACTGGTTTTAGATTTTGTTTACTATGAGGTATCTACACTATTACCACAGTGAAACTACATTACGAAATATTTCATTAGACTATGCTATTACTACAATAGATAGGTACCTACATATTACCCATAGAGTACTTAATTCCTACCTTATATTTTTTTTATGTTTGGTCTATCAATTTAACTCCTGTCTGGTAGTGATGGCTGTGTTATAGTCTAAAAAGTAGTCACTATTCAAGATGTTCTTAATTTCAAAGTCCTCAGTTAGAAATGGGCCGTTTCACACTCCGTTTGAAGAACAGGAAAGAAAACATGTGTGAGGAGTACCTATTCCCATGCTTTGTTATGCGACAAAGAAATTAGTAGGTATACTGAACCATTTCGTTCGCACGAGTCCAAATATGTAGCCTTTGATAATAAGTTTATTAACTAAACTTCGGCCTGTGCGCCATCTGTCAGATACTAGCACAGCTTTGATCCCTTATCTCGACATAACAAATATGATTAATATGACAGTGGTGTGTGTGACTGTGAATTTGACCTTAATCCGTCAGATGGTGCAAAAGTTTTTTGACATCGAATAATTGCGATCAAGTTCCTTCGAAAAATCATGATAACGCAGACTGTTATTCGTGAATTCTATTTCTACCTACCTAATCCAACAGTATCCTACCCAGTGCAAAATTTCTACTTTTATTTATCTGTTTTTTTTATTCACTTAGTTATCTTTATCGAATTAAAACGTTTTCAAACACCACCGATTTTACAACTTGAGTAAATAAAGAATTACACATTTTTTGTCAAAATTGCCTAAAACCCTATTGAGTCTAAAGAAGAAATGGTTTGTCACTCTAGGCTTGGCTTCAAGCAATTGAGTAGGTATGGGACCCGTATTTCATAACTTCCTCATTGAGGGATATTTATCTCAACCAATTACCATTCAATTTTCGAGTTTGTAGATCCTTTATCGAGTTGATTGTACGTAATTCACGACAAGAAAAAGCAATCTCCGTCTAGACCGCAGACTACTGGATTAAGATGTATTGCTTCAGAACTTCAGAGCAAATAACAAAAATGGATTTTGCTAAATTGTGTTACAATTGTTTTATATTTTTTCTTTTTATCTGCGCACTAAAAGCAAAATAGTTTTTTTTAGTATTAAGGATAAATCAAAAGATAGTAGTCTCAAAAGCCAGTAGTCCTCTACTACTTGCTTTTGATTTAATTTTGATGTTTTTTTTTCACTTTTATGTCGTTTCCTTTTTGCTTAACACACTTGATAAGACGTCCTTACCGAATCAAGCTTTGTTATTGCAATGTTACGAGCGCCATCTACTGTCCAGTAGCTGAATCTCTGATAAATTATGCACAATGATCGAAAGCAAAATGATCGAACTGACTTATAGTTTCATTCATATTATTATTTGCAAAGCATCATAACCTATACCATTACCTACACCACTTACTAGCTATATTTAACTGAACTAACACTAAGTACAAAGGTGCAAATCTATACCTACAAACTTGGTGTGTAGGATTGCTAAGTACCTAGCTAGCGCCATTGAAGAGAGTATTAAGTTGTGGAGAAAGAGGCACGCGAGAGCTTCCTGGACGGTGGTTTATTATAAAATCGTGACCTACGCTCGTGCTACGAACACAAAGCGGAATACAGTACCGCTGGCCGTTTCGTTCTTTCCTACGTGCTTAATCCATCGCATGACCTAGGTGCCTAACCATGAATGTAAAACTATGTAGGCACGTAAATGTCACAATAATTATATAATTTCTTACTCATTGTGATACTTTAGATCTATCTTATTTATTTTATATCTTATTCGCTATAGAAGTATCAAATTAGGACTTAAAGCTGTTGGAATTTCTTGTTTTATACCTAGTTGAGTACTTAAGTCCTTGGATGATTTAAATTTATAATTTTATCTGTGGGCCTAAAAAGGCCACATTGAGCGATTCTGCAAAAAAATTGTAGCTTTATAAATTTCCAGTAAATCTAATAGATTCCTTTAAAATTCTTTAATTGGTCACTCTTATGAGCTGAGTCACAATAATTTATGTACTAAGCCGATTCTAATTTCGTGTAAATATCGCCTCAAAACAAATTAATATTATCCTAATACGATACTTATAAAGTAGCCTGTTTAAACCTGCTGGTAGGTGGTGCTGCAATCTAGTTTTATGAATTAGGTACTTTGTTATTTAATGATTAATTCTCAAAGTTTGCTTTCTAAGCTATAAGAATGTTGACCTAATGGAGTAGCATAGTCTCGAGGGACCAAATCTCCTAAATGAAGAGAAAAATAATGTGGATCACGAAGCGAACGATAAACAAAAGTACCCACTGGATGTATTTATAGGATTTTTCCAAATAAATAGTGTTTTCCAATATCAAATAAGGCTTCAACCACAATATAGTTGGTAAATACTTTTCCTCGTGTAGCGTTGTGTAGTGAGTTTGTACGGGCAGTAATGGGAGCTCCCAGGAGTGGAGCCTAGGTCCTTGTACTTATAAATTTTCTTTTTTATTACACTTTCTATGTCTCGATATCGAACGTTCGATTAGTTTCAAAGTAAGACTTGCAAACCACTGAAGCATGGCGTAAGGTTACTTTTACTAACTGAGTAAGACCTGAAAACTCAGTTTAGTAAAACAGATTCTCGCTTTAACGAAATTGTAAAGCAATTATAATGCTAACTATTTAAATTCTCTTTCGATCGCTCCAAGAAGGATAGGAGAATTTCGCATGATCAAGATGTGACTCAAGTAAATCAGTGGTCAGAGCATCTGCTCATGTCCCGGCTTCAGCATTGACCATTTCCGATTTAAACAGATTCTCACTGTTGAAATTTAGTCTTAGAGTGTGCTTCAGTGGAAGAACACAAGTTTATTCATGAATCTTGGTTGTTTAGAAGCTATTTCTTCATTCATGGTTTGCAGTTGCTGACCATAGATCTCTGCCGTAATCCTTTGACTAGATTTTAGAAAGCTGTAGTGAACGACACCGGCGCTAGTTCACCAAACACTTACAAGTAAACTCAGAAAAAGTTACTTGTAAGTGTTTGGTGAACTAGCGCCGGTGTCTAATTTTCGTTTAGGGCAGGATTTGGCTAGGTCTCCAGGGTTCAGCCATTGCGATGAGCGCTTCCGATCATCGTACAGTATCCACTTTTCATCACAAGTAATGATTCGATTTAAAATCCTTTCATTATTGTGTCGGTTGAGCAAAGTAACACAGCAGTCGAGTGTTTGCAAGTACGATTCACTCATTTCATGAGTACCCATTGTTCAAGTATTTTTACCTTCCCGATTTACTTCAGGTGGATTAATACAGTTTTATCACTTACCCTGGAGCCTGTAGCTATCTTTGAAGTGCTTTGTGATGGATCCACAATAGCCTTTAATTCCTCTTTTCCACTTTAGTCTTCGGGCGTCCACGGGGTTGGTTCTAAAGGGTCAAAATTTCCACAGCGAAAACGTTAAAACCAAAAACGTACCGTGCTTTCTTTTGCGACTGCAGCGGCGTGCACATCATTAATCCTTAGAGCTGTTTCTGCAGCACTGGTGCCACGGTAGAACCCGTACTCGTAAATATACCTATCCATATTTCATGATTTCCATAGTGCGGTAATAAGCGACGCCAAAGAAAAAACAGATGAGGAAATAACAAATGAATGATTGTTTTCATAACTCAAATGTAGGTACCAGCTAATAAATAATTTGAAAAAGGAATTCTTAGCCAAAAAAGAAATATATTTCAAATTAAAAATGCCAGTACAACAAAACGCTAATTTCAAATAGAAGGACCTAATATTGTGACGTCACAATAAATCATTTCTTACAAGTCTCCTGTTACTTATAACTTACTGTTTTGATGTTTAGTAAAAGTAACATTTGACTACAAAATCAAATACCCAATTGCTGTTAGCAGCCATCTGGCTATCATATCAATTAATTTGCAGCAAGCTGCAGCCTGCAGCTGAGTGAGGGGAGTGTTGCAGTGGTCTTAATGATCAATTAGCGATGGTTTAACACTTTTGTCATTCCTTCAGTAAAATACCTTGTACTTTTTTAAATAACTTACACTATATAGATAATTTGAAAATTGTGTCATCATTATTATACCTGCATTGAAAATCATTTAATTTTAGATTTATAAATATACAGATCTATGTAAATAGGTATACCTATTAACATAATATTGCCTGTGGCCCCGCTCGCATGAATGTCAGTTATCGCGACCAAACACTATCCCAACGTCTAATTTCCCTCTGTACCAAATTTCATTAGAATCGGTTCAGTGGTTTAGGTGTGAAAGCGAAAACTTTCACATTTATAATATTAGTAGGTAGCGTAAGTAAGAATATCAGGATATTTTTTTTTTGTTAAACAGTGTATATTGTTTGTACAGGCAGGTATCGGTGCTGCAGACGTCCATCCCGCTGCCAGCGTCTGCAGCAGCCGTGCGCCGTGCTCCGCCCGACAAGCGTCCACTGCCAGCTACACCACACGCAGGTAAACTTCTAATTTCACATATATTATATACATATTGCTCGTCAACGAGTAACTATTACTATTGTGAGATTATTGTGCGTGATTTCCCTGGGAGTATTCAAGTCCTACAGAACAGTGGGCGGCCGGCGCCTCTTTCTGCGAGCAAGTAATGCTCGTGAAGGAGGAGACGGGGAGGGAGCGGCAGCGGGAGCGACGAAGGATCGTAAGCCATGCTGCCCGCGAACGAAGGCAACTCCGGCGTCAGAGGTCGATGAACGACCTCTGCCCCCCATGAGTGCAGGCCTGGGGGTGACTAATGGAGCCGTCTGTCACCCTGGCAGAAGCAGGCCGCGGCGGTGGCACGCTTACCGCGCCTCCCCGTTTCCGGGGACGAGTTGGGGACTCTGTAGTCCCCACAACCGAGGAGAGGGCTATGCCTGTCAACCTCACCTTCGGCAACCAAAAACGACCCACAGGCGGCGTGGGTTTTGGTCGGTTCGAGTCCGACATAACCTCTTCCACCGTCTCCGGTGGGGGGTATCCGTGGGGATGTTGCGCACGTAAAAAAAAGGTCCGACAGAACAGAGAACTAATAATAATTATAGGTATTTAAACTATCATGGTCACTCACATCAGTATCAGAATTATCGGGATATTTACTATGTTTCGCTGTTATGAGTTTCCGATATTTCGGCGCTGTTGCAAGCACCATTATCACGGAGGATGTATGAAAAATATCACTTGAATGAAATGTCAAAAAATATTACACTACTTAATCGCAATAATCACAATATAGCTCACAGCGACTATAGTGCTGCTACGAATCTACTTTCGACTCCTACAGATGACTGAGTAGATGCCTATCTATTTATTAACTAAGTATAAATTAATGATACCATACGCAATTTCCGAAATTATCACACGTGAAAAAATAATCAATGAAGTGGAAGTCGGACTTGAAGAAAAATTTGCCCTCTACTTACATAAGTAGACGAAGTAACTTACTGTGTATTACTTGTGTAAAGAGAAAATACAACACCTTATTGCTAAACACACTTCTACTAATTTTATGAACTGACTAAGACTTAATTGCTTAAGAGCTTTAGTGCTCCTGTAAGTTGAATTACCTTTTAAAGACCACATTAAAGTAGAATGTCCGCACTAAAGAATTAAACCTTCGAAGTGGCATGTTCCAAATGAACTAGAGTCAAATACAATTATTTGTTAATCACGCAAATGAATACACGATGACGAGATCGAACTCACTGCATTTTACGCAGTAACAGTCTGCAATATGAAAATTTAATTCACTACGCCCTCCATACTCACTCCATACGTCATAACTGGTAGGTACTTCGTTGCTAACGTTGTAACATAATAACCCTAATGTATTTAATAATAGCTATTTAATTTTTGACAAATCAAATAAATAAATAAATATTCTACAACATTCTACACATCGCTATCTAAACCCATAGTAAGCCTATTTTAACTAGCTTGTGTTATGGAATCTAGAATGCGGATAAATCAAATCAAATCAAATCAAATCATGTTTATTTGCATAAGACAGGTACATAGGGTTGGTCAGTAGTTTATATAATTATGTGCAGTGCTCTGCTTATTACCTTTGATAGGTGTGCAAATTTTAATAAGTTAAATTATCATACAATATTAGAATGTCAAAAAAATAAAATTAAGTAAATATTACAGTAAAACAATAATAAGTATAGCATAATTAATAATGTCAAGTATAACAATTAATGTCAAAATATATGATTGATAAGTATGTCAACAATTAATACCTACGAATAAATATTATAAATTTGACTAAAAAA
Source organism: Eilema griseolum (assembly GCA_963662185.1). Lineage (NCBI taxonomy): Eukaryota > Metazoa > Arthropoda > Insecta > Lepidoptera > Erebidae > Eilema > Eilema griseolum. Next base: position 12,671,386 of record OY759232.1, on the reverse strand, counting down.
CTATTATATTTCGCTACATTTATCCTCTAAATATTCATGCAATGAATAATAACATTTATGGACCAGGAACTGCTGCAACCTTCTTTTAAAGAGATTTATATTCGGCAGATCTTTTAGCTCTTTAGGTAATTTATTGTAAATATGAGGAGCGATACAAAAAAAACTCCTGTGCATTAAAGCCGTTTTACAAGGTACGACACATAGCTTTTCAGCATGGCGAATCCTTGTTCTTCTCTCAAACAGTTCCAGATGTTTTTTTGTAAATATGGCACATTCCAATTTATAAATACAGGGCAGAGTCAAGAGATTATAATTTTGGAAGTATGGCCTACATGAATCTGTACGTTCAATGCTGAATATGGCTCTGATACAATGTTTCTGTGCTATGAAGACACGCATACTAACATGCTTAGATACTGTTTTTTGTAAATGCATATATATATTAAACATAGAAACACCCAGACCAATGCAAATATACATATTCATGCATACAAATATTTGCACTGAACGGGAATCAAACCCGCACCTCCTGCGTAGCAGTCAAACGTTCTACCGCTGCGCCACAGAGAGTTTCCTTACCTGTAAATGAACATGTCGACAGTAAATTATGTAAAAGCACTAATCAATAGTTTAGTGTCTTGTAGCTAATAGGTACTTTGGATAAGACTTGAATTTAATGCGTCAACTTGTCACTTGGAACTAAAAATTGAAAATATATAACTGAATTAAATCACTAAATTAGAGATCCACTATGTAGAAGTAGTATCTTGAGACTCGTCCATTTGTCTGTTAACTTATAAGTTAGACAATGAAGTAACAAAAGAAATTGTTTCTGTAGACAGATTTATTCATCTAATTTTACATTAATGGAAATTTATTGAGCATGGTTAGTCACCGTACTTATCTACCTGAATTATTTATTATTAGACAAGAATCTATTCAAGATTCTATTTAGCCAAAACTTAAGGTGGGAAACTCCACACATGATGCAGGACACATTAATCCTATATACAAACTGCTTGTGCCTCTTTTAGTATTTTTCTATAGTTAAAGTTAACATGATCTTGTTGATCTGTAGGTTTCTACAATAAATATAATTACAGTGATATACTTATCTAAGTACATAATATAATACACTTACAAATTATAATTATATAAGTATAGGTAAGTTTATATTATATAAGTATATATTATACGAATATATATAAGTACCTAATATATTTAAAAGTATGTGTATGAATTTCTTATGTATTCTAGTGTGTATGTATAATGTATGTATTATTATTGTGAACATAGATAATATGACAATAAATTATTTTGCCTGCACCTACCTCAATGCATCTCTGCATCACCCTAAGGTTGACTGTTAGATAATGCCTTTGGCATTAAGTCCGCCTTTGTACGAAATTACTGTGCATAAAGTTGAATAAATAAAAAATTAAAAAAATCACAATGAAACTCATCAATCAGGAATTTTTAAGTCAGTTACATTGCTGTTGGAGTTTAATTAATAAACGCAATCAATTAATTAATATTTGACGTTGTACTAAACTTACTAGCTAAAACTAGTAACACATGCACCTAAATGTCAGGATCCAACCAACCACCTACGTCAAATACCAGCCAATCTGAAGAGTCTATGAACGTTTGACCAACAGCTTCCGACCGGTAGTTGTAGGTAGCCAGTAAGACGGACATAGGCAGTTGGTCGGATCCTGCCATATAGATGCGTATGTTACTAGTTTTATGACTAAAATTGTATATATTCATATCTATTTCACTTTCATCTCAATTTCATAAAGACTGTAGATGCGAAACGTCCATTTGTTGCTCATAAACTCACCTGAGGTCCGATGACGTACAGCGGTCCCTAAAATAAACTCCTAATACTCTCTCCTATATCTAGGAGTTTTAGCATGTTTATATTCACTTACTCTTGTTAAGTGTGAAAACTACTTTTGTTTTATTACTTATCCACATACGGATGAGTACTAACACACGAGAGATGAATTGTCATTTTATCTTAAGATAGCGTATTACACTTTTCTAATTCAGTTTATCTCCTAGAATATGTAATCGATAAGCTCATTTCTTTTCTCAATTCAGTTCTTAATTTAATTTTATATTGTTTACTGTGTTGGTTAGCAAGACAAAATATAAGTACAAAATATATTTCTAATGGTAATAATAAATCTTATAATAATATAAGTAAGCCTTCTTTACTATCCTACTCCAGGCTCAAGCTTCCCTAAGTTACAAGATATTTAAGGCTACTATACAAAGGCTACTATATTAAAATTATACTCGTAACTCTTCAGAAAATTGTACCTCTAAAAGTAAAAAATAAAATGTTTAATTGTACTTTTATCATTATAATTTTTAACAGTAAATTAGAAAGGAAATCACCTCACCGATAAGAGTTGAAAAGTTCATTCTATGTCAGTATTTGTATTTTTAGTATTGTAAATATTGTTATCGCAAGAAATGTTACCACAGTGCAACTTTATCCGAGGGGAGACGCATGGGGTCTTAAGGCGTGCATCGAAAGAGATAGGGGACTTATTGTTAGATCTTGGTTATTCAGATTATTGGATTTGTGTGTTTTCATTGAAAGAACATTTACCCTCAAAATACTTGACTTGCGAAATATGATCGAATTACATACATCGTACTTTGTTATCGTTCGTATTTTATTCGTATTTTTTCAAAAAAAAATACGTATTATCTGTCCACATATTGACAATTAGTTCTATTAAAGTGGCAATAAGGCTAGTAAATTGCATTTTGATTCTTTGGACATGATCTGGATGATTTGTTTTCTGTAATCCGACGATTGTGAAGATGGAGGACGCTCCCATGCACAACCTTTTAGTAAAAAAATCACTCGATTAACCTGAAATGGCCCACGGCACATAATCAAAAGTTCTTGAAACAAAATATGCATGTGTATCTAAGTTTTGTATAGTCTAGTTGAGGAATGACAGCGCAGGTACTTCAAAAACACATTCCTTGCTAATAAATCGAGTATTTACAAATGATATTGCGATATCTAAAATGATGTGTGTGACATAAATTCGTATGTCAAGTCGTTTGTTATGATTCTCACGCGGGTCGAGTTATCTTCAGACTCGTCGTGCCCTGCTAATATCATGTGGATAGCGGTTGGTGCAGATGGCTGATGCATCCTCAGTTGTCGGCCACTACTCACGCTGGCCGCCCATTTGACGGTCTCGGTTATTTTTAAGTGACGCCTGTACGTGACTAGTTTGGAAACACAAGTTTGTGTATTTTAGATCAGTGTTATCAAATAACGCTAATATGTGATTTTTTATTTTACCCTATATTTTACTAGTTGCACCTACGTAGGTAAATTCACCGTGAGTATGTTGTAAACTTTCCTAATATATTTTTATAAACAGATATCAATTAATACTTTACTTTAGTCCTCCATCATTTCATTTTAGACTGCTAGAAGTTTGAGAATAAGAAGGCAATTTCTGAATTTGGAATTGACTTTGAGGGGTTTCACCAACTTTGATCAATGGCAAATTAAATTTCGAAATTTAATTCGCAGTTGATCAAGGTTGGTGAAATACTACTCTCTGAATTTTATTAAGTACAATAAACTGTTTATCTTTGAGCAAAAAATGTTTCAAAAAGCTGCATATTACACACTACAGTGTTCATATGCTGAATCTGTAAACTCCGGTATGCATAATTTTCGCAATGCAAATCCATCTCGTTCTCGGCAATACAGCTTTTGCAATTGCTTTCTTAATAATATCTAAGCCAAAATCTTGGATACTGCTCGTTTGTTAAAAGTTTTATCATAATATTTAAACAATTTAGGCAACAAAGAAAACAATACTATTTCTTATCTTAGTCATGCACCAATTTAAACGATAATAGAATAATTTTTGTACTTTTATAATCGCAACAGGTCATTCGGGTGTTGTATTGTCGTTGCTAAGTGATGGATAGTCTTGTGTCTTGGCCTGAATAATGAACGGATGTAGTCCTCGCTTGATTGACAATGTCGCTATACAACTATGTACTTCCTTCGCTGTGCAATAACACCTGAGTGTATTCATTGTTCGTATCAATGATGTGCTATTGTTTTCACACCCGGGGAAAGTCACTGAAATCTCATATTATATACATTTTCAGAATTTACTATTAGGAAAACCGCCGAGAATAAAATGTGTAAACTGATATAGTTTTGAGAACTGAAGTGAATTTTATTGCATATATAAACTAATATAAGCATTTTTCTCCTATGCCTTGATATTTTGAAGGCAGCGGTAGCCTAGTGGTATGGGTAATGGACTGCTGAGACGAGGTCTCGGGTTCGATCCCAGGTTTACCATGGCACACACCAATGACTTTTCGATGCTTTTCGAAGTTATGTGTGTATTTATCGCAGGTTTATAAGTGCCCGGTAAATGGCAATAGGCTCGCCACCTATTATATTGGGACCTAAACATAAACTGGCGAAATGTGGGTGCTAGCACCTCTGCCTACCCCTTCGGGGATATAGGCGTGAGTTTATGTTATGTTATGGTAAAAATCTGGGTAGATGAGAACAAAATATTGAAAACATTACAACAAAGAATAACTTAGCAACGTAAATTATTAAAATGAATAAAAGAAAGTATATACATACATACATACATAAAATCAAGCCTGTCTCCCATAGGGGTAGGCAGAGATCACGGATATCCATTAGCTACGATCCTGACATACTACTCTCGCTTCATTCACTCTCATTACATTCTTCATGCATGCTCGTCGGTTTGGAGTACTCCTGACCTGCCCCTTTTCTAAAACTTCCCCGATTTGGTCCAGGTATGTGCGCCTAGGTCTTCCCCTTCCGACGGTACCATCCACACTCGCCTCATACACCTGTTTCGTTAGTCTTCTTTCATTCATTCTCTCAACATTCTCTCATATATTATATTTAAGTAATTAAACATCATACATACTAGATACATAGTTAAATAAATAAAAACGTTCTCCATTAAATGAAGTGGCTGAAATTGATGTTCAGCCACTTGATGTACTCTCTGTTTGGTCGGTACCTAACGTATACCTATCTTATTTGCATTATCTTATTAATCCGGTAGTTTCTAAGTTAACACGCGCATTTATTTGTTTACCTTCGCCAGCGGATGAGCTTAGTATCATATCACAACACTATTATCTAGAGTCAAAGCAAACGGGCTCACTGGAAACCCATAATGTGTGGTATTTATGGGTACTATTGACTCATTAATGTCCCTTGTTTAGGGTTACTTTACGCACACGCATACATTTGTAAAGTAATGTAATGACATCACGAATTATTATTTTTGTCGGTATGCTATCGATCAATATAGCGAACCAGACTATTATGAACCGTTGCATTCAATTGAAGTTCCCCTTATGTAAGCTCATTGTTTTAAACGTAGAAGGGGTGTTATGGCTCAATGAAATCTGGTGACTATAGTATACCGCATATAGGTACCCATTACGCGGTGTTGTAGCCTACTGTGCCTGACAGTCGCGCGCGCACCACAGGCAAACGCTCGTGCTGGTTCGATAAAAGCTCATAGTTATCTAACAAATGTTATCTCTATATTGATAATATTTGCTCAGCTCGATGACAAAGATAGCAGTTTCTATAAATATATTGTAAAATTGACATCATTTCTGTAAGCTAAGTTATCGTTTATGTAACGGCGATTATAGTTTGTATGACGGAGATAATATATTGTAATCATTAAAGGTATTCCATTGTTTTATTGCAGGTGGCAAAAGTGGCTTGTCAGCTAGTTCCAGTCGTTCTACGAGTCCATTGGGACAGGGCGCTGTCAGCTTTATTCCGCGAGCGCCGAATTCATCGTCTGGGTAAGTTTGTCTATTTATTTAATGGGATAATACTGTGAGGGTTCTAAAATGTAACAATTTTAAAATGAAATAGATACATTTTTCGACATATCCTAATGCACTTTTAGAGGTGCCTGTACAGTCATTAAAAGTGTTTATTGCTTATTGTGTATGTTGTTAAAACGCTAAAAGTATTGTTTTTATGACCTAAAGATCAGGTTGGGTAAACAATATTGAATGTAGTCAATTAAACGTTTTAATAATCTGATTAAATGGCTAGGCAAATACCTAATGAATCGTCATCGATCCAAATTTGCCTTGCTGGTTAATCAAATGGCTGCAAATTATTGGCGCCGCCGTTTTGTAACAATCTAGGCAGTTTATACATAGAAAACCTCCTCCTATTTGAAGGTTAGCCGCCTACAAAAACAAAATGATTAGGTATGTAAAAAAAAAATACAATGTTTATATTTACTGCATTATTACAAAGATACCTATTGTAAAATATCCATATGTTTACGGTAACCTCTTATCATCGAGCCACATTGTTGTTTTGCCCAGTGGTATTACTCGTATATTAAAAACCTACTTAAAGGTATCCTTTTAATTTAATCAAGAATTACTAAAAGTCACCACTTTAGTTATTCATTGCAGAATTGTAAATTTTCACTGCAATTTGGTAGTGGTAGGTAAGTAGGTATGTACCTACACCTACCACCAATCGATATACATAAAGGAAAATTAATATTACTTTGTTATCTAACATAAAGCCAGCAACAGATGGATCTTTAAGACAAAATCTCAAAATGATCTTTAAACCTTAACACTAAGGTATCAATATCAAATATCAAAACAATGTATCTAGGTACTACATATCAGAACTCAGTTACCATGAAGGGGGAATAGGTACGAAGGTATTAAGATCATTTTGATTACCTACTTTGTTCGTCAAGATCGATCTGATACTTCCATATGACAGCAATAAAAGTTTGGTTGTGCTTGGGGATTCTAAACGACTGACATACATGTTCGTATTGTAATCGGGACCGACGGACTGCTGAAGGTGCTCTCCGAGTCCCTGAAACACAATCAATGCAATAGACATTACGTGTTGTGTACATTTTGTACATTCTGCGTTATGTACATTCTGCGTTTTGTACATTTTGCGTGTGGTGCTCATTTTGCGTTCTGTACATTCTGCTCCGAAGGTTTAAGGTGCGGCAGCTCATATTTGTCAATACAAAACACATAATAAAACATTGGATTTTAAATAATAAAAAATATTGATGGATGGCACTTTAGAGAAATAAAACTTTCTCTAAGGGGATAAGCATTTAATAACGAGCACATTAGAGTGCGCATTTTTTCTCTAAAACGCCAAACATCGTAAAAAAATTAAAAACTATACATAGAGATGTAAATCTCTATAATAATTTGTAGCGTGTATTTAGTGAAAATGTTGCGAACAAAATTAGCTGTAGACGTAGGTACCTTTAGGACAGGATAACATTTTATACACAACAAAATAATAACTTGTTTGAATAAATTTTGTAACGAATGGTATTGAATACTTTTATTAAATCATACGTCTACAGTATCATACAGACAATACATAGTACCTATCTCTATCACAAGTGGGCCGCAACATAAGTATTGACACTAGATACTAAGTATCTAGTTAATTAGTATTATATTAACTTAACACATGTAAACATTAACATTAAATTGATTTGTACCACAGATTACCTTACAAGTACAAGTCAATAAACCGAATCTATAAACACAGCACCTCTTAGTTCTTAGTCATAGTAGTCTGCCGTCTTAATCGATTCTATAACCGATTAGCGAAAAATTGTGTATATTATATACTTAGCGTTAAATAGTTAACGCTAAGTATATAATATATACAATTTTTCGTTAATATTAATATATTATAATGTTTTTGTACAGGTATTATAAATACTTTTAATATCTGAGTATTTATTATAAGCCACTAATACTTTAGTATAAACATTTTTTTAAGATAATTAGCAACAGCAATTACTAATATTCCCTCTAACTAAGTTATATTGCTTGGTTAACTCAAAGTATACATGTAAATTTTAACAGACAGCGAACCAAAATCATTTGAACAATTCGATTTGTCTTGGAATTCAACTGACTTCAAATTTAGTGAATATAACCTTTGTTATAATTATCTCTTTTGTTGCAGATCACGACCAAACTCCTCGTTACTGGCACCAGGCAGCAAAATTCCATCCTCTTTAGCACAGCAAAATCCTCAAACTCCATCCAGCCAAAATGGAACACCCACAAAGCATTCCATGCTCGATAAATTAAAACTTTTTAACAAAGACAAATTGAGTAATGAAAAGCAAAATAGTAAAAGTACGGCAGTGTCTAAACGTACCAGCTCGTCCAGTGGCTTCTCATCAGCTAAAAGCGAAAGATCAGACTCCAGTTTAAGCCTCAATGAGTCTTCAAATACGCCAAACGCACATATCAAATCTTCTAATTTAGTTGGACCCAAATCTATAAGGCAACAAAGCGATACGTTATCAAAAGACAAGTCTAGTAAAACTGTAAAACCTAAGTTAGTTAGCTCTAAATCTCCTAGAGAGTCTTCCACAAATCTGAACAAAAGTAGTGGTAAAACAAGTAGTGAGAAATCTAGAAATAGTCCCAAACTACCAGCGCGTGATAAAGAATCGAAGCTGGCAGCTCCAAAGTCCATTAGTAATACCAAATTAAATCAGATCGATGACCATTCTAGAAGCCCGAACTCGTCAAAAATGGTAAAGCTGTCAGGAAGTCAGATGAAACTCAGTGAAAAACGATCTGACAGTATTACAGATGTCAAAAACCATGAAAGTCTATCACCATCATTAAAAAACTATGCAAATCATCAACAAGCAAACTCGGCACAAAATTTTGGCACACCCAATCATACTGGCATTCCTAAACCAACTGCTGCTGTAAAAGGGACATTTAAAATAGCGAAAGATGATAGGCATATTATTCATAAAAGTACAAATAGTCAATTAAGTCCTATTCAAAGCAATTCTAGTTTAAATTCTACGAACAACGTAAGTGCACTTCCATTCAGTAGAGAGCAGTCTAATTTAAGTAAAGATATATCACAGAAACAAACTTTGGCAGTGTCACCGATGCCTGTTGTTAATTCTGGAAATTATAATCATACTTCTCAAATGTCAGAGAGTTCGCATTCTAATTCCACTCACAGCACAACAGGACAACATTCTAACTCCAGTGATAGTAGCGTTATATACCGTCCATCCAGTGAATCTGGCTCTGAAATTTCAAAAGCCGCTACTAGTACCATAGCACCAAATAAAAGGTTAGACATGAATACTACATACATTAATGAAGTCATAAATGAAGCTGAAATCTCAGAAAAAGCTGCCCAGAGGAGAACTATTGAAAGATCACCAAAACCGATGTTTGAGCACAACCGAACCTTAACAGACTTGAATAAATCAAGCGATAGCCGATCAAGCACACCATCTCATTGCCGCGACAACTCTCTAGGTGATGATGAGAATCCGTTAATGAATGTCCTGCCTATGAGGCCACTACTTCGAGGCTACAACAGCCACTTGACACTGCCGATGAGAACTTCAGGGTTAACGCAAAAGAACATTCCTGGTTACCCTCATCATGCAAACACAGTCAAAGCTAACTTTGGCAGGGAAAACATGGGATTGCGTGACCGGATAAATTACGGTCCTGGATTTTCTAACCCCGATTATTGCGATCTTGAAATTGCCTCGGGTTACATGTCCGACGGTGATTGTTTGCGGCGTATTAATCTTGGTGAAATGGAGTGTGGACGTAACAACGATATGATGGATGGATACATGTCAGAGGGTGGTGCTTCGCTGTACGGTAGAAGAATGAATTATCAACAGCCTTCACAGCTCCAACAACTGGATGAAAGGTAAGTCGTGTCATTTGTATTAAAGCACTTACTTTCATTCAAGCTTTGATATAGTGATTTCATAGCGGATAATTGTTGAAAAAACACAAACTCACATCGAGGCACAATAAAACACAAGTTAAGAGGCTCCCCGAGGGAATAAGATTCATTGGCGTGATGGAATTGCGACGGTAATGGCTGCGCTTTTAAAGGTTTTTAGGGGTGCCGAGTTAGCTACACACTCAGTTACATTATTTAGGTATCTACTGTTTTATTACTCGAATCTCTTTGCTGCCTTTAACTAAAAGACGCGTCGGTTTTGTATTTTCTTATAAAACTCTTATAACTCCACCCGTTGAATACACAAAATCAATCATCAAAATTTTGCATGAAATTTCTATTTGGTTGCTTAATGCCTTCTGCATATTACTTGTGTAAGTACTCCTAAAGCCACAGGGTGACCGCGTGGTCCAATTCATATTGAAAAAATATTTTTATATATTTTTTCAATTTGAATTGGAAGGATATTGTATATATATTGTAATAAAATTTCGTGTAAATTATAAGTTTTTCACTAACAATTCATAAAATGGTAACAACGATTACTGGCATAGGAAATGCTACAGCTCTAGAGATATCTCGCGTTACCACTAGTTGTATGAAAGATACTGAGGATGAAGGAGAGCGAATGAAAAAAAGGGGAATAGAGTTTTATTTATATTGTGTCTTATACATTAATAATTATTCAGAGGGTCATCAGGTGACCTGCAATCATTTTAATATTATTATTAAAAAACGTTAAAAAATTAAGAATTTAGAAATACTAATATACTGAAATAAAACACTGGAACCGATGGAAAAATCCACTTACTAATAACGTTTACGGAGTCTTCCAATCCACAAGTGGTCGACCCACCTTCTGTCAGTCTCCGATATAATGTAGCGATGTTCTAACGCGTATGTCTCCAGACTCATAGCTTCTATAGATACATTTATAGACACCGCTCACCGTTAACATTGTTAGACATGTATGTAGTACATGAGAATAACATTCCAAGAAATTAATTAAACAGACACGTGTTAGATCACAAATGGATAGTCGTAACAAGGCGAGACGGTCAAATAAATTATTGTAAATACAATGTAGAGAAAAAAGGGTTCCTACAGTGCAGTTGGATGGCGGTCTAAAGTTTAGATTGCCATCGAAATACAAAACTATTGCTACATTATACAGACGTATCAATAGTAGAGCCGTTGCCATTACAATAGGGAAATTCTTTACAACGTATATACTTTACAACGTGTATACAATTCTTAGATATAATAATTAGATCATGTAGGATAAGATATCAGAGTCGAGGAATTAGTGTTAGTGTGAACAAAGTGTTTGTTAATATTGCGATGCTGCTTCCCGCGGCAATCAACCGACGATCTCCCAGCGAGGACACGCTAAACGCACTCACACTGTCGCAGCGTTAGGAGAGAGGGCGGGGTGGATAAAATCGATACTTTTACGTCTCACGCCGCCCCTGCCCCGCACATCACCTCCACTTACCATGGCCACGACCCTAACCACCCCCAACCATCCACACCATTCGGCACCTTAACGATCTTAATATAAAACTCTACTTTAGTCGTAGCGCTCGTTGACATTTCACGTTTTTAGTTCAGTCTTGTCCTAAATGGTATCATGTTTTTCTGCATTTTCTTACAATATCGTCAATAAATTATATAAGTACAAAGTATTCGAACTTGTCGATATTACTCTTTATTCAGAGTACTTCGGTCATTTTTACTTCTAATATGATGCTGGGTTAAAGAAATACTGTTGGTACTGTTAATGGTTTCAATGTCAAGCAATGTATACCGAAATGTCAACGTAAGCTGTTGTGTTGAACCTTGCCGGTGTAGTACGAGTAGAACGGGCGGTCCGCCACGGCAAGGCGCGACGGCGGCGGCAGGGCCGGCAGGGCGGGCGGCACTCGGCGCCGCGCTCTATCGGCGTGCGGGCGCGCCGTACTCGCCGCCCGCGCTCACACACGTGACAAACTTTCCCGATTTCCTCCACGGAAAATGTAAATCTGTTGCCGGCATCGATCGCACCGTCGCCAGACGCGCGCTCGGCGAACCGAGCACGCCGATCACAGCTGGCGCCATGGAGCTGGACCGCACTTAACAAAGGATCGCGAGGGACCGATCGCGTTTTTCGTTAATCTTTGGACATAAATACATGCTCGTTTAATTATTGGTGTTAGTTATAGTGTGTCATAGACGATATAGTGGACCAATTGAACCATATGCGTTGTGCCTTCTGTCGCTTCATCTCGTGCTGAGCGGGTGTACCGGTCGGTTGTCGGGCAATATTTGATTTGCTGTAATTTTGTACGCCAATGATAATAATTTTGCAGACACTAATGTATAATCGGTGTTGCCTTGCTATGTGTCTTTGCTTTTCGCGTTAGACGTTATAAGCTTACGGTGCTTTATTATAATATTGTAACTAATAAAAAAATAAGTTTGGAAACATTTTACGAAACAACTGTGCTCAAAATGGATAACACGAATTTGGTGAGATTTATTTCATTAAATAGTTTTAGATTTATCTTTCAGTCTTTGTCTACGGTCGATTTAAGTAATTATTACTATCATCAACACCTTTTTATTAGATAGTTATCCCTCACTGGGTACTTACACGACGATTATTAACTTATAATAGAGTTATTTGTTATGGAGGCATTAACCTTCTAAACATCTGGTGGTTGGCGAAGTTAACGTATTGTTAGTTTGTCACATGTGGCCACCATTCGTGTACAATATTGCATACTTATCATTTATAGCTTTTTTTCTACTGGTGATATACAAAATATTTTAACAATGTTACCAGTAAGTAAATGGTTAGCTTAGAAGCGATTGATCCTTGTAAGGTTATTACGTCGACGTCTTCCGAGCTTACACTTCCGAGTAATAGGGTCGGGGTGGGAATTCCTAAGCTTGAACCCTCGCTTGTATCATCCGCTTCATTGAATTCCCAATGTTATTAAAGGTTCGAGTACATCCCCAACAGTGGATTTATTTCGCATAACGCTTTCAGGAACATTGTAACAATGTTATTGCTTGACACAGCTAGGTATCCCGCCGGCTTCGTTTCTCAATTCTATGACATTAGCACATTCAGTATCTGTAACATTAGAAACAAGAGTAATTAATCTGGTTCCCATAACAGAAGAATTTCTTTGTCTACAAATTGAAATATTAATACTATTAATATTTCACAATTTTAAAATTGACATCTAACGGTGGAATAAAATTAAATTTCATAACGGATTCTATCGCAATTTACTTACTATTAGGTATTATTATCTAGCCCGACGTTTCGGCTGATTTTCTGCAGTCGGTCACAGCGTGACTGCCGGCCACGGATATCACTGACAGTATCACGTTAACGTTTAACTTCAAAATTACAATAATCTAAAATTCCTTACCCGATACTGATTTTCGGGCAATGTGTAAGCCGTAACATAGAAACGTCAATGGTAAAATTCAATTTACCCATTAAAATTTAAATTAAATGTCCAAATAACTTACATTAATGTTAACCATATTTCAGATTAAAAATAGTCATCTGTATTTATAAATTACGAGCTGATGACTCCGACCCCGCACGCATGGATGTTGGTCATTTCTTTTGATTATATCTCCGATTCTACTCCATCAATTGCGATTGCGAACAAGACCTTGATAAAGAAAAAATCGTATCGCAATCTCAATAAATTCTAGTTTGTACGTCCATTGAGACGAATTTAGAATCATTAATTTAACATAACCCTACCATGATTTTAAATATTTTACAATTTTAACTGAACTTAAAGTTGACAGTTATGAAGCAGCATAATAGATTTATACATAGATATTCGAAATTTTTACAACCGATAGATTATACACAAACTGAGTCCCTGATGTACTCTTGTGTACCCCACTAAAATTAAAACTAACCGAATAAATCGCAAAGTATGTCGATGGTTTACATTTTCCATAAACGACGTGACTCTTAAAATAAGTCGGTTGAGCTCGGAGGGAGAGTGTTTGGATTCATATGCTTATTATTTAGACTAAAAGGAAGGGTGCATTGTATATGAATCATGAACTGGGTATTTTTATTTTAACGCTTGATTTTGCGACATGTTTAACATATTATTCTATAAATCGCGTTATGTCGTGAATTACATCAGTAAATTGAAAAGGTGTAAGATAGTAAGTTGAATACAATTATGTAAAAACGGTAACGAAAGTAACACGATTGATAATTACAAATGTAGCTCCGTAAGTGATAATAATCCGAAAATATTTGATATTTACTAACAACTGGCCGTATTTTCATTATGTACCAAGAATTTAATACAGTCAATTAAAAAAGTGTAATTAAACAAATTGTTTTGTAGTGGGTGATTAAAAATATTGGTATCATTTAGCTAATTTTGTTAGGGTTGAAACACTTTCGTATATTTAAACACCTGTATATTGTACAGTCAACAAAGGAGATAAGTTTGACGGCCTCTGTGGCGTAGTGGTAGAACTTTCGACTGCTACGCAGGAGGAGCAGGTTTACTTACTGCTCATTGCAAATATTTATATGCACGAATATGAATATTTGCATTGGTCTGGGAGTTTCTATGTATAATATGTATGTACTAACAAAAAAAAAAGTACCTATCTAAGTATGTTTATCTGCATTCTAGATTCCATTACACAATCTAGTTAAGCTATGCTTACCATGGTTCTAGATAGCGTTGTGTAGAATGTTGCAGAATATTTAAATATTTATTTATTTAAGTATTACACCTTTACATACAACCTTATACAAAAAGCTACTTACCTCCTTTCTAGGAACTTCCGGACTCTGGATAATTTAAATTCATAATAGGAACTTCACCCGTTGCCATATTTTTAAATTCTGTGTTTGGTTGGTCAGATATTGCAAAGCGAGTGCTCCATTCAGCTGTTCCGCTGTTTACCCTGCTCTCCTTGAAATTTTAATGAGGGAAAGTCGGGCATTCGATGGATAAAACTTGTCGTTTTGCTCGTCCGGTATTTTTCAAGTATATAATTAACGTTCTGTCGCAGTATTTCTACAAATTGGATTCTATTAATTCTATGCATTGGTCTGAATATTGAATGAGCTGTAGAGCGCACTACTATCATTGATACCCAAGATAATCACCAACTAAGTCGTTTAACCTGCTAAACAATGGCACAGGCTCACTCATGGCTAGGAGATCGGACATCAGTCAGTCTGGTATATAAACTGATATAGTATGTACCAGTCAGTGTCAGACTGGTCTTGACTACAAAGTCTCAAAATGATCTTAAAACCAAAGTATTAAGAGCAAATCTAACTGTTTTATTGATTTAAATTGTATTATTGTTCGAACTAAATTGTTGTGTTGATACGGACGCCGCATACCTACCTATGTACCTGATAATTGCTGTGTTATTTATTTTTTTACACCTTATTGTTTATATTTATTTATTTTTATTTTGCTGTGATTAATAGTGTTTTATGTGTAGTCTCTAATGGTGTGTACCAAATATCAGAACAATCCGTCAACAGGGAGGGGAGAAAACCAGGGAATTGAGATCATTTTGAGTTTTTTCGTCAAGGTCAATCTGATGCTAACTGTATCTACTTATTATTTACCAATCAAAACTACAAGCGGGCCTCGGGCTGAAAAAATTTTTACGCAACTAGGAAATCGCTATGAGGACATTGATGAATCTGTAGCATAATGAAGGTGTAAACACTTGTTATAAAGTGTTGTGAGTTAGAGTAAGTTACTACTTACTATACACGATGAAGGCGCCACACCTGAGCCAGAATGCAATAATGTGTATTGTATATTGTGTAACTAAACTACAATCGCATCGCATCCGTGCCGTAGTCGCACCGTTATCGTCACGGCCGCAGTTATCAAACGTTAAAGTTGTGACGAATTTCTCGTTTTCATTTGAATAATAATAAATTAATGAAGTAAGGGAAGTGTACACTATTTTACTTTTGTCTATAACCATGGCATTGATTGCATAAGAAATAAGAAAAAAAAATGTTCATTCTAAAGTTACTAAAATAATTATAACTTAAGGATAATAAACTGGTTCAGCTGTTAGATTAATTTAACTTTAAAGTATTAAACAATATAGCAATAGACTACCTACCTACTATGAACAGAATAAATGATTCTGCCAGAGACAAAGACTATTCAAATACTTACTACCTATTTTACGAACTGAAGAAAGGTACTTTCATTATGTTATATTCGCAAATTTTGACTTCCAATTGTAGATCGTAAATGATCGTGTACCTAGTTAGAATGTACATAAATACAGAAATGCACATGTGGTTACACTGTATTAAAATGAAATTAATCCACATAGCGTCGCTAGGTAAAACATAAATGTAAGTAAGTATACCTATCAATCTTAACTTTGACAAGGGTAAGCCTTAGAGCGGAGAGACTCCGTGGATTCCCGGTGCACTCTGTAATTATTGAACAGAGACACCCGGTTTAGAAGACTTAAGACAACTTAAATGTTACATGGAGTAATTAAGAATTTCTGGACGTGAACTTTCTTGTGAGCGTATTTATATTAGCCCTTCAAACTCATTTAGCATTATTTATCGGTAGGAGTAATTTGAAGGTCAATTGTTTTTTAGAGCAAAGCTAGGAATCACATGCAGAAACATTAAGCCTGCCTATTTATATATATGTAGATTGTGTTATATTATATTATTAATCATATAGCAGTCTTGTGATAGTTGATGAATTTAACCAACCGTATAATTAGGTGAAGATGGATTGGATTGGATGGTTGTTACTCTGTTCATTGATCGCGTCTAAATATGCACATATAAACGGCCACAACAATATAAAACTACCTAGAAACCTTAGCTAGAAACATAACTTAACATAACCTCATGCCTATATCCCCGAAGGGGTAGGCAGAAGTGCTAACACCCAAATTTTGCCAGTTTATGTTTAGGTCCCAATGTAATAGGGGGCGAGCCTATTGCCATTAACCGGGCACTTATAAACCTGCGATAAATACACACATAACTTCGAAAAGCATCGAAAAGTCATTGGTGTTTGCCATGGTAAAACCTGGTATCGAAACCGAGACCTCGTCTCAGCAGTCCATTATCCATACCATTTGGCTATCTAGAAAACAATAGCCAGAAAATCTAATTTCAGTGTAGTATTTGGTAGATGTGAGGAAATAAAAGTAATGTTATTGTCATCTTTGTTGAGTGTACAATCGCCCTTAAAAGTTGTTGAACACTCGAATTTACAAATTATCTTTATATCAAAATATGTACATGAATTGAATAATATTATTTATAATGTTTTTTTTTAAATCTTTGGTGGGTAAGTTTAATTCAATTCATCATTATCATCATCAAAAAACTGAAAATATGTAAAAACTAGTAGTCACGAAATAGAGAAGGCTAACGAGTCCTCCGACCCCCATGAGCGCGGTGACGGGTGAGCCGCCTGTCACCTTGGCAGAAGCAGGCCGCGGCGGCGGCGGCATCGCGCTTAGCGCGCCTCCTCGTTTCCGGGGACAAGTTGGGGACTCTGTGATCCTCACACCCGAGGATAGCCAGATCGAGAGAGATGGCCCTGGGTCGGCAGGGTACGAGGGATATGCCTGTTAACCTCACCTTCGACAACCAAAATCGACCCACAGGCACCGTGCGTGTTTAGTTTGTTCGAGTCTGACATAACCACCGGGGGGTATCCGAGGGGATTTTTCACACATAAAAAGAAAGCTGACGATTATCATTTACAATCTAATGTTGTAACGAATAAACATTAGTCTGTAAAGCAGTTGTTAGAGGAATCCTTAATGCAGGAATTATGTGACTCCCATGAGAATCAGAAAATATATTTACTTGCCAAGTTAAAATGCATTAGAGGCATAATCTATTAAAGGTGGGAATAAGATGTTTAGGTACATGTTAAATCTTCTTGGGTGGGAACGTATTTTACATTTTGTGGTCTTAAACAAAATGAATTAATATAAACAAAGCTATCTATAGTTATGTATAATAGGCAAACATACTTTTTTAGCATATATTTATATTCTAAAAAGTGTAGTCTCCATCCAAAAGACTTTGTAACTGATTGAATAGATATTTGGAACAAAAGATTAAGCACGCCGCTATGTTTCAGCACTGGTAGCAGACGGGTAGTAACTAAGAAAAGCTTAACTGAAAATAAGTTTCTAAGGGAAACGGTAGAGTAATATAACTTATAACAGAAGTAGATACGTTACTTTTACAAAAGTCGGTAGTAGGTACAGTTGATATATAATACACTTACCTAAAAGCGTACCATTCAATTTGATGAAAATACTCGTTTCAAATTTCAGAAGTAGGTAGGTACCTATCGGCTGAAAGCGTTAGTTGATAACAAAGTGAATTCAAGTTGAAATACGTTGGTACGCTGAGAGGAAATCCGGTTGGTTCGAATAGCTTTCAGCATTCCATCCGACATCTGTTTGTTCGACTTTTGCTATCGACATTTCAATTTAATTTCCTTATGAAATATTTTGTTGAAATTTTGGTACAAATCTCATTTTAGTTCAAAAAGTGATAGATGCTTGTCAACTTAAGTTTATATTGAAAATTTGACACATAATATGCTTTAATTAATGCCATAGAACAGTCTATGTTATAAATTAACTGCTGTTTTGACCAAGTTGACCATTAGGTTGTTTCATATCTGTCTTTTTAAAAGGGGGTTAGGTACTAGTAGAGCATCTTAAGAGGGCCAAATATATATTTATTTTTTA
Organism: Eilema griseolum; assembly: GCA_963662185.1. Lineage (NCBI taxonomy): Eukaryota > Metazoa > Arthropoda > Insecta > Lepidoptera > Erebidae > Eilema > Eilema griseolum. Next base: position 12,652,737 of record OY759232.1, on the reverse strand, counting down.
TTTGCCAATATTTTTGTTCGGTAGTAGTATCGGACTGTACCTACTTTTACAAGATTTGATCTTATTCCCACAGTTCTTATTTTTTTTAACATAAAACATACATCTATTTATTTTCTTATCTTACCTACTAATATTATATAGAGGAAAGATTTATATTTTTATATGTATTGAATGAATTCAACAACTACCGGATCGATATCCAAAATTATTTTACTGAAAGCTACATTAGAACTGAGTAACATATGCTATAGTATATATTAAAAAAATGAGGGATCCGTTCCAAAACTCCAATAATATAACCAAAGGTGTAAAAAATGATCTTAAAAAGTCTTTATATTACATGCGCTGCGAAAACTATTAATTTTAAACCAAAATAATGTATTACATAAATGTGTGGCTTAAAAAGGTCTAAAATAAAGTCCGCAATAGCATATGTCTATCTCTTTAGGATATCCTATAGTAACCATTTTTATATTTTAAAAAATACACAAAAATAATGTGTCATTTTCGAAGCTATTTTTAATATAACATTCTCAATTAAAAACGTCAGATACGTTGTGCATTTAATGTAGATCTATATAATTGCAATAAACAGTTTGAAAGTTGTCGCGGAGCCCTGTAGAGGGCTGCTCGAAGGTTTCCCACGTGTCCCTCTGACTACCAGAGGGCACAGTGGAGGCAAGTCAGGGGATAGGCTGGTCGCCGAGCACAGGCGTGGGGGCTACTGGTGCGGTTACTTGTCACCATTTCACCCCCGCCGGTGCAGTGACGAGAAGTTCGCCTTCCCTCCTTTAAGGGGTTCGATAGGGACACTGGTTTCCCACACCTGAGGGGGCCGCCATCTTAAAATCATAAATGCCCAAGGCCAGCTGAGAGCGTGGGATAAGCTTTAGGTAATTTTTAACCCCAGCATCTGAAAATCTGAGACGGCATGCGGTTTTAGTGGGCCCGAGTGCGACACAACGACCCCGTAGGCCGTTGGGGTTGGTATTCTAGAGGATTTCGCGCACGATTGCACGCGGGCGGAATCGTAGGCATTATGTAGTAAGTAATATAACACATAAACTGGCGAACTGTGGGTGCTAGCACCTCCGCTTACCACTTCGGGGATAAATGTGTGAGTTTATGTATGTATAACACAATAGTCTATCTACTGAATTAAAGGTTTAAAAATCCAAGGACCTGACTGCAATAATTTTGGGACAATAAATTCTTGTGATGGACTAAAAAACCCACAGCTTCGAATTAATTCAAATAAGTATCAATCAAAAGTATTAATAGTATCAATATCAAACGTAACAAAAGGACACGAAACAATGGAGAATTATAAAAAGAAATATTATGGTACATTGCTAGTTATGTAATCAGTGATATTATCAAAAACATAATAGAATCTTTATTATGATTAACCTTAACATAGAAGAAACGGCAGGTAGTAGCTAGGTGCCTATTATATTCTTCATTTTTAATATTATGTAAGTACCACATGTCTGCAAACAAAATACGTCATTCTTTTCAGATAGTATAAAAGAGCATTCATCATTTGAACGAAAATAATGATGAGCTCGGAAGGAGAGAATAATAGGGAAGGCTGCTCGGTTCATAGATAATGAGGAACGTAGGAGACAGTTTCTTTCAGGAGATCTGTCATCATTAGTGCGAAGCTTCGGGCGCTCAGTATTCATTAAGACGCCAATGCTTGAAATGATAGCAACCAAAGCATGGTTGTAGGGGGAATGATACACCTTACGATTATTGCACAACATATACGTATAGGTACATCAATCTGCTCTCTGTAGGTACTAATTATTATGCTGGGAGAACACCACGTTCAGCATGAGCTTACCGTCTGATTGCGTTTTTGTTTCTCGTTGCAATGAAGATGGAGCGTTTGTATACTCAGTTATTAAAAGTTTAACGTAAAGTGTTGAGTGAGTATTTGTCCTGATCGAAAGATTTCATGAAAGCAATATCTAAACAGTTTGAGCTACGATCTTAAAATTATGGCAGTTAATGCCTTTTATGTTACTTATTAGCCTTAGCATGGACTTATGAACGATGTAAAGAATGTTTTGGAAGTCGTTAATTTGTCATTACAATATTAAAGTTTTGTTTGTTTCGTTTAGACAAACACTATTTATTTATATTTAAATACAATTAAACTACAAAGTAGTTCTGTGAACTACTACGAGCACCTTTTGCCATATATTTATTTATGGTACCCCTAATCAAATCTGGTATTCTTTAAACATTTAAGAAGCGATACGTGTCTTCTTATTTTAACGAGCACTGGATGTATCACAAAAATTAAGACAATCCTGTATTTAAATTACGCTACAGCAAATTTCTTTTTTTTTAGTGTAATAATAATAATAAAATCATTTATTTCGAACAAAGAAGTCCATATCTTGTTAGTAACATTGTTCTTACAAATTATGTTAGTAAAATTGGCATCTTTGTTTGCAGTCCGTTATATTATCAAATCTCAATATATTATATTATATATATAATGTTCACCTTTATGAGGCATATTTTCTTCACAACAACCTGTGAGGAATAGGAAAAAACCTTTTCTGTTACCTAAGTGGCATGAAAAATAAAATAATGAAAAAAGGCTGTTTCAGTCAAAAATCATCAAAATCGTCCTTAAATAACGTGATAGCAAACTTCCCCCATTTTCACTTCTATCAAAAATAGCTCTGGACAAAAAAGAAATGTGTGTTTTAAAGGAATGCGCCCTCTAGACCGGAATTGACAAGCAAACAGACATACAGACAAAAGTAAAAACGGCCACATTGTCGTAACGGAGACTCTCGCTCGCTTCGCTTGCTCGGTCAATTACTGGCGCAATTGATGGTACCTGAAATTTTCCCCCGTGAAGCTGAAACCGGCTACTACACTAGTAACCTTTTTTTGATTGTATTTTCTTTTCTATCGTCAACTTATCTTTTCTCACTTACTTACTCTATGATATTTAGGGATTGAATCGAAAGATGGCAATTAAGAACGGGGCGGTAAATATGTGAAAGATTTGTATCAATACCATATAGAATATAGTATCTGCTGACGTACCTACATATTAATACTCATTATGTATACTTTGAAGCGGTAATAGCCCACCCTCTAGTTAAGTGGCTGGAGAATATTTAAACTATACGTACTTATAGATTTGTAAGCGTTATAAGCTTATCTATCTGCTGACATGACGAATCAGTGGTAGCGTCTATTGCATAAGGAAACAGACTTGTAATGAAATAATTGTGGCTTCCTAATTAAGATGTCTCTATAAACTGTCATGACTAAGTATGACATTTGCATGACAATGAAACCGTTTCTGATACAAACTAAGACTACCTAGGTACCTATATACAAATGGTCTAAGGATACAAAATACGATTAAGTTAAATTTGTACGATAATACAAGTTATGTGTCATTTGTTTGACTCATTGATATATAAAAATGTATGTATCAATGGTTGTACTCGTTTCTTGTTTTCAACTCTTCTTATAGATATAATAATGAACGTTTCTTTGTTTGCTTTTCTATAATGAATGTTATTGTATTAATCTTACTTTCACACCTGCGTGAAGGTATCTGACTCGAAACATGTAAATATTGATAGTGGCATAAGGCTCGGGTTCGATGCCCCCTCAGTGTAAATATTAGTATGCATGAATATGGGTATTCGCATTGGTCTGGTAGTGCCTCGAAGAGCACGTGAAGCCGCGGTCCCGGTTGCCATTCGAACTTCTATGGTAGTCGTTAGGGATAGATGGAGTTCTAAAAGTCGAACAACTGGTTTAATTGTAATGCTTCGATGTCGCCTTTGGGTTGTGGAGATCATACGGCACGGAAAATATCGAAGTTCAGCCAAATCCGCAGTTAGACTGGTAAAACAGACCCTTTTTTTTACGTGTGCATAATCCCCACGGATACCTCCCCACCGGAGCCAGTGGAAGAGGTTATGTCGGACTCGAATGCGACGGGCGGAGGTCGTTCACTGACCTCCGACGCCCGAGCTGCCTTCGTACGCGGGCAGCTTGGCTTGCGATCCTTCGTCGCTAGGTAAAACAGACCCTAGACTCCGAGGTGAAAACTTCGGATGCGACTGGGGTTAACGCTAGGATGAAGAAGAAGATAGAAAGTGGCATTACAGTATTGTTATACATACATACATAGAGACATACATTATGTTCATGCCTATTTCCCTCGAGGCAAGACAGAAACACCAGCCCACCATTTGACTCTATCTTTATATTCTTCACGAGCTTCCTTAAACCTTAAACCTTTCATGTAAGGATCAGTCTTAGCTCGGACGATTAGCCCCATAACCCTACTGTGAGTAGCTTATATCCATTGTTGCCGACGCTATTGGTAAATATTCTTATGCATATAAAACATCCTATATTGAACATATCTACCTAGATATATTTGGCTTTGAAACAAAAACGCAGCATGTGTGTAATAGACGACTACAAACTTGATAAATAAATAATTGGACTGCACCCCACGTTTTCGTTTGAAATTGAAATACTTAATTGTTTAATAGTAAGTCCACTTCAAAACGCAGTTAGCATCATTGTTTGTAATTATTTGGTTAAATTTTTGGTTGTTTGTATAGATAGGTACTTATACTGTTTAGTACCTACCTATGCTACAAAATAAATAATAGCCTATACAAAATAAATTAGGTACCTACTTAACTGTATCTTTCTGCGTACCACTAAAACTCTTATCAATAAACAATGCTATTCTTAATTACAGAACTCACTTAGTTTTACTTAAAGTTGAGTTAAATACAACCTACTAGATACATCATGAAGGACAATTCCTTATAATAGGATTAATAGGTAACATTGTAACACAGGATTTATTAATAGTACCTACCAGTTTAAAGTGTGTTCAATGATCATCAATGGAATTTATGAGAATTTATTTTTCTCAGTAGTTGAATTTTATAATGACATAATCTTTTAACTTGTTAACTTTGTAGCCTAAACAACGAGCTCTCAAAAGATGTACCTAATTTATTTCTTTTGTACAAGTTGGTAGAAGAGAATTATATTCTCTGTGATAGTAGGCAGAGATCTATATCTGTTGTAAAGTGCTATATCTAAAGAAACTTTGATCGCCAAGATGAAAGAAGATCACACTTTACTGAAGAAATTTTATTATTAAGTGACATCAATCTGTTTGGTATCCCATATGCAGGTCGACTGTGTTATTATAAAAAAGAACCTATCTTTATATTAAAGATGTTGCTTTACAGAATTAAACCATCTGTTTGAATTTATTTCTCTCTGCGTTTTTAAAAAGAAAATGTGTTATTAAAAAGAGATTTTAGCTAAGAGCAATAGGTACTTTAGTATGTGTTAAACGATATGTGTGGCTTTTCCAAAAATAGAAAAAAACATGGCTGCATCTTGTTAGCAATAAACTAGGACACTGCGGTGTTTGTAACCGCAAAGGCTTGGCTGTGACTGTAATAGATTACCGTTTGCTTAACCTGCCTCTAAGAAAGAAGTATAATTTGCCCGCTTCCTTTTTTCATGAGGAAAGCTGCATTTCTCGCTATATGTAATTGAAGTACTTACAGCAAGTAGAAAACGGAAAAACTTGAGTAAAAAAACTTGTGGTGCTTTGGGTCTTATCGTAATCTTTATTGTAGGGTAAGGAATTCCGTCCCCTATTTTACTACCGTGGACTGAAATTTCTGAAATTGTTTAAAAAACGTATCTTATTTTCAAAAGATTCGTTACGATCGACAGCTTAAAACAATTTTATCATTACTTTTTATTCCCTTATTCTTTTTTTTGCGACATGGAATGAATCTCTGAACTCTTTGAATTCATGTAGCTACCTTCCTAGAGTTTGTTTCCTCTAGTTTAGGCTTTCAATAATTTGGCTCTTATGAGGTTGATCCGATGTAACAAGATTAGTTAGGTAATAATTAATGTCACGTATTCTTTGATATAAAGCGTTAAACAAATCATAATTATTCAGTAGTCTTCTACGCTTAAATATACTTGTAAGTTGGTGTTTGAAATATTATGTAGGTAATGTAAACAATAACTACATGTGAATTTGTTTAATGAACTTACCGTAGCACCTAATGAACAAAAACTGTTGTTTTGTTTATAAAGTTGCCCTTTCACTTATCAGAGTAGGTACCAACCTACGACGAAGCTGACCTCTTTACATAAGTTAAAAATAAACGAACTCTATTCTCTGGCATAAAGACTTCATTGATCCTAAATGAGTGTAATAAAGAGTGATTAATGTTCATACTGAATACACACGTTCTTGCGCAGTATTAGGTAGCTACTCATCTTGATATAATTAAGTATTTCTACATGGCTTACGGCCGAGTCTTTGTTTTACTCCACCATAGAATGTTAGCCGCAATGCGCACTAACGAAATCAATTTTAAGTAAGTACATGGTAGGTATAAGTTGGTAGGTGAGATAAGTATCGAAGGTAAAAGGTTTGTTAGTAAGACTTCTTGTTGTAGGTTATACATCATTAATAGTACCTTGATTAGAGAACTATTTTTCGTATATTTAGGTACCAACTATGTATTTAGTGTTTAATGTTATAGTTACCTACCTAGGCAAATACTGTCCGAAGGTCGGTGATAGGTAAAGGCACTTTAAGGCCCTAGACTAGACAGTTTTAGAGTCTCTCCTCCATATTTGTCTTCTGTACCCGTTCCGCAACAATCCTCATTAAGTCCTTAATTTTTCAGTGTAGGTATAGGTAATACCTATGTATAAATACACAGCTTTTTAGATGGAGTACAAAATGACGAGTTCTCTAAGCAATCCTAGGATTAGTGAAGATTATTCACCTTAATCTTGACCTTGGATTAGGTTCAAGAGGTCAAAGCCTTTGTAGAAAAAAAATAACATGAGACGCGGACGGAGGGAAGATTCTCGTAAGAAATTGCACTATAAATAGGGTGGTGCGAAAATTAAAAAGAAAACAAATAACTGGAAACGACTACTTAACGTGCCCTCCGAGGTTATATTCAGACCAATTAAAATAGACACATTCCTGCATAGGTACAAATAATTGCAGTGAGTGGGAATCAAACCTGCACCTCGCACACTCGAGTTCACTACCGCCACACCACAGAGTCTGTCACTTATTATGTATTTAATATTGGTTTATCATGTTTATCATGTTCCTGTCACTCTTTGTCATTTAAACAATAGACACATATTCAACTAAGTAAGTGAAGTGGTATGTGTATATAAAAAGAGTAATTTTTTTAATCAATATTTTTGTTATTCACAGACGTGGCGTTCGTAGAGGCATGGAGGGCGGCAGCGGTGTGGTGTACCGCGTGGTGGGGCGGACGCGCAGCAAAGCAGACTGTGGTCAGCAGACTGAGCGTCAGCCACCAGCACCACGACAGGACACCACGTGGAAGAAGTATACGGATTCACCTGGTGTTGGAGCACCGCCTTTGGTATGTAAAATTATACACGGTAACTCTAGTTACTTTATAAGTAATCAATGTATATACGTTTCAACAGTTGTGTTGTAGCCTACTGTATAACTGTTCAAACCCAAATTATTGAATACTTACCTAATTGTGAGAGGCGATACAGATGATGCTGACATTCAATTTAACTTCTTGAGTTAGTGATAGGTAGGTATATTATAAACTGAATTAACTATCACCTACTACGTCATTGATTTGTGTGTGACTACAGCACTAAAAAGCTTAAAAGCTAAGCTAAGCTTATTTTATATTTATTTATTTCTCATGTTTTTATTATATATTTTGTCTCACTGCTGAGTACCTAAAGGCCTCCTTAAAATCTTTTCACGTCGCCTACCAATAACACAAAATGTCGTCACACCAACGTTTCAGTAACAATTCATGTAGGTACCAATAGATGCAGTTGCAGTTCCTAAACTTTTAGTCCATATCTTGTATATTTTTTTGGTCCCCGTAATACAGGAATAATAATCGCTTTGCGTTCGCCGACTAATTCGCTGTACAAAATCATCATCATTGCGATTTATTTTTCCAGAACCAACCAGCGCCAGCGCCACCGAGTCCTTCACATGGACGCAAAGGCGATCGACGCGCTGGACATCATTCACCACAGCACCATAAGCGAGAGAAATTGACCGCAGCACAGCAGCTTGGAATCGCTCCACATCCACAGGTACAGTTTATTGTCTTTAGCTACATACATACACCTACTTCAATATTTTTGAAGCATAAGCTGTGGTACACCATCCTTCCGTGCAATTATTATTCGGTAGTCCCATCATTGTCCCTCAACAGTCGTAATTGACCTAGAAGTATGTAGGTAATAAACAGGCGAATCATAAGAATGACATGTGCTATGGATGGCCTGACACGATCGGACGGAGTAGAAAATTCCCTTGAATAGGGCTACTTAATCGATTTTAATTAAGTAGATATGATTTTTTTACAGTATCTACCTAATACTATATTCCAATAGGACGATCTTTGGATAGGTAACTACAATAATTTTATTATAATGTAAAATAACAATATTTTCTTTACAGTATGCTGCATCCAATTCATCGGGTCAACATTCTTCTAGAAGTGGAGGAGCGCAGGTAATTTTACTTTTTTTCTCCTCATTACCTACTTGGTGGTTCCCTGTAGATTGCCGCGTGGTTCCCTGTGGAGTAGAATTTGTACCACCCCATCTCTTCCCATACGGTGTCGTAAGGGATAGGGCTGATTAACATCAGACGGATATATACAGCCCAAACTCAGCCTCACATGCATGGCTCGAGTCAATAAGTTCCCGGAAAACGGCAATAGGCTCACCCCCTATTACGAGGGACCGATTTTTTTATATCACTTAGGTGGCAGACAACCGCACGGCCTACCTGATGGAAAGTGGTTACCGTGGCCTATGGACGTGTGTAACACCAGAGAAGCCACACTCACGGTGCCGACCCTATAAGCACAGAGTTTCTGTGCCGTCAGTGTAGAGGACAAGCAGGACAAGCCTTTAGTCATCCCACTGATAGCATAAATTCTCCAGTGAGCTCTGGCTACCCTACTCACCGCTGGGAACACAACACGAAGTTATTATAACCACAGTATTCTGTAGGGCGGAGGAACTTCCCCAGTCGGACTGCTCAATTGGGCGGACATACCGCCGTGTCCTAGCTCCTATAAATACAATGATTCGTGAAAAGTGGGTGTTAATGCACCTTTGCCTAACCCTCCGGGTATAAAGTGGTGATTATATGTAAGTATGTAAGTATGTATGTATGTTCCTACTAGAAGTCTTTTGAATTGTAAAATCAGCAGAATTGAGTAGATTCCTTTATCCATTTATTTATAATTATGAGTATGGGTCCTCATAGTAAAAATAAACACAAGAAATCTTTGGGGCGTGCTTCGGTTAGTCGCGGGCTCATTCGGGAGATTTCGGGAGTTGTTCAAATATCCTCGGCAAGGATTGTGAGCTAGCGCAACGGAGCTATCACGCTAGCGTAGGTACATTATGTTCTTAGAATCAAACGGATATCAATATACAGCCGCGAGAGGCTTGTGGTAAGGTGCAAGGTTCTAATGCGGTTTACTATAAAATATATTTTTTTACAGCTTCAGTCACCTGGCGGATCCTCTCGGCCATCGAGCATATCCAGCGGTGGCAATGGTAGCACTTGTTCGTCAGGAAAGGCGAAAGTTCCACAAAGCTTTGGCTACGTAAAAAGACAAAATGGTGTTCAGCAACCTGTTTCGCAATCTAATGGACCACCACAACACGGTAAACTATTATGTACTTAATTTAGAATTAGTATTTAAAGATGATTTAATTTTACTATTACTTGCCATATTAAAAAAATATGAATTTATCTATAGTTTGACCAACGAAAGATGAAAAAATATTTATTTTCAAAACTTTCAGATGCTAACAATTTTTTCCTCTCAGTTCTTGGTCGGTTACTTTTTCTTTTTAGTTTTCGAAAACTTGATACTCAAAGTTATACTATCACAAAGCAAAAGGTTTTGTTTTTCATTACAATATATAGGTACCTATGTATAGAATAAATATATGGTACTTATAATTAAAGATGAATAGGTACCCAATAATTATAGTAATTGACCAATCATTATTTTTAGATATGGTGCATTGAGTAGGTAGGTACCTAGGTACCTGATGTTTTTTACAACTTCAAGAGTCATGATCTGGCCTGATGAATGAATAAAGTCTAGCCTGGTGACTGGTAATTAATTAATTCCCACTAAAACTGTTGCGATGGTTACCTACTCGTGGATATCTAAAAACAAAAAAAATACTTTAACCCTGTTTCATAGTAAGTAAAATTTGTTTGTATTTATGATCATAAATACGCCAAATTTTTCGGTGATCTACTACTATCACTGCGTTACATATCATCACGCAGTTTTTTATGCATAAAAAATCATTTTACCGCCACTTTCTTGGACTATCTATCGTTGACCAAACTATATCGACGGGTAAAAGGAAATAGGGCATAAGCGACATTTTGGTCAAAAATGAGTTATTTATGCCATTGGACTTAAAATTTTCTGCTCTTTCGAATGCGCTTACTCCCATGGCTCTACGATGACTTTTTTGGCGTTTATGCCCAAACAAAACAAATACAATTTATAGTGTTATTTTTGCTAACCGACGAAAATTCTGGTCATTTTTGCTATAAAGGTGATTGTACCCCTACAAAAATGATTTATTTTGGGTTTGTTGTCGGTAATACCTTTTTACTTCACAAGGGTGCCAAGCTTTTGGTTGTTTATGCCTTTTAAGCATTTTAATTGAAAAGTACAAATGTTGCTTAAAGCTTACTTCCATTTCGTAATTTAACAGAGCTATGGCGCTTGTGCCCTATATACAAAATGCATACTTATATTACTCTGGCGGTTATCCCCTATTTCCATTCAGTTCTTAATGACAGCCAAGTCGGTTATGCTCTATTACCTAAATTGATTTTAATATGACACTGGTGGTTATACCTTACTTCCGTTTATTAAGGGGGTTAATTTTGATTTTTCTTGATTAAAAAGTATTAAAAAAACTCCTTTTTTATTTCAAGAAACATCACACTATCTGCTCGTTAGCAAATATGAAATGACGAGCTATATCTTTTAAATTTACCATTTAGTGTAAAATTATAGCAAGGTATACTGTAATAGGCTTCTTAGTAAAATAGATCCTTAGTATGTTTCTGTGAAAATTTACTCCCAAGCAATTTCACCCTACTTTAGAAGTTAGAGACCCAATTATGGTGTCGTGTAATATTTGTTTTAGATATTTTCCTGATGAAGGATTGTGTTGGTTGCGCTACTTCATTACTTTTGGGGTGGCTTTTCATCCATATTTCTTTGCTTCGTAGCGACATTGTGTGTTACTAATGTCGTATATCCTGGTATTGTTTTGAATGCCGAGTGTTTCTTGTGCCCTATTACCTTTTATACAACCACTATGAAAAGTACCTTATCCTTCTTTTCCTATAATATTGATTGAACGGTCTAGTCGCTTATACCCTTTTACCTTGCGAAATGATAAATTGGAATGTCGCATAAGCTTCTTATCCTTTAATATTTGATTTTGTCATTTGTATCTTATGCCATATTTCCTAATTCAAAAATTATAAGCTGTGGTTATAAGCGACAAAAACTACTTAAAATAACGTCAAATCACTAAAACTAAGAATACCAGTAACTGTTCCATTTCTATCTGATTTTATAACTGTTTCGCTTTTCACAATATCTTAATAAATGACAAAAATACGTCAGTTTTTCTAAAATTTAAAACTTCGAACGGCTCTCCTGAACATTTCATCTTTTGTCGCTTATCCCCTATTTCCTTTTAACCGTCGATATGACATAAATGACAAGTGTTGACTTTGTTTTGATAACATCTGTCAAAAAGTGTCAAAAATCAAAATGTTAACTGGCTGGCGGGAAGTTTAGAGCGAGCGGTAAGGAATTGATAAGCGATGAATTTGTTTATATTTAACTTTATTGTCACATCTATCATAGTTATTTTATGAAATTGAGCCTGAAATTAAAAGTAAGATACTTTTACCATTTCTAGGAGGAAGAACGGCTCAGGTTTCTGCAGTACCAAGAACTAAAGTAAAGGTGTCGGGAGGAACACAAACTTGTACACAAGATCTCCAGATCCACAGTAAGTTTATAATTATACTCTCATATTTTTTTATTTTGGCTTGAATGCAAACATCTTGCGAATATATTGTACTAAGTAAAGAACATTATTTATATTCGTGTTATTATAGTGTTCAAATAATTTTAAATTACACAATAAAATTATAGAAACACACTTCTGAACAAGAAGTGGACAATAAACTGTAATTTATTTATTTTTAATTAGTATCTTCTAAATCCATCTCTATAGAGTACATCAGTACGAAAGAGTTAAGGTGTATTATTATAATTACCTATATTGACAGATTTTATATTTGAAAGTTCCTATTAAACTATTTGAGGAGAAAAATAACCGTATAATCATAAATTGTTTATTATCTGTTGATCGCACAGAAAATGGGATTGGCCCCAAATCATATTCTTTGGGCGGGACAGCTGCTGCACAACTTTCAGCTTCAGTCCGGGAAAGACTGCTTGGATCACAATCACTACCTAAACCAGGAACACATGAGTTTGCAGCACTGTTTCATCACCACAGGTAAATATTACTAACTGCCAACATTTTAGCCCTGTGATATGTTGTGGTGTACCTTTATTAAAAAGCATGACATTGTGGGTTAGTGGAGAAGCTAGCTAGTGTGATGTTTGAGTAACTCACTAACTGCATTAACTGATCTGTTATGAAAATAAATTAGGTTAATAGTTGCATAGCCCCTAGATGCTGATCTATAGACATGAAACAGCTATTTGCAAAGGATGATAAATATAGGCAGTTATAGATGCAGCAGAAATATATGATGTACCGACCCACATATTTGTGTAGGAAATGTTTTGTTCTTAATTGAAGTACACTAAATATAAGCACATGATATTAAAAAGCTATAGAAACTTACAAACACAGTTTGTCCTGTAATGGAGCAGTCATTACCAACAAGCTGATGTAACAACACAAATCAAGAGTAAAGTAATTGTAATTGTCTGCTGACATAAGCAATTAAACAGTTTAACTAATATACTGGTATGGATACAAGACTTAAGGCAGATAAATATGTGTATCTCTTTCTAGCTAGAGATAAATAGATCTACCACACTTTAAACTAAGCAGAACTGTTGCTTTTTAAAATTATTATTTGGTAATTTTATTATTCCTTTTAAACATGCATTCTGATTTGTGGCTGGTCAAAAAAAAAGAAAACAATGTCTTTAAGTAATGATTGAAAAAAACATACCTACCTATATATGACACAAAATTATTTGTAGTCTGCCTATCATAATAATAATTAACAAACAATAATAAATTGAACTTGTATACTTATGACCTGCTGTTAAGTACAATAATATTTATTGTATGTCTTATCCGTTTGTAGGACATTGATTGGATAGTGGGAATTTATTTCACAAACAAATTGTAAGCAAAATGAACTCCTTGTTTGATAGGAATGTTTTAGTTTCCTACTTTATCAATATTAGAGACCTCGGTTCGGTTCAAATAATCCTTAAGATAAAATAATAAGTTATCAACAAGTATTTAACTTGGTAATATTTATAAGGCAGACATTTAATGAATTGATGACGATTTGATTCTGTTCAAAATGAAAAGAGACTTGTTGAATCAATTACTAAACAAAACACACTTTTTTGCGGCCGACAAGACATGAGAGACTACTAAATAATATTGCAATGTGAATATTACATTCTTTTTTATATAGATTTGTTTGGGTTACTATCACTGACTCCAATATCATGAATATTGACAAGTAAGCAAACAGATCTTATCTGTATCGGTCGCTCGTAAACTATCTAGCGTGGGAATTTTTGAATCAGTATTAGTTCACTTTTTGCTTTGGAGACATCAATCTATAGCAAAGTCTAGTTCAACTACTTACTTAGTAGCTGTTTCAAATATTTGATAACCAGTCGATCACATAGTATCGTGTTTTGCGTCGCCAAATTGCCATACTATATTTATAGTGTATGTTAGTTAGTAAAAATTAGTAAACCTACACAGTTTCTGGTAAGTTCCTTTGACACCTTCTGTTTTTAAAATTGAAATCACATACTAGAATCGTGGAACTTGGGATGTACAGGGGGCCCTACTAATATCTTTGAGATCCAAGTGAACCTCACATGCGTGTAGCATGTGGCTCTGGTACAGACTTTCTGTTTAGGGTAGGGAGTTGACACGGTTGTCGCTCCCAGAAAAGGTGATGTAAAAATAAATAACAATAAGCGGACCTCTGGCTCCAAAGTACAAATTTTGGACGCAACTGGTAGATCGTTAGGATCATTATTATGACTAGTATCATTACATACGTATACAACTACTTACATCCACTTACATAGGTATACACGTAAACCGTACAAGCTAAGATAATTAGCTTTTAATTGCTTTAGAGGCGTTCGAAACTACGGCCTCCAAAATGGTAAATGTCAAATTTACTTCCGTCCTTTTACATTGTTAGGTTAGACAAGCACACGGCCCACTTGATGAGAAGTGGTTACCATGGCCTATAGACGTGTGCGATACCACCACTCGCGCTGCCGACCCTGATGAAACCTTCTAATGCCCCTCTTGAAGAACTCCGTATTGTAGGCACTTGGGAAAACCGCAGCAAGGAGCTCATTCCACAGCTTGAGTGTGCGTGGGTTGAAGTTTATTTCGAACCGCACAGTGCGCACAATGTGTGAGGATGAATTCCCTGCCTATGGCGTGCGATGATAGAATGTAGTTGTGGGCCTCATGTCAAACAATTCATCTGAGCACAAGCACAAACCATTTTATTGGCGGTATAACATACACAGCCAGGCGAAGTCCCTCCTAAGGAGGTTCCACATCACCTGCGAGTATGGGATTGTCGATCAGACTCTATGCCCGTCTTTGCACCGAGTCGAAGTGGTCAAGCTGGTATGCAGGCGCTTGAGGAAAAGGGTGACAGCAGTACTCCATGTGGGGCCGGGCCTGTGAAGTGATGTGAGTGAAGTACTTACTGCTTCGCCCTGTTGAGCACTCCAAGTTTCTTTGATGCCAACTTAACATTGTCCTCCAAATGACTGTGGTACTAGACGTCCCTGGAGATATCGACTCCGAGAATCCCAATACTCGAGGAAATGGTAAGCTGTGTGCCCAGGCATTGTGACGCTTCAATAAATGCGGTGAATACACATAGGTACTTGTGTCTTAGTGGGGTTGAATTTTACTATGTTTAGATGTCCCCAATCAGACCCTACATCGGACACCATCGCTATTTAAATGTATAAATGTTAACTATAACAGGATAAATTACACTATAATCTGTTCGACACATCGTCTATGCTTATTCAGTGTATTGACTTCCAGGATTGCGCCTAGGGGTGGTATTAAAATCAGTGATGGTAGTCTTTCTGACACACAAACATATTCTGAAGTGAAGTCTGATTACGGTATACCCTACGCACCTTGGCTGAGACACAGGTAACTTAACAATACTACTATTGTATGCGAATATATGTTTTGTTGTATTTGAAATGAGTGAGGAATGATATGTTCTTGTTGTGACATAATTGTGCAAATGTTGTTGGTGTCATCTTCATTGTCATTTTCCTTCATCATTTGTGTACGCTCTTTTGTGTGTCATTTTTTAACCATATAACTTAACATAACTTACACATGCTTTTTAATTGAAAAGACCGACTTTGAATAATTTGAATGTACAAATATTATTCAAATCATTTCATTTCAATATTTATTCATAATGTGCACGTTTCTTATTCTTACTTTATTGTACAAAATAGAAAATGAAATCTGACACACAAAATTTTCTATTCATCATCACATGCTTATATCTATCCTCTTAATGGCCAGTTGTAGAACAATAAATTATATTGATGTTCAAATTTTTTTAATACATTTTATTTAAAGCGATAGAATACAACTGGCCATTTCGTCATCACTGTTCCCCTTTCAGCAATACATATTCGGCGAGCGGGCGCCTGTCCGAGGGCGAGTCGATGGAGTCTCTCACGTCGCTGCACTCGGCGCAGGCTCACAACCACACTTCCCCTAACTCACACCACCGCAGCTCACTTACACACAATAAGCTCATCATGCACCGGGACGCACAGGGCTCCAGGTTAAACAGGAGCAACAGTATTAGGTGGGTTCCTTTACTCCCTTTATATTGGTATCTACTTAGAGATTTTTAGACTGTTGTAAATATAATGGGGTATTGTTCTTTTATGATCTAGGTCCTATTAATAATATATGTGTAATGTATTCCTAAAAAAAAGAATATTACGTAACTAGTATTTGATCAAATAAATAATAAATAGGTTACCTTAGATCTATTTATAATTTATTTTTCGAATAAATACACCTATATTTTGTTAGACTTGATGGGGTGGGAATTCATTGTAATATATCACAAATAGGTCCTTGGAATTTGCTATCCAATTAGGTACATACTTAATATATTATTAAAAATATATGTTTCTGCACTTAATAGTTCTAAAATAAATATACCTGGTGACCAGCTGTCATATTTCCACATATCATGCTTCTCTTCTATGTACCTCCAACATTCATTATCGCTTCTCTATTCATTGTAATGTATTTGTATGTGTTACTTACGGTACAATACTACGCAATATGATGTAAGTTTTGTTGGTTACATTTTAGCTACCTCAGAGATAGGACGTTTCCAAGGTATGCCACGGTTGGAAGTTTGTTCATGTTTTAGCTTCAAGGTGGCACGCTTCATTTACAACTGTTATGCATGATTTTGAACATGGCACGGCTTATTGTTAAGAATCTGAGTATGCGGTAGTACTTTCAAGCAAATCTCATGAAACTAGGGGCTTCCTAATACAATTATTGGAGTTTTTCTAAAATACTATCTACCTTAAGACTACATAGCATAAAAAATCACACACCAAGCACAGTAGTAGGCTGTCGTCTTGATAGTAAGTCACAGACACCTTGAGTTCGAAAACTTGCTTAATCGCATTCGAACAGTAGACTATCTCACATCCAATTCTTTTTTTATACCACTTAGGTGGCAGACAAGCGCACGGCCTACCTGATGGAAAGTGGTTACCGTGGCCTATGGACGTGTGTAACACCAGAGAAGCCACACTCGCGCTGCCGACCCTATAAGCACAGAGTTTCTGTGCCGTCAGTGTAGAGGACAAAGCAGGACAAGCCTTTAGTCATTCTACGCCTAGCAGCTTAGCAATATTTCGATAATTCAATTTAATCGACAGTCGATTAAATTGAATTATCGATATCGGTATTAATTTAACATTTATTTATATGAAATAAAAAAATACAATTATCGATTGTTTTAGGCACACGTGTATTTGTATATGTGTATTACCCAATGTTATTACTGTACACAGTTAGTAACGATGGTGTTTGATCTCGCCATTATTTAATAAATCTTAATTTTGATACCTACTACAAAACTAGCCAGTTCTTTTGGCAAATAACACTATGTACTAAACTTCGACAAGATTTGCTTTAAGGTAATATCCTTCAGAAAAGCTGACCCGTACATGTGCAGTTATGGAATCTGTATTAATCGATAGTACTCTTCTGACTAAATATGCACTTATTTATGTCATTGGTTTACACATGTCACTACAGGTTAAATCTGTATAAAAGAGATAACAAATGAAGTAAGTACCTACCAAGTACACTGGTAATTTGGGAACAGGAGTACTTTCGATCACATACAATTAAACTGCATACACGTAAAGAGAACGGAAATGTATATAAAATACGTCAAGACTTCGTTTCATGTACATTCGCCTACTTAAGAATAATTGAACATCACTTTTTCACTAAAATTAAAAATTAAAGTTGTCATCATAGGAATATACCTACCTTTTTATTAGCTAAACAGTTTTTCACTAAATACCTACCTTGCACAGCCTTGTAAGTCAATTGTAACTGCACATGAAAATATACCTGCCTATCATTTACATCTCTTTTTACAGACTATAATAAAGGTTTATTTACTTGTAAACTATCAATGCCAATATCAAAGGGTACCCAATAGATGTGCATTAGAGATCATTTTCATATAGTGCTTCATAAATTTGGAGTTCTTGGCTTAGAAACCATTGACGCTGTGTTTGTTACTATGATTATGACGTTTTGAATGAACTTATTTATTCGAAGATGTTCATGTTGTAATATAATTGTTCAAGATAGCTAGCTGATTTACATAATTAGAAAACTTTGATTGTATTCATATCATTGATCACTTGATTACTTTATATAAGAAGCTGACTGTACCTTAAGTAACAGTAGCTGAACACTTTTTAATGTCATGTTTTCCTCAGTCTTATGTTTGAGTTAGCGAATGACCGTCTTCGAGGCTGGTGATACCTTCTAAACATCATTATAGAAATTGAGATGTTTGATAATCTTAAATTGGCAGATATTCTATGGGAAGTAGGTATCTGGTTTACCGTCCCTTTCTTAAGTAATGGTTGGTAGCCATCTATAGACCATTACTTATAAATAGAGTGATAAATAGCGATATAATCCGATAAAAGTCACACTGCAATGTTAAATATTTTTATGTACTTCGCAAGTAGGTATTCAATACAATATTTTGTAATTTGGAAAGCTATTAATATGACCATATAACTACTTATAACTGTGGTTGCAGCAAGTCACATTTTGATTTGTGCTTTTGTCGTAAATTCGCTAAATGTATCGCATACTGTGCCATGATGTGCTGTGCTACAACTAGGTCTCTTACAGAGTACTCAAGTGCTTTGTAAAAAGCTATTGATTGATTCAGTAACGATGACAATATATACCTAGATATCTATACAGGACCTTCATTATTAAAATGTGCACTTGTTTTTCTAAATAAAATTAGCAATTATTACACCGTAGCTTGACGAAATTTCTTTCACAAACTGGAAGCTGTCAAACTATCCCACCCAAGAAAATCAACACTTTAAAGAACTCTTGAAGCACGGCCAGTCAACGGCGTCATTGGAAGTACTTGTAAAATCCTCAGAGCTCTTTGGTGATGAACGTATTGTCAGTAATACAAAAACGCAATAAAAAGTTATACGTCATAGATGTTTCCTTGCGTAAATTTCAGATTAATATGTTGATAATCGATACTGAATCCATCTGAGCTTGAAGTATTAATGACACCTCGATATAAAGCAATGCACACACAATCATGTGCTTATTCGTAGATCGTGATCGTATGGCTCATCACTTAAATACACTTACAAAATATGTATACTAAATAGATATTGTGCTTGCAGATCCACGAAGTCGGAGAAGTTATATCCATCAATGTTGCAGCGGTCTTCAGAGAGTGACTACGAACCATATTATTGTTTGCCTGTGCAATATGGACCGGCTGGGCAAGGTGAGATATTTTCTATATCTTTTTGCAATAGTTCACAGGTCACTCACAAGGTCTCAACGTACAAGACACTTGCGGTCGATAGTGCGCCCACGGTCTACGCACTGTGAATGTTTATCCGATACCTTAATATGACCAAAACCTTATCAAAATTCAAATGCAATCGAAATTCCATTAATGCTACGACTAGATTAGAAGTTATCCCTAATTTCGCCCGATCTTCCCTGACCTGCTAATTTAAACATTGGTGGTTAAACATGTGTGACTTTGATAACACTGTCAGCTGTTGCTTAAACAATCAATTATTTATTAGACCGTGGAATGTCTTACATATTCAGTAACGTTACACACCTGGTTATTTACTCACAACGATGCCAATACGTCTTTGTCGGCGAAATAGCTTACGTGCTTACATAAATTTATGTCCTACTAAATTGGATAATTAATCATGTTTGTGACTTAAGCGTTCTAATGAATTTCTTAGTTAAAACGATAATTTTTATTACATAATTGTTATCCGATGTTTTCATAAAGCACGTAGTCCCATTGATACAAAACAGATCTGATACAGTTAAATAGAATGAAGGTTCGTCGTTCTTCATTAATCAAGGAGATAAAAGTTTAAAAAAAATTGTAACAGGACTTTTACTGTTTTATAAACTGATTGACTAAGGAAAGATTCCTCTGCGTGTTTATTTTCAACATGTTTTATATTTATATTCACGAAAATATGAAGATAGGTATAGATATTTAGTAATAAATCATTAACTCTTAGGTTTAAACTACGGTGTATCGGAACCGCCATCCCCGTCTCCTCGGTCAGCACTTAGTCCCACACATCAGCCTGGCAATGTGATGCACACCCCGAGACATTCCCATCACTACCCGAAGAAAAATGACGACGGTGAGTTCAATCCGGTTAGACTTATCCTTCCTAGTGTTATCCAGTTCACTTAAGTTAACTAATTTTAGTGGTAGGACTAACAATTTTAAATGGAATTCTTTCAGGAGAACGTTTTACTCACTGCTTATCTACACCATTAACGCGTATATACCATTATAAATAGTGCCCTCTATCAGGGCCGTAGCTACCACACGGCTATGCCCCACTAAGCTCCAAACCCCTAAATTTCAAGGGCTCCTCTAGAGGCGTGATCGTTGGGAATGACATCGACTTATGATGATGATCAAATTCTGGGTTCGAATCCTGGTCATGAGCTCATTTCACCACCGACATAAACTTATCCCTAAATTCTCAGTAGCAATTTAGCTTAGCTGGAAGAGCTAAAGGGAATAGTAGTCATTTCGGGAGTTAAAGTAGTAGGTACCTACTACTCTTAATAAAACAAAAATCTCTAGTTTTAGGTGAGTGTGAAATGCATAATTAGGCTTAACTTCTGTGGAAGATCATCAACGTTACAATGTTTTTTCCCACGATGCGACTACTAAGAGAACGATATACTGTTGTTAGATACTAGTTATAACCACTTATCAGAATGTAGATAGACAATGAAGTATGACTCGCATAAATATTATTTTAGCACACTACAATGACAAACATTGTACCTATATTGTGAAATGTGGTTCTATTCATAGGTACTATTGTAGAGATAGCTATGTGTAAATTCATAGATGATGGTAGGCACTACATCGTTAATAAATAATAGAGAACAATAGGGTGTATCTTTAAATTAAATTTCGATGTGCAAGTCTCATTAGTTCAGGGGTCGAATTCACGAAGAAATAACACAGCCGTATAAATGTATAGTCGAACGATACTATTGTTATTTTTAAACTATCGCTGTGTAAATTAATAATTATATAACGATTCGGGACTTTTCGCGTTTAAATCATGGAACTTACTATTTTTGCCGACGTTTCGGATGCGTTGCAGCACCCATGTTCACGATTGATTTTTTTTAAGTTCTAAAGTCCCGACCCGTTACATAATTAAGAACGATACTAATTGATTTGTGTCATGTTCTTCGTGGTAAGCAGGGGCAACCGTAGTCTTTTAGAAAAGAGTAGAGTCAGTCACACGGTATGCTACTCTTCATGGCTGTGAATGTATGCAAACTCCGATACCCGTTTATAATCGGGGGCTGTTTGGTACTTATTTTTAGTAAAAAAAGACACCATACTTCAAGTACCTACCTCTAGATAAACAATAGCACCGAAACGTCACAGGTCTTGCTACACTATATTCAAAAGTAGCAACATGTCTCGGTGACATTTTATACCAATTGGCGCCAATTTCGATACGGTATTTGAGTAGACCATAACTATACCCATAAATGGGACACTTGTATATATTATTTTGGAATATTATTTATCACCCTAAAACAATTCTAGACAAAAAGGGTATTTTACCTTGAACAGCTAAATGTTTGACTCATTGTTGCATTACAGTACACACAATTATCGTCCGGTCATTGCTGTATTTTATACCAAGCAGATGTCCGCTACACACAACCGCAGTGGCTGTAATGTCGCAACCACAAACATGTGGCTTGTATCACATATATAGAATACTCACATAAATTCACGTTAATGATTTGGGAGTATTTCCACGCTGATAAAATTACGGCATCGCGGATAGTTTAGTGTCATAATGATTATATCTGTCTAGTTTATTTTAAATTTATCAAATTCCAGCATAAAAGATTCTCACAAATTATTGAAATGAAAATACTGAACAGGACTTTATGGTTGTCGCGTAGCATAATAAATTATCACTAAGTCTCATTTGTCCCTGTCTACACCTTCGTTGACACAAGGTCAATTGTTTTCAATCAATCGGTCCCTATCCCCGACCACTGCTATAATATACCTATCGGGAACATTCAATTTTTGAACATGACTGATTATTCAGCTATTCTAATGCGTACATGCTTATGCTGTACATTCTTAGATTATCTATTCATTATCTAAATGCTGAAGATATTGTGATTAATCTAGATAAACATGTGTAGTATAGAGCTTTCGAAGACACAAATGAAAATTATCTCCTACAAAGATGAAGTATGGTCTAAAAAGTTAATTAAAAGTCAGGTTCAGGAATCCGCTTCGGATCCAATAGAGTTTGGGAACATTTACGGAATTTGGGAAGTTTCATCACGGACCCCAATGGCTAATGTTTCTTTTGTCTTTACTGACCACCTAAGAAATTATTCTCGCTATTGTGATCGTATTCATCATCATCATATGAACCTATATACAAATCGTTTTCAGTCCACTAGAATTTAAGTGGACTGAGAAAGATTTTTCAGACAGCTGCGGGTTAAAGTTCATATAAACTCATAAACTCACGCCTATATCCCCGAAGGGGTAGGCAGAGGTGCTAGCACCCACATTTCGCCAGTTTGTGTTTAGGTCCCAATGCAATGAGCCTATTGCCATTAACCGGGCACTTGTAAACCTGCGATAAATACACACATAACTTCGAAAAACATCGAAGAGTCATTGGTGTGTGTCATGGTAAAACCTGGGATCGAACCCGAGACCTCGTCTCAGCATACTCATACCACTAGGCTACCGCGTTACTAACGCGGGTTAAAGTTCACTTTTCAGGATTGTAAATTCTTCATAATTTATTATGAACCAACGTAACTAATGTTTTTTGTCCGTAGTACATGGATCCACTGCTTCTTTGGTGTCGACCGCATCATCTCTCGCAGCCGGCGCTGGCTCTGAAGAGAGACAGGCGCATGAGGTACACGATATTGGTGTATGTGTTCGAGTCCTGAATTTTTATTATACCTAGTGCTTCTATAAACCGAGTCTATGAAAACAAATTGTCTTAAACAATTTTTGAATATATACACTTGTGGACAAATCTATTGGCCCCCACCTTAGAGTTTAGGTTTCGATGGTCCCTACCTAAATATGATTGCTAGATTGAACAAAAACTAATAATGCAGTGTTAAACCTGAAACATTTTACCATCTTTTTCGATCGTATCGTTTTAAATTTGAATTAAGAATACCCCACGACATGGAGCTACGCCGGGTAACAAGTCGGGTATGCGCCATGATGAAGGCAGTTGATTTTTGAAAAAAAAAAACATGTTTTACCAAATAAAGCTTTAATTATCAAATAAAAGTTTAATTTAATAACGCGTGTTGCCTCCATGGGCATCTACGACAGCTCTCATACGATTAGGCATAGAGTTTATCAACCGTTCTTTGAAATATTTGAGGGATCATCTCCCATTCCTCTTCTATGGCAGTTTTCAACTCTGGCATCGACTGGGCAACTGATTGACGAGCCCTAACACGTCTTTTTAGCTCGTCCTACATGTGCTCAATCGGATTCACGTCTGAGCGAGCTTCTGGCTGGCCAGTCCATAACTGTGTTGTTCCTATCCCGAAGATATTCCCTGATGATGCCGGCCATATGGGCTCTTGCATTATCATGCAAAAAAGGAAATTTGGGCCCACATGGTCCACGTATGGCATCACGTGAGGTTCTAAGCACTCACGAATGTACCTTTCAGCATTTAATGTTGGCAGCCGTGGTCCTGTAACAACCTCAAGTTGAATTTTGCCGCTCGCGGATATACCGCCCCAGACAGTCCATGAGCCACCGCCATAAGCAACCCTCTCTTGAAAGGAACATTGTGCAAAACGCTCTCCCTTACGTCGGTAAACCATCTTCCTTCCATCATTGCCATGTAACGCAATTTTCGACTCATCAGAAATGAGTACACGGCTGCAATGCTGATGAGTCCAATTTAAATGAGTGCGCGCGTAAAGAAGACGCGCTGTTCGATGGGCTCGCGTTGGTTTGGGACCATTAGCTGGTTTGTGTGGTACCATCGCGTTAACCTTCTCCGAACAGTTCGAGCGCTCACAGATACTTCGTGGAAGTCGCGAAGTTAGTTTTGTATCTCAATGGAGATAAGGTGACGATTTCTCAAGCTGGTCGTCACGATGAATCGATCCTGCCTTTCAGTTGTGACCCAAGATCGTGGCCTTCCTTGGCGACGAACAAAGCCGCCAGTCTCTAGGTACATTCGATAAACATTTCGGACCGCAGATCGACTTAAATTAAGTTGAGCACTCACATCTCTTTGGTTGTATCATGCCTGGATAAGTGCCACAGCTTGAGCAGCGACTTCAGACGAAGTATCCAAAGATTATTGATAGAACCACACCTTAATGCTAAGAATAAGTAATGTTTGTTGCAAAACCAAAAAGAAAAATCCCACTTTCAAGAATGAAATCCAAGTAAACCAATAAAATCAAGTTTTCTTAGTATTCGATTGTTTGATATCAACGAACTGGCTCCAAATTGTCTTTTGTTTCTTTAAATTCTGTGTTTAAAATTCAAAAAAAGACTATTGAATAAAATTATGAACTGCATAAAAACTTTTTGCTCGACCTAATATACATTTTTAGCTAGGACTAAACGAAACTGAAAATGCAAGGTGGGCCAATAGATGTGTCCACAAGTGTATTTTATGAATCTGCTTAAATAAGTCTACAAACAATTGAATCGACATTATAGCTTTGAATTTTTTACAGGTGCGAAAATTGAGAAGAGAACTCGCTGATGCCAAGGAAAAAGTGCACACATTAACTACGCAACTGACAACCAATGTAAGTAGGACCTACATATATTCTTATTTTTGTTAATGAAACGTTTCTTTATTTAGAGATATTTATTCTGAAACAAACCAGCTCGACATTTTTCGAACGTTATCAATGTTACGTGCGATTTTATCACTGTGGCGTAGTCATGCAGTTTAATTATTTTGTACTGAAACTCAGTAGTCACTTTTTGCACTCATCGCGTTAAACTTCATTCTGGACTGGTGAAATTTTATTATAATGGGGTATAGTACCATAATAATTAAACGACTAGCGCTCACTACGGAAATATAACATCCTTTGTATCTAGCCATAATTTATACAAGAATACGCCCAGTCTCTCATTTTCCTGCCATTTAGATCCTATCAAGATAGCTTAAGTTTTTTATTGTATCTACCCACAGAAGCCTCCCAACGGTGTAACATGAGCGCTATTGTTTTTGTCAACTTAAAAACAGGCTGTTGTGTCTGTCACATTGTATTTGCTACCAACGCCTACTCTATTGAAACGTGATAGCTATTAGCTACCTTCCTAAACAAAATACATACTACTCAATACCTTGTGAAGATATCTGAGTGATGATATGCCCACTGATGCTTACTTGGCATCGTTGTTTTGTAGTCATAGACACTATGTAATTGACACCTATCCAATTATGTGGTCCTCACGGTTTCGTTACTTGGATTGCGGTTGACTATAGGTCCCCAACACCACTTTATATACTTTCATTTTGCGGTTATATTCATTAATATTTACCGGATAAGAAATCTCTTACATTCAACTAAGGGCGACAATATGTTTTGCAAATAATTATTGTGAAGTAGCATATTAGTCGATGTTCATGACTGCGCCAGTGTGGATGTCGATTAATGCGACCTTTGGTCCTATTGCCTACGGTTCTACTCAACTAATTGCGTAAGATTTAACATTGGACCAGACCTTTCATCAAAATCCGTTCAATAGTTTTTGTATCCGTCGCAGACAAACACACAAGGATTCCAAAAAAATGTACCATTTTATAATAGTACAGACAAATGAAAAGATATGGTTCATTACAAATTTATTGCGAAAAGGCTTTAGTTCCCAGTCACTATAAGTGAATACGCGTTATGAGACTAAATTCTCAAGTGCTGCTCCAACGTATGTTTAGCCGGCGCCAGCAAAGCAAATGTTTGTGTAAATGTACAAAGTTTAGTTACCTATTCATAAATCACCGAGCGGAACGGTCCCTTTTCTCATATACAGGATTGATTGAAGCAATGAAAAATTGTTTGAATTTACTCAATAACTTTTCAATGCTTGAAGAAGAATCATGTACCTAAAAGTAAACGTTACAAAAATAGAGATCAGCGGGTTCAAAATATCACATTGAGCGATTCTACAAGAACATGTAACATTATGAATTTTCAGTAGATCTCAATAGATTCCTTCATATTCGTAAAATGATCACTTATATGAACAGAATCACAATAATTAATGTACTAAGAAGATTCAAATCTCGTGTCAATATCGCCGCATAAGAATATATCCTAATACGATTATAATAAAGTGGCCTTTTAAGACCTACAGGTTAATGACGCCTGAATCCATACTCCATACCAATATTATAAATGTGATAGAAACTGTCTGTTACGCTTTCATACCTAAACCACAGAACCGATTCTGGTGAAATTTCTTATAGATGTAGACTAGAACTTGAGAACAGACAAGGATATGTTTGGTCGCGATAGTCAATTGCGATTCAATTATTAGGTACATTTGTAGTAGGTACACTTAAATACCTAATGTACTATTTTAAACTCATAATCGATATCTATAACCAATTGATTCAATTCTTGAACCTATATCAACAAGTTTGAGATGGAATGTCTCGCATGTCAGGGGTCAGTAAATAATACTAGAGGTCCGGGCAACCGTGAGACGCTGCCCGATTCGCTCGCTCCTATCCATATCGGGCGTCAAGAATGTGTGCCAAACACCAACTGCCGCTGTCACTATTTACTAGAATATACGATGTCTAAGTCAGAGGCGAGTAAGTTATGGGCTATAAGATAGTCAAACTATTAAAGTAATTGAAGCTAAATAAAACTACAAAAATACGTTTGTACCAATTAAGTAGGTACATGAACTAGACGCGAGGATCTAAAATATTGGTCATTGGCAAACACGTTATGGAGAAAAGAACAAAGGATACTTTTATTCCGTAGGTCGCATAACGGGGTTAATAAATCCATGCGGGCAAAACCGTGGGTAATAACCAGTACATGACAATCAGGCACGCGGCCTACACATTCCCACGATTTAAATTGAACGCATATGACAATCAACAAAAATCGAAAAACTTAGTCGTTTTCTAAGATTGGAACCGATAAATATAATTATAGTTATAATTTATTTATGAAAGCCATGAAAGTAAAAGAACTGTTTTAAATTTTGACGCAGTGGTCAAATTAAGAAAATTTTATTATGATATAAAGTTCTGAATGGTTCATCTACTTACACTCAAGTATAAAATTTGTCGTAAATCTCTTGTGAACTGATCTGCACGGTTAGTGTCAACGTTGAGCTTGCTACAGATAGCCAACTAACTTTAAGCACTAATATTTACTTTACAGCTGCGCTTTGCTCTAAATGAAATTGTCATTCTGAATGAATGTACAGCAGCAGTTTTTAATATTGTTCTTGAAAAACTACGTGTAGGACGTATGGCGGTATAATAGTTCAATGACTTGATTCAATAAACAACCGTAATGATAGGAAAGATTTTATTAATGTCTGAACCGTATTAAATGTAAATTCTACGTGTCTCGCAATCAATACTGTTGATTTCCGTATTTCCATTTTTGCCATAACTTTCCCATGAGACTACATAATTATCAACGTACAAAATTATGTGTATTGCAGACTACGGTGAACGCTTACCAACAAATAGGCCGTATGCTTGCTATAATGTTATCGCTTATTAATTAGGAATTTACTCGATGATGCACAGCAAATTCAGGTGACTTAGATCGCTAATAATGACAATTCTAAATAAATATCAAAATTAAATTTCTTTACAATGCTATATTTTTACTAAGCCGATTATTTTTCAAAATCACTTATAAATTTCACCAGACTTAGGAACTTGGTATCCTATAGACAGTTAGTATAATTTCTTAGTATTATATTCAGGACATTATTAGGGGTCTTTAGGGCGGGGAATAATTTGGTGACACGCAATCGTGTATTTTTGGGTCGCGTACTTCTTTACTACATTAGTATGAAAAAATATCTACAGCTAAACTTAAATTGTGCTCGGTTCATTAAGATCACCTGTAGGCTCATATATCATTTGGTGTTCGACTAAAACAAAGTCTAGACGATTAAGTTAATTTTCTTTTGCTTACACCTGGACAATAAACTGTTATCCCATTCATTAATCTATTCAGTTTATTCGTCGCGACTAAGAAAAACTAAACTTTTCAATAAATGTATTGGAGTAAATTTTTTGTTAGTTGCTAATTTACTGCACGATAAAGCACTGCCGCCATACATAATTCAAAACCAAGACGTCCACCGATCTTGGCGCGCCATTGTATCGGTTCGTAGTGATTGTTGCATTCGGTGGAGACACACTGCACGTTTCAATGCCACCTCATTGACTTTGAATCGCACAAATAGAAAACATTTTAGAGATGCGAAAGTGTTGTCATTGAGAACATATTACCTTTATACTGTCTTCCTTTTGAAACATGAACGGAGAGCAAAAGTACTGTGCTGTAAGATTTTTAGTTTTGACTGCAGTGAAGCGGAACTGGGAATTATGTTTTTTGTCAGGAAAATTTATAATTTGTTCAACAAACGTTGGTACTCAAAATAGTAAATCTGCCACCAAATGTTGTAAGTCTACCGTCTAATATATCGACTATTGCTCGTAGAATATGACACCAAACGCCCCGAAACGGATTGATTTAGGTTACTTTTGTGCATGAAGTACTGATGGATGTAATGAGTGCAGAAATTGCCGTCGAAAGAAATGCGACGAAAGACTCGAAGAAATGCAAAAAGACGCTCGTGGCTAAATTTTGACGGTAGATTGACTATTTTGCTGAGAAACCCTAATATTTTGTCGATAGATAAATTACACTCAAATAGTTGCGGCTGAGTACATTAAGAATATGTTGAGTAAAATGTTGTAGTGATCAATAACTTCATCATAGGGTAGGGTAGCCAGTGCTCACTGGAAAGTCAGTGGGAAGATCAAAGGCTTGTCCTTATTGTGTCTTCTGCACTGACGGCACAGAAACTCTGTTCTACCAGGGTCGGCAGCACGAGTATGACTCCATAGGCCACGGTAGCCACTTTACATCAGGTGGGCCGTGTGCTTGTCTGCCACTTAAATTGTATAAAAAAATTGTATTGCATGCAAACAAGCAGATTTCGATCCGCTTCAGAACAATAATATAAACGCGTGCCTAATATCAGTACATTTTAACGAACTCGATTTGTGGTTGAGACATGATTGCTTTTCTTACACATCGACATTATAGATATGGCGAAGTGGTCAGTAGGCACCAATTTAGTATAAAAATAATAAACAATAGCAATTATTTTCGGTGGCAATTTATTTGAAGTATCGATTATTTATTACATCTAGTCGGTCCTTGCCAAAATGTCTGACGTTGTAAAGTTTGGCCACATTTATAATGTAAGAAAATGAAATACGTAATTTTAAAATAATGATACCTATTACAAGGATTTTGTTAATTAAACCGATCAATTCAGGTTCACAAGAGATTAAGTACAATTATCGTTTCCATTTTATGTCTTATTTAAAATGTCAACATCTGGTAGAAACTAGTGTTCTTTGAAGTGTCCTTGAACTAAAGTATTGTGACATGTCTACCTTCACTTAAACAAGCTAATAATTTTATAAGAGATTTCCTCTACTTAATGAGCCTCAAAGCCTTGGCCGTTGTTATACAGGTATATCGACTGAGTTACGAGAATGGAATGAGATTCGATGTAATATTATAATCAGTTACATATGTTGGCACCATGCCAATTTTAACAAAGATAGGTAGATACTGGTATTCCTTAAACAGCTGAATAATTGTTATGAGTCAACATTAGGACTGCAAATATTTTGAAGGCTTAATTCAAACTTCAAACTGCTCATTTACGCCGTTTTACCTTTACCTTTTCCGGGATCGACTAGTACGAGTTATTGGGATTATGACCCTTCTTTTTTTTTCTCAAACTATTACTTCCACAGTCTCAAATTATTTTATTGTACTCCAATTTATTTTTTCGTACAAGGGACTAATAAAATTGGTGACGATAGTTGGGTGTTCAATACGTATTTACCTACACATGTCTTTAATAGTATAGCATAGAAATTCCTATCAGTCTACGGTGAATCGTGGCTACTAAGTTAAGGGCGGGGTACATGTTTATTTTCTCTTCGAGTTTATTTTTCACCTCATTCATTATCTATCGCTGTATTTGATAAAGTAGGTATCTTATACAGCGATAGATTTAGTATCGCCTAACCCATGTTGGGCGACAGTGAAAAGATCATGTTTCAGCAATTTGTACTATTTCAACTACGTTTCATTTTTATCAATCGATTTTGCACTGCATGAAATATTTATCAACTGCTTTAAATTGTTGCCAACTTTGTAAGTATTATGGTAGTACCATTATACTTACAAAGTTGGCAACAATTGATTCGTTGATTTAGGTTTGCTTTTTCTGTCAGCTAATTGAAACTAACTCTAGTAATGTCTTAGATGAATTAATTTTTGAATTCATTTAAGAGTAATGTTTTAATTTTTTAGTAATTCGTCCATAAAACTATATTTATATGCTGCCGTAAACGCATTTTTGGATTTCTTCCTTTTTATGAAGGTTTAACTCAACTTGTATAAGCAATATTCCATAGTTGTTTAAATTGTACAGTTTATACCATGGTGGTTTATGTTTGTAGGGTTATCTTATCCTATTGTCTCATGTTTACTCTTACTAAATTTAAAATATCTTTTTATTGTAGTCAACGCGTGTGCTCAGAGACGTTATCAAACGTAACTCTAGCCCGTGGCCCATAAATCCTCAGAAATGACTGCCGCACTTGCGCAACAAGTGTCTCGCGTACTATAGAGATAAAATGGGCTACCCGCCTCTTTTGCTCTATCTTTATTATTATTGTAATCTCAACTACATATTCTGAATATTAATTTAAACGTATGATTTTTCTATTGATAACATATTGAATTCGATAACATTCATTTCACTACAATTGATTGTATCGGCTCCCACTAATATTTTCTCCACACCCTAAATACAGTTCCCCATCCCCATCCTGTCTGCAATCAATAGACCGTGTGTTACTGGTTTGATCAGTGATCCGGGTTCCTTAGGTTCCGTGACTCAGTTTTATTCAATGCAGTCGGTCACCAACACGGCACCATCACTCAACTCAAACTAAACTAGTGTGCATTGAGCCTCATCGGAGGGCGGACGCACGCGTGTCGTCTCGCCGTGCACGTTGAATTTACTACGGGCTCTATAAACAACAACTGTTGCTTTACGTTGTGAACACTACTGTGATATGTGTGAAAAGTGTTAAATGGTTATTAGTTTTAGTGGGTTCTGTTCGAGTTTTGGTACTTACTTTTACTGGAGCATTGTACTTTAAGTCATCTTTTGAACTCCATATGAGCGAAACACGTTTGATTATCATTTGTTGTTTTGTTACCAAGACATCCGGGTGTAATTTTTCTGAGGCTCTTCATATTTGATAGTTGAAAAGATGAATTGCTTATGTGTAATAGTCAATACTTATAGCAATTACGTTATTTAATAGAAATCGTTGACGACTTATTTGCTAGCCACACCTTTTATAGCACTGTAATAAAATTAAGTCATTCATATTAATTAGTTAATAATTATACTAGAATCTTTGGCTATATCACGAAATGTCGTAGTGTATTTTATACTTTCCTCACTACGATCGAATACGAAAATGTTCTTTCATAGAGCAGGTAACTGCGTCCCTTTTTTACCCAAGCGTTGGTAAGAAAGCCCCTATTGAGAGATCCTGCTTGGCGCGAACAATATTCCTTTGATGATTTTGTTTACGTCTACTTGGCACTATAACTCGTCCTTGGCCACTCACAAAGTACTAACAGTAATTTTACAGTATGCATTGCGTTCGAAATGCCTAGATTATACAGTAATTTTAACCGCAGTGAAGTTCATGTAATATTATAGGCCATAATTGGTAACTTTTATCTAAAATATTTTTTGGAAATAATAAACAGTGTATTGATGGCCACGAACTTGTCAATTAGGGAAGAGTTGTGCATCTCCCGGTAAACGATAAAAAGCAACATCAAACAGGAACCCAGAATCTGTTTACAGACGTATCTGGTTTTATGTAGGACCAACCGTTTGAAATCAATCTTGTTTGATGTGTTTTACCATGATATTACAACTCGCAGCGATACTGCGCTTTTTACTCAAATGTTTAAAAAATAATATTAAATATTCCGTTGCTGTCAATTACAAACTTTTAGTAGGTATATGCCAGTCTTTTTTACTATGCCATAAAAGCACAACATCTGCCATGGTCTAGGAAAAATGACTTGTCATTAAATTAATTATTTCTATCAAAATGAAGCTTGTACCATACAGAGCAATAATTTTACCAGATAATAAGATGTAATAACATTGAACAAATAACCTTTGAGGTATCGATAAAAACAATTACTTGCGTAATAAAACGTACAAATGGAATATCTACTTACTATAACTTATTTATAAGTGTTGTGTTGGTTATAGCCGCACTTAAACCCTTTTGTTCGCTATAGGCTAAGGGTTTTAAAGTTATATGTTATGTGTTTGTTCTTAACCTTTTATGGGTACGATAAATCAATATGGTATATTACAATTGAATGAGGCCTGGCTATGCGGTTGGCCATCATAAATGACGTCATGTCACCGCAGGACTACGTTTCTTGTCCTATTTACGTAACCCGCCGGCTGTAGCTAACAGCATCCCTTTGTTATCTAAACTAATCTAGGTAAACATTGATGTCTCTTTTACTCTGTCCTGCTTAGCATACCAACTCTATAATTCACTGATAAGGATGTTCTACTGGTCATATATACTGAACTCCATCTAAGTTTGATTTTCACTTATAATTTTAACACATATATTTTTACATGATTGTGAAAGTGCTCGTCAAAATTTCATACAATCTATGGGTACAGACGGAAATGTTTGAATTTTAATTCCGCCATTCGTGGGTATATATATTTCTAAGACTTGTTTGAAACTTTCTATTTCTTTTAGTTAGATATTACTTACCTGTACGCTATTTTGCCAAACTTTGATTGCAGCGATAAAAAATAAAGATTACGGTTGATAAAGAAATACCAAAATTAGTGATCTTTACGTATTTATATCTATAAACTGTCAATCTTATCAACAGTTTATGCTTAATATTATAACGATGCGTCAGTTGCGACATTTGTATCAGTTACATACAACTATCTACCTATTGATGTTTTTACGTTAACATTTTAAATCAATAATATATTTAAGTTGCAAATGTGGCATTATCTATATTCAAATGGTTGGAACACAGAAAGCGGCTCTCACTGCGGTACAGTTCGCTGTCTTCAATCAGCGAAGCGCCTTCTCGACACTGTCAATTGAGGTTAATTCGTATGGAGACTGGCCAGGGATCTCTTGATAGTACCCCTACGTTATTTATTTGTTCAATAAGCTAAATGGCCTAGTAAATAACCTCCATTTTAATAAACAAATTGCTATTTTATATCTTCGCATCTAGAGTTCGTTTTCGAAATCGTTATTTTGCATATAAAGTTAGTCGTTATTTAGCATTAGCTGCATATTATATGTATGTTTTACGACCGTCAGTGTTAACATAATCTTTAATGTTTTATAGACGCATCCGAACTGAAAATAGTGTTTATAACAAAGACAACGAACTCGTAAAATGTACGTAAAATAACTTGAACTTACAGGTGTCTATTTTTCAGCCACAGTTTCAAACAAGAAAGTTACTATATAAAGTTACTTTCTAACCTAACTTTGAGTATTGTTGAGAATAATCTTGGAAAGACAATAAAGTTTGTAAAGTAGGTACCTAAAGAATAAATTTTGAAATAAATATATCGATTATTATTCATAACTGTTTGTAGAGTCAGACTACTTTAGACAAGAAGATAAGTAGGAGGTACCTAACACCTGCACTTTCACGTACCATACTAAATGTAGTATAAATTTGCGTATTGTCTAGGTAACATGATATTATAAAAATGAATCCTTTTTATACATTTTCCTTTAAAAAGACTTCAGAATTGCTAAGGAATGTTAGAAATTGCAATTACTTTTCTGCGGAAATCATTTAGGGTTCTCTTCTAATAGATACCCACATCAGTTATCGTTTATATTACGTTTTTGCGGCGAAGGGTCAAGATAATAATATTAAGGTCTTTTAAATTCATATGAAAACTAATATTACAATTACATATCAAATCATCAATAACAGGAAGGACTGTCGTATAAGAAATGAATTATTGATACATAGTTAATTATTATCGTCCGACACAGTTTGTATAATTAAATACCAAATATAACTGCGAAATACTGAAAAGCGGAAAAAGGAAAGAAATCGTGTTTTAATAGGTTTTCGTACATTAACCTGTATATTTTTCTGTTGTAATGGTTTGATTTTCATAACACGCATATTATAAATAGTTAAATCAAGGTGTTGTCCTAGTTTGGTCTATTAAATAGTTGTGCCCGCATCTTTTCTACTAAATATTTCACAACTAGGCAAATGGATGGTAAATTCTATTTAGTGACGTTTCCATATTCTCTATGTTGTATGGGTATAAAATATTTTACCCACAAGTAGATCTTGAACTTCATGGATTAGACAACGTGTAAGTACTTTACTTAGGTTGCCCACTTCATTAAAAATATGGAATACAGTACCTACCTACCACGGACGAACTTTTATATTTGCTTAGGTTTAAGTAAAAACAAAATTATACACTGACACATAGTAGCACCAAAGTACCACCTAATAGAAGTTGTAGTTTTTGTTGTTTGGATTCAAATTGCAGATTGCACATATTGTTCCTGCATGCAATGCGTTAGGATGCTTTACACATTAATAAAAGGCCCCTGTCCAGCTAGTAGTTGGGCCGTACCGAAATACATGCGACATAAAATATTCAAAAGGTTTTTAGTAGAAACTCTTTCTAAGTCTGTCGAAGTATTTATTGAAACAGAAAGTGTAGTCTAACGTGCCGAGAAAGACCATTATTATTTCTTTTTTCTTCTTCCTTGAATCATAAATAGTGGCAAAACTGCAATCTATTAATTTCGAAAATCCTTTCTGCTGTCAGTTATTTACTGGGCTTACGTTATCACAAATTGTACATTGATACGGATTAACCAATATTTAGATAGCCAGGTATTCATTTTAGCGCATGATTACTCGTTAAAACTACCGACCGACATTTGAGTATACTAAATAGGTTTGTCATTCTGTAATAGGAAGGAAGCAACGTGTACGGTAGTCTAGAATAGCCAGGTTCCTGCCGTTTGCATAAAGGCAAAAGCCTATGACTGCTATGGCTGCCCTCTGTCAGTTTTAAAATCTGTATTTACTATAATTCTACCTATAAATAATCGTGTGCTCACCGACATTCTGAAGCTTGTTATACCCACCTCCTGAAGTGTGTAGATCAAATAATTTTAAGTAAATGTGTAGATTATATTAGCGTCGTCCAAATTTAATAAAGAAAACTCAATGCCTGAGCATCTTGAGCCTCATACTATACTCACACAACCATATTTAAGCATCAATAGGTTTTCATTGTCCCTCGGTACGTTACTATGAACCTGACTATTATACAACTGTACAAACTGACATTAATTGACAAGAATAAAACTGATTATTTACGAACACTATTGTATCCTATTTGTGGTAATTATTACTAAAATATGTTGACTTGAATCACAGTTTGTAGGTATCTACTTATTTGCATTGACGTTAGAAACGCCAATATTCATTCAATCACTGTGTCACGGAACAGACAGCGCAGTATCTTCGACCATTTATTTTCTTTAGGTATGTGTTCCCTGTGTTTCCTGTTATGGTGCAAAATATAGCATAAAAAAAACTATAGATACGAATCTCTAGTTTTTTTTAAATGAGAATATAAACTGAAAGGAAATGAAGGTAGGTCCCTCGTAAAGCATTATAAAATACCTAAGGGAAATATAATATCAGTATGGTTTGATTATTTACCCTGTATATGCCCGAAAGGGAAGCAGACGCAAAATCCCCACGGATACCTCCCCACCGGAGCCGGTGGAAGAGGTTATGTCGGACTCGAACCGACTAAAACGCACGCCGCCTGTGGGTCGTTTTGGTTACCGAAGGTGAGGTTGACAGGCATATCCCTCGTACCCCGGCCGACCCAGGGCCATCTCTCACGATCTGGCCCTCTCCTCGGGTGTGTGGGGAATACAGAGTTCCCAACTCCTCCCCGGAAAACGGCGAAGTAAGTGGGGTAGGCAGCGGTAGGATTTGTTAGAGAACGCAGAGAATAATACCTCGGCTTGCATCTCTGGGTGTATGCAATAAGTGGCGAACTTATCGCCTTACATTTTATTTACATTTATATTTTATTACACAATTGAACTTATAGGTACATAATTGTAACTAAGAGAAACAGTAGAATAAGGAACAGAAAACTGATAGAGCTTTGCTTGTCTCGGCAATCAGATCAGGGAAATCATGCATAGTATCCGTTCTCACTACTGGTATAGGTACCACCTATGTACTATGCAATGCATTAATTCAAATGCTTTTCTATTATTTGGTTAAATTGCAGTTTATATAATTTTTGCTAATGAAGATTAAGATGTCTATGTCTCGTTTTCAAATTGGAGGGTAGGAATTTTATCAATGAATTACCTACACATGTTAATACAAAACCCGTTCGGCGACTGTTGCGTCATTTCCAACGGTCGCCGACCTTGGCAGGAAGATTACTACGGCTGTCCAAAATTACGTGTCCAGTGGTTCGCATAAATTGTTTGCCATCTTCAAGTAACCGTCATAATATCCTTGGCCTAAAGACAAACAGGGACTTCAAATAACATCGTTTTTATAACGGACGACGCGGACCCATTCGTAAAAACTACTATAGGGGCAATTTACGATGACAACATATGTGAAACTTATGAAATGAAGTATATTATTTTAGATAACAAACTACCATAATAAATATTGACCTGAAAATGATTATCATCCACTGCTTGGTGGACAGTTGGTATCTAATCATCTAAGTTTTACAGATTTACTCTTTGGTGATATAAACAAAACAGTCATAAGTTTCAGAAAATGCTTACTATCAGAACTGCCTGTTTATTAACTCTATAGTAACATAAAAAATCGGAGGGTCACCACTCACCACTGTCACCAATCATCACCAAAATACTTGCGATATGTTTATTTAAAACTTGTAAAGCTAGTATAACTCATACATATTATAATGCTCAAATCACTTTTTTTAATTTTTGCCGGGGCGTATCTATTACATTATCTACTGACACTTTCCTAAGTACTTTATCCGTTATCCTGTGTACCGACTTTGAATAGCGACCGCGGAAGGAAGCTCTACAAGACAGGATTGTGCCGTATCTATTCAGGAAGTGCATCACAAGCACATCTACTTCAAAACGGATTAACTGGAGTTCAGGCTCATATTACAGTGTACTGTAAGCTGCATTATGCTTGACATACAAAATCATGTAAACAGAAATTCGCTTAGGCTCCTTTATTTATTGTAGCATGGTGGTCGACACTGACTCAACACTTTGAATGTGCTTTGAGAGAGATAACGCTGTCAGACATTCGCCTGCTGAGGAAGACCATGAGTCAACTAGAAAGGCCCTATTTATCGCATGCCTTTATAGTAATAATTGTAATATCAGCTCAGTAACAATGTAAAAGAGACTGACATAGATTTCCTGTCATATAATACTTACCTAGTTGCTTTCTATTTTATGATTTGTTTCGCTTAAGCATTTTTGTGAGATATTCGTCACAGTTCATTAGTAACTTTAGAATAAGTATCATTAGCATGACAATAGCTAGAAATGGAGGTCGAAGTTCATGCTGGCGCCCTTAAAATCCAGTGTCGCGGCACTTAATGTGACATACGCATACGTGCCTATGTATAGCCCGTTTACAGGAGAAGCAAACAATGCGCCCA
This sequence comes from Eilema griseolum, assembly GCA_963662185.1. Lineage (NCBI taxonomy): Eukaryota > Metazoa > Arthropoda > Insecta > Lepidoptera > Erebidae > Eilema > Eilema griseolum. The sequence goes on along the minus strand of OY759232.1, from coordinate 12,614,300 downwards.
ACCCACGCAGTATTTGCTTGTTACGACCGTCGTCTGTGAAATTTGCTCTTGCGTATTACCTATGTACTCGGTCTGGTTAGCAACCATATCCATAGCTATCAAATTATATCGCATACTTTGTTCAAACGTGGCCTGTTTCGGTTCACTAGTATTTGGCCGGCCGTTCGTGCCGTTACCTACTGTGTAGAAATCACATACTAACGTTAATTTGTACGTAATAGGTATATTAAAATATCCAATAGAGGGGGATTCTATAGAATTCAAAATATAGATGTTGAAGTCATGTGACATTTTTGCACGATTAGCTAACATTTACACTATCATACAATACACGATAGACAGCGCGCGCGCAATTTTTAAGTTGTTAGCAATGTTAACATAACCTACTTAACCGATAAGATGGATGCATCTTTAGGAGTATGTAAACTAATTTAAGGTCCTTGACCGTATTTTAAAACCTGATTAAAACATGACTTGGCAGTGCGTTGATGTTCATTCCAAGCTTGTAGGTAGGTATCGAATGTCTTCCCATGAAGTGCTCTTATAACGGCTTGCTTACTGAGCCATGTGCGCGACAGATGCTCCCTTGGGCCTTCAAACTGTTCCGTATAGGTACGCAGTAATAGTACGCATGCAGACAAATAAACTACTCTTGTATTTAACACGTAGGTGGGCTAATATCAGGTTTTAGTTGTGTTTTATAAAATAACTGACCCTTAGTTAGCTGGCCGTAACAGCTTTTATCAGTCTTATGACCATACATCTCCATGTGCATTTTTATTTAAATTTTGTAGTTATATAAGTAATATTTATTTCTTTTATCTATAAAGTCTCAAAAAGACATAATAAATCATAGCAGCTTTTACTTTCAATACAAATTTTAACACCTCACATATTTGAATTAGTCAAATATGTGAAATAAACGAGTGAACTGAACTGGGCCTCTTGTCTCTACAAGAGAACCATTTCTAAACTCTCATATCCTAAAAGACAAGTCAGTTTCTGCGGGGTGTAAGTTTTGTCGAACTGATATTCATTACATCACAAATATCTCAACAATTTGACAATTTGCATAAATAGATATCGGCTACGATACGGATTTGGTTGTATTCTCAATGTCGACGTAAAAATTCAACTTATATCTTGTATTTAAAGGAATAATATGAATACTAATAAGTTTAGAGGTCAAGTGTGGCATAATGATCATCTACTTCATTCCACCGTCTGTTGAGATCATCACTATTTGCGATATTATGCTTTTTGCGCGTGATTTACTCGAACATCTACGATTAAAATTCTAATGTCTGTCACGTCAATCCTTCATTATTATTATATGTTTAAAATATAATATCCTAATGACACTAACTTTTTTAGCTTCATTGGTGTGTAAATTTTAATATTCTGTACAGTTCTGTGATTGTTATTATGTAACGCCGGATTTGTACACATAATACCTATACCAAACCAGTTTCATATACTTTCTATCAACAATTTTAATATACATATTTTGGTAACTATAAATGTGTATGGTAACTGCCTCCGTTTTCGATATATTTACTGTCTATCTTGGGGTTATCATGAGATTGAAGACTCGTGTCAGTGTCAACGATATCTACTATCGAAGCCATTAACAATGGGAAAAAAATAATGAAACACTACAACGATTTGAGTCGCTACTCCGGTTTATATGTAGTTTGGGCGTGGATTTGTTTCAATTACTGGTTCATATGTTACATAACAATTTGTGCGGCGATCCGCGCGGGAATAGTCCAGCTTAATGAGACGTACTTACACTATGTACCTCGAAAATACGGTACTTACTTTGTTTAGAAATAACTCGTCTCGTCACATAATAACCCAAAAGAATGAGCCTACAGATATTAGATATTCTGTTTGCTTCCCTGCAAACACAAAAGCTATTACATGTTTACATTATTTTAAAAGCAAGAACTTTCAAAGTTTCCTTTCACGTTTGTTCAGACAGTTGTAGGAAAAATTATTAAACTAACGGACAATTTCTACACAACTCATTAAGGCCGCAGCACGACGCCTATTTTCTTTAATGGCAATTGTAGGTATTTGTTCGCGTACGGCTAATAATCATCATTTTATTGCCCCTTTAAACAATCGATTCTCATATGCTCTACCGTGTCAGCTGCGACTTTGTATGGAAACCGTTAGGCTCGTGATCTCATTGCTACACGTGTTTTTCATACATACATACACTGATGTTGTAAATCAACAGAAGTTAGGGCGTGTGATCTCATATACATTACTAGCTTCGCCCCGGTGCAATTACGGCACACAAATTTTCTTGCATAAGTAAAAAGAATTATCCAATTTGGTAAATTAACCGTTGAATATTGTTTTTGGTACCTAGTCTTTTAACTCTTTATGCCTAACCGATGTAAAGTACCGCAATTAATAAACACTAAAATCATGTCTAGGTATTGTAATGCAGTTTTACATTACTGAACTTTATTTACAAAAGCCAGTCGATGAACACTGGGGCAGGGTTATTGAAATGTTACGAAATGACCATGAAATGAAAATAAGTATTGTGCTGAGCGCTGTTACTACGGCGGCCTCAGCAAGCAAAGGCTACACACCACAACAAACAGGTCGTTGATACGCGAATGGGCGTACATTGCATTTGTGGGAAAGAGATAGATATATAAACAGTTTGTTGTCTTACTCTTCAGTGTACCTGACTACGGTTCTCAAATTTTTATGAGAGTAAAAGGTTAGGAGAAAAGACAGGTGGAATTTGCTCTACATAAAGATATTCATCTATTTCCTCTGTGGATTATGAGATGAGAGCAAATATATTAACTTAATCTACAATATTCATCTACATTGTGTTTATGAATGTATTTTATGAAAGTGTATAAGATCAGGAATCTCGTTACATAAACAACTAAATAATCGGCTAGAAGGTGCTTGAGTTTAGCATTTTTCAAACCCAGAAATTGATGTACTGTAGCGGATAATCCTAAACTCCCTCTCCGTAATACACGCGGTAGGGCGCCGAGACGTTATTCTCCGTCTACTAATTTACGAACGCGCCCATAGCGCTAGCCAATCACAGGCCCGCGCGACCGGCTCGGGGAGTCGGAGAAACGAACGCCAACGTACTACACGAATTATAATCATTGTCCTAATAATTAAGTTTATTTGTTCCTAAAATTGTGAAATTAATCATTAAAAGGAATGTGACAACTACACCTGGCTCCTTATTGGCTCCATCCCGACTACAACTGACGCCCAACGTGTATATAAGGAGCATAAAGTTCGTCCAACAAGATGCCGCGCAAACGACAATCGCTAGATCAAAATAGTTCTGTACAGGAGGGAAATAGCAATAACTCAACAAATAATAACGTTGTGTTTACACAAGAAGCACTTACAACGCTTATTACGAGTATGCAGCAGTCTCAAGCTGAGTTATATTCTCAAATAATGAGAGAGGTACGTTCGTCCACACCAAACGAGGTTAATGTCTCCGCCATTATGAAAAATAATTTTGCGAAATGTGCATCGCGTTTCAACGGAAATACTGGTGAGTCTGTTGACAATTTTATTGATGCCATCTCAGTATACAAGGCGTGCCTAAACATAAGCGACGAGAACGCCATGTTAGGACTTTCTATGTTACTGGGTTCATCGGCGGGAACATGGTGGCAAGGCGTCAAAATCTCAACGAAAACTTGGGAAGAGGCCCTAAACAGATTGCGCAGTGCCTTCGGCGAGCGTCGTCCGCCATTCAGGATTTACTCCGAAATATTTTCAACCACTCAAGGTCAGCAGAATACAGATCTTTTTATTGCGAAAATTCGAGCTTTATTAGCAAAGCTTCCGCATGGTGATCTGTGTGAACGAGTGGAGTTGGACATGGTATATGGGTTATTAGATCGCCGCATTAAGAAAAGATTAGATAGATCAGCTATCAGTACATTCGACGAATTATTAATTAAAGCTCGCGCTATTGAGGACTCGTTAAAGGAAAACCACAAGTCCGAGAGCTGCAACACATCCGTCGCGACGACTTCGGAATCTGCGCGCCCCGCTTCTAACCCTATGCGTGCCACTGCAGTCCCCGCACGTGCCTCTGCAGCACCTGCGTATTCCACTGGCACAGCTGTTGATGGTCAAGATGCAAGACGTGGGAAACCCAGGTTGTTCTGTGTGTATTGCAAGCGTAGTGGTCACACTAAAGACAAGTGTGAAAAGCTTAATATTAATAAATCTAATGATAATAAGTCTAGTGATAGTGATACTTCAAAGTACAAAGATATTAAATGTTATGGTTGCGGTACAGAAAATGTTATAAAATCTAAATGTCCTAATTGTAACCCTAAATTAAGCTCATATGGTGAGCACACTGCATTTTATTCCCTTAGTTCAAAGACTGAGACTTCAACTTGTATTTGTAACAATTGTAATCCCCGCTTTATGTTGTCAAATGGTTTTCAATGTGTTTCTGGTAATTTTGTCGGATCAAAATCTCATGTTAATAATGATTTTAGGCCGCACACCAGTATTGCTGTACCATTATCTGACAAAGTTGGTGGCTCACAATCTTTATTGGAAATGTCAAGTAGCTCTAAACAGTTTCATGGGAAAGTCAGTGGTGCTCAAACATATTTGGTAAATGGTGCTCAAACATGTTTTGCTAATGATTCTCAAACATGTTTTGCTAATGAATCTCAAAGTTTTTTTAAAGTTAATTGTGAAAATAAATCTTCTCTACGTCCAGTAATAAAAATTAATATTTTAGGTGAGAATGGTACAGCAATGATTGATTCAGCAGCCAAATGTTGTGTGGCTGGCTATACATTGTACAATCTTTTTAAAATGAGAAATCATCGTATGTTGTCTTGTGTGAAAAATGTAAGCTTAGCTGATGGTGTTACTAGATTAATGAATGTACTTACTACGGAAGTGTATGTATGTCTTGAAGGTAGAACCAGGCTCATAAGTTTTTTAATTTTTCCAGACGCGGATAGTAATCATACTTTGTTAGGTATAGATTTTTTGATAAATTTTGATATCAGTGTGGATTTTGGTAACGCTAAATGGTACTTTAACGATAATGATAAAAAGTTTGATCTTCTTTTCGAAAAAGATTTATTTTATGAACATGTCTATGTTAACAGCATATTTAGGGATGATGAAGCATCAGGTCTTACCGATCAACAACGCGAGGTTCTTGCTCAAGTTCTCACGGAAAATGAGGACATTTTTAAGTTGACAGGTGAACCAACTAGTTTCGCGGAACATGTAATAGATACCGGTGACCACGCTCCTATCGCGGTACCTCCGTATAGGTTAACGCCCGCGAAAAAGGCTGTTATGCAGACTGAAATAGAAAAGATGTTAGCCGAGGATATCATAGAGGAATGCGAGTCGGCATGGGCCGCTCCGGCGTTATTAGTTCCAAAAAAAAATGGTCAGGTACGTTTTTGTGTCGACTATCGTAAGCTTAACGCAATTACTAAGTCTGACGCGTATCCAATGCCGCTTATTGACGAACTTGTACAGTCAACAAAACGCAATTGCATCATGACTACGTTAGATATGAGAAGTGGGTTTTGGAATGTAAGCGTACGCGAGTGTGATAGGGATAAAACGGCCTTTCAGACACATTTAGGAACGTTTCGTTTTAAACGCATGCCTTTTGGTCTTAAAAATTCGCCAATGACGTTTGCTAGGCTAATAGACAGGTTGCGCTCCGGTACATCACTGAAAAACATAAACATTTTAGCATACCAAGATGACCTGCTAATTATATCAGATGGATTCGACCAGCATATCGCAGATTTACGTATAGTTTTTGATAGACTACGCCTATTCAATCTTCGCGCCAACCGCGAAAAATGTGTTTTCGCACGCAAAGAGGTTAAATATCTTGGCCACGTCATCACACAGGAAGGGATCCTCCCTGATCCTGGTAAAGTACGCGCTATCGTGGATATGAAAGAACCAAGTTCGGTACGCCATCTCAAAACTTTTCTTCAAACGTGCTCGTGGTTCCGAAAGTTCATTTTGAATTTTTCGAAAGTTGCTGAACCACTAACACGTCTTCTGAAAAAGAATCAACCTTGGAAATGGGGTAATGAGCAGAAACAGTCGTTTCAAGAGCTCAAAAAGAGTTTAACGTCTGCTCCCATTTTAATCCAAGCTGATTACAGCAAACCATTTGTATTACGTACGGATGCTAGCAATTACGCCTTAGGTGCCGTCTTGCTGCAGGGCGAAGGAAACAATGAACGGCCAATTGAGTATGCGAGCCGTCTCCTTAACCCCGCCGAACGCAATTACAGTACTACTGAAAGAGAAGCTCTAGCAGTAGTCTGGTCTGTTGAACGCTTCAGAGGTTACATTGAGGGTCATGAAATTGTTGTTAGTAGTGACCATCAACCTCTTAAGTGGTTATTAAGTTTAAAATCGCCTTCAGGTAGACTCGTGCGATGGGCTTTAAAGTTGCAAGAGTTTAATATTCGCTTTGAATACACTCCTGGTAAAGCCAATGTTGTCGCTGACACTTTGAGTCGTCCTACCTGCGAAGAAGATAGTAAGGATCAGTGCGGGATTTGCTCAGTCATTGTAGACTTACCTTCGAGAAGTCCTGCTGATCTTCGCCAAGCTCAGTTAGATGACTCGGAACTGAGGAAAATTATTAGTAGTCTTGAAAGTAATGATGCTCTTGAAGACAAACGCTGGTCTGAGCGAGGTTACTTCATGCAACAAGGAGTTCTTTATAGGTATAATCCTGACGTCGATGTTGAAGAACCACAGCTCGTACTTCCTGTGAGTTTAAGACTCGATGTCCTGCAGGGATGCCATGACACTCCTATTGCTGGTCATCAAGGCATCGATAGAACGTTACATAGACTTTCACAACGGTTTTTTTTCACTGGTATGAGACGTCTTGTGGCTGATTTTATTAAGTCTTGCCCTACATGCCAGCGGTATAAGTCGTCAAATGTAAAGCCATCAGGCCTCTTGCAAACACCAGTTTTGCAACAAAGAGGTGAGGTTATAGCAGTTGACTTATTTGGCCCGCTCCCATCTGGAGAAAAGGGGGAGAAATACATATTGTTGGTTGAGGACACAGCTACTCGGTGGGTCGAGCTCTTTGCTCTTGTTGACGCCACGGCAGAAGTCTGTGCCCGAACACTGATAGAGGAATATTTCCTCAGGTATGGCCTACCGCGTCGTGTCGTCTCCGATAATGGAGTACAGTTCGTCTCATCTGTTATGCAACAATGCATGTTTATCCTGGGGATTCAACAGGATCTGTTACCCTTATACCACCCGGAAGCAAATCCGGCTGAACGTAAAAATAGAGACCTTAAGGTACAGCTGGCTCAGATAGTTGACACCAAGCATAACTCATGGCCCAAACACCTACCGTCGGTTCGTTTCGCTATGAACTCAGCTATGTGTAATACAACTGGTGTCTCGCCCGCATTTCTCACCTTTGCTAGGGATCTCCGTTCACCTATCGAAGTCAATCTTGACATCAGGACAGTCCTAGAGAAAGATAATTTTGTACCCCAGATTACTCCTTATTTAAAGAGTTTCTTGAATTCTTTAATTTCAATTCGAGATAGAGTAGAGAAGGAACAGGATAGACGTAAAGAATACGCGGATAAAAATCGTAAAATTGAAGAGTTTCATGTCAATGACCAAGTGTTAGTTAAATCGCACGTATTAAGTAACGCTGCAAAAGGGATTTCAGCTAAATTTGTACCAAAAAGAGATGGTCCTTATACAATAATTAAGGTAGCGAGTCCTACTACTTACATTCTTTCTAAACTTGATAATCCTAACGACATCATAGGTAAATTTCACGCGTCACAACTTACGTCATTTGTTAAAAGGAACGAGGTTTCTCTACCGGTCATGCCCAAACGTAACCGAGGCCGCCCTCGTCAGATTAAGCCTGTTTCCATTTCACCTGAACGGGTTCCAGAGCCTGTTTCTATCTCAAACGAACGGGTTCTTGAGCGAGGACGCTTTATCGAACCCGAGGGGGAGTATGTAGCGGATAATCCTAAACTCCCTCTCCGTAATACACGCGGTAGGGCGCCGAGACGTTATTCTCCGTCTACTAATTTACGAACGCGCCCATAGCGCTAGCCAATCACAGGCCCGCGCGACCGGCTCGGGGAGTCGGAGAAACGAACGCCAACGTACTACACGAATTATAATCATTGTCCTAATAATTAAGTTTATTTGTTCCTAAAATTGTGAAATTAATCATTAAAAGGAATGTGACAACTACACCTGGCTCCTTATTGGCTCCATCCCGACTACAGTACTATGTTGATGGTGTTGACTATGTAAATCTATTGTGTAGTTTTCAATTTTTTCTTCTATAAGGTTTGTGCAATGCGTGTTTTTGTTCACAATGTTTTACCTACGCAGCGACTATAAGCGAAAACTTGTTGGCTTTCTATTGCCTAATCCAACGCTATTCATGTTTTTATGCTGTAAGTTTTCCATGTACTAATAAATAAATAAATAAAATAGGAAATGGACAGTAGGTATCATGAAAATGGTCTAATTCTGATATCAACTTGTTTAAATGTTAAAGTAATTTATATGAAATTTACCCATTCCATACTCAATAACAAAAATGACGAGCATCCTAGCACAATCAACAACTATGCCTTTTTGACATGAAATGATTAAGGATACAATAGAGGTCACATATTCTGTCAAAAACGATACCGTTGATAAAAGAAAATCTTTGAAATTCTCTCCCGTGTATAAAAACTTTGAGATATGTGGTAAAAAATAGACGATGCAACGCTGTACAGCAGTCCAGGATTGTTCACTGAGCTCCCCTCCGTCTGAGACGTTTGGTTGTTCGATGGGCGCCCGCTATCGCCCTCCACATAATTTACGACTTAACCCGTATAACGTCATGACCTATCATTATTTGAACACAGTTTTTACAAGTAGCTTAAAACTCAACTCGCCTTACCTTTTTTCAATAGCTTTAGAACCACATAATAACCCTGTAATAGAGGCTTCGATGTTCGTAATAAACACAGCTGGGTAGTCATGAACTATCTATGCCGTCTTACTGTATAGTATATTATTGAATAACTTTAACTAGTTGTCTCCATTTAACAAGTTAATTTAAACCTTTCTACTTTAAAGAACAGGTGATTTAATAATTTTACAATCAAAGCGACAAAATCTGTACTTTCTCTACATTAGGACATAGAGACAATAGAAATGTAGAGAAGTTAAAGGTAGATTTTAAAATTTTATAATCCTCGAATTTGGATTAAAAAGCCCAGTTTAAATAACAAGGGATTTCAATACTAGAGATGTCGTCAGAGGCTTTAATACCCTTTAAAACCATATTGATGAAGATAGACATAATTTAATCAGACATTCAAATCTTAATCATTATAAACTTTCCTTACGATAGAAGTATATAAGTGATGCCTGCATGAATCAACAAGTATTGTTGATGTTAATCAGTACCTACAATTTATGATTTACTATTACTAATTACGAAGAAGCCATGGTTGTTGACCACGTCTGCTTAGTATGTGTAAGCGTTCTTCACATGTAGACAGCCGGTTGGGCTATTGTGTGTTGTACGTTGCAGATGAATAATGCAGTACTCGTAACTCTTGGTTTTATGATCTAACTCATCGTCTATAAATCACAACACTACACAGTTGTTAATCGACAAAACTCCATTTTCAAAGTTCAAGTTCATTGAATTGTTTATACAACAGACAAACGAGTATTTATAAATATGTTGGCTTAGAAATGTTGAAAAGGCTAGATATAGGTGGGTAATTACTATAAAGAAAGTCTCTTCTCGAAAAGTAATGCGGTAATGGTTAACTGCGGAACTTATTCTGCCAGTACAGCCTATTAAATATTCTTCATAAATTTTCTTGACCACCTTCGAAATTATAATAAAGGTCCTATGTAGGTCAAATATTTATTTTACAAGTTTACTTAATTTTGTTTTCGGTAACATATCTTAAGATATACAGTTTAACTACATCGTAATCAGTGTATATTACTTCGTAATATATCATGTCGTGTTATCTTTTGATAAGTAGGTTTACAAATACCCAATTTAGAGACAAGAACATAACCAATGTTTTCGCATCTAACGTACTCTTATCAAGTCTGTACCACTGCGTAGTTTATTCTTGACATAGAAAGCTGATATCATATATAAGGCATCTTGTGTTTAGAATCAACTATGCGAATACTAACAATATTTTTGACCTGCAAAGCTGCACGTATACCACATGCTCGTACTGCCGGTTAGATAGCAGTTTTTGTATTAATGACTGCTTTATAGGTGCTACAAACATGTTTCTTTTTAATATACTGTTCAATTAATATCATTATAAATTTAGTATTAAACGTACTAATTTATATAGGTACTATAAACGCTAATTTGTTATTACCATATTGTACAACATATTTCGATAGAATGACCAGTTTTATAGCAATATTATATGCCAGTGGCGATACCATTTAGTTTTTATTATTTAACATTTTATTTCTTTATGTATTGAATATCTATAAAGATTGTTTTAAACCGGATGTTAAAGTAAGTACCTTAATGGATTTCCAAAAATAAATCTCATTCATATTTATATCGGTTTCTATACGGGTCAAGTGTCTGCGTCGTATTGAGATTATACACAAATTGTAGATAGTCAGTATTTCTCAAGCGTACCCTTTAGAGCTCTATACCGTCAATGATTTCTATTAGATACATCTATAAAGTACCAAAGCCAAATAGTCACATGATTTATATTTAAAATCTACGTATTACAGAATAAGTTGGAAATGTAGTTTGGACAGAATTATATTATATTGTGTTTGGCCTTTGTATTGTTAGTGATTATAACAAGGGCTTAAACAGTGAAAATGTTGAATTTGAAGACATGAGGAATAAACCAAACATGGCGGTCACCACATCTTCAACTTTCCATGGCTCTCCAATACATGACGGATTTGCTACTATCCGGGCGCCAAGAAGCAGAATTAAGATAAGAAATCTAGTAGAACCAAATCAAAGCATAAATCTACCTCAAAGACACTCTGAGTACTTCACGCTAAACAGGACATCACAAAATAATTTCCTGGATAACAGCTGTGGAGTACAGTATGTAAATAATGCTTCAGCAATTAATACATTAGTTGATAAGCCATCAAGACTGAGCTTTACGGAACCTATATATGCCAAAATTACACCACCGCCATCGCAAAGTAGTTCCCCAGTGAAAATTAGAAAAGGTAAAAAAGAAATGCATTATGACTCTATAGATACTAAACCACGTAGACGTCTAAAAAGCTTAGAATTACCTTCGGAGCAGGACGTAAGTTGCGGCGAAAAAGTTGGAATTGCGAACTTGAGTAACGGCGAGCGCCAGCCGTATGAGCATCACGTAGCCATCCAGGATGGCGGGGAACAGCATTCCGTACGCACAGACTTTACTGGTTCGTCCATCGACTGTAGAAGGAGCCATAGCGATCGAGATAATTGCTCTGAATCGTCTTCGTATTTCACAGACAACGATAGACCAATATCGAGTTACAGCGACAATTCCACGATACCTTCTACGGATACGGAAGATGTATTAAAAGATTTACCAAATAAGTCTAAATTTCATAGATCACCACAGAAATATGCCACGTTAAATCCAAGGCGGCCAAAATTTATAGAACTAAAACTTAGTAATATGAAGGAAAATCCATTATACGGAAGCTTGCAACGTAACAGAATAGGTTATCATTCTGAGCCAAATACACCTCTGAATGATGAACATCCAGGGATGCCTAACGAACATACAATTCTTAGTGAAGTGCAACAAATACCACGAATGGCATTACAAAATAATAGAAATGGATTCAAGAGATCTGTAAGCGAAACGAATGGATTTACGAAACGACTCAACTATAGACATTCATTTAGCTCGGATACTAGACCTCAAAGAAGACCTCATAAATGTTGCGAGTGCATAACTGGTATTCTACCAGATGAAGAGTCGGAACATGCGTCAGGCAGGCCGTTATCGAGAACTCTAGGCACTTTATATGAATCACAGGACCCAAAAGTTGGTTGTCAAACAATCCTGCGATCTAAACCACCAGTGCCATGGTGGGAACTGGCTATTAAAAAGTCTCGCTACAAAAGCTGTCCAATTTTAGAAGAGGTGAGTGGTTCTATTTATTACACGGTATCGGTGTTATTTCTCATTACTATAACAAAATATACAAACAAAAAGTACTACAACTAATATGTCCATACATCAGTAGATATGACATATTTGAACTGTTTAACAATCTGTAATTTACATTGTCACTCGAGCATGTAATTACTCAATGTGATTTTGGAAACTTTGTATGGACTACATCTAGTTCAAAAAATCGGATAGCTTAACTTTGTGAAAATACAAATTAGGCGTGGTCTCTATTTCTTAATATACATCGTAATGGGATAATAAATGGCAACGAAAGTTCATGTAAATTCAAATAAATGTAAACAGGGGTAGGGGAATATTAATGAGTGACGTAGCGTGTTCACCTGACATCTGATGTTTAGGGTGTAAGTTCCCCTCAGGTCCAATAATCAGGGAGTGCCATGTTGTTTTTCAATTTTACTTTTACATGTATCCATATCCACATTACCTTTCTTGATTGCCCTTTATGCAAATCATAACATAAACACTTTTCTACAAATGTAATCGAAGTAATCTCATCTCAATTTGATTCACTTTCAAATTTGTATTTTATACTTTCTGATACATTTATGCAGGTGTTTGCCTAAAATGGTTCAAATCTGGTGAGAAACCATATTATGGTACTACGAATAAAGCAAGGTATAAAAAAAATTTACCTGACTACTGAAGATTTATCAAAAAAGGACCATTTTAATACGGTCTGACGGTCAGGTGTTGACTTAATCGTTCCCTATTCCCATTCACAAGCTCATAAATATTGCTTCCCACGATACCAACATTATCTCATAATAGTCATAATTTATTTTATACTTAGATTTTTTATTAATTCCCGTAAATATAGTAGAAATAAAAATATAGGCAAGTTTGCTTCTTTATCGACAAGTTTACTGGTAATTTATTAAATTCGTTTATTATGCCGATTGACACAATTAAATTCCTTATTGAAATAACTTGAATTGAAATAACCGCAATTGATATTGTTCATGTAAAAAATCTCTGTCTTATCTTCTATACTCGTAAAATAAACGTTGCGTTGCTGTTGTTATGAGTTTATGAATGTATCTCAGACATACATAATTAAAAATAAAGCTTACTGAGAAAAGCCCAATTTATTTGTAATGGTTTCACTCGTAAGTAATTTGTAGGAAAATCGAGTAAATCGCTAGCAGATGAAAGACGCTGGGGAAATCTGATTAACGATGGAGACAAGATAGTAACTGCAATATTAAGTATACATTAGAGTGACTATTGGTTCCAATACTAGCGAGTATTTGCACTTTTATAGTATAGTACCACTTGTAAGTACATTGGGATCGAACGTGAAATAACTATCGTACCAAACTCTCCTCGGTGCCTGTGATGTTGTCCGCGAAGGTGGTAGCGGCGACCACGGCACACTTTCCTAACATGACTGTATCCGCTTAAACCATTTCTCTCAGGACTTGTTTTATATGCGTATTGTTCGCAATATTTCTTTTATCCACTGCCATACATTCATAATTACAAATAAATCTAATGTCAAAACCGGAGAATATTGACCAAATATTGTAGTGATAACAATACTAGCAAGAACAGATTGTATGAATGCATCTTCATAATTTCCAACGGTTCAGAACTTACAGCTGTGTCCACGGTATTTCAATAAAACCTTTTAATTTCTGACCTTACAGTGGTCGTTATTTTGTAAGCTGTGCGCATAAATTGCCCGTTGACATGCAGCCCAGATATGTCCGAACCGAATAAGGAAGAGTGCACTTGAACAAATAATATCTGTCGACTTCGACCAATCTCTCGTAAAAGACACCAGTGGGATGTGGAGTGGGTCTAAAATATGACCGGGAAGAGTGTAAGTAACACCTACTCGATTTATGTTATTGGTTGCATTGTCTCTGTATAAATACACGTCTTCCCTAAATTGCGTCCGCTGTACGAATATTACCATTCTTACCGTAAATGGAATACCTTTATAAGGTAATATTTGCAATAAAATCATTTAATTTTCGGGTAGATATTTTTATTTTACATTGGCAAAAGAATTTAAAGTCAGATGTCAAAATTTAGTAACTGACAAAAAAATTGTGGAGAGTTTAATGTAATTAATAGGTGATTTATAATTTTCCAATCCATGCCATTAAATTAAAAACATACGTCGGCATGTAGGCATCTGCCAACAGATGTGAACTTCACATTTTTCTAGTAGCAAAGACCATCTGCCGGCAAATTAGAATATAATACTTATAGGAGTGTATACAGTTAAAAACCTCTAGCAGCATTCACCTGCGAAGATAACGTTGTCCATTTGCTAAAGCTCCTTCAAAACGGACGCGATTGATGCATTAAATATTTCACAGTAAAAACTCACGAGACGCACTTGCCATCATTCGATCCATACCAAGAACTAGCAAGTATTTGATCATGTTATTAAGTTCTTGAAGTCCGGCTGTTTCTGCAGCTGTTGATTAATAATAAATTTGTTTCCATTTCCACCTGTCTACGCATTCATATACTTTAATAGTACCTACTTACCATGAAACTTTAGAGTTTGCTGGCAAATCGTAGATATCTCTTATTAATACTTGAAAGTTTATTTCTTCTAGTATGCGTTATAGACACATTAAAGATAGGAAGGAAGTTGAGATAACTTAACATTTGATGAGCCGTAATGGCAAAAATAAAAAAATAATCTAGCATATTATTACCTTCGGCACGCGCACGCGTAAGGTGTCTTTTAATGAATAAAACGTTCAGACACAGTAATTGGCGAAACGGCATGCGCTCAAGCAGGTGAATTGTCCTATTAAAAAGATATAAATACTTGCATTATTCACTTTTGCTCAAGATTAATTTATAAACCAAGCGAAAAGAAACTGATGCGTATTTTTGTTTGATTCAGTACAAAATAACTAATTATACGTGATGTAGTTTTTATTTACGGTCATATTTTCGTTGGGGATCGAGGACGTTACCCCTATTTTAATTTTGCTGAGTGCATTCCTACAGCAAACAAAGGGTCCCTCGTCCAGCTACACCCACGTTCACTATTAGCCGGGTACCGTCCTATAAAGCAATTTAATTCGATGAGTCACTGTTATATGTAATTCACACATTGACTATGCTCAATATTTAGTAGGAATATAACTATGGTAAAATGTCGTTAAGGTAGAGTGCATTAAACCGGTTCTTCTGACTCGAGGGCAATTGGTGTCATTAAAGAGCTAAGGATGTCGAGCTGGATACATAACAATCTCACCCTACCGACGATATTGAGAAAGATCTATGTAGGTTTGTGGTTGACTCTAATTACAGATTAAAGTGAATAAAATTTACAGTTATGCGGATCAGCCAAACTAACCAGAGTAAAATATGTGTATCTTTAGATTAGATAAATAAAATGTATTAATAGTTATACCTCAAATTTATCGATCGATTATTTTGATCAACATATTATCAACAATATGATCGTTAAAATATTACGTGCGGAAATAAGATAACCTCAAGTTAAATGTTATTGTTATAGGCGCATGTGGTGTCCGCTTTTGAACAAAGCTTGTCAAACATGACGCAGCGGCTGCAGCAGCTTACAGCAACCGCCGAGAGAAAGGTAATTAATTCCATCAAAACCTCTATATAATTTCTGTGACCAACTTTAAAAATGTATCACTTTTGGCAAAAATTCCTAGACTACTTTAATAGTAGTAGTAGTCTAGGAATTTTTGGCACTAATTTTTATTAGTACTAATGTACCTTATGTAAATTAGGATAGTCATATCGTCATAGTTGCCAGAGCCACTTGCTAGAACTTTTACACAAAGGTGTAGCCGACTTAACCCTCTCATTAAATATCTCTAGTGACAATAATGTAAGTGTTAGGTTTTAACTGTGGTTTTCTATAGGATGCAAGTTTTGCCGCAGTTGCGATGGTGGTTCAACGGTAAATACCGTTATGCCCTAATATACCTTTATTATTCGTTTCCAATCAAGATAAAAATATCGGACACGAAATTCATTAACCACTTAAGTTCATCGTGACCCGAAAAATAGATAGCAGTCCTCAAACAGGAAGAAAGAATAATCTTGATTGAAGAAATACTGTAGGTACTTATTGAGAAATACACAGACTTATCAAAATATAGTAACTATTCCTGCCTACATATGCATTTTATTGAAACTCAGGTCAACAGATTTCAAAATGGCTGTAGTTTTGCACTATGGCAAGCGAAGCAGGTGATCCATTTGAATTGTAAAAGACCAAGGATTCTTTTTGTACAGCACTTAAACGAATGTTATTACGTGGTCGGTGGTATTATGATTAACACATGAACGCGGCAAGTCAGTAAGAGTTCATACGAAGCGCACTAACCGGTCCGAACGGATACAAATTACTTTCTTTTCACTGTATGTTTTATTGTTGTATGTTGAATGTGTTCCAATATTTTATTGTTTGTTTTAGGACTCAGAGCTAACGGAATTACGTCAAACGATCGAGCTATTGAGGAAGCAATCAATTCAGGCCGGTCTTACGACAGCGCACATGCAGTCCATGGGAATTCGGGCAGACGGTGTTAATGTCACCGGTCAGGTAAATAAAGTTCTTAGAAATCGATATGACACCTGTACTACCGTTAGATGTGGGTAATAGTTTAGTAGATAACTTTCCAGTTTAGGTACTTTATAGTAAAACTAAGAAGAGGTTGAAAGTTTTAGAAGATGCGCTTTTTCCTAGGATATTATCTCATAACGAAAATATTCATTAATAATAAATAAGGTAATTTCGCCATTATTAAAATTATCAAGTTTTGTGAATATTCTGTGTGACATAAAAAATCATTTACCGTACCAATGACATTTGTGTATGCAGTTGCTCGATTTATTCGTGTAGTCTCCTTGACTTTTGATGATTTTAACTGAATGTTATGCAGTAGAAATATACCTACTATTGATTGCTTCGTATAAAGTGAATGCTGTACGGAACGCTATTTAATAACAACATAACAGAGCTAATGTGAAACATAAAAACATAAACTCACGCCTATATTTCCCGAAGGGGTAGGCAGAGGTGCTAGCACCCACATTTCGCCAGTTTATGTTTAGGTCCCAATGTAATAGGTGGCGAGCCTATTGCCATCAACCGGGTACTTAAAAACCTGCGATAAATACACACATAACTTCGAAAAGCATCGAAAAGTCATTGGTGTGTGCCATGGTAAACCTGGGATCGAACCCGAGACCTCGTCTCAGCAGTCCATTACCCATACCACTAGGCTACCGCGGCTGTTAGAGCTAATGTGATCAAGAAAAATATCAAAAAGCTACTCAATGTATCTAATAAGAAAATAACAAATTTGAAATTAAAACTACAACTGTTTTTAGCATGAGTTTACGTCTCTGGCAACCACTTCATTAACATTTGTATTCTTATGTTGAAACTTTGTACGTACCAATGTCATCTATCAATCACGTCACGCATATTTTACAACATGAATAACATTAGCTTGATGTAAATCATGCTGATCTGTGACTCTAGCACAGAATAAAAATAATTGTAATATGTAAAGATGAATGTTTGTTCAATAATATTATTTTCGTTCTCAATACCATTCACCGAATTGCAATATGTTATAAAATATTCTTTCATAGTAATTCATATGCAAATGTTGAATATATTTTAACTGATGGCATAATTTTGCAGCTTGTGCCTGTGCCATTAGGATCGCAAAGTTTGTGGATGAAGGGAACTCAGACCGGGGACATCATATTGTTAGTTTGACATACTTTCTGCCTATCTGGTTTTTAAGAATATTAGTACCTAACCGAAATTACTAATATTCCCTCTAAACCCTCCAGCTAAGTTGCCTTGTTATTGTTATTATTTTGCCTGCACCTACCTCCATGTATCTCTGTATCACCCTAAGGTTGACTGTTAGATAATGCCTTTGGCATTAAGTTCGCCTTTGTACAAAATAACTGTGCATAAAGTTGAATAAATAAATAAATAAATAACCCAAATCGGTAGTATAATAATCAGGATTTGGTTAGAATTAAACACTAATCAAAACTCTGAATTGTCGCCTATCTCATTCATTTTATCAATAAAGGGAGTGTACTTCACACTTGCACAAACTCAGATTAGCCAGTAAATTATTTATTTTCACCTCTGCCTAACCCTCCAGGGATAAAGGCGTGATTATATGTATGTATGTATGTATTAACGACAATCGCGGAGAGTTGTGTGGGCTTACTTATGGCTACACACAAGCTGTGTGTACAACATGTGTCAATATTACGTCGGCAAATATTGCTTTAATTAACGTCACTATTTTTAAACTACGCAGCAATTTCAATTTATTAACATTTACATAAAGTGAAAATTTTAAATCAAGTAATTGCTTCAATCCACATGATCTCTTATCGCAGAACCTGTTGTGCCGTAAGATTTTCATTCATTAGCAATGTTATATGTATTACAGGCTTCTCTATAAATATATAATTCTATCTCCGCGAGGCAAGGCCACATTTCCAGGTAGAATTTGACAACTGTGGACTATCACTCTCAGATGTGAACTGAGGCATTAATAGCTACTTTGTTCAACTCGGGCGTCGGAGGTCGATGAACGACCTCCGCCCCCCATGAGCGCCGGCCTGGGGGTGACAGGTGGAGCCGCCTGTCACCCTGGCAGAAGCAGGCCGCGGCGGTGGCGCGCCTCCCCATTTCCGGGGACGAGTTGGGGACTCTGTAGTCCCCACACCCGAGAAGAGGGCCAGATCGTGAGAGATGGCCCTGGGTCGGCCGGGGTGCGGGGGATATGCCTGTCAACCTCACCTTCGGCAACTAAAACGATCCACAGGCGGCATGCGTTTTAGTCGGTTCGAATCCGACATAACCTCTTCCACCGGCTCCGGTGGGGAGGTATCCGTGGGGATTTTGAGCACGTAAAAAAAAATTGCTACTTTGTTTTTTTTTTGTTAGCCTTAGACTAATCTATATCAATATTATAAAGCTGAATAGTTTGTTTGTTTGTTTGAACGCGCTAATATGAGGAACTACTGGTTCGAATTGAAAAAATATATTTTTGTAGTACTTTTATGAAGATTTTAAACTAAATATCATTACCAAGAGCAGTGACCATTAATGTCAACAAATCCGGAAAATTTCAATACACTTTTGGATGACTAAAAAATTACGGCCTCAAATGGGTGAATGAGTTTCAAAATATGCCACAGGTGAAGCCAGGGTGGGCCAGCTAGTGTTCAATAATTACTTATCTACTAGCAGCAGGGAACGATTTCTTGAATCATGTGAGCTTAAAATTGGGACATTCGAGGCCCAATAAACAGAAACAAATAAGGCAATGGGTAACATTAGCATTAAATTGGCCGTCAATAGATCCGTCCCTGTTCTACTTTTGAGACGGGCCGAGAATAGACAAGTGATATTATGACTTTGGATTCTAGTCACACAATATTTTTTTCGCTGTTTTTTGTACCGTACCTACTTAATAATGAAACTACACGCTAGGCAATTGCACGTTAGTAAGAATAAAAAAGAATTTTGATAGTAAATTACCTACAATTCAGAAGTCTCGAGTCTACGTAATGAGAAATATTCCAAAGCAAATTCGTTTATCACGTGATTTTGAACTTGCATTTGATTACTGCAAAAAAGGTACGGTACGGTAGTTAGAAACGGGTCAAGCCTACATATTACTAAAATTACTCTTTAGGTCTATTGAAGTAGACTGATAAACGTCCAAGTATGATATAACTAATATCTATTATTTATACACGCGAACGAGTCTAGTTCTGCGTTTTGGATTCACATTTGTACTTAAAAATTATCATCTAATATTTGTGAGGTCGATCCTCACGTGTCGGTGAAAAAATCCTGTAGTCTGAAAGAGTGAAAAATAACGCTTTTATGTGTATTTACTTCAGTCTACATTACATAAAATATTGGAACTCTCCTGATTTATGAATCTAAACGTATAATAAAATCATATTTCAATAAATTGGTCCCAATTTTATAAGAGTGCCGTGCCTATTCCACGGCACAATTACATTCACGAAAACATCAATGAAATCCATCAATCACCGAATGAATACATGTCTCATTCGTTTAAAATGATAATATACTATTGAAATTGACTTTCGGGTTAGATTGATGATCTCGTGAGCGTGAAATCGGTCCTTAATCAATCGCATATTTTTAACTTATTAATGCGGTTATATTATTTATTATAACCAACACTTAAATTAAATATGAATGTACGTACTGAGATGTTGATCTATTCTATGGGTGGCGCAATGATTTATTATAGTCGTCTAACCACACACGGAACAAGTGTTTATGTGAAATCTACATAATACCTGTGCATAGTGTACATTGAAATTCAAAAATAGAACGAATAAACGAACAACATGATCGATTAAAATAGGAAAAAGTGAAAAGACTCAGGCGGGATTTGAACCCTCGACCAGACCCTTATTTTTCAGCTCAGTGTTCATAGCATTTCCACTTTGAAAGAATGGTCGCGTGTTCAAGTCCGGTATGGTTCGTTACACTTTTTCCTGTCTTAATCGATTTGACTAGTTACTAATTGCTTTAAAATGTCATTGAACAACTTATATGATGTCCGCAATTGACAAAGACATCAAAATAAATACACTTGTCTCTGTTAATTTCTTTATGAGATTACCTTTGGCGCTAAAACTGAGAGGCAGTGTAAAAATACTGACTACTTAGATCTTTGTGTGCTAAAGAATGGAAAATAAAACAACAATTACTAGATACATTGTAGGCAGTGTAAAAATACTGCTAGCTTCGATTTTTGTGTTCTAAAGAATAAATAACAAAACTAAACAATTACTAGATATCTACTTACATTTATTTTCTAGTATATATATGTTAGCTGAGGTATGAATACCGATTTTGTTGTTCATAGGAACCACCTAACCCCCAATCGCAATCTTCTCCTCAACGGGGTTTGCAGACGGGCAACGGGGCAATCACAAGACATCTGTCCACTGATAGCGTTTCTAGTATCAACAGCCTTAGCAGTGGGTCTTCGGCGCCGCACGATAAAAAGCACAAGAAGAAGGGCTGGGTAAGTGTACCTACAAATTGGCTAGAGCCCAGAGCTAGAATTATAGAATGAGCTGGGACTCACCACCTTATAATTAAAATTTCTGATTCACATTATCATACATATTAAAAACTTTTAACTTGCTGTATGTATGATCAACTTTTCAAATTGGATTGATATTCAGATGTTATTTATATCGATAAAATTAGTCTGGGACATTACGTTAGGACGTAAATCACAATCTGTCAGAATTTCTAAAATCTTTCCCCATATATTTTCCATAATACATAAATAGTATAAAGGTTTATCGACAAGAGCATTTTATTCTACACAATAATGATGGGATTAGTCAATAGAAAAGTAATAAAAATAATGTAACATACCCATTCAGTAGGTACATTCTTGACTAATTCAATTACACAATAGTTATGTTTTCGAATACCGCATAATGCTTCAGTCAGCTGTTCTAAACCTCAAGTGGCAGTTAAGATTTATTTTAACTGCATATTACAACTGTAAAATCTTTTTGTATAATCGGAACACAAGTGTTCATCATTGTTGCGTAAAATATACAAAGTACACTCCCAAGTACACTTATTTACATAAATCGTACATCGTACAGTTACTTATTATGCAATACATATAA
This sequence comes from Eilema griseolum, assembly GCA_963662185.1. Taxonomy (NCBI): domain Eukaryota; kingdom Metazoa; phylum Arthropoda; class Insecta; order Lepidoptera; family Erebidae; genus Eilema; species Eilema griseolum. Next base: position 12,592,329 of record OY759232.1, on the reverse strand, counting down.
ACATTGTCCAAACATGTGTTATTACTTCGTAAAAAGGCTCATTGTCTACATACTCAAATCTTAATTTGTACAAAGCAAACAGAGTAAAACTAATATTGTCTTACATAACAGCTACGGTCGTCATTCACGAAGGCTTTCTCGCGGAACGCCAAGATATCTAAGACGGCAAAGCATTCGTCCCTGGGGCAGCTGTCGTCACAAGACAGCTCTTCAGGTTCCCATCACTATGACGACCCGCACACGATCCGTGAAGGAAGCAACGAGAATAGTCTTGAACATTCGCACGAAACGCTAGATGTTAAGGACAAGTGCCCTGCGGCCAACACGGAAGAACAGACCAAAGGTGAGATAACCAATGTCCGTGCATTTACCGGATTGCCTTTACAGTTAATTAGTTAAGAGAAATAATCTTTCAACGAAATGCTTTCGTAAGATCGAACTGTCAATGTCATAATAAATCGCACTTGAGATTCTCATTCAATAAAAACACCATTCACATTTAAGATCTTCAAAATATAATTCATTGGTTGCGGGAACACTTTGACCTTTATTTTAGGGCCAAGGTATTACTTTATTCAGATGTTATGTTATTTATTCATAGATAAACCAGAGGACACTGGTTTAGTGGATGAATTGAAGAGACAGTTACGAGAAAAAGATTTGGTACTTACTGACATTCGATTGGAAGCTCTCAGTTCAGCGCATCAGCTAGAAAGTTTGAAGGATACTGTCATCAAGATGAGGGTAAGTTTTTTCAAGTTTTTAATAGGATAAAAATATCATGTCGTAATTATGTTTTTTATTTATTTATAGGTAGATCTATATTCTCTGTTTAGTCACATTTAGATATAAAAGTGTCAAATCTTTGAATATTTTTAATTGAAAACTATGAATACGAAAGGTCCAACGCATGGATCGACATTAATTAATTAGAAATCTTGTCAACTCATTTCTGTTAACATAGATATCACCTTGTTACTTGTTAGACCTACAAATGTTTGGGTATATGGGACCCACCTGCGAGCCGGTACACCTGCAGACTAACAGATGAGGATCTCAAGGTGGAGAGGCCAGACGGCTGTAGCTCCTGTAAAACTAAAGAAGCCTTATCTAGAAAATACGTAGGGAGGGCCCCGGACTTGGAAGCGTTGTACGCAAGCGGGAATAACGCTGCAGTACCTAGTTCTGAAAAAAACTGAATCAGTTTACTTAAAAAATGTCATACTTGGTGATTTGAATCTACTAATAAGTTATTCACTAACACTTGAGCTTAAGACGTTGTTACCAATGACAACTCCAAGGACTTTTTGTCCTCAACTATAAATATTAGTCAGTAATCATTTAAAATACAGCATGCTGTGTTAATTTTTCAACCTTTCGGAAAATCGTGTAATGTTAATTGTAACAAGTTGATGTAGCTGTTATATCTAATTTACAATACACGATATTTTATATTAAAAAACCGCGAACTGTTGATGATTATATAATTATATTTTAAGATAAAATCAAAAACTACTAATTATTATGCTTTTACGCTGTTATGTTTCGATATTAGTTAGTTCGATCGATTTATTGAATTTTAACAGGGATAGTTTCATTTTCAATATCAACTACCACTAGAAATAACTATCGATATTTCTCCACAATACCTAATATTGTAGGTAAATAATACAAAATATTACTCAAGGTTATAGATGTCAGACGAATAATAACAATAATGCGTTCCTCGTAACAATAATAATTAGTTTCCGTCGGATAACATCAATTTCTAATGAACACCTGGTACCCATAACAATTATGGGCGTGGGGCAGCCATGGTGACAGGTTAACTACAGCACAGGTGTAAGTTAAGGTATCTGTGGCTGGTGTAATTGTAACTCCTTTATAGCATGAAATAAATTGACTGTGTAACGGCCGTTTATGTGACTATGTTTAAGGTACAACTATAAGAACTATCATAAAGCAATGAAATGAACACAAATGGAATTTTGCTTTACAACTGGCTTTTGCCAGCGGCTCCGCCCTCGTTATTTACTGATCATGTTCCGGCAACTCATAGGAACTTATTCTCGGAATAAAATGTAACCTTTGTGATAAAGCAGGCTATAATTTATCGCTCCCAAATTTTTATCCAATTCCGTTCAACCGTTTTGGACGTGATTGAGTAACAAACATACATCCAAAGTTTCGCAATTACAATAATAATAGTTTAGATTGATTACTATATTTTATGGATATTTTTATTTCAATATTCTATTGTTCAATTGAAATATACTAGAGTCATTACTCTAGTATCGTAAAAAATGTTGTTATTGTGTTTAAATTTCGTGACGACTACTGTAATATCGTTTCGAATCGAAATTAATACGTAAACCAAAAAAAAGGTATACTGTATGGTTCTAATGATTTGGTTACTTAGTTATGGGTCTCTCTTAGCGATTTCCCGACTTATTGCCATTGAATCTCCTTAATTACTCTTATGTAAAGGGTGACTTATCTTTTATTGAAGGATGAACTTTTAAGTGATTTTGCAAGTGATAGCTTCATTAATATATAGCAGTTACAAGCTGTTAAGCTATTAACACGCGATTGCACTTTCTGTGAGGTTCTCTGTTAAATCAATCTCAAGATAGCCATGAAACATATTAGATTCGATACGCCACAAATTCACTTTTAAAGAAAACAAAGTTCATTCAACAAACATACATCATGTCTGTATTTACGTGGATAACTTCGTCATTGTCAATTGCCAGCATCGGAGGGTTGAATACTGCTAAATAGGACACAGTCTTTAACAAATTTCATATTTTCAGAATGAAATGCATAACTTGAAGCAAAACAACGAGAGGCTTCAACGATTAGTGACGTCACGATCCTTAGCTGGTAGCCAAAGCTCGCTGGGCACCGGTGGATCCGCTGTAGAAGATCCTCGAAGGTTTAGTCTCGCTGATCAGAGTACTATGCACCAGGTATATGACTAGAGATAGAATGTTATGTGGTATTCATTCATTATCCTACCGAGCGATGAGAATATAATTTACAATGGATGCCTTATCTTTTGTATTACATTAGAATAAAATAAACTTAGATTGTAATGTGTAAGTGTAAACCTTATTTAAAATTGGGTATCCATAAAACAATTTTGTGTTTATAGTAGTGTAGCACTTAATAAACAACTAAATTCTATTTCAGGCGGCAATGGACATCCACTCACAACCATTAGATCTAGACTTCAACTGTATGACATCGACCCCAACCATGGATTACTCCAAAAAAGGCTCGCCTAAATCCAGTATAGAACCCATATACGGCAATAAGGCCGTTTGTGAACTCAATGAAAACAGCGAGACACTATTAGGGACACTGAATGGCAGCAGTGATTTATTCGCGAATGGACTCAATGCGTCCGAGCGGCTGAGTGGCGACTACGATATAAACACTGTTCTACCGCCGCCGAAGACTCGAGAACTAGCGATAGGGGAAAGCTATTCAGATATCGGTAAGTTTTACGTCGGAATCTCGCGCCCTAAATTGCTTTATAATGTGTACAAGATAACAACGTGGCATGACTCATTGTTTCTTTAACAGGTGTCGCCGACAGCCAAGGGGACACAACAGATGGCAAAAAGATAGCTATAGCTGTATATTTAGGGCAACCGGAGACATTCCAAAGATATTTCGAAGAAGTACAGGATACGCTCACAGAATCGGAGTGTAGATTCTATGCTAAGCAATCGGCAAGCGCATACAATAGCCACTTCGAGAAACAGTCGAGTTTCGATTCTCCGCGATTGTCTCAGAACCGAAGTCCTGAAACTGAGACGCAAGACTACTCACAAATAAATAAGTCTAACACGAATAGCCTTAAAAGCAATAAATCTACGCACAGTAATTCGTATAAGAATGTTTATAATAGTGATTCGACAATAAACTGTAATGAATTCACCATAGCTTACACTTATATATCTGGCAAGACAACTTGGCAGAACTTAGATTATATAGTTAGGAAGACGTTTAAAGATTACTTGTCTAGAATAGACTTGGGAACGAATCTCGGTCTGAATACGGATTCGATAACGTCTTATCACTTAGGCGAAGCGACACGAGGACCTGAGATAGGGTTCCCGGAGTTATTGCCTTGTGGTTATATTATTGGCACTGTTAATACGCTGTACATCTGCTTAGAAGGCGTTGGAAGCTTGGCGTTCGATAGTCTTATACCAAAAAATATTGTATATAGGTAAGTCACATATGAAAATTAAAAACTATTTATAACAATTTGACAGTCGGAAATGCATGTTACCCTTCCGTATGTTGAAAATACTTTTGCCCCACAATGAAACGTAACAACATCTAAAGTTGCGGGCTGAAATTTCGGGCAAATGCCCCATTTTTTTAGGAAAATTCTGAGAAGTACAAAGTTGTTTACAGACATTTGTCTGTTTATCCATAGATATGTTTCACTTCTATCGGAGCACCGGCGAATAATATTATGCGGACCGAGCGGTACGGGCAAGTCTTACTTAGCGGCCAAACTTGCAGAGTTCTATGTACAGAAGACACAACGTAGGGGCAACCCTGCTGAAGCCGTCGCAACTTTTAAGTAAGTTTGTTTAACAACATAATTTCTGCTATAAAAAACGAAAAAAAAAACCGAATGCCATACCATAACTGAAAACATTATAAACAATTTCAATTTATCTGCCGAGTAATGAAACTGTTTATGTCGTCCGGTTTCTTTACGCAATTATAAATTATTAGAAGTAGTTTTTGCATCATATTTGCTTAATTTGCCTCTGTAAATAAAACATCATAATAAATCGTTTCCTTCCCTTACAGCGTGGACCGTAAATCCTGCAACGAACTACGGGCATACTTAGCAAACATTGCTGAGCAGTGCGGCGCTGCGGCAGCCGAAGAGGCGGCCCTACCATCTGTCGTCATACTCGACAACCTACAACACGCCTCAGCTTTAGGGGACGCCTTCGCAGGACTATTGCCACCTGACAATAGGAACATGCCTGTTATTATTGGTAAGTACTTTCTACTCGTGTTACGCTACCGTAGTGAGTCGACGTTGCGAGAGCAAACGCGGTTCTGACGGTTCATTCAACAAAACAACATTCACACTGTATGCTGTTTAATGTGTGTGGACTCCACCAAGACCACTGAGGACAAGCCAACCACACCTGTACGCCAGTACACGTGCCAACCGGGCTTTTCTTGTGGTTGGGAGGTCAGACGTACAAAAATAACGTACATGCAGTGAAAAAAGCTAACTTAACCCATTTCAAATTGCAAATCACTTTAGCTTTCAATAATAAACTTCAAATAATAAACAAGTAATGAGGATTCATTAATGACAGAAATAACTTTCACGTATGTAAGTTATGTATTCATGTTAGGTGTATGGCGTGGCGGTAGTGATCCCCGCTCAGTGCAAATATTTGTATGCATGAATATGGGTATTTGCATTGATCTGGTCGTGCCTCAGAGAGCACGTTAAGCGTCGGTCCCGGTTGCCATACCAACGTCTATGACAGTCGTTACGGGTAGCTAGAGCCCTAAATAGTCAAACAACTGGTCTAACTGCATTGCTTCGATATCGCTATTGGATTGTGGAGGTCAGTCGCTTGCGCAATGTCCGTCGCTTCACGGAAAATATTGAATTTTATCCAACTCCGCAGTTAGACTGTTAAGCCAACCTAAGACTCCGAGGTAAAGCTTCAAATGTGATTGGGTATAACGCTAGAGAACGATTAAGAAGTTGGGTGCGTGGAGACCCACTAAGATCTTCGGAGGCCTATACAACCTCCCTTACAAGTCGGTGTACCTGTTGATTGAAGTACGAGGCTTTCTTCTCATCGTTATATTGCCTATTTCACTTTTGTCGTTGAATGTACATATTTCCTGGTTGATAATGGAAGGGCTTGTGAGTACGTACAGTCAACGATATAAGTTAATTAACACTAAATTACGAACCTTTTTATACACTGGAATACCAGTATCAAAAATGAATGTAAGTATAAGTAGATTCATGATTCCCAGAGGTCAAAGTTAATATATTTAATATTTTGTTCACTATTTTATTTTATTTAGGGGTCACAGTGATCAATAAAATAGAATTTGTTAAGCTACTTTTGTCCATGACTATATATACATGACTAGCTATATTAAGGATTAGAAATAAGTTATTAAATGTGGAATGTCTTCTATATGAAGAATGTCGTACCATTCAAATAAAGAATTCAGCGCAATTGTTTATAGTTTATAACTAAACAATAACTTCATTCATGATAGACTCTTTCGCAGAAGTAACAGTATTTCTATTTAATGTTTACGAATATATTTGATAGTAACTCTTTTAGTTGGTGGTTGGTGGTCCCTGACAATAATATACATGCGCAATATACACGGTTCAATAGACGTAAAGACGTTTGAATGATACATAAATTATAATAGTAATTCGTGTGTGACTAAGAAAAGAGCATGTAGGTATCTATCACACATACATTATTTAGAATTGCAGATCTAGAATGAACGATACGATTTCCTCACACTTTGTTTCCGTACGAGGTTTATTTATTACTTCATTCATATGTATTATTCCTATATTGAAAAACTGATATTTTTATGTACGTCAGTTCTTAGGTTTGATTTCCGACTCAAGTAAAAAAAAGTGTTATTAGGTTTTTTCTTCAGAAATTCTCATCAGCAGCTGAAAGTTTGTTAAGTTTCCTGATTATTATGACGTGGAAGTAAAAGAAAATAGCTATATACGAGTGTTTGAGTACCTATCTACCACTGATATTCACATCTGGGTACTTATCTCTAAAGCGATAGCCAATCAATATAGAGGTTAAAATCAGAAATGCCAAATACAACCTGTGAACTAAACCTAACCAAGAGTCCCAATCAGTGGCAATACGTTTCTAAACGTGTGATTTTAAAACCTACGAAAGCTTTTTCTTTCTAATCGAATTGAAATCCGCATTTGGAAAATCCGGCGTTACTGAATCGCCTCTTGATCGGAATTCTATTATTTATTATTTTATATTACGTTTTATTGTTGGGAGTGTTTAGTAGTAGGTAATAGGAGGCAGGAGTAGGAGTAACATTATCGACCTGAACTTAAGTCAGTATAAAACTTGTATTTAATTTTTTATTTCCTTTTCAGGCACAATGTCGCAAGCCACGTGCAACACAACAAATTTACAGCTGCACCACAACTTTAGGTGGCTTCTCACCGCCAATCACATGGAACCTGTCAAAGGATTCTTGGCTAGGTAAGATTGTTTCGGAAATAGATAGGTTATTTTCCATTTTCTTTATTTACATTTTGTCGTGGGGTTGTTCCTGTTCATTGCAAAGTGATGTGAGTGTTTTCTAATAGGAACTTTTAGACCATTGCAAATAGACATTCAAGTGACCCTAAAACAGGTAATCTTAAAAGCCTATTTAGCATTTTGTGTTATAAACGTACACTTAGGTGCCAAAAACTTGCAGCCCGACAATCTATAATGAAGATGAAACAAGAAATACCCATATTATTTGTATGTAACAGAAGAGTACACAGTACGCCATCGACAATTTACTAGGTAGACGTGGCTCTTGATAATAAAACTGCCCACTGTACTGTTTATTTCGTGTGGAAATCCCCACGGATACCCCCTAATGCCTCTGCTGAATGGCAGTCAACAGAGCCATTATGTCGGCCATAAACCGACTAAAACCGCACGCCGTCTCGAGTCTCAAAAGCCGGGGTATGTAAGGTAGGCCAATAAGGCATTTGTGGTTAACAATAAAGTGTATTTTTTCTATTATCTATATTTCTAGGTATCTACGTCGCAAGTTGTTTACCCTCGAGCTCCGGCTAGGGCGCCGTGAGCCAGCGTTAGCTACAGTCCTCGAATGGCTACCCGGTGTATGGTCCACACTCAATGCATTCCTTGAAGCACACTCCTCTAGTGACGTCACTGTAGGACCCAGACTTTTCTTAGCGTGTCCTATGGATTTAGAAGCTAGTCAGGTGAGATTGAGCTACATGAACAAAATTATAATTATTATATTGGTTGACCGGGCAATGTGGTATTGCCCCTATTAAAAATGTAGTTTGGTGGTAGAAAGGTAAAAATTTGTAATTTTTCAATATAAAAATTAAATATTTTGTCAAAAAATATATAAAAAAAAAATTGTGGTGGACCTCAAATAAATAACGACGACAGATTCTACCAAATATGCCAAAATTTCGGTGGAGATTGCAAACAAACACTGTGTCACGAGAATTTTTATATTAGATATTAATACGGGTTGAATACTTACCAAATATTTTTGTACGCAGGCCTGGTTTGCAGACGTGTGGAACTACAGCATAGTCCCTTACGCGTCGGAGGCAGTCCGTGAGGGTATCGCTTTGTACGGCAGGAGACGACACGCCGCTGTCGATCCGCTGCAACATATTAAGTCCAGCTATCCTTGGAGAGAACCTAACCATTCACACGTAAGTATTTAAACCTGAGTAGATGTATTATATACTGTTTATTTGAGATTACAAAATAATCTAAGGAATTTACGCATACGTACGATACGTGGGCTTTACTACCCCATCTCAAAATTACACCCCTGCCTATAGCCAATATGCCAACGTACCTTAATCGTTATAATTACAGCAAAACATTCTTATGATATATTCGTATCCATAACTTTTTGAGTTTTATAAAACAGCATTCACAGATTTTGATAAATCTTATATAACATACATACATAAAATCATTATCCCCGGAGGGTTTGGCAGAGGTGAATTAACTCTCTTGACCGATCATTGAATTCCGTCGCACGTAATAGGGGGTGAGCCTATTACTGTCTTCCGGGCACTATTGTTGACTCGAACCATGCATCTGAGGCTGATTCTGGGCTGTATATATCTGTCTGATGTTAAACAGCCCTATACCCTAGTCGCCTTGTATGACACCGCAAGGGAAGAGACGTGATGGTCCAAATTCTTCTCTGCCAGGAACCACGCGGCTTTCATATATCTATGATAATATCATGTATTTATGAGAATGAAAATGTATTATTTTGTAAATGATATGTTGTAAGTACTCGAAGCGACGAAGGATCAATACAACACAATGCACACTGACTTCCTTTTAAATTACCTACATAAGACCTTTGGAGCCATACACCAATTAAAGGTCATTATAGACCAAATACACAGGAGAAGAAGTAAATGGACCTCAGTATTCGAAGTGCAACCGTGTAGCAACGCTAAGGAGATGATTTCTTTTTGACTACCTAATAATTTTACATTACACTCTAATTTCGCCATGTATAAAACAAAAAATGTAAAAGGTGGAAAACTATAGTCTCTGCCTACCCCGCTAGGAAAAAGGTGTGACTGTATGTATATATTTTAAAAAAATCGGTCTAGTGCGAGTTGGACTCGCGCAACGAGGGTTCCGTAATTTAAGCTACATAAACCGTAATATATTTTGAATGCGTTGACTTGGAAGTTTGTTTCAAGACGTTATAGACCACATAGGTATGAATTTGAATTTTAAACTTGATACCTTCACGCAATCCTGAGAACAATGTCCACACATACGGACAACAAAGTGATCATATTAGGGATCCATTTTTTTCCTTTTGTGGTACGAAACCCTAAAAATACATAACATAGCATAAACATAAACTCACGCCTATATCTCCGAAGGGGTAGGCAGAGGTGCTAGCACCCACATTTCGCCAGTTTATGTTTAGGTCCCAATGTAATAGGTGGCGAGCCTATTGCCATTAACCGGGCACTTATAAACCTGCGATAAATACACACATAACTTCGAAAAGCATCGAAAAGTCATTGGTGTGTACCATGGTAAAACCTGGGATCGAACCCGAGACCTCGTCTCAGCAGTCCATTACCCATACCACTAGGCTACCGCGCTACCTAAAAATACAAATTTCGATAAATAATTTAACAATTTATGTTCTACAGACACTTAGAGCGATAACAGTTGAAGAAATTGGCATGGAGGAGGCAAATCAAGATCCCAACACGAACAATAATCAAGATCCTTTGGTGAGTATCAATTGAATAATACCGTCATTTGGGATAAAAGAAACAGTCGATTTCAATACTTTTTATATTCAGGCGTCAATTGATAGGGTCGTGATCGGTAAATGCGATCATTATCCCTTGGGACCAGGGGAAATTTCAGACCTTTTCTCAATCCACTGTACTACAAGGGATTACAAATATAAATTGAATAAATAAAGATACTTAATTATTTATCACTGGAATTTTGATCTCGTTCCCGCATCCCGTAGGAACCTATTACGGGGATAAAATAAATAATCAACCAATTAACTAGCCCATCACAGTGCACTGCTGACATAGGCCTTTACCAGTGTTGGGAGGCTTGGGCCTACTGTTTCCACGCTGGTTGGTACAGGGTTTTATTTCGAGTTTTCCTTATCTCGCAGTGATATCGTCTGTGCATTTTTCCGTTAGTCGCCTCTTACGACACCCGACGGATGAGATGGGGTGGTAATACAAGTATTTTTTCTCTGTAACAACAAGGATTAAAAAATACCTTTATTCTTAATTCAAACTATAACCTATCCCTGTACCGAATTTCAAGTTTTTAGTTGAGCTATTGAGTGTGATTGGACAACTAAGACCCAAACAATCCCACAAAGTTTCACATTTCCAATATTTGTAGAATACCCATGTATGTAATAATTATTTTATTTTTATACAGTTAAATATGTTGATGAGGCTTCAAGAGGCGGCGAACTACAGCGGAAACCAAAGTCAGGACTCAGATAATGCAAGCTTGGATTCGAATCTCACCCACGACAGCTCTATGGGCAACGAGCTATAATTATCGCATCGTCTCGATAGTTGTGAAACTCTTCACAGTTTTTTATAGGAACTGGTGGTACACAGTGATCATATTTTTCAATGTAGTGAAATAATACCAGCAGAATTCCATGGAAACAAACATAAAAAGATGTTCCTTACCTCCTAACATGTGGATTAAATGATATATAAAGCCAAATATTTGCCATATGTATATTATTGATATTTATTATTTACTTAACTTTAAGTGTTACTTTAGTTGCGAATCTATAAGTTTAGTTGATTTTTTAATATTGAAATTCTATCATTAGATGAATGTTCGATACTATTCTAAATTCGTCAATACCTTCTATGTATACTAGACAAGCTGCCTCCCAAGACAAGCCGTATGTAATAGAATACAATAATCAATGAATGGGATTGAAACGTATTTTGACGTTTGTGACAGTGGTGAACATGTTTCAATCCCATACATTATATTCTTCTAACAATCCACTTGTCGAGGGGGGCTGTTAACAACAAAAATTGTGTCATGGTTCCTGAGTGAACCGGGCATGAATTTAGAATTTGAAATAGGATGCAGAAACTAGATGAATTGATTACTTTTGACACCTATTAGTATAGCAATAGGGCATCTTTTTGTAATACATCTCTATGACAGCTATAAAAATACCGGTCTGGTTGTGGTCTTAAATCGATTGCAAAGAATCGATTTTGCCCCCTAGATAAGTGGGCGGTATTAATAAGTTTAGACAGTCGCACACACAATAATATGTCGATTCTAAAAACGTTTTGCCACTTGTCTAGGAGGGTTGTAGATTCAGTCTAGAGGATATATCTAGTATACATAGAAGTCGTTTATTTTAATTTCGAAAGAGGTTTGCTCTGCAGTATTTGTAAAATAGCAAATATCGATTACAAGAGCGTCTACTTTCTATAATTCTATTTATGTTTGTTTGCAATATATTTGTTAACACAACTTTAAAAGAAAAATCTATTTTCCACTCAACCTATGTGAATAAGTAATCAGTAATAGTGCCTGGAGCGATAATTTTCAATTTTTTACGATGTAACTCGAATGAGGTAGAACTACTGTTAATATGAAGCATTGTGGCTTTTACTATTGTTATATTTTTTCAAAGGTAGGATACGAACCGCATTTGTATTACTGACATGTATGTAACATATGAAAGTGTAATTTTTATACCATTTTCATATTAAATCATGTACCTAATAATATATTTAAGTGTAAATATGTTTAATATATTTTCATTTTGTATGCGATTACACTAACAGCTATCTATTATGCCATAAACAGCGTTACTTGTGTATGGAAATACGTAACCTCTGTGTTACAGTGTTCGGTATGGATTAACTTTGTGTGCATAAAAGAAACGTGATATCTACAATCTATGCTTTACAGAAAATGTGAAATAAAAATTGATTATAAAAATCTTACAGTATTTTTTTCTTAGATTCCTACTTTTAATCGACTCATTTTGGCATGGCTGCCATATTGCCCATTGATAACGCAATTCAAGATTATTTTTGATTCGAAATTAGCAACTCTACTTTTACTTTCTTTATATATAGGACACAATTAAACTCCGCTTCGCCTGATGGTAAGCTGCTCATCAAATGCTTTTTCACGCTCGCTTAAAGGACCCAGGACTGTGGGAAGAAGGAAACACGTGAGCTGGTAATGAAATCCAGGCCTTAAAGGTGCGTCAAAGGAAATAGTCACCGAACCGCTTGGTTCTTGGTCGGATATTTTGCACCGTATGCGTGTGACATCTAAGCCCTGCACGTATTGTCACATTCAACATGGTACAGACAAGTAAAATACTACTAGACGCAATGCAATATCTCTACGCATTTGCAAAGCTTCTATCTAGGGTGTTCGTGACTTCAGGATTCCCAATAATGCGGACCGCATGTCTCTGCGACTTGTCGAGAGCAACTAGTAATTAAGAGGTGCCCGATTTCGGGGCAAGAACGAGGGATGGAGCTATATATAGGATATAGTGATAGGCGGTAAGTAGGGTAGCCAGAGCTCACTGGAGAGTTTTTGTGCTGTCAGTGGGAAGACCAAAAGCTTGTCCTGCTTTGTCTTTTACACTGACGGTACAGAAACTCTGTGCTTACAGGGTTGGCAGCGCGAGTTCGACTCCCTTGGTGTAGCACACGTCCATAGGCCACGGTAACCACTTTCCTTCAGGTGGGCCGTAGGCTTGTCTGTCAACCAAGCGGTATAAAAAAAAATAGTTTTATAACCGTTCCATTTCTTTCTGCCCCACTGAGGCTGTTTTCATAACTCTAAGTCATCTTGTACGTCACTCAGGACAGTAGGTATGGTAACAGCCTTGGTAAGTACCTAACCAAAAATCTAAATAAATAAAAACAAGGTAATTTGTTCGGTCGGCAAACGTTAGAGATGTGTGAGAATTTTTTCTAAAGGTATTAATTAAATTAATTTATAGATAATCGTGGCATGAAGCGATGCATATTTTTATTCTGGCATATTACCTAAAATTTTCAGTGGTAGGTAGGTACCTACAATTTTTGTGGCACATACCTACTAGGTAATGAATATGGCGCCGCCAAAAAAAGCTACGTAATAAATGAGGGCAGTAGCGTATGACGGTACACAAGTCATTAATCTTGAGCTAAATTGGTTTGGGAGAATTCAGTGGCATTTAAAAAAAGCGACAAATGCGAAAAGATTTCAGTAAGTAGAGTAAAAAGAACATAAGCACATTAAGAAAAATAAAGTTTATTATTCATTTTTGATAGGCAGGTTCGCACGAGTTGTGCCTACCCTCTAGTTTAATTATATCTAAACAATTTTGTTGGCCTCCGTAATGACGGCGGCGAACAACTACAGTGGAAACTAGAACTTGACTAATTAGAAATGGATTCGTATAGATCACCCACTAGAGCCTTACGCACTGTGGTGCTACTATGATGTGGTACAGGAGCCGTGTAGCACGACACGTTTCAGAGAAAGAGGGTAAACACCTTATAATAGTATTTTTCTACTATGAACTTATAGAATAGCCCCGGTCTTGGATTGCAGTCCAAAACACGATCGCTTATAAGCACACCTATATCGTAAATAGGCTTACGACACAGTGGTCGCACGCCTACAGGACTGTAATAATAATTTCTTCTTTACGACAATGTCTGAAATTATTCACATGTTTTTATGAAAACTGGAGCACAGTTTTTCTACATGCCTTTGCCTTCATTTTAGGATTGTGTAGAAAGAAAAAACAACCATAAAAAATCGGACATTACTTAGTACTTAGTGGTATTATAGGAACTTTCATTCTGGAAAGATTTATTCATCAAATCCCTCAATATAACCAAATTAAATTTATACAACGGTTTAACTCTTCCCTTCCTATTTCTGAGAAATTGATGAGCATGTTCACAAAACACTGAATGTGCAATTCTATATTCTTATGTAGGTCAGGGTCTATTAACATTGCTAGAAATAATAGAAATAATTCTAGATATTCTTTTTATTATTGAAGTACATAGTTACAGCATGTTTCATGAAACCTGCAGAAACTGACATGACAATGGAGCAATTTGGACGGAACCAGTTTTATTTCATTTAGGACTAGAATCTTCATTTGAGTACTGATCATAGGAACAATTACATTAACATCATGAATCCAATATAAATAAGGCACAACCATTTGCTACAGTAGGTACTGACAATTCTTGTTTCACCAGGAACTAAATACTAATTACACAATATACACGAGTATGAACCTTTAGACAGTATATAATATTCAGCCCTTGATACTATTGAAGTAACAAATATTAATAAACACTCTGTCGAACAGTATAAGCAGTGGAAAAGTTGCTCTGTTACTATTCTTGGGCATAAATATTTTAGTGCCTCTAGTATATTTTATACTTACTTATATAAAAAGTTTATAACCATAGCTATACCAAAGTTCTATATAAAAAGCAGCTGACAGTGGCTGACACAATTTTAAATTAGAACAAGTAAACCTGCTGTGGTTAGAAGATTTAGCATGAAAGTAGACATTTCTTTGTAACCAAGTATTACAAAACTGAACAATTTAACTTTGACTTTGAACAGCTCATTACATTAAGTGTTTTATATTACAAAATGTAATAGAATCTTCAAACTTTTGAAACACTCAATAAGGGTTGTCATATTTAAAATAACAATACTTCTATAAGGTAAATGCAAACAACACATCATTAATATCATACAAATTCAATATATAAAAAAGTATTCTTCATGAAATTAATCAAGAATTTCATTTAATACATCAAGGAACATATATTACATTTAAATGTGTTTCATTGCTTTATATTACACTAACATAATTATGCTACAATTGAAATAATTCTGTCAATCACTGTGTATGTCAAGACTTAGATTAGAAAGTGATGGCACCGGGGACTCTGTGAAATCTCCAGAATCATCACTGTATACTTTGTTTGATTTAACATCTACTTTGTCTTTTGAGTGATTTGTAGGTGATTGAATAGACTTATGCCTGTTACTGAAGGAACTTTTTTCACTTATCAAGTCGGCAACATCAGATAGAGATACGGAACTCTGTGAGGTTTGAGAAATCTGATGAGGGCTTTCTACTGAGGAGTTTTTGTTAGAACTTTTATCTATATCATCTTGAAGAAGTTCTGATTTATTTTCTCTCCTTTCTGCAACATCTTTAAATTTGGATACTGATGAAGAAGAGAAATCATCTCTGTAACTTAAGTCACTAGTTTCTCCATCTGACTTTGCTAGGCTTTCTAATTTTTTTTCATTTGTATCTATTTTATTTTCATTTTCTTGATTTTGAGATATATGCGACACATTGCTCAAGGTACCAGATTTTGAATGGTCAGAATTTGTCGCAGAATGAATTTTTGAATTGACTGAATTCTTGAAATCCATTTCTGCTATTGGGAGTCCAGCTGTGTTCAGCAATTTTTTATCGAAAGAATTAAATGGTTTAAGTTCTAAATATGAAGTAGAGTCACTGCTGCTATTTGTCAATCTTATCTCATTATTAATTATGGTCATGTCCCTTTCAGGTTTATCTTGTGAAGTGATATTATTTTGAATCTTAGTACCAGCTTGATGAACTGGTTGTTCAGAGATAAATTTATTTAAATCACTATTGTTAGTTTTAAGTATGTGATCACCAGGAATATATTCTGAGCTTGATTTGTCTCTTAATGAATCACTAGAGGTATCTGTGTCTGAATGATCTAGTTGTAACTGTAGGTGAAGTTTGTTTTTCTCATCGGATGAATTGTCAGAATTAGAATTACTAGTAGTACTGCTCTGTGAATCATGAAGTATATAAGTACAGTTTTGATCTTCTCTACAGTTTTTATCATAATTCTTCAGGTTAGAGCTGTGTAGGTCACTAACTTTTTTGTGATGAGGATTTATGAAATTCTTGATAAGTGACAACAATATTGGTTCCTTTATAGCATCATTTTTGGGAACGTTCAATTTGTCTGCTAATGATTTCCTTCCGTCGTAATTGTATTCATTTCCTTGGCGAGATTCCGACATGTAAACAAATAATGTGTTTTTCAAACAACAAAATTCTAAAAACTCATGAATTACTGATAGAGCTAGTAGACCTTCAGGCAACTTTAGAATATTATCTAAGTTAACATTCTGTTTCCTATTTTCACACTCATCTTCAAAAGCTAAGAAAATATTGGCCCTTAGCAACGCACGTATTTTGGCAAGCGAACCATTTCTCTCCAAAGCTTCAATAACTAAATCTCTTAGCTCTGTGTCTTCCGCTTGCGCCATTTCAAAATCGAGTTCTGATTTAGGATGTTAAACAAATATAAATATCACGACAATCAACAAAAATCTTCACAATAAGCGCGCATTTCTAGAGCATTGTTTTGCTGTTTAGTTGCCACAATTTCGACAATAATTATGCCATCATGGATACTGTCCCAATTTTAACACTGTAATGATAGTATTCTATTTTATACTATCAAATTTGTTAAAAGTTTGCTTGAGAGATCAAAATAAAATATGCTAAACTGCTTAAATATAATAATTGTTGATCATAAAAAATCAACCGCACGCACGGCACGGCACTCATTTGATATTACTAATGACGCACGACACGATGGTGTTGCTGTTAAGAAATCGTTCTGAAATTGCCTCCACTTTTCATGAAAAGACAATTAAAAATAACATTTATTATTCTATAAACATTAATAGCATCGTCAATTGCAATTAAATGATAAATAATTTAGATATTTTAGTTTCACAATGATTCTTATGTGTCACAGACTATATAATTATATCCACGAAATTCGTTGCCATCCAGTAGCTTAAATTTTCTTCCAATAAAATAATAATTTTATTATGAATTGCATAAGTAGTAATTTACTTTAACTTCAAGACCATATAAAATAATAAATAGCGGCGGCAGATAAATTAGATGGACTAAATTTTATTTTAATGTAGGATTTTCTAGGATTTAATCAAGTTAATCCTCACTGAAAGTACTGTTAAGTAGAAATAAAATAAACAGTGCTTAAATAATTATTAATTGTACGTTAGTAATATAATATTACTTCATTTTTTTATAAAGTACCTACCTAGATCACAAAATATTTTTAGACACACTTACAGGGTATTTTTATATAAAAAAAACACCTGAGACGCACTTAACTAAATAAAGCAAATAGTAAATGACCGTTTTCAGATTCGATAACTACTTACTTACATTATGTACCTAAACTTAATGTACCATTTAAGAATATTTTACTTCACTGTAAACTTTGTACTCGAGCAGAGACACATCTAGATATTTCTCGCTATATCTTTGAAAATGTGCTCGATTACAAGGGGTGAAGGCTTGCGCCGGGAAATGTGGGAAATTCAGTCAGTCGGGTCGAGTGAGCGCGATAGGGCGGTATAGTGTACATGCCAAAATTTAACGGCAAAATGAAACTTTTAGCCTCTTTTCCTATCTTATCTTGAGTCAAATACTCTTAAAAATTTATTACCAGTGATTTTATTTTTATGTTCGAGCTACGGGGATAATATAACTGCTATGACTGTTTAATGTGTTAAAATTCTAGTGGCGGGAAACCGTTTTGATATCTCGCTTGACGTGTTGTGTCCTATGTGTACGTAGAGCGAGAGGAGCCGTCTGCCCTAGAGGGCGGCCGACATGCTGGATTCGTCGTGAATCGATATTTTTGGAACGTTGCAGAGCAGAAACCATGAGGTTCGAGGCTCAATAAAGGTATGACAGGTGTTAATAATAAAAGATTCCTTTCATCCAAGAAACCCAACCCTCTAAACATACAGTATGTTGCGATAGAGAAACAGGTTAACTAAGTCACACGTTGGGCTCCACTTTCTTGCTCTAACAAAAGTTACTTTGCTTTTATTATTATGAACCCATAATAATATCTAAGTACTGAAAAAAATTACGCTATCTATTGCTCTTTTGAAAATTTAAATTAATGTACTGAATTTTTTTTATTAATATTGTGAGGTAGCTATTTTTTTTCAATAAAAAAGTAGTTTTTTATTTGGTTCATGATCAGGTTTTTTGATTTGTTAAACAATTTTGAAAATTCTGATGGTAAATGGTCATTTTAATTCACGGGGATTTATCATCCTAGAGTATTCACCTATTATTTTCGCCATGCAGACATTTTATTACATTTTGAAAACCCCGGCTAAAAGTTTAACTGTTAGGTCATTCCAAAATATGAGCTTCAGGGGGGAGGCTTTGCGATATTTTTATACGAGTACCAAAATCGTATCTATAGGACCTGCGATCACAGTTGGAGTGGCGCTCCGCCACTGTTGATGGGTGATATTCTGATAGATGGTGGGTAGCAATTAGCAGCATCTCGGATCATTCGTCCTACCTTTAATTTAAACAAGACATCATCATCGTCATCTCAGTGGCCTTTGTATTTTAGCCCGGGATTCGGATCTGACTATTACTCCATTTAAGCTTTGGATGCAATCGGGATTGGCATTCTGATGATAATTACTTTTTACTGTCTTCTTTTTCTTCTTTTTGATGACTTCTGCAGCAAATTGTCGCAATTTGCCAATGTTAAGTAAATGTTTTATTTTACTGTTTTCAACATCCGTAGCAGTAAGACCGTTGACATGTAAAAAAATATGTATTTTTTATACCACTTAGGTGTTAGACAAACACACGGCCTAGAAATTGAATGAAAGTGATTACCGTGGCCTATGGACGTGTGCAATACCAGGGGCGCTACATTTTATGGAATATGTAGGTATATCATGATCTTCACTACCCAAGTCCCTTCAAAACAAACCAATAGGTACTACACCCACAGATTATTGAAGGAGATACTGGCGCAGGTTTTCCTTTTAGGGTTTGAGTATCAGACGGCAGCCGCTTCCAAAAATGTCAACTAAATCAATTTATGGCAAGGAGGAATGGGAGTGCGAATTCGGGGATCGGCTACATACTTAAAATTTTGGCACTTAGTTTATTTCCATTCCACTAAGAGAGGATTGAATTACTCAGTTATTATGGTATAGCAATGTAATATGGCATCTGCTAATTAGAGGGACACCAATCAGTCCTAAATATGGGCAGTTCCGATCGCAGAACACGGTCACACATAGTTTAATTCGTTTTCAATTACATTTTCTTTTTCTGAGGCTGCAATATTTCGGAAGTTACTATATTTTGAATGTTTCTGTCAATTTTTAAATTCATCATTACTCCTCCAGATATTACTACCTACTCCCTTAATATACCTAAGTTTAAGAATACTGGACGCTGCTTGGTATTACCTACCTATAGAGCTATTGGTCAAATTCTGAGATCCCTGTACCCCCACAACGTATGAAATTGTCGATTTATGTAGGGCGTCAATAACCCTTTTTTGAAAAATGAAAAGTACTACTTCTAAAGTTCTATATTTAATTCATCAAAGTATTGGCCATTATTGTCGAATCACTTTTGACATTTTAATGGAAGTTCAGTGATGCTTCACAGAAAGCCTGAGGAGGGACGATTACCGTCCATCTAACTCTAAAACGAGTGAACTGACCTCTTAAAAGGCGTTTTGATCATCTCATCAGATTTAACATTTAACCTAATAAAGGGTAACCGACATTAATTGTGTCACAGATAATAATAATATAATTCTTATGTGTGTATGGTAGGTGGCGGAATTTCCGGACGAAGCTTTTGTAGGTAAATGGTTGAAGAAATATATATCCATCAATGAAAATTAGAACTACCTACGTGAAAGCAATGAATCAAGTGTTCACTTAAAGATAAAATCCATTTTATTCATTTATTTTTAAGAATAGATTCATCATTTCATTAGAATACATTTCAAAATTTGCAAGTAAGTAGGTAGTAGATCTTTTCACTAGCCAATTTGATTGTAAAACTTATATAATACCAGAATTGTTCATACTTACTTTGTTTATAAATATGCTGAATTTAGCGCCGTGCTCATACGGGCTCGGTGAGGATTAGGTAAGTGCGCACACTAGTCTCTTGTGTCAAGTATCGAACTGATTAAACCAAACTTAGGTAGCGTATAATCGTTCAGAAGTGCGTCTTAAGATAAACCTATCATAAGGTCATAACTAAAACATCAAGCTTTAGAATTTACTGAGTTCATTTTACCTATAAGTATTTTTATTACTAACATCTTGGATTAGGACAATTTTAAATGTCTGTCAAATCTAACACTTGGGTAGGTAATACTAAGTACCTACAAGTGCTTCCCACTTGTTTTTGAAGATATTTTTTTTATTGTTACTCAATCACTCTTAAACCTCTGAACAATTTTAGCTGAAATTTGGTAGAAATATACGGTAACCTATTGAAATATCGAATTTCTGTTACCCGAATCTTAAAACCCCGAAAACGGTTGGTAGAACTTTTAAAAGACAGATGTAATGAATGACAACTTTCTATAATTCCCTTTTTCATTTCCCAGATGAATCAATTTCCAGGTGCACTAAAACCAAATTTTCAAATAGTTTTTTTTTGTTTTCCATAGTGTCATAATCCACATATAGTTATACCAGATTCTCAGAATATTTTTTTTTTGTTTCCCATCGTACCATTTTCCAAATAAACTATTACCAAATTTTCATAATCTTTTTATTTGGTTCCCATACAATCGTTTTCCATCTAAACTATATACAGGTATAGTAAAACTCAGTAAATTTATACGATTCATTTATTAGGTAGGTACCTACAGCAAGTAATTTAGAAATTCACATTAATTTAGAAATTTCTTTTAAATATTTAATTTCACTTAAATTTTCTTTTATTTTTATAAGTTTCTGCAGTTTTTCCTCTTTTTGTATGTACTTTTTCCTCCTTTTCACTTGTGGTTCACCTAGTATCATTTTTTCTATATCAGATTCTATTATAATAGTTTCTTTAATTAATTCACGAAGAAGCAGGTAAAAACCTGGCTTTTTCTTTTCTATTACTTGATTTATATGATGGTGCCATGGGTACGTATTTGAATACCTAAAATTATAATACCTAAATTTAAATAACCTAAGTTCAAAATACCTAAAATCTAAATACCAAATGGTTTAAAATACCTAAACTACTAATACCTAAGTACTTAATACCTAAATTTGAAATATCTGTTGGACTAATAACCTAATGTTTAAAATGCCTAAAGTTAAAACAACAAAGGTTGATATACAAAAATTTAATATACCAAATGGTCAAAATACCTAAAACGGCTTAAAGAAAAAGGGACACTGCCCACCCCGACTCGGATAGGTTAGGTTAGAAGGCTAAGGCGGGAGCGGAGCGGAGCGGAGCGGAGCGGAGCTCCCGCATTAGCCTTCGTGGTTATTTTTTTATAACCACACATACAAGGATTTGGAACTTCAGGATTGGAGCAGACAATCCTGAAGTGCCTGAAGTTTTTAAAAATCTGGATATTGTTTGTCTGGATATCAATAAACTGCATTTCAAAAATTTGTGTTTTAAAAATTCGGCTTTCGTGCATATGGATTACGGTCATCTGGATTTTGTGCATTTAGATTTCGTGTGTCTGGAATTCGTTCGTCTGGATTATAAAATGTCGTACAAATGAATAAATAGGAAAATGAAATTCGGAGTTGCGATTATATGGCAAATAAAACTTCAGAATTTGGAAAACCGGGATTATGAATAAATGGCCGAACGTTTTCTGGATTATGATAATCGGAATATTAAAATTCGGGATTAAGATAGGTAACCGAAATATACCTATAGAATAGATTAAGGTCAAGCAAATAAGCTACTTTTGTCCCTAGAACAGGTTCCCGTGGGTTGCGGAACGGGATCAAAATAGATATAACGCAGGCAGGGTCGCTAACAGCTAGTGTTATAATTAAAAATGATTGTATTTTAAACGTCCCCGTACCAATCCTCCGATCCGATCCGATTGCAGCAAAACTTTGCCAGCTTACACTCAGTATGTGGCGCCCAGTATATGGATTATAAGATCTTTAAGATCTCTAAGGTCAAGCAAATAAGCTACTTTTGTCCCTAGAACAGGTTCCCGTGGGTTGCGGAACGGGATCAAAATAGATATAACGCAGGCAGGGTCGCTAACAGCTAGTGTTATAATTAAAAATGATTGTATTTTAAACGTCCCCGTACCAATCCTCCGATCCGATCCGATTGCAGCAAAACTTTGCCAGCTTACACTCAGTATGTGGCGCCCAGTATATGGATTATAAGATCTTTAAGATCTCTAAGGTCAAGCAAATAAGCTACTTTTGTCCCTAGAACAGGTTCCCGTGGGTTGCGGAACGGGATCAAAATAGATATAACGCAGGCAGGGTCGCTAACAGCTAGTGTTATAATTAAAAATGATTGTATTTTAAACGTCCCCGTACCAATCCTCCGATCCGATCCGATTGCAGCAAAACTTTGCCAGCTTACACTCAGTATGTGGCGCCCAGTATGTGGATTATAAGATCTTTAAGATCTCTAAGGTCAAGCAAATAAGCTACTTTTGTCCCTAGAACAGGTTCCCGTGGGTTGCGGAACGGGATCAAAATAGATATAACGCAGGCAGGGTCGCTAACAGCTAGTGTTATAATTAAAAATGATTGTATTTTAAACGTCCCCGTACCAATCCTCCGATCCGATCCGATTGCAGCAAAACTTTGCCAGCTTACACTCAGTATGTGGCGCCCAGTATGTGGATTATAAGATCTTTAAGATCTCTAAGGTCAAGCAAATAAGCTACTTTTGTCCCTAGAACAGGTTCCCGTGGGTTGCGGAACGGGATCAAAATAGATATAACGCAGGCAGGGTCGCTAACAGCTAGTGTTATAATTAAAAATGATTGTATTTTAAACGTCCCCGTACCAATCCTCCGATCCGATCCGATTGCAGTAAAACTTTGCCAGCTTACACTCAGTATGTGGCGCCCAGTAATGGGATTACAAGATCTTTTCACGAAATGCCAAACCCACAAGATTAACTTTTGTAACTCTGTTTCGATTTTTTGATAATCCATAATAACATTATGAATGTGAAAATAACTGTGTTTGTATGTTAAGTTTTCACGCATAAACATACAACAAACATAAACCGCTGAACCAATTTTGATGAAATTTGGTGGTTAGTGGTAGATTAGACCTTGAGAAATGACATAGTCTATATTTTGTCGCGATAACTGATATCCACGCGGGCGGAGCAGCGGGCAACAGTTAGTGTTTAATAAATATTTCTCACCGGTTCTAACTCGGGCTCCCAGGTGATACCTTGAATGCAACCAGGATCATTTTTTACAGGATTTACATTAGCTAATGGTGATACCAACATGCACATGTCTCAGCTAATTCCACCATCAAATTAAGATTACATAATGCCCAGTAAGCATATAAACTTCATGTGTGAGTCCTAATACTTTGGTACAACTCCAAGTTCATGAAATATGAGAGACCGGGTAAACAGCTGTCACACTCCACATATTGCCAATCTACTCAGCTATAATATAGAACATACTCAAAGTAATATCCCATGAATGTGGCGCTGCGATAAATGGCCGAGGCCCATCAAAATAGTTTCATGGGTGTTTTGATTAAAACACTTCTATATGTACTCGATTCGGTTAGGTACTTAACTAAAGGAAGAAAATATTGTAGTAACTTTTTATAAAAACACATATTAAACAAATAAACTATGGCAACTAACTGACTGGCTAGTGGTTAAATTTCGGTTTTTAGTCTTTAAAATGAGTTTCTAAACAGAAAAATATAATTTTTTTTTTTTAAATAAAACATATTAAAAGACACATCAAGATTGTTTATGTTTAGTTAAGTACCTAATTGAATGGAACATAAGTAACTTCGTCTCTGATTTTCATGAAAACAATTATATTCTTTGTAATGTCAAATACCTACTGATATAGATTTAGAATAATATATTATGTTTTTCTACCTAATCTATAGTACATACATATCACACCTTTATCCCCGAGGGTTAGGCAGAGGTGAATTAACATTCACATTGCACCAATCGGTCTTCGGTCCCACGTAATAGGGGGTGAGACTATTGTTGTCTTCCGGGCATATACCATATAGTAACTAAATAATTCTAGGATATAGAATATTCTAGAATATTATCTATTATTATCCGAGTAGATAGAAGAACATCCTAAAGCGCTATGTAAGCACTCAAGTAAACATAGCTTAACTAGCTTGTATTATGAGCTCTAGAATATGGAGCCTTAGAGACGTTCTTTCAAGTACTTAAAAACCTAATATTATACTTAGTAACACAAACCAATGGAAATATTATAAATCGTTAAAATTATAAACGGAATCATTCCTGCGAGCTCTGAGTTAGCAAAAGGACACAACGTCAGAGAGGTAGTTGAATATTTATTAACAAATACTTTATTGTAGAGCAGACGTAGCAGACAGCCTCAGTGGTGTGACGGTAGTAAACGCGGCCGCTACGCAGGAGGCGCGGGTTCGTTCCCCGCTCAGTGCAAATATTTGTATGAATGAATATGGGTATTTGGCAATGCATGTCTGGTCGCGCCTCGGAGATTATGTTAAGCCGTCGTCGGCCCCGGTTACCATACTAACATCTTTGGCAATTGTTACGGGTAGTTGGGTCTTCAAAAGTCCGAGTAGTCTAACTACAGAACTTCAATATTGTCAATCGGTTGTGGAGGTCATTCATTAATTTTATTAGGTCTTACCTATGAAATTGCCGTTCATGAGTTCATTATTCCTGTAATTTATTACCTATTTCCACTATTTACATTTTGTTTGAAAGTTGATTTCAAGATTTTACAACTCTGTATAAATTTAGTTTTTATTGACCGTTTGATAAATTAAATTCGATCTTCAAAAACAGTACTTCCTAATGCTATCAATTTTGATGATAAATTTCGTATAGCCGTCACTTTTCAAACATGTAAGTGTTTGTAAGCTTAATGTTGTCTCATTCATACACAAAAAGAATCATAAAATTTGGATTTGTCATTCCTAAAAAAAAGCAAAAATGTTAGTACTGAAAATTGGGTTTCCTACAATTTCTTCAAAAAAGTCGGCAATTTCATATGTAACGACCTATTATTTATTTTTATTATTTAGATGGCAGTCGCTTTAAGGAAAATATCGAAGTTCAGCCGCATCCCACGCACACTCAAGCAGTGGAATGAACTCCCTGCTGCGGTTTTTCCATGCGCCTACAATATGGGGTTTTTCAAAAGGGGCATTAGGGGGTTTCTTCAGGGTCGGCAGTGTGAGTGTGACGGTAACCACATCCCATCAGGAGGGCCGTGTGGCTGTCTGCCACCTAAGTGGTATAAAAAAAAATCTTAGTTGGTCTAGAAAGCAGACTCGAACTGTGTTGGGAAAAGTCTTAGATAATAATGACTTTATTGTAGAGCAAATCAATAAATTGGTAAAAGAAACTAAAATGCAACGGAAGCAGTACAATGGGCGGCCTTATCGCTTAACACGATTTCTTCCGAGCAACGTTCTTTCGTAGAAGTGAGCGATATTTCCACAGCGTTGATACAAATATTGCAAAATACGGAACACGATAGAACCCCTTAAAATATTTTTATCTCTATAAAGGTAGGTATTTAGTAAACATCCAACAACATCATCTGTATAAATATTATATTAAACAATATCAAAGATTTATAAGTAACCTGAAAATTTAAAACACCGCGTAAAAAAATTCAAAGAGCTGCTTAAAATAGGTACCTACGTATCTGCGGAACATTTCTGTAGAATCCATAACCATACATATATTTGGGCTAGGATTGTGTGGAAGACGTGAAAGTAAAATATTTTATATATTTATAGTGCTACAAAAATGTGCTAGAGAATTTTATATCGTTGTGGAATCCAATTTGCGGGAACAAGTTTGCTTCAGGACAATTTTGTTTGGTTTTCCACGTAGCTGAATATTGCAAAGTAATCACTATTATAATAATATAGTAAGTATGTGGTGCAGGTGCTGGTTTAAACCTCGTAAGACTCTTGTACCGCCCAAAGCTTAGCGTCGTGATATGAAGTACTTACATAAGTTTTGGTGTTTTAGTCCAAAAATCTTTTTATTTTCTTCTAGTTTAGAAACGTCGGGTACGATTACGTGGTTACGTCGGTATCGAACCGACTAAAACCTCACGGTGTTCCATTACCGTACCATTTGTATTCAAGGAAATCTGTTCTTTAGAAACGTTTTCCTTTACCACACCCAGCGAAGAAATACACTTTTGTAATATTTTAGAAAGGAAAATATGAAAGTGGATATAAAGTCCTATGTTTTTTGTATTGTATTTTATGTTTAGTATTTTCCTTTCTTCGTAGGTATATTAGAGTATAGTGTACTAAATTTTGTCTACCTAGTTGCTAATGAAAATCTCTGAGTTGCTATAAGCTGCGGCTAGTGCTGTTGGAATTCGATTACTTTTTACATTTTGTCCTTCATTTGAGGTCAGAATACGGTAGTGTACAACTTAATAATTTTCATTGTGAGTAGGTACCTACCTACTCACTTCAATTACTGCTACAATATCAGGATTGATCCTATTTAATTACTGTGCACGGCAAACGTGGCCTAGGGATATACGTTCCATTAGGTGTTTTATCGTACAGCTGAGGAAGGCAGTCTTCATTTTTGCGACAGAATTTTACCTAGATAAATGATATTAATGTTCTTATCTGACGTCTTCACGCTAATTTTGTACATTACTCTCACAAAGTCATTAGTTATCAGAGCAGCTTACAAGTCTCACAAACTCAAGTAACTGCGATAAAGTGAAATTGAACTCATGGAAAAGTTTTAATACTTCATTAGTTAGCACTTTAGTTCGCACTAAGTGTTTTTACAGATTTTCACATTAGTTCGTATGTTATGAAATATTAATAACACACATTCATTCTTATGCATTCTTGATTAAAAAAATTAATAGAAATGAATAGAATATCTATATATTTATTTGTAAAAAATGTAGTAAGTATAACGGTGACAAACAATCTATGAACACATTTTGCCACTCTTCGTGACGTGCAACCATTTACAGGTACTTATGATTAAATTGAATTGAATGATTGAATAAACAATTAATTATAAAAAATAACATAAATTAAAACTGACACACATGAATTGTCCAGTTCTCAGTATTTATTATATTATAATGCATTTTTAAAATGATAAGAGCGAGAGTCAATTTTATTTTTAAATTTATTGACGGAGGGATTAGAAAATTCTTAAAAAGGGCGGGCTCCCTACACTAAAGCAGCATTTGCTGCGTAGGAACGCTAATTGCCAAGAAACATGCTTCTTGCCAAGAGATGTTAAGAAGCATTTGCATCATAAATGTAGGTATGTTTATAAATTTACTGCTTTGGTGCATTTGCTGCTATGGTGTATTTTGATAGCTGATGCAACCAAAATATGATTTATATTATGTTAGTCAATACAATATTGTTGAGGACTCTATTCTGAGAAGTGATTTAATTATTTGAACAAAGATGTAGGTAGATGATATATTGTATTATTGTTTTTTTATTTATTCTTTAATATTTATTAAATGCAGTTGTCGTTGTACTATCAAAATAATCTGCTAAAAATCAACTTTTATTAATATAATGACAGCGTGACCTGGTTTCAGCATTTCTATTTTAAGACTCTCAATTTTATTTTGATTTTACCAAAAACTTATCCTGTCAATAGCAAACCCGATAAAATAGAATTATGCAATTTGATGCAGTCGTTTGAAAGTTATGCGCATACATACATTTTGGCAGTTCATTTAAATAATATGGAGGGAAGAAGACCACGATTCGTGAGACTGAGCACGTACCCCTCCCGTTGGCCTATTGAATAAAGATTACATACCTAGTGAAGCTGGTATCCTCAAAGCATGGGTAAACACATTAATAACTACTTTGAGTAAATTCCAGCCTACACGCACGGTGTACGGTATACGAGTACGGAATTTACAGATAGCATAAAATAGTAGCTAGTCTGAGGTTAGAACTTCTTGTTTTTATAAACTGCTGGTGAAGCTTTAATATGTAGTGAAATATTTGGACTCATTATTGAATAAACCGACGATAATAAAGCCTATAACCGACGTCATGGCCGGGACGTGGTTGCGTAGGTACGTAGGTACTTACTTTGCCTTTAATTTTGCCTCCTTTACAACCATTGGCAGCTCCACCTAGACGTTCGAAAAACCTACCCTCTAATTAAGAGGCCCCTTGAACCTGTAACAGTCAAGGTCACGGTGTAGTCAGTAGGTATAACTTGATCCAAACGCTCCGTACCTAATGGAATGTAAATTATAGTTTCAGATTCTAATTGTATCACATTTAGCAACTACGAATTTGATGTGACGTGCCAATTTATTAATGATGACAATTTAGATATCGTGTGGAACCGCATAGCTCCACTGTGATTGTTTCATTATAAATGTTCATAATAAGTCTTAATCTATAGGTACGTTTGCTATGTAATTTCCATGGCATGTGCACAAATAAAACGCTACTGTGACACGCATGTAATAAATTAATTTAATGTACAGAATTATGTATACCTACTATTTTTTTATAATAATTATTAAAGTGATAAATAATAACACAGGTTTTTACCCGACTGCGTCAGTGAGGGTACCTAATGTTTTTCTAGGTATCAAGTATAATTGGGGTTTCAATTGTAATTTAATTTTTGTCAGTGAAATGAAATGAAAGTTTATTTGTCAGAATATGGGTGAGTGGGTACATACATTTTGGATGTTTGCATTGATACTCTAGCCATACTCTACCACTGTGTGGCGTACAAAAATGTCTTATAATTAAAATTAAATTAAATTAATTAAAGTTATTATATGATTGTTATGGAGTTCTAACAGTTTTATTGACTATCTAAGATTTTCAGTGACATTTAATAGGTAGTTTCTCAGGTAGATAACTCTGTACTTTGGCTGACACCAACCACTCCTATTGCGCCCATTATTTTGACGTTAGGTACTGTAAAAACTAGCTAATCTACCATCTCTATAAAAGAACTTTTGTGACTAACAAGAGCTTACATAATAAGTAATAATAAAATTTAAAATATTACTGTGACAAAATAAATGTTCATAAATAAACATCGCCCCGCTAAAGTATCCCCCCTGTTTACGAAAGTATTTCATGAATGTCCCCTAACGAGCATGATACCGTTTTGCTTACGTATTTTTTGTGTAGTAGCTACCGTGTTGAGGGCACGATGATGTCGGTGCAAAATCGACTTTATATATACCTACACGGTGGCACCCATATCGTGCCTATTGACTTTAGACGTAGTCATTTGATTACAGTACGAAGCATCTTATAGCAGCCGTTGCTAACCACCATTTTTGATGTTCCTTGTTTTGGAAATCAAGAGGTCTATGAAGGTCACTTTTTTGGAATCATACATACAATATAATCAAGCTTTTGTCCCTGGAGGGTTAGGCAGAGGTGAATTAACATCCACATTTTACCAATAACTATATGCGGTCCCACGTAATATGGGGTGAGCCTATTGCCATATTCCGGGCACTATTGTTTACTCGAGTCATGCATCTGAGGCGGAGTCTGGGCAGTATATATCTGTCTGATGTTAAACAGCCCTGTCCCTTAGTCGCCTTGTACGACACCGCATGGGAAGAGATGGGGTGGCCCTAATTCTACTCTGCCGGAAACCATGTGGCAAATTATTGGAATCGTATTAGGATAATATTTTGTCTTGTCATATTTACACGAACTTAGAACTTGCTTTGTAACTGAATTTTTGAATTTTGCTCATATGAGTGACCATTTAATTAATTTTATAGGAATCTATTGAGATCTCCCGGATATTGATGAAGATGCTAGTTTTTAGCAGAATCGCTCAATGTGAGCTTTTTAGACCCGTAGCACCCAATGGGCATGATATTAATTAATAATTATGTAATGTAATAGATCAAATTGAACTTAAAGTAGTTGACTTACTAGGTATTTCTTGAGATACAGGGCTATGATGATTAATGTACCTAATTAATGTGGTCTAGCAGTTAGATACCCACCGCTTGAAGAAATTTGCAGTAAAATGCATTTGTCTATCCAACATTAATTCTTGACAAATTAGTTTGAAGAATTAGTACTTAGTTCTTTCTCGACTGTTCGCTAGCTGAGATGCATAGAAATTACGGTTTAATAAATATTTAATAAAGAGATGAATATGTGTGATGCAATGTCAGCGAGCGCGACATAAATGACCTATGACACAGTTTTATTTGCGTGTCTATTTTATAAACTCGCGAAGAATGAACATGACATAACATAAAATCTACTTTGTATCATTATGTCATACGTTGATGTTCATAACAAAAACTGAACTCAGTATTTAGTTTCATCGATCTTATACATATAATACTAGTAGTATATTATGGTACGAGTGTACAAAATTGGTAATTACCGCCGAGGCGCCATTGATCGTCTTAACTCTTTAGAGAGCCAATAATAGTATCATCAATACACACGTGTATCATATAACGTTTGTCAATACACTTGCGAATAGAATAATACCAAGTAATTAAGTTATTTACTTTCATATTGAAATGTAAACATTAAAAATTAAAAAGAACTTTATTGATATTCTTAACGCACAAAGTATCAAAAAATTTAAAGCGGCGGCGGCGTGCGTTTTAGTCGGTTCGAGTCCGACATAACCTCCTTCACCGGCTCCGGTGGGGAGGTATCCGTGGGGATTTTGCGCACGTAAAAAGTATCAAAAATTTTTAAATAATTTCAAATGAACTCAAAGAGGTATCAATGCATTTTTTCTACATAGACTGTGGTGGATGCGGCGCAACACGTATGTGCGATCAGCAGATGGATTTCGGTGCAGAAAATAACTATGTAATCTTACGCAAATTATGTTAATATTTCATGAGATTAGAAAAAATAGTGGAAATAGCGACAGCCTACGTGGCTTGGCGGTAGTGAAAGCTGCTTTGCAAATATTTGTCTGCATGAATAAAGGTATTTGCATTGGTCTGGTCGTGCCTCGGACAGCACGTTAAGATGTCGGTCTCGGTTGCCATACCAAAATCTATGGCAGTTGTTACGGATAGTTGGAGCCTTAAAAAGTCCAACAACTAGTATTGCTGCAATGCTTCGATATTACCTTTGGGTTGTGGAGGTCAGATGGCAGTCGCTTCACGAAAAACATCGAAGTTTATCCAAATCCACAGATAGACTGGTAAAGCGGACCCCAAACTCCGAGGGGAAATCTTCGGATGCGACTGAGATTAACGCTAAGATGAAGAGTAAGAAGATAAAATAGTGTATGAAACTACACAAAATTTGGATTAAGAACCCTTATTATGCAATAGTTTCATTAACTACTATTATATAGGTATTATATAGGTAGGTATTATATAGGTATTATATAGGTGTTATATAGGTATACTCGTAGTAACCTACTTAGATAAAAAGATTAGTTAGAGAAACAATTATAGGTAGTAAATGTGCAGGAAGTAAAATTATAATTAACTGTTTTTAATAGCCTAGTTGTGTGTATTAAAAACATACAAGTTGAAATTATCTATTTAAATACGAGGTTGCACAAAATGAGTAAGCATATTAATTTATCTGTAGTATTGAACATGATCTTTTTTGTATCGAAACTTTTTTAAAAACAAAGCAACTCACCCAATTAAATTAAAATAAGCTATAATCTCGTGAATTGTAGCGAGGAAAAAGTCACAGTTTGATTAAATGGCCATTATGTGCCTATTGCGGTGCAATTAGAGCCACATTATGAGCAAGTGTATTGAAAATATTTTCATTACGCACATTATGCTACTTTTACTTCTCTTTAACTCTGTTTACACATACTTTCATTCTATAAAAATAAATGAAGAAGTCATTTCGTGTTAAAAAAATTAGCGCAGAAACCATTGGATATCCTATTGTTTCTACACGAAGTACGGCACCGCAATTACGTCAGATAAACTAAAACTATACGGTACCTCATACTGATAGAACTAATCTGAGATGAGTCCATAAGTTTTTTGCATGTTTTGGTCACTATTGGTGAAGATTTTGTCCCACTTTAAAGATATGCGTGCGTCTCTTGTGATTGTATGGGCGGTAGAACACACACAGCGAGGCAAAGTCCCTCCTAAGACTGAAAGCATCGCCTGCGAGTATGGGATTGTCGACCAGCCACAACACCCGTCTTTGCACCGAGTGGAAGGGGTCAAGCTGGTATGCATGCGCGCAGTAGTCCATATAGGGCCAAACATGTGCTGCAAAGGAGTCAATGCACCGCAATGAAGAACTGCGTCGCCATGTTGAGCACTACAAGTTTCCTTGATGCCAACTTAACCTTGTCATCTAAATGACTGCGATACTAGGCGTCGTTGGAGATTCGTCACTAAGGATCCCGATACTCGAAGAAATGGTAAACGCTGTGCCCAGGAATTGCGGCGCAATAAATGGGGTTTTTTTAGCGGTAAATATACATATACACGGTAAAGACACAAGGTCTTAGTGGGGTTGAATTGGACTAGGTTTAGTCGTCAGAGAGGAGTCTCGATTTCCACCTTCACCTCGGACTGAGATATTTGCATGGCCTGTGTAACACGTGTACCCAGTACTATCGTCCACATAACAATGAATGGATCGCGTCCACTGTACCCTATTAGAAATCAAAGATGCACACAGGGAAAACTTAAAACGTGGTACAAGTCGTCGATACGATATAGCCGGTAGCAAATACCTCAGGGAAAGAAATGTACAAAGTGTTGCCACTAGTGTTATCCACGGTGTACCACGAGACATATCCTTCACACCCTGGCTGACCCAGCGCTATCACATGTTTCCAAATGCTCCCCTCGGGTGTAGTAACCACGGTGCATCTTTTTTTTATTTTTTATTTTTTTTATACCACTAAGTTGGCAGACAAGCACACGGCCCACCTGATGGGAAGCGGCTACCGTGGCCTATGGACGTATGCAACACCAGGAGTGTCACACTCGTGCTGCCGACCATGAAGAAACCTTCTGATGCCTCTCTTGAAGAACCCCATATAACCCCATCTTACCTCCAGAAAGGCACTGTGTTGTGCTAGAGTAACAAGTCACTCCACTTGTCACCCCAGGCCTCCATGAGAGGACAGAGGTCGTTGAGCGACATATCTTTCGGAGAACTGTGACTTGAAAAATATTATAACAGTAAGGCTTTTAATTTTAAAAGGTATGTAGTATTATTCTAAAGCCTCGTTCACCCTTTTGCAAACACTTTTAACCAAAATTCGCAACTTTTGAGTAGGTACTTTTCACTGAAATTAAACAATGAACTTAACTTTTCAAATTGGCGTAGCTTTCAAAAATGTTTCCGACCCAACTCTTTTACGCTTGATTGCTATCAGGATTTATTTGCGGAAGGATTATCATTATCTAGGTGATTGAAAGTAAACGCGGCCGCTACGCGGGAGGCGCGGGTTTGATCCCCGCTCATTGCAAATATTTGTATGCATGAATATGGGCATTTACACTTAAAAAAGTTCAACAATAACTGGTCTAGCTGCAATGCTTCAACGTCGCCTTTGGGTTGAGGAGGTCAGATGATAGTCGCTTTACGAAATATATCGAATATCAGCCAAATCCGCAGTTGGACTGGTTAAGCGAACCCCAGACTCTGAGGTGATAGCTTCGGATGTAGGGATGTAGGGATGTAGGGATTAACACTAGGATGAAGAGAAGCTGTTCGCATTCAGCGTCGCTTGTGTTTAAAATTTGCCTACTAAACACTTGTACTGACTATAATGAACATGCTCTTTTATCATCAACTTTTTGGCAAATCAGTGGGTCCAACTTCATAATATTTTAGGTGAATTTCTGTATTCAATTTCCACATCGAAATTCTGTGACTGAACACAGCTATTTCCTGAGTTATTTCATATCTATTTCCGTACAATGTGTTTTGAAATTGTGAACGTTAGTATAGGAGTGAATGAAAGAATATACGATGAGAATTTGCAGGTAGAAATATATAATGTATATTTCTAATATATATATGTATGTCAATATATATATAGAATATAAATATATAGTATATATTTGTATATTTCTACCTGCAAATCCTCGAAGGGTAAGGCAGAGGTATATTAGCACCTACATTTTGGCAACTATGATTTACGATCCCACTGTCGTCAAGCGGGCACTTTGTCATTTGCTATATCTTTATTGTTGAATGGAGAATAGCTCGATCCCTTCTTCGACACCGACGGGAAATGATGAAATGGCCCTATTCTACTCAACCGGGAATTTAATAAATATAAAAAAATATCATCTACAGCATGGTTGTGCCGATTTTGGAAACGTCTGTGGTTTAGTTTTGTAATAGTTAGTATAATATGTAAAAATCAATTGATATTGCTTTTCAGCTATTGCTCTATTTACTATAAAGTTCTCTCTATCTTTTTATAGTTATTAAATATTAAATTTTAGCTTCATATATTATGCCGCAAGTTTGAGCCATACATATTGAGCCACGAAACAGTTTCTGTAATTAAAAGTTTTTAATTAAATCTTATATCAGATCGCTAAAGCCCTCTTAGTCATTTATAAAGTTTATTTCGTAATAAATGATCTTGTTAATAACTTTCAAATTTTCTCTGCCCGATTTTGGAAACATACTTCAGTCATACAAACGACCTTATTGTACGTGTTATATGCCTAGTATCAGGGATATCGTCAATTACTTCTGAGCAATATACATCGATGCCTGCAGATGAGTAGCAATCCAACTAAAAGAAATATATGAATAATTTGATTGTTCAGTTAAAATCAATCCGCAGATATCGACGTTTAGTGGTAAAACTTATAGCATTAGGTAGATATACTGTTTAAAGTCCACCTCAGTAATTATGACGGCAGAAAGAACTCCAAATCTTGTCTTGATATTATTATATCATAATCAAAAAGAAAAAATAACTATCTTATGTTTTATAAAATGTTTCTATCTATAAAATGTTTACTGGTGGTAGAGATTTGACGGCACAAATTTGTCACAAATTTCGACCGGGTTGGTACCACCGTGCAATATTGCGAAAAACCCTTCATAGTAATTCAATTTCGGTTGGATTGCGTTCAGGGATCAGCAAATGCATAGCCGGGTAGGGGTGATGGTGGTCGCAGCACTAGTGGGACCAGTGGGTCTTGGCGTAGTCTAGTGAGGATGGAGCGGGGCGACGCGCCGGTCAGGGAGACCCGTAGAAACGGTGGTGCCGCTGGCCGCCCGCGGTATAGTACAGAGGCCCAACTGGGACTAACCACCCTGGAAGGCTGCCTCACTAGACCGCGCATAATCCTGGTATGGCTCGTCGTGCCGGTTGGTGACCGGAAGTGGGGGCCAGGCGACCATATTCGGGGGGGGTACGGGGGCCCTTCCGTACGGCGTGTCGGCTCACGCCATGCCTCATAATCATAGACAAAACCAATATCCCGCACTTTGTCACGCGGTGCTGCGACGACAATCACCTCTTTTTTTCACGCCCTTTTCTCCTTTTCATCATGGCAGCGTATTTAAGAGTATTGGGCAACACAGCGGCTCTGCAAACTCCCACAAGCTCGCTATTTGAGGTGGAGTCCACTAACATCTGTGGACTCCATGCGAACCTCAACGCCGTCCACCAACACCTTGAGACGGCGAAACCAGATATGCTCTTTCTCACGGAAACACAAATAGGCCGCCCTGATGACACGACCTACTTGCTTTACCCCGGCTATGTTATCGAGGAAAATTTCCGTGCAAAAGCCGGGGTGTGCGTGTTTGTTAGGGCGGATGTTTGTTGTCGCCGTTTGCGCTGCCTTGAGGACCCATCCTTTTCAACCCTATGGGTACACGTAGACCATGGCTCTACGAGTCAGATCTATGTGTGCCTCTACCGTTCCCATACAGGAGATGCTGAGACAACTCGACTCTTTGAATATCTGAGTCAGGCGGCAGATGATGCGCAGGAACGGTTTCCGAACGCCGAAGTGGTATTTTTGGGGGACTTTAACGCCCACCACGAAACCTGGTTGGGCTCCTCCAAAACAGACCATGCGGGAAGAGCCGCCCATGCATTTGCTCTGGCGCATGGCCTGACCCAATTGGTACACGAGGTCACTAGAATACCAAGAAGGTCGGGCCTAGCACCCTCTCTGCTAGACCTTCTGCTGACGAGTCACCCAGACCTGTACAGTGTTTCGGTACAAGCCGCTTTAGGCAATTCCGACCACTGTCTGGTCTGCTCCAAGGTGCCAATTATAGCGCCTTCACGACCCGTGCAGGGGAAGCGGCGTCTCTGGCACTACTCGTCAGCAGATTGGGATGGGCTGCGCAACTATTTTGCGTCCATCCCGTGGGTTGAACGCTGCTTTGAAGGTAAGAAACCCTCGGATTGTGCTACTGCTGTTGCCGGTGAGATCGGTCTGGGTATGGAATACTATATCCCGTACACTGATGTCACCGGTGCCCGAGGAGTGCGCCCTTGGTTCGGGCGCGAGTGTGCGAGGGCTGTTGATCAAAAGCAGTCCGCGTATCGCGCTTGGGTAAGGGCGCGTGCCACGCACGATCCCAATGTGAGCCACTTCAAGGCGGCGTACAACAGAGCCACAAAGGTCTGCAAGAGGGCTTACGTCAGAGCGGATGCCCTGCGCATTGCGCGGCTTGGTCAAGAGCTAGTGGCACATCCCACGGGCAGCCGTGGATACTGGCGACTGGCCAAAGCCGTGCAGGCCAACTTCTGTCAGCCTTCGCTGCCACCGCTGCGCTACCCTGATGGATCCCTGGCCCATGGACCGCAAGAGAAAGCCAATATGCTAGTAAATCTCAGCGGTATACAGCCGCCGACACTACCCAATGGTGACCACGTAATGCCTGAAATATGTATCAGGCAATGCGATGTTCGTGCGGTGCTTCAATCACTCGATGTCCGGAAAGCCAGTGGCCCGGATGGTATTCCAGCGGTGGTCTTACAAAAATGTGCAGCGGAGTTGTCTCCGATGCTTACGCGGCTGTACCGACTGTCCTACAGCTCGGGTACAGTGCCTTCGGCTTCTAAAGAGGCGAATGTACAGCCGATCCCCAAGAAGGGGGATCGCTCAGAGCCAGCCAACTATCGACCCATAGCCGTCACCTCAGTGCTGTGTAAGGTCTTCGAGCACATCATTAACAAACAGCTCATGCGTCACCTAGAGGATCACTCCTTAATTAATGACCGGCAATATGGCTTCAGGCCGAAACGGTCAACGGGTGATCTTCTAGCATACGTTACCCATCTTTGGGGTGAGGCTATGGACAAGCACGGCGAGTCACTGGCAGTTAGTCTTGATATCGCCAAAGCTTTCGATAGAGTCTGGCACAAATCGCTTCTCTCCAAGCTACCAGCTTTTGGTCTGCCTCCTAGACTGTGCAACTGGATTGCTAGTTTCCTGCGGGAGCGCCGTATCCGCGTCCTCTGTGATCGACGGGCTTCGGAGTTCTTGCAAATAAATGCTGGCGTACCGCAGGGGTCTGTATTATCTCCCACTCTCTTTCTTCTGCATATCAACGACATGCTGTCCACCGGCAGCATACATTGCTATGCAGACGATAGCACCTTACACGGGAGTTATCACGGACAACCTGCGGCCAAACAGTCAGATATCGTGGAAAAAAGACAGCTTCTTGTCACTGAACTGGACCGGATCTTGAATCACATTTCTCAATGGGGCTCCGAGAACATGGTCGAGTTCAATGCCAAGAAGACGCAGGCTTGTGCGTTCACAGCAAAGGTATCTTCTTTCCTTCCCCTTCCCACTCTTCAGAGCACGCCACTTCCACTGCAGGACAATCTCTATATCCTAGGCATGAATATTCGCTGCAAACTGAATAACAGAAATTACATCGAGAGCATCATCAAAACAGCCTCGCGGAAACTCGGACTCCTAAACAAAGTGAGACGTTTTTTCACGCCGGAGCAGCGGTGTCTTCTCTATAAGACACAAATTCGCTCCTGCGTGGAATACTGCTCGCATCTCTGGGATGGCTCCGCGAAATACCTACTAGATGCTCTCGACAGGTTGCAGCGACGCGCGGTCCGAATTATTGGGAACCCTGAGGTCACGAACACCCTCGAGCCTTTGCAGATGCGTAGAGATATTGCTTCCTTGGCTGTATTTTACCGTCTCTACCACGGTGAGTGTTCTGACGAGCTCTTCCAACTAATCCAACCATCTCCTTTCCTACATAGGACAACACGTGCAGGCCTTAGATGTCACCCTCACACTGTGCAGAATATACGAGCAAGAACCAAGCGGTTCGGAGACTCTTTTCTTTGCCGCACCACCAAGACCTGGAATTCATTACCAGCACACGTGTTTCCTTCTTCCTACAGTCCCGGGGCCTTTAAGCGGGGCGTGAAAAAGCATCTGATGAGGCCGCCAAGCTGAGTGCCACCATTGTAGCACTTAGTGTCTGTAATGGTGAACCTCTTTCCTGAGACTTTGCCTTTAGCTTACCATCAGGCGAGGTGAGGTCAAGTTGGCGTGTCCTATATAAAAAAAAAAAAAATCATCTTAATCCTGCTATCCTATCCTACTTAAATGTATATTGTCCTAGTAAAATTATATTTTTAATATGATAGTTTGTAAGATGTATAGATTTTTGTTACTCGTTTTTCATTACGCACACAGACACACACGCAACAATAACATATAAAATACAAAAAAAATTGTTAATTATTCAATCATGCTCTAATGGATCAGGTAGATCAGTCAGGTAGGTGCAATAATAATCAGGGATAAAAAATTGGCTACTTATTATAAATGACAACAGGATCTAGATTTCACAGAGCCGCGGGCAGCAGCTAATAGGTAATATATTGCGAGAGACTGGTGCCTAAAGTGAACTTGAAGAGGTATATATTTCACATGTTCAGCAATAAGATGATTATGACAAGAATAGAAGCTTCTTTGTTCATAGATATTGAAACTATTGATGGATGGTACAATTTGCAAATTAATTTATAAGCGAATAAATATAGCTCAGAGTATCGCGTGTGGTGGCGCGATCGTAGGTGCGCGAGTGTTACAGGGTTCACGACAGAAGGGGCGTTATTCTTGGAGACAATCAATACAAGCGTCTGCATATTTAAATCAGTAGCAAGGTGAACGGCTTTTTCCGAGCGATGATGGCTGCGTACCTCAGGTGAATTAACATTATTGATTGATTTACTCACTGAAACGTAAGGATATTTGTATGAAATTATTTCAATGGTAAAATTGGGTTGCCCGCAGAGAAAATACATTGTACAGAAAATCGCAGCTTAAAAAGGCCAACAAACAAGATTGTGTCGTATACGTACCTACTAAGGATCTCCTGAGTTCTTTGGGAAGAGAATATAATATTATATATTTGGTGATGACGAAAAATCACTTCGTATTTGAAAAAAGAAATTCTCTACCTCTTTGCTCAATGAATTTTATTATTTCTATGTTTTGCAAAGATTAAAAATGAATTCAACTAAAGTATAGAAATAGTGTTTGTAATTTTCCAATCATTTTCATTTTTTATTTCAATTTTTAATAAAAAATATAATTACAAAAGATTTAAGTTAACATTGGATTATATAAAAAATCTATAGTGTTTAATTGGTTTGGTGAATTTAAACGATATCCAAGTTAGTGAGGATGCCCGTGAAAGGCATCCCTCGACGTCCGTGACTAATGAAAACATAAACGCTATGCGACTCATATTTGGAGCATAGAAACGAACATCGTTTATCAGAAGATATCAATAGATAGAATAAGATATTGACATGAGTCATGTTTTAATAATTTTTAACCCGCACCTACTTGTGTAAAAGCTA
This sequence comes from Eilema griseolum, assembly GCA_963662185.1. Taxonomy (NCBI): domain Eukaryota; kingdom Metazoa; phylum Arthropoda; class Insecta; order Lepidoptera; family Erebidae; genus Eilema; species Eilema griseolum. The sequence goes on along the minus strand of OY759232.1, from coordinate 12,552,048 downwards.
TATTGGATAATATAAGCCATAAAAAAACATCAAAGAAATCAAAACGTTAAATAAATCAATAATGGTCTCTCAAATTCAGGGTTTGTCGCAGTGGCTATAAAATCGAAATTTATTGCTGTGGGCCTTAAACAAAACGGTATTCAGTATAATCAAATACCCAGTCTTTGCTTTCGAAGACTGCCAATGAAATTTAAAATAAGGACAACGTGCTGGAAAGAGATTATTGAGTACCTGTTTTTGGTGGATGAGTTACAAGAACAATGTTCTATAAATAAATAACAATAGCTAGACTAATATTTATTTTATATAAGAGTCCAAGTTTAATAAACAAATCAAGAAATAATTTATAAATATTAAATACAATAAAAATAAAATAACTATTATACAACTTATAGCTAAGAACAATTAAAATGCGTCGTAGAAATACATGTTCCAATGCTGCTGAGCGTGCCCGTTTACTGGCGGTTGGAGTGTGGGAATCGGGTCTTTGGCTACAAGCTCTTCCGTCATCTAACGTAGGGACTATGTTAGATGACACTACCTTCCGCATCGCAACTTGTCTCCGTTTAGGTGCGCCGTGTGTTTCTCCGCATCAATGCCGTTGTGGAGAAGCCGTTGACAGACTCGGACACCATGGTCTGTCGTGCTGCAGGAGCGCTGGGCGAATTCCACGGCACGCCAGCCTCAACGACATAGTCCGCCGTGCTCTTGTCACCGCCGGTGTACCAGCTGTACTAGAACCAAACGGTTTGGCGCGTGACGATGGCAAGAGACCGGATGGCATGTCGTTAATGCCATGGAAGATGGGTAGGACTCTGGTGTGGAACGCCACATGCGTTGATACCATGGCTCCTACCCATGTAACTAGCACGGCTGGCTGTGCTGGTGCTGCTGCTGCTTCTGCAGAGGCTCTCAAGCGGCGCAAATACTCCAATCTCATCGGAGATTATGAATTTGTGCCGTTTGGAGTCGAGACTTTGGGGTCATGGGGTCCGAGCGCTCGCAACCTCTTCCGTGAGATTGCGAAGCGAATGGTCGACGCTTCTCGTGACCAGAAGGCTGGCCTCTTTTTAGGACAGAGAATAAGCATTGCCATACAACGTGGCAATGCTGCCAGTCTTCTGGGAACGCTACCACAAGAGGCATGCGATGCGGAGGAATTCTACGACGCATTTTAATTGTTCTTAGCTATAAGTTGTATAATAACAATAGACTGCATAAGGTATACAATCCAACTATGAAGTATTTTAGGCGATAAGAATAGTGACTAAGGCAAACTAAACTTAGTTATTTATAATTACACTGAAAGTATTGATATTTTACAAATATCATTGTAGAAACAAATAACAAGAAGAACTAGAAAAAATAAAGTTAATAATTACATACATTATAATATGAAATACACACTCATGTTTATGAAACACATGATAGTGTACCTAACAGTTTATTATGAGCTCGACTTTACTCTTGAAAAGTCGACACGCGTTCGTGTCAACTTTTCAAGATTAAAACCATACGAACAGTTTGAATAAAATTATACGTTGTACTCGTAATATTACAAAAGAAAATATATAAAAATCTCATCGGTACCTAAAGGTCCCATGATGCAAGAATATTTTATGGGACTAATAAGGAACTTACCGTAAATATGCAGGTATTGTGAAGAATCATATCGTTTAATTTTATAGGCAACTCTTTTGAATATTATTTTCCTTATTGACGAAGTTATATGTATAGTGAAAGTTTACTTAGATTTACATTTATTAATTTTTAGATTTAAGACTTTTGGGGGTAATTTGAAAAAATTACGACACAGATTTTTAGCTATATCGAAATCATAATTAAGTATTATCGGATGAAAACCCCACATTTGTAGGCATTAGTTATACCTTTTTATATTTATTGTTAAAGTTAAGTACAAATGTTAGATCATCTTTTAGTCATAGTGTAGATGTGATTGTGATTAACTTGATTGTTTAGAACTTGGTGATTCATACTGACAACTAGGACTACCATATTTCATAATTTTTAGAAATACCGATGTTTATCACAAGCTTTACCAATGATAAGACTTATTACCAATGATATTTAAAGCTAAATAACACAACTTATGCTTAAAAGGCAATAGAATAACACTGAGTACATTAATAATATTTTACCAATACAACCAAAATACAAACAGAATTCTGCGATAGCAAACAATAGGTAAATATAGTGTCAAGGGAAACCCGAGGAATTCATAACAAAAACAGGGAAGATACCTTTCGCACAAAAAACAAATACATGTGCCAGAATTTATTGATACGGCTTTATGTAACAGCACCATAAAGATTGAAACAATGTGTCCCGCCAGACAAGTTAATGTCTCTTATGTGAATCAATATTGTTGATGATAAACGGAAATTTCGCCTTACATATGAAGAACTTTTTTCGCTCTTACTTTTCATTACCTACGTTATTTAGTGTGTTATTGTTTTATTAACTATAAATACGAATTTATGAACTGGTAGTTGTTGTGCTTAGTTGTGGTCCTATTCCCACAATCCATAACAACTTATTCTCATAATAAAAATGTACGAAATGTCCGCGAGACCTTCAAATATTAGAGCGTTATTTAATAACAAACTTCTAAACATCTTCACAAACTTTCACATTTGCTTATTATCAGATTTGATTATCAGAAGATTATCTGTCTAAATTTGCGTAGCACCTATTAGTACCCACAGCCTTCATTAAAGAAAAATAATTTGAATTTATGTCGAGGTTTAGGGTAATCTAATCCTGAATAACACAACATAACACGCGATAACATAAATACATCAGAAGGGTGAAAGGAGGATCTAACGCGAGATGCTTAACGAGTTTGCGGGCTACGCTACTCCTTATGAATAAATATACAGGAGACTTTCCTGACAGTCGTCGAGCAATTTTTAACGTGAAATTCTGAGTAGTGGTTTACGCGTTTGGGGCGACGACTTATGACTATTTAATTTATTTTCTGGTCACGTGTGAATTGAAAAATAGTTGGGCACTAGTTTGTTGTTGTCTGTTGCATAACAAAATATTATGCTGTAGATACCTACGTCTGCGAAAGTTTCCCGCAAGAGTGCTCGTCCGCTTTCATTTGATATATCTATAATGTCAAAGGTTATTTTATCAATATTCCAGTACACATGTGAAGCTGGCGGTAATTCATCATGTCTCCATGTTTGAACGTATTTTTCATCACTATATGACTGTGCAGTCGGCACTTATTGGGTTTTCTCGTGAATCAAATAATCTTTCAGTTTATTTTTCTACTGAGACGTATACAAAGTCGTATTTAATATTTCTGAAATCTGAACGTATTTGTTCAGTAGCTTTTGATTTTCTTATAAATGTTTCATCTCATTTATTTTTAAAAATGTTTCGAGATTGATGTAGCTTAATAAAGTTTAGATGTGCATTTAACAGAATACTCAGAATAAAGCTGTTACTACATACATTTTCATTAATAGCTTCAGTTAGTTTCTTGGATGTCATTAGTAAAAAAATGTTTCTGAAGTTCAAGTGCATTGGAAAAATTTGGAAGTTCAAAGTGATAAAAGATAAATATTGTTACCTCTGAGATTAAAAATTGACAATGCAAAACTAAAGTGTTTTATACTTGTTGTTTAATGTATTAGATTCAACTCTTTTTTTTGTTTTTAACTTTTAATTTTGTTGCTGCAAAGTCAAAACGTCATTATACTCCAAAGTATACAATAATTTTCAATTCAAATTCTGTTAATACGATTGCCATTTAATCTTAGGCAACGTAATCTTTGAAAATTGAATTCATTACTCACGTATATTTACATGCCTGGCATTTAAGTACTTGTTAGCGGTCCTTGTTTTATATTACCTCACCACAATAATTTACTTTGAATTTTGCATTTCTCTTTACCTTGCGGAGGTCAGCGGCGCACGAAATATTAAACTTTTGGAAATATTTTAAGATGAAGTTACATTCATTTTTGAAATTTTGTAATTTTTAATGTTTAACTTTACACTGTCAGTAAACCCACTACTGGATTACCTCATTACTTTTCTTAAGACTCTTGTGTATGTCTATCTCGTAGGTATAAAGTCAAATACGCGTCGGTTCGTGAATTTTAGTCAAACCTCTAGTTTTACTGAAGCAATTTCGATTAAACTTAACATACAGATTTCAAATTTGATCAAGACTTTTCTGTCATCAAAATCAGTTCAGAAGTTTTTGTGTCCATCGTGACCAATATGATTCATATAACCTCTCCCACTATCCATGCGGATTTTTCTCTTCATATTTGGTCCACAGTAGTTTGGTCCAAACTTTTTAGATATCTTCAAAGTACATAATTGTAAGTTTACAATTTTATAATCTTATAAATTAAACGGTATAACGCCAAAGTCTACTCTTTGCATTTCATTAAAACTGCAAATGTAAAATTAATAGGTTAATAAAGTTCGCAAAATGTATAAAATGATCGATCGGGCTATAAATAGACATTTTATGTCTTCGTACCTACCTGGACCTATGTGCTCACAAATATTTTGTTTGAAACTAGCAATGGACAGAAATTAAGGTTCTTTGTAGATGAAAGAGAAATGCAAATTGGTCCAACAAAACAACCATCCAACCAGCAAAATTTACTGGCAACGTTCAGGAACGGGCCTTGGGGAAGAAACTTTTGCAAAAAGAACTCTAACAGCATAACAGTGAAAGTAGATAGTACGATATAAATCTTAGAAAAAGTAATATACAACAGATTAGATAACTATTTGGGGTCTATTAATTTTATCTCTGAACATCAATATGGATTTAGACCGAAAAGTAACACACTTACTGCAACATTGGATCTTATCACTAAAATAAAACATAACATAGACAATAAAAATATAGTGTTAGGCATTTTCATCGATTTAAAAAAAGCCTTCGATACCGTAAGCCATAAACTGATTCTAAAAAAACTTATGTCGATTGGAATTACTGGCCAGACGTTGAGGATGTTTGAGTCCTATCTAACATCAAGAACTTGTAAAAATTGATAATAAAGTTCAAAGTGACCCACAACCAATAACATGTGGAGTTCCACAAGGTTCAATTTTGGGTCCGTTGCTCTTTTTAATCTACATAAATAATGTGCACGAACTAGGACTTAACGGACACATTACTCTATACGCAGACGACACTTGCTTATTCTATTTTGGTCCTTCGCTAAGTAACATAATTTCTAGAGCCCAACACGATCTGGACGCCATCCATGATTGGCTAAGTTATAATCTACTAACCATAAATGTCAGCAAAACATGTTATGTAATATTTAGGGCAAAGAACAAACCCCTACCTATGCATATACCTCTCAAAATCAGTGACACTCCTTTGACAGAAAAAAACAATGAAAAGTATCTTGGTCTACATTTGGACGCACATTTATATTGGAAAATCCACATTGATCATATAAAAAGTAAACTAATTTCACTGCGCGGGTCCCTTCGACATATAGTACGATGTATCCCCCTCAAGCTTCGTTTCACAATCTACAACACACTTGTGAAACCACACCTATTATACCTTGTCGAAGTGTGGGGAACAGCCGTCAAAACAAGAATAGCTGAACTACAAAAACTGCAAAATAGAATCATAAACTGCTCTTTAAGTACGATTACCTAACAGAAACTAAAAAAATATACAAAGAAACAGGATTAATGACCATCAAACAACTTCACAATTACAATGTTTGTATTTTTATACGAAAAACTATAAACAGTAAAGTTCTCACTAATCTGCAATTCCCCAAACGGAAGCAAAATGTTGCGTACCCCTGTACTTGCCGAAGTAGCTTCATCGTCACGCCAAAGATACGAACTGACTATGGTCGAAGTATGATAACATTTGACGGTGCGCGCCGTTATAATAATATACCCTCAGATATTAAAAATATTAGTTTTTTTAACGTATTCAAAAAGAAACTTACAGAATATATTGTTTCCGACAATATGTAATAAGTGCAATAAATGGGAATGACAGTGTTTATTGTTTGTTAGATGGGTTAACAGTGTAAATTTAAAATCATTATGTGATTAGGATTCCTAATATTGTGCATCGAATGAGGTTCTTAGTTTGATTGTGATCCTAGGTATATATCCGTATCGTACGTAGGTACTTTTTACTCCATGTACCTACTTTAAATATTTCAAACATAGTACATAATTTTTATATTTATTCTCTTGGCGACGACAAACTGATATTTATAATTTGTATATGTATTTAGTATTGTTCTCGTGGAAGTGATGTAAATCTTATTATGAGAATAAGTATCTTTAAACCTAAACCTATATGGTATATTTCTTTACTGGATCTAAACTGTAAGAATAGTAGGAAGTCTGTGGATCTGGTGTGCTACTGTGTGGAAAAAGGTTTGATGTCACAAACTGCGTGAATTTAGTCAGTTCCATTCGTTCCAGTTCATCCCTTGTTAATAAGAAAAATCGTATTTGTTATTTCAAATTTTACTTTTGTATTATGATTACGTTGGACCAAGACAAATCAGTTTCTATATGAACCTTTTAAATAGAAATTGTCCGATTTACCCTCGGGGCAATTAATAAATATCCTTTTCCTGGGTTTTAATATTTTTCAGTGTTTTCTTACATATATATATTCATATGTGTAGATGACGTTTTAATAATCTGTGATTATTCTTTTTTTATTTTTACTTATTTTTTTGACAAATTTTAAATGCTTGTTTGCACAACATCATAGTTGTCTTATTGCCAAACGAACCGTAGTCGCTTATACAATTCATCTGATTGTAGGGAAACTCTGATTAGGTGAGTATAACTGCAAAAACCTTCTGATAAAAATATTACCTACGTAACAACATACATAAGTACATTTATTCACACCCGCATATATCAGCAAAGAGATTTTACCTTCCACTTTTACACTTCATTAGTTATATTTTGTGGTTTCTCGTAATAGGGGTTTATTTGAATAATAGAATATATTCGTAGTTCAGTAAACATTAAAAAAATTCAGCTTCATTAAATGTGCATAAGAGATTATTATCGCGTTCGTATATTGGTAGGTAAATGTAAATTCTTATATAGATGGCTCCTTTCGACGTTGTAAGACATAATTATTAATCCTAGTGTTATCACTAGTCTGATCATTTGAATTTTATAAAACCGGGAGTGTATGCTCGATTAAACTTTACAGTACACAAATTTACAGTTTTATCATTTTATTTTGCCCGCAATTTTGTCCGCTTGGTTGACGCTTTATAGCCGGTGCAGACGAACTTTCGTATTAAAAGTACCATACTTCGCTATGTCCTTCTCTAGGTCCCAAGCTGACTTTTTGATAAGTTTCATTAGGATCCGTTCTGAAATTTTGTCAAAGGCAACGAAACTAAAAAAGAACTGGTAGTAAGGTAACTAAATTAGCAAGGAGATAGAGTAGACTTAGTCGGTGCTAAAGAACATATTTTTTATATCGACATTCGACATAGGCCAGAAATATTTGAAGTCGCCTTTATTAATGCAAAGAGGTTTACGTTTTCTCTAAAAATCAGCTATCTATTCACTATTTTATTATTGGTTTTGCTTACCATTCGATTGGCTAAAGTTACAATGACGTGCGATACATAAAAAATCCTAGAAACTAAAAAAACTACTTAAGTGGACTATAAGGTATGCTATCATATACACTGTCAAAAGCTATTTATTCATAAAATAACTCTATGATTACCTACTTGTGTGTGATGTGTGAGTGGTTCTCGTGCGTTTATTTTTGTTTCAATCAATGCTGTAATCAATCAATCATTTCCCACTTCATACTCGGCATCCGTTCGTTAACTTCCCGTTAAAAGTTCATCGCCTAACATTTTCCGATCCCGGGGTGTGGTGTGGATGCGACGTTTTGAGAATCCCACAGATTCAATCTCGTGTGTTAATTTTCTGAAATATTCTATTTTCATCCGGTATTGGGGTAGCAAATTAAGTCAACCTGAAAAGGTCACGTGAGCTCTTACAGTTTTATTAGGTAGACTTAAACCTAATGAGGCATTCAATTCGACTTGTTGAGGTTTATTGTAATAGGTACTCCTATTCAATTTTTTTGTAAATTAATTAGTTTTGTTTTTTGTTGAAGAATTTATTATGATTGGAGGATAGGATTGAAGTATTAGTTCGTTTATATGTTTTAAAATATAATATGTGACTACGCATGGATAAGTTATAATTATCATATAATTAGCCTACTGTAGTTCACTATTGGATATAGTTCGTTACGAATGTTCGCCTCAGTAATAATAATCAATCTCCTGTTTTTGTACTAGATATTAATTAATAGTTGTAGTTTACTACATACTAACTCATATAAATACGAGTATCTTTTAAACTTTAGGCTAAACCATGTATTAAATGTCGTCAATTATAATCATTTTGGCACCTATCAAGTCTCGTCAGTTGCCAACTATAAGTTATTATGTCTCATTTATAACTTATTATTAGTACTTTGTTAAACCGTATGAGAAGCTGGCACATGTCCTTTTCCGTTTCTTTGCACATAATGTTTCCGGCAGTGGGACTGCTTTATTAATATAGTAGACTGGCTGTTCCCGCGACTTCGTCCGCGTAGGGTATAATTATTTTACACGGAACCCAAATTATTTTTTTACAATGAAAGTAGCCAAGTTGCTACTTATAATATTAGTAAAATCGGTCTAACTTCCCCAGAAATTCTGTTATTGAAACAAACAGAAAGACAGTCAACATTCTTTTAAAAAATCTTGTTTGAATTTTATGTATACCTTGTGTTCAATAAAATTTACGGAAGCGCAAAAACTGTTATCTTAACATTACAAACAGATCTTTTATTATTTTATTTATTCGTATACATAGTCTGTTGTGTTGTGTGTGTGAGTGTATGAGCAGTACATACCTATATACGTAGTCCTGACCTCGATCACGTGGTTTGCCAACTAGACGTAGTAACAAGCTTCTAGATTACTGGTCATTGATTATGTTATGGTCTTGTTTCTAATTGTCTTTGTTAAATAGTTCAAACCTGTGGCTAATTGCATTTCAATATGAATTGAGGTTAGTTAGATCTCTATAGTAGCCCTAAGGACTTAGGTGGAATGGTTTTGTGATGTGTTTATGATAGGTGTGATCCAAAAATAGATAGGCTCTTTCAAGGTGAACTCTGATCAACTAAACTATGTTTATACGGTCTAAAAACCTTAAATTCTCCTATTTAAGCATTACTTTATAGTAATGCTTAATCGTTCGAAAAGCCTGTTATTTTTATGTTACACGAAGCCAAGGATACAACTTCATACAACATACATATAAATTTATTACCCTGGCATTATTCAAGAACCTAGAGTTTACTAGCTGTTTGTGAAACTGGGTAACTTGTAAAAGTGAATTAAGACAAATGGATTACTTGCCTCTGAACGACAGTAAAACAGTTTGTCTTTTGTTTACGTACCATGCAATGAACGACATCATTCTTTAAACTAAAGTTTTGGCATCATTTAAAATATCTATTTACTGTACAATATTCACTATATGTGCTATTAAACTTGAAAAATAAAAGAAATATAATTGATACTAACTTTGAACTGTACCTACCTTTGCTATAATTTTGATTAAAACTATGTTATTGGAAGTAGTATACTAAAACAATAAATAATTATTTTAAATAGCTGTTGAAAGGAAGGCTGTTGAATAACTAACAGAATTTTACCATTCCCACCTTACGGTTTAGATCTATTGAAAGCGATTCAAGCTGTAAGGGCACAGGTCAATGGTGCGCTTGGAATGAAGTCCTGAGAAACCTATCACGAATAATTTTATCAGCAAGTAGAAAATATTCTCTTGTCATTTGTTATGTCTTATTCATTGCAACTTTTTCAAATCTCCCACCACTCCCCCGGTCAATAAAAGTGTCATTTTATTTATCTTTTATTTTTTTTATAACTGTTTTTTTATTTAGAACTATTGCTCGTAGCTCTATGAGCATGGAATTTTTATAGCGTGGTCCTAACCCATGAAAGTCTATTTTAGTCATAAAAATAGCCTATGTGTTATTTCAGACTATAATTCATCCCTGTATCATATTTCAGCCAAATCCGTTCAGCCGTTTAAGCATGTTGAGTAATAAATATCTAAACATATACAAAATCTTTCACATTCATAACATAAGCTTAGTACGATGTGAATCAAGCCTTATAAGTATAATAGTCTAAGTTAGTTCTTCTACTTGGATAGTTTACCATTTTATTAGTCACTCCATTTCCTAATAAAAAGGTATGCCGACAAATTACTACCGCCATTAGACCTTCCTAAGCTCGTTGCATAATTTAACGTATCCGATTTCCCAAGATACTATTCCGCTCTATGCACGTTGTTTAGCTTAATGGCCAAGCTTTACAGAACTCGTGGTTTTCCATACAACCGTTCCTAGTCTCCATCGTACCGCACCGCAACTTACTCTATACTTATAGAACTTTAAATTAACCAAAGTGTAGTAAAATATTGTACTCGTAATTTAAAACCGTTTTAATAAAAAGTATTTTACTTTAGTTTTATATTAGCAAACACGCTCATAAATTCGTTTATGTAGAAATAATTAAAGGCATTTTGTAAAAATCTCTTATGTTGTAATTTTTAAGGGAACAGATCAACTTTCTTTCTGCTGCTATCGTGCATAATTCACACTCAGATCATTGCGCCAAAACTTGTTGTTTGGACCCATGTCCTATGGCCATCTATGCCATAGGACATGGGCACATCTATAGCCATCTATGGCGCAAATTCTACTCTTGGGGTCAGGGGGTCATATTGAAAGGAAACGTAATCAGCGAACTTCCCAGTTCTTTACAATGTTATTGATAAATCGTGACTCTACCTCATGAACCACCCTCCCTGTAATAGGACAGTGAGAAACTGGATCGAAATTCTATATTATTCGGTGTATCGTATACAGAGCGCAATAATTCATCATATTTTAGCGATATTCTTTCTCTTCATTTTAGCGTAATCGCAGTAATCGTTAATCCCAGTCGCATCCAAAGCTTCCACCTTGAAGTCTGGGGTCCACTTTACAAGTCTAACTGTAGATTTAGGTCGATATTGAAGCATTACTGCTAGACCAGTTGTTGGACCTTCTGCTGGGCTTCAGCTAACCACTGCCATAAATGTTCGTACAGCAACCAGGACCGACAGCTTACCGTGCTCTCTGAGGCACGTCCAAACCAATGCAAATACTCATATTCATGCATACAAACATTTGCACTAAACGGGGATCGAACCCGCGCCTCCTGCGTAGCGGCCGCGTAGACTACCGCTACGCCACAGAGGGTGTTTGTAGTCTATGAGCCTTTTTGCTCACCAGCGATAGGAAATTGCGTATACATACATACATACTTACATATAATCACGCCTTTATCCCCGGAGAGTTAGGTAGACGTGAAATAACACCCACATTTCACCAATCATTATATTCAATCCCACGTAATAGGTAGTGAGCCTAACGCCGTCTTCCGGACACTATTGTTGACTCAAGCCATTCATCTCAGGCTGAGTCTGGGCTGTATAGATCTGTCTGATGTTAAACAGCCCTATGCCTTAGTCGCCTTGTACAACATCGTATGAGAAGAGATGGGGTGGTCTAAATTCTACTCTACCGGGAACCACGCGGCTTTTTACTTTGCGTTTAATATTTTTTATTTTGGCATAATATTTTAGTTGGTGTAACTGTTAGTGCTAGTGCTCACGTGGGACTAGAAATGAATTTCGAAAAAACCAAAGTAATGACTAACAGTGAGTTGACGCCAATACTAATCAACGATGAAGCATTAGAATACGTAGTGAGTTACGTTTATCTTGGTAAACAGGTTTCATTTAGAAAAGACCGAAATATAGAAGAAATAAACAGAAGAGCATCTATCTCATGGAAAAAGTACTGGGCTCAAAAAGAAGTTCTGAAATCGAAATTACCAACTAAACTAAAATGGATAATTTTAGACACGACAATTTTGCCCTGTCTCACCTACAGATGCCAAACGTGGATCTACGACCGGAAAGCAAGTAATAAAGTCCAGACCACTCAGAGAGCAATGGAAAGGAGCTGCTTAAACTTAAAGCTGAGAGATAGAGTAAGTAACACAGAAATTCGGAAAATTACAAAGGTAAATGATGCTCTACATTTCGCAAAAAGTTTAAAATGGAGGTGGGCTGGTCATGTTGCGAGATACAAGGACAACCGTTGGACAATCAACATCACAAACTGGAAAGGACCACATGGCAAGAGAAGTAGAGGCCGTCCGGGCGCCCGGTGGCAGGATGAGATTGTGGCCACCGCAGGAAGAGACTGGATGTCCACCGCCACGGTCAGAGAAACCTGGAATTCTTTGGAGGAGGCTTTTACCCTAAGGGGGTCCACATTACCTAAATTGAAATAATCAAAATACCTAATGATATCCTGCATGAATGAATTTATTTTTATTATTATATTTTTACTTATTTTTAATATTAATTATTATTCTAAACAATAATTTTATACAATTACCATTCGATCCTGAAATCTTTATCATTTTAAAGAAATGGATTGTAAATGAAATTATATTATATAATTTTTTAATCAAACTATTGTGGAATGAAAATAAAGCTTTATTATTATTATTATTATTATTATAACTGTTAGTTATGGCGTAGCTCCAGAATATGAGCTTGATCGACAAAGGTCATATTCAATCAATATTATTTGTTTGGTTGAATTTTATTTCACTTCTGTATATTATGTCCCTCCGGCTTTGGTCTACATTACAACTGCAAAAAATGTTCTGGATAAAACAATGTGCTATTAATGATGTATGCTAGAAGCTATATTAAAAGAAATGATTTCAGCTTTTTTCAAATTGCAGCCTAACATCAAATATAAATAATTGTACGTATTTTTGAGAATGTTCAACAACATGGAACAATTACTCTAATATATACATTGGTAAGCAGCTAGGTACTTAGTTTTAAAACTAATTAAAACCAAAGTAATTTAAAACTAAGTTCGTTTATATAGTAGGAGGTACATAAAGATATTCGGCAGAAATTCACTGAGTCGTTGTCATGTAGTCAATTCTTTAAAGTCATTAACAAGCTACTATTTCCGAGCTTTTGACAAATTCTTGGTCATAAGATTTCAACACCAAACGAAGATCAAGGTTTTACTGCCAGCCGCGTAGAGGCGCATATATGATTAGATCCCATGTTCACTGATCTTTTTTCTTTCTCTTTTAACGGAAATCCACTTGGATACCCCCACCCGAATCAGCGGAAGTGGTTATGTCGGACTAAAACTGACCAAAACCGTACGGCCGTCTTGAGTCATCAGTTGCTGGGGATGAAGTAGCTTTTGGCATATTCCTCGCGCACCGCGACTGACCTAGGGCCATAGAAGTGCTCTTCGGGTGTGGAGCTACGACGTCCCCATCTTTTCCCAGATAAAGGGAGTGAGGCGCGGATCGCGCCACCGGCCTGGCAGTGTTCTCTGACCTGAACTAATTCGATTTAATTGACATGAGGACATGACATTAGGTTGTGACATCATTTTTAAAAATAACATTAAAGTACTCAATATCAATCATCATCTCAATAATTAGCTTGGCGTGTATATTCGTATGTTGTAACGTTATTTTGAATGCAATTAAAGAGCGCCTTAAAACATTGGATTAATATTAAATTTTGCACACTTATCAAATATCAAAAAATGATAATTATTTTATCGTCAAAAAGGGCATGCTCGATGGTTACTGCTGTCTCACGCTGTTAAACAAAAATAAAATTAAGAAATTAACAAAGATTTTTTAGTTTGGTCTTCTATTAAGCGTTTCTTTTTGTTCTTTTATACTACTATTTTAATACTACGTTGGAAGGAATCACATCGTTCGTGCAAGTGTTTATATAAACTAGCGCAAAAGAGCTATTATTTACGCACTGCTATCCTACTCAAGAAGATCACGTAGAAATACAGTACAAAGCAAATGCTGTTGTTTAGTCGCGGTTCTGTTCGGTTGAGATATTTCTCCAGTCGACTGGCCTCAATTTCCAACGGCAACTTCCACTATGCTAATTATACTTTCTGGTACTGCTACAAAGAGAAGAGAAATAATTTATTAATAATTTATTACTTCTCTGCTCAGTATAGTCATGGTGTAATGTAGTGATTAGTTTATAACTTGGCTATTCTGTTCCTCCGTACCATTTTGTGTATCGTCACCATTACTTTACCATGTCATACCGCCCTGTGCTCCAATTGGTGAGGTGGTTGAAATTTCCTTTCATCTTATTTTGCTTTTGGAGTAGGTAGCTTTTGGTATTACTTGAGAATACTCCACTTCTGTAATAAGACATAAATTGATCTCTACAAACGAACGCTATGCTTGGTCTAAAAATCGCCATGTAGTATTATAGCTACATCATATCTAAGCCTTTTACACTACAAATACAGTTCCAAGATCAAGTTTTGTACAAAATTATTACCGCACCTATCCTATCTATACAGCTGTTTTCTTTCAAGGAACACAAAGCCGAAGCAGATTGACATTTAACTTCGGTTGTAGTGAGAGTGTGAGTGGGATTAGTCTCAACTTCTGTTGGATTTGGATGGCTTAATTGCCGACTTTCAAAATCCTCTAACTAGTTCCTTGTCAAATTAATTTGACCCTAAGCCCTAAACCGTCAGACCCTTTTTCAATAAAAGTATTTATGGGCGCGATTTGTATTCATACCTACCGAGAGTACACGTGTCACCTTGTAGCCACTATCAACCCAATAAAGTGAAATTACACCCGCACTCGTGTAGGACACCTGCTATGTGATATTCAAATAACTATCTCGAACGACGTATGAATATTCTCTGTCAAGTTACACATCAATATTTCAATACGACGACGCGGCGTATATACCTACATAATATCATCTTCTAGTAATAATTTTATGAGGAAGATCAAAGATTGTACCCAATTATTATATTTTCCGTGAGGAGCAATTTTTCCTACACACATTGAATTTTGTTACTCATTTTCATGTTGGCGAAATGACTTCGTCTTGTAAAGAAATTTTAATCATATTTCTCTGTAAAAATGTCTCAGGTTGGTTAATTTTGATCTCCCAGAATATACACCGATCTTCTTAGGTAGAAGATAGTAAGAAGCAAATGGTAAGATGTTATTTGAACGTACTCTGGATGAAGAGTAGGTATATATATTTATAACACCTACATACGGTATACGGAATACCAAGCGGTTACGGATAATTTGACTCGGCATGTCCTTAAATCGTCCTCGATCTGATCGATACATGTACGCCTAGGTCGAACCCTCACCGGGTTGGCCATTTACCCTCGGTTCATAAATCTGTTGGCTAAGTTTATGTAGGTCTGTGTGAGGTAAGGCATAACGGGATTTCCTGTTCGGATTTGGAACTACCCGATTGGGGACGAGCCTCAACCCTTCACAAGACCGCAACTACCTATCATTATATATTTATTTGGTTTTGTTTTACTATTAATAAGTGGAGTCACCATAGTTTCATAGGGAGGGAAGTATAAAGGACGACGGGGTTAACAAGAATATGAGTATTCTTTAAAATAATTCACATTAGTAAGTAAGTTAGTAACTAAACCATTTCGTAATTCTATTAAAATTTATACTATTTTCATCAAGGTTGCCTGCATTGACAACTGAACTGCTCGGTACAACGTTATCTAATAAGCAATGAAAAACAAGTTCTTTGAAATTAGGCGTATGATGTGACACAACAATGTTGGCGCAACCGCAATAGGAATAGAATTAACGTTTCTTTTTAAATCTTCCTTCAACCTAAATCCCTGTATCGTTCTGATAATAATTTACTAACAGACATAATACTATTGATTAAACAGATCTATTATTGTTATTGTTGAAATAGTAAGAAGCTTGGCCACAATTTAGTAGCGTACTTAATAAAATTGCCACCTTTCTTATAAGTACTAAGCTAAGTAGACACTTCCCTAACAGGCGTTAGCCTCCTGACAAGCCTTTCAGGAGGGTATAAATCTTAGACTAATCCGAAATGTAATATTACGAATAAATGTAGACAAATAAACAAGTACACTTCTCAAAGAGCTTCTGCTTTTTCCTTGTTTATGACAATAAGCATGCTAGATAATCAGTTTTTAACTACCTATTGTTGTTTGTGTGTTAGAATGTTTAGGTAAAAACAGCATTATGAAATATTTAATAGTCTTTTCGGTTTAATTTCCTCGTGTGAATTTGATGTGGGTAAATAGATTCTCATTAAATTTAGTCTGATGGAAAGTGGTTAGCGTGGCTTATGAATGTGTGCAACATCAGGCAAAAAGAGTCGGCAGTCATACATGCACTGCCGACTCTTTTTTATGTGCGCAAAATCCCCATGGATACCCAAAGACGGTGGAGGAAGTTATGTCGGAGTCGAACCGACTAAAACGCACTCCCTCTACGGAGTCCTCAACTCGTCCTCGGATTGGGGAGCGTGTGTAGCCCCGAGTCTTTGCTTGCAATCGATCGATCGTCCGAGTGATAGTACTTGGACGTTGGCTCTTTCCCAATCCGACGCAGAAACCACCCGAATCATCCGTGCCCGGTGATAATCTCCGACAGCTGGTACGGAAGGCTGATGTGCGACCTTTAGCCACTCTAGGTCTTGCCGCTGACATCACAAAAAACTCTCCAGTGAGCTCTGGCAACCCCATCTACCGCCGGGAACACAACACGAGGTTATTATGGTCGCTTTTTTCTGTTGAGCGGAGATACTTCCCCAGTTGGACTGCTCGATTGGGACGAGAATACCATCGTGTCCTACCTCTTAATACTTATATATTTGTACTCATAAATATAATAAAAGCAGTTGCTAGTCAAATGACTATCTCGAAAAGGCCGCGCTGCATGATAATGAAGATTCAGCTCTCGGGAACTTTTGAATTTGGTTAGTGTTCAATTAAAGTAAGATAACCAAGTTGTTTGGCAATAAATAACTTATCCTTAGTACGTAGGCACGTAAATATTTTAATATGTTGCATTGATAATCTCCGTTATTGAAACTGATGTGAATTGAACACGATAAGCGAGAAGAATCGTGCGAAGCAAGGCGAGGAAGGCAATGCTAATAATAATTTAATACACCACGTAAAAACCTAAAAATAATATGCCCATCGAAAAAACTAAGAAAGAACCACCATGCCCAGGCAATGTATAGAATACCAGATAATTATTTTTATTTTACCGGATATTGCTAGTAACATATACATAAATGAAAGTACATTTCGTTTTCGGCATCCCGTCGGGCGTTCACTACAAACGTGAATTGAACTTACCGATTCGAGATCTGCCTCTGCACTACGAACAACGTTTGGCACTCTAATTAAATACACTCACTCACTGGGAGCCTTCAGCAACAGTGCTTTTACATTAGTTTCCATAACAGTACATATTAGGTGGTCATTACTTCTTGCTCGATAGAACGTTCGACATATAAAACAGAAGTCGCGGGTTCAATTCCTGCCTAATGTAAGTAATTGATAGCATGATAATGTACCTACCTATAATTTACATTTGCCTGGCGTTTCTATGAATTGCCAAAAAATATTTAAGTATTATTATAGAACTCTTAACAAAAGCAAGTCAGTTACGCTCTTTGGATCTCGAAAGCGCTCTGTAGAATGTCGTACAATTTATTACTTTGAGAATATTTCGTGTTATACATACGTATCGGCGGAAACTATAGCACAGAATATAAAATACTACTGTCGTAACAATATGTAGATAGTATAGTACATAATCATATTAATGTCTTGAAAGTTCCGTGACCTCCTCCCTCCCTCCCAGTCCTCCCTTAGAATTTCGTTACAACTCTATTGGTAAACTTTCCCAGATACAAAATTCTTTAACCTTAGTTTGGCATTGGAAAACATCACTATTACAAAGTTTTTGTGCGCTCAGAAATAACTTTTGTGCGTGTATTTGAAAAAGGTATCAGTAACTTTTGTTGGATTTCTTCATACACCGCGTCTATAACATAAAGATTTTCCTAAGTTAATATTCCGCTATTCAGAAATGTTTAAAGTAGTATTCAATTTATAATGGCGAAGCTAGGGCGGAACCTAGCTGTCCCGCCCTAATTTTGCCTGTGGCTTTATTTTTATACCTCATATCACCTATTATTTGAGCCCGTATTTTGTTTTCAAATAATGTATGGGAATTTGCCGGATTTGTTGACATTTATGATTACTAGCCTAAAACCTTCGTCGATAAGCGGACTTCTCTACACAAAAAAAAATCAATTCTAATCAGTTTCAAAGTTCCTCAGATTAACGCGTTCAAACAAACAAACAAACTTTTCAGCTTTATAATATTGGTATAGATTATATAAGTACGAGTACTAGCTGTTACCCACGGCTCCGCTTGAGTGGATTTCGGTTATTGCGACCAAATTTAGCCTATGTAGATTTCCAAGCTATACCTAGTATCTCTATCAAATTTCATTAAAATCGGTTTAGTGGCATAGGCACGAAAATGTAACATATACGAGTTTCTTTCGCATCTATAATATCAATTTGGATTGTATTATACCTTGTTGAACTCTCATCCCTTCCTTACATAATTTGATAGGAAACTGTGAATAGATTATTACATACCTATATTATATTAAATATCTTCTTCCTTTTATTTTATTTTGTATTAGAAGACGCAGGCATGTGCGTTTACAGCAAAAGCATCTTCTTTCCTTCCCCTCCCCACTCTTCAGAGCACGCCACTGCCACTGCAGGACAATCTCAATATCCTAGGTATGGATGTTCGCTGCAACCTGAATAACAAAAACTACATCGAAAGTATCATCAAAACCGCCTCACGAAAACTCGGAGTCCTGAACAGAGTGAGACGATTTTTCACGCCGGAGCAGCGGTGTCTTCTATACAAGACACAAATTCGCTCCCGTGTGGAGTACTGCTCGCATCTCTGGGATGGTTCAGCAAAGTACTTACTAGATGCTCTCGACAGGTTGCAGCGACGTGCGGTCGGCATCATTGGGAATCCCGAGATCACGAACACCCTAGAACCTTTACAGCTGCGTAGAGATGTTGCGTCCATGGCTGTATTTTACCGTTTGTACCATGGGGAGTGTTCTGATGAGCTCTTCCAATTAGTCCCACCCTCCCCTTTCCTACACAGGACAACGCGTGCAGGTCTTAGATGTCATCCGCACACGGTGCAAAACATCCGATCAAGAACCAAGCGGTTCGGAGACTCTTTCCTCTGTCGCACCATTAAGGCCTGGAATTCATTACCAGCTCACGTGTTTCCTTCTTCCTACAGTCCCGGGTCCTTTAAGCGGGGCGTGAAAAAGCATATGATGAGGCCGTCAAGCTGAGTGTCACCATTGTCACACGGTATGTGTAAGTAATGGTGACCCTCTTTTCTGGGACTTTGCCTTCAGCTTACCATCAGGCAAGGCGAAGTCCAATTGACGTGTCCTATATAAAAAAAAAAAAATTACCGTTGCCTACATTGTGGCTGAAATATATGGAGGAGGGTAGGTACTTGGAAAAATATATACTAGAATATATTAGATATAGACTATATATTAGAATACTTGGAAAATTAAGTTTATAAGTCAAACAGTTCATCCATCTGTTTTACTCCTCCGCCTCATGAAATGTGTTTAATATTCGCTTAGTTAAATATATTTAATGGGCTGCTTTCTATTCTTTTTACTTTGCTTGTTTAGTTTTTATTAATATTTATAGGATATATATATATATTAAACCGCGTGGTTCCCGGCAGAGTAGAATTTAGAGCACCACATCTATTCTCATGCGGTGTCGTACAATGCGACTAAGGGATAGGTCTGTTTAACATCAGATAGATATATACAGCCAAGACTCAGCCTCAGTTGCATAGCACGAGTCAACAACAAGTGCCCGGCAGATGGCATTATCATATTACGTGGGACCGCATTTAATGATTGGTGAAGTATGGGTGTTAATTTACCTCTGCCTAACCCTCCGGGGATAAAGTCGTGATTGTATGTATGTATGTATGTTATTATATATTCCAATGCATACATAATGAAATACCTACTGTTAAACTTAATTTCGTTCTAACTTCATAAAGTAAGATACGTTTGCTGGACTGTTGCTACTGGCATGGAAAGCAAAGACCGTTTTCCCACTATCCAATCCGATATCGCTATCGGCTCCGATATCCGACATCAGATAACCAATAGAAAGTAAAATATTTGGAAACGGCCTAAGAAGCGAACGAGCAAAAGCAAACTCCGAGCACCACAGTTCGCTCGGACTATAACGGGACTCAATGCCGACTTCATGATGACTACTAATATTATTAGTAATTACTACTATTACTAATAAATGGCAATCGGATAATATAATTTATACTCAATGCGGTCGACGAAGGATCGGTTGCTATGGCTCTAATAAATTAGGAAAGGCTTATGTCCGATAGGCGAGTTGATTGATTGAAATAACAATTAAGTTATCCTCTTTGTTGTTCTTAAGAAATGCCTGGCAGATATTTGATATTCTGTAGATAAACAATTATATTATTAGTAAGTACGGAGATGTACCTACCTACGAGAATGGGGTTAGGAACTGTCAAAATGGCGCTAGCATAGCTTGTACCATTGAACTACTTTTTTGTATAGGGAAAAAGTGTTTATAATTAACTTTTGTGTCCACTTTACAAACATTCAGTGATTTACAAACATTCTCTTTAACACCGCTTTTAGTTGACATAAATTTCACGAGGAATACATAGCTTTTGGAATAAAATTTGCTTTTTATTACAGCAAAAAAAGTCCAACACAATCAATAGAAAAAGTAAACACTTTTAACAGGTTCAAGCTATGCTGGCGCCATCTGTAAATAGCTTTTACCGGCCAACCCCATTGATTGAATATTTTTAATTAAATATGTATTTAATGATTATTATTACTATGGAATTGTTCAATGTAGGAAATATTTTTGAATTGATTCACGCGGGATTCGAACCCGCGATTTTTCCCTTACAGGGGGAATGAATTACAGGAAATACTTTGCCACCGAACCTCGAATCTTCCTATTATAGGTATCCGTCTATCTATAAGACGAATTTCCTATTTTGCTGACAAACCCTATTATTTTGGTTTCAGCTTAAACAATATCTAATTATTATTAATACATACTACCATTATGGACCAAGAGCCCGTAAACGCCAGACCTTCTTCATTTTATAAAAGCTGAAAGTTTGTCAGCGCGAGCTCCTAATACAGGTAAGAACGATGGTCAATTATAAAGTTTGGGTCATAGTGACTTTGGCAAATATACGGTACTAAAGGTGTGAAAAATCTACTTTCGTCCAATAATAAAGTGTGATTTTTAGGTATTAACTTCAAAATATTATTAGAAATCACATCATTCATAGCCAGATATCCTTATCTTTGTAGCTCCTTGCCAGACACCCTTAATCACACTTTATTATTTGACAAAAGTAGATTTTCTTTTGTCAAACCTTTAGTACCTAACATATACCTGCCAAAGCCACTACGACCCAAACTTCATAACGGGCCATTGTTCTTGTCTGTGTTGGGAGCATGCGTTGACAAAGTTTCAGCTTTTATAAAATGACGAAGGTCTGGCGTTCACGGGCTCTAAGTCCATTAGGCAAAGCTCGTATCACACCCAGAAAAATCTTACCTAGCTACTTTATGTATAAGATATTGAAATCCATGTGCACAAAATTAATTCTACCCTTGGTTTGTCCAAAAGATCATTATGTATAAAATTCTTTAATACATTATTCTTTTATAAAATTATTTTATACATTATTCTCTAAAATATACAGACATAGTCCGTTATTTTAGACGAAGGGAAAATATTATCATAAAATATCGCTTCACAAGTCAACCATCTCAATCAGTATTTTTTCGACGATCCAATGAATCTAACCTCGACTTCATTACCATAAATTTCGAGTGAAATTATGATAAAATTACGATATCGATAAAATCATCCACTGAGACGTAAACGGATAACAAAAAAGAATAATAATATTATATTATGTTTATTAAAGGAACTTACCATTGAAATTGAATAAAACGTCTAAATTCGCCTCCGTGACGTAAGCATCTTCTTATCCAAGTTTCATTGTCGTTCGACGCTCCGGCGAGACATGATGAAGCACAAAATAACATGGGAACAGATTTTTCGTTTGTACCATAATATTAAGGATATCTCGTGGGATACAACTATATCTTTGCCCGAAAAGATTACATTTATCTTCCGAGATGCCTTTACTTGTACTAATAAACAAGGAAGTAAGGAAAAGCGGCATCAATGGAAGCGAAAGGTCGAAAGACTTTTTGTGAAGTTTAGTGAGAGACGGCAAGTTCATTAGCGAAATCCGAGGTTTAATTGAAATGTCACGCAAACTCTACCGACTCGGTTTGTATAGATGCCAGAGTTACCTACCTTGAAAATTTTCAAATCAGTATTACAACTTCCTTGATTACTTCCTCACTTAAGCTCGTAATGTAATAAAATGAAAATTATTATGATTTTTTATGCTTTCATATACAGGTCTCTGAGATCCAGTTGCGAAAGCCTAAGCCTCCATAAAATACATAGTGCAAAAAGTTTTGATCAAATATTACAATTTTTATGTGCGACTTACAGTTAAGTTAACCCTAAAAATATTGTTAGATTAAGTACCAAACAATATGGGTTGGCTCTGATACAAGTTTACAATATTTTAATTAAAATTTAGGGAATTTGAAAGGGTCGCTTAACGTTGGGACTGGATCACAGGGTGGTGGCTCGCTACAGGAAGGGGAGAGGAGTGGGAGAGGCAATAAATGATGGAGGGTGGTTAGAGTAAAATTACAATTATCGTGTTTACCGTTCTGCTCCTTCACACAGTATGGGACGCGACGTGAAAATGTAGGAGTTTGTGTAGCACTGCAAGGTTGCCTCCTTTGCTGTTTTTATTGTTAGTTTTAAAGAAAATTTGTATCTAAACGCATCAGTGTACTTACTAAAGGTCTTAAAATTTACAAAATTTTTCTCCGTAAGTTTTAAAAATAGGTACACATGCAAGGGCCCGGTAACTCTAACTGCTACGTCTAGGATAATTTAAGTATCAATCAGAAAATTATGGTGATTGTGTAGGGGTAGTCGTGCAGATAAGCACAGTTAGCTAGTATATCGGAAATAATACTATTTTGCGACCACGACTCCGGTGTTATAACCGTAAAATATGTACTTAACAGCATTTATGTTCATAAGGCAACCTTACGATGTTGTGGGACACTCAATTACTTAAGGGATAATGCCTGTTTAATGTGTGCTAGTTCTCAGAGTTATTGTACGTCGCCCCAGATTATATAATTGTATAGTACTAGTTTTTTTGGGTGTTGCCCATTTTCATGATTTAATCATAGGTACGTTATATTTTAAATACATTTGAAAAAATAAAAATTGTAGTGCCCGCTTGACGGCGATAGGACCTGGTATCATGGTTGGTGTTTACCCCTAATATATATAATAAAATAACCTGGAATATATAGGTTTAAAGAACCGCGGTAGCCTTGTGGTATGGGTAATGGACTGCTGAGACGAGGTCTCGGGTTTTAATCCCAGGTTTTACCATGGCACACACCAATGACTTTTCGATGCTTTTCGAAGTTATGTGTGTATTTATGGCAGGTTTATAAGTGCCCGGTTAATGGCAATAGGCTCGCCACCTATTACATTGGGACTTAAACATAAACTGGCGAAATGTGGGTGCTAGTACCTTTGCCTACCCCTTCGGGGATATAGGCATGAGCTTATGTTATGTTATAAAATATTATACGTAATTTACTATCGCTGGTGGGCTAATAGGCTCCTAGACTATGTTTTGTTATTGCAACGTATGAGTATTGAATATATAATATAAATATATCAGTATCGAAGGGTAGGTACATGGCTACTCCAGCAACTCCAGCAGGTAATCTTGCAAGAATGGATGGAATGGCTTGGGTCAGTCGACGTTGATACGCACTGGACTCCATTTTTATCGATATTTCAGCATGTTAGATCAAACAGTCTTCTTTAATAAAATATTATGTCTTACATCACTGTATGTTAAAAAAAAACTTATTTCACAGTAGGAGTGTAACTGATTTCAATCGAATTGAGAACCACCTCCTTTTTAGAAGTCGGTTTAAAAAAATCGTATTACACAGTGGGAGTAGGTATATACTGTGTTATTTGTGTCAAATTCAGTGATACCCCCCCTACCTACGTGTTTGTTCGCTTCATGAGCGTCATTATATTTGAATATATATAATTATAGTTAATAGTGACGTCAATTAGGGCTATTACACGATATCGTAGTGATATGGCATGAAGCCATGTTATACGTAGTTATAGCTGTCCAAAAAGAGCTAGGTTTTAAATAGGTAGATCGACTTTCTCTATCGCAAAAGTTTGGTACTTTTAGGTTACCTAGGTTACCTTTATAGGGTGAAGTCTTAAACTATAACTTATGTTTTAACTACTCTAAAAACATATTAAACCGTAGACATACACCGTGCGATAAAGAGAACGCTCTACAACCAGCAATTTCATTATACTTCTCAACGAGTGCAAAATCAAAAACTGAGTCATGTACCTACCTGAGTGCCAAAACTCAAAGCGATGAAAATGAAAACTCGAAATCCAAACTTTTTCTTTCAAAATATGCTTTTTCTCTGAGGATGCCGGCTTTATTGTTTGGTGACAAAAACTCATTTTAATTAACTAACTTTTAATACAAACAAAACAAATACTTTTTATGAGGCTGTATTTGTAAATATTTGGTTTTGCGGTCAGGGAAAACGTTTAAAGTAGGTACTGCAGTATAAAGTATTAAATTGTTTGAAATAACTCTTAAGCTGACTTTAAGATTATTTTTACTTGATTTACTGCCTATATTTCGGTGTCAAACCGGAATTACAAATACGAGACCTTAATAAAATATAGCAGCATGTGCAAATTTGTTTAGTAGGTACTTTTTTTTTTTTTTACGTGCGCAAAATCCCCACGGATACCTCCCCACCGGAGCCGGTGGGAAAGGTTATGTCGGACTCGAACCGACTAAAACGCACGCCGCCTGCGGGTCGCTTTGGTTGCCGAAGGTGAGGTTGACAGGCATATCCCTCCCACCCCGGCCGACCCAGGGCCATCTCTGACGATCTGGCCCTCTTCTCGGGTGTGTGGGGACTACAGAGTCCCCAACTCGTTCCCGGTAAACGGGGTGGCGCGCCAGTCGCGCCGCCGCCGCGGCCTGCTTCTGCTAGGGTGATAGGCGGCTCCACCTGTCACCCCCAGGCCGGCGCTCATAGGGGGCGGAGGTCGTTCATCGACCTCCGACGCCCGAGTTGCCTTCGTACGCGGGCAGCTTGGCTTGCGATCCGTCGTCGCTCCCGCTGCCGCTCCCGCCCCGCCTCCTCCTTCACGAGCATCGGACCATCGCCGCGAGCAAGGTGGAGAGCGTGAGAACCCTCACTCCCAGGGCCGCCACAAGCTCCCGCCTAGGCGTCTCCCACGCCGGACACTCGGTGAGCGTGTGCGGACCTGAGTCCTCGCTCGCGTCGCAGTGATGGCACTCGGACGTTGGCTCTTTCTCCATCCGACGCAGATACTTGCCGAAGCATCCGTGCTCGGTGATCATCTGCGTCAGACGGTACGAGAGGCTGCCGTGTGGCCTCTCTAGCCACTCCCCCATGATGGGTCTTACCGCCGCTACAACGACGCGCCCTGCGCCTGGTCGCCCAAGTCGTAGCTCCCATTCCGCCACCATTTCCCTGTGGAGCCGGGATCTCACGGCCCGAATTTCTTCGGGCTCGAGATCGTGACCCCGCTCCCGCGCCGCCTTTCGGAACCGGTATAGCGCCGAAAGGGATCTCGCTTCCAGGATCCATGGTGGCGATTCGGCGAGGAGACTCGCCGCGTTGAAAGATATCGTGCGGTACCCCCTTATGATGCGAATTTGTTTAGTACTTGCACTTGTTGGATTTAAAATGATTTAAATATACGTATTTCAAGTGTGTGTTTTAGCATTAAATTAGCTGTCGAGAAATAAAATCTTTCCATAATTGCTTTGGCAAGTATACACGGTGAGATTAACTTGAACCCCAAAGATATTACTAGGACCCGAGAAGTAGGATAAATCAAACAAGAATTATCCCTTGAGTAATTCAAAGTTCCGCAAAATTACGTCAGGCTTCCAGATGAACATAAATACAGTACATGTACAATGTACAGATTTTATGACCATAATACTGTAGCCACAATATTAATATTAATAAGACTGTACCGCAGCCGTGACTGCGGGAAAGTATTTTGCAGATTTGCTACACGACCACGGGGTTGGACCCAAACAAATGTCACAATAATTCACAAACAGCCTGACTGATGATTGTGCACGCAACCTAAATCTTTTCAGTTATCCTTAACGGGGAAGGTGGAGTTTTTTTTAAGTTTCGGAAATTTGCAAGACCTTTGTAAATAAATATACAATGGGTATACGAGAACTGAAATATTACTAATGTGTGCGTGGGTAGGTACGTGATACATAAAGCAGAATACACTTCGTTTTATTATGTTATTTCTTATGCGGCTAGGCTATATTTGCTCAAATATTTGTTACACGGGCAAACAACATACAGCCGTTCATATTACATAGTTTCTGGTCGCGTTTATGTGTTATGCATGCGTATAAAACAAATATAGAGCAATGAGTCCACACTTCGTCGTATGCGGCCGAATAAGGTGAATAACAAAGTTAGGGACCACCATTTTGAAGGTCAATAGCATCTGAAATGGTGGTCCGTATCTCCTGGACTGCATCTCAGTTTTTATCATCTAGCGGGGTACGGTCAAGTGATGTATCAAAAATAGAAAAAAGTATAAACGAAGTATGATTTTGCCTTAATAACTGAGGTTAAATGGGGGACCACGAAATAGAATTTGGTGTTGCACACATCCATAGGCCACGGTAAACACTTTCCATCAGTGGTATAAAAAAATACATTGTTGTGTAGGTATAATTTTTCTTATCGTTGCCTTACTTTGTTAACGAAATCAACATTACCATATATATAAAGCTGTCGTACACAGATAAATCGTCGTAAGAGATTTTGTATTCTACACCTAAATTGAAACCGCGATGTATTCGTAGCGTTCGGTTGATACATGTTTTTGGGTATACGTGGATTACAAATATCATAAATCTAACGCACGTACATTACAGACATCGGATTAGGTTTTTTCACGTTAACAATGACGTCAAAGGCTATTTTTAAACTCTGTGTAAATAGGTGCTTATTAGTAAGTACGACACGACTATACGATTTTATAATTACGATTGATATAGCTGTAAATTATAAAGAACTAGTTATGAAGGCGTTGGCGTGAGCTGAGATCTGTTCAGTCAAAATAAACTCAGCCAATTCGGAGATTACCCGGCACAAACAGACAAAGACATTTTTTTTGTTTTAGATCTACCGTGTAAATCTTCATTTACATATATTATATGCATTAAAAATAGAGTTGTGTTAACATTACAGACATACACTTTAATTTCACTTTTTGAGGTAAATATGAAGATTTGTGTCTTTAAGTTGATTTTGTTTAATACAATGTTATAATAATATATTATGTCATTAACACAAACATATATTTTGTTATTCCGTCGCATAGCCTCAAAATATTCGCCTTTGTCTTATAAACCATAAATACCAAACATATTGGGGTGAGCTAATCTAACAAGATGCGGTGGAACTCTGCTTCCCTAAGGAGTAACTGCCAGCTGCCCTTAGCAACCCGATTGAATTACTATATTTTATAGGTCCATCAGTTGCCCGGATATTTCGGGGTATTAACTCACGTACTCCAAATGATAAGTGGGCACTACTGGACCGCAATGCGAGGCCAGGAACGGTGTAAGTGCTATTTTTTTATTTATGCTGATATAATTATGCTATCCAGGGAAAGATATACAGTTACAATTTACGGTACAGTTTTCCCTTAAGTCTTCAATCGGCACTTATCTTCTCTTCAATAAATGATTGGAATCCTAGCAATGTTTAATACCTTTTATTTAGCCTTTCATTTTTATTGCTTTGATGAAAATTAGTTATAAAAGTTAGTTAAGTACCTAGTAAAATCTTACGTAAAAAACAGTCAATGAAAAGACTCAATATATTATTCCCTGTCCCTTCTTTCTTTCTTCAATCTTCTTCTTCTTATTATTTATTATTTTCTCTCCTATTTATTACTATCATTAGAATCAAATTAGAGATTCAAAAAGGTATTGAGAAGCAGGTATAGAAGAATTATTGTATAATTTAATTATAACCAAGCCTAGAGTTACCATAATACCGACGACACTTGAATCAATGAATTTTTTATCCCCGAAGGGTTAGACAGAGGTGAATTAACACCCAATAATTATTCAATTACTATTTTATTAATTATATTTAGAAGATAGTATTTTTCGAGTGACTGACAAGACTGATTAATAAATTAAAAATAAATTTTCAATAACTACGAAGTAAGACAGATAACTTCTATGGCCTCGGTAAACGCTGAGGAAGGATTTTAAAATTTCAACGTTTTGCTGAAATTCCCCTTGACCTAAACATACTGACATATCCAAATTTACCCAACTCCTAACTCTTCAGAACCACTATCACTGCGAACTAAACAATAAAAATTACGTCCAGAGTATCATGAAAATAGCTACAAACCCCCTGTGATGCTCGAACTTTGAAGTAAAAAGCTAATCAAACAGATATAAAATTCTAAAAATCACATTTTCTCTTCAAGAAAGAACACGTTTCCTTTTTTGAAAAAATTTCAATGAAACTCATCATCAAACTTTTACAATGCACTACGATGCCCCATACAATTATTTTTTTGCCCCCTTTTTACCCTATAGGGGTAGAATGTCGGAAAATCGCTTCTTATCGGATGCCTACGTTATACAAAGAACACACCCTCGAGGTTTCAGGTCTCCACGGCCAGTGTAAAAGGCTGTAAGTTGATACCTCAGTCATTCAGGACAAAGGATTTTATATAATTATTATATATTATTTATTTAGTGTATTTCTGATGTTACAAATAGTCAATACAGAAATACTTAGGCAGGTTTTCCCCTAATTCGTTGGTCATCGATAGTATTACGTTTCGTGTTGCGGTTAGTAACCCACCGAGCATAAGTGCTATTGTTTGTTGTGGTGCGTACTGCTAAATTAGGTATGCACAAAGCACGCCCACAACTGAACTGTATACAGACTCATTCTGTAAAACGATTCTGTTTTTTTAATGGGTCCCCACGGATACTCTTACCCGCCGGAGCCGATAAGAGAGATTATGTCGGACTCGAACCGACTAAAACGTAAGACGTCTGGGCATATGATTTATGGAGGTGAGTCGACGCAGCGCCATCTCTCTCGATCTGCGGAGTCCCCAACTCGTCCCCAGAAACGGGAAGGCGCGAAACTTGATTCTGCCATGGTAACAGGCGGCTCCACCCGTCACCCCCTGGTCTTTTAGACAATGGAAGCAGAAAATTTTCTTCTGTGGTTTGACTATCTTATGCGACGTAGTGGCAAAGTCAGAGGTAACGATTCCCGTTCAGAGTGCCTTACTGAGACGCCACCTGGCAAGCTTGTGAAACATTTTTTGCGCACTTGAATCTTTTTTCACTCGTTTAATGTGAGAAAAGAACTTGGACTAGGCGCTCTGTATTTGAATGTTATGATTTGAGATTGACATGGTCATTCACATTAATAGTGTAAAACTCGCCGGGATATTTACCATGCTTAATATTTTTGCTCAGTAACCGATATTTCGGCGCTGTTACAAACACCATGATCACGGTGTACTGACGAGCTTCGAGCTAGTTGTTATTCGGTCTACCTTCTTCCGCACTCATTGGTTACGCGCATGGCCCCTACCACTGACCGCGTTTTCGCACTGTGCTCGATCACGTTCACGGCACACTACACTCACTGAGTCGACTTGCACAGGTTCTGAAAATTTGGTTTTCTCAGGTCTTGTAAACATACGGATCACTGGATGCCAGATCCTCGACAGTTGAAACCCATCTTTCCGGTTGACCGGGAAGACCTTTCGGGTTCTGGTTTCTATGTATGATATTTCTGGAATTACGAATAAATTAAGAATCTAGGAATATTTATTAAAAGTTAATTATAACTATGCTAAATAAAGTTAGCATAGTTTTATTAGCTATGATAAAAAACAAAAATATACAATAATATACCTACATATCTACTTATATTATTGATAATTCATTTATAGGACACAGTTGGTCAGGTATATTTCAATTTCTATTAATGTCATACGGTGTCCAGTACCTATTACCGATAACAATCTTACCAATTTCCGAGGCCTTCATTCCCCTTACTTTCAGAGAGATAATAATACGTATGTTTATATATTGAAACGGGAAAATAAATTTTCAAAAGTGTTAGTGGTAAAATTTAACGGTGATAGATGCTCTAAATAAAAAAACTAATTAAAATAGGTTCAGTTAATTTGAAACATTTCAGGAAAATTCGTAACCCCTTTCGTAGCCCTGTTATCAAACATTAAAAAACGTATAACGTCGGCAGAAATAGTAAGTTCCATGATTTAATTCGCGAGATGTCTCGATATCTTGTATAATTATGAAAAAAACGTAATTTTTTTTGAGATTTCATAAACATGTATTTTTCTAAAATAAACATTTCTCTTATTTTTTTGTTATACATGAAATTCTTGTAAAACATAATAAAAAATCTAACTCAGATAAAGAATATGAATAAAAAGTGTGTCATGGTGTTTGTAGCCGCACCCTTATGAAAAGGGTTCGCTCGATTTTTCTTTTGCGTATGCTAGGTCAGCCGGTATTATTATGCAAATATTATAAAAAATGATTTGTAATGTTTACACGTATGGTGTGTTTCTGTAACTGTAAAATTTAGCTTGACTTAACTTAGTTGTCTCTCCTTAGAGATTGTAACTTACACAACAATACGCCAAATATAATCTTCCTAGAATAATTTGGAATTTGATTGATTTGAATTTGAAAAGGAATCGAGTGGATAAGTCTTATTCTGATAATAGCTCATAATTATTTTTTTTTTACGTGCGCAAAATCCACGGATACCCCACTGGAGCCGGCGGAGGAGGTTATGTCGGACTCGAACCGACTAAAACGCACGCCGCCTGTGGGTCGTTTTGGTTGCCGAAGGTGAGGTTGACAGGCATATCCCTCGCACCCCAGCCGACCCAGGGCCATCTCTCACGATCTGGCCCTCTTCTCAGGTGTGGGGACTACAGAGTCCCCAACTCGTCCCCGAAAATGGAGAGGTGCGCCACCGCCGCGGCCTGCTTCTGCCAGGGTGACAGGTGACTCCACCTGTCACCCCCAGGCCTGCGCTCATGGGGGGCGGAGGTCGTTCATCGACCTCCGACGCCCGAATTGACTAATATTATTGCAACGATTTTAATAGCGTAGGAAATTGCGTCTTCTATAAAGAAATAAATAATGAAATGGACCTTCAGAGTACAAAAACAATTTACACGTTATTGCTATTCTAAATTAGCTCACAAATGCGTACTTTAAGTTTATGCAAGCTCATAAACCTATATAGCATGCGGAACTCATTATAAAGTTAATAAGCACATACAATGTAGTCTTCTACATTAAATCCCTAAAGAGCGGTAGATTTGACGATTATGTAAAGATATCACCATAATTTCAAAGCTTAGAATGGGAAGTGCAATTCATACAAATAATATGAAACCATAACCACCTTTGTGACACCGACAACAATATTATGTGGCTGGTTATTCTGAACCAAATTCGTTAAAGTGTATTTCAAATAAGAAGTTGTAGGAGGGGATAATGTACAAAATGAGCTTCATGCGTAGCGTATATAGTTGTTTACCTAATCACTGTTATTTTTAGATCCCTGAATGCGTCAGTTCATGATTGGAATTGGCGTATGTAATTACCTGTCAATTTTGTGTCATAATTTGTCTGAGCAACCTTTATAATATTTAGTACTGACTAAATATTATAAAGGTTGCTCAGACAAACCAGAAATCAGTATAAAATCGAACCTTTATAAAATTTAGTACTGACTAAATATTATAAAGGTTGCTCAGACAAACCAGAAATCAGTATAAAATCGAACCTTTACAATATTTAGTACTGATTAAATATTATAAAGGTTGCTCAGACAAACCAGAAATCAGTATAAAGTTAAGCCAGGTCTTATTAGGGCACGCCGTGGTAGCGGCGGTAAGACCCATCATGGGGGAGTGGCTAGAGAGGCCACACGGCAGCCTCTCGTACCGTCTGACGCAGATGATCACCGAGCACGGATGCTTCGGAAAGTATCTACGTCGGATGCAGAAAGAGCCAACGTCCGAGTGCCATCTCTGCGACGCGAGCGAGGACTCAGGTCCACACACGCTCACCGAGTGTCCGGCGTGGGAGACGCCGAGGCGGGAGCTTGTGGCGGCCCTGGGAGTGAGGGTTCTCACGCTCTCCACCTTGCTCGCGGCGATGGTTCGCTGCGCGGATGTGTGGGCGGCCGGCGCCTCCTTCTGCGAGCAAGTAATGCTCGTGAAGGAGGAGGCGGGGCGGGAGCGGCAGCGGGAGCGACGAAGGATCGCAAGACAAGCTGCCCGCGTACGAAGGCAACTCGGGCGTCCGAGGTCGATGAACGACCTCCGCCCCCCATGAGCGCCGTCCTGGGGGTGACAGGTGGAGCCGCCTGTCACCCTGGCAGAAGCAGGCCGCGGCGGTGGCGCGCGTGGCGCGCCTCCCCTTTTCCGGGGACGAGTTGGGGACTCTGTAGTCCGAGAAGAGGGCCAGATCGTGAGAGATGGCCCTGGGTCAGCCGGGGTGCGCGGGATATGCCTGTCAACCTCACCTTCGGCAACCAAAGCGACCCACAGGCGGCGTGCGTTTTAGTCGGTTCGAGTCCGACATAACCTCCTTCACCGGCTCCGGTGGGGAGGTATCCGTGGGGAATTTTCGCAAGTAAAAAAAAAAAAAGCCAGGTCGTATTATTTTTTACTCTAATCACCATTATGCCGTTCGCATTTGAGGCTTATGCCTAAGAGCCCGGGTTCTGTCGGTAGCTTAGTGATTATGTAGTCGGACTAACGATCGAGAGGTCCCGGGTTGGAATTCTGGCCATTACACTATTGACGTGAATCCACTCCTAGCACAAGCAATTTAGCTTAGTTGAAAGGGTTAGAAGGAATATTAGTAATTTCGGTTCTCAATTATTCACCCCCTATTACGTGGGACCGAATTCAATGATCGGTGAAATATAGGTGTTAATTCACCTCTGCCTAACCCTACGGGGTTATCCCCGGATGGTTAGGCAGAGGTCAATCACGCCTTTATAGGCGTGATTATTATGAATGTATTTTAGACATAAAAAATGTTTCTCTTCCGTGCAGCATGATCCAAACGGTTTTTATGAAATATTTACTTTCTAACCTATCATCCTCTAGGGATAAACATTTTTGCTCGTCAAGGGAAGTTTTCTATTACGGGACGAGTACCTGCCCCATGAACTCTCGGCAACCCACCCCTGAAGGAATTCTCGCTACAGAGCCTCATCTGTTATTTAACAGGTGGCACCAGTATACAGTTGAGATTGACTTAGTGGTACCCCATACACACATAGAAAGTTCTATTGTAATATACCTACCTAAAATTTACTTCGTTCATATTAGCTCCGTTACACCTCACTTCACTGCGACTACGTGACGCCATATACTTGGAATATCATTAATACAATGTGTGACGAAATTATTTCAGCGGTGATATTTTATGCAGGAGGGAGACACGACAGCCAATATTTCCGTTCTATTTTCGAGCCATACGGGGTAGCAATCACTTATAATCGATATTTAGTTGCCATATTCTGTGGAAATAAACACAGGTGCACCTCTATATGTATATCCAATAATATACTATTATTGCAATAAATAATTACATAAAACCGCGGTAACCTAGTGGTATGGGTAATCGGCCTGGGGGGTGACAGGTGAAGCCGCCTGTCACCCTGGCAGAAGAAGGCCGCGGCGGTGGCGCGCGTGGCGCGCCTCCCCGTTTCCGGGGACGAGTTGGGGACTCTGTAGTCCCCACACCCGAGAAGAGGGCCAGATCGTGAGAGATGGCCCTGGGTCGGCCGGGGTGCGAAGGATATGCCTGTCAACCTCACCTTCGGCAACCGAAACGACCCACAGGCGGCGTGTGTTTTAGTCGGTTCGAGTCCGACATAACCTCCTCCACCGGCTCCGGTGGGGAGGTATCCGTGGGGATTTTGCGCACGTAAAAAAAATAAATTAAAAAAAAGTGGTATGGGTAATGGACTGCTGAGACGAGGTCTCGGGTTCGATCCTAGGTTTTACCATAGCACACACCAAAGACTTTTCGATGCTTTTCGATGTTATGTGTGTATTTATCGCAGGTTTATAAGTGCCCGGTTAATGGCAATACGCTCGCCACCTATTACATTAGGACCTAAACATAAACTGGCGAAATGTGGGTGCTAGCACCTCTGCCTACCCCTTCGGGGAATACAGGCGTGAGTTTATGTATGTATGTGGTTGCGCCGGTGTAGAAACTGTATTTTGACACGGAAACACACTCCTTTTATACCCGTCTCCTCTCCCGCACTAACCATAGATATGGCTTCCGTCCGCCATTTGTGAAATATAGACACTCAGTCTCGCTTTGAACTAGCCAGCGTAATGACGGACCGCGCTCGCGTCTCTCAAAAATGATTAATATTTGTTACATTTTTACCGCTTCATAGACCTTTACCGATCGGATTGTGCCTCTCGTGTGTTCCTCAAGTGATCTAGTGATGCTGACGGCAGCTCCTGAGCAAGGAAGAGAAGATCCGTGTACCGGCTGCGATGAAAACACGTGTGTCGTGAAGGTTAGTGCATCCTCTCCTAATTTCTCGGGTTGCATTCATTGCTTGGATCACTCCCGCGGCAACCCGACCACCTGTCTTTTGTGTGTAAAGCGTCAATGGAACAGTTAGCTACTTCCCGCAATACAGTCCATTACCGCACTCGGCCATGCGCCACCATTTTTGGTCCGGATCGAGCCGGATTCTTAGGATTAGATTTGTTGTCCGTTCGCCGCTGGCTCGCATAGTACCTACCTGGTACATACATAGGTTAGGTATCATATCAACACTTAATCGTAGTTCGCAATTTTCGCATCGCACCTAAGTGCCTGGTTATTTTAGTAGAAAACCCCGCATCCAGACATTTAGGCTTAGATCTTAGGTATACTAGACACCCTAGTGCATAGGCACAGTGTAATACCTAACGCATTTGGCTTTGTTTTGTTTTTTCAATTGCGTCGTATTTGCCTAGTACCTGCGTGGGTAGACACGTGGTTGTGCCTACCTCGCTCGCATCTCATTCCAATTCATACGAAAGTATTTTAATTTGAATAGATATTACGCAATACTTAGTCCCTGAAATAATAGTTGAACCTAGACAGCGACCATCGCGTAGGTACGATCTTGTTGCTATGCGCGTTAGTTCAAGCTTGCACTGGCAGTTATAAGTACCTACCTACCTACGGTTATCGCTCGCGCCGCCTCGCTGCTCTGTACCGCTAGGATTAAGTCATTTCATATTTATTGTTTACCGCACTTTAGTTTGAGATTTAATTGTAAACATGTCCCCAAAGGTTGATAAGACCGGTAAGGTTCAATTGAAACTTTTATACGCTAAAAAAGAAATGATTTACTCTCGCGTACAATCGATCTATGATAATGCACTTAAAACCTCTGATTTGGTCATCAGAGATTCGTTCTTGTGTTCTATAGAAAACTTAGATAGTCTACGCGCGGATTTCGAAACCTTAGTACATGACATCAACGTTTTAGAGTTGAATTTGAATCCCGATTACTCAGTGAGTTATCAAGCCTTGTCGTCGTTTGACGATTTGTATTGTCGTATCAAACGCGTCGCTAGGAGTTTGGAGAAGCCGGCTGACCTACCCAACCCCACTCGCGACCGACCTAAGTTGCCACCAATTCAAATACCCGAGTTTGATGGTAACATTCGCAATTGGTGTCTATTTATAGATAGTTTTGAGAATACAATAGATAAGAACGATTCGTTGACAGATCACGAAAAGTTGCATTATCTCGTTGAAAAATTGACTGGTAAAGCTATAACCGTTTGCGCTGGAATTACGTTTAGTGCCGAGAATTATAATTTAATTTTAAATACTTTGAAAGCTAGGTATGAGGATAAAAGATCGGTAGCTAACGCCTATTTAGATCAGATGTTTGATTTGAAATCTATTACGGCATGTAACGATCAAAACTTAGAGAAATTTCTAGATACTTTCGCGTCAGCTGTTAGCGCCGTAAAGAACCTAAAGATCGATGACCTCTGCGACTTCGTATTTTTGTATATGGGTTTAAGGAAATTAGATTCCGAAACCATTCGTTTGTTTGAGTCGGATCATCGCGGCAATAAAATTCCTAAGTTCGAAGACTTAGAAAGTTTTGTTCGCGAGCATATAAAAGTATTGCAGCGCTCTTCATCGAAACATGAAGGCGCGAAGATAGTTGTTGATTCTGCACGCAAAGTAGATGCGTCATCGAAGTCACTGAGGTCAACTCATACTTATGTTAGTACCGCACCAGCACGTGTACAGTCACCTGTTTGCTCTTTGTGTAGCACTCATCATTCGCAACTGTACAGGTGTCCTGGTTTTCTAAAATTGTCGCCTAGTGATCGTTATAAATTTGTTCGCGCTAATAATTTTTGTTTTAATTGTCTCGGTACTAAACACCGCGTTGTTTTATGTAATAGTAGAAATAGTTGTCGCAAATGCCAAGCGAGACACCACACTTTGCTTCATTTTGAGAATAGTAATGCCGCATCCAATGTGAGCACGGTTGGCTCGTCGAGCGGTGACACACGGCAGCCTGCGCCGCAGCCGCAGCCCGCGCTCGCGCGCGCTCCGGCCCGCCCGGTGACCGCCGCGGATGACGTCACCTTGTGTTCGTTCTCCGCTAGTGCTGCACTCACTACTGTGTGTCTTGCGACCGCTCGCGTTGTTATTGTTGATGCATTAGGTAAGCCGCGCATTGTTCGAGCGCTGTTAGATGGCGCTTCGCAAAGTAATTTTATTACTCAAGATTGTTGTCGGCGTCTTGGTTTCAATGTTGATAAGCGTTCAACCCGCTCAGTGGTGAAGGGTTTTGGAAGCTTACAGTCAGCTGTTCGTGGCACCGTTAAAACAAGGTTTAGATCTCGTTTTAATAATAATATTTGGTTTGACATGGATTCGCTCGTTATAGATAGAATAGCTGAACAGTTGCCTACCGTCCCGGTTGACACGTCTTTATTAACGAAATTTAAAGACTTGCCTTTAGCAGATGAGACTTACGCTGTTCCTGGAGTCGTCGATATATTGATCGGCGCTTCGATTCTCCCGCACCTCCAGTTATCACGTAAGGTTCAAGGGGGACCGACGTACCCCGCTCCGCACGCACTGGAAACAGTTCTTGGTTTTGTTATAATTGGTTCCGCACCCGCTTCTATAGATAGTTTTAGTCACTCGACTGCTTCGTTCTGTTGCACCGTCGAGCCGCCACTGGAGTCTACCATCCGCAAGTTTTCACTCGGTGGCTCCCGTGTATCCGCTGAAAAACGCTTTCTTTGTTTGGAACGAAAGATGCAGGCGTCCCCAAAGTCGAAGCGGGCCTATGATGAGGTTGTTAACGAATATTTAGATAAAGGTTACATCTCACCTGCGCCTGCGGACACTGGCGGGACCCAGCCTTCGTACATTATCCCGCACCGCGGAGTTATTAGAGAAGATAAGCTTACTACTAAAACTCCGCGTAGTTTTGGATGGCAGTGCTAAGACTAGCACTTCCGTGTCGCTTAATGACATTTTGTATTGTGGTCGGAATCTTTAAGGTAATTTATTTGACATAATTGTAAATTTTCGCATTAATATTAGTAGAATTTTAGCTTTTAGGACTCAACAGTCGCTTTGTGTTGGGCCCACTCTTCGCCCCATCGTTGGGACACATTCGTCGCTAATAGAGTGGCAAAAATTCAATCTGAATTGGCGCCACATAATCTCTTTCACGTTGCTGGCACCGACAACCCAGCCGGGTGTCTCTCTCGTGGATTGCTTCCTTCGCAAATTTTAGATCACCCGTTATGGTTTAGTGGACCGTCCTGGATTCATGCCGCGTTAGATAAGTGGCCAGTTAGTCAATTCAATCCCACTACGGTTTCCGAACCACCCGAGGAGAAGAAGCACTCGCTTGTTGTATCGGTCCCACGTGAAGAGACCCTTATTTTGTTGTTGGCTAATCGCGTCTCGTCTTGGTCGAGACTGTTGCGTTGTGTTGTTTGTTCGCCTCTGCCCTCTGCCTAGCCAGCGGTAGGCACGAGCTCCAATCTAGGTTTATATTTTAGTTGTTATTTCCCAAACCTAGATTTAGATTAGACTTTAGATTTGTTTCGCATTTGTCGTTTCGAAGGTAACCCTTCAAGCCGGGGGGAATGGTTGCGCCGGTGTAGAAACTGTATTTTGACACGGAAACACACTCCTTTTATACCCGTCTCCTCTCCCGCACTAACCATAGATATGGCTTCCGTCCGCCATTTGTGAAATATAGACACTCAGTCTCGCTTTGAACTAGCCAGCGTAATGACGGACCGCGCTCGCGTCTCTCAAAAATGATTAATATTTGTTACATTTTTACCGCTTCATAGACCTTTACCGATCGGATTGTGCCTCTCGTGTGTTCCTCAAGTGATCTAGTGATGCTGACGGCAGCTCCTGAGCAAGGAAGAGAAGATCCGTGTACCGGCTGCGATGAAAACACGTGTGTCGTGAAGGTTAGTGCATCCTCTCCTAATTTCTCGGGTTGCATTCATTGCTTGGATCACTCCCGCGGCAACCCGACCACCTGTCTTTTGTGTGTAAAGCGTCAATGGAACAGTTAGCTACTTCCCGCAATACAGTCCATTACCGCACTCGGCCATGCGCCACCAGTATGTATAAAATTGTTTTTTATTGATTAGGTATGTATTGATTAAACCATTAAAATTCACTGAACCATTTTTTTGATATTGTTTACCAAGACTGCTTATTAATAGTTAATATCGCATATTGTTCAACTGAATGTATTGGAATAACGAACAGCAATCGGTCAATAGACATCGGTCACTTCACATTGAAAGATCAGCGGCCGGCAGCAGTTTCTCGAGGCATAATATTACAAACAATTTTGAATTTTATTTACGGGAACCAGTGCGCCTCGAAGCTGCATAACTGCAGGAAATCCTTTTCGATGATAAATTCTGGCCGCCACCGCTACCAGCCGCTACTTTTTCAGTGAGAATTAACCCTAAAGAAGTAAATGTGAAATGCATAAGTTGTAATTTAAAATGTGTTTGGTGCCCAGAATTGGTATTAATAACAAAAGGGGGGTTTTCTTTCTTTCCTCACGACGATGAACGTGTTAAAAGAACCCTTTACTACTGGAATGTGTATTCCCTAGTTCAACATGATTTTACCTCCAAAGAATATATTTTACTTGTTATCTGATTGAGTTCTCGACGACAACTCACGCACGACACGCGGTCTCCACTATTTTAAATTATTCAAACTGTGTTCTTGAATCCAAGCGGTCAAAGAACTTCATAACTCGGAAACAAAAGGCTTTGTATGAGTGAAAGTAATTTTATAGGTATATTAGTAACAAAAATGCCGACAGTTACACGTAATGATGATAGAAAATAATTTATTTATTTAAGCCGAATTAATGCCATAAGCATTCTCTACCAGTCGACCCTATCTATTATAGGTGGTTCAGAGAAAAAGAAAGTAGGTGCATTTAATAATTTGATAAATTTCATAGATGATAACTAAATTAATTATAAGAATAAGTCAAGTTTAACTGCTTTTCTTTTCAAAAAGCATGTCATATCAATTAGAGATGAAAGAGAGACACCCCAAAGACCATCTATAGCTACAGACTTACGAAGACAATTCAAATAAGCTTCGAAAATACGATGCGGTTACCTAGTTTATTCCAGTGTTCATGTGGCATTATATTATCAGACCAGCCTCTTGTCACGATATTATTGCATTTACATAAATGTATACCTATGAAATATTCACCTCAACCAAACAACGGGAAGATGGTAAAATTCAAATTGCTAAATTTTATTAAAGAAATTGAGACAGTTTAAGTTCAATGATCTGGTAAAAGCGTAATAAAATCTAATTTTACTATGCACTTAAATTTATCATTCTTTTAGAACATTTGTTCTTAACCATAATTTTGGGGACTCCACCACGATGTTTGGAGCAGAAGTCAATCTAACCTGTTAGGAATTACACCTGCAGATTAATGGTCTAACCTATTACACTGAAGTAGGTTTTCCTCTCGGGGTTTGGAGATTGATAGCAGACGACAGTTACATTGTTTGTTGGTAACTGCCAGGATTTGTTCATAACCGCCAATATGAACTTTGGACACACCAAAACTACGACCCACTTTTCAAACTGAACAGGTAACAGTATTGGAACAGTTGAAACTAAAACAGTAATTGAACTTTCAAAACTGAAATTGAAAATTAAGGTTATAAAGTTACAGGCACAATTTCTATGACGTTAGAAAGCCTCATATAGGAAAGTGCAACACATTGTAATAGTTATGTCAAAGTACCTACGTTATGATAACGCTCGCCACAGCCAAATGGAATTTCCTTTATGTGCCTCGAAATGGAATGTCGTTAAAATGAAACATAACTATTACAATAATATAAAAAGTTGACCAGCTGCGACCAGGACTTGTACGTTTTATGTGATGTTAATAATATATATGCTTTTAATAAGATATAGTTGAACACATTTACTAAAAAGCCAAGACTCGGTGGGTGGTATCTTATCTTACCTCCCACTGAGATTTATTTTTCCACGACAACTCACAGAAGGCACCCTGCGCCGTTTTTGCATGCGTGATGGCCCTGTGTTAATTTGATAAAAACATTCACTTTGTATGTTTACACCATGAAGATTACAAACAAGGCTATATATAATCCGATAAATTATGTACAACATCCTATGTTACGTCAAGCATAGGCAATAAGCTAACACCTAGTGTGTTACACTGTACTCGATGTTACGTTGCCATATTGAGTTACAGGTGTCTAATGGATTGAAGACATGGATAACTTGGATTTGCGGTCAACAGTTTATTCGATTTTAAGGTATGCGAATTAGACGTAGGACTGTATTGATTGAGGAAAGTATTGATCGTTGCAAAACCACCTAAAGCAAATTCTTTTTATTTCCCTTCTCATCCCATCTTCCCTTTATTTAGTTACTTTAAGTTAATTAAGTATTTAGTGCAATTATTGTGTAATGTTAATTTTATATATTTTTTAGAATATCACTGTTTTGTTCATTAAAATAGTTCTGACCCTATCGATATAATAATACATGTGCTGCTTAGTGGAAACTGCACAGATAGATTTTCCTTTTGATTTAAAACGAAACACGTGAGGCACATGTAATACATACTTGATGTATGGATTTTTCACGTGTTCACTGCTCCACGTTATTACTTTTGTTCCGAAACTATTTGATAAATTTTGGTTAGAAATTTTATGGAAAACCATCTCTGATTGCACGTCGATAACACTGATTGCAGTTAGTTAACTCTTTCATAATTATTTAAATGCAAAATGCATTAAGATAATTATGATATGGTTTTACTATTTACTAATTTTACAATTAATATATTTTGTACCAAAAAGACACTGATCTTTTTATTACAAAAACGAGAAGGAATATTCCATTATTTTATAAATTAAGTTTCTAGCTTTTCAGGATGTCAGATAACAATTAATTAGAAAGTTCCGCCCAGATAGGTAAGTCAATTAAGCTATCTCTTTAAACATTGATAATTTCATCAATTTAGATTCTATAACAACGACAGAAAGGTTTGGAATCGTTTGTAGTTATAAAACTGAGATTGAACGTTACACTTTACAATGTCTTAAGTGTAATTTCTGTGACGTAAGAGAGCATCATAATTAAATAGAACAACAGAGTAAATATAACACACTACAATACATTGTAGCGTGTTACATTTACGCTCACCAACCAAATGGTATTCTGTTTGAAGTTCTTTGAAGTGAACATTTCAGTAATGTAAAAAGTTGACCAGCTACAGTTGTACATTTTTGAGAGCCTTGATGTTACACGTTGTAAGTTAGGAATACGTCACGGTATTTTTCTATACTTCTGTACATACATAAAAGTACGAAGATAGAATTCATTTTTCACGTGACTGACTCATCACTAAAGTCAGACAGAAAGGCAGTTTTGAAGTATTTCATAACATAAACATACATAACCATCATCTAATATAATTCAAGAAGCACCTCCACTCCATTAGATACCAATGCCTTAAAATTATTTCAATAACTGCATTAGGAAAACCTTAACTTAACTTCCGTTAAGTTGTTTATGTCCAGTTCGTAAGTTGGCAGTGTTGAGTAGGCCCCTTAGCAACCATTAAATAAACAGAAATGTCCTGAATTCTGATAAACAATATTTATTTTATTTATAAAGTAGATTTGACTGTCAGTACTGTGGCAAGGTTCAATTTGCTGACAAAATCAAGGGTGAATGTTAACCACTGCACATAGTCCAATTGATCATTATTTAATTTCTCCAAAATGAAAATAGTTACATACATATTTACATAATGTACATGAGATTTATCTAAATTGAAATATAAAATCAATGTTCAATTTCCCGATACATTTCATTCTTAGTTGACATAACAATTACTCAATGCTATTCAATTTAAATTAATTCAATCTAATAATTTAACTCAACTCACGTAATGCTGTATATTGAAATTGAATCTGATTTAATAAAATAATGTGTGTTCTGTGTATTGTGTGTTTGTGTAATAATAATATATTTCTGATAATTTATGAATTTTAAATTAATAAATGAATTTAAATTTTACTTAAGTTACG
The DNA here is from genome assembly GCA_963662185.1 of Eilema griseolum. Taxonomy (NCBI): domain Eukaryota; kingdom Metazoa; phylum Arthropoda; class Insecta; order Lepidoptera; family Erebidae; genus Eilema; species Eilema griseolum. Next base: position 12,508,829 of record OY759232.1, on the reverse strand, counting down.
AGCACTGTTATTATGGCAGAAATTCCGTTCTCGTCTTTGGCTAGTTAATCTCAGCAATTGTAATAAGAACAAAGTCCGCTCTGTAGGAAGCCCCTTAGAACCTCGAATCCCCTTTTATTATGCAACCCAAATAACATTTGAATTCATTTTGATTATGGACAAAATGTAGAGCATTTAGACTCGCTGCTTAAAATCAAGTAAGCTGTAGAAAGGATGCTTCGCTTTCTGCTCTATTTTCAGAACTTAATAATTACCGGGTATATTATTATCTAGTAAAGAGACCATCTCCTTCCCCTCGTATGTTACCGTTTCAATTAATGATGGATTGAGAGCGCTCGAATGCTTGTGTCTCGCTGCCATGTTTATCCGGAGTAATAGAACCGTTTCACACACATGCACACATATGAAGTGCGTACAAGTATTTTGTTTCAGTAGGATCTAGATTAATTAATTGAAATAGATATACGGTATATTAGAGAATGAGGTGAAAATTTGCTAAGAGCCTTTGTTTTTGCTCGATCCTCTTAACATTTATTGCCTTTATACGGCTACTTACTAGGTACCTATCTAATTATTTTTCATCGGAAGAGGTTCAGTCTAATCCCTAAATGAACAGATAGGTGGACAGTATGTTAACATGAAAATCAACGAACACTGTGTTTTATACACAAGTTATAGTAATTAAATAGCAAATTATCAAATGGCGAACGCTGAAAAATAGACCACGCTGGGCCTGTTTTATTTGTAAATAAAATATATACCTAACATAAATAAAATATACCCCAAGTCTGTCTTTTGTCAAGAAAAGGAAGACAAAAGAACATTGTATTTTATTATTAGATATTCTGATTATTCGCAGTTCTCGCTCGAACAAACAAACAAAACGTTATCTTGATTGATATTCTTTTCTGTGTGTGGGTTAAAGGAAAATATAATAACGTTGGTTACTAAGAACGGTTTCGAGTAAGCAAACTGTCAATTTATTTATTATTGATACCCATAAGTTCTGTTAAGTTACACGCATATACTCGTATTAATAGTCATTTTTTATATAAATAGATAGTGGCTACATCATGTGTGCAACAATACATTTCTAGCTAGAAATATGCACAAGTATCTAAGACGCTATCCACGACTTTGCTGACATCCCGTACTAAACTAATCCGGACTGATTCAATGCAGAGCTTCAACCACAGGGGCTATAAACTTATTTTGCAGATTTTCCCCTTTAGGGAGTAAGGAAAGGTATGTACGATTTAGAAAATTTTCTATTTCAAAATTGTAAGCATGCTTGTAAAATAAACTTAAGTTAGACTAGCTATGTCGCAGTATTTTACGTGCTTAAACGCGTTATTTAATTTGTATAAAAGCCGCGTGGTTTCCGGTAGAGTAGAATTAGGGCCACCCCATCTCTTCCCATGCGGTGTCGTACAAGGCGACTAAGGGACAGAGCTGTTTAACATCAGACAGATATATACAGCCCAGACTCAGCCTCAGATGGATGGCTTGAGTCAACATAGTGCCCGGAATACGGCAATAGGCTCACCCCCTATTACGTGGGACCAAATACAATTATTGGTGAAATGTGGGTGTTAATTCACCTCTGCCTAACCCTCCAGGGATAAAGGCGTGATTATATGTATGTATGTATAAAACTTATCACGTTATAAGTAAATAAAATACATAAATATTCGAATATAAGCCTAATCGCTGCGAGCATTCTGGCAAGCAAGGAGGGACTATACTCTCCTCCAAATAGACGTCTGAAATTGTGGTCAATTATAGAAATTGTACTGTTGAGGGCTGGTACGTTCGTAGCCCATTTTGCGATCGTACTGCCTCTGCCAGTATTAAGTTTGATTACAGAAATATTCTGTGGTTTCAGTAGACTTGACTTTGATATAAGTACTTAGGTACGCTTTCGCCACACAAGGAGGTACTTGTGGATAAATTTCACACAAAATAAAGAAAGGCGGTATTTCAGGTGATTATATTTAAATAATAAATGCGTTGATTTAAAAGTTTACAAATGTTTCCTGATACCGTTTTGTGAATGAATAACTTGATACCTGTTAATAATGTACCTAAGCCTTGCGGAAATTGTAAGTACCTACCTATTACTTACATAATCATGCGAATTCAGAGTTATTAATGTAATGTGCAGTAAAAACAAATACACAAACGAATTCACTGCAAGAGAAGGAAAAATAAAACTGTATGGCCAGGTTGTAAATAGTAGGCCAAAGCCCTATAAGGTACCGTACGATCTCCTTTGAGGCAGTGAGTCTCCTTGACGGAACTCCACCATGAGATCTGAACGCAAAAACCCTTTCAGCGTTATATCAGTACCGAAGAATGGCGCGGAAGCGGAGACATATACCCGAGCCTGGAGAAATCCGGGCCATGAGGTCCCTGCTCCACCGGAATATGGTAGAGGAATAAAAACTACGATGTGGGCAACCACGCGCAGTGCACGCCGTAAGACTGGTAAGACCCATCATGGAGGACTGGCTAGAGAGGCCTCACGGGGGCCTCTGTTCTGACACACTGACCAAATGCCCGGCGTGGGAGACGCTGAGGCATGTCCTTTTGGCGGCTCTGGAATTGGTAGATCTCTCGCTCACTACGTTGCTTGCAGTGCAACAATTGCAAAAACTGGTAACTATTTTTTTTTATGGAAGGTAGAGTAATTAACTATTTGGATGAGATAGTGGCAAGCAAAATTAAAAATAAAAAACGACACATGAACGGAGAGGGATCTTCAAATGAGATTATTGGCTTGTTAAAAATACATATTTTTGTAATAATATCGGTATTAAATGGTCATTTAATTAGATATTGATTTTGATTTTTCAAAGTCTTTATTGTATAAAAATAAACATTACATGTAACAACTCCAGTGTAAATTAAATCCTAGAGGTTAACAAATAAATTAGGTTACATTACACAAAGCTATTGCACTTTTTACGAATTTATACACATGTTTGTAGATCATTAAAAATACAGAAAATATAATAGGTAAATTGGAAATATTGTTTATGCAAGCTTTAGTACAGCATTACATTTGATGCATACCTAAGTTAAAACTAAACAATAATGGTATAATACCACGAACATAATTAGTACAATGATAATGCATTGTATGTAGGTATTAAAATAAAATATTATCTATTGGCTAAGCAAAACGGACAAAAGATCGCCCCGGCAGTAAGCAAACAAGTTTTTATTTAATTTTTATTCAATAGGAACAGTCACCGTAGTAGGTCCACGCCACCGCGCATGCGATGCGCACGGCCATACTGGTCTATATGCCTAAATAGACCAGTATGGCTAATTAGATATTGATTTTTGTGAAAAGAATTAGGGAGAACCAATTTTCGCTAAAAGCATTTTTGAGATGGCATTGTATGGAGGGTGACCATAGTGCGGCGGCGTGATTTGAACCCCTCCCCCTTTTTCTGGGGAAAGATGAGGAGCTGTAGTCCCACACTGATGGTTCAGTCATGGTGTGCGAGGGATATGCCAGAGGCTACCTCATCAACATAAGGCAACCAGGACCGATGGCTTAACGTGCTCTCGAGGCACAATCGGACCAATGCAAATACCTATATTCATGCGTACAACTATTTGCACTAAGCGGGGATCGAACCCTCGCCTCCTGCGAAGCGGCCGCGTTCAGTGCTGCCAGACCTCGAAGGCTGTCAATATTATATAATTAATTAAATAGTAAATATTACCTAGTAAGCAATGTATTGTATCTTTACATTACACAAGTACCTACAGTTTCTGTCTCCCGAACTAAGTAGGTCATTAACCTGTATCTCAGGGGACAGTTCCAATGTGTCTTACAATGTAATCATTAAGATATTTCCCTAAAGAGACCATGTCAGTGATGTATTGGTGACCACTAATCATCAACAGTGAATAAATGTGTGAAACCTAACAGTGATTCAATTTAATAAGAAATCTAAAATATCTCAAGATTTTATCGATTTTTTCCGAGAGCCTTCCCACCACAACCACTAAAAGAAATGAAACTATTATAATAATAGATACAAGTTCTGATAAGTATATATATCTATACAAAACTAAGTTAATAACTATGTCTGTACGTGTTGCTATTCACTGCGCATATACAGGAAAAACTGGTGCAAACACACCTTAACGTCAAAACTCATAAATACTCTAACTTTGAACATAAAAACTTTTTGATAATAATTTTGGTAGAAAAGTATGATTATAGTGTGAAAAGTTCGGTCAATATGTGAAATGATATTACACAATATACCTACCAACGGCATAAATAGAGCACTTACTGAAATGAAGTAGGTACCTATATGTTTCATTCGAACTAGAGCTATTGAAACGAGTTGGATATTTTTCAATCGCAATCGGTAATATGAAATACAGTTATAGATGCCCTCAGAGGTTGTTGAACATTAATAAGTATACTGTAAGCGATGTTTACATTGAAATAAATCAGTAAATGAAATCGATTTATTGGTCTACTCTTCAAAAGCCAAAATAGACATTTTTGAATTTTTGTTTATTATTTTATGTAAAATTTAGAGCTAAGGTGGTGGTGAGAATGGACTGCCGCAAAACAATTTTTATTTACTAAGATTATTCATGTCATTCAAGTGGTACCCAACAACCATGGTGGGTTAGGTATAGAGAGGTAAGCTTCAGAGTAAGGATTACCTAAACTATTTGCCTAAACTTAAAGCAGACATTGAAGTACGCCATCGCATCGTAGAGAACATCCTATATGTAATATAAACAGCTACAACATAATGTTGTTTTTCCTGCAGTAATTAGTGACTGGAAGGTTCTCTCTTCGGCTTTTAAATACAATAGTCTTTACCTACCCCCTTGTGACGTAGGGTAGATATAAAGTAGGTTTTTTTATACCACTTAAGTGGCAGACAAGCACACGGCCCACCTGATGGAAAGTGGTTACCGTGGCCTATGGACGTTTGTAACACCATAGGAGTCACAGTCGCGCTACCAACCCTGTAAGTACAGAGTTTCTGTGCCGTCAGTGTAGAAGACAAAGCAGGACAAGCCTTTAGTCTCCCCACTGACAGCACAAATTCTCCAGTGAGCTCTGGCTACCCTACTCACCGCTGGGAACACAACACGAAGTTATTATAGCCGCGGTATTCTGTAGGGCGGAGGTATTTCCCCAGTCGGGTACAGTATAAACTTCAGAATTACTTGGATATTTTCAGAAGTATTTCAAATTATTTATGACAACTGCATACCATTTTTGGCGGTTACTTTTATTCAAAAATTTAGTACCTACAAGATCAATATAGTTTATTTATCTATTCTATCATAGGTATATTTTCTTTATTAGTGTTTTATTAGCTTTTAATACATGTCAAAGGACACGAGTAACCCAATAGTACCGGGGCAACAGTGATATACCTATCAGTACGAAGTGCGACAAATATTTGGGTGAATAAAGTCTAGCCGCATAACAAATAACACATAACGAAGTGTGGTTCTTACTAAAAGCATAATAACATGGGCGTTATTGCGTACTTTGATTATTACGGTATGCGTTCGAATTTCAAAATTATACTACCTCTAATAACAAATGATAACTAGGTATTATGTTTCATACCATTTTTATTAGCGGTTAGATACTTTTATTAACAAACTTAGTCAGTATCTACGAGATCAGTATTATAATTTAATTTGAAATATGTCACAATCAAGGACAGGGTTTGAATGTAGTGTCATACCTAATACCTGCCATAAATGTGTAAAGACCAATGCTATATGTGTAAAGTCTTTGCACGTATGTAACCGCGCTTCCCAAATTCAACATGTTTTTGTCGATTTTGAGGCAACTATATTTCATTTTCGGATTTAATATAGTTAGTGAAGAATTTTTGAAATCAAACATGAATATTAATATCTTAAATCAATGTCACCACTAGCAAAATCAAACTACACGCCTCACATTTGTATCACGTATGCCAGTACTTACCCTAACTCAACTAGATAAAAACGTTGCTGTTAATTTACGTAAGTAGTAAGGTACACCATTGCATATTCCAGTTTTCCACTCCCATTAACACATACTATATTATTTCCACCCTTTAACGTTTCTTTTTGTTTCATATTTTTTATTCTAATACGAGTACGCTACATACCAGTCTGAACAAAGAAATAAAAAATATAACAAATTACTTAAAGACATAAAAGTATTTACGAACACATTGGCAAAGTTTTATTCGTTTGCCCATTGTTTATGTCTACGTGTCAAAACATAAAACAAATCTGTGTTGAGTAATATGAAAGCAACAAAATGAGGAAATGTACGCAACTATTACTTTTTAAGTGAAACAAATACAATATATTTTTTTTAACTGGTAAATGTTGCAGTGCTAAGTAATTATGATGACAAAAAGATTACAATTAATAGGATTTACAGGATAGTTGGTATTCATCATCAATCAAGAATTAACCGTACCTACCACACTATTCACTTACGAAACTTTACGACTAGCTGTTGAGCCAATGAAAAATGCCTCTAACTATAAGCAACGGTACTTAAACACGGTGAAAATTTATTGAGAGTTTTTTTTATGATAACTCATAAAAATATAACATCGAACACATCTGATCGCAAACTAAACTTAAAAACTCTGAAGGCGCCTGAGAATCCCATTCTGATTTTATGATTATTCCCCTTTCTAATTGACTTCCAAATTTTTCCAATTCTTCGGACAAAAAATTTAAGTTCAAATTTTAAAAATACGAAATTACATACATACATATATATATATATAATCATGCCTTTATCCCTGGAGGGTTAGGCAGAGGTGAATTAACACCCATATTTCACCAATAATTGTATTCGGTCCCACGTAATAGTGAGTCTATTGCCGTATTCCGTGCACTATTGTTGACTCGAGCCATGCATCTGAGGCTGAGTCTGGGCTGTATATATTTGTCTGATGTTAAACAGCCCTATCCCTTAGTCGCCTTGTACGATACCGCATGGGAGAGATGGGGTGGCCCTAATTTTACTCTGCCGGAACCACGCGGCAAAATACGAATTTATATATGTATAACTAAGTGTCAGAGTGCATAGGGGAATCAGCACCATTCAAAGAGACAATGCGGCCAACGTGGTGTTGCACATCACACACGCCACGCTTTCTTTGGACGAACATCGGTTTATACAACGTACCTAATTATTTAGGCTTTGGTGTCCTTGGTATCTGATTTATTGACTACTCTTTATTATTAATTATCTTTATTGTTGAACTGTTATAAAATTAAATGATATAGTTACACACGATTTATCTTCTCATTTAATTTTAGAAATCTATGTACAGATTGTCATTAATACGATTTTATGTGCAGACTTTCATAAATCCGAAGAATTAAACGCCCAATGTGTTACGGTGCGAGCGTGCTGAAACTGAATAGTTACATATAATAAATGAGCAGTCGGCCAGGTTAGGTTAGAACTGCGACTGCGTAATGGATACTTTCGGACTTTTATTGAGTCTGACTTTTTATTGTTATGTGTGTTAAAACCCAGCACTTTAGTACTCGTAATTGTAAACGTTAAGCTTGTTAACGGTTTGAAATTTGAATTTATAAAAGGAGGTTCTATAATTATAATAATTCTAGTTTGTCTTCAATCCAAATAGTCAGATATATTAGGTATATTTATTAGTTTAACATAGTATATTTACTCACAAGTCCATGAGAGCAGGTCTAAAGGAGATGGGTTGGGCTGAACGGTAACGTAGTAGGTGCGATTAAACCATTGCTACGTCATAACAGGTACATATGGTAAGCAGCAGAGGTCTACCACTGCTTACTTACGTACTTCAAGAATAGGCTTAGGTGATCAAACATTGAGTAATTTTAGCATTTTTTTTTCAATATAGCTATTACACAATAGGACGTTCCATATACTAAAATTGCACTGCGACAACAAATACCTATGTTTATATTAAGTACCACTGATGTGACCGCAGAAATCCTTTTATATCTACCGTCTAAAGTACTTACTTCAACTTACATAGACATAGTCACTTTACAGTCGCGTGCGTTGCGTTTTAATTACTATAGTGAAAACTATAAAAGTACGTAATGAAACGCAACACATACACAGCGGTAGGTAGCAACACAAAACAAAAAGCTTAGGGTTGATGGGGAAGTAAGTTAACAATTACTTTGTTTACTCAATTACTAGTCGTTCCACCAAATGAGCGTATACGCCCAAATGCTCATGAAATTGACGTAGAAGATTTTCATCAAAGATCTGACAACTCTTGATGAATATTGTAAGGCGGAACTACACTTTGTTTTGTATTACATTATATATTATTCGGTCGCATACGATGTGTGAAAGTGTGACGAGTTCATTTATCTATACTATCATATATTTTCTGTATTAGTGTGTTAGTGTCTGTATTAGTCGTCCAAGAAGTCCCTGGGGAGGGAGCCTGGCGATCTGTAACACAGGTTTTCCTACTACAGACACTGATGTCCGTATTAGGAAAACCTGGCCTCTCACAAAGGCTAACGAGTTAATTTTTTTACTAAAAGTGAATTAGCTTTTAATACACATCAAAGGACACAAATAACCTAATAGTACGGGGGCAACAGCTTTGATATACTTATCAATACGAAGTGCGACAAATTTTTGGTTGAAAAAAGTCTGGCCGAATAACAAATAACACATAACGAAGTGTGGTTCTTTCTAAAAGCATAATGACATGGGCTTTATTGCGTACTTTAATTATTACGGTATGCGTTCGAATTACAAAATTATACTACCCGTAAAAACAAACGACAACTATTATGATTCACGTTCTGAAACGCCTGAAAAATCTTTTCTGAGGGAAATTTTCGTTTCCATTATGTTTTATTTATGCGGTAATATTTCACAAATTTTATTAATCGGCAGGAGTCGGTTCTGTTGGGATATTATCCCGTTATAAACTTTTATTTATCTCATGTCGCCTCACTTGCGTATTACGTATGGAAAAGTGTATCTGAAATGGAATTAAATTCTACAAAACCAATTTAAATGGTACGGTATTTGTATTCTGATTCGAACTGCGACACATATTTCTCGAAATGAATATCACAGAGATATGAATCTAATTGATTTAATCAAAACATGCTAAATGAATTCGTAGACTGTTGTTGGGGTTATGTAAAGTATCATTTTGATATTCATATTATAGGTAGGTACACCTATGTTCACTAATGGGTCGTTGTTTTTATTACCCGAACAAACACAATATCGTTATATTCGTTGCTGAAATATTATCATAGAAACGCACAATATTTTTATTGGGAGACTAAGGTACATACCTATAGATGGAGAGATAATATTTTTGTTTTGGAAAATACTCCGGTGAAATTTTAGATCTTCCACATTTTACATGATTAGGTATTTACATGATTAGGTATTTTCGTAATGTACCTAAAGACGAAATTTCAAGTAATCTTATGACAAAAATGAGTTAAATGTCATTTAATGTACATTCACTGAAATAACCTTAGGCTTATGATATACCCAAGGTACCTTTGCCTTAGGTATAAAAATGTACAGGTACTTTTATAGCAAACACATTAGACTTAAATCCATAATCATCTGTTGGGATCTGAATAAACAAATTCAGAAACTTATAACAAAAGAAAATCCCACGAGTCATTACAGACGTTGTTATGTATCACTTACTTACAGAATAAATCGCATGTGGCAAATTTAATTCTGCGATTGATTACTTAAACCAGGTGGATTGAGCTTATTGAGTGCTTTTGAGATTTGCTCTTCTCTTCGACGTTACGTTTTAATTTTTTATCACTTACATTCGATTACTTTTTACAAAAAAAGGCACTTGCACACCTATGAAATTGATTTTATTAATTTAGGACACCTAACTCTTAGGGAATTTAACAGAACTGTCATGACAAGTCATTCAATGTTATTGCGCTTTAGCTAGCCTTTAAGTAATAACTGTGCCCCGTGTCACAGATAATATAATATGCTAAACCCATGTTAAATCTTACTACATTATTAATAATGTGGCAGATAAAGGTACATTTATGTTTAGTAAAACAGATAAATAGAGGCCGCTATTATATACCTGTTGTATAACGAAATCCTTTTGTTTATTAGTTCTGTTATAACCTAGTATTATCAAAGCAACTAAGAACAAAATGTGACATTTCTGGAATCAAACTTCGCATCGTAGTATCAAAAAATCCTTTCAGTTAAAACACCACTTCCTCTGGAGTTGTTAATTAGGTAGCTGACTATCCTATTTCTTTCCACCAGTTTACAACTTATGAATACAGAATACCACGACTATAAGAACCTCGTATGTTCCCGGCTCTGATTAGGGTAGCCAGAACTCACTGGAGAGTTTTTGAGCTGTCAGTGGGATGAGCAAAGGCTTGTCCTGATTGTGTCTTCAGCACTAATGGCACAGAAACTCTATGTTCTTACAGTGTCAGCAGCATGGGTGTAATTTTCATTAGGTTGGCTGTGTACTTGTCTGCAAGTTATATAAATAATTTATAGGAGGTAGGACACGGCGGTATTTCCGCCCAATTAAGCAGTCCGACTGGGGAAGTACCTCCGCCCTACAGAATACCGCGGTTATAATAACTTCGTGGTGAGTAGGGTAGCCAGAGCTCACTGGAGAATTTGTGCTTATGCTGTCAGTGGAATGACTAAAGACTTGTCCTGCTTTGTCCTCTGCACTGACGGCGCAGAGACTTTGTGCTTACAGGGTCGGCAGCGCAAGTGTGGCCTCTCTGGTGTTATGCACGTCCATAGGCCACGGTAACCACTTTCCATCAGGTGGGCCGTGCGCTTGTCTGCCACCTAAGTGGTATAAAAAAAAAACTGTATTTTTCCTATAGCGATATTTTCCTTCGTCTTCATTATTCCTGTCACCCTAACAAAAGCAGGTCGAGACGGCGCGGCGGCGCAATGCGCGCTCTCCCTTATTCTAGGGAAAGATAAGGACGCTTTAGCCCCATACCCGAGAAAACCTTCTGTGGCCCTGGAACAATTAGGGTACACGAGGGATATGCCAGAAGCTACCTCACCCCCGGTAACTGATGGCCCGAGACGGCCTTGTGGTTTTGGTCGGTCCAAGTCCGATATAACCACCCCCGCTTTCTCCGACACGGGTGGTGAAGGTGTCCATCAGTAAAAAAAGTACCGATATAATCGTTCAGAATATAAACAAATGAAATTATTTTCTTGAGATACGACATTCTATCCCACCATTAAAAAGACTAACGGCGTTTAGTTGTCAAATGGCAGACAGGCAACTGAGAAACCAATCGATCATCTTTAGAGGAATGTTGTTAGAACGAAGTAAAGAGTATTGGCAAATCCACCGTTCATGTATTACTGAAATTTAATGAAATCCGTACCTACTGTCCTACTGGCTTTAACCGTACTATACGATTTAGATTTATTTTTCACCAGCACTAATCAACTTGAAGTCAAGTTGAGCAAGATTTTTTTTAATAAAGTGTAATGCGATTTTCCAAAAAAAAAAATTCTGTTCTATGCTATAGGTATATTTTATTAAATATGTGATATTATTACTATTGCAATAGTATCTACCGTCTTGTACATGTTATAATAACAGCTATAATTGCAAAAACTTGTAATTGGCCATTTTATGTTATAATTGTTTTTAATCTGTATTCTAGCTGTAAGATTTTCAGAAAGAATAAAATAAAATAAAATGACCGTGATGAAAACCAGATAAATAACACAACAAGGTGCTCAAGTACTTTGTGGAGGAATAGAGATGTTGAATTGTACTGGGAGTGATTACTCCTAGCCTTTTAATTCTAACTAAGATGCGGCTGAACTTTGAAAATTTTCTTAAAACTACTGGAGAATTTGTGCTGTCAGTGAGAAGACTAAAGGCTTGTCCTGCTCTGTCTTCTAAAATGACGGCACAGAGACTCTACTTACAGGGTTGGCGGCGCGACTGTGACTCCTCTGGTGTTACAAACGTCCATAGGCCACGGCAACCACTTTCCAGCAGGTGGGCCGTGTGCTTATCTACCAACTAAGTGGTATAAAAAAAAAAACTACTGCCATCTGACCTCCACAACCAATTGGCGATATCAAAGTTCTGTAGTTACATTAGTCCGGCCTTTTGAGGGTTCCAACTACCTGACTCCACTGCCATATGACAACCGGAACCGACGTCTCAACCTGCTCTTCGAGGCACGACCAGATCGATGCAAATATCCATATTCATGTATAAAAATATTTGCACTGAGAAAGGATCGACCCCGCGCCTAAGAAGGTATATTATGTCATATCTGTAGGCAAGTGTATCTGGATATTAGAACAGCTATAAAGTAAATGGGATAAATAATAAATATGTAGGTGTAAATATTACGTATCAAGTATAGCCAGTCCTATCCACTCATCTGATATGTGTCAGAATTATATTGAGTTATTTATTAGCTACCACAGGTGCCGAGCAAATTGAAGAGAAAAAGAAATATACAAAATAATTAATGCAGTCATGTACTTACGTTTGGATATCACCGAAGTGGCAGACTTATTGCCGTCAACTAGGCATTTTTCATGAGTTCTTTGTTTAATCTCGGGTGGATAATAGTCTTCAGACTCCTATGTAACACCCCTTTGAAGAGATAGTGTGTTCCTTGTAATCTTCCCGCGAGGAACGATGCAACCTAAAAAAGTAGAACAAAATAAAATAAAGAGAGAGTAGCAATATTGCAATGCAAATTGCACAGTTTCCCCGGATTATTACAAAACTTTAATAACAAAAGTTGCGATATCTAGAGAGTATGTATCGAATGAATGCTACGCGTTTTTATTAACCATCGATTACCAAGACCTCATGTTGAGTGAAGTTGCTTTTGCTTAAAAGTTAGTTGTTAGTTGCTAGCATAAAAGTTATGTTGTGTTTCAAGAATTGCACAAAAAATTATATTGTAGTAGTGAATTTTTAAAGTGGACACAAATTGACGATTGCGACAAGTTTCTATGGAGCAATGACATATACAGAACGCATCGGTAACACTGACCGACACGCCACCACTGCTAACGCCGGTGAACTAAAACCGCCAAGAACATCACCTGGTTCATCGCTCACAACTGTATAATGTGACTGACTGTACATTCTGAATTGAAATATAAAGTTACGTATATAATTGTCGTCTTATTCAACATACAACAACACAAGTAATAACAGTCAAGATCATGACTTTAGCGATAACCCCGCCTGTATCTCCGAACCTTACGTCCACTTCCTTAGAGTTTTATTTGGCCTAATTAAGCGCGTAGAGGCAACTGCCATCTGACCCTCCAACCACAAGACGAAAACTTGCGTCAGATTCTTGTTCGCTAATGGTTGACTTGGTCACAAAATGTTAATTGGACCCAAAATACGGTGACAAAAATGATTTAATCTAGTTTATTATTGAACTACGAGTAAAAAACTAGACCTGTCATATGGTTCTCAAGTTATTTTTGATGGCACTATGCTTCCGTTAAATAATCAGATCAAAAATTTGGGTATAATAATCGATTCCCACTTGTCTTGGAGCATCTTAACTCAGTGAATCATCACCAGATATGATAAGAATGATAAAAACGTGAAAATTCATTTCGGAAGCAAAACATACAAATCCGAGTCCATACTGAACATTACATGGCACAAAATCTGACCTCCGTGGCGTAGTGGTAGAGCATTCGACTGCTATGCAGGGGGCGCGGGTTCGATTCCCGCTCAGTGCAAATATTTGTATAATGAATATGTATATTTGCATTGGTCTGGGTGTTTCTATGTATGATATGTATGTATTTACAAAAAAAAAAAGTATCTAAGTATGTTTATCCGCATTTTAGATCCCATAACACAAGCTAGTTAAGCTATGCTTACCATGGGTCTAGATAGCGTCAAAAAAATAAAAATATATATAATGACGAAGAATACACAAACCAAGCCATATATGAAGTTTAACAATAAATCGTTATTCTAGATTTTCTTATTCTAGATGTATTTACGATGACTCGCCCGGTGAATCGCGCGCGGTAAGCACGCGTATTTGTGTTTCTGCCGAGTGATTATTATTTTGTGTAATTACCTAATAGCAAGTTATAAACAATGGATGAAAATGCAAATGAAGCAGATGATTCCAGTGACACGGATTTTTTGGCCAATTGTGAACGGATGTATCAACAAAGTATGGAGACTCAATTGGAGGATAGTGTGGTAGCTGATAATATTAGTGAAGAAGGGAGAGGTAGTGTGGGGAAGAGAAAGGAGAGAGAAGAGGATGGCAACGAGGATGATGAATTTATTACTGTTAATAGGAGGAGGGCCAAGCGAATTATACGAAGTGTTTCAACAGAAATAGAAAATATGAGGGTAGATGGAAATAATACGCAGAAAGAACAATGTGAAGAAATTAATTTAAATGAAGTGTGTATTACTTCTATGGACTGTTTACCCAAACAAATGGCTTTGGCAAAACTTTTGAGATCTGAGAGTATAACAGGTATTACCAGAATAAAATATAAAAGTTTTAATAAAGCACTAGTCCAGTTTAAAGAGGAGGATGATGCCAATAAGCTTTTAAACTGTCAAAAATTTAAAGAAATGGGCTGCAGGTGTCAGAAAGTGAATGAATTATCATTTTCCTACGGTATAGTGAAAGGAGTAGACAGTGAGTTAAATGAGAAAGAATTGCAAAATATAATTGAAAGTCAAACGGAAATTACTTCTATCTTACGACTTAAGCGATTGAATGCAGAAGGTAAATGGATCGACAGTGAGACGGTAAGACTTTGTTTTAAGGGAAATGCTCTCCCATCATATATTTACGCTTATGGCTGCCGGTTTAAAGTGGAATCTTATGTCTTCCCAGTGTCACAATGTTCAGGATGCTGGCAGTTTGGACATATAATTAAGTTTTGCCCAACAAAAAAGAAATTATGCCCTAAATGTGGTGGTCACCATGATAATTGTGACATTAAAGAGTTTACGTGTTTAAATTGCAAAGGTGCACACTTTGTGCTTGATAAAACCTGTCCCATGTATTCGAAAGAAAAACAAATAAGAATTATTATGAGTAAGGAGCATGTACCATATCGGAAAGCTCTAGAATTGTTTTTAATGAATAACGAAAAGCGAAACCGTTTATCGCCAATTTTACAAAATCCGATTTTTCCTACCGCTACAAAAAGGGTGGGGGGAGGGACATATAGTGCCATAGTCTCCAAGTCAGCGGTGCATCGTGAATCAAAAATATTGGATACAAGCTCAATAGAAGGCACGAGTGAGACGCCTGCAGAACTATCATTAGTATTTCAGTTTAAAACAAATCAGAAAAAGCTAAAGAAGTTTGAAACAACTCAGTCTAGTCAAGATCAGTTAGCGAGAGAGAAATCTAGAAGTCGTCCAACAGGGGAGAAGAAAAAGAGTCTCGAGGAAGAGGAGCAGTTAAATTACAGATTTGAATTCAAAAAGGTTATTTTTAAGATGAAAGCCATTTTTATGTCGCAAAATACATTGGAAGGTAAGATTGTATCTATTGTAAAATTAATTTGGGAGGAGGTTAAAAATATGCTGATAACTATGTTTGCTACAGGAAATTACGTTGAAACCCTTTTAAACTTTATAAATGGATAATACTGGCCATGATAAAATACGTATAAATATATTCCAATGGAATGCACAAAGCATACGTCCCAAATTAATTTCATTTTCGACACTGTTAAATCAGCAAAGCATTCATGTAGGTATACTTAGTGAGACATGGTTGGATGATGAAAGTTATATCAATATAAATGGTTACAATGTATATAGAAAAGATAGAACAGAAGGTTATGGGGGCGTTGCTATTATAGTACACAAATCTATCCAATCCTATTTAAGCCCAATTTATGTATCCAATTCAGGGATAGAGGTTGTCTGTGTAAAAGTAATCAATTGTAACGATTTAGAAAATATAGTAAGCCTGTACTGCCCTTCTTCTGTACAAACTAACCTAGCAGATTGGGATGAAGTTTTTACACTCTTTTCTAAGTCAACTATAATAGCGGGTGATTTCAACGGTCACCACACCAACTGGTCAGTCAAAACTAATACGAGAGGTACACAAATTATGGACTCAGCCCTAGACAACTCCTTCATATATCTTAATGATGGAACGATCACTCGAGAGAAGATGGTTAACGGCAGACTACAAAAGACCTCTCCAGATATTACATTTGTATCACCTGATCTCTCTTTAAAATTTGACTGGCAGGTATTTAATGAACACCTGGGTAGTGATCACCTCATTATTAAGATGTCACTTAATATTGCTAATAATTTCAGTACAACAAAAAAACGTAATTTTAAGAAAGGCAATTGGGTAGAATATCGGAAATCATTAAAAAATAATTCACATTTTTGTAACAACGGTAGTAACATTCAAGGGATGTATAACCAATTCGTAAACGAAATCAATGACGTGGCTGATCAGCATATACCAAATATTAGATGTTGTTTTAAACCTACCAATAAATTTAAACCCAAAGATTATTGGACACCATCACTTTCTAGGGCAGTTGCACAAAGGAGGTTAGCCTTATCTTGTTTTCGTCGTAATCCAACTCCGGAAAACTTGCATAAACTAAAACAAAAAACAGAAGAATCCCGAAAATTGATAAACAAAGCTAAACGTTCGAGCTGGCAGAAGTTCTGCGATTCCATCGACCAGACAGTCTCCGCCCCTGAGATGTGGCGCCGCATGAAATGGATAAAGGGTGTTAGGCAAGTCAAAACTTACCCTCCTCCAGATCTCCAAGCAAAATTGCTGAAGTCGCTTACTCCTGATTATGTTTTAAATTCAAGGCCCAAATTTATTTCTAACAATGTAATATTGGAAAAAAACTTCAGTATGCAGGAGCTCGATAACTGTCTTAAAAAGAAGGACTCTGCACCGGGCGAGGATGGAATCTCCTATTCTATGATTTATAACCTACCTGATATAGCTAAACGCTCTCTTCTCAAAATATATAATGAAATATTCAATTCTGGTACTGTCCCTCATCAATGGCGAAACATTCAAATAATTCCTATACCTAAATATAATAATAATACTGAACTTAAACTTCGGCCTATCTCTTTAATGTCGTGTCTGTGCAAAACTTTTCACCTGATGTTAGTTAAACGACTGGAATGGTATATAGAAAAAGAAAAGATTCTGCCACCCTTTACTGTTGGTTTCAGAAAATCGCACTCGTGTTTGGACGCAATTACTCATTTGGTAACATATATTCAGGATGGATTTTCTAAAAGTCTACCTACTTTAGCATGTTTTTTGGACATTGAAAACGCCTATAACAATGTTGCAGTTGATGTAGCGACGGATATCCTGGATCAAATAGAAGTAGGATCAAAATTTTGCAATTATATTTGGTCTTTTTTAAGTGAGAGATTGTTAAAGATAAAGACGAACAGTAGTCAGGACTCAATAATCTCCAGATGGACTAGCAAAGGTTTAGCGCAAGGCGATCCTCTGTCCCCTCTAATTTTTAATTTAATTACCCACAGAGTTGGCCGATCACCTCTTAATGTAGTTCTGTCGCAATATGCAGACGATTACGTCCTGTATGTTAAAGACAGAGATATTTATAGGAGTGAATTGTATATACAAAGAGCACTTGATAAACTAACGCTACAATTAAGGGAATTAGGGTTAGAAATATCTTCTAATAAATCATGTTATTGTGTTTTTAGTAGGGGTCGAAGACGTATATTGCCTACATTGAAGGTGGATGGCTGCAATATACCTTTCTCAGATTGCGTCAAGTACTTGGGAATGTGGTTGGACCAAAGTCTACGTTGGGGCAAACACATTAATAAGACTATTGAAAAGTGCTCAAAACTCTTGAATATTTTAAAAGTACTTGCAGGTAGTTCTTTTGGAAGTCATATGACTCACATGCGAAGAATATACATCGCACTAATAAGAAGTCGAATGGATTATGGCTGCTTTATATACGATTGCAGTGCTAAAACTCATACAGAAAAGTTAGATAAGTTGCAAAATCAAGCTCTGAGGGTAATAGGTGGTTTTATTAAATCTTCACCAATCCACGTCATGGAAAGCGAGTTAAATATAGTTCCGCTATCACTGAGAAGGTTATACTTAGCATATAAATACTGTTTGAAAATATTTTCTTGGTCCAATAGTGCAACTGTTACTATAGTTTCTGATCTAACTGCTCACTGTAACTTAAAATATTGGGAAAAGAAAAATAAGCCTTTACTAACAAAAACTTATAAAGATGTGAGCGAAACTAATGTACATTCAGTTGATGTTCTTTGTATGTTCAACTTAGACACATGGGTTACAGATATTGATATAAAAAAAAATGTTTTTGCCAATCTAGACTGCATTGAGTATTCTAAAAATAACTTAGAACCTAATTTGTTAGTAAATAGTGTCCTTGCAGAATTAAATAATAAGTATCTCGACTGGCATAGTATATTCACCGATGGGTCTAAGGGTGACCATGGTCTGGGAGCTGGATTTTATGACAAAACCTTGCAGTATGAAGCTGGTTTCAAAATTGATTGCGATGTATCTATAATGTCATTGGAACTCATTGCAATACATCAGGCACTATCTTACGGAATCAAAATAAACCAAAATAAAATTGTTGTCTTTTCGGATAGCAAGAGTGCCTTGCAACATGTGGCTCGATGTGCCTCTGGTCGCAGAGGTGCATCGATAGCCTATGCTATACTAGAAATCATACTTACTTTTAACAAAAGTGGCAAGGATTTAAAATTGCAGTGGGTTCCAGGACATATTGGCCTAAGGGGGAATGAGGAAGCTGACCGTATTGCTAAACTGGCAGCAACAGATGGCAATTTGATAAACTATTCACCTGATTACTGGGAATTAGAACCTAAATATAAAAAACTATGCTATGATGAATGGGATAAGATTTTTGAGATTAAATCTGTGCATAAGGGCATATGGTATAAGACCATACAGAATAAGCTACCTCGTACACCCTGGTTCGATGATTCTAGATTACCTAGAAATTATGTAAAGATAGCACTAAGGATCAGATCTGGAGATCTCCCATCGGCAAAGTTCGCATACCTAATGAAAAAAACAAATTCACCCAATTGTATTGTTTGCAATACAATTGAAGATATACAACATTTGCTGATGGAATGTGTTCGGAATAAAGACGAACGCGATTCACTACTGACCGAACTAAATTTAAATAGACAGGATATAGGTCTCATTCAAACGATCTTAGCAAGACCTAAATCTGAAGAGGCTATGAAATTATGTCGTTTGGCTCTGGTGGTTCAGCAGTGAATTGATGCATCTTATGTGTTTACCCACTTTAATAAATTATTGTTGTCCTGTATAATATCGAAAGGTACGATGGGATTGGCATATCCTTTATGGATAAAAATCCCTAATTAAAATTAAGATTAAAAAAAAAAAAAAAAAAAGATGTATTTACATCTAGAATAAGAATTTGTTGAAAACTAACATATTACTTTCAAAGGTATTGATCCAAAGAATGTATAACAATTTTTATTCAAGATCCCAGCCAATTCATTACTATTGTTTCATACTACTACAAGTTTCACACAATTGCTTGTATTTCTTCAGCCGGCCACTTCATAAGTACTCTCAAATATTTTTGACAGAGTTGATGTACCGTAGATGATAAAAATACATATTGTTTTATAACGAAATCCTTATTAGGATGCAATCCTTAAAGTATTTTTTTTATACAACTTTGGTGGCAGACAAGCACACGGCCCACCTGATGGAAAGTGGTTACCATGACCTATGAACGTGTGTAACACCAGTGGAATCACATCCGTGCTACCAACCCTATAAGAACAGAGATTGTACTCACCGCCGGGAACACAACACAAAGTTATTATAACCGCGGTATTCTGTAGGGCGGAGGTACTTCCCCAGTCGGACTGCTCAATTGGGCGAACAAGTTTTATTTTAAATGAACTATTTTTCTAAACGTAAAAAAATCACACTGTCGAGGAAACTTAAATGGCTTCGTATGCGGTAAGGGGTTAGGAAAAAACCCACAATAACCATTTTTATCTTTACAAATTACACAAAAATAATGTGTCATTATCGAAGTTATTATATTATCATTCCTTATCTAATTAAATACGTTGTATATATTATTCATTTTATATACATCAAAGTTACCGTTCAAACTAAATAATTATAATGAATAACTAAGGCATATCGCAAGTTATAAATTTACGCGCACCGAATTATATTCAAGCAGAAAAGCCGATTAAAATCAGACCATGTTATCTATTACCTTTGAACTAATTCTTATCCAAATAAATTATCTCCTATTCAGGACTGCTTAAATACCTGTTGATTACTTACTACGTTTGAATTATTGAAATTGGACGTTCTATTCAAAAGATATTACAAAATTATAAATGTAAATAAATCCGGTAGATCCTATACATTATTTGAAAATCGGTCATTCTGGAAGCCTGTGAGAGAGCCCTATGTTCAGCAGTGGACTATGTGTGGCTGACATGATGATGATGATTTGAAAATTATTATATTAAGGGACGTGTGGGTCCGTGTGGTGACGGCAAAAGAATACAAGTATCACCACTCCATCTCATCCGAAGAATGTCGCAAGAGGCGACTAACTGAAAAATATGCAGACGATATCACCGCGAGAGAAGGAAAAAGTGAAATAAAACCCTGTACCAACCCGTCTGGCCAGCGTGGAAACAGTAGGCCAAAGCCTTCCAACATTGGGAGAGGCCTATGTCCAGCAGTGGACTGCGGAAGGCTTAATTGATTGAATTGATATATTAAGGGCATGGGTTGAAGAACCTTTCTGGGGTTCGATAGGGACACCGCGCTTCTCACTACTGAGGCGGTGTGCTCTAGGTTATCTTACATCTCGGCATCTTAAGACCCGAGACGGTATGCGATTTTCGTCATTCCGAGTCCGACAAAACTACTGATGATAGCCGAGAGGGCTGATATCCGAGGGAACTTCCGCACGAAAATAATGTTGGAATGGATTGAGACTTCCACGCAGGTGGAGCCACGGGCTACATATGTTGAAATATATTCAAATATTGAATCATAACCGTAACAATAAACGTTCAACCTCTACCGTATTCTTCATAAGAGCATTCCGTTTTGATAACTTTTGTAGAAGTAAAGTAAAAATTTCTGTCTGAAACTGTAATTTTTACAATGCGTCCTTGAAATAGTGGGCATACGTGAGCAGGCGGCCCGTAGACGGTAGCATTGGACTACACAAAACGAGGTCAAGGCGAATAAAGCATTCGATTAACGTTTCCTTATTCAAACACGATTTCTTTCACAACCCCTTGGTTGTTTTTATTTTTAGTGACCGAGAGTGACGTCAAGCAAGAACTTTCTCTCATAGGAACTGGACGTGTATGTACGTCAGTAACGAACTTAGTATCACACAAATATATTTTATGAACTATGGGACTTTTGCGTGCGTATTATATTATAAGGGACCTACCCCTAGGGAATTAAGCATGTCATGAGTAATTTACCTGCAAGTACTTATAGTACTAGTAGTTCTATGAATAGTAGACCTCGCGAGCACCCTTTGACACATTTTTCCTGTACCTTTATCTGGTATCAAAAAATAAAGATTTTTAAGCGAAACATCTAGGGCACCTAGAAATAATGACGATTCGTTCTTAAAAAACGCTACAGCAGTTAGCTGTAGCGTGTAAGAACGAATCGTCATTATTTTTAGTACCTAGTCCCCCTTTTTGTCTAATTTGTTTTATTAAAGAACTTGTGAGGAATTATGTCCTTGGCGTTTCAGTCAAAAATCATCATGATCCGATTATAAATAACGCGACCAAAAACTGTCCCACCTTTCTCCCCCATTTTCTCTCCAATCAAAAAAGCACTCGACTGAAGTTGTATTTTAAATCTAGGAATATGTGTACCAAGTTTGGTGAAAATCTGTTAAGAAATGCGCCCTTGACCGGAACTGACAAAAAATGAACATACGGAAAAAAGTGGTATAAAAAAAGCAAAGTTAGCCACGTTGTTGAAACGGAGATTCTCACTCACTTCGCTCACTCGGTCAATAAGTAATTATGCACCCCCTAGCCCCCTTACACTAGAACAGAATAATAAAATTCTTCTGTGGGTCATTCTGTAGATTTAAACATAATATTTGTGTTACATAAAAAAAACTACTTTTAAAAAACCGACTTCAAAAACTAAAAACTATAAAATAACATATTAAAGATAAGAGAATAATTACTGGATTTATTGATTTTTTAAAAGTCGGTGATTTTTACTTTTTAGTGACTGTAACAGGTTAATTTTAAATTTTTAGTGGGCCGTCCACTAACATAAACAAGACATTCATGCAGATCATTAAAAAGTTCTGTTATCTACCTCCATAGTACAAGACTTCTATCTATATATATATATGTCTATATTGTAGTATGCCCTTGACCACCGTAATATTGCTTACCGTGTCACAGAATCGTCATAAAACTAGCTAAATAGGAATCATTTCCCATTTCCTATTTGATTTCGAGTATCTCGATCGATTTGGTGTATATCCGGAGTTCGTATCCATGAAATTTATATGGGACTCTCTGTGAGTTATACCGAACCGAACGAAATTTTAAAAACGGTTCATAATCGACGGAAATATCGAAGAACATAGAGAAGAAGTGATTTACTAATATATATGTCAAAACACACAATACATAATGTGCTAATGTAAACACATGTTTATAAAATTAAAACTAGTGGTTCGAACTATACCACAGTCTTATGGTCCCAAATGACAACTATTCTGCATTGAACTAAAAAAAGAATCACGTAAATCGGATAATAAAATTCAGAGTAATTGGTGTACATATACCTATATAAAAATATAAAATAAAAAAACATCCCTTTTTGGAAGTCGGTTAAAAAGCGGGTTGTGCGAGCTATTTATAATTTGGGCCCAAGATTCTCCCCCGAGAAAAGTTTAAAGAAATAGATACACCTATATCTGTAAAACCTTTATATACCTATCTAACTAGTGTTTTCTCTTTTACAGGTAAATTTTAATTCTTCAAAAGTTACTTCAAAATTGGAAACTACAATGAAGCTCGTAAAAATGTCCTGCCAACATTATGGAACAGAATGATGTGAGTTATTTACAAGTAATATATGTATTATTTATTATAATATTCCTATCTATTACGAGTATATAATCAAACAAAGTTACGAAGAAAAAATTAAACCTATTTTACGACTTATTTAACTGGTTTCCCACAATCGTATGCTTTAAGAGAATTTGATTCCCTCTATTATCCTTATTAGGATAATAGAGGGAATCAAATTAATATTATTATAGATTAAAAATAATTTTCTTAATACCAGAATACTACCTGTATTCTGGTATTAAGAAAATGTTTAATTTAATTAATTTTTTTAATCTTTGTTACTGTAAATGTTTTAAACATGTAGAGTAGTTACTTTACATTTTTAAAACATTTGTTAAAGAGTGTCAAGTTGTTAACTTTGTTATCGTTCTATATCCTAATTAGGCTATGATAAAAGAGCAATGAATACTAAATCGGATTCTAAACAGTATCCATAATTTATCTCCATCATCCCGATGATATTCCTATTCATTATAGATTGCATTTATATCATTTTGCTGCCGGGGCAACAAAATGTTATAAATGGAATATATTGTGAATCCGCACATTCTAATGAAATCGATTTTTAATTTTGAACTTTTAGAACATCGAAATGCTAAATATAACTAAGTTAGTTAAAATAAATAGAAAAAGTCGAAACGTGCTACCTTTGCGTAGGTCGAACTTTACCTTTGTGCCGAACTTAAAGTCACGAACGTAACGTTACTGACATTATAAACGTGTCAAGTCCGCCCTTGCTATGTCACGGCGGACAATAAACTAGATGGCCAAACTAAATTGAATAAGACTCCTCGTAAAAAAACTTCTTAGCTTTTATTTGTATTATTGTAAGGATAAACTTAGCTCAAGCAGTAAATCAATATAAGGGCTATTACTTTTTCTCAACTACGGTTGCGACAGAGGCTACGTTTTATGATTGAAGCGATGGTATGAGTAAGGCGTGAGTTATACAGAAAAGTTAAAAGGCATAATCAAAGGAAAATCATGTCAGCGTAAAACATATGACGACGAACAGGCGTGGATTTGGTTTGATTATGTTTTATACCATTTCTACACGTCTTAGAGAAACCCAGGCAACAAGCGTATCGATATTGACGGCCTCAGTGGCGTAGCGGTAGAATGTTCGACTGCTACGCAAGTAGCGCGGGTTTGATTCCTGCTCAGTGCAAGTATTTGTATGTGCGAATATGTATATTTGCATGTGTGCAACACCAAGGGCGTTATACTCGCGCTGCCGATCCTGGAGAAACCTTGTAATACTCCTCTTGAATTCCTTATATTTTTCCGAAGTTATCATTGATATTTCGTATCGTATCTATTTTTTGTTATTATAGAGTAAACAGTTGCATAATACGACAGGTTAATATGGTAAATAATTGCGAACCGAGCACTCGCTTGCAAGAGCATGGAGTAATGTAATAAACCTAGGGTGCACGGTCAGTTGGTCTTACCAACCGTAATCTTGCAAATGGCTTTCAGTTACTGCTTCAGTTTCATAATACCACTGCCACTATTTATACTCATTGTATTTATTTTAACTATAAACTATTCACATAAAATTGAATGACGTATTTTTAACACATGATCTTAACAATTACAGTTTTATGTATGACTAGCTGTTACCTGCAACTCATTCCACGTGGAATTCTAATTCCGTTACACCAAATCACATAAAATTGTTTAACTAATATTATATATAGTAGGTATGGATGTCATATTATTTGATAGATAGATATTTTTTTATTGTACACCAACAGATTTACAGTAGGACAAGTAGATAGCATGTATATAGTTCAATGCACAATGGGCGGCCTTATCGCTGAAGCGATTTCTTCCAGGCAACCTTGGGATGGATAGTAATGTTTTAAAAACAAAAGCAATGTTTTAAACTGTACCATATAACTACACCATATGTAGTTATTCATAAAGTTCAAAATCATTACGACTGTTAGAAATTTGTTAGATCCTAGGGCAAAGATTTTTGCACACGAACAAGAAGTATAGCTAGTTAGTTTAAAATTAAACTAATAATAATATTGTTTATCGTTATCACGAGCAATATAATTACTATATATGAGATGTTGCAATACGCTTTCAATACCCTGACCTTTTCAAAATTACACACAAAGAATTCTGAAAATGATAAATTTAGTTTCTTATTTATACCTAAAATCTAAAAGCTTTTGCACATTTATTAGTAAGTCGAGTAGATTATATGCGATAACATGTGTTGTGTAATGTAAATGCCTACTACAAGTGCGATCTCTTCTTCGCATTATAATTTAAATCCCCTTTAATATTATTCACGAGAAAATTGTGGTAAATCCATTAAAAGTACATGTTACTACTCCTGTTTATGTTTATCTATACCTCTATATAAAACAAGCAGTAGCCGCTTGCCTGATTGTCAGTAAGTAATCACGTCCAAAACTAAAGATGGCCCTAAAGATAATGACCCTGAAGTCAAATATAATTTTGTTCAAGAATTTGATAGTTAATAAGTAATATAAAAAATCTTCCAAAATAAACTATAGACCAACGTTAAAGGTGAAACTGCACTAGAGCGACACTGCAGCGGAAAGGCGCGACGCGTCAGCGGAGCGGCTCGGCCTTACCAAACCACACTGCAGCGACGCTACAGTGAGCGGTAAAAATTTTAGCGACACGCCGCTTCGCTACAGTATCACTATAGTTTAATTTTTTACGTGCGCAAAATCCCCACGGATACCCCCCCACCGGAACCGGTGGAAGAGGTTATATGTTATCGAACCGACCAAAACGCACGCCGCCTGTGGGTCGTTTTTGGTTGCCGAAGGTGAGGTTGATAGGCATATCCCTCGCACCCTGACCGACCCAGGGCCATCTCTCTCGATCTGGCCCTCTCCTCGGGTGCGTGTGTCGTATAGTATCGCTATAGTGTGTTTTACTTCATAAGAAACAGGGGCAAAAATATTTTTATTGACGCGCCGCTCCGCTGACGCGCTGCACCGCTGGCGCGCCGCTCCGCTGACACGCCGCACCTCTCCGCTTCAGTGTCGTTATAGTGCGGTTTCGCCTTAATACTTCATAACCTAGATTTTACGAGTAATATAGGAACGGATACAAATCTATTAGGCATCCATTAGGATTATCGGCATAACCCTAACTCGTGCATTTCAAAAGTAGATATAGGTACCTACCTAATATAGTTTATAATATAGATACCTAATATTGAAACATATACTTGGGCCGCGTACTTGTCTGCCACATAAGTGGTATAAAAAAAAATAGATTTTGCTAGTTCAGAACCAGGTCTTATTTATCAACCTAAGAATTATAAGTAGATGACCTGTGTACTAAAAAAATATTTTTGACATTATTTGTAACTCTTCGGTTCAGTTTTAGAAATGAAACCACCGACATACGTGGTATTTAGGCCATCGTTCACGCCACATTGTATCAACAATTTTATTACTTGCAGCAATGTTAGTGGACTAAAAATCAATATTAGCAATTTCTTTCCAAGGTGACACATAAGCGATATCGATTCTCTTTCAATGAAATTACATGTGATAAAGCAAATAACGCAAATGACCATACAATTACATACTTAGTACCTAAGTATACATTTTTGACTAGCAATATTCAATCCTGAAAATCCATTTTGGAATATTTCTTGCATCTCCCACGCTGAATAATTGTGAGCCTACAAGTTCACACACATATGACTTTTATATAAATATCCTAAGGTTGACTGGTATAAAATACCCATAGAATTAAGTCCACCTTTGTACAATAAATTTATATTTGTGCAAAAAGCTTACATAAATAAATCAAAATACTATGCACTGATAAAACAGTAGAAAATATAACGAAACTTTTACAACATTTTGCCAGGCGTTTTCAGTCACTAAATTCCTATTCATGACAAAAGACGTCCCTTCCATAAAGAAAACTTAAGAATTATCTTAGATAACGGGGATAGATAGTGCCATCTATCATTTTGGGTTCAATTTACTGGAGCATGTAAAAATATAGCGAGCCGAGCTTAACCCGCAATGATTGATATGAAGTACTCCTGATCACCCCTTAAGGGATACTTTTATATCTGTTAGACATGGCCGGCCTTTTAAGAGAGGGTATTGTATCTAAAACTCGATGTAGGGATATTCCTACGTAAGTGTTGACATTGCTACTTATAGCGGCTCTGCTCTGAATACGTCCCGTCTCACACATACGCTGTGAAAATACTGAATATTCTCTGCTTCGAGGTAGCATGTCGTCGACACATTTCTCCCAGTCAGGTGTCAAGCTTAATGACGCTATCCATGAATTCCTTTTTCAATTCCTTTTTCGTAAATTGTAGTACTAAATCTATAAAAATAATATTTCATTTTCTACCATTAAATCATTGATATACATATCAATGCATTAAATAAATTATGTTTTTTTTTATTTAAGAGGATAATATATAGAGGGCGGAGCAAGTAATATATATGTATGAAACCCCTTAACTTGCACACGTCACATCATGATACTTATTCATCAACATTAAGATTTTATTTAAGATATTGCCTTGAGCAAACTTTAAATCGATACTGTTTTCTACTGACAAAACCTTTTTACCCTTGCCTATAAAAAAGGTCAAATGTGGTTTTATCATCACGGGTAATCCCGTTTTTGGTCGAGATTTGCGGCTTAGGAAATAGCCTATTTCGACGTAAAATTACTCAGATCTGTTTACTTCCTCCTTGCATGTCATAGTATAGGAGAGGATTATAATTAAATTCATGATACATAAATGTAAATTTGTGCTATTAGCAGTTGTTTTTATTTATCTTTGAATGTAGTGGAAGTATAGATCAGCGTGTTGTTCATAGTAACAAGATAATTTTGTCGAAATAAAGAATAAAATGAGTAAAAGTAGTATTACAAATCAAACAGAATGAAAAATTGTTCGTTCATTGTTATCCAAAATCGAATTGATTAAATATAAACATAAAACCAATTTCAGCATCTCAGAAATTAATAAAATTTATCCATCCAGTCATAACAAAAGTTTTCATTGAAGTTGAATAAAGATAATATCAGCCCAGGGATTGGCTTAAGGATATTTTACAGGGACGATTAATTACAGTTGTTGCTAAGTAGGAATTAAAGATTTGGACTGACTTTGCTACTTCCAAGAATAGTAATATATTTCTGATGAAGTTATATAGGTATGATACAAGTGCACCTGTTAACCATCGGACTAAGTTCTAGCGCAGACTTTACTCTCAGAGTTAGGTCAGGCGGTAGTCGCTACCTGAAAAGCTCACATACCAATCACGTACAATAAAAGGTGCTCGAAGGAGTAATCTTTGGACGCAACTTAGAAATCGTTATGAGGATGATGATGAAACTTAATCTGAATATTATAGCCAGTAAATTTTTTTGAGGAAACCAAATTTAAATAGCATAAATAAATAGATTTCACAGAATGTCCTCAGTAGCACACTGTATATTCTTTTGCGGCTTATAAGGAGCTCATGGAGACGCTGGAGCGGGACCCATGGGGGCGGCCTTACCTTATGGTAAGAGGAAAGCTGCGCCCTCGGGCCCCGCCGTTGACCCGGGTTCTCCAGCCAGCTCTGCTCGGTGGAGTGGTCGAGTCCCTGTTCCCGGCGCGAGCGGAACACGTTCCGCCGCAGATGACTCCGCCACCTCAGTCGCCTGTGGCGCCCAGTGTGGTAGTTGACGATGAAGTCCCCGAGGTCACTTGGGTAGAACTGGAGCTGGCGGTGCGAAGGCTTAGAGCCAAGAAGAGCACCGCCCCGGGACCCGACGGCATTCCAGGCCGCGCGTGGGTCCTAGCTCTGGGAGAAGACGGTCTCGAACCCCGACTGAGAGGGTTCCTCAGCGCATGCTTGGAGCGGGGCCAGTTTCCGAAGATGTGGAAGACGGGGAAACTGGTCCTCATCCGAAAGGAGGGTCGCCCGGCGGACGAACCGTCCGGCTACCGACCCATTGTGTTGCTCGACGAGGTGGGCAAGCTCTTTGAAAGAGTTATTGCGAAGCGCCTCGTCGAGCACCTCTCTGGTAGGGGGCCGGACCTGGCGGATGCCCAATATGGCTTCCGCCAGTGGCGGTCCACCGTGGATGCCATCATGCGCGTGAGGACTTTGGCGGAGGAGGCAGTTGCCTGGGGTGAGGTGACGTTGGCGATGTCCTTGGACATCTCCAACGCGTTCAACACCCTGCCCTGGAGTTGCATCAGGGAGGCACTCGTGTACCACGGTGTGCCTCTCTACCTCCGCCGCATAGTCGGGGCGTACCTGACGGAGAGAGCCGTCATCTACCCAAGTGCGACTGGCGCCGGTCGGCGTGAGATATCGTGCGGTGTTCCACAGGGATCGGTTCTTGGGCCACTACTGTGGAACATTGGATACGACTGGGTGCTTCGCGGTGAGCTTGCGGACGGCGCCGCCGTCACGTGCTATGCGGACGACACGCTAGTGACGGCGAGCGGGGCTACATACCGCGAAGCGATCCTGAGGGCCACGACCGCGGTTGCTACAGGCGTGGAACGGATCCGGCGGCTGGGCCTTGAGGTGGCTTTGCATAAATCCGAGGCCATGTTCTTTCATGGACCTCGGCGCACGCCACCACCTGGTTCCAGTCTCACAGTGGGAGGCACTCTCATCGGCATCAAGCCCCAGATGAAATATCTGGGGCTCGTGCTCGACGGCCGGTGGGACACCCTGAGTGATCGGCACATGCTCCTGCTGCAGCGTCCGCAGCGGAAGTTGGCGTGCCGCATCATAAGAGGGTACCACACGATATCATTCAACGCGGCGAGTCTCCTCGCCGGATCGCCACCATGGATCCTGGAAGCGAGATGCCTTTCGGCGCTATACCGGTTCCGAAAGGCGGCGCGGGAGCGGGGTCACGATCCCGAGCCCGAAGAAATTCGGGCCGTGAGATCCCGGCTCCACAGGGAAATGGTGGCGGAATGGGAGATACGACTTGGGCGACCAGGCGCAGGGCACGCCGTAGTAACGGCAGTAAGACCCATCATGGGGGAGTGGCTAGAGAGGCCACACGGCAGCCTCTCGTACCGTCTGACGCAGATGATCACCGAGCACGGATGCTTCGGAAAGTATCTGCGTCGGATGCAGAAAGAGCCAACGTCCGAGTGCCATCACTGCGACGCGAGCGAGGACTCAGGTCCGCACACGCTCACCGAGTGTCCGGCGTGGGAGACGCCGAGGCGGGAGCTTGTGGCGGCCCTGGGAGTGAGGGTTCTCACGCTCTCCACCTTGCTCGCGGCGATGGTTCGCTGCGCGGATGCTTGGAAGGCCGGCGCCTTCTTCTGCGAGCAGGTAATGCTCGTGAAGGAGGAGGCGGGGCGGGAGCGGCAGCGGGAGCGGCGAAGGATCGCAAGACAAGCTGCCCGCGTACGAAGGCAACTCGGGCGTCGGAGGTCGATGAACGACCTCCGCCCCCCATGAGAGCCGGCCTGGGGGTGACAGGTGGAGCCGCCTGTCACCCTGGCAGAAGCAGGCCACGGCGGTGGCGCGCCTCCCCGTTTCCGGGGACGAGTTGGGGACTCTGTAGTCCCCACACCCGAGAAGAGGGCCAGATCGTGAGAGATGGCCCTGGGTCGGCCGGGGTGCGAGGGATATGCCTGTCAACCTCATCTTCGGCAACCAAAGCGACCCACAGGCGGCGTGCGTTTTAGTCGGTTCGAGTCCGACATAACCTCCTCCACCGGCTCCGGTGGGGAGGTATCCGTGGGGATTTTGCGCACGTAAAAAAAAAAAAAAAACTGTATATTCTTTTTGCCAATTGTATTCCGAAGACTCTTAGCTTACATTTTCGTCTCCCGGGACGGTTTGAAATTTGGAGGATGCCTTCCTATTAGTTTTCATGTCTCGACAACGTAATTTGAATTTATGTCGTTTGTTTAAGGGTTCCATTCTTGCATCGTTAAGGCGTATTTGTGGCTCACTAATTGTGTGAGAATAGTCCTTAATCTATAAACACTCGCATGTTCTTTTGACAGTAGAATCACAGTCCAAACACAAATGTAATATAAATTCTCATTAAGAAGCCTTTTTGCGAATATGATGAAATAATAATAAAAGGTTTACAGTCACGATAATTTGCTGTTAATCTGCTTTTATTAGTGCATGGCTACTGTTGCTGACTAATGAATTCTCACATTGAACTGTCCGCTATTCCATATAGGATAGTACTCGTATTAAGTCCTATAGTAAACAACTGTTTTGAGTTTTCATAGTGCCATTCAGAACTACCCGATGATAGTAGGTGTGAAAGAACTTGATGTAGAAGGAATTAGGCATCAAATTGTCTTATGCAACATTAGTTATATTAAATGGACCAATCGATAATCTGGGTGTTCCGGAAAATGTATTTTTATACTCACTTATTCGCAAAGTTCTATATGAACTTTGCGAATTATATTTTCAGGCTAATCTCGTACGAAAGTGAAGAAGAAATGTTATTATTTGCACAAAAAATATATGCAAAATTAAAGGAAATTATGTTTGTAGTCATGAGTTATGTTTAAGGAAATCCCGTATTTTTTGTGGTTCGGTAATCAATATTAGATCAAAGTAGTGTATAAAAATAATGGACCGAGAAAGCCGACCTTCTCGGTTTCAGCGGTGGCCGAATTACTTTCATCTGTCACTCTGAGCTCGTGTGCAGGTCTTATATATTAACCGTTCTTGACAAAATTCTTCATACGGTTTAAGACTTCTTAGAATGTTATTTTGGGAGGTTAGGTACTTATTTTCCATAAAATGTGTGAAATCTTAATGGACTGCATTGAATAATATTAAACAGTAGAATTTGATGATCTGGACAAGATGATTTAAAAACTGCGTACTTGGTAAACTTGGTAACTTTTTAAAGGTTAGTCGATATCAAAGGTTGCAAAATACAAAATACAAAATAGCGTTGCGAAAAACGTAGGTAATTGCAAGGTCTGCTGTTCACAGAACCACTAGTAACTATTATTAATGGATTCTCATACTTTTATCGATTCTTATAAAGTAACCGACAGGTATAATAAAGTTATAACAAACATATTGATGTGGACGTAACCCAATTACGTGCACTATAGCAATTTCGCTAACCTTTAGCGCTAAGTTTGTATAGCGAGGGCTACTCGTTTATTGCTTCAAGTTTATCAAAAAAGTTTTGCTCTCCTAAGGGTAATCTAGCTAATCAGCTGAATCAGTAGCTTTCTCAGTGGTTAGATGATTCACACGCCATTATTTTATGTAAGGTGTGTGCAGGCATGCGGGAGCTATTTCTATGCATATAGTAGATATGGAATGAATTTCGTGCAAGTAATTAACACGAAGGTTGTGCATACATACGATTTGCACAGTCGCCTCCATATGTGACAAGCATGAGGAGGTGGACAGTGATAACCCTATGTTTGTGTTTATATCATGTAAAACCAATAACTCACAAGTAGGGGTTGTGCTTGTATTTTGGGAATTTTAATATCGTTGATACCCGTCCACAAAATTTTGACTGAACAGGTGAGATTGACATTTGTCAGTCTTTCGTGATAGTTAATATGACATTCGGGATGCTTTTGGGTAGTTAAGTAAAGTTAAAGATATTTTTTTATATTTTTATATTACATTTTAAACTAGCTGTTGGTTGCGGCTCCACCTGGTTATCGGTTATCGCCTATGTCCTTTCTCAAGGTCTAATTTACCCCTATAAAAAACTCATCAAAATCGTTATAGTGGTTTACGCGTGAAGCGTAACCTACAGCAAGACAATCTCGTAGTTACTTCCGCATTTATTATATTAGTACGGACATAAAATTATTTTATAAAAAAATGTTACAGCGAGTGAGAGAGCAAAGGTGGGAAGACCAGTCCTGGTAGGTACAATTAGACCAAGTGAAGACCTGCCACCTGGATTTTATCTCCAGTGGCCAACTTGGAAGTCTTTAAACTGCGGATCCAAGTTGGCAGCTGCAAGGAATGTGGCACAATGGGACTTTATCGACCGGTCGCAAGAGTCACACTGGGCCCAATCACAGTCCACGTCACATTTGCTTTCCTGCTCGCTGTACCCCTTCATCTGCACTAACGACGTTCTCTGTAAAGCCTCTGTTGCTGTGGCCAAATTTTTGGTCAATAATATTTAAATACCAGACCATTATATGCCAGACCTGGCCATTAACTCGAAGAAGAAGAAGAAGAGAATAATAAATAGGATCTCTTTATAAATAAACGTGTTAGAATCATTACCGGTTCTATTTTTGTTTTACTAAAAATGCATTTTACTGCTTAGTTTCCTATTCAATTCGAAAAGTAATTCCAAAAATACGGTGATAACTATACTAAAAATTAACTAATTCAAATTATATAATAAAACATATTACTTACTAGCACGATTTAAACTGTTTCAGAGACCCATAAATTTAAAAACGTTGTACCTAATTGTAATTAAACCTTATGAGTAAGTAGTTTAAGTAGTTGCGCTACCTACTTGGATTTCAGTTTGTTGGGTAGTCACATTAAATCGAATTAAAGGGAGAGCACTCCACCAAGTTTGCCGGCCTCTTGTGCCGCTCTACGCACTTGCGCAAAACATTGACTTTGTCGACAGAGTAGCCACTTAACACTTTATCAACATTTATAATATTTCGGAGGTTTGCGCCCACCTTAATTTTATCGATGTCGATAGTTAATTTTCTCATACGTAAATTATATTGTTTTGTAAATAAACCATTGATATTTCGGGTTTGATTGATATCGTAGGCTAGGTATCCGATGTCAATATACAATACTAAACCCGAAATTTTGTACGTAATTTATGATTAGGAATATTGCGATTTCAATATTCGCAAGAGGTACTTCTAATTCCTGGTAAAATAAGTAACTTGGAGGTATAAGTACCTTGTTTGCCTAGTAGATGACGAGTTAGCCGAACTAATAAAGGTGCCTTCGCATTCAAGTATTAACCACTCGGTACTTAGTCGTGATTCGACCACAATATATATACCTATATAATATTCCTATCCCGCCTTCTCATTGTAAAGACTCGTATTTGAATTCCACTGCACGTTTCGCGATAAAATATACCTTCGATAAATCTGCATTGTTATACGAATACAACGATATATTGTATTATCGCCATACGTGAAGGGAACAAACACTATAAATACGTATGATTATCCACTGTGTTCCTATGCGATCTCTTTCCTTATAATAATAACTTTATAGATCAATAATTAAGAGATATGATTCTGAAACACTTGCGATAAACATTTCTCTGTTGAATGAGTCACTGACAAAATGTTACGTTCATGAGTTTTTCAACGACAGGACCTTTCCGCTACGATAGTTTCGTCTTCAAAACGATTAATTCTTGAGTGAATCGACGACATAATCTTTCCACTAGGAACGTTTCACCTGTATTACGAGGGTCAAGACCCATTTATCGCCAGCCATTCGCATTTAGCTGTTTCTCTATCACTTTTTTACCCTTTGAAACATTCGTAATTAGAACGAGAACAAGATATCGTTTTTCGTGTCACCGCGGCGAAAGCTATTTCTGATTAGGGATAGAAAGGTAGGTATCTATCTACTTAAAATAAAGGAAAACAGCTCACCACACATTAAATATTTTCTTTATAGCTTTATTTTCACATACAATGTAACGCCGGAATGTTTGTGCGTTAATATTCTTTATTAAGTAACACAATTTATAGTTGCAATATGTTTGGGATGTGCCTGTGGCGACATCTAAAAGGATTGCCGTGAATCTTCATTGATCACCTGTTGTGTTGTGGTGTTTGTTTCTCTAAGTTGACGATAGATGTCGCTAGAAATAATGCTAGTGTTAATTAGCATTTTAGTATATTCTTATCATTAGATAATTGTGTGATTTTTATGGAATTAAATCACTTAATTGTTACATAATACTTTTATAGCATAATTTAAATTATTGATGCGGTGTTAGTGCGAACTACAACTGTCATCTGTCAAAAAAGAAAGTATTGATATGAGGTAGAAGTTTTGTTTTGAGTGTTACGTGTTGTTGATTGGTGAAAATTTGATTTTTGCTAGAATCTTCCATGGAGAAGACTATAAATAGGCCTCTCCTGGTGGGAAGAAAAAAAGATCAGATCTCACGGAGTTACGTACGACGAAGGTCGTAAATCTCTGTTGTTTTTCTTGCTTAAAGATTCTCTGTACCTACCTACATTTTGCTATATTATCCGAGGGATAATTGGCAGCCTATTCTGAACTTCTCTGGGGTCTGCTGGTACCTTTGGAGGAGATTACTTGACCCATCCGCAAAGTGCGGTACTCGCATAAAGATCCGGAGTTCCTTGGCTTGGGACTCGTGGCGCAGTGCGGGAGGCGGTGAGCAGCGATCGGAGTTCCTGGTCTTGGGACTCGAGTGGCAGTGCGGGAAGCGGTGAACAGGTCCCGCTACGCAAGCCGACAACCTGGGCTGACGATCCGTGAAGATCCACCGAAAAGGTCACGTATAAATTCCTCTGTTTGAATGCCGTAGTACCTACCTAAGTGACAATTTGTAAATTCTGTGTTCCTCTGATTGAATTCTGTAGTACCTACCTAAGTAACAATTTGTAAATTCTGTGTTCCTCTGATTGAATTCTGTAGTACCTCCCTAAGTAACAATTTGTAAATTCTGTGTATTTTTTTTCTGGTCAAATATATGTATGTACCACCCAAGGTCGTTTCATTGAGGGTATCTGGAACACGCACACACACTGTTCTCTGATGTAAAAGGCGCCCTGAGGTATTCTCGAGTCTCAGTTCCTCAGCTCTTACCTGGGCGAACCGGTGGAGTAGCCAGGGGAAGTTTCCCGGTTACAAAATTGGCGCCCAACGTGGGGCACGTCTAGAAATCTCAGGTCACTAACTGCGATTTCTCTTTGCTTACTGTGTGTGCGTAGAAAGACGCCTTTAATGAAATCGAACCTACTATCCGTCTGATACTCTCCAAGACGCTAATTGGTAGTGCTTGTGCGGCTAAGCACGTAATTCATTTCCTTGCAATTTACATCAAATAGCAAGGAAACGGGTCCAAATTTTTTTCTAAATTTATTTAGCTGCAACATTTTCAAAAATATATATATTTTCGGCATACCCATTTTTTTTTTCTTTTTTTCTTTTTTTTTCCCCCTCTGATTATCTCTTGGTCTTTGGTTGGTCCCTACTTAGTTTGTCCCTACTTAAACTAAAATTAATTTCATGCATATGTTTGATCAAATTTAATAACATCTGTTTTTCCAGAATTTAGCATTGTTCAACTTGTCGGCATTTTCTGTGAAGTGCCGATAACCATATAGGTATAACTTTGTATAATTTTAATTTAGAATTACCAATTTTTTTTTGTGAATTTCGGAACGATCTGGAAGCCGGTACTTATACCTGCTACCTACCTTACATTTAATTAAATTCTCTCTTTTTTATTATATTGTTGGTAACTACCTAAGAGCTTGTACCTACACAAACGGTTCAAGTATTTGGATCTCTGTGTAATTTCTTTGTATTATTACTTTTTAGTAATAGCCTGCAGGGCGGTACATAATACCTACCCGCTATTAATAATTGTTCTTCGTTAAAATTTTATTTTTGAAATAGTATAGAAGGAGGTAAATTACATTACCTACCTACTTCACGTTTTTTGTACCTAGCAAAAAAAATTTTTTGTCAATTTAGTAGTTCAATTTGATACCCTCTGGGAATATACTTTTGTGAACATCCGTTAAATAACGGAAAATTGTTTAGTCGTTAGTTGAATTTTATTGTAAATTTTTTTTCCATACCTACACTTGTAAAGTTAAATTCTTATAACATGGCAAAAATGCACCAATATGTTAAATACTTAAGAAAAGATGAGCTGTCTAATGAGTTGTCTTATATGGGCATTTCAGCGGATCCTGAGGCTACGGTTGTCGGCTTGCGTAACGAATTACGGACGGCATACCGGCTAGTTCGCCGTGGGAGTCTGAAGCCAAGCACCGTTAAGTCCACCGATGCTGCAAGCGAACGTACTGTCTGCGAGCCAAAAGTCAAGGAACTCGAGGATTTGCTATCGTCAGGTGACTTTGATGCTGATCGTAATAGTCGCATTAGGGCTGCTGTTAGGGCGAACTATCTTTTAACTAGGCTTGCTCGTTGTGGATTAGATTGTTCTGAACTTGTAGGTATTCGTAACAGACTAGTTAAGATTTTGTCTGTTGCTGAATCGAATAGTGACTCAGAATCTGAGGTGTCAGATAATGATGATCGCCCCTCTCGTGACCATGTTGAGTATACTTCACCTGTAGTGAGAAAGGAACGCTCGATGCGGGGTAGCTCGCAAAACATTAATTCGACTAACGATAACTTTGTTTATAGGGAACGACCCCTTAATTTAAATTCTTTTAATTTAAAATATGATGGTTCTTCTTGTGTACGCGTCTTCATTGAGAGATTGGAAGAACTGAGGTGTGCAAGGGAAGTCTCTAAATCAAAGGTTCTCCTGGCTTTCTCTGACCTATTGGACGGACCAGCTTTGTCCTGGTTCCGCACCAATAAAGCCAACTTTATGTCGTATGAAGATTTATTAAATGAGTTACGAGACGCCTTTGATATTCCCGATTATGATTATCGTTTACGGAATGAGATTAGGCAACGTACCCAAGCCCGTACTGAGTCCTTAGTGAACTACATCTCTACAATGCAGGCCATGTTCTCTAGACTGTCTTGTAAAATGCCCAGTGAGGAACAACTGGACATCCTTATGCATAACATAAGACCTGACTACATGAAGGAACTCGTCCTTCATGAAGTCAACGCTATTGATGATCTGAAAAGGTTAGGTAAGCGTTTAGAACTTGCACGGGCTAGGGCTGAGGCGTTCCATGAGCCAGTCTTGGATAAATGTGAGATCTCCTCTGACTTACATTCACAGAAAGTCAAGAGCACACCAAAAGCTACCAAGCAGGTCTCCGCAGTGAACGGCTCGCCGGTCTCGCACGAACGTAAATGCTTTCGGTGTGGAGGCAGCGATCACACGGCTTACAACTGCTCAAAGTCGAGGGAGTTGGTGTGTTTTCGTTGTGGTGCCAAAGGAGTAAAGACACCTGACTGCCCCCAATGCACGACGAAGTCAAAAAACGCGTAGGCCAGGGCCTTATTAATAAATCGTCAGGCATGTCTGATCCGAGCTCAGTGTTTGATTCTTACTCTGATAAGGTCCTGTTTACTAAACGGGATAACGATGTTAGACCGTACTTAGTTGTTAAGGTTTTAAATTTAAATGTTCTAGGTCTTCTTGATTCTGGTGCCTCCTGCTCTGTGTTAGGAAAGGGTGCGCACCGTATCTTCTTAGATTTAGGGTTTGAACTGGAAAGTGTCAACCCAAACTTTAGTATCACAACTGCAGACAGTTCCCACTTGAAATGTCTGGGTTGTATCTCTTTGCCCTTAGAATACAACTCTGTTATCAGAGTAGTTAAGTTTTATGTTGTACCAGAAATATCAACGTCAATGATATTTGGTGTCGATTTCTGGCAACAATTTCAATTAAGTAATAAATTAATTTCCCAAAAAATTAATATGAATAATTTTAATGAAAACTGTCCTATTGAATCTTTGTCTCTTCACAGTGGTCTCGAGGATTACAACAACCTGACCGAGAATCAGAGGTGTGTAATGAACGGGATCATTGAAAAATTTGATTCTTTAAATACGGATAAGGTGGGCTTAGGTCGAACGACGCTTGTGCATCACGTCATAGACACGGGTGACAGCCAGCCGATCAAACAACGGTATTACCCGCTCTCACCTCTCAAACAGAAGGCCCTGGAGGCGGAGTTGGACCGGATGTTGGAGATGGGAGTGGTGTCTCCATCACAATCTGCGTGGAATTCACCTGTGGTTATGGTGGAAAAGGCGAATGGTGATCTAAGACTGTGCTTGGACTCACGTAAGCTAAATTCGGTCTCGAAAAGCGATGCTTATCCCTTACCTTACATCAATCAAATTTTAGACCATCTGAATAATGCTAAATATTTGTCCTCTATAGATTTAAGTGCAGCATATTGGCAAATCCCGTTCGACTCTTCCCTGTCTGCTGAGAAGACTGCATTCACGGTGCCGAGACGGGGTTTGTTCCAGTATAATGTGATGTGCTTTGGTCTTGTCGGAGCCTCGAGTACGATGCAACGACTGATGGACCGCCTATTCGGTCCCGAGTTCGACAACAGAGTGTTTTGCTTCCAGGATGACATAATCTGTGTGGCCAGCACCTTCGAGGAGCATGTGGATCTCTTAAATAGAATCTATCAGCGACTCAGGGATGCGGGCCTAACGATTAATATGAAGAAATCACACTTTTGTCGAAGCGAACTGAAATATCTTGGTTACTATGTAGATAGGCATGGATTGCGAACTGATCCAGGCAAGGTCGAGGTTATCCTCAACTATCCTACTCCTTGTAACTCGAAGGATGTA
Source organism: Eilema griseolum (assembly GCA_963662185.1). Lineage (NCBI taxonomy): Eukaryota > Metazoa > Arthropoda > Insecta > Lepidoptera > Erebidae > Eilema > Eilema griseolum. The sequence continues at coordinate 12,469,066 of OY759232.1, read as the reverse complement.
AAACGTTTCCTAGGTATGGCCGGATGGTATCGTCGTTTTGTTAATAATTTTTCTAAGATTAGTAAACCCCTATGTAAATTAACCGCTAAAAAGGTTAACTTCGTTTGGACATCTGAAGCTGAGGAGGCTTTTAACCTTCTCAAGTCAGCTTTGGTCTCTGCTCCTATATTAAAAATGCCGAATTATTCTTTGCCTTTCCGCATACTAAGTGACGCGTCAGCTTACTCTGTTGCTGCTGTACTGACCCAAACACACGATGACGTGGAACACCCCATCGCTTATTGTAGTCGCTCTTTAAATAAGAACGAAGTGAACTACAGCACTACCGAGCGTGAGCTTCTGGCCGTGATTTTTGCGCTGGAACAGTTTAGACAGTATGTGGAAGGACAAAAGTGCACTGTTGTCACTGATCATGCCTCCCTACTGTGGTTTCACAAGCTCAAGAATCCTACAGGACGTTTAGCGCGTTGGAGTATGCGACTCAGTCAGTTTGATTTCAACATAGAACACCGTAAAGGAAAAGATCATGTAGTACCTGACGCTCTGTCTCGCATAAAAATCGATTCCATTGACGCGAGCTCCACCAGTGATCCGTGGTATATTCACACCATGGAATGCGTGCGTAAGAACCCAAGGCATTACCCTAATTTTGATATCCGTGATAACTTGCTATATAGATTTTCTAAAAACAAATATTCTTTGACTTCAGATTTTGATTGGAAGTTGGTGGTACCCCAAGAAGACAGACTAGCACTTCTCACCAAATACCACGATGACACGCTTAGTGCCCATGGAGGTGTTTGGAAAACGCATAAGAGGTTGTCTTTGAACTACTACTGGCCGAAAATGTATAATAGTGTCAAAGAATATGTAGGTAATTGTGAGGTTTGTAAGCAGTACAAGCCTGTAAACACCTCTCGTCCTGGGTTAATGGGTAGCCCAAAGCGCGTATCTAAACCTTTTGAAGCAATTTCATGTGATCTGCTTGGACCTTTTCCAGTGTCAAGCAATAGAAATATTCATCTTATCGTTGTCTCTGATTATTTTAGCAAATATGTCATGTTGTGTCCTATTAGGGTCGCAACAGGCGCTGCAGTGGCGAGATTCATTGAGAAAAATGTATTTCTAGTCCATGGAGTTTGCAAGACTATTTATATTGATAACGGTCCTCAGTTTGTGAGCAAACAATTTAAAGACCTGTTGGCCAAATATAATGTACCTAATATATACTATAGCCCCCGATACCATGCTCAGACCAATCAAGCGGAACGAGCAATTCGAAATATCGTTCAAGCCATCTCATGTTATGTGAAAACTCAGCACAAGAAGTGGGATGAACATCTTGTTGAACTGCAGTGCGCTATAAACACTGCAGTAAGCGAAGCCACTCGGTTTTCTCCATATTTCTTGGTGCATGGTAGGGAATTCATAGGTGATGGAGTTCTATATAGACAATCTGACATTACTTGTCATCCGGACTTAGTCTCCGTGGATGAACCCGCAGCCTTCGGTGCTAAACTAAAAGAAATGCAACGCATTTACGATCAGGTGAGGAAACATTTGATTTCATCTCACCAGCGTAATGAGAAGTATTACAATTTTAGAAAAAGGCATGTCGAGCTTAAGGTTGGTCAAATTGTTTATAAACGTACACATTATTTGTCTAACAAGGCCAAACATTTTACCGCTAAGTTAGCTCCTAAGTTTACGAAGTGTGTAGTAACTTCTAAACGTTCTTCTTTAGTGTATAGGTTGGCTGATTTAGATGGGAAAGATTTGGGCGAATATCACATTAAAGACATTCTGAAGTACTCTGATGAGAAGCAACCTGCGGTATCCTCTCTGCCTTGCGTCAGCGCTATTACCTCTTCGTAGCACTGGATATTTCTATTTTAATACCGCGACTCGGTGAAGTTATTATGTTGATATATAGGATTGAGCGTCCTCGAATGGGACGAACTATCATGTATTATGTACACCTCATCGAGTATTCGTTCCTCATCAGCACTTTCTCTATAGTAGGGTTGCATATGCAATCATATGACTATAGCAGATAAGGGATCTTTTATTCTAGTTGCTTAGGGCATTTCGACTTGTAGTAAGAGAGTCGGTGTCAGTTGTTACCTCTAGTTAGACCTGATTACTGTGAATCTTTTTTGTTTTGTACTTCGAAATACTATGTCTTGTTGTTGGTCAGACTTTTGTTTTGTTATATTCTGTGTGTATTCCTTGCGTAACTTGTCCGCAAGTAATACTATCGGAGTTGGGGGATGGTGTAACGCCGGAATGTTTGTGCGTTAATATTCTTTATTAAGTAACACAATTTATAGTTGCAATATGTTTGGGATGTGCCTGTGGCGACATCTAAAAGGATTGCCGTGAATCTTCATTGATCACCTGTTGTGTTGTGGTGTTTGTTTCTCTAAGTTGACGATAGATGTCGCTAGAAATAATGCTAGTGTTAATTAGCATTTTAGTATATTCTTATCATTAGATAATTGTGTGATTTTTATGGAATTAAATCACTTAATTGTTACATAATACTTTTATAGCATAATTTAAATTATTGATGCGGTGTTAGTGCGAACTACAACTGTCATCTGTCAAAAAAGAAAGTATTGATATGAGGTAGAAGTTTTGTTTTGAGTGTTACGTGTTGTTGATTGGTGAAAATTTGATTTTTGCTAGAATCTTCCATGGAGAAGACTATAAATAGGCCTCTCCTGGTGGGAAGAAAAAAAGATCAGATCTCACGGAGTTACGTACGACGAAGGTCGTAAATCTCTGTTGTTTTTCTTGCTTAAAGATTCTCTGTACCTACCTACATTTTGCTATATTATCCGAGGGATAATTGGCAGCCTATTCTGAACTTCTCTGGGGTCTGCTGGTACCTTTGGAGGAGATTACTTGACCCATCCGCAAAGTGCGGTACTCGCATAAAGATCCGGAGTTCCTTGGCTTGGGACTCGTGGCGCAGTGCGGGAGGCGGTGAGCAGCGATCGGAGTTCCTGGTCTTGGGACTCGAGTGGCAGTGCGGGAAGCGGTGAACAGGTCCCGCTACGCAAGCCGACAACCTGGGCTGACGATCCGTGAAGATCCACCGAAAAGGTCACGTATAAATTCCTCTGTTTGAATGCCGTAGTACCTACCTAAGTGACAATTTGTAAATTCTGTGTTCCTCTGATTGAATTCTGTAGTACCTACCTAAGTAACAATTTGTAAATTCTGTGTTCCTCTGATTGAATTCTGTAGTACCTCCCTAAGTAACAATTTGTAAATTCTGTGTATTTTTTTTCTGGTCAAATATATGTATGTACCACCCAAGGTCGTTTCATTGAGGGTATCTGGAACACGCACACACACTGTTCTCTGATGTAAAAGGCGCCCTGAGGTATTCTCGAGTCTCAGTTCCTCAGCTCTTACCTGGGCGAACCGGTGGAGTAGCCAGGGGAAGTTTCCCGGTTACAACAACTGAGAGAAAATATCCTATCCTATTTCTTTCCTACAAATATTCTAAATGTAAAAGTTTGTGAAGATGTTTGGGTGTTTGTTATTCAATTATACCTTAATGGTTAAATGGATCTGGCTGAAATTTGGTACAGGTATATATGTATTATAGCCTGAAATAACATCTAGGCTTTTTTCTTTCCCGGGAATAGACTCCTATTGGTAGTAAAATGAGATCAAAATTTCACGCGGGTGGAAACGCGGGACTAAATTAGGAATACAAATCAATTTCCCACACATATTTGAGTGATATTAACTCACTCACCAAAAACGCTACAATACACTAAACATAGTCATGTCCTAGACCTTCAAATAACGTTTGTTTCAAAACAATTTGCCCGAAAGCAATATATTTTAGTTGCTATGTAAGTTAGGAACCCCTTCGTGATCAACCTCGGGCAGCAAATGACTTTCGTTTTCTGCGACCTATTATATGTAATACCGCTTTCTTCTTCACAAAAGGTTTGCAACAAAACCCTGTGCTAAATTGTCTGTTTAACAGTCAACAATTTAGAACAGCGAAAGACCTAGTAGCGATAAATACGATACCATAGAATTAGATAACGATCTTTGTTTAATGTGATAACTTATTGTTTTTCACAGAATTCCTTAATATTTTTTATGTCAACTTGAACTAGTTTTAGCTCTTTTTATTTCATAGGGTGTGCCAAGCAGATATTTTGAATTTTAATACTAATCAAATAAAAAATAAATCAAGTTCATTAAAACAAGACAAAATAGAATAGAATAAATCCTCTTGACATTCTATAAAACTAGAATTGAAAGGGAAAACAAATAAAAATGCGATTGAAAGTCTTTATGAAAAGGTATTGGTAATATTAACATGATGGAAAAACACATTAAACAAAGTCGATATGGTCCTAATTGGACGAAAAGTTTGTCGATTTGCCAACTTGAAGAAGTAATTGTTTGATGTAAACAATTGATTTTGTTCGTAAGTTTGAAGAGTTTAAATATTCCGTAGCAGCCGAGATTTGAAATTCATTATGCCAAATTATGTGAAAGTGTTTCGATTAGACCGCCAAAACTACAATCAATGATCAAGTTAACAGATATTTTAGAATAGGTATTTTGATAATGAATGAATATGAAAAATATCTATGTATAAAATATAGTTTCCCACCGATATTGGGCTACAAGGACAAAACCAAGAAGAGGAACTTACTCATTATGCGTGCCAGAACTCATATTGAGCCCCGAGGTGAAAGCCTCGGATGTAACCGAGAACAATGCCAAGATAAACACAAATAGAGTTAATTGCACTGAGTGAGCATCAAACCTAAAGCCATTCCAATATTAAAAGGTTCAATGTTCAATAATGTGCGTGTGTGTTGGTTGTTAACTTAGTCGTTTATATTTTTTTTATTAAAAAACTAAGACTAGAGCGAATTTCTAACCTCTGATAAACAAAGGTTAAACTTTCTATAAAAATATGTACACGAAAACCTCTGTTGTTAGTAAAATTGTTATTGTAAATATGCTCCTTAACAATACAAAATTCAGACTACAATTTACAACATAATTACAGACCTGTACTTACCACATCATCAGTAGTAGGGAAATATACATGTGTATTTAGCTATTGGCACATCGAAAACCATGTTCATATTCGTGTTTACTACTCAAATATGAACAGATATATAAACAGCAGCTCTCATAATAAATAAAACCGCACAGACTAACACATTGTATTAAATTTAATCACTCATCACATAATATATAAGTCGGTAAACAGAATTTACATATAGAAAGCCTGTCATTACGAATATGTAGCAAAATTCACCAAACTCACATAGGAATGAGATAAATATTAGAAGACTTTATCTGTTGACACTAACTGTTGGCGCCCGCGTTTTAAATTTAAAAAATAAACTTATTCAGCAGTTTTTAGATGAACCTCGTCTTTGTAAACCAACAAACATACATAGAAAATACGGCAAGGAATGAAAACAAATTGTTAAAGCACAATATACTTCAAGCTCGTTTTGTAATACGTAATTCTTTAAGCCTCACTTTCACCGAGCGGAGGATTTACCTTTCCACCTCAAGAATATTATACGTATAAATATGAACTTTTAATTAAAACACATACCATTTACGAATACAATGTTTCGCAATGAGTTAAGCCCAACCCTTTCGGGGAAGACCTTTCGAAATTGACTTTTCTTCACCCATTTATTTTCTCTGCTAAGATTGTGGAAGATGGAAAATGTAATAAGACAGTTTACGAAGCAAAATTATGAAACAAAATATAATATAAAATTGAAACTCCTTAGAGATTTGCACAAAAGATTATTTTGGGGTTTCTTCGTAAGTTGGTGCGTTAGTTACTGCACAAAAAGTTTGGACGTTATTTAAAATAAATTTATCTTACAGATCCTCGTTGGTTTTGCTAGTTACCGTCTAAATTGACAGATCATACTGCATTATATTAACGCTAGGGAGGTCTCAAACTGCAGAGTCTGAGTGCAGTAGTGCAGTGCTGCGTCAATCTCGACGAAATCTCTTTTATATTCTATCCCAACTTAATTTGAATACAGTTGAAGCTATCCTAGTTCAGTGGTTAGGTTTTAAAAAAGAGATCCGAGAGAACTTAAAGTAGTCAGCAGGCAAGTTGAAAGTTCAAATAAAATATGTATGTATTTCTGCAAGAGTAGATTCAACATCCATAAGCGTTAGTAGCTTAATGTTTAAGAAGCCGGCTTAATGTTTAACGACTTAGAAATCCTGGGTTTGAATACCACTATCAACGTGAAGCATCTCCTAACACAAACAATGAGCTTAGCTGGAGGGGTTAGAGGGAATTCTAAAGACTTTTCAGAAGCATTTTCACAAATACGAGTATGCTTTAATACTTGTCTAATTAAGAATTTGCAGATCGTTATTCTTAACGAAGTTCTTTACGCTATTGAAGATGATCGTTATACTATTGAAGTTGTAACTAGAAAATATGTGCATTATGTTATTTTATTTTTCGCAACGATTATAAATTTTCACGAGGTATTCTATTAAACTAGGAGAAGATAAACTTTCTGGTTCCATGAGGTATTTTATTGATCAATCAGTTAGCGAATTCGCAATATGAACTAAGCATCTCGCTCCTAAACGATATAAAAATACCATCACCGACAAAATTGCTGTATTTGCACCATTTAAGTGCCCGCCACGATATAGCTCAACTGTACAAAACAGTAATAAAAAGGCAATATATATAATAATATATTGCATAGTTACGTGTCAAGACTTGCTTTTGTATTGACACATCTTGCTACCAATGTATATCTCTTTGGCAGTTTGATGCTTCCGACTACAGAAAACTACTAAACTATTCCCACTTCTTCTTCGTAGAGTCGATGGCAATGTTCGGCGGTGAAAACAGTAATATTAATGCGAACAATACAATGTCAAACAGTCTAAAAAATATAGCCTATCCTATCTTATTTTGACCCAAGGAAAGTCAATATTTGATATCCCTTGTCAGTAAATATTATGTCAATTTAGTAGGTTACCTAACCAAGTTGTCCTAACCTAGCTAAATACTATCCTATTGTCTCTCTTTACTATAAGACTGACGTGCAAAACCCAAGAGAAGCCAATTTCCAACCTTTTAAGGCATCCATTCTGTACAGTATTGAATTATTATCTTTTGTACCTACCCTCGATAATTTTAGAAGTGTCGTGGATAACATAATGTATGTATGAAATTTAAGAGCAGGTTTATTTGTATGAAGGCACCATTAAGTGCTACTTAATGTTAAATTTGGGGAAATTGTCATGTGTTCATAGCAATAAGTAGACGTATATTTAAGAAATGTAACAATTTCTGACACCGTTCCCTACCTAAATTTCAAAACCTGAAACATCAAAGTGCTGCTGGAAATGGACCTTCTAGCTTCACAATATGCACAGATTAAGCTAAATTTTTGGCCTATGGACAAAAAGTAGTCCTACAAAAAGTATATTAAAGTATACACAATACATGTACTATTTACAAAATAAATACACAGTGTCAATCCATATCTTACTCGTGTTTATTCACGAAAATTCTAAACATAATAGGAGGCTTTCGAGGCGGATGATACGTGCTTACTTGACGTATTATATTTACCACAATGGTATTTATAAGAAGGAGGAAAATATTTTACATTTAATCTACCATAAAACAGTATTTCCCACAATTTTATGTAATTATTTACCTTTCTTTTTCACATCCAGTACAATTACAACATAATCAACTAGTATTATCTGAGAAAATGTAAGCATACGAACATGATTCCGGTATTAACATAATAAAGAAATAGCAAAGTAGAACTTCGTATTTTATCTCAGAATAAAAGCATTTTTGCTTTGTTCAGAGGTAGGTAAACAGTGTATCAACCGTACTAATCTTAATAGGGAAAAACGAACTCTTATTAACATGATCAAAAGTTTTACTGTGAAAAAATACAGGAGGGATAATGATCCTACTTTACTGCCGACCTAGTATATAAAGTATATTATTATATTTTCTGAAATACTAGCCAGGTTAGTCTAAGGATAGGCAACCATTATTTATAATTATTTAGACCTCTCCATGCCTCAGAGAGTACGCCCTCATTCCTGTGGCTATACGAACATCTGTAGAATTCGTTACGAGTAGTTGAAATTCTAAAAAGTCTGACACCCTATTCTAACTATAGAATGTCGATTTCGCTTTGTAGAGGTGAAAATGAGGGTAGTCGCATCACGGAACCTTTTCTTAGTAAACTAAAGTAAGTAAAAGAGTACAAACATATTTTAATAAAAGCGGCTTACTTTTGACGAGAAAATCTTCACAAGATTATTCTAAGGATATATACTTTTAGGAGAGATTTTGTCCGACTAATACACACATACATCTTATGAAGTAGTAGACCCGATCTTATCTCGCACGTTTGTGCCGTCTAGAACGAGGAAAGTTTTGTAGTATTAATGCAATAAACAAGCATATAACCTATTCGGTGATAAGTGCTTAGTCCAAAGAACGCCTGCAATACTACTTGTGTCACCAGTACATTGCCACCTTATTACTGCCCACTGCCAACTGCAGAGAAAACAAATCTATCTACCACCTGAACCACCTAATGGTTTTTCAATGTGTCACACTACCTACCACGTTATGACCCCAATACACAATATGGCGATGTCTTAACGTGACCTATCACGCACGATAATTTTTCAAAGATAAGGACAAAGGAAACTGTGTACTTCAAAACATCGAGTATAAATTGGCATTTGACTGTCATTGCGTATTAATGCAGCTACTCCTACCATTTTTGGTATACGATTCTGAGAATAATAGCCCAAGTATTGGGTTTATATCATCCATATTCATCAATTTCATAGGCATAGGACATCCACGACTGAATATAGATGATATCTTGTATAACCCTTTACAATGAGCGATATTGGACCGCCTCCATTCAACGCCTCCCTGATACTTTGACAAGGTCGTCGGTCAATCCAGTGAGGCGACGATGTTTCACTATGCGATAGCCTGTAAACCGTTGCTACTATAAGATTGATGGGTCACTTTATGTTTATTCAAACAAATAATTTGTAACAGATGTGGTTTTTGGTATGCATTTTTAAATTCAGAACACATAATATGTTAATTAAAAAAATTACTTTAGATTGAAGGAATCTTCTAATATGCTGTGAGACTAGATATTATAAAATGTACCATAAAAATTAATTCAATTACGAGCTGGAGGCCACCGCTCCCTCGCGTGGAATTCTGAATATTCTGATCCCGTCCCTGCCATCAATGGGAATCTACGAGTATTACGGGGATAAACAGAGATAGAAACACTTCCCATCAGGTGGACCGTGTGCTTGTCTGCCACCTAAGTCGTATAAAAAATAAATAAAACAAAAGTGGGCCACGTGTTATTTGAGATTTTAATCTATTCCAGTATCAAATTCGTTGAGCCGTTTAAGCGTGATTAAGTACTTGTTTATTCAAACATCGATAGAAACTTTTAACATTTATAATTTTAGTAGGATTTTTTAAATAACTTTATAAGTGATAAGTAAGCATAACTACGTTTTATTAAATCAGTGTCGTTATAATTCACGTCGTAGATAATCAAATAGGTTTAAAAAATAAAAGACTTTTTTCAACACACTGGCTCATAAAGTGACTCTAATTTTACCGCAATGAGGCACATAATGAGACCTGTAAACGAACTGTGACTTTTCAACACTATAATAAAATTTACAAGTGAGTTATAGATATTATTTTTATTTGCTTAATCCTTATCAAAGTTTCGGTACAAAAAATCGTGTTTAAATAGTACAAATAAATTTAAGTTCAAAATAGCTCATTTCATGCAACTTAGTATTTAAATATATAATTTCAACTTGCTTTCACTCAAATATGACTTGTGATTTCTCTGTAAAAACTTTAATTTCCCCATTTTCTACGTTTCGCAAAAAAGAAGCCACATTCTTTTAGTTAATATCCGTTCACTATTACTAGATGCGCGCGCATGGAAATAATGATTAATTTTCTATCTTCTATCTCTATTTTCTATCTCTTTTTTTCGCAATAACGGATTGCGTAAAAAATTCTCAGCTCATCTTCACGGTTGAAATTATAGTTAATTATTAATTAATGTTGTACACCACCCGATATAAAATGTGAAGCCCTTAACGTCAAGGAAAGTTATTACCTGAAAACTACAGGTCACTTAAATATGTATTTTAGTATTATTTTCTTCACAAGTGTGTTGAAAAACGTTGCATGATTTTGGCTTTATTAAAACCCTCACCTCACGAATCGGGTCTCAATGTCGCTTCAGCGGTAATCATCAACATTACACACTTGTTCCATAATGTACTATTTTCCTTTAAGTCACTCCATATCATTCGTATATTGCGATGTAACTTAAAAATAATGTAGAAATATAAGAAAAATAAACAAAAAAAAAGTTGAAGAGTAATTATTTTTAGTTCTATTTCATATTTTTTATTGGACTCCTTTCATAAAACAACACTCATAAACGTCTGAGACAATGTTGTACATTTACAGTGTTATTGAAAATCAATAAGCAAAGCTTGTGCGAAAAGAATTTGGCACGTCGTCGTCCACTCATTTTGAATATTGAAAGTAATGACAATGATTCAGATGAATGCAATCAAGCAAGATCTTACAACTAACAAAGACAGCAATGAAAAAAGAGCAATAAGAGTAATAGTAGATTGTATGATAAGGGAGCAAATTAGTATTTTACGGCGAGGACGCTACTTTGAGTCACGAGTGTAGCGAACGATTAGCGAAGGATTCTAACGTAGAATCCTAAGCGCGGCGAAGGATTCAAACTACATCGTCAAAATGATTTGCTCTCGAGTAATTTACTATACTTTTCATCCCCTTTCTATGAGAATATATGTACTGATTACAAGAACAGAGACACGTTTCCAGTTTTCTTATTTTCAAAAATAAACTAAAACTAAAAATGCCGTAGAAAAATTCCCACCAAGTACCATCAATCTCAGCCAGAGATATGTCTCTACGCGCTTTTGTTTTTTTATAGTTAGCATGGGCCCGTGCGCCGCTGTGCCGTGCCGCTAGCACGTACCAGCCAGTAATGCATACAACTTGCGTTCGGTTTCTATGAATGACACATGTCCATCAGGTGGGCCGTATGCTTGTCAGCCACCTAAGTAGTATAAAAAGAATCCAAAATCAAATAACCGACCGCTAAAACAGTCATTAACAGAGAATACCAATTTTGCTCCCGCTTGTAGAGGAACAAAGTGACATTTTTCGAATAGAAGGGATGAAAATAAAAATGCCACTACTTCCATGACTCAGAGTTAGTAAAAATGAGTTAGTAAGCAATTTCATATCGGCTGTTCAACATTGAGACTGGTGATTGAGAGGTGATTGTATGTGTGGTTAAATATTTATTAATTCTAGTTGTCTCAACGAGACCATATACTTTAAAATTTTATAACAGAGTAGTTGTTTGTCCACCCTATTCAATTAGCTTTACTTTTATGACAACTTATAGTAATAAGATATTACGTTATATCCCCATCGTAGCGAGTATTCCAATTATCCACCCTCTCCTTTCCGGTATAAAACAACACGTGCAGGGCTGCTATGTCATTCTCATATGGTGCAAACAATATCGTCAATAACTAAGCGGGTCGGCGCCACTTTTCTTTGCCGCACCATAGATTCTTGGAATTCTTTACCACCACACATTTATTCTTCTTCCTACAGTCCTCACATTAAGCCAATCATTTAGAACCCAATCAAGTGCTAGTTGTTTCTCGATGTCAGCCAGTTCACTCAATTCTGTGAATATATTTTTGTTCTTTATTCCTGAATTAAAGCATATACCTAAACAAAAATATTTTAATGCCCGTTTCACTCTCTTCAAAAGGCCAAGCTTTTCTTCAGGTTGTTGAGATTATCATTAATAAACATTGAGCCACATAAACGTATTCGTGAAGGGTTTTCGATTCCGCAATCGTTTCCGTCGAGAAATGTCATTGTATTTGAATAATTCAATTGGGAAAGATGGTATCATAACAGGATACTATTTTATACGGTTTCGAATTCAAAAGCTCTTTGTATGGAGCCATTTGATATTATTTTGTAACGAATGGGATGATATAAATTTCGAAAATTTGATTTACATAGCTAGCTTAAAATTAAGCTTAGCTCGACGGGTTAGAGGAAATATTAGTGGTTTTGGTTGTTAATATTCTTTAGAAAATACAACAACAAATACAACTGCACTATTGTGCTTGCTTGTGCAAGCCGGTTGATGGTACAGTTTTATTTACCAGGAGGTAGGACACGACGGTATTTCCGTCCCAATTGAGCAGTCCGACTGGGGTAGTACCTCCCCCCTACAGAATACCACGGCTATAATAACCTAGTATTGTGTTCCCGGGGGTGAGTAGGGTAACCAGAGTTCACAGAAGAGTTTCCGTCCTGTCAATGAGTAAACTAAAGGCTTGTCCTGATTGTTTCTTCTGCACTGACGGCACAGAAACTTCTTACGGGGTTCATAGGTCACGGTAACCACATTTCATCAGATAGGCCGTGTGCTTGTCTGCCACCATAGTTGTTTAAAAATAAAAAATAAATCTTCTTATTATCATTATTGACCAAACCTTACGAATATTCTGTAGTACGATTATAACCAAATATTCTATTAACCAACAAAAACGTAATACTTTGTCCATTAAAATTTTTCTTTGTCTCGTTCTTGTTTAAAACAGCAAGGTACGTCAACAGTACAAAACCATTCTTGAGAGCAATTAAAAATTAATCTGCTTACTAATTAGGTTCGCCTTTGACGATGCCAACTAAGCGTAAGAACTCACTTCATAAGTTTTTCTTTCGTAATAAGCTTGTAAAGAAATGAATACCCATTCACTTTGATATTTAATTTCGATTCTCTACAATTTATTAATATGTCAATTGCAGCAATATCTTTGTGTGCGATACGAAAGCAAAAACCGAAAATTTATTTGTAAGCTCTGACTTTGCGGGAAAAATTGCGGCCAATTGTGCCGAAACCGAGGGCTCCTTTATAATATCGATGAGCTCAGCTCTCGAAAAGTTAAAGAAACGCAAGAGGCCCTGAATAAATAATGGAGCGTCGCGCCAAAACTTTTACAGATATTGGCTTTGTTTCATAGCGGACAAATATTAACGGGAACAGCTGCGACACACATATTTACCGTAGGACAACCCAACATATCACTAGGAGAATAGAAATATATCAATTCTGCTGAGATAAAGAAAATTTGTGCAACATTTCGTAGCAATTCGTAGCAGTTCGTAGCACTGTGTAGATCCTATTTCCTTATTATAATTCAGCTTTCGTGAGACGCGCTGTCACCCATGTTTAACAAATACATTATCTTGTCAGTCCGCTCTAATACATAATTCATCGTTGAAATGACTGCTAAAATACCCTGTAAATTTTCGGCTTAGAAAGGTTCAATACTTTACTGAACAAAAAATGTTAAGTACAAATTATCAGTCAGGTGAAATGATTGACACTTAAACAAACAGAGGGACTAAGTCAATTGTTTGATTTCTCAACTGCTTGCGATTTTATTGTGTATGATTTTGTTCAATGAGGATGTTCGAATGAAATTACTTTTTTTTAATTTAAATAATAATAAAATAGTTAACAGATTATAGAAGCACTGCAGCACCCATAAAACCCATATAGGTTTATCTTGAGTGTGAGTGTACATTAATTTATCTCTGCTTAATACAATAACAATAATTACATATCAACAAAAACATAAAGAAGTTTCACATATTGAAATACACTTGTACTTTTTCTACAGTATTTTTTATCGTTACACCTGACCGGTTTCGCCTTACGGCATCCTCATACCTTCGAGATGTGTAACAACAAATTCCACCAAGTGCCATCAATTGACAGTATGGATAGTAAAGGAAGTTACGCTGGTGACAAGAAATGGTAAGTACAGAGTAGGTAGGTGTACAAGTCTTTCGAACGTAAGTAATTAATTACGTTCGAAATTATAAATTATGAATGTAACTGAAATGGATAAAGGTAGTCAGTAGTATTTTGCTGGAGACTCGGTTACGTAGAGTGCTCTTGGGGCCTGATTCAGTAAAAAAAGGTTTTTAAAACGATTCAGACTCGTCAAAACGTCGCATTTCAACACTGATGATAACTATGTAAATCAAATTTTCAAAATCAATTTGAAAACGAATCTAACTTGAATGTATAATACCATTACGAAAACTAAGGTATTTTTGTATTAACAGATTATACAGATTACCAAACCATTTCTATTATTTTTTCTATGGATACTTCTCTAATCGAATTGAAATCACGCGTTTTGAAAACGAGGTTTAACAGAATGACAACTAGTATCTTGTGCAACGGATATTGAATTTCGATTGCACTTTAATTCCGTTGCAAGTTATTTGCAGCGAAATTCTATCACCTTGAATGGATGCGATAAGGTGATCCGATAAGAGTAGAACCAGTGTTTAACATCGGATGATGCTTCTCTGCATAATTACGTTTCCTCAGTTGCTTACCAAAGCTGATTTAATACTGTATAAATTGAAAACACTGCGGTAACGAGATAACAATGATTTAATGTTGGCCTTAACGTTGACCTATTTTATTCAGATAATTGAGTTATAATCACAATAAGAAAAAGGAAGACGGCAATAAGCTCACGCCCTATTATGTCGGACCAAATATAATGATTGGTGAAATGTGGGTGTTAATATAAATAAATAAATATTCTACTACATTTTACACAACGCTATCTAGACCCACAACGCTATCTCTGCCTAACTCTTCGGAGATATAGGCGTAATTATATATAATGTATAGAGAATATCTATTTGCGTAATTCTGGGTGTTTATATGTATACTCGTAGCAAGTATGCAAGTATTTACGAAAAATATTCTATGTATGTATGTTTGTTTCTCAATTACGCACAGACGGCTTAACGAATCTGGCTGCAATTTGGACTGAGGCTGAGTTGGAGATAGATACAGTCTTAAACAATACATAGGTCAATCAAGACTATCGCCATCCACTGCTGGACATAGGCCTCACCTATTCTTGGGAGGCGTTGGCCTACTGCTTACTTTGATTTTATTTCACGTTTTCCTTATCTCGCAGTGATATTGACTGCGTATTTTTCCGTTAGTTGCCTCTTACGACACGCCTCGGATGAGATTCGGTGGTGATACTTGTTTTCTTTTACCACTGGGGCACACATAGGCATGTAACAGGATCATAATTCCAGGCAGACGGAGACGTGGGCATTAGTTAGTGTTATACAAAGACAGCTATCGTATTTGCCGTGTTTGAATTTGTATTCCTACTTATTAAACCACCTTATTGCATTACGTTCGACTGTCTAATTAAGTTAGTCCAAGTTTAATTTGATATTCTCAATGTTCTAGGGTGTCTTCACACACAATTGTTAGCAATGGATTCGGACTCAGTAATCGCTTGAGTATAATAGTTTACACGTGTATAACTTGTCGACACCTTAAGCTTATTGTTATAGTTTAAGTTGACCTGGAGACATGCTGTCATGTTTATAACAATACATTATTAAGGCGTGGTCGTACTTGAATTCAAGAATCTGTCACAATATTAAACTATGTTTATATAGAACTCTTACATCGAGCTTTTGTTGTAATTTACTTTGAAGTGGGATGTATAGTAATACCGGGAAACTGAAGGAAGCCGCCACCATATACCAATAATGTCAAATTGTCATTGACTTGCAATACAAACAGTTTGCATTTGACAGTGATACACGTATCAATAGTTGAATCACTTCATGGAATCGATGGATTTTAGGGTTCCGAACCACAAAGGGAAAAACGTAACCTTTATAGGATCATTTCGCTGTCCGTCTTTCTGTCTGTCAGTTAAGACCTTTTTCTCAGAAATTCCTGGAGATATCAAGATAAAATTCATACTGCATACTCAAGTCTCCAACATCTTAAATATGCGCTAATATCAAACTTCTAAATTCACGTAATTAAAATATTAGTTCATCCCGGGATCCAGTTTTGTACGGAAACCTAGTTGCGCGAGTCCGACTCGCACTTAGCTGATATTTTCTGTACAATACGTGTCACAGTTGTGTCAAGATCGTAATTGGCTTAGTATCTTATTAATTTTGAGTTTGGAATGCGCCTTAACAGTCATGTCTGTTTGATATGTGCTAATTAAACAACCTTACTCGCAAGTATCAATTGTGTAACTGTTTATTATTATCTACAACTTAATTTAATCGGTAGACTAAACTAATATGTGTTTATATCTGTAGAGCTAGTCGTAAAGCGAGACAAACCATTTAACTAATCCATGTTCCATATTGGTAGACACGAGATATCGTCTATTGTAATCCACAATATAAATAGCGCTATAGATTCTTGTCACAAATGGTATTTTTGACACGACAATTAATCCGGCATTTATTGGTAAATTGAGATCGTTTTGTTTACGTTTATCCGTTTGATTAACTGTTTTATAAATAATGAAAATCTTTGATGTTCAGACTGTGAAGGCGTACTGTGGAAAAATGATTTTAGTTAATTCGTTGGTTCTTAGTATCCCCAGTTTGCCCTCAAAATAAGTTCTCACCTATTAGTTTATCAATAGTGTGAAGGTGTAAAAGTGTAAAGGTAATCAAGTGAGGAACATGGCTTGGCTTGAAATATCATAATAGTCAAAAAGTTGACTATTATGACTGGCGACTGGCTAAAGCTGTGCAAGCCAACTTCTGTCAACCTTCGCTGCCTCCGCTGCGTAACCCTGATGGATCCCTGGCCCATGAGCCGCAAGAGAAGGCAAATCTGCTGGCTAATCTCTTTGCGGCCAACTCCCGAATCGATGATTGTGGTACGCAGCCACCAACACTACCCGACAGTGACCACGCGATGCCTGATATCCATATCAGGCAACGCGATGTCCGTGCAGTGCTGCAATCACTCGATGTCTGGAAAGCCAGTGGTCCGGATGGTATTCCAGCGGTAGTTTTGAAAAAATGTGCAGCGGAGTTGTCTCCAATGCTTACGCGCCTGTACCGGCTGTCCTACAGTTCGGGTACAGTGCCTTTGCCTTGGAAAGAGGCGAATGTTCAGCCGATTCCTAAGAAGGGGGATCGCTCGGAGCCAGCCAACTATCGACCCATAGCCGTCACCTCAGTGCTGTGCAAAGTGTTCGAGCACATAATTAACAAACAGCTCATGCGGCACCTAGAGGATCACTCCTTAATTAATGACCGGCAATATGGCTTCAGACCGAAACGGTCAGTGGGTGATCTTCTAGCATACGTTATCCATCTTTGGGATGAGGCTATGGACAAGCACGGCGAGTCACTGGCAATTAGTCTTGACATCGCCAAAGCTTTCGATAGAGTCTGGCACAAATCGCTTCTTTCCAAGCTACCTGCCTTTGGTCTGCCTTCTAGGCTGTGCAACTGGGTTGCTAGCTTCCTGCAGGGGCGCCGTATTCGCGTCCTTTGTGACGGACGAGCTTCGGAGTTTCTGCAGGTAAATGCTGGCGTGCCCCAGGGGTCCGTCTTATCACCCACTCTCTTTCTTCTACATATCAACGACATGTTGTCTACCGGCAATGTTCATTGTTATGCAGACGATAGCACTTTACATGGGAGTTATCATGGATATCCTGCGGCCAAGCAGTCAGATATCGCAGAGAAAAAGCAGCTTCTTGTCACTGAGCTTGACGGGATCCTGAATCACATTTCTCAATGGGGCTCTGAGAACCTGGTAAAGTTCAATGCCAAGAAGACGCAGGCATGTGAGTTTACAGCAAAAGCATCTTCTTTCCTTCCCCTCCCCACTCTTCAGAGCACGCCACTGCCACTGCAGGACAATCTCAATATCCTAGGTATGGATGTTCGCTGCAACCTGAATAACAAAAATTACATCGAAAGTATCATTAAAACAGCCTCACGAAAACTCGGAGTCCTGAACAGAGTGAGACGATTTTTCACACCGGAGCAGCGGTGTCTTCTATACAAGACACAAATTCGCTCCTGTGTGGAATACTGCTCGCATCTCTGGGATGGTTCAGCAAAGTACTTTTTAGATGCTCTCGACAGGTTGCAGCGACGTGCGGTCCGCATCATTGGGAATCCCGAGATCACGAACACCCTAGAACCTTTACAGCTGCGTAGAGATGTTGCGTCCATGGCTGTATTTTACCATCTGTACCATGGGGAGTGTTCTGATGAGCTCTTCCAATTAGTCCCACCCTCCCCTTTCCTACACAGGACAACACGTGCAGGTCTTAGATGTCATCCGCACACGGTGCAAAACATCCGATCAAGAACCAAGCGGTTCGGAGACTCTTTCCTCTGTCGCACCATTAAGGCCTGGAATTCATTACCAGCTCACGTGTTTCCTTCTTCCTACAGTCCCGAGTCCTTTAAGCGGGGCGTGAAAAGCTGAGTGTCACCATTGTCACACGGTATGTGTAAGTAATGGTGACCCTCTTTTCTGGGACTTTGCCTTCAGCTTACCATCAGGCAAGGCGAAGTCCAATTGACGTGTCCTATATAAAAAATAAAAATAAAATATTTACGGGAATGTACGGATAGATAACCTAGTACCTCATGGACTCGAAGACGGCGAACGTGCACCATTGAGTGACTGGCTCAATGATGCACGTCCACCTGTGAAACGAGTCGAAACATCAGGCAAATCAAAGGTATATGTACCTATACCGTGATCGCATTAATTCCCGTAAATATTGTTTTATGTTACGATATTTGCCAATAAAGAAACACAAACGATGTTCACAATTAGACTGCAGTGCTCAAACTCGATAAATAATGTATAAGAGATGAGAACATTCTACGAAATGCAACTGCCAACCATCTCTCATGGCTTGGAAATGTTGCGGTTTTATAATAGAAAGCTAATGGCTTACGAGCCGTTACGTACATGGCGATTTAATTCTATAGGCACTGAATTATCTACATAGTTGGCGGCGCTTATGGGTATGAAACGTAAGGCTCTCCCTAAACAGGAATAAATAGTACGTATGCGCATACAAATTTTGTGAATAGTTTAAAGAATTTGTGAAATTATCTTTCTTTTGACAGTTTGTTTACCATTTCTTTTTTTAAATATTTTTCCTGCTATCGCTGATTCTATGGGATGTTTTGAATGAAGAGTATTTGACTTAATATTAATCTTCGCTTCAATTGATTGTTAAAGTTTTGAAGATTGACGAGTCGGTATTACTACATCGTGTGGCCGATGCATCTTCGAAACTCCGAGAAAGATTATTTTTTTTTTTTTGTCTTTTTATTCACTACAATCTGTCACATATTGGGGGACATTAAGTAGTAGGTAGGTCGGGACTTGTCATGACATGCTCGGAATGCGACTAGGGTCACATCCTACTTTACTTTATTGTTTAAGTATGTCTTGGGGCATTTTCCGTTTTAGTCGACGAGTTGCGCGAGTTTCCTCCATCAAGACTTTCGCTAGGCGATTTGGGTGGTTTATGATCCTTTCTTTGTAGGTTTTCGTATGACGCAGAATTTCTTGTTTGACTGTATATACTTGAAGGTCGTGATGCAGCTGTTCGTTTGTCACGTACCATGGAGCGTCGGTTACCATTCGTAGCATTTTATTCTGGAATCTCTGCAAGATTTCAATGTTGGAATGAGAGGCGGTCCCCCACAATTGGATACCATAGGTCCAGATTGGTTTAAGCATAACATTGTAAAGAAGAAGTTTGTTGCCCATTGACAGTTGCGAACGGCGACCAATTAACCAATAGTACTTCCGTATTTGCAGTCCCAGCTGTTTGCGTTTGGTAAAGATGTGCTTCTGCCATGTAAGTCGCTTGTCCAGGTGTAAACCTAAGTATCTGACATGATCTGCTCGTGGAATTTCGACGTTATTAAGCGTTACTGGTGGGCATATACCCTTTTTTAAGGTGAAGGTGACACTTATTGACTTCGTTTCATTAGCCTTGATTCGCCACTTCTTGAGCCATGTTGAAATCTCGTTTATTCCTTTTTGTAGGATTTTTGACGCCTCTGTTGGATCCTCGTGAGAGGACAAAATTGCGGTGTCGTCGGCAAAGGTTCCAGTTGTTACACAGTCTGACGTTGGTAGGTCAGACGTGTAAATCAGATAGAGTAGCGGTCCCAGGACGCTACCTTGGGGAACTCCCGCGTTAATATTGCAAAGACCCGAGAAAGCCTCTCCGTGATTCACCAAGAAATATCTATTCTCTAAGAAGGATTTGAGGATCTTATAAATGTTGCTGGGGAAGAACGATTTTATTTTAAATAATAATCCTTCATGCCATACTCTGTCGAAGGCCTGCGATATATCAAGAAAGACACTCGCGCAATACCTTTTAGATTCAAAAGACTTGTCTATTTCGCCTATTAACCTGTGCACTTGGTCAACAGTCGCGTGTTTTTGACGAAATCCAAATTGGTGGTCGGGTATCAGTCCATGCTGTTCCACTAATGGCATAATACGTTGTAGTATTAATGTTTCGAGTATCTTTGATGGTATAGGTAACAGGCTTATTGGTCGATATGATTTTGGATCTTCAGGCTTTTTATCTGGTTTTAATAACATAATTATTTGTGCAGTTTTCCACTGTGGTGGAATAAATTGGAGTCTAACTATAGCGTTATAAATAGCTGTAATCATTGTTATTCCAGAGTCAGGTAGCTCTTGCAAAGTTTTATTTGTAATGAGGTCATATCCTGGAGATTTCTTTGATTTTGCCTTTTGTATTACCCTTCTGACCTCTTTCGTTGTGAATTTCATTGACGTAATGTCCTCCGTTTCTATTTCTTTCAGGTATTCGGTTACTTTCTTCTCGTGGTCTGCTGGGCCTTCATAGGGATGAGGCTGGAAAACATTTGATAGATGCTCAGCAAACGTGTAAGCTTTCTCTTGGTCACTACGTGCCCAACAATTGTCCGCTTTTCTCAATGGCGGGGAAGTTGTTGTAGGTCGTTTGATGTTTCTTGTTGCTTTCCATAAGGAGTAGTCAGTAGCTGAAGTGGCATCAAGATCCTTGAGATATGTCTGAAAACTAGCGTTTCGATCTTGATCAAGGATTTGCTTAAGTTTTTTTATTTTATGGTTCAATAATTTTTTTTGTATCAGGGCACCTGTTTTGCTGCCACAGTTTACGAAGATCTCTTTTTGCACCAATCTCATTCAGGATACTTGGAGGAATACTTTGCCCAGCTGGTCTATGTTGTTGGACTATTGGAGTTGAATCCCAAGCCGCACTCTGGATACTTGTGGTGAAAAATTCAACAGCATTCATAATGTCATTTTCCGTTTCAAGTGCGATTTCTGCGCTAAAAGCCTCGTCTACCAGAATACGAAACATGTCCCATTTGGTTTTATTACTGTGCAGTGTACACTTTTTAGTTGTCTCTCTAACTTTCACCCCAATTTCCACCAGAATAGGAGAGTGATCCGATGATAGCTCCCAGCAACTACAGCAAGACATGTTGTCCTTTGGTACACCTTTGGTGATGCAAAAGTCAACAATGTCTGGTATCTTTGCTGGGTCAGACGGCCAGTATGTAGGTTGTCCTGTTGAAATTACGTTCATTGTTCCTGCCTGTACGCTCTTAAAAAGTTCACGGCCTCTAGGAAGAGTAAGCCTGGAGCCCCAAAATGTATGTTTGGCATTATAATCACCTCCCGCAATGAAACGATTGCCAAGATATTTGAAGTAGTCATCGAACTGTGCCTTCTTTACTGTGTGTCTTGGTGGACAGTAAAGTGACGATATTGTAATCTTGCTTATCCAGTCATACACAACAACACTCGTGGCTTGGATGTAGTCCTTTTGGTATGGTTGTGCCTGATGATGTTTTATGTTAGATCTAATAAGAATGGCTGATCCACCGTATGCTCTACCATCAGGATGCATCGTATGGTATAATGTGTAGTTGGGTATTTTGAAGAAGCTCTTAGTCGTAAAGTGAGTTTCAGAAATCAGCATAATGTCTACTTTGTTTATTTGTAAGAAAATCTTTAACTCATTAGAGTGGTTTGACAGGCAAGAAAGATAATGGAAGAAAGATCTGCAAGCACACATTGTACCGCTCTCCCAAGAATTTGTAAACCGTTAATCTCACTTGCCGCATCGCATTAACTAAGGCGTAGATAGAACAGTGAAGTAATTATTCTTCTACGAAACTATCTGCCGGCCGATAAACAAAATTCCACGATCTAAGAGCAAAGGACAGCCGACTACTGTAAGTCCTGTAAAGAATTCCTTTCATCCCCTCAAGTTAGTAGTCAATTTATAGGAAATGCAAAATGCTCCATCTTTCGTTTACCGTAAAATATTAGTATAAATATGGGTTCAGTTTTCCTGGATACTCTTGATTAGAAGTTTCGTTTCGAAACACTGTAATGAGTATTGCACGTCACTGATAGCAAGTAGTTTATGTTCTTACTTTGAGTAAAGAAAACACTGTAGACATTACGAGTATTACCAGAATACTTAATTTCATGGTACATGACATAATATGACAGTTAAAAGCACGAGTAGAAACAACAACGTTTGCGTATATTAAAGAATAGATGTCTGTGACTAAAAAGATCACCGTAGACAGTTGAAACATGATGTTCAAAATGAACTCATAGCTTCAAATATATTGTACAGTCGCCATCGGTATTAATTTACATATTCTAAGTTACCGACTACCATGGCGCTAAAACTTTACATGAAATAATGAAAGATTGAAAAATATTCAATTTATCTTTGAAGATAATTAAAATTGAATAATTGATGATTTATTTATTTATTTCAATGCAAAGATCGTTTGTAAATTTAACTTACAAACGATCTTCGCATATTTGTTGTGCTCAACTACTTCTGAGAGCGACTGTACAGCCCGTAGACTAGGGTATTTCAACTGGTTAAGGGTTTCTGTGACCCAAAGTGCGACATTAAAATATCGCTTTGTCGTTCCGTTTGACTTACGTTGACCTTAAAGGTCTCTGAATATCCCATTGAATGTAATCAGAGGATTCGCCCGGGCCATTTCAATTAATTCTGTTGTGACTCGGGTATTAAATAATTTTACTCTGCTTCGTTACATCTCATATCTCATCTGGCAACGGATGTTTTATGAGCTTTTGTTGTGAATAAAAAATGCTGTAAAAATATGGCGAAACTTGTTAAATTTTAATAACGATGCTCATTTTGTATATACAACCTGTTTTTCTAGATCATACTTGGTGCAATATGGAGGCAATTAGCTTTTTTTTTCTAAGTAATCACGCTCAAGCGGCTGAATGAGTCTGGTACAGAAATAGATAATAGTCGCTGGCTCCGGTGGGAGGCTAGATCTTTGTTTGAAATAACACATACATAGGTTTTATATCCCCGGAATAGGTTCCCATATATTGTAGGAATAATATAAAATGCTACATAATTTCTAATTCAAATTAGCTTGGCAAACTCTATGCGGAGTCCATGAGTGGCTCTTTCTGTTTTTTATCACGTCATTTGCGCTTTGGAGCCATCGTATTTTAAACCTTGTCACCTAATACAGAAATCTATGCATAATTCAAAAACAGATTACGGATACTGATTTTGAATATTAGAACTTCATCTTTGATATCCCGATTTTTTGAAACACAGGTTCCGCTTTGATTGTTTTGTTAGCTGATTGTTCAATGCCGAAAGGAAAACCTATGCAAGAGCCTCGTCCATTATTTAGCAGGTGCACTAACAAGCAGGTGAAAATGAATTCAGCCCCGAAGATATTAGTAGAGCCCTGTACACATAGATTTTAGAATTGTGAATATAATTCAATAAGAATACAATTTTAAACAACGAACTTCAGGATTGCCTGTCAGAATAAAAATGTTTTTTTAGCTACAAATTATTTCAATATCTATATTTCACTCATTAAATCTATTATTATATACATAACTAAAAAAATTAAATTATTTAAAATTACATGTAACTAAAAGTTAAAACGCGTCGTGGAATTGCTCCGCATCGCATACGTAGCAATTCCACGACGTATGGTAGCGTTTACAGAAGTCTAGCAGCATTGCCACGTTGTATGGTAATACTTATTCGCTGACCTAAGAATAGGGCAGCCTTCTGGTCATGAGAAGCGTCGACCATACGCTTCGCAATCTCCCTGAAGAAAGTGCGGGCGCTCAGGCCTCACGAACCAAAGGTTTCGACTCCAAACGGCACAAATTCAGAATCAAGAATGAGATTGTAGTATTTGCGGCGCTTAAGAGCCTCTGCAGAACCTGCAGTCGCCCCGGTACAGTCAGCCGGCCAGGTATATGGGTAGCGGCAATGGCGTCGACGTATGTTGCGTCCCGCGCCAGACCACCAAAGCGTTAATGACATACCATCCGGTCTCTTGCTACTGTCGCACACCAAACCGTTTGGTTCAAGCACACCTGGCACACTGGCGGTGACAAGAGCACAACGGATTATGTCGTTGAGGCTGGCGTGCCGTGGAAATCGCCCAGCGCTCCTGCAGCATGATAGGCCAAAGTGTCTGAGTCGGTCAACTGCTCCTCGACAGCGGCATCGATTCCCACACTCTGAGCACCAGTAAACGAGCACACTCAGCAGCATTAGAGCATGTATTTAGTTAATTTGGTCTTACTAAGCTGCTGAGCGGCCCGTTCTACTGACGCTGTTTGAAAAAGTTCCTTGGAAGATCGGTATTTGGACATGCAATTTTTTTAAGCGTTCACTGCATCAGTCTTACACAATACTTCAGAATTAACTAGTGTAGGTGCAAGAATTTTCCTAGTTCATTCTTCCGTACTGTGGACCGAAGACGGGAATGCTGGTAAGCTGACATCTAAAATTTTGCGAATACTGAGCCCACCCAAGCGAATCGGTAGAGGATGTTTGATAGTGAAGCTCGGTCATTTAAGACCACATTTAATTTATGGTGAGTGTAATTTCTATAATTTTGATATTTTTTTCCAAAATTTATAAATGTTTCCAAAATGGTGTAGAACTGAGAACATGGGTTAATTTTGTAACGAAAAGGCAGTACCGAAGAATAGTGAAAGCCGAGTGGATATTAATATTGAGTAGATAACCTGTTAGAATATATTTTAATACATGAAAGGTAAGGAAATTTCGGTTTTAATTTAAATGTCATTTCGAATGCTGTGAGAAACAAATTTTATTGATGAAAACACGAATTTCATTTCTTTCATCATTACGGTAGCTTGAAAGAGAATATTTAATCTGATAAATTTATGTAGTCAACCTTGATATGTACACATTGCATGGGGAGTTTTGGAGCCCCAGCAAAATTTTCGGGGCCCAAGCTAACTTAACTTGCAACCTGCTCAATGACAAACGAGGCTCTAACGCAGGCTGTCCTCTCATGTTCGAAGGTCAGACGGCAATCAGCAATATAAGCCAAGCCAAGAGCGGACCCGGGCTCTGAAGTAAAGTTATACTGGCAACCACGGTAAGATGTTTATGGCTGAGCACCTCTCTGAATGTTATGGGAGGAGGAAAGATTATTTATAATTATTCTGAGTGATCCACAAAGAAAAATGGAATTTTGTGTTATCAATTTTGTTTTGTTTTTTTCAAATTCAAATTCATAGTTATATTTTGAATTAACAAAATATTTCAGGTTGGATTTCGCCACGTTAGTTTTTCCTTAATGGATGGGCTATAACATTAATCCTATTATTTGCTTTTGCCCTGACACACCTAACGTCTATCCTCTCCTATAATTGAACCTTTCATCCAAACCTGCCAGCATGAAATACCAGCTGTTGCCCGCCGCGCCAACCGCGTATAATTCAGATTACATTCCTACAACCCTTGTGAACCTATTCCAGGGATACAAAGTAGCCTACATATGTTATTCCAGAGTATAATCTATACCTGCATCTCAGCCAAATTCGTTCAGTCATTTGAGCGTGGCTGTGTAACAAACATCCGAACATCACAATTTATTCCATTTTTAATATTTAGTAGGCAGATTTAAAGTTATACGATATTTAAGTTATTTTCACACATAAAACACCTCCCAATAACAATGTTTTAAGCCTTAATAATACATACGACAGATCGGATTAACAAACAAATGCCAATGTGGTGTCGAATTTCATAATTATCGTCGTACGGGCAAGCGGCGGCATCGGCAGGTAACAGTGCTAATTGGATATCTTCTCGTTAAGGCTTAATAGGGTAGTACATCAAGCTATACTGATAAATTACCATCATCATTTTACCTAAATAAAATGTGGGTACATGAAAAGAACGCTAAGAAGTTCGATAGTCTAACGAGTAACGATAGTGCAGGCAAAACATCGATTAGCGAGACTATATCCGTTTTACGATGAGTACGCCATCTTTAAATGAAAATGGTTACGTAAATCACGTTCTTAGTTTTTACCTCTGGAACACATTAAAGCTAAAAGTATCTGAACATTTTCAGATTTATGGTTTATAATTAGCTCTTACACCTTTAAAATGACAAAAAGAAATGAAATAACGACTAGTTACCCTCGGCTCTCTTCGAATCCTGGCCTTTGCAATATTCTTTTTCTGCAACTCTGGCCGAATTGTCGTCCTAGAAATCATTTTTGTTAAATATATTGATAAAATATACAAACTTGCTATAAATACACACAGCAAGCAATTTTGTGAAAATAAATGTTTAATTCAACCGCTAGAGGTGGATGCTTTTTTCTATGAAAGGATAGATACTCCAGGTAATTTTGTATCGAGGATAAAGTAGTCTGGAATAATCGATACAGCTCACGTGAAACTCGAGCGGTAGAAACATAGGCGGTGTAGTGTACGAGATTAGAGTTATTTATCAGGCGTGTAACTCTATTCATGCCTGTTTAGCGGTGCTAAGTCCTGATTTGGGTTCTTCATGATTGTAATTAAACGTGGTAAACATAACTTATCCTCCTATTAAACAGATAAGAGAGTGTAATTAGAATTCGAAGCGAAATATTTTACTAATTTAGAAGTAAAACAGATACAGAGAGATTTAATAGGTAGAGGTTATTTTATTATATATTTGTATGTTTATGGATGGTGAACTTATGATTAGACTTGATAAAACAGACAAATTGAGAATATGTTTAAAAAGATTAAAATCAGATGTAGGTTTTTTTGCTTTCGTATTTAATAATAGGTAGGTGACATATTATTTCTCTGAAAATATTGCACTTATTCTTACGTTATTGAAGATTATCGAAAGGTACAGATAATGTAACTGTACTACTTTCACGCTTTGAGTTGTCGGCGGTGCACTGGTTTTCCGCGACACCGCACTATGAATGATATCGTCAGCAGGGCCCTTAGACTGGATGAGCTGACTTTGGTGCCCTGGAAGGACGGCAAGTGCTTCTTGTTTCAGCACTGTAGCCGCCAGCCACCATAGTCGCACCATCCACTCGCCGTCGGCCGCCGCGGATGACGCCAGCTCGAGGAAGAGACTCAAGTACGCCGAGTTAGACCCGCTGTACCATTTCATGGGGCAAAGAGGCCAAAAGTGTTATGAGAGACATTGGGCAGTGGCTCATAGAGACTACTGGTAACTCTCGCTTCGAATCGTTCCTGATGGAAACGCTGCAACTGTGATGGGCACCTTTGCACTGGGAGAGATCAGGAGTGGGTTATTTCATCTATCATTTAACTAGTGTTAGGTACTATAAATTAGTAGAGAGTCTTAGAATAACAATTTGTAAAATCCACTTGTCAACTTGTCACTTGCATCTGTCGGCGCGGTTGTAGATGATGATGAAAACTAAGGCTAATATTTGCTACATCACAGGTACAAATTTATCAAGAATAACCAAACAGAAAGGCACTATGTAGTAGTGGCGGTAAGACTCATAATAGGGGAGTGGTTAGAGAGGCCACACGGCAGCCTCTCGTACTGTCGGACGCAGATGATCACCGAGCACGGGTACTTTGGGCAGTATCTGCGTCGGATGGAGAAAGAGCCAACGTCCGAGTGCCATCACTGCGACGCGAGCGAGAACTCAGGGCTGCACACGCTCACCGAGTGTCCGGCGAGAGAGACGCCGAGACGGAAGCAGCCCTGGGATGGTTCGCTGTGCGGATGCGTGGACCGCCGGTGCCTCCTTCTGCGAGCAAGTTATGCTCGTGAAGAAGAATGCGGGGCGGGGGCGGCAGCGGGATTGAAGGAGGATCGCAAGCCAAGCTGCCCGCGTACTGAGGCAATTCGAGCGTCGGAGGTTGATGAATGACCTCCGCCCGCCATGAGCACAGGCCTGGGGGTAAGGAGTGGAGCCGCCTGTCACCCTGGCAGAAGCAGGCCGCGGCGGTGACTCGCCTCCTCGTTTCCGAGGACGAGTTGGGGACTCCGTGGTCCCCACACCCAAGGAGAGGGCCAGATCGAGAGAGATAGCCCTGTGTCGGTCTGGTGGTGGGGGTGTCTGTGCACGTAAAAGAAAAAAACAAAGTGAAATAATTATGTGTACTTTCAACACAAGGGGCAGGCCACCAATTAAACTATAATACGTTGTTATAAGTTCTACGAAAGGGTCTCTTAGTTCAAGTTTCCTTAATAAATTACTCAGCGTAGTAAAGGCCCCACTAAAAGTCACACCGTGCGTCCATAGAGACGTTCCCTAGCACTTACCATAACCCATAATGTACTCGTAGGTATAGTACTCAGCTACCACAGTACTCAATATTAATTTGATCTCATTTTTTCTTCAACAAAATGTCCATATAAGTTCGTAATTCTATATAGCGACATAAGCATCTCTTATACTTTAACTATTGATTTTACATGAGATAAATGTAAACGTATCTATAGAGGCACCCAAGACAAGAATAATGCGGAAACATATAATAACGTCATAGCCACATCTTCACGCCTGCGGTTATCGATAAAAAGGACTGAATCTTTATGATAATAAGTCACGAAAGATCGCACTCGGTCCGGTCATAAATAAAATAAGATGACTGACCCTCGAAAATCTTAAGCAGATTATGAATAAGTGGCCATCAAATTTCGGGGTACTGCTCTTACTTACAATAATAATAAGGTCAATATCTTCGTATAGGGGAAACAAAGCAACGATATTAGTGGTGTTTAGGACCGTGTAATGTTATCTCCTTTCTATATTGAGCCTAAGCATGCGACGGAGCTTCACGATCCTCGCTAACGCTCCCTCCCGTAGAAATTATACCGAGCTCTTAAACACAACCGCTTTGTTAACCCTGACGTCCCACCAATTTCCTACACTCACTGCGCACGCAATTTCCTACTTAAGCACGTGTTTAGCTACGATAAAAACTGAGAGGAAAAGTAAGTAACGCAAAATTGTCTTTACTGAATTTATGCTAATATTATGTACAACCCATGCAAATTATTACAATTTAAACTGCAATTGCTACACTTCTTTTAATTTAATACAAACATAAAAGATACCACAAGAGTTTGAATAACGAGATTTCCGGCGTCTTTGTTTTATATTCAAATACAATTTCCTTAATTAGACGCGAAGTATCTCTTGAAAGAATAATGCGAGTTGCCTGAAGCAAGATAAGCTTGGGGTGGAAAGGAGTGGTGCGACAAGGGGAAGATGAAATTTTAATAAATAACATGAAGAGACTGGTTTTATGGTGTCTACTCAAGTTAGTACTACGAGAATATTTAGCGCTAAATAGTGCCATCAGTTAGCTATATTTATATATAGCTATATAAATATACCTAACTGATAGCACTATTAGCGGCCACTACGCAGTAGGCGCGGGTTCGATCCTCACTCAGTGCAAATATATCTAAATATTGATATGACCATTTGCAGGTTCACTATCCATTTGCATAAAAAATATAACCATAAAATATTTTGGCATATGGTAATTTAGACTTATGATATTTATGCATTTTTTTTTATCCATTACAAATTTAGTATATTTGTACTTTAACATAATTTGAATATTAAATTATGCCAGAGTACAAATATGCTAAATTCTTATTATAAATATCATTAGTCCAAATTACCATATGCCAAAATATTTTATGGTTATTTTTTATGCAAGTGGATAGTGAACCCCAATTGCATTGGTCTGGTCGTGCCTCGGAGAGCACGTTAAGCCGTCAGTCTCGGTTGCCATACCAAAATGTATGGCAGTCTTTACGGATAGTTGGAGCCTTCAAAAGTCTGATTAGATTAACTACAGGACTTCGATATCGCCAATTGGTTGAGGTGTATACGTGTGTAATGATGACACTCTTTTCACGGAATATATCAAATTATTATTTTTCTTAGTTAGACTAAAAAGTCAACCCTCATTGCAAGGCTCAGAGAATGATGATTGTAAGTTTAAAGTGATTAAGGCAGTATGTACTATTTTTTTCCGTCTATGTTATTTGTGTTCATTCGGGTAACACGAATAACGGCAAATTTTCACGTATGGTTTGAATCTAATCTATGACTATCGTAAATCGTAGTTTCTACAGCTGGTGAAGCACTCAATAAATCTTATGGTCGTATAATTACTTTCAGGATTGAACCTAGTAGGTATTATATAACTTGTAATACCTATATGTACAGAATATAGGTACAGATCGTTTGTCGAATTTGTAATCCTGTAAAGAATACGCGGGACTACAGATAGAAGGCGGTTCAACCTGTCACCCTCAGGCCCGCGTTTCTGGAGGTTGGAAGTCGTTCAACAACCTCTGACGCCAGAATCGCCTTCGCGCATTGCAGGTAATGCGGAACGACAGAGACCTAAGTCTCCTCCGGTCCCGCTACCCCGCCTCCTTCTCGAGCATCACTTCCTCACCGAAGGCGGCGGCGGTAGCCCATGCACTCGCACTCTGCTCCATCACTGTGAGCAATATTCTGAGTGAAAGAATGATAGTGATCATCTGCGCCAGCCGGTACGAGAGACCCCCGAGAGGCCTATCCTCCATGATGGTTGCCCAAGTCGGTAGTTTCCATTCCTCCACCATGTCTCGGTAAAGCAGAGACCTCAACCAGAGCCTGGATTTTCCGGATCCCATCCCCGCTCCCGCGCCGCCTTTCGGTACCTATATAGCGCCGAAATGGCTCTCGCCTCCAAGTCTCATGTTGGGGTTCCGGCAAGGAAACTCGAAGGAGATCGAACAGTACCCCCCTTATGACCCTGATGGCCATCATCTTCGGAGGTTGTCGCAGCATAAAGTATTATCTGTATTAATATCTCTTGTTACGATTACTACAAACCAGAACACTGGGGTCTGTTATTATCGAGGCTGTAGTTTAATTAAATGTGGACAAAGGCACAAGTTTTATTCACTTGGGCATTACGAATAATGTAACAAATTTTGGTATTCGCATTCCGAGTTGAAGGGCAAAATATCTAGAGAACGGATACCAAGCAACGAAGTTATAACAAAATTATATTTCAGCATTGTTATATACGTCACATTTTAATGTTAAGTTACGTAAAACTAATTTAAATTTAGAATCACAATGCTTTTATTACGAGTAAACATATACCGTAAAGTAGAATGAATAGGAAATATATAATAGGTTATTCGAAATTTTAGAATAATTTATTTTAAGATAAGTACAATTTTAACCAGATATTTCAAAATTCTGTTCATCACTTCTTTGAAATATTCTATAGTTTCACCTGAAATAAATAGCTACATTATTTTTATTCAACCCTTATTACGCATTCACCCCATTTTACCGTTATCAATTCATCCAGGTAATATTTAATATCATTCCGTTTACTACTATTTAGTATTTATTGTTTACTGCAAGAGTAAGAGCATTGCTCAATGGAAGTCAACCTATATTCGCAAACAAAAGGAATCATTTCTAATTAACAGTCAAAACTAATGAACGCTGTATTCGAGCCTTTTGTGATGGTTAGGCTTCAGAATTTATTGCAGGTTTAATGTTGGCGTGCCTAACGGTGCTCTTTGTCTTGTGTATTTTTTAATAATAGGTACTATTCTAGGATGGTCCGGTCAGGGCTAATCTATATTAAAAATAATGGGGAAAAGTACAAGAGAGTTTCTCAATATGTGTAATAACAAATTCCACCAATTGCATCAATCAACAGTATAACTAGTTATTTACATAGCGCTATCTCGATCACGTTGGGTTCAACAATTCGTTTCTTTTTAATATTTTTACAGTTTTTCATGAATGCATTACTCACCTCATTTTTCAAACTTATCTTCATCTCACCTTGCCTTACAATCAGGCGGAGTGCGTAGTGAAATTATATTGATGTGTTCTATATGGCTCAGTTTAGGTAAACGTCTTCAGTTATTCAGATAAAATCAAAACATAAGTACGTTAAACACATACTATAAGAGCAAAAACCAATATACTCATGGCTACTAACTACCTGGGCAGCGGTCAGCGGTGGAATTAGTGGTGTGTGTAATTAGCTGATTAACGCTTTAATTAATATGCGATGTATCTTAACTGAGTAATAAAATTTAAAGATATGGTGTTTACGTGTAAGTCGTTTTTGTGGTTGTGTGTAGAACCTATTGCCTTATTCTTTAAAGTTTGGTGATAACTGATGTAATTGTGAAAAATGGTTTAATAGGACAGTAACGTAAACTGAGAACAGAATTTGATGTTTTTTGGCTACCAGCTGAGTTATGAAAGAAGAAAAAACTCCTACAGTAGAACATGCGCGGAGCTGACTCAATAACCGTTGTTGGCAGCGTTGTGTCCTGATTGCATACAAGGCTTTTATCTTAAAGCCTTTTTGACACCACTTGATGCCTGAAATCCGGTTAAGATAATGTGATGTTCTTGCAATAGTATAATCACTGGAAACCCAGAAAGCCAGTAAGACAATTCCAAGAAGACTGACATACCAGTTTACCGTCCCCTGAAGATTGGTACCACTCTTGATTTACAGGTTGCGCACACACCAGATTGCTGGCTACTAAGCTCCATGTTATAATCATTATACTCTTACAAATTTTCAAACATCAATATCTATTATGTACTTAACAAGCCTACTATTTTTAATATAGATTTGAAACGTTTACTATAATATAGTTTAATCAATATGATGTATCAGATGTCAGCTTTCTCACGATAGAATTCAAATGTAGGTTAAATAGGTTAAAGAACGATACGATCATTGTTAATTGATTTTTGCTGTATATTTATGATATGTAGGTGTATTCAAGTTTGTTTGATGTGATGCCAGGATAGTACTGTAATTTTAAAATAGAGAATATTGAAGAAGGGAGAAACTGAGCAATGCGTCGTATTGGTGTCAATGATCGATAGTAAGTGACAAAGTACTAACTTCTGCGAATCTTAAACTCATTTACGGCATATGATTCTTTTAGGCAAGCAAATTTGTTACGCGATCATGTATACAAAAATAAATAATAAAAAAATTAATACCCCAACTGCTCTCTAAAAGATCGAAACCAGTTTGATAGCAGGCGGTACTCACTTGCCAATCACAGCCTGAAAGAAAATTAATGGGTACCTGGAACTTTTACGAATGATATTTATATATATTTGTAATCTCCTTTTAATTCTCTTTATTTCGATACCCTGCTCGATAAATTAGATTTTTTTTTTGACAGCATGCATTTTTGCACCAAAAATGTACCAAATAGTTTTTGTGGTAATTTTTAGTACCCTGTAACACTTGGGAGATTAATACCCCTCAATAGAGACCCCCCCTGCGAATCTCTAGCAGAAACGCTAACTCTTTTAAAAAGTCTAACAACACATACCATTACGTAAAAGGCCACCAAACTGGGTGAGAATACAAAACATTATTGTCGGTAGTATCGGATGGCGCGATATAATCGCGATTTCCATCTGCATGCGATCTACTCAAATCGTCCTGCGGTTTAGTCGTCGACGTATGGGCACTCTTAACTCACTTTTAGACTCCAGCTGGCACTGGATATTTGCCACATTTTCTTTCCTGTATCACGCAGTACTGTAAATATTATGATATTTTTGTCCTAACAATTTTTATATTCATGTTCACACTGATTTATTCATACTTTTTTGACTTTAAATATTCAGGCTTTAAATATCCGTAGTTATCATGATATATGGTATATTATAGAAAACCTTACAAAAGAGCTGAGATATTCATCATTTGTATTTGATTTTAAATTTGATTTGATTTGACTTATGCCTCAAACATTACGATTAATTCCAGACGTCACATCCGGTTTTGTCAACTATATTAATGCTTTACATGAATTTATTTTATAAACATACGTTTCCAAGTGTCCTGAAGTACGGTGATATACCTGTAATAATCTTAGTTTTGTGAGTGTTGTTACTACTCAATTGAGACGTCTCAACATTGTGTGATAAATGTGAAATGAATAGATACTTGACTACACCTTGCTCTATCGAAATATCTCGAGGGAGGGTGCGCAATCGGCCATAAATATTTCGGAAAGACTCTGGTTCATTAAATGTTGCTGAATTTCTTATTTTTTTCGTTTTAGCTCCGTAATCTTTTCACCTGATTTAGTTTTTAATGTAGACATCTTATTAAAATTCTGTAATAATAATGGTGTTGAAGAGTATGTAGCTTTAAAGCACAACTTATTGAGTGAATCCTCTCGTAGAGTATTCAAGGAGTATTCATTTAATATGAGTGCTACGTTTAGAGGCATGATGGTAAGTGATCAAAGTGACTATAAACACATATAAGGCGACATCTGCCTGTAGAGAATGCAATGAGGAAAGGACGATAAGTGTTTACTTATCGTGTGAGAGTTCCGGAATGTCCACTCCAGAACTCCTACAACCTGCACATAATACAACATGGAGCATGTCATGAATATAAAAATCTAAAAAAGCAACGGTTCCAGCCCGAGCCAACCTATCTACTAATCACGTCGATCACCTACTAAGTTACAGATGAGACTCTGGCGCAGTTCTCGTAGCTCAGAGGTCAGTCAGTAAATCATTTATAGGAATATGGTGATAAAGACTTAGTAATATCGACTAACATACGATCTTTAACATATAAAGTATCTTGGGTCTAACGCGGAGGCGTCAAAGCATGACTGCTTAATCGAGACCGCTCGGAGGTGAGAGGATCAATACATTAAGAAGGGCCTCGCTTAATCGATACGTCTCCCTAACTATTAAGTCATGGATTACACCAACCAACTTTGCATAGACTCGTTAATGGGAGTTACGAGATAAGCCTATACGACAAAATGGAGATAAAGTTCGTATGTAATGAGAATTGAGAAGTAGCATCCGGAATCAGCTTTACCCGCTGTTGACAGTTTCATTATCATAACGTATTAACATTGCCAAATGGGCTTATGTAAGGTATCAAACGCTTGAACTAACGAACACCAAAGGTTATATTGAACTATGAAATTATAATAATTTATTCAATTTATTATCAAACGTGGAGCTAAACTGGTGCCATTCAAGATCGTGTGCATCTGAACTGAGGGCCCAATATTAAAAACGAAATAAGACTTTTAGGGAAATTGTTATAATTAAATTACTTGGGCCCTCATGATATAGCCTATAATTCAAAAAACTATTAGCTCTGGGTTAATCATTTTCCTATAATATAGCTCTGATTTTCTAAAATATTTCAAGAATGTCCCAAATTTTTATAGTTTAATGAGAAAATCAATGTTGAATTTTACTAAAACGTCTGAACTGAGGGCCTAAAGTTTTCGGATTTACTGCCTAGGCCTAATTTCATAGAATAACGCAAATTGCACTAATATTTTTAAGAGTTTTTTAATTAAAATATAAGATAACGCCCGTTCTTCTAAATATCATACCTCAGTAGGTATCTAATTAAATAAGTTATATATATTGTGCATTTAATGTATATTAAAATTGTCATTCAAACTATATAATTACAACGATAAACATAAGGGAAATCGCAATTTATAAATTTACGCGCACCGAAATAAATTCAAGCAGAAAAGCCGATCAAAATCAGATCATGTTATCTATACCTTTGAACTAATTCTTATCCAAATACATTATTTTATAATCAAGATTGTGTAAATACCTGTTGATTACTTTTGGAAGTATTGAAATGAGACTACTAGTCCTATTCAAAAGATATTACCAAATTATAAATATCAATAAATCCGGCAAATTCCCATATATTATTTGAAAATTATTAAATTATGGGTATGGGTTAAAAGGGTACAACGGGTCTGCTGAACAGAGGATGCGACGGGAACGAGATTCGAATACATGGTCTGGAATTTCCATGCGATGCACCTGCACCCTGGCCAACGGAGACGGCAGCGGCTTTCAGCCAGGGGACGCGCTACCGCCTACGGCAAAAACAGATCGCAACGGGAGTGACCATGTAAAGGCTGCTCGGAGGCTTTCCTCATTTCCCTCTGACCTGAGGACATAGTGGAGAGCAGGTATGGGGCGGGCTGGTCGCGTCTCCCCCACCCCCCTTTTTCAATGATTCAATAGAGACACCGTACTTACAACTCCTGAGGAGGTCATCTTAAACCGTAGACGAGCCATGACAGACTCAGGGAGCGCGGAATGCTAATGTTATACCCCGGCATCTTAAAATCCGAGAAGGCATGCGTTTTTCGTTGGTCCGAGTCCGACTTAACCACTCCGGATGGCCGACGTAGGTTGCATCCGAAGGATCTTCCGTACAGAAAAAGTTGGAATGGAATTCAAATCACGCGTGCGGAGACGTGGGCAAGAGAGTATTGCATAATTGTAGTTTTAAAACTTGACATTTGACAAAAAAAAAATCTTTTATACAAGTTCAATGGCCATTGGCCCTTTTAGGATCAATAGGCCACGGTAATCACATTCCATCAGGTGGATGTGGATGTGGCTTGTGCTTGCCACCTAAATGGTATAAAAAGGGTGTTCATAGATGACACAATATTTAGAAAGAAAATCTGTTAAAAACGTAACAAAATTTCCCCTACAAAATTTCCTTCTATGTAGTAGTATAGTTAGAAGAACGGGCGATACCGTATATTTTAATTAAAAATTCATTAAAAATATTGTTGCAATCTGCGTTATTCTATGAGGTTTCTGCCTTACTGCTTAGGCATACCTAAGCAGTAAGGCAGAAATTTAATACCCTCAGACGTTTTGGCAAAACTTAATTTTAATTTGCCCTATGACCTTTAGAAATTTGGGAATATATAAAAATATTTAAGAAATTCTCTTAAATAAAAATGATTGACGCAGAGCGAGTACTTTTTGAACTGTCATTTTATGCAAACATCTGGACTGAGGACCCAAGTAATTTATTCATAACAGTTTTATCTTACGTTTATAACATTTTTGATTGTTCTCCTTAAGTTTTGCCTATTTTTCAATAATTTCCCTAAAAGTCTTATTTCATTTGACAAGATTCTAAAAATTGGGCCCTCAGTTTAGATGCACACTTCAAGACCTAATATTTACTTTTGGGTACCAATCTATCAGCGGTATATAATTTTAAGTACCTACATACGTATTTAATGTATTTATACTCTGAATAAGTATATATACCAGTATATATATATGTATATATAATATAAGGAAAAAACTATATTATATTTATTGATTTATATACATAGCTATATGAAAATCAGTTCGGGTATGTTCCAGCCTCTATATAGGTTTTAATGGTCTGGAGAAGCTGAAAGTAGGGATCCTATATCAAATTATCAAAACAAAACCTACTAATACTTCACAATATTCTCTTCACAACACTAAGATAATCGCTTCACTTCAAAAGTGGTTATGTCGGAGTTAGTAATGTCCTCTTCGCATGCTGCTGAGTCCATAACTGGTAGAAAAGTCTACTTTAAAATATGATAAAATAAGCAACAGTTACATCGATACATGAATAAAATTAAATCAGCAGTTAAATTGATCTTAGTTTCGTATGGGAATTCTGAATACTAAATGTATGACAGTTAAGAAGTGAGGATTAAAGTGTTACACAATCCGATTCGGATATTAACCTTAACTGTTTGAAAGCACTGTCATTGGGCGTATAATTCGACCAAATGAACAATATCAAAAGTTTAATTATTTCGTCTGTTTTAAATATTTACTGAGTTCATTTCCAATGTAAAATCATTTGAACTGGTAAAGCTATTGAAAGAGGTACATCAAGTGTCTATCTCCGGCTACAACAATAGATGACTTTTTTTTTTTTTTTTTTTTTTTTTTACGTGCGCAAAATCCCCACGGATACCTCCCCACCGGAGCCGGTGGAGGAGGTTATGTCGGACTCGAACCGACTAAAACGCACGCCGCCTGTGGGTCGTTTTGTTTATCTCTCATTTGGATGGAAACAGACAATAGGTACTTTATCGGCAAAATTCATTTATTCTTGAAATACAACTATGTTTAACGAATTCTATCGCGGTTTATTTGTTATTATTTCACTATTTACACTGGGACCGACGTATACCATTTAGGCGGCAGACAAGCACACGTGTGCAACATCAGGGGATTCACACTCGTGGTGTCGACCCTGTAAAACAGTGACTATCTGTGCCGTCGGTGCAGATGTCAAGCATGACAAGCTTTTAGTCTTCCCACTGACAGCATATAACTCTTCAGTGGGCTATGGCTATCCTACTCACCAACAGGTACACAACACGGCGTTATTGTGGCCGCAGTATTCTGTAGGGTACTTCCCCAGTCGGACTGTTCAATTGGGACGGAAATACCGTCGTGTCCTAACTTCTGTACGATTCGATCGCTTTTCAACAGCAATTGTCACGGGTTATTTCACTCTTATTTGTTAAGGGCGTAAGCTTACGCTAAAATTAGAAGGGACTAGGATTGAGCACAACAAAACACAACACACAACAAACACTTTAGTTCAAAATGATCGTAATACCTACTATTATCAGTAGGTGCTGTTTACCCTGCAGGTGGTAACGCAATCAACGCGAGTTGACGCCTCACGGCGTTCGACCCTGCCGTGCATACTGATGATATACCAATCTACTGAACAGTCGCCAGCTAATTTAACTCCACAATTTACCTAATGAAAATGCAAAATTTCACCTATACATTACATGACTGGGAACCTGCCGCTGCAAAGTGCAAATTTGCCAACTATTAATAAAATTTATTTCAATATAGTGAGGAACTTTGATATATTCAGTGTTGAACTAATTTATAAGCGGAATATTTCAGCAACACTAGAAATATTGGCTATTATGTTTGGCTATATTCGTCATTTTTGGTTTTATAATCGATCCGTGAAAGACGTCTGCATTTATTACTTCTCCGTAAAAGTGTGATGAGTAACTCTTTAAAAGATGTGCTGGTAAATGAAAAGGTGAAAAGTATGAGAAGAGTATATAGTTCAAATTATAACTGTAAAGGACTTGAAGAATGGGTTGAACTGTTAGAGTATTAAAAAAAAATTGATTATATGAAATTGATAAGAAAATATAAGAGAATGACAACAAATGTTGCGCTGACACCAAATCATTCTCATCATATTAGTGTTATTCCCGGCTGCATACAAGCCTTTCTCTTCGTAGCTCAGGGTCTACTCCTTCTATTGAAATGACTTATACTGCTTTTTGTATTTTTTTTATGGGAGTAACTGCCAGCGGACCTCCCAAGTCGAGTAAAAATCCTGCGCCAGAGCCTGCAATCACCCATATCAGCCTCGTTCACCTAGTCTTGCAGGTGAGATAATCTTGGCTCGATCTAGGTATGATCCT
Organism: Eilema griseolum; assembly: GCA_963662185.1. Classification (NCBI taxonomy): domain Eukaryota; kingdom Metazoa; phylum Arthropoda; class Insecta; order Lepidoptera; family Erebidae; genus Eilema; species Eilema griseolum. The sequence continues at coordinate 12,429,291 of OY759232.1, read as the reverse complement.
ATATAACCCCGAGCCCAAATAATTTGGAATAAGAGCAGGCAGATGGAGACCGCGAGAAGGTAAACGAAAGGTAGGACGCCCCCTAGCCAGATGGACGTTGAATAAGGTGGCTGGGACAGACTGGATGCGGAAGGCGGAGGATCGGAGAACATGGCGCACATTTTGAGAGGCCTATGTCCAGCTGTGGACTGCAGTGGGCTAATTGACTGATTGATTGATTGAGATGATGTTTATGAAATTATATAGTTCATAATTGCTTATACCGGTTGGTGACTTTTCGCGATTAAATCATGAAACTTACTATTTTTGCTGACGTTTCGGATTCGTTTCAGCTTGACTGGCTTGCAAGCGTCAAGAGGTATGCTGAGGTTATAATAAATGGTAAAGCTTGCGACACTACGTCAGATTTTAACGGCACTGTGTTTTTTGGTTTCAATAACTTAATCACTGGATTCCACGTCCCGGATAGTTTGAATCTATCTTCCCTATCGAAATCTTTATATTTTTTTTCAATAATTTTATGCACAATCCGTGAATTGTAATGGCGATCGGTGGAGAGTACTTTGGGTTCATGAAAGTCAATCCAGTGATTGGTACCCGACTCAAGATGTTCTGCTAGTACCGATTTATTGAACTGACGGTTTATCACAGCTGCGATATGTTCTCTGACTCTCTCTGCAATGGTTCGCTTGGTTTGGCCTATGTAGGAACTACCGCAACTGCAATCCACTTTGTAGACACCCGGTGTTTGTAGAGCTAGGTATAACATTCTTCGATGTTCGCACGTATTTCCTGAACCATTATATAATTATGAGTTCAAACCGCGATAGTTTAAAAATAATATATAGTTAGTCACCTTAAAATGTCTTATATCATTCGAATCAACAACGTCACACAGTAAAATATACAAATAAATTAAGAAGGAAAATAAACGTGTTTGCTTTCGTTACATATAGCTGGATATTATTAAAAATGTCGACAATGATTATAATAAAGAATAATAGGTCCTTTACAAATAATGAAATGAAAAAAGGGTTCTCCCATGGCATAACACCTGCTACCGGGTATTACGCGGTGCCGTGGATTAATTTCGTGTTGAGTTTGCGCTTAAAACCCTTTTGAGAATACGTATGTTAACACAGAAGCTAATTAAAAATCTGAATATTCAATATTTGTTTACACATCGTTCATCAAAATGAACTCTTTAAAGTTTTAATAATCCCAACGAGTGTATAAATAATAATAAATGAACTGACCGCGATAACGTGATATTCGTGTAGGCATCCAAAAGTTTTTTATTGCCTGCATACGAAGCGCACGCCCAACTTTATATTGTAAATGCTGCACACGGCTCTGCTCGGTTATCGCAATTTTATATCACATTGCCATAGGCAGGGAATTCATCCTCACACATTGCGAACTGAGACGGTGCGCACTATGCGATATGAAAGAAACTTCATCCCACGCACACTTAAGATGTGGAATGACCTCCCTGCTGCGGTTTTCCCAAGCACCTACAATATGGGGTTCTTCAAGAGGGGCATCAGAAGGTTTCTTCATGGTCGGCAGCGCGAGTGTAACACCCCTGGTGTTGCATACGTCCATAGGTACGGTAACCACTTTCTATCAGGTGGGCCCGTATGCTTGTCTGCCACCTAAGTGGTATAAAAAAAATATCTCCGGTTTTGTTCAACCAATTGCAACATAGAGTAAATTTTAAGTTTGACATGCCTAAAAATGATATCAAAATTTCTTGAGTAATATTTGCTAATTAAAATTATTTGCTTTGAGTAATGATGTCAATTTTTTAGTAACGTAGATTCTTACTCCATACAATATACTAAAAAGTTCGCAAATATTTGTAAGTGGGTACAGCTTCACGCGTTAATATTTTATTTGTAGCCCTTGAACGCGATAAAAGTAAATTGACAGCCGACCTCCCGCTAGTGAGGGTAGACGTATCTCTCGCCTGAACAGTCCATTTACATCACTCGCAAATTCTGATTCATTAGGTACCTTTGAAAAAAAGAATGGCTACGTTTTAGGTGAACATATTTGTGTATATCCCAAAAATAAGTGATTATATAATATGGAAACGAGGCATGCTTTTGATATGGAATTATGTTTCACTAGTTTTTGTCCTCGTTGTATGCAAGAAATTCGGAGCTCGCTCTCGCACCTCTGGGAACATAAAAAATAGCATATGTGATATTCCAAACTATAAAGTAAAAGCAACAATAGCGTCGAAGTCAGGGAATTGTCTTAGTCCCATTTTCGAATTCTGGCCATTACATACGATGTTACCCCACAGTGTGTTTGTTTCTTAACTCCTGTTATGGCTAGGGGAAATATTAGTTATATCGGAAATAGAATTCTTAAATAAACAACACAACAAACATGGCAGTAGCAATTAGCGATGTATACTTTTATCCTAAATTTCTAAAGCAAACTTGGATCTCACTGTTTTAATTATACTTGAGTTGAGACTTATTAACAATGCTACATTCAATTTGACAGTTGAGTACGAAATGTTGCGGCAAGACAAATGGACGGAGCGCTCAAGGTTGTTTACAGATAAGAGTTGGTGTACAGTAAACGCAAGGTGTGTCGCATTGTTATTTTGTACCTCAATAACTCTATGATGTTTAACAAATTTAGCTTACGAGCGTACTGGGTGACAGTGGCAAAACAATGGTATTTTATCAATCTTGGTTAATTACAGTAGCACTGTAAGTCTGAAGTCTATAAATCATCAATTTTCAACACTGCAGTGTATATTTACCTAATTTCTAAATGTGTTATGTATATTAATATAATGTTACGTACAGTACAAATGTCATACACATTTACCCGGTTATAATAACCGGTGCAGTCAAACTGCAGGTCTTTCTCTCTTATTTAACATTGCAAACGGATCGACTGGCGTGGCCGAGTTGGTGGGTCAGATAGGTTTTTGAGCTCCATCAGCATTCTTGAGAAGTTATAGCCTTCCTATCCGTCACACTAACTATAGACAGAACACATATATGATCAGAGCATGTCATACGTACAATGTTGTATGCCAGTGTATCGATATTGATTTTTTTAGTTTTAGGAACACAATTATGTAACGATTACTTCTTTTAATATTTAGCTGTATTGTGATGTGAATTATGTGACTTATTTATTTATTTTTTCTTTTCTTTAAAGATGTCGTGTACTTACCATAATTTATTACTTTTAATTTTGCTATGAATGAAAACTTGTAATTGGCCATCACTTGAACTCACAAATTTATATCTACTCCAAATACTAGCTGTAAGTTTTTCTAAAATGTAAAATACAATAAAATATTACGTGGAAAATGTTTCTTTATTTGCTTTTCCCGGCTTACATTAATCAGGCGTGTAATCTGCAGATACAACACTGCCTTCGATACTTACATGAGGGGTATATCACCGCTTTTACGCCACATTTACTTGTAAAGATAAAAATTTCACATGTTCTCGTTAGACGTTCTGGGAGCGTAGATTGTTGTTACCCGAATTTTATGTTCAAATTTGAAGCCATCTAGAAAAGTAAGTGCAGGTAACTTTAGTCTCTCTTGCGTAGTCTCGTGTTTGTACTAATCGATAGGATGACTAGAATAGAACGCTCTATGATAGAGGAATACGTTAGAAATACCTCAATAATAACTTGGTGTTGAACCTAAATGTTTACGAATCGTATACTTACTTATTGCTTTATTCGCAGAAATTACGTTAATATTTGTTAAAGTAAAACCGCAAATATAAATTCTGCCTGTCGCAGCACCTACTAAATACAAATGAGCTTTCATGATATTTCAAAACTCATTACAATAAATTACATTACTTGAGACAGCTACTACATCCCCCTCCATTTAATTTTCACAGAACATACACGGGTTAGGTACTTCACATAATGATGCCGCGTGTACCTACTTAATACAGTACTTCTAAAAGTTATCCTTTGTGAACATAAATTTTTAAGTTAGTGACGCTTGTTAGCAGTCCCAAGGTGATGTTGTAGGGATAGCGAAATGGCGCACATAAGCAGATGAAACTAACTACGTGCAGCTGTAAGCTCGACATGTTTTCCACGCTAAGCGTAACCTGCACAACCGTACATGTAGAAGTGAAGGAGATTCTACCACTCTAATGCAAAGTACACAGACTAGAGTAGGTTATACAAATATACGCGGATAAAATTTCGCAGGTTGTTGTCTAAGCCTCGTATTTTCTTATGTTAAGCAAATAACGCTTCAGTTCTTTTGTTATGGAAGATAACTAAGGTATAAATTCAATAACGCCTAAAAATTATAATGTACAGGGCTTATTAATATATCATTATTCCTTTAGACCATTCTATTCTTTAGAAATGATGAAATGAACTTTGATATTGAAAAGATAGAGAAAATATTGAACCTTTAGAATTATCCTATGCCATACAATATTAGCAAATCAGATGCTTTGTGACGTATGCTATATACGGAAACGACGTATTCAATTAATACGGAAACCTTTAATATGGAACTATAAATATTTTTGAAAAGGAGCTTATTACTAGGAAATTTGTTACGTATATATCAAATCTAGAATATAACATAGTAAAGTGTGTAACACCTGCATGTGTGGTACGAAAGGCATGACACAGTCTCGCGATACGGTAGTCAAACAAATTCAAACATGCTGTATACTTGCTCTCTGAAAATAAGGTAAATGGTGTCGGATTCATTTTGTATGAGCTGTTTCAGCACACACTGGGTAGGCATCCTGACTCAGAAAATATAACGTTAGTATTCATAAAATGTAAAGCTTTCATTTTGTTCGGCAAAACAAATATTTGTGTAAATGTTTAATTGTTAAAAACGCTACTGGTATACTGCCCGGCAATGTTTTGATATCGGTATCATTTAAAACAATGTTTTGTTTCACTCGGTTGTTTGTTTAATCGAATGAGAATCGCTTAGTCCCGCTTGTTCCTAACTTTGTCAGAATCACCTCACATGTCTGTACTCTCTGCGCCACAACTTTGTGTAAACTTGTTTTCCTTAATCATAATTCATTTAATGAACTTCTGATCAAGTAACGTTTCAAATGTAAAGTAACTTTCTTCACATTACTAGATGTAGCTCATCTTAAATTACCCAAATGAAATTCTGATTCCGTGTCCACAACCCATTTGCGCCTATTAGAGAGATAAAAAAGTATCCTATGTGTTATTATTCCAATTGAAATCAATCAGTTAGCCTATCGCAGTCCAATGCTGGACATAGGCCTCTCCCATTGTTGAGAAGCTTTGACCTACTGTTTCCACGTTGGCCAAACATGTTGGTACAGGACTTTTTTTTTCAAGTTTTCCTTCTCTCGCAGTGATATCTGTCTGTATAATATTTTTCCGTTAGTCAACTCCTACGACACCCTCCGGATGAGATTGGGTGGTGATGCTTCTATTCTATCTACGTCACCTCACGAATCATATTATTCCAAACAAAAATCTACCCTGGGTCTAGTTAGATCCGGTCAGCCATTAGAGCTTGATGAACAAACGTTCAAACATCATCGCAAACTTTTACCTTAAATTGTAATGGAAGGATAAAGGATGATCAGCGGTCAATATTTTTACGAATGTATTGTAAGAATTTCGATACATTTAAAGCCTGATCTGACAGCCCTTGGGGGCTATATTCAATATTTTGTGTAACAAAATTAGGTCATATCGAGCTTCAATCACATGCTGATCCAATATAATAAGTACACTGGGTTCCTTGATTCACTTGATTATGACACGCCTGATAATAAATGGGAGGAATGTCAAAAGATATTGCTCACATTAGAGCTCCTTGACTTGGAAAGTGCGTCACAGAAGTGTGCAGCTAAATTAACACAACACCTACTAAATATATTCTCCTTATACAGAAGCACCTAAATGGTTACATCTCATTAATCCTAGCCTATTAATATCGTAAATGTGAAAATTTATGAAGATGTTTCAATGTTTGTATGCTTGTTTTTCAATTGTGAATGTATCGAATCTGTTAAGTTAGCCGGCAGTTGCTTCCTCAAAAGTGATATAAACTACACATATTGATAACTCACTTGTACTTTTCCACATTATTTTTTATTTATTATTAGACCTGACCGGTTTCGCCTTTATACACATTAGCTCTAGACACCCATTGAGTTACATACACGCGGTCTTCCACTCAATGGTGCACCGTATATTGTCAATTCTAATGTCGCAGTTGGACTTTGAGGAGGAATTATCAGTGATTAAATTAATAGCTACTAATAACGGATTTCCATCCCAACTGATTGACGGTTTAATGGCATGCAAGAGATCCAGGGCAGTTATAAACCTCGCGTACAAAGGCATGCCGCCTTTGTATCCATGACCCCGGAGACAGACAAAAAGCAATGGGCTCGTACACCGTACATCGGTCATATTTCTTACAAATGCGCTAGACACTTATTCGAATGCAAAACCACCTTTTATACCACACACAACATACAAAAGTTAATATGTATTAATAAAGATGTAACCCCCCTCGATCAATAAAGTGGTATATAGTAACTTGGAACTAGCATGTTCCAACTGCAATAAATAAATATATTGGTCAAACAGGACGATCTTTTGCAACTAGGGTCGCGGAACATGTTAGAGGCTGGAGACTCAAAAAAATAGATTCAAAATTAGCAGAACACCTCCTCAATGGAAATCACTCTTTTGACTCTAAAGTCAACTTTAAAGCACTGCGACTATGTGACAAAGGCAGAAAAAAGAATGCCCTGGAAACCCCTCGAAATAAATAGGGTACTAGATACAAACAAAATATAATATTAAATCAGCAATTGGATTTAAGTTGCTCATCTCTATTGCAATAATGATGCCATCTGCATAGCCATTTATTTCACTTTATTTTATTTAATCTCTTAATTTAGAATAATTTGATATAAAATTTGACATTGTTAATTTTCATCTAACATTATTCAAATTTGACACTATTAATTTTTCAATGCGATATTATTAGTTCGACATATAAAATATATTGTTTCCCCAAATATTGGGAAAAAAAATTATACTGGTGTACATAATTTAACAACTACCCACATGTGAAATATGTTGGAATATCGCAATGTTTATAAAGGAATGTTCTTAAATATCATTGTAAACCTTTGAGGATGCCGTAAGGCGAAACCGGTCAGGACTAACAACAAATAAAATATAATGTGGAAAAGTACAAGTGAGTTCTCAATATGTGTAACAACAAATTCCACCAAGTGCCATCAATCAACAGTACAAATAGTCATATGAACTAAATAAAGAGTAAAATAGGAAAGCCGACACTTGTCCCTGAAGTACAAACTTTGAATGCAACGCAATGAAAACAATGATACGATATAATAATATTTTTACATGGTCCTGATAAAAAAATAAGACATCGTTCACATATCGAACGCTGATACTACCGTGGCATTACGTTGCGTTGTATATAATAACTACGTTCGTACAGTATGAATAGAATGTGTCATAAATAAATCGTTGTCCCGATAATATGCGAGTCCCTTACAAGGGCTCGCTTCAGCATCCTTTTGAACGTACGACAGTCTTTGTATCAAAGTTTGCCTCTTGATATCAAATGCATGTACTTCGTCCAACACCTTACTTGTATATTATTATTAAAGCTTATGATGCGACAATATATGTTGTTACCTTTCTAATATTAGAAAATAACTGACCGAATTATATTTCATTTCATAGACCATGTTATTGATTGCTAATACATACATTTATCGATAATCTGTGTCCGGTGAAGGTTGGCAAAGATATTGAATAAGACACTTTGTACTTTTCCACTGTATTTTATTTTTCACCTGAACGAATCGCCTAAACAAACCATTGAGAATGCCGTGAAGTGAAACCGGTCAAGTGAATAAAATACAGTGGAAATGTACAAAGTGTCTTATTCAATATGTGAAGCAGGTTCCACCAAGTGCCATCAATCAACAGTATTAGCAGTTAGCAAAGATGTGATATTTAAATTGTATATTAGCACAAAACTTATTATAGATACATAATAAAATATGTATACAAGTAAAGAGAAAAAAATATTAGATGGGAAATGGGATCAAAATCCCCCTATCCCTTATAGAGATAGCGCACGGAAAGGAAACGCGCCCTCACGATGAAGAGTAGCTAAAGAAGAAATAGAAAATAGCTTAAAAAAGCAAAATCATGGTTAGAAGTCCTTCCAAGGTTTCAAGTCGAATCTAATCAATGTTACTGCGGTGGCACCTTTTTACTTAGGCCCGGTATTGAATAAATTCAGGACCACACTGACAGATTTGATTTCTTTCCTTTTTAGACATATGAAAAAAGATAAATCTGAAGGCTTAAGACATTCTGAACGTAATATTCCTACTGCTAATATGTGTATGAAAAATTTTAAGCAATTAGTATGTTAATTTTTGCTTCATCAATCGGAAAAAGTGAACATTTGGGACGGGATTAGTTACACCGTTGAAGCCACTTAATCAAAATTCTTCCGAATTTTTGGTATTTAAATTAATACTACTACTTCTTATTTTTGGATCAATGGTTACGTATTTCCTAAATTTACGCGGCCCAAAAGTTGGACACAGCCAAAGCGCTTTCCGTTGCCCTACATAAGTCCTCAGTATTTTAATAGACTGATTAATTATTACGGCGTACATAATAAAAAGCGTTTTAAATATGGACAATGCTTTTACACCTATTTAAATATTGATTTCATTTGGCTGACTAAGTTTCACTCGCACCCAAAGCGGCCTCTACTTAAGACCTATCTTTATCTCATTAATAATATAGTACTGATTCGCCTGCCATCTACAATGGGCGTTTAATAATAAATTTACTGGCCCTTTTAGCGATAAGAGGGATTGTGTAAGGGCTATACAAAATTTCCACAATTTAGATTTGAATGATATAATCAGTCAACCATTTTCTTGCTGTACCCTCAAAGTCAAGTGATGAACAATTAAATATGAAAATGGACAATAAAAAATGAATTTGTAAATATATGATACGAGAATCACACGTTTTTACTTAAGCTATAGTAAGAGTACATATTTTCCTCAAGTGTTGTTTGAAGTAGGTACGGATGTTATCCATCAAAAAACTGTCTGATGAAACGAAGAGCTGAAACGCGCTCTAAGGCAGGTACTTTCCTAAAATAATATCCTTTTTTAGCCACGTATTTTTCAACGGTCCTCATTTTGGTAACAGCTCAGGCGAAAACTGAGCAGAATTTGTGTACCTATGTTAATCACTAGATTCGACTGCAAATTTAACTTTAAATTATTTTCAATTCACCATTTCAATTTTCAATTTATGGCTTTATATTTTTCTTAAATGTTATTGTTTGATTACAGGTTCTTTAAAAAATCCTACTCCTAGTTTTAAAGAGTGACCTGTTTTAAACTAGGAGTAGGAATTTAATATTTACAAAAATATCTCTATGTATTTAGTATCGTTAGTATAAACATGACCCAAAATTTTTGTAACTATCTGCAAAGTACAGACAAGAACAATTTATAATATTGTAATGTAAATTAATTTTAAAACAAAAAGTTTGTATCTAATAGGTTTACAAGTTGGTCATATTTCATTGTGCGGTTTTGTGGTTTAAGCAGGCTGCAGCTAACGACTTGTAATCGTAGGTGCCACAGTACATAAAGAACTAAACTGTATAGCAAAGTATTAACTAACTGTGTTATCTCAAACTTTAGGCGTTTAATAAGGTCTAATGGATTAAAAGATGAGAAAATGTAAGTATCGTAAATTCATACGAATAATTGCCTTGTAACTAACCTAACAATTTCTTTAAAATAGTGTAAACTTCGCCGGCATAATTATTATAACAATTTATGCCAGAATACTACTTGTCTAGGGAGGCTGATTAGTTATCGCAACGAAACATAGCATAGGTCCTTTCCCAAGCTATAATCTATTTTGTATCCAATTACATCAAAATCAATTAAGTGTTTTGAACCTGACAGTGTAAAATAAGAAGATAAGAGTTACATTCACATTTATAGTATTAAGTTTGAATATCAATTTAAACCTTATTTTCTGTATCAGAATTATAAATTTCGTACTTATAGTAGACAAGTACGAAATTCAGTTCAAGTACAATTAAAAAATCTTTAATTAAATCTGGTTCTTCTAGTCTTTTCCCAATGATATTTTCTTTCAAACCAGTTGTAAATATTTGTTTCAAAGAAAAGATTTAGTAACTTAAGTATTTAAACAACTATTATTCATATAAAAACATAAACGCATATATATGTAATATATATATATATATATATATATATATATATATATATATATATATATATATATATATATATATATATATATATATATATATATATATATATATATATAAATATATATATATATAAGTTAAATTGCATCGTGGAATTCCTCCGCATCGCATGCCTCTTGTGATAGCGTTCCCAGAGGGTTGGCAGCATTCTGTGACCTAAAAAGGGCCAGCCCTCTGGTCACGAGACCTCTGTAACCTGAAATATTTGAGGGCTCTTGAGAGGATGTCTATATCAAATTCGCATTTGTTAAAGTTTTATTTTTTGTCCAGTAAATTGCTTTGTAAGAATAAACAACCCTATTTTAGGATAGTTAGGTTACAGAGGGTTGAGGATTTTTAGGGTAATATTAACAATATAAACTATCTCGACGATACTTTTATCATTCTGAATACATATTTTTTCGCTAGTTTCGCCCTATTTTGAAAAAAATGAGGAGATATAACTGAGTTTTATCTACGTTTTTCTTTTTTCAAATTAAAAGTAATAATTGTAGGAGGTAGGTCACGACGGCATTCCCGTCCCAATTGAGTAGTCCGACTGGGGAAGCAACTTCGCCCTACAAAATACTACGGCAATAATAACCTCGTGTTATGTTCCACACTGTGAGTAGGGTAGCTAGGGCTCACTGGAGAGTTTTTGTGTTGTCAGTGGGAAAACCAAAGGCTTTTCCTGATTGTGTCTTCTACACTGACTGGACAGAAACTGTCTTACAGGGTCAGCAGCATGGGAGTGAGTCCCCTGGTGTTGCCCACGTCCAGGGGCTAATGTAACCACTTTCCAACAGAAAGGTGTGTGCTTGTCTGCCACCTAAGTTAAATAAAAAAATATGAAAGTGTATTTTTAATTAATTATTTTAAGTCATGGATTTTTTTTTTACTTTTACTACATGCTCAAATCAAAATTACTAAATACTTTGAATTTACATATTATAGCTTCATTACAATGATCAAATCGGAATATCGTTATTATTACACTCGTAGCTACAGAACTACGTCGTCATCCTTCAGATTGTTTTAATTAATGTTTTGCATAATCAATACATATGCTCACCCCTATTTCTCTATCTATAGGAGAGAGACAACAGTCTGTAAATTTGCTTCTAAACTTACATACTTCACGAGCTTCTACTGTCATTAAACCTTCCTTGCAAGTCCACCGGTTTCTATAGCTTTTGACCTGCCTTTTCTCAGTACATTATTATTAATTTGATCAGTGTATGTTACGATTGTATTTGAAATATATACGTACAGCACGCCACCTATGATATTACATTGTACAAAGTATTGCATTTAGGATTTATAATCACATTGCTACCGAATTAGTAAAGCAAGGTAAACTTTACACCAATTTGTCAAAAGCAATGACCAATGGGGCATTTCAGAATTGGTACTTGCGGTGCGATGTTACATTGTAAAATTTTACGACAGTTCGTGGGAATTTCGTATCGAGGCGCGACATCGTTCCTGCGATGCGAAGTCGCACCACAAGTATTGTAAACGAGCCCAAAGTGAGACCGACTAGTACACTTGCACATAATTTATATGACACAGAGGGAGTTACAATATAAGGAAATAAGCTATCCTTTGTCTTTAGTTTTAGTAAATATATTTATTTTAATATCGAATTAAAATAATTTTATCACTTAGATATTTATGATTTGGTGTAGGTATTTTATGAGGTAATGAGGTCCCGCTAAGCCTTTCCTCTGAAGACTAAAAAGTAAAGAGCAGTTGCTTCCATATAAATTAAATCAAGATAAGAAGAAAAAGAATAAACGAATAGAGCTTTAAGCTTCGAAAGCAACTGAGAACAATTATTTATGAATGATAAATTATTGTTCTCAGTTGCATCCGAAGATATGATAATAATTTATCACATTTTATATACTGAGAAGAATATTGTTGTTTCAGTATCTGAATAAACGGGATATTTACCATGTTTCATTGTTTTGAGTTTCCGATATTTCGGCGCTGTTGCAAGCACCATGATCACGGAGGAACTGGAGTAGTGGCGGTGAACAGAGAAAATTTTTTTCTATGAGCAATTATATCGATCTACCCTCTTTCAAGTTCTTTTACTACGCGTATCTGCACTACTATTGGTTTCACTCTCACTACAAACTCGAAACCGATCTCGATCACGTTCACGACATACGATGCTCACTGTATCCACTCGCGATTTTGTTTTAGCTTGTTCCCGGTTGTTTTAGCAAAGACGGACCACTGGATGCCAGACGTTCGGCAGTTGAAACCTATCCTCATGATTGAAATTTTTATACTTTTTTATTTCAATTGCTTCCCTAACCAGTATTGGTATATAGTGGCGTTCTGTCGAGAGCATCTGAGGGTTATGTAGCTCGATCCAGTGGTTCGTACCGGACTCCAATAAATGTTGAGCGATTGCAGATTTATGTGGTTCATTGTTTTTGACTGCCCTGATGTGTTTCTTGATTCGGCATGTAACCGTTCTTTTCGTTTGTCCTATATAAGAACTGCCACAGCTACAGTCAATCTTGTACACTCCCGGTCTGTCCAGTAGGGAGCCATCTTTGGGTGAGCGCAGGCATTGCGACAGCTTTTTAAAAGGAGTGAAAATAGTTTTGACAGATACCTTCTTCAGGATGTTAGCGATCTTATCTGTCACTCCTTTGATGTAGGGTAAAAAGGCTGGCTGTCTTTCCACCTTATAGTTCCGGGGTTTATGAAACATGGTAAATATCCCGTTTATTCTGATACTGATGTGAGTGACCATGATAGTTTAAATACCAATATTGTTGTATTCCACATTTCAGCGTCACTGTTTTTTTTTTCAAGCAATCTAAGTTCAAATGTCCCTAAACCATCGTAACTACTTCGTAATAATTTTATTAAACGTATTATAATTCATTGTATAGTATTCATATGGATTTATCACTTTATAAACCTCACATAAAATAAGTGCATTCTGTGACACGCTATTGTATATTTCCAGATCAAAGAATAGAACGTTTCAACACTCGTCCAACACCTATTTATTGATTGATATAATTTTATACCGCCTGTAGTCGTTTGATATTAGGAATCATCTGATCAATGTAATTAATACACAATTTATAACTTTATATAAGTAGGTCACAAAACCTAAATGCGGCATATAGTCAATAGTAGGTACTTATTGAAAATGAATGTACCGACGAATTTTTCGAATTATATCATTGCATTTAAGCTGAAGTCGAATGAAAACCCAGTCAACGTGTTATTTTATTTTAAGGAAGTAATGTACAGAATACAGCTTTCGATACTTTGTATAAAGATTTTATGCAGATCCCAATGAGTTTGTGCCATTTGTTGCCTTGTGATTTTATGAATTCTACTAAGTTGAAAGAGTATCAATAGTTTCTTTGATGCACGTTCTGAATATTAAATATTTGATATTTTATACCATGCACCAACTAAGCAATTGATTCCATGTATTTCTAGCTTCGATGGAAATTGTAAGTGTATTTTGAAGTTATTTATTCTGTACTTTTTAAAACCTTTTTATTTTTTCCTAAAGGAAGATATTCGTGCGCTACAATGCACCAATGCATATCCACGCATTTGACATGGGACACCCGCGTTGATCGCCCCTTTTTTATAGTGCTGGAATCCCCACGGACACCCGCGTTGATCGCCCCTTTTTTATAGTGCTGGAATCCCCACAGATACCCCCACCCGCGTTGGAACTTATGGTGGTGGTTTTGTTGGACTCGAACTGATTAAAACCACACGCCGCCTTATGTCAACAGTTGTCGAGGGTGAGGTTGCCTCTGGCATATCCCTCGCGCATATTGATATCTCCGTCAAAATGTGGGTAGGCAGTCTTTCGGGACTGAGACCGCGTCCCCAGATCCCCCGTATAAAAATATTCATTATTTTTGGTGAGTATTTTGGGACCATGAATGAAATCAAAGTTATATCTTTCGAAAGCACGGTCAACCAAAAAAATTATTAAGATGGAGTTTGGAGTGGATAAATGGATGTAAAGTGGATGAATAAGGCGGTCAAGTGTGAGTTGGACTCGTTGAATGAGTTGACTTAGAAGATTGAATTTTTCACAATGTCAACTTCAACTGTATACCTCCACGCAATCCTGAGAAAAAGGTCTTGGGAGACAGACAGATAGACAGACGGACTTCGAAGTGATCCAATGAGGGATCCGTTTTTCCCTAATGAGACACGGAACCATAAAAAGGTCGGATTATGGAATCTGAAGGAATAGCTTTCTTAGATTCCACAAAAATGAAATGCCTTTCTGCAACTAGGTGTTTATTGAAGAAAACACAAATCGCTAGAACCAAAACGCTCCCTGAGACTCTCGAAATTATGAACAGGAGGTGTGATAAGCCATCTGCTCAATCATCTTTGTCAGATGGAAGGGCTCTAAATAAAACTATCAAAAAGCTGCTTCGACGAAACCTTCGACGCTTCAACATATGCAAAATATAGGATGCAATCAAGCAAATTAATACGCGTAAGACGGCTTGTAATTACATCAATCCCAACATGTCTGCCCGTTTGAATTATTTTACTGTCTTGCACAAAACTTCAAACACACTTACAAATTTCATTAGTGATGTGGTGTGCCTTCAGTTATGGACATTCCTACATACCTGAGTCTCACATTATAGCTTGACACCGACTTCAACCAAAAGGCATACGCGCATTTTTATCTTTTGAGGTATATCTGCAATCAGTTTATACTTTACTATACTTGTATAATATGTAGTGACATCAGTTTTTTACTAACTATACTTTAACTTTTATTTTCTTGTGGTCCCAAAATACTCCACAGAAATAATTATTATTTTTATAAAGGGAATCTGGGACCGCGGTCTCGGTCCCGATAGACGACAAAATGTAACGGTAGGTATCTTTTTTTTTCATTTCACCTAAATAGCATTCGCTATATTGGCTGCGTTTTTCAGTAGAGAAAATAACTAAACAAAATAGAGAACGTAGGCGGGTGCTTACGTTCCCTGTTTTGCTTAGCTATTTTGTAGTACGAATTGTAAATTTAATATTAATAAAGCAACACAAGGATATAGACGTAAGTTTAGTTGATAACTGTTCAAACGCGAAAAACACTAATGCTAAAGTCGCCAAAAAGATTAATTAAATGACTTCAAAACAGACACAAACTACTTAGTCATTAAGATAAATGCCTGTGACAGATCCCACGTAAAAAGTTCCCCGCTTTGTCTTCACATATGAAGATAAATCTATGCCTAGTAGAGAAAACATTTCTAATCTTTCAGAGAGCCTTGACATTGTTTCTAAAAATAGATCATAAGAGCTCACAAACTGAAAGGCTAAAGATTTCGGGCAGCTATGAACCGCAGCTAGTCAAGTAACATCACTTTATTGCATTTCTGAAAACATGTTGCGCTACCAATTACTTACTTTATTCTTAGGCTTATCCATTTTATATATTTCAATTACAAACAATGGTGTCGATTCTGTTATACATCTCACTAGATTAAACTGCAAGTGAAATGTATTATTTGAATTTCGGAACTTTCTCTTTGGTATCTGATGAAATTTATAATTTAAAGAGACATTTAATTATTAATTTCCATATACAGACCTAGTGAAATTGGTGACACAGGTTATCTTTATCGAAATAAATATAATTTTACCTTTATGAACTTCCACCGGAGCCTGGTAGAAGTGGCATGGCCAAACACTGCTGTTATACTTATAGTGGTACCACTATTATATAAATGTCACAAATTATTATGTATCTTTAATATCCAAACACAAATATAAATCAGTATTTCTACAAAACATAATTTAACTTGACTTTTTAAAATAAATCACATATTATGCTCGTGTAAACCTTTATCTTGGCCATTTTCTTTCCTATTTTTATACAAGTTTATTTATAAAAGCGTCTTTGTCATTCTAACAATAGCGGGTGACAGGAAACAAAAGACACATTTAAGTTGGGTTAACATCGTGCGTCATGATGCGTCAAATAATGTGAATGGCGCACAGACTTCACAGAAAAGCGCAGTTCTGCCACTGCCAACACAGAACTCGACCTCATTCACAATAGTCGCACTAAACAATCGAAATAATCGTATTAAAACGAGACTTCACTTAATATAAAATATCCGCACGTTGGTTTATGCAGAAGTTTTATGTTTTATGAATAGTATGATTAAAATATTTTTATATATAGAATGTCTTAATAAAAACATGTTTTTAAAAGTTCTCAAAGATTTGAAGAGTCACTGATGGCTATAGGTATTCCAAGATATTGTTTTCACTTGTCCCCGAAGTGCCACTATAAATTCAATTTTCATTCAATTTTGATAGATTATAATAAGTTTTGGCATTATTTTGTGTACCTAATCGAAATAACTAAATCCCAACATGATCGTCATCGGTTTTTAAGGGGTAAAATAAATGGGCCAACCATCTTAATCCAGTGTTGTTCTTCCTGAGATAGAACATAACAGTTAATGAAAACCAACCCGGTTGTAGACTATTAGCTCAGTCCGTATAATACGAAACTTAAAAAAATTCCGACTTTATCATGTATATCATATATGTAGGTATGTATTAAATCGATAAAATAATTATACACACATCAACAAAGTCTAGGGACCAAGGACATTTCTAGTTTTTATTTAAAAACCCTTTCTTGTAATAGTGAGTGTTTTATATCAATAGAAGGGTATTTTTATACCGTTTTTAATTTGAATTTTAATAAAAACATTTTCATACCAATTTTTTTTTTTTTTAAGAAAGAATTGAATAGTGCCAATATTGAGTTTTACCAACCTTCTATGATTAGGCACAAAAATAACGAGGTAGTAAGAAATACAGTAATTAACCGTACTTTAAACGTTTTTAATAATCTGTAGGACCTCCTAAAGCATTAGCAACAGCTCGACAACGGCGTGGCATACTTAGTATGAGATTGTCAATCATCGTCTGTGGAATATGGCTCCATACACTGCGAAGGTGTAAAAAAAGTTGTTCTTCAGTGTTCAGATTTTCCAAAGAATCACTGAAAGCTCTTCTCCCAAGCAAATCCCAGGCATGCTCTATGGGATTGAGGTCGGCAGACTGAGCAGGCCATTCCAACGTCGTCATATTGTGCTCGATTAACGCATTGACCACTACCCTCGCGGTGTGTGACCGTGCATTATCTTGCATGAACATAAAATCTTGACCGAACTGCTGTCGATGAGGGATTACCATGGGGTGTATAACCTCCTGAATGTATTGGTTTGCATTCAAATTGCCCCGTATCCAAACGAGGTCGGTCCTTCCACCAAGGCGAATTCCAGCCCATACCATGATTGTTCCACCTTGGTAAGGATGAACTTCTTGCGGATTCTGGAGACGACTCCGACGTCCAGGAACTCGCCATATACGCACTCTTCTCGAATCAGGATGAAAACCGAAGCAAGATTCGTCGGAAAACAGAACCCGTGCCCATTGATGGTCGGTCCACTGTAAATGTGCGTTAGCCCACAATAAGCGACGACCTCGATTTCCACGTCGAAGAGCTGGAACCCTAAGCGGTCTGCGAGCATAAAGATTGGCTTCGTGTAGTCTTCTTCTGACAGTTTGATCGCTAATAACCACTTGATGCTGAGACTGGAGGCCTGCGACCAACTGACGAGCAGTAATTGTGGGTTGCCGCCTTGCGGAATTTTGCAAGAAACGATCTTGTCGCGGGGTAGTAACCCTATTTCGTCCCCTGTGACGTTCGGCAACATCCCCTGTAGACCTGTAGCGTGCCCATAATTTGCAAATTACGCTTGGTTGGGTGTTGACAGCATCCGCTACGTCGCGTTGAGTTCATCCAGCTTGCAGCATACCAACAGCCCTTAACATCTCTTCGCGACTTAAATGACGACGTGACATGATGACTACAGTCACAAAAATGCACAAACCATACGTAAAAGACGTATTATTGATAATAAACGTTATTTACAATCAAAAAAAATAATTTTTATTTTGCCTCAGAGAAACTGCACAATCAAACACTTTTAAAAGTTTTCCCTCCATATTCGAAAATCATTACTTATTTAAATTTATTTTTAAATTTCGAACAACTCTGTAATCTACTTTATTCTATTTTTATTTATTTGCTGCCAGTTATTTGCAAAACAAGATTTACACGAAAAAAAATAATTGGGGTCATCTTGTTCCCTAGACTTTGTTGAGGTGTTTATATCAAATTGCTATTTTAGTTCGAGAAAGTGCCTAATCATAATTATGTCTGATGATTTATTGTAGATGTATTATACAAACATCGAAAATCCATTGTAGAACAAATATCGCTGTCAAATGCTGCGTAAAATAATGATTAGAGGAAGTAACGTGACTATGTGTACCATAATAAATGGTATACGTATTAATCAGACAATTTAGACCAGCAACGTGTCACTACAGTTGGTCCTAATAACCACCCTACACTACATCGTATATTATTATTTGATTGTGAATATCCCCGCATCTAGATATTCAAGTCTATATAATCAAATGCTATTATAACGATTAACGATATAATCTTCAAACTAAATGCATATTCAAGTGTCAACACGAGCTACTGCGTGAATATAGTCAATATTTCACTAACGCAAATGCAGAATCCAGAATCCTAAAACCTTTCGAAAAATTAGCAAACCAAATTACGTTTTGTTAAAATAACTAATAGGGAAACTTGAAGACAAAGGTACTTGTTATCGGTGGAACGAGAGTATCTTCGATTCGGCAGCCATGTTGTTATTGTGCGAAAATATGATCAGTACTAAAGTGTAAGGTATAATATGTTATTATGACCACCACCGACACTGGCCCCTTGTTTACTTCACTTGACCCTTATAACTTGAGGATGACAAGCTTCTAATACATTCTATCTTGGAAACAAAATAGCGAACTATATGAATATATTTAATATTTGACTGAAACTTTGATCTCTTTAAATCATAACTGACTTTACAAAGAGTTGTTTTGATTGAACACCATTGATTTGATTCGGGTTGCTTTTACTTCTTCATCTTAGCGATAGTTCTGAAATTCAAAATTTCAATTCAAATAAGGAATTTCAAATATTTTATCTTAGCGTTAGTCTACGAGACTAATAGTTTAATTATGTATATTTTACATTATCCGTTTTGAGCAGCAGCCCTTTATCACAAACCCTCCAGGTTGGCAATTTAATATTTTACCTTAAATCTTGACCTTGTTCTCTAATCAAATTTTCGAGAGCGCTATTCCCTTAACGAACTATTTATGAGCTGTTTGCATCTTCAGAACAAAGCTTCATGATTAATCGTTTGTTGAATGACATTACGAAGTTCGCCAGGGTCTTAAACAACAAAGTTTTGCTTAAATCACTTGTGCAACGCGAACCCTAATTGCTTCGAGTCAATTTTGACAGCTGTTTGGTCATGTAAAATAAATGGGCACTGACAATGTTGTCAAATTAGTAAAATATGGAATGTGCCATAATAAATTCCGTTAGTGATTTCAGTTTTATGATAGTAATTACTTTTATGAACATAAATACTTACTAGCTCACTCCCAGTATGCATTCAATGCCTTTATTTGTTTTGCTAAGTCCGAAACTACCTATATTAAGATCACCTGCTGGTCAAAATTTGTCCACTTTCCGCTTCTCACTTTAACTAACTTTCTTGGTGATTTCCATTGTTCGCATGAAAACTGCAATCAACGATTCCGTATTATAATATTAAAAACAACAACACGGTACGTGGTGGGAATAATCTGAAACACTTCAGTACAAAGAGAGTCAATCAATACATATATAAGAGACAAAGCATCAGTTGTTATTATTATATGAATAACCAATGTGGGTCAAACATAACTGGTATTTTGGTGAACCCCTCCAAATATGCAAAATAATTGTGTTAGGATTGGGTCCACGTTAGTAGTGTAATTACTGGGTGAAATTGGAACCCACAACTAGGGTTCAGAATTTGGAAAGGGATTAATCCAGCCCACATTTCCACTACTGTTACTCCTAAACAACATTTGATTTTTCTATTGTATTGCATCAATGAAAACAACGAGCATGACACTCGCAAAATACCAGGAAAAGACAGTTTGACAGACAGACCCGCATCAAATTTAATTGAAAGTCAATGGTAAATGTCAGAAAAAAGGCACTATTTATTCGAACATAATCTTCATGGTACTATCGGTTGTGTATTATATATTAAAAGGAAACCAATTTTAATTAATTCTCTCGTTTCATGGGGCATCTTACACCCCATGTACCCATGGTTACTGAAAAACAACCGAAATACCGAGATCAAAGGGCCAAGGGGCATAATCCCCTTGGCCCTTTGATCCCGGTATTTCGGTTACACGATAAAAAAATAAGAATCAAAGTAAATTAACAACGTTGTAATCTTTATCTTCTGAATACTAGGATTATATGATGTCATTCTTCATTATTATTAAAACCATGTATTATTATGCCTATATATCTAAACTGATACTAAATTTAACTTAATTTCAGTTTATCCTTGTGGAAACCGCCATCTGAGCACCGTAGCTTAAAGAGATTACGATGTTCAATTAGATAAATTAGAATATTTGACAAGTGGTATTCGCGTCGGCTGAAGTGGATTTTGTTTTGTAAACCAATTTTGTAAGTGGTCATCCATCTAAACGTTGTTCTCTTAATCATTTCACCAGACTACGCTCATGTTTCATTACAATACTAGCATGAGTTATCTTGGGACCACTTAACTATCAATATAAGCAAATAAAACAGTTTAAATTCTCAGTTCCCCTATCTTCAATACAGTAGTTTTAAATGCCAACATTTTAAACATGGCCTGATATTGTCCTCTATATAAAAAAATCGCATTATAAATTTAATTTTTATTATAATTCATTTGTTTATTTACCAGATAATTAAAATCTATTTTTTTGTTATTTACACTTTTTTCACTTAAATCTATGTTAGTACTTATATTTTACAAAAGATTGGTTAATTTCATACACATGCCTTAATACGTGTGGCACTCATAGCCCCTGTCCACAAGTACCTTGAGCATACTGTTGCCACTGCCGCGCATTCCATACAGCATTGACGTAATTTTTTAGCACCGCAACGCTGCGAAGCCGATGTGCGTGTGCGAATATAGCCGATGCAGTATAGAAGCGCGGCAGCCGCAACAGCGCTCTGAAAGCTTTATTGTATTGTATACGCAGGGCCTTAAGGGAGCGCTGGGTATAGCTGACCCACATCGCACTCGAGTGCAGGGATGTGCAGTACGCCTTAAAACGCATTATTTTTACACTGTCCGTGCACTGAACGAACCTGCGGGCCAGCATATTCGCCCTTACTGCTAATGCCCTATGTTCCCGCTCAATATATGCATCGTCCCTGAGGTCGTGAGCAATATAGTGTTCGAGATATTTGAAGGCCTCAACCCGACGAAGTGGCACTCTATACCTAGTCACCTCCGGTATGATATCCGGACGCTTGGTGCCCATGCCCCAAAGACCATGAATTCGGACTTTTTGCTGTTGTATACCAGCCCATGTTTGTCCGCGTACTTCTTACAAATGACAAGTAGGTTTCTTAACGCACTGATCACCATATCGTCCGCAAAACTTTTATTATTAAATGAAATTCCATCAATAAAACAACCTGCACGCGTGCTGCTGAGCTTATCTATCAGCGCATTTATATAACAATTAAAAAGTTTTGGTGAGGTCAGGTCACATTCCATGACATATGGTGATGACATATTTACCCATCTGACCACATTACTTTGATGTTGGTACCAGTGGCGAAAAACACTCGAAGAACACCCTAGTAATATTCTTTTCCAAAATATATCAAAAAATAGATACGAGGCAAACCTTTTGACATAATTCAATTTCAGATTTTATAGGTAGCTGGCAGACGTAAAGCGTCAACCCTCCGATCACACGAAGTGTTACCCCGGCTGTGTTATATGGGCGCTTTCTATCTTCAAGGCTGACCGCTTAAGAATCGACAGGATAAAGAACCGGTCATTATCATGCGCCTTGAAATTGCAACGTGCTCTACAAAAGACTTGCTATCTCATGTTTATTCAATTACTGTAAACACCAACATTATCTGTACCCTACATAGTATACAATATTTCCACTTTGCCTTTGTCAATGTTCCAAAGAAATTTTATCAAAGTCGAGTTTTAATTAAAAGATTAATGGAATTCGATACCTCGTAATACCAAGTGGAATTCCGAATTGTATTTCGGAATCGAAATGTATATTGAAGCTATTCAGGTTTCAATATCTCGAATAGTTATTACGAAATCTGAGTGATGTTTCCGCGGACGATTGAGCCTGCGAGGTAATACGATATGTATGACTTACGAAAATCTTTGAGGGTTGACGCGTCAAGTCCATCAGTTGTAAGGCAAAAAAGGTATTCAATAAGGGCTAGTGAATTCTTTGAAAGCGGTTGAAAGGCAAACGTTGCAAAAAGCTTTTTTACTGACGGGCTATAACGTCCGGTGCGCGCTTACGGACGCGATTGATTCAGTAGCGGCCGGATGGTTCAATAATTCAGCGAGAATGCTACTATTGTACTTGTTATATTTTTCGTATAGGAACTGAATGGATTATTGACGAGGCTATTTTCGAGCATGACCGAAAAATTATAGATAAATAACACACAAGGCTTGTCAAGTCTCGAAGTATTTTATTTTAACGAGCTTTGAGGGTGTGTGTGGGGGCGTAAGCGTAGGCGGATAATTTTTTAGTCCAACATTTCCTACATGATTTATTTATATTGATACTACTCTCTACTTTGCGACGGTAAAAAAAATATCTGTTTACATATAGATATAGTTTACATATAGACACAAATTCACTCCTGTGTGGAATACTGCTCGCATCTCTGGAATGGTTCAGCAAAGTACTTACTAGATGCTCTCGACAGGTTGCAGCGACATTGGGAATCCCGAGATCACGAACACCCTAGAACCTTTACAGATGCGTAGAGATGTTGCGTCCATGGCTGTATTTTACCGTCTGTAACATGGTGAGTGTTCTGATGAGCTCTTCCAATTAGTCCCACCCTCCCCTTTCCAACACAGGACAACACGTGCAGGCCTTAGATGTCCGATTAAGAACATCCGATTAAGAACCAAACGGTTCGGTGACTCTTTCCTCTGTCGCACCATTAAGGCCTGGAATTCATTACCAGCTCACGTGTTTCCCTCTTCCTACAGTTCCGGGACCTTTTAAGCAGGGCGTGAAAAAGCATATGATGAGACCGTCAAGTTGAGTGTCACCATTGTCACACGGTATGTGTAGGTAATGGTGAACCTCTTTTCTGAGACTTTGCCTTCAGCTTACCATCAGGCAAGGCGAAGTCTAATTGACGTGTTCTATATAAAAGAAAAAAAAATTGTTCATATTGTTCAACAGAGAAAGCATCTTTTAAAATATGTATCGATACATCCGTCGAACACCAAACTTGTATCTACTATTATAATAAAAAAATATCTCGTATTGGTCTATTACCCTTGTAACTCAAATTATTCCAAGCTTGAGTTGCGTCCGATTTCAATTTGAGTAATTATCAGGGTTTTGCTGACCCTTACTTACGTAACAATCTTGATCGCACCAATTACGAGATATCTTGTGATAATGTTGGCCTCTATCCGGAAATTGTAAAAAAATAAGATATCGCTTTAAACGTTGTCTTTATCAAATACAAGAAAAGTTAGAGTAGTGAAATGACATGTATTCAAATTATGATTGTATTATAAAACTTTGAGAATATTTAAACTTAATCGCACTATTTACTTTTATGAATATCTTATCTTATTGATAGAAGTTATAAATGTGAACCAAATTAAAAAAAAAGATTATACCCCTTTGGTGGCAGACAAGCACAGGGCCCACCTGATGGGAAGTGGTCACCGTGTCCTATGGGCGTGAGCAACACCGCCGTCGTTATATTTACGCTCAGACTTGTAGACGCATTACCTTGCATTGTTTGTGATTAATCTAAAAAATAACAAGAGGTGAATTTGTAGCTTTATTCTAAATTGATAAACTGTAAATTTTACATGGTTTTTGCTATACTCCAGTTGCGGAATTCGTCATTCGTCACAGCTTATCAAAAAATTTACGGTATATTATATCTATAAAAAACGTACTAAAACGAAATTTATTGCAAAACTAGTGGTTAACATTTTCTCAAATGGAAAAAATTGGATGGAGATGTTGCGCGAGGTTTTGCTTTTCAATTTAATATTATGTCCCTTGGTGATATCAAAACGCAGACATCACAAGAGTGAAGATTCATCTCTAGAAATAGGAGGAGAACTGATTACTTCTTTGAGAAATGATGTGAATTTAGATCTTCCTGTGGACGAAGAGTATGAAGACCTACGAGCAGAACTGCTAGCGTATCATACAGCGTTATCTTCCCTAACTGATAGAAAGTCTGAAGGTCTACCACAGGAAGTTGCTGATGCTGTTGCTGCAGAACCAGGCAATACTCATGACGAGGTGGATACTCGTAGTGAGTATACAATTTACGCGATAAAATATAATCTATATCAATATGCCACGTCGCGTATAAATTTTATGAAATATTTAGAACTGGGACATTACCGCTACTAAAAGTCTCGTCCAAGATGATCAGCATCAGATCGATCTTGAATATTGGTATTAAAATCTTTTTGCACACTGCCTTCATGACTGTACTATACAACTTATTTTAGGCTGAATTCATTTTGCTATAAAATATATTGAGTTCACACAATACCTTCACACGTTCATCAAACAAAAAACATTGAAATGCAATTTAAAATTACTAAAATCTTTCACATTTTTTCAGCGGTAATTCACATATACTATAAATCTGTAAAAAACGGTATAAAAAACTAGGGCCATCATATGCCTAATGCTGATCAATGCTGCCAAATCTTTTAAATATGATAGTAATGAACAAAATCACAGTAATATAATGAATTTCGTGGAACTACTATAAATGAATTGTAAAAACCTTCACAAGCATCTGAATTATGACGTCACTGTATTGATTATAACTTAACTATCCATTGCCGTTCCATACCAGTACGGTTCAAGTTATTTTATTGTCAAGATAAAATACATTCTTTAATAATTTTGGAATTAATGATTATTTAATGTTCACTCAATCATCCGCACAAATGGTAACATATTTGTTTACCTAGTAATCAATAGATATTGTCTGTAGACACTCAATATTTAATGTAATAATATATTACTAGCGAAAGCTTGGAAAGCAGCGCATTTATTGACAGTAGCTATTTTCGGCCAAGTTGGTTCAGCCGTTTAGGCGTTAGATGACAAACACATGAATAGAAGCATGAAATAATATTATATTATGACATATTTAGGTACTAAATCGGTCAGTTACTACCAAACCTAAGTTAGTTATTAAATAGCAATCACATTGTTTGGCTCGCAGTAATTGCCAAATCTAGAACTATATCATTACTTAATATACTTAAAAGTACAGTACATACTTAAAAGTTACGTTGCATCTTTGGGTACCGGGTAAAACGGGGTAAATAGAGATCAATGGGTGAATATAAATGAAATCGTTAGCAAAATTACTATGGACTAGTTTAACATAATAATGAACAGAATTATCAAATATCTGGTTAGATAGGTACTTAAAATTTTATAAAAAACATATTGAAAAAAAAGAAAACTAACGACCATTTAGACTTTATAGTATCGACTTTAAAAGTAATAACTATGTTGAACTAACTTTTAAACTTTTGCGTTCCGTGTTCCATGAAAGACGTGATTAAATGTAGGTATGTATGTAGTACGGGAATCAACGCGATCATGGTATAGGTACAATATACCTTTTATTTGCCTGACGTGACGTTTCGACCAGGTGACACTGGCCGTGGTCACAGGCTGATTGGCTCAGTGGTCGCGCCCGCCGTCTTCGAGTCCGTGAGGTAGTTCTTCATCTACCCGCACATTCTCGATATTTTTAATATTTTCGTTTCGCCATACATTCGCCACGCTTTGAGGTGTAGTAATCCAGAGGTGAGTAGACAGCCACCCTATATTCTCTATATCAAGGGAGTAACGGATAAAGTCGGCTCCGCGTTAAAAACGTACTCCTTACCGACAGTTTACCCCAGAATTGAAAGTATACAACATCGTGGGTACACCGAAGGCAAATAAAAAGTATTTATTGTACCTATATCAAGATCGCGTCAATTTCCGTAAACATTATTGTATAATAACTATTTATATAATATAATGAAATTAGGAGTTTGACCGTAAAAAAATTATATCGAAATATTACCAAATTAACTTTTCCTCAGGATCGTTAAAATCAACTCCGTGTTGGCAACTCGGTGGCATTTGCGTACATCACAAGTTATGCGAGGGCCACCGGTTCATGTCTGAAGTAAACGGCTGCAAAAGCAAATTGGAGGTATGCTGTTTTACGTGGAATAAATTCCAAATGAGAGATTACAAAGACAAAGGTATCAATAATTTCGCCTTACCGTGGTCAATAAAACAAGAATTTGGTGGAAAAGGAGTCATTATGGGTGATGAGGGACAAAACTCGAAAATAGTGAAAATACAGAGCTCCGCAGAAAATGAGGATGAAATAGTAGAGTACGACTATTCTAGTGCTGAGAGGTCAAAAAAGAAGAACAAGAAAGTACCAACAAAAGTTGCGCGAAAACATGCGAAAAAAGATCACAATTCAAAAAAACAAAAGCCAGCTCTTGTAGTTGTGTTGAAACAAGATAAAAAGTAATGCAAGAAGCGAATGACGTGAAGTTTTTAATTTATTTTAACCAATCGTTCTGCAATGTAGTAAAACAGTTCAATCATAACGTTATATACCATGTATACTTTCTTGCTAATTAAAAAGTCAATCGCTTGTATTTTTTATTTGTGACCACCTTACCATGTAATTATGTAAGCCATTGGAGTCATGTCTGTGCTAGTTGGAATTGCAGTAATCGTATTAGTTTCAAATGTGTCGACACAAGCTGGACTGCAAATTTTGCCCGACACTTACAAGGACGTATTTTTACCAGGCCATGGAAAGAAACCAGCGCTTGGTTAGTTGTGTAAGCCCAGGACCCCAATATCCTATTTTCCTCCTATATCAATATCCTAATATTTCATTAAATTCTACTACTATTGAAATAAAACCCCTTTTTAACAGATTCTATCGCGATTAATTCGTTATTATTGTTTTAACCTGAAGACGTTTCGGTTACTTTTCAGCGGCCATGGTTGACCATGCAATAAATTGCGATTGAATCCGTTAAAAACTGGTTTAAATTTAAAGAGTGATATTCGCGTAAACCTTAGAAAAAACTACTATAACTGCTATAAGTGACTGTATTTTCTATTTGAATACGAGTAAAAGACGATTCTTATGACTTACGACATCTCAATCAAAAGATTGCCTTCCATAATTATTATTTATGAAGTTAAACTATTTTTTAAAGTTTAGCAACCGATTTGCCTACTTTTTGCAATAGGTATGTACAAGTACATTTGAGAAAACACTTTTTTTTCTTTTTTATCTACCTTCGAAGTTTCTTTCTCGCTAGTGGGAATAGTTCTAGAAATTACCTCAAATAAACGCACACAGACAAAATTAACACAATCTTATTATAGCTATTATTCGCAAAGATGAATAGGTATAGGTATATGGTCTATAAGACACTCTAGATGAAGATAACAATGCGTATTTTGGTTGATTATCCTATTTTGTGATTACGCTATTACATTCTTGGATTAAATCATTAATCTAGATAAGACATCCGGTAACCTAGTAAACAATATCTAGAAATCGATAGAGAACCTGTTTGACGTATCGGTAGAGTGTTCGACTACTATGTCTAGGGTTGGGCGTTTATATACGTTTAACCTTATGTCCTAAGAAGAAGCCGCGTAGAATTAGGACCACCCCATCTTTTCCCATGCGGTGTCGTACAACGCGACTAAGGGATAGGCTGTTTAACATCAGACAGATATATACTGCCTGGACTCAGCCTCAGATGCATGGGTTGAGTCAACAATATTGCCCGGAAGACGGCAATAGGCTCACCCCCTATTACGTGGGATCGAAATCAAGGGTCTATTTATACCACTGCACTGCAGACAAGCACACGGCCCACCTGATGGGAAGTGGTTACCGTGGACTATGGACGTATGCAACACTAGGGGAAATGGATTATACAGAATTGGTGAAATGTGGGTGTAAATTCACCTCTGCCTAACCTTCCGGAATAAAGGCATGATTATATGTAATGTATGTTATGTTCTAGAATATCTATTTGCGTAACTCTGGATGTTTGTATGTATAGCAAGTATGCAAGTATTAACGAAAAATATTCTACAAATAAATATACTTCAACATTATACACAACGTTATCTAGACCCCCTTGAGCGCAGCCCTGGGGGTGACTGGTGGAGCCGCCTGTCACACTGGCAGAAGTAGGCCACGGCGGCTGGCGCGCCTCCCCGTTTCCGGGGACGAGTTGGGGTCTCTGCGGTCCCCACACCCGAGGAGAGGGCCAAATCGTGAGAGATGGCTCTGGGTCGGCCGGGGTGCGAGGTGCCTGTCAACCTCACCTTCGGCAACCAAAAACGACCCACAGACGGCGTGCGTTTTGGTCGGTTCGAGTCCGATATAACCGGCTCCGGTGGGGGGTATCCGTAGGGATTATGCGCACGTAAAAAAAAGACCCACAGTAAGCATAGCTTAACCAGCTTGTGTTATAGAATCTAGAATGCGGATAATCTAAAGTACATTTTTTTTTAAATATATAAATATTGTACATAGAATAATAGAAAATATATATTAAAAAATATCTGACAGTATCCGTGTTCTAGAATTCATCATACAAACTATGCTTAGTTTACTAAATCATATTTAATTATATTTTATTTAAAAATTCGTTACTAAACAAAACGTTGACATCTGCAACATTTTTTATTTACGTGAATAACACGGACAGAGTGACGCGTTTACGTAAATTTCCGACAAATCGATGCTATAAATAACTTATTTTTGTTCTTCGCACAATGCAGACTAACTTCTGCTATGCTGTAATATTCGAAACTCAAGTTTACACAGCTTTACATAATATCCATTTGGTTTAACAAATGTTCAAACATAAAAATAAATTGTGCCCAGTATTAAGTAGCATTCTTTAGTGTTTGTTGCGATAATACAAATACTGCAATGTGAAAAGGTTGTTCATTCATAACATAATGTTTCATTTTCTCTGAATAAACACTCTGTTCTTAGATACTCTTCGGTTAATATAATGGTTAATTACGCAACGTTTCACGCGTAATAAAACGTCGTTTGTTCATGGAATATGTGTGTTTATACAATTTACACCGATTGCCGGTCTAAGTATTTCTCTCTTCCTATCTAACCTTTTCAGTAAATGTTAATAACGCTGTAGTATTTTGCGTGCATTACAGGTATTATATTACTATATAATCATATATTTTTAGACAAACTTATCATTTTTCTTATGCTGCTACTCATCGTTGTTCGTGATGGACGCAAAAATTACTGAACGAATTTCTATTTAGTTTTCTTTTATAAAAAGGTCTTGGTTAGACTTAAAATGCTTGATCGCAGTTGGTTGAGTTAAAACTGGTGATATGACCAAAAACGGACTAGACTAGTAATAAACACAATTGCAATAGATAAAAAAGTTATACATAAAACGATTTTGTTTTCAAGCATACCTTTTGAGAGAAATTTCTCTAATATATTTATCACAATCAAATATACATCGTACCTTAATTTTTGGGCAGATACACTCGTAAAATGGCTGCTGCAATGAACTAACTAATAAATTGCCACTGCTTGTGTTAGATAGCATTTTAACATCCAATATGTCATTCGTGTACGTGACTTAAAACTGTTTCGTGTTACCTTCCATAGGAGTGTTTTAAGCCGGATGGAAGTGTCCTCCCTACGGTTTAACCCAATTTTTTTCCTATATGTATTTTTAGGATATACTGACAATCTATCTTTTTACCGTTTATCACTGATGTCTGGTGACTTTAATGATATATAGTATAGGAAGGTAACGAACATATAAACTCACAGATTGTTGCAATAATACCTAGTAGGTATTAATGAAATGTTTCCCATCACCTATTTCATTACTTTCTTGTCGTATTATTATATTACATTTGGTAAATAGGTATATTTTATATTGCAGCGGAGTAAATAAATAAAATAAAATAAAAATTCGTTTATTTCCACACCAAAGCAGAATAAAATACAGATTACTGTCGGTTAGAAATTGCCACTTTATACAATAAATCTCTGCATGTGGGTCGCTGTTGCCTGTGGTAGGTAACAAGGAACTAAATTACAGAGACCATAGTAGATATGAAATGCATTGACATATTTGATTTTCCAGTGTTATCTTACTTTTCGGTACCATATTTCATAATATGCCCACATTCTAACGAACGTCACAGTATATATGATACGATTATGAATCGCCGTCGCTATCCAATAACTTATGTAAACAAAACCCAACATAATTCATACAGGGACGACATCGTCAACTTGCTGGGCGCGTGGCGGCATTTGCGTCGACATCATGAGCTGTCCACAACTCAAAATGGATATTGCAATCGCCGGTTGCTCTTGGGGCTATAAAGTCTGCTGTAAAGTTCAAGCGATGCTACCACCTACAGTAGGCGCTTTGCGACGAGCCCATTTACCAACCATACGTTCACCCGAAGATTTAGGATCTATGTTAATGGTCATAGCCCAAGAAAATTCCATGGCTATCTCTAGAATTGGCGGTATGGATCAAGACAAAACAGAAGAGGAGAAAGACTCTTAGTTGTGGATACAGGCACAAATTTTGAATTAAAACTCAAGAATCATAAAATAAAACTCAACTGTTGTAAATTGAATATATATTTTTCTAATAAAAGATATATTTTTCCAGTAAAGGACTATTCATGTCGCATAGGTTTAGTAAGCATAAATGATTCATTTTAAGATTAGTTATGCCTACTAACGCGTTAATTCGACGCATATTTGTGTGTTTGCTAAACGTTACATTTTAGTTATTAAATTGTGACATCGATCATCGTGTGCATGATTAGAACAAAGTTACTTTTAAATTAGAATGCTATAAAATTACTAAAGTTTTGTCTTGTTATTTGAATTACCGACGATGCTTCGTGAGTTAACTGTGCCACATTTCAAGCTGAGGGTCGAAAATCACGACGCAAGCAGCCCCGTTGGCTCTCGTATTAATTCATCAATTAGTGACTCAGCTAAATCGAGATGGATCATTGTGTTGTTCAGTGACTACATTATTTTTTGTCATCTTTTGATGGTTTAACCAAAATACATAATTTAACCAAGTGCAATGTCACTGACTATTGTGGGAGGTTTTTATCATAGCAGGTCTAGAAAGTTTGGTATTGACATGTTTTAAGTTAACTTTTTGCATAGCAATATATGCTGCCGGTGGACAGCATGTCGTTGATATGCAGAAAAAAGAGAGCGGGAGATAATACAGACCCGTGCGGTACGCCAGCATTTATCTGCAAGAACTCCGAAGCCCGTCCATAACAGAGGATGCGAATACGGCGCTCCCGCAGGAAACTAGCAACCCAGTTGCAGTCTAGGAGGCAGACCAAAGGCTTGGAGAGAAGCGATTTCTGCCAGACTCTATCGAAAGCTTATCGGCGATATTGAGACTAAATGCCAGTGACTCGCCGTGCTTGTCCATAGCCTCACCCCAAAGATGGGTATCGTATGCTAGAAGATCACCCGTTGACGAAGGTATTGTACCCGAGCTGTAGGACAGTCGGTACAGCCGCGTAAGCATTGGAGACAACTCCGCTGCACATTTTTGTAAAACCACCGCTGGAATACCATACGGACCACTGGCTTTCCGGACATCGAGTGATTGTAATACCGCACGGACATCGTATTACCTGATACGTCTTTCAAGTATTACGTGGTCACCATTGGGTAGTGTCGGCGGCTGTATACCACAATCATCGACTCGGGAATTGGCCGCAAAGAGATTTATTAGAAATCTATTCAGTCAAACACTATACTCATTATGAGCATTACCAAAGCCTTAGGTTCAGAATATAGAGTTTCCCTCACATTGGTTGAGATGCACTGCCGTCTCCGTTGCCCAGGATGGATGTCCCTGATCAAGTATTCAACATAGGATTGAGGACCTACAGCAATGCGGTATTTCTGTTGCAAGTATTCTTTACCCACGAAAGGTACTTTTAAATGTTATTCATAATTTATAAGTAGGAATAGCATTTAAGATATTATAATAATGTACTTACTATGTACTGGTATATTTTTTGTTTTACCTCGACATTTGTAGCGACTAGTAAATATTCTTATTATAGTCTAAGCAAGGAGATAATATAAAAAAATATTAGAATTAGAGTAGTAAAGTAATTCTTGATTAAATAGATAGTACGCATATGTATGTCGTAAAATAAGACTGCCAATCTCGGAGCATACATAAACTTGCAAATGGTACGTATTCGCACATACACATATATTACGGTATAAGGGTGAATAAAGTAAGCAAGCCACGAGCTTTTCAGTTGATAAGGATTCTTGGTTCAAAGATGGGCCATGAGTTTGAATGCGTGCCAAATTAGTTTACCTCGGATGGTCGGCTGCTTTCAACATTCACACCAAACACAACTAAGTTTATGTATTCGTACATAAAGCCGACCACAGACTACCCTTTAACGTGGAGCTGTATGTATGATGTACACAATGTACGTGGAGCAGGGAATTTTACGGGTAAGTAAGCAGCAGTAATGCGTAAAGTATCAGGATGTTTTTAATTCTGCCCTGCAAAATTATATGCTGACTAGTACCATGTGTAGTTTATATTGGTACCGGAATATATCGCAATAAAATGCGTTAAATAAGTGTTATAAGATCATAATACGACTTTAATAATTTTTGATAACAGCTTCAAATCATTGGGGCGCCTAATAATGAATGTATAGAAAAAGGCATCTTAGAGAACAATAAATTTGGAGTGCAGTAAGACGTTGTAACAACACCAAAAGGATTTAGTTATGATATATAAACTACAAACAAAAGTTTAAGCAGTAAAGTATCTCAATTAAGTAAATTTCCATTTTATTTTATAATATAAATGTTAAAAAATTTAATAAATTCCTCTCAGAGCTTTTGTTTGATGAAAAAAGAAATGAAAGAACTGCAGAAATGTTTGAAATAAATTGTGGGTCTAGATGTTAATTAGCGAAGCATTTACCAGAATATCTGAAGCAGAGACGAGCTTTGGTGATGAGGGATGGCACGTGATCCTAGCACCACGGTGCGACACTCCTACCCCAGGCACGTTTACGATTTATAGCTGTAAAAATTCGAACGATTGTGAGTTCTTTCTCACGAATCTGCCACTGCAATAACGTTTAATGGTCTACTTAAACATTTAAGTGTTTGGCTTTAATTTTCAAAGCTAGCAAAGATATTGGAATTTTGAAGTAATACCAACCCGAAAACTATTGCTGAAATTACTATACTTTTAACTGCACTCTTTTCATAAACTTAAGGCCCGCTTCATACTGAATAACATTATAGTAATAATGTGGTAAAAATATGGTTATATATATGATCTGGAAACTCTTTATTAGCTACAAAATAAATACTCCTTAATCCCCCTACCACTTTAATAAAAGCGGTATCAACTATGCATCGTTACCTTTTATATCCAAACTAGAGATGCCACGAATATTCGGCAACTATTTGGTATTCGGCCTATTCGGCTACTTTTTTAGGTATTCGGTATTCGGCCGAATAATTGGCACTATTCGGCCGAATACCGAATACCAAATCATGTACAAAAAAGACATCATATTACTCAAGATTTGTATTTATTACCGAATTACAATACTTTAGTAAGTAAAATTCATCAGTGGTAAGTTGTTATGGATAAAAACTTATTGTGATTTGTCGTGAATGATACCAGCTTCAGAAAACAACCTCTCACTATACACGCTACTCCCGGGAGAAGAAAGATAAACTTTAGCAAATTTCGAGAGGTTTGGGCATTGTTTTTTTATTTTTTTTATACAACTTAGGTGGCAGACAAGCACACGGCCCACCTGATGGAAAGTGGTTACCATGACCTATGAACGTGTGTAACACCAGTGGAGTCACATCCGTGCTGACGACCCTGTAAGAACAGATATTTTGTGCCATCAGTGTAGAGGACTTTGGTCATCCCACTGACAGCACAAAAACTCTCCAGTGAGCTCTGGCTACCCTACTCACCGCCGGGAACACAACACGAAGTTATTATAACCGCGGTATTCTGCAGGGCGGAGGTACTTCCCCAGTCGGACTGCGGAATTAGGCGGAAATACCGCCATGACCTACCTCCTCAAATTGATTTATTTTTGCAGACCACCACTTGTAAGCATCAGCTTTCCGATCTAGACGATTTGTTTTCCAATAAAAATCCTTCTCGTGTATCTTATCCACCAGTAAAAGGACAAGCTAGAACATACTATTTAAAAAGACTTTTTGTGGAGGGGCTTCAAATTTTCAATTCAAAAAAACGAGTTAGACAGGTCGTATTATTCTTTACGCGCTCGACAATCATGTACTTTGTACCGAACATTCGGCGGCCGAATATTGGCCGCTTCGGCCGACAGCGTTGCAGAATATTCGGTATTCGGTATTCGGCCAAATCACTATTCGTGGCAACTCTAACCAAACAACCTGTATATTTTTTTAATTTTACAAAAGGTTTTAAAGTTCAAATTCGAATAAGGCTGCAACAGGTGTGACTTATCGTATACAAATTATTGTAAAAGCCATTATGCGCATAATGTATATCAGATCCCTGCAATATAGCTTG
This sequence comes from Eilema griseolum, assembly GCA_963662185.1. Taxonomy (NCBI): domain Eukaryota; kingdom Metazoa; phylum Arthropoda; class Insecta; order Lepidoptera; family Erebidae; genus Eilema; species Eilema griseolum. The sequence goes on along the minus strand of OY759232.1, from coordinate 12,393,966 downwards.
GAATGAAATTACAGCGTCAGTGATTTATTCGTAATGCCACAGTCAATAACATTGAGGCAAAATTACACTGAAACATCTACGGGTTGAGTAATAAATTGTTCAATAGGCAGGTTAATTAGACAATTTCTCCAAATGGCATCGCGTAAATCGGAATAGCCCACGTAAATGGCTCGCAGAAAACACTTTTCTGGAAAACAAATGAATTCTTAACAGGTTTGAAGGTATAGAGTTCGTAAAGAAAGGGAATAAGGTGAATGGTAATTAAAAAAGTTAGCTTACTTCACTAATACAGATTTTTTAAGTGTTCGTTGTGTTATTTACTTTTATTATAAAATAAGTAAACTGGAATTGATGTTTTGTTTTCACTGAACGAAATTAAAGCGAAACGAGCATTGGTTTTTTAACTTTTACGATAGAAGTTTTCAACGGAAGCTTATACAAGAAATGAGTTCGCTAGGCCCTCGGAATTCTGTTTGCCTGTCGCTTCGTATGCAAATGTGTTCAACACAACAATACATTTTGCAATTTGCATTCTGGCTAATTGCTTTTCCTTTCGACGTCACCTCAACAAACGACCGTTTATTTCTTTGTGCTCCGGACACCTTATTGGCATTGTTAACTAGCTGTATCGAACTATTCACAATGATTCACCTAAACTTAAAAATTTATCATCGTTTCATCGGGCCCTAACAATACTCATGAATATATTTGTCTAGGGAACAGAAATAGAAATGTATTCAGTTGATTAGGTCGAACATTAAATGATTGCTTATAAAAAGGATTGGCAATTTCACTGCAAATATAGAGAGGGAATTAGTAGACTATCCATTCAGTTCTCATCCTAAACTTATGCATACAACAGTTTGGATTTGCAGTAAAAGCTAGGACTTGTCGCATGGTCATAATTAGAAGTAGATAGCTGTAAATAGCTCTAACAGTATGTAGCTTTAGCTCTAAGCAGAAAGAAAGACGTGACGTATGATGCCTGCAACTCTCTCAAGAAATAGAAATAAAGTACTGCGCGCTCTAAAACGGAGCTGCTGCTGGTAAACCAGCGGAGGCCTGTCTGCCTGTGATCTGATATAGTTGCTGAAGATTACCTCCCTAGATTATAGATACCTGGATATCTACCTACATGGGTAATGTTGTGTTATTTCAACATAGGAACTCCACTTCATAAATTACAACCCACCAAAAAAGGGTAGACAATAAAAGAAAAACCATTTTCAGTCATCTGCTTTTGACGCTGCCGCTGGTTAGAAAGCATAAAGATAAATATGGTCCTATGGTGGGCGGCCTTATCGGTAAAAACGATCTCTTTCAGGAAACTTCTAATGAATCTTCATAGCATTTTCAAATGTTTTTGAATATACTGGCAACAAGCATAGAGATGAGTTTATAATTACCTGAATTCGCCTTGGAACCCTTTCAAATGTTTTATGTTTTTTGGCGTGTTTTATAATTACTGAATGACAATCAAGTACTACCTATGCTGAATTTCTTTCGATGTGAGAATAATAAAATAAGTTCAAAAACTGCTAGAAATTTCTCAAATAGACACCCTCGAAGATAAATACTTAAAGATAAAAACGATATAACAGGTCTGTGCTCCCATTGTATTTGTTGACGTTTCCAGATTATACTCGTAGCCATGGACGATTCATCACTAATTGGTAACTCACGCCGCTTTCAGTCTGAACTATTTCTACTCACGAATTCACGCAATTCACGAAAGCGCACTGTGTTTATTTGCTTGTGATTACAAATAAATGAAATTGAAATGTATGTTTGTAATATTGAAATTAAAATTACAAACATACATTTCAATTTCAATTAAATAAAATTTAATTTAAATTAAAATGAAAAACAGTTAATTAAATTGTGGTCTGATCACTTTTATTACAAGATCGCTACATGTTACAAGGTGTAACATTGTCCTTTTGTTTTGGAAAAACTTAGTTTAAGTCCACGCAGTTTAACTTACGAACAGAAGCATCGTAGAGCAAGACTGAGTAGCAAAAATAAGGGTGCCCAATTATTGAATGGCGTAGCTTATTTCTACTATTATTTTCGTGAACTTAAAATATCTTACACCTGTATTTTTTCCCCTTGATTACGAGACACTATCAGAAATCACAAGGTATCAAGACAGTATATATATTTGAAGCAGAAGATACATGAAGTGTAGATCCCTTTAAAATCCTATAAATGACATGGGGAAGCAAAATTTTGTTAAACAATGCTCAGAAAGGTTTATCCGGAAGGGCAGCTTATGAGCAAATCATATTTACATTCATATATACGGACTTTAACATTTAATATGTATTTGATGGATTTTAAATTCAAATTTATGTGACCTTTCCCAAATAAATTTGAATATAATAAATTTGCATATGCACAAGTGTCCCGTACATGTCGACCTTACCCCAATTATTATCGGCTAAAGTTCACGTCCTAACCTGACTTTCATCCATCCATTCACCGAAAACATAAATAAGATTTTGGGGAAAATATTTACTAAGCTTGTAACACTGTATATCAATAGGCAACGTGGCTAATGAAGACGCCATGCGGCGAGTAACAACAGCGTATCGGGGCGCTTTTAGATTGAAACTAGATTAAATAAGCGCATTCCACTCTCTCACTTAACAGGATTAAATTGTTCATTTGATTTGTTATTCTTGTATTTGCGATAATGTTTCTTATTAAGAATATATACTTATTTTTTATGTAAAAAAGCACAGTAAAACTATAAGTAACTTTTAAAAGTAAACATATTTAATTGTGGCAAAGTGATAAAAATCTCATAGTAAAACCAACGACAACGTGAAATGGTGAAAATAGGAACTACAGATGACAATGTCAAATTAATGGTGTTTTATTGCAAATTGAAGACAATTTAACACGATTTATCATTATTAAAGCCGCGTGGTTCCCGGCAGAGTAGAATTTGGACCACCCCATCTCTTCCCATATGGTGTCGTACAAGGCGACTAAGGGATAGGGCTGTTTAACATCGGACAGATATATACAGCCCAGACTCAGCCTCAGATGTATGGCTCGAGTCAACAATAATCACTCACCCCCTATTACGTGGGACCGAATAAAATTATTGGTGAAATGTGGGTGATAATTCACCTCTACCTAACCCTCCGGGGATAAAGGCGTGATTAGATGTATGTATGTGTATGTAAAGGGAAAGTTGAGGCCTCCTTCAGTTCACAGGATTGTTCAGTTTAATATAAGGTTTTTTTAAAATAAATGCTTGCACTTCGAAGATCAGTAACCGTTGCCGACTCTCCCCTTCAACATTAGAGGAAAAGCTGCACCATAACCTCGTCATCTTGCAAAGCATTGGTACACCCAGATAAGAGCATGCTTGTTAACAAATTGTCTTTAATTATATCCTACAGTGTAAACACACCTCCCTGCGAAATGTTGCTCTCAATATTTAATGACATAAAGTTCTCTGAACTTTAATAGATTCAATCAAAGTTGTGAAATAAGGGACGATATACCTACCGTAATAGGGTGTTTTCAAACACTATTCATTAGTCTATAAAGTTTCTTATAAATTCTAAATCAAATCAAATCAAATCAAATCAATTTATTGCGATATATGGGTACACAGGTTACAAGTAAATACATTTAGGTTCCACCATATTTCAGCCAGATTGGCATGCAATAACGTCACACATATTATGACGATATTTGTTTATAAAATTAGAAGCTAGGAATTTGCAATTTAATATAGAAAAACATAACATTGGATATCAATATTTCCGTGCTAAACATATAAACAACTCCATGCAAAATAATCATTAAATTAGTCAAATACAATTTATATATCTAATAAGAAATGTCAAAGTTATGATTGAAAACTTGTATTCCTGTATTACTACATAAGTGTATAGTTCCACGAGTGGTGATATTTATATAAATACAATCATAATAATTGTTACTTCTCCGCTCGTAGCACGTATGGTAGATACCATACTCCATAATCTCAAAATAGGAATATTACTGTGATATGAAATGTTATTATTTTAGTCAAATATACGTTATTGTTCTTAAAATTAGGCGTCCTAGAGGTCCACATAAATTGACCATTATGTTTTAGAAGTAATCTGTTGAAATGAGGACGCAACACATAAAATCCAAACTTGAACAGAGAGTGTCATAGAATTAAACGTTATAGCTACTGTGATTTGCTCGTTAGCCTCATTACGTCGACTCGTTCAACGTTTATTTCCATTCACCATTTACCTCATAAAAGAATAAATTCGCAAAATTTTATCATATTTGTGCCACTCACACTTTCTTTGTGGTCGAAAAAAGGTGAAAGCAGCGATCCAATATACACTGAAACCGCTTTCATGCAATCTAAATTTTCCTGTTATGAAAAGAATAACAATCAATGTGTAGGCTTCGAACACGAACTCAATAAAGGCGTATTTCATACGTTCACGTACCGTAGACGTGCCTAGTAAAAATCCTCACAGTAGTAAAACAAGTTCTTGTGACTGCGTGAAGGAAGCTAACTTTACACGTACCTACCTGAAGTATATCTGTCATATCTAATAATGCTATTCTTCATTATAGTGTATGAAGTATACGCGAATATCGCTCATTGAAATAAAACCACTTTTTAACGGATGCCATAAACCGCGATAGAATTCGTTAAAAATTGGTTTATTTTAATGCTGTTGAAGCATAAAATGCTTCAACAGCATATATATAAAATGCTCATACAACATCAGTTAATGATTTGAAACTTCGATGGACATAATCGGATCGTAAATTGAACTTTTTTATGACACCATCGTTCATAAATCTATGTACAACATACGTGCCATGAGCAGTTTAAACTACGAACTAACAACTTATTACGTTATAAAAATATGTAACATCTTAATTTAGGTTGATGGAGTAACGGACAAATCTAGTTGGTTTACGGTTATGGTAGTGGTGAAATTGGTTCGTTTTATAGTCCCACAAACCGTCTATTTATTTGGATGGCGGGTGACGCCGCAGTCTCATGTACAGACCACCATTAAAACTAATATTTGATCGTCTGCTAGAATGCATTGTTAAAAGAGTAATGAAAAATTTAGTTAGGTACTACATTTCTAACGAAAGGTAGTACAGACTTAACACAGACTTCGTATTTTGGTCGAACGTAAATTATACCTACTATTCTAGTTAGAGTGGTTTATGATTAGTTTAGTAGTTGAACTTCTTCTTCTTCGAGTCAATGGCTAGGTCTGACATACAATGGTCTGGTATTTAAATGTTATTGACCCAGAACTTGGCCACAGTAAATAAAGGCAAGTGAGCGAAACCGTGGGCAACAGCTGATTGAATATTCTTTAACTTTGCATCTAGTATAGTATACCTACTAATATTGACCATAGACATACCTTGTAGAAATGTTAAAATTAATCTTCAATTTCATTTATGCTGATTAAAAGTTATAATTTCAGAAACATTTCATAAAATAATACCCACACGTCTCAAGTAAGTAAGTTCTGTGCATTATAAGCATGTGCAAGCTGTACGTAGAATAATTGTGGAAAGTAAAGCAACTTGTATAAACACAACTTCATTTTCCATATGCCGGATTTATCTTGAAAAAGATTCTTCACGCACTGTAGGGAGCTCGTACCTAATTAACTTCCCATCTTCAGTATATTGGGCTGTACGTTATGTGTATCAATCCGCAAGAAAATGTTTTATGTATTAAATATATTACAACAAAATATAATAATTTCATTTATAAACATGTATACCGTTCTTTATTGCTTGCCTACCTTTTATGTGATAAAGACGATACAAATATAATATTACAGAATTTAGCATAAGCAACATCCGAATAACCAGAGTAAGTAAATATTTTTGTACAATCAGAGACGATACAAAAAAGGGTTCAGTACAGACTCTATTAAAGGAACGATTTAGTTTGGAAAAAATAAGCACACAGACGGGACTGGTCCAGTCCAGTCCCTTACAAGGATATGCTGTGACCATTGAGCTACCGAGCTACACCTTTCCAAAATCTCCGAAACAACTATCTTAGGAAGATGGCCCTTCCCAATTGAGCAATCCGACTAGGGAAGTACCTTCACCCTACAGAATACCACGGCTATAATAACCTCGTGTTGTATTCCCGGCGATGAGTAGGGTAGCTAAAGGCTTGTCCTGATTGTATCTTCTGCACTGACAACACAGAAACTTTTTGTTCTTACAGGTTCAGTAGCACAGGTGTGATTCACCTGGTATTGTGCACATTCATACCTATGAATGTGCACAACACTAGGTCACAATAACCATTTTCCATCAGGTGGGCCGAGTGCATGTCTGCCACCTAAGTTGTAAAAGAATATCGGAAAAAATAACTGATGTTCCAATCATTTTTAAATATTGTTTTTTGATTACTCTGCCCAAACAATTTAATGAAAGCAATTAGTATGCTAACTATTCAAATCGATTAATGTTGGAAAAGGTGAAAAGCTCAAACATTCAGAGTTATTACAACCAGAGCATTCCCCCTGTAAGGGACTGGTCACGGGATCAAGTCTCATCTGAGCATTTATTTTTATCAAACTTAATCGATCCTTCAATAGAGTCTGTACGGTACCCTTTTTTGTATAGTCTCTGCTCGTACAAAAATATTTACTTACTCTGATTATTCGCATGTTGCGAAAGCTAAATTCTGTAATTTTATTTTCACATCATCATCATCATCTTTATCACATATAAAACTTAGGTAGTAGTCATATCAATAAAAAACCGTATATATGTTTAGAAAGGCAATTATCGTATTTTTCCAATATCAATCGATTGTAATGCTAAAAGTAGAGTGCTGTGCTGCAGGCCCGTGTTCATCACTTTTGTGACGACGAGTACCCACTCGTCTTACAGATAAGGTACGAATTGTAAGGACCAGTGGGTTTGTATACAGACTGGAATCATACTAAACATTTTAATTGCAATTTTTCGTGATATAGACAGACAGACATATTTACGACTATCAGACATTAAAAAAAAATAAGCAACGTATGCTTTATTTTCCCCTCAAATTAAAAACGTTAACAGTTGTCAATAACTGATCATTACATAGTGTGTACTGTAAACTAATACTAAAGGTTTACTATTCACCTATCAAGAACTCATAAGGTGATATTTTAGCATTATACTTATTGTTAAAATTGTGTAGCATATTTACGCTTAAGAATTTGCTTAACAGTTTCTTGACATACCACCATGCTATTTATTAAGGGTAAGAGCGGTAATGTGACGTAAGGGGGAGCAAGGGTCGCATTACTTCGTTTTAATAACGACACTTGTATGAACTTTAGATATGCTTCCATATTTACGTATACTTATTAGGTATGTAAACTACTGTTACTGGAAATTGCAATGAAACTGAAATTTTCAAAATCAAGTATATGAATATTTTTCAAAACGTACAGCTGATTTCAGTGATTAGCGCGTTTAATCAAATAAACATACTCCTCAGTTTAAGACTTCTTAAATTACAAGAATATGATAAAAACTTTAAACGTATTTTTAAAGTTAAACTTACCTTATTTTCTCAAACTTCTAAGAATAATAGGAACTTCTGAATCTCTTTGGATTTAACTCAATCGCCAATCTGAGTAAGTGCAGGCACTTACCCAATCGATTATTGCACTTAGTGTTTTGCTATTTAAACATCAATTCTTAACTAAGATTCTGTAGATAACTTAAAGTAATTTTGGTAAATACACAGTAACGCAAAAGCTTACTGTAAATAATACCGAATTTTACGATTTATGGGGCTCCGCTAAGATTTGTTGGGGCTCTAAGCCAAACTTAGCTACTAGATGAAGATACCTGTTGATTGACGGGCAAGGGATTAGTTTAGCGCAAGCTTCGTTCGAAGTTGGGAGGTCAGATGGTAGTCGCTCCCATAAAAGCCTAAATATGCCAATAAAAAAAGGAACAGGACCGCGCACCCTTGGCTATAAAGTGCGAACTTTAGATGCGACAGAAATTCACACTCGGAAATAGGAGATGATTTTTCGTGAAAAAAGACCCACTGAAGTCAAAATATCTTACAGAAGAGATACTTTAATATGATTGCACCTAAAATATGAATAAGTATTATTTGAGAATATTGTTTCTTTATTTAGCGAGTTGTAAATTATTCTACCTCATCAAGTTTAAAATATTATTCAAGATAGAAAAGCGTACAGTGTTACATTTTATGTAGGGGGCAAAGCCGAGCCTTACTTACTTTGATAATAAAATTCTTTCAAATTCACAAACGTAAAAAAAGGGGAAACATCACCAACAACTCTACAAGACAGTGCTTTGCAAGAAAAGTTGGCCTTCGCTTGGACAAAAGAATTTCGCTTTTTAATTTAAAAAGTTTAGACACTACAGTTGTTGAGTTTCTAACTTCAGTTTGTTCTCAAATACCTCTCTAAGCAAATGAAAAACGTTTAATTTATAGAGCTGTTGCAAATTTTTTGATATAAATTTAAACACAAATGGGACAGCTGCTGCTATTGACAGCCATCGTACGCTGCCAAAGAGAAAGGACATAATTTAACTCTGCTCACAAATCATTTAAATTCTTTTGTTTCGCATCCTACTGCGGCATACCGTCATGCCGTATATTTTTAACGTTAGATTGGATAATTTGAAAAGGAGGAAGAATTTTAGGTAGTCCGTCGATCCAAGATGGTTCTATAGGAGAATTTGAAGCACTCGAGGGCTACTTACTACTCTGGTTACTCTGGTAACCAAAGTAGACGTGGGTTCAAGTCCCGCCTAATTCTTTAAACTTTTTCTGATCGTATTCGATATACAACCAAACAGTACTCCATGTAAATAATAATTCAACACTGATCGTGTAAGTTGATGATTATTTTTAACCTCTTTAGTGTCGTCAAAACTGATTACATCCTGAAGTGTACATATATGTACAACACATAATGTACACATTACTTTATCACGTAACCATACCTAGCCAAAAAATCAACACGGCAACGGAACGAGCCCGAAATGTAAATGAACCGAGACGAATGCTGTAGTCCATAAAAGTAAATGGTTGATTTCGAATTTCCGAGCTTCATTCTACTGGACGATTTTTCTTCACATTGCCAACATTTTATTACATTCATAGGCTCTGTCAGCTAGATTTCAATACGGACACGAAATATTCAGGTTGATTCGTGTGAAGAGTTTCTTTTTTCAATTATCTTATTACACCTTTTGAATTAAACTTTAAAGTATTTAGTATGCTAACTATTCAAGTCAATTAAGAAATAGAAAAATTGAATCGGTTCAGGCGAGATTCGAACCCGCGATCTTTCCCTTACAGGGGAAACGCTATGACCACTAAGCCACAGAACCTTCGCCATACAAATTCTTCTATACATATATCCGTCTTACGGCGACGGTGGGAGCCATCTACCGATATTGGTACGAACTATCGGAACCAATGAATGATTTTTGATGATTCCGCTCAAACTATTGAATGAAATTTTAAAGCATTTAGTAGGTATGCTAACTATTCAAATCGGTTAAGAATTAGAAAATCCCGCCTGAACCGATCCAATTTTTCTATTTCTTAATCGAACTTATTACAATGACATCAAAGCCGCATTTTGAATATGTCACTACATAATCATTATTTATTATTAAACGATAAACGAGTACCATCGGATTTACCGCTTCGAATGAAAATTAATGTGACGAGTGCTGTCGACGTTATAACGATAATAATGGTCACTTGTATGGCGAAGGTAAAATACTAAAATAAGCTGACAATTGTAATGAGAACCGAGGAAAGGACGGCCGAATGATTCCTTTATGTGATTTCCTTGGAAATTGCCGCAATAGCAGGGCTTGATTGGGTTAGCTTCTTGCCAACCACTCGGAGCGAGGTCTTCAAATCTTAATCTGATTGCTTTACTGCTTTGCATTACATGCTTAATACGTTATTGAAATACGGTGAAATTCATTTTGCCTAGCTGGTGTTCAAATCCTTTAATTATTTTTTTTCAAATATCTCGGTAAAATACAATTACTGCTGCAAATAATAAAGAACATTCAGATCAAGTTATAGTTGTAGGATTAAAAGCAAATAAATTTAACTAGGACTATAAATACTGTTACCTCCATAGAATTGCTATACTTACTGAAACAATTCATATCCGCACCATATATACGAGCTTATTTATTTATTTTAAACTTTTTGCACAAGTACATAGGCGGACTTAATGCCACAGGCATCCTCTACCAGTCCACCAAAGGTGGTGCAGAGAAAGTCTCAGTAGGTGCATTAGTGAGTGTAAAATTATAGAGAGAATTCACCGTAAACTGGAACATGAATTCAATAAAGTAATATATATATATATATATATATATATATGTATATGTATATTTATGTACACCTAATATGTATGATAAAGTAGGTCAATTATGATCTAGGTACATAAAATATACATAATATAAATAAATAGGTGTAAGTAATGGTGACCCTCTTTTCTGGGATTTTGCCTTCAGCTTACCATCAGGCAAGGCGAAGTCCAATTGACGTGTCCTATATAAAAAAAAAAAAAAAAAATATATACATATCAAATACAGATATTAAATACATCCATAACCAGACATTATACATACTTAAATACATATGCCTTAAATATCTTCGATTTGATATTATTCGGATGATTCTGCTAGTTCCTCAAACAATAGTTGGCAAACTTTCGCCTTGAAAACTTGACGGCTGGGAGCTCTTCTGATTTCAAGAGGTAGTACATTCCATAGGACCACAGATTGTATAGGAAAAGAAGAGTGCACAAAGTTAGTCTTTTGCGTAGGACAAGCCAAGAAGAGACTATTTTTTGACCGAAGGTCTCTACTGTGTACTGTGTGAAGATACTGAAAGAAAGGAGTTTCTATTATTTCATAAAATCTCACAATATTCGTTTAAATCGATACCAATACTCGTTTCAAGTCCAAGCAAGTACATCGTTGCGGTGTCGAGCAACAATTGGGAGATAAGAAACGTATACACGTATAATAGTGGCCATTTACAATCGATGTACTATATACGTGCCAAATATTATAGTGTTTGAAGTATTTCGAACTCTCTGAGACCTGGATAGAACATAAATGGAACGCTGTAACAAATTCAGACTTCCAGTTATTGGTTGGCAACAGCTTATCGATCTATCAGTGCAGTGCCGTAAGCGATCAGTTGGTGGTGCGATAATCTATAGAAATAGTAAATCTGTAACTGGCGAGCAAATCAAGAACAACTGTGGCAGGTCACTGGCATTGAGTGCAAAATTAGGTACCAGCATTACTATATTTCTACAAGGTTGAAGTGCATCCAGAAGATATTGATATCCCAAATATTCCATCGTCACAAACTCACAAACTTTACCTCTTTATCGTAACAGTATAGATTGATACTATGTGAGAAGTACACGAGTTCCTTTAGCTAACACAAACCCTAACAACAACTACATTACACTAAATAAGCTTATAAAGTGCCAATTCAGTAACGATTACACTACCTCAACCACTGTTAAAATGTTATTGTAATGGTAAATCAATACGGAACACTTGTTACGTCTTTATCTTGTTGCTTACACGGAAAATTTATGGCGCGAACCTGAACTGTACTTTCTTATTATTTTCAATTGTTAAACACGGTTTTATATTATGAATATAGGTAGGTACTAAGGCTTATTCAGACAGCCAAATAGCTATTCTTTTCAATTTAAATTCAATTGGAACATTTTTTATGTTGTTCTCGAATTTAAGCAAGGTTTTTGTTTGCACTATTTATCACCACTATACAGTCCGCTTACTTCTTTATCTCGGTAAATTGAAACCCTATAACCTGGTTTGAGATATTGGTCATGGAAGAAACAAATCACAACATTGATTTGAAAAATGATTGCAGCAGCGGACTTTAACGCTCTTCCCGAAATATTGAATTTAGGTCGCCGTTGTGTAAGTTAATTTACTTGCTTACTGTCGTATCTCTCTGGTAAAATGCACCGAAAATACTATTTGCGAGATGGGCAAAGTTTATAATAGGGTATTGTTATACGGCTTATATACACGTTGAGTTACAAGTTTCATTTAGGGGAAGTAATATATCATTTAGCGAGTGGATACCGGTATAAGATGAGGTGTCAGGGTAAATATATAAATTGCAAACTCGACATATCGGTACGGCGCACTCGGAGCTGTAGTGATCGATCATCGCGTGTGGCTAGAGGTACTGCTACACGATAATGCGATAACATCACGTGTGTCCTGAAGAGTTAGTAACGAGTATAATGACTATGGTTTTTTGGATTATCTATCATAATAATAGATCCTGATTAGATATTGATACTGAAGAAATATTGTGTGTTTGATTTACTGATCAAAAACAGTATCTGGAAAATTCATGAATTACGAATGGGTACTCAATTAAAGACAACGCTTTGTGAAAACCGACATTTTAATTGAACACCATTTCCTCTCTCTGATTACCATCGGTACTACAAAGGAATAAGCTACGAATCATTAACTTCTCATTTCATTGCGGGCGATTACGAGAGACGATTATCGGGTTTTTGTATCCGCCAGCAGAAATTCGTAATGAGTAAGTCATTCACAACTTCAGTGTTACGAAAGAATGGCACTTTTAAAAGTTTCAATTCTGAAGTATTAGGCTATTGTGATCCAAGGAGATATCCGACAAAATTGGTTTGAGGCTTCCACAGACTCCAATATTAAACTGAAACTCGTATTGTTGGCACAGACTGATATCGATGAATTTTGAATTGGTTCATTATTCAAGATTGTAAGATTAATGTATTTGAAGTCACACCTAACATTTGACTATTAGTGTATTTATTTTGTACATATTTACGTGTAGTGTAGTTATATAGGTATATACATAAATTTACTCTTGTATTTGTATAGTTGTTGTAATAGTCCGTCACTGCCGATCTTAGAATTATTTATAGTTAGAGTAAAATAAAAGGGATGCTACAAAAGAGACAATATTGTATATTATGCACTTTGCATAGATTACGCTTTTGAGAGAATTGAAGTAACGCTGTGATCCAAAGTACTATCAATAAGTCAGAATGTAATTAAATATACTTATGAGAATTTCAACAATTAATTATATACAGTTCAGGTAGCCTCTGATGATTCCTATGATATTCTATCGTTTATCGTGGAACCAGAGGTGGTGTTAATTTTGATGACTATGAAATGTAACTATTTTTTTATTTGTTACAGGAGAGAGCATGGAAAATGCACGCAGAGGTGAACCATGACAGCATGTTCCCGCCGCGAGCGATGACCCTGCAGGGAGGCGAGGGTCACGCGGCGGCAGTAGTGGCGGGGCGCTCCCGGCCACTCTCTCAGCCATATTTTTTAGAAAATTTCACGCTTATTAGGCTATGTCTACAATATCTACAAGTGATATGTTTATATCAAATCGCCGAAGCAGCCATGCCGCGGGTGCGCGTAAACTTTAATTTTTCAAAGCGTCCGCTAGTTAAATTAAAAACTGTTGTGAATTTAATGTTTAGTTTTCGAACTAGGACAGTGTATTGTGATATTAAAGCATTGTTAGTGAAGACTTTAGTGCAATTATTCGTTGTTGCCAAGTGTGTGGTGAGCGCGGTGCGGTCGCGATGGTGCTGGCGGCGCAAGGGCCCAGCACGGCGGGCTCACACGCTTTTGCTGCTTTGGCTGAGCAGTTGTGGCCTACTCGCTGTACCCAGTGAGGGGCGACGCGACGGTGACCTTCACATTGGTGGCATCTTTCCGATGGAGGGCGAGGGCGGGTGGCAAGGAGGCCAGGCCTGCAAACCCGCCGCCGAGCTTGCACTTGCCGATGTCAATGCGCGTTCAGATTTATTGTCCGGTTTCAAACTGTACATTCACAGCAATGATAGCAAGGTAAGTGTATTTGACTCATTTATCATTTGAATACTAATATTAGTTAGTCTATAAATCGTACACGACTTTTTCTGCTTTAATAACAATAGCACGAATAACTATCGTAATCAATTGCAATTAGCCCGCTTCACACACACACACAAGTTCACAGTAGGCTAGTAGCCAATCACTATACTCCGTTCTCTGGACACGTTTACGGACAGTATTCGTGCTAGGGGTACTGAAGAGTAAATAGATGAGAAACCTACACACAGGTGTGATTGTCGCGAAATTCATATTTAATTATTAATACCATAATTTGCCGTAATGCGAAGTCTCTTCATAACAGTTAACTTGATTGTATACAATATAACTTTGTCGCTAATAAGTTACGAAAATACCAATTAGAATTCTAATCAAGTTAACAGACATAAGGTGCCTTCGCCTCTTAATATTAATAAAACGGTAAGTACCTAATCATGAACCTTCTGCAACTTCTACCTCTAATTATTTAAAAGTTATTACCTCTTCATTTTCTACACAGATTTATAAAAGGACAATATACCTGTACTGAAAATTATTCGAGATAATTATTTAAGTGTACCTTACCGTTTCAATCTAAACAGAAAACGATTGATGTATCTAATATACAGCGACAAATTTGATCTAATCCATTAAGTTGAAACCAGCTGACTGTCCTAATTAACAAAACGGGTTTCGTATTTCTCCAACGGGAGAGTGTCCATAAATCCAGATGAACTAAAATCACAGGATTATGATATTGCAACCGAGAGGGTGAGGTTGACGTTCAATTCAATTATTGAGAATTTATGAATGGCTGAGGAAGAAATTTTATTTGATAAAATTTCCGCGACGGTTAAAGGTAATTTCCCGTTTTATAAATTTATATATATTCAGAGACAAATTGACGATTCCGATCAGTTCTATATTGATAACATTGTGATTTTGATGAAAATCGCAAAAGAAAGGCGACGGTATAATAGGGGAGAATTATTGAGGGCAATCGGTCTGAGGGTCATTACAGCGACAAGGATATAGCTATATGGTACTTGAATATGGCGGTACATAAAATTATTTAGGTATTGATGGTAATGTTTTGTTGAGTCTCGTCATTCATTACTGATGTTATCTAAGGTAAATAGAATTACTGATCATGTTGTACATAGACATAATAATTAAATTTGAATAGTAATAACTACCGTTAACTAAGGACGCGTAGCCTCACAGTCGACTTGTATTTTGCAAATTATTCAAAGTGACTCCCTGCTTGCCGCCTTATTAGCTTCTGTTTTAAAGACCACGGAAGGAGGTAAAAGTGACAATGGTTTCATAAAACGTGCGTAAATCTCATTTAAAGATTGGACGTAGACCATGAGACCACGCGTAGGTACCCAGTTACCATATAAAATATTTTGTTAAACGATGCAAAATTGCCCAAAACAATAGAAAACGACAGGGACCGATATCCAATTCATCAAGAAATAAAGTAATCCAGGTCTAAACTCCGTCTTTTAGAAGGATTCAATTCCTTGATGTTGACGTCAGGCCAATCGGATAGCGTTTCCTAAATAAAAATTGCCTGTGAGTTATGCCCAATTGCACCAGTGTCAGAATTTTTATAATATAGTGTTATTAGAATAATCTATTATGTTTTTTTTTTGTTTACTTTTATATTACAGATTGATCTAACAGAAGAGCAACTAGATAAACTTGAGCGACTTCAAAATTTTTGCATAAGATTCATATTTGGTCTACGCAAGTATGTTCACGTGTCTGATTTCCGTAAACAACTCAAGTGGCTCCCAATTCGACTTCGCAGGAATGCCCATATTCTAACATTGTTATATAATGTATTGTTTAATCCCAACACTCCCTCTTATCTCAAAGAACGATTCCAGTTCCTCTATGACACACATACGAAATGCCTGAGGTCGTCCGAGAATTTGAGGCTGAGTATGCCAATACATTCTACTGACTTTGCTGACAAGTCTTTCACTGTCAGGGCGGTGCGCTTATGGAACGCGTTGCCACTGAACATCAGACGGGCAAAATCCCTAAATGTATTTAAATTAATGGTCAAGAACCACTACCTATCATGTTGTGCACAGTATGTAATAGCTCACAATTATGTGCTAACTCACTATTTTCCCTTCGTATTAGTATGAACTATCTACTTTATGTATTTATTTATTTAATACATGTATATGTATTTCTATGTCAGTATTTATGTTGATATTTTTTGTGTAAAGCCGTATATTAATTTTATTTTACTTACTTTTCTCTCTTTCTTTTGTTTTAATACACTATCGATTTAAGTTTAGTCGGTAACTACATCATATCTTTTGTTGTTATAACATTAATGTCCATCCCAAGGTTGCCTGGAAGAAATCGCTTCAGCTATAAGGCCGCCCATTGTACATTGAACTGTATAGATGCTACCTACTTGTCCTACTGTAAATCTGTTCGTGTACAATAAAGAATTATCTATTTATCTATCTATCTATCTACATTTTATGTAAAATTGATTAAATCTATAATGTTACTTGTAAAAGATTTCTTTATGTGCCAAAGAATGTTCTCATGCCAAGACTTAGAAGTTTGATTTTTGCCTTGTTTCAAGACATTATAGACCTGAGTATGTACGAATTTCATATTGATACCTCCACGCATTCGAGACAGACAAACAGACAGACGGACAACGAAATAATCCTATAAAGGTTCCGTTTTCCTTCTTTTGAGATACGGTACCCTAAACATAGTGCATAATAAGGGCAAAATTATCGCATATTACCAATGAATCACGTACATGAGGTCATGTATCCTCAAGTACATACTTAAGGGGATCGAATTAGATTAAATGGGCTGAAGTAATTATGTAGGCGGCCTTTCCCTTATCTGATAAATGCGGCCAAGTTACCTAATTAATTAAAAAGTCTTTGGATTGCTTTAGGCGTATGCGCTCCCTGGATTACAATCAATGATGGACCCGTAAGGGAATTTAATTATCTAATCGTAACACGTTAATATTTGTCATTCATGAGTATGAATCTCGTAATGAATTTAAATTTAGAAGGTCTATTTTTTATGGATCGTGTACTTTAAGGTACGTTAAAATGGCCTTGTTAAGGGAAGGTACTACTTTCTTATTACTTTCAACCTCACCAGGGAGTCATTAGAATTTCGTAGCTCGAATTTTCGTTAACTTGCATCATTGGATAAAGATTATGCCATTGAGTGATTTAAGTAATAAGTTTGACTAATCTAATATCATTTTGATTTGTAGTCAATTTATTAAGTTAACACATTATGTCCAATCTTACATTAAACTTAGTCCAAAATTATTAACTGTTTTGTGAGATAATAATTTATCACGATTCAAGCTTACCATCAGGCAAGGCGATGTCTAATTGACGTGTTCTATATAAAAAAGTGACTTTTTGCTGTCGAATTTTAATAATAATTACGTAAATTGCGATAACTACATTTAATAGTAGGTATATTATGGTACGAGTGTGTAAAGTTGGTAATCACCGCTAGGGCGCCAATGAAACCCGAGCCGACAGGTCGAAGACGGCAATCATCAATACACACGTGTATCATACGACGTTTGTCAACACACTCACGAAGAAAAAAATACCAAAATAGATATTTATCCTTGTAGTTAGTAGTAGGAACTTTCCATAACGTTAAGAGCTTCATATCTTATATCGGGCGGTGAACAGCATAAATCATTTTCTTCATAACTAGTCCTTGTACACAATTTAAGTAATAATTAACTGTAATGTCAACAGTGGATACGAGTTGAGAGTTATTTTCGCAATAGCGTGACAACATAATTAGTTATCCAATGCGCGCACATCTATCTTAGACCAAGCAAGCACGCACGGACTCACGCACGCACACACGCACATACACACAGACACACAGACGCACGCACGCACTTACACATAAGTTATTTTTGTTTTGGATTACTGAGAGCGGATTTCACCGATGATAAGAATCGAGTACAAGTGCTTTAATTAATGAATATAAATTAGGAAGCGTGAGACTCAGCCTAGTTGAGCGAATTTTTATTGGCGAAATCCAGCCTTAGTTAACTAACGAATTATTTGAACTCACACCTTTTCAGATGAATGAGAAAAAGACTACTCTGTTGTACATTTTCGCTAAATTGAACTACAAACTGTATATTTATATTTAGGTTCTAGCATTAGCTTGTTTCAGAACGAATACGGCTTGCACCTTAAATTTTTTAAACAAAAACTGAATGGACTTTAAAGTTAACATAAAATTATGACACATATTATTTATTGTAGTTGGTCAAAATGTACCACAAAATCGACATACTACTTTTAAATATAGTTCAATTGAACTCATAATAAATTTCTGATCCACCAGTGTGAACCGGGTCTAGGCGCCAGCGTTATGTACAACCTGCTGTACAACCCCCCGCAAAAGTTGCTGTTACTCGCCGGATGTTCTACAGTTTGCACCACTGTCGCCGAAGCTGCTAAAATGTGGAACCTTATGGTCGTAAGTACTTCCATGTCTTAGCGTTATAATTTAATACTTTTCGACAAATTTATATGTTTTGCATACTTGAGACAAGGGTAGGCAAATGATGATGATGATAAGATATTTTGCATACCCAGAAAACAATTTATATCAACCTCACCAAAACAATTTATTAATGAAAGCTAACCCATTACATATTGAATCGACAACCTTGTAGAATAAAAAATCCTCTGATAGATTGTGTAATTTAGATAGATAGGAGATAGGACATGGCGGTTTTTCCGTCTAATTGAGCAGTCCAACTGGGGAAATACTATGATCAAAAGTAGTTATTATTATTAAACTTGCCATAACGTATAGTTGTTTTCTTTATTACTACAAAATACAGAATCATGCGGTGCGGTGGAATTCCACGACGCACTTTAATTATTTTTAACTATAAATTGTACAATAGTTCTTTTAGCTTTATTTTAATAGTTTATTGAACAGTTTGAATGTTAAAATATATTAATTTCATTCTTTGTGTTTCAAATTACAAACTACAAAATAAATAGGTATGTCGTTTTGACCTTAGCCTTCATACGCTGGGAGTTTGCATCTAATTTTAACCCAATTGGCAATCAAAACAATACACAAAACTTGACACTTCCAACGAGAGATACGAGTTTCAATCACCCAATGGGCGATATTCAAATTCGATACAAACGAGGGTCAGCCCTGGCAACATCACATTAACTTGTTCTGATTGGTTAATGGTGTTCAAGTGAATCGAAAGGGTCATTTATGGATACTAGGGTTGTATAAACCAACAATGTTTTTATACATAATGAGTTTAGTCACGCTTTTATTTAGTTAGCAGTTATTGTGAAGTGTTAATTTAAGTAAATTGGTAAATGTTTCAGAAGTTACTAAACCAGTTTATACAGTTACTGTTAGTCTTTGTTCAACGAGTCTTAATTAACAATTTTACTTTTTATTTCTAATAAAAGAACTTTATTCAAGATATCCGTAGGCAAAATCAGCGGCATTACAAAGGAAACAAGCAGTTCATTTAAAAAGTTAAGAGAATATTATCCTCTTTTTTCATTTATTTCATTCCAGGGTAGTAGATTTATTATATACAGTGAGACGCTTTTAATGTATTCAAAGTCGAGAGGATAGAATGGTCTCAAAAGCAAATGTAAATGTTCTTGTTCTAGCTATGCTACGGTGCATCATCACCGGCATTGTCAGACCGCGCCCGTTTTCCGACATTATTCCGCACACATCCTTCAGCCACCGTACACAATCCGACGAGAATAAAACTTATGCAGAAGTTTGGCTGGTCCAGAATAGCTATTTTGCAACAGGCTGAAGAGGTATTTATATCGGTGAGTGACAAATTTATACATTAATCTGTATATATAATATATATAGACATGAACAAAAACTATTGGTCATAAACCTCGATAAATAATAATATTTTATAAAATAATAATAACTTTTCATAGATTGCATTTTATCCCTTTGACTATATAGTCAAAATTTTATGCTTGGTACAGAGGTAGTAGACACACAGAAAAAAATAGACTTAAGAAAGGACATAAGCATATATTTGGTCGTGATACATTTGACGGAATACATAGTTTATCGTTTTAATATTGGCACCCTATAATGATCCTTAGGTCATTATAACTTATTATTAGGTTCAGGTTCATATATTTTTACCTGTCACCATTTGGTATTAATTAACATTAAGAAAATACTAATTAAGAACAATGCTAAAAAGAGCCCGGCTCTGATTTTCAATCATGCAGTTTGAATAGCACTAATTGTTATGAGTAACTAACACATTTATTAAATACCGTACGCATGAAATTTAATAATGTGATATATATAAATAATGATACACAGATACACAATCATGCGAAATACTCGCTACTCGAGTTTTTTTGATATAGGTAGTAATCAATTTTCATTTCGAACGTTACTGTGAACTTACTAACAGAAATATTTGATAAGCAGGGCTATAATTTATTATAACAGTTCTTGAACATTCTCTCATTCCTCCCCTTCACAGCTTCACAAACGTGAAGAGGTTTAACAAAGTTTGCGTAAGAAATAGAAGAGTAATTGTGGCTGCCGAGAGTCGTTCCGTCTCCCTTCTTGTCAGCCATGTCTCCTGTGATAAAACGTTTCTATTTTATTGGCAAACTTAAACTTGTTCCCCGTTGCGAACCATTTCCACTCCTATAATAGATTTCAACGGTTTAGATGTTCGAACCATCTAGATAACCAAAAGGAAAATACCTCGCCTTGAATTTGTCACTGCTATTGTACAGATAAACAGCGTGTTGTCTGTTGAGATATCTTTACATTACATTAGGTTTCGATAATTCAACTTGTGGAGCATTGAACACAGTGATAATACAGAATGATATCGAGGCGAGTGATTACGTGAAGGTACCATATCGTGTTGGTGGTCCCAACCGCTTGCGTGACTGAAATTGTTCGATTGGCAGTTGTTCGTATCGGCATCGAGTGGAGTATGACACGCTAAGCGCTTTGTCTGCAGATTGACAAACGATCCTCGTGATTGGCCTTCAGTGGATAAACGATTTCGATTCTATTGCGTATTGGGAACCACTAAAGCGAAATATCTTTACAAGCGTCCGCATTTGTACAAATACAAAGAAATCACCCGTGGTTAAGAGTCGAAGAATGTATAGGAGAAGTTCGTACTGTCCAACTACCGATATTCCAGTAAATGGAACACTACTTGAGACGAAAAGGAAAAGCAATATACGACGTAATGAAATACAAGTGGTGCAATACCTGGAACGTTGTAAGATTTTATAATAAAGACTATTTATTGTACATACTGTTAATACATCGGTAATATTTTATAGAAAGATTTTAGGTAGGTATGACATATGAACCAAACATTTTATTATTTTTCTGTATCCCTTCTTTGTGTACATGCAATAAAGAGATATATTATCATTATTATTTTACCTGTATTTATATGTTCATGAAACTTGTATGTCATGCTTAAATAACAGATTTGTCATCTTTTATTGGTACACGGCGTGACACAGTAGCTCAGTGGTCAGAGCATCCCCTCTGTGTGGGACTGGTCGTGGGTTCAAGTCCCGTCTGAGCGTTCACTTTTTCCAATCTTAATAATAATAATAAAATTTTCTTTATTAAAGCGATTTTGGCTCATTGGGTTAGTAACAATTTCTTACATGGCTTAGTTACAAATAATTTAAATGATAAATGATTAATAAAAATAAAAATCGTTATTAACATTATTTGTAATTATTAACAACATACATTAATGTCAGTAATAGGTAGGTATGTATGTTATGTTCAAGTGACTAAAATAAAATAATTAAATAACAGGTATGCAAATTCAAATACATAATTTAAATACTAATCAATTTCAATATAAAATTTAAAATTAAGTAACAATAATATATATCTGATCATTCATTTAATTCTGATTTTTATTTTATATTTACATAGAAATTTACAATTAACAATAAACATAAAATTGCTACAAGGTTAGCACAGAAGAGGAAACCCTGCCACACCAATTTATAAATATGCAGTCTAACCTGCTTGCAATCATGCTCAGGACACTGTTGGGGCTGGCCCGCACCCGGCACTGATTGTTGCATAGAAGCAATTAACCCTGGCTTTAGCAAATATCCCCGATGCACTACAGAATAGGGGCAGCCCCATCAACATCCGGAACGATTTATATAGATTTATTTATATTATGTATATAAACTTATATATATATATATATATATATATATATACATATATATATAAATATATATATATATATATATATATATATATATATATATATAGATTTATTATTAAAAAAAATCGAGGTGGTGAGTGTTAAAAATAAAAAATACAGTATCAAAGAGAGAAATCTAAATATAATACACTAACGTTATAAAAATGTTGCAAAGGCAAATAAAAGGTATATTATTATTCTTGAAGAGAAAAGCGATTTTGTTTGTTAGAGGTTCACAAAATGGATTATCCGATTGATGTGAAATCTTCACAGAAATCTGTCTTACAGTGTATTGATAAAGGTAACGTATTTGTGCCATTTATATGTGAACAAAGGTGGAGTATCATTAGTAGAGAATAGTATAAAGGGTGGAGATATTATCCAAACCACACATCCATAACAGAAATACAAATCTTGGAAACAAAGCCAACAATCAAATTGAGAAAATACAAAGATCATTCGATATTCCTGGAATGTACATTTAGTGAATGAAATATAAATAATAATGGAAATGAAGAACAGAAAACTTAATGGATGAGATGAAATCCCTGTGTGATGTGGAAACTTTTAAATGGATTAGATATACTGATTATAATTTTCAATAATGTATTACAAATGGGGGCGATCCCTTATTGAAGTTCTATATTTTCAAATACGAGAGTATGTAGGATTATAACAAATTAGACAGTTCAATAAAGTTTATGTCACCCAGAATAAAATTGTGGAAGGAAGGATTGTGATATTTCCATAAGGTTAAATTACAAAGTACTTCATTATTTTATAAAAATCTATATTAGTTTCATGGTTTTATATGAAGTCATCCACTGAAGCTCTTGGGAGCTACGAAACAATTTAGAAAATAAACAGATTTACAAGGGCGTCTTAAGCACCTATAATTTTAGATTAGCCTAATAAATTTTGATGATTACATTTTGTAAGATTAAGAGTAACTAAAATTGCACTTTGTTAAACGCTGTTAAACATTCCCATTGGCACAGTGGTATCTAGAATAAATACTGAGTTAATGGCAATGAGCCAGCCAACTATTAAAAAAAAACACTCACGTCTATATCGCCGAAGGGGTAGACAGAGGTGCTAGCACCCACATTTCGCCAGTTTATTTTTAGGTCTCAATGTAATAGGTGGCGAGCTTATTGCCATTAACCGGGCACTTATAAAACCTGCAATAAATACACACATAACTTCTAAAAGCATCGAAAAGTCATTGGAGTGTGCCATGGTAAAAACCTGGGAACGAACCTGAGACCTCGTCTCAGCAGTCCATTACCCATACCACTAGGCCACCGCGGTTTTTATATTTTTTTATATAATTGCACTTTGTTAAACGCTGTTAAACATTATCATTGCCACAATGGTATCTAGAATAAATACTGAGTTAATGGCAATTGATCAGCCAACTATTACATAAAAATTATTGACAAGCATATTATAATAGTTAATACATCTCTGCCTATCTCTCTGGGATATAGATATTTTACCGGTAATCTTGTGCACTTGGATGATAATATCGCCATGAACAATGTGAAATAAACCAATGCAATAGCATGTAATAAATACACACATACCTATATATACCTAAATAAACCAAGAGTAATATGTAAAAACACCGCTCGTTTAACGATTGAAAATAACGATAAGGATATTAAAGAGAACATATCAAGGCTTATGATTCAATAACGCATACTATTAACAAACCATTATATAACTACAGAAACATTTTACTCTCGTGTAATTTATATTGTTACAATGGGTATAAAGAGAAAATAATATCGTTCCCTCGTGAGACAGCACAACAATGCTTCTTAGATCGCGGTCGTGCATGATAAATGGATCAATTTGGTCATCTTTACTTCGACGTGACATTTTATATTGCTCGAGGCCCATGTTAGTGGTAATATAAAATTCAGCTGTAAATTGTGAATATGATAACAAAAACAATTGTGACAAGCTTGTAACGCAGTCAAAAGGAAGCTGGGATATGAGATCTTGTTCGTGAATAATCCGAATCAATGTTTCGGAAAACGTAATGTGCTCGTACAAACTCTTGTTCCTTTATTCTGTTAATGAAATAAAAACTCATAGTCAGCGTCAAAAATAATTATTTTCATATTTTAAATACAGTCTGAGCTAAATAATTTATATTTCAATAAAATTACTGCTTGTCTAGTCATATTATGGTACATTATGGTACAAGTGTGTAATGTTGATGATTACCGCTGAGGCCAGTTTTAAGAGAGCCGAGGACGGTAATCATCAATATTACACATACGACGATTTTAATACACTTGCAAAGAAAGTTATAAAAAAAAATTTGATCTATCCTCATATTGAAATATAAACATCAAAAATTATAAACTACTTTAATTATATTGATTACTCAAGTTGATAAATAGTACACAGTAGGAGGCATCAATGTATTTTGTCTACATAATCTGTGGATGCCGCACCACAATTATGCGCGATCAGAAAATGGATTTTGATGCTAAATTTAACTTTGTAGTTTTACGCAAATGATGTTAACTATTTCATTAGATTAGACAAAATAGTGTATGAAATTGCAAATATATTTGATTAAGATCCTTTATTATGCAACAGTTTCATTATCTATTATTATATAGTACCTACTTAGATAAAAAGTTTATTTATAGAAACAATTAGTAAATGTGCAGTTAGTAACATTACAATGAACTGTTACTAATGGCATAGTTTTGTTTATTAAACACGTACAAGTTGAAATTATCGATTTAAATATGCAGTTGCATAAAATAAGTTAGCAGTAGGTAAGTATATTTATTTATTTATTATAGAACATGATCTTTTTTGAATCCGAACTTTTTTAAGAACATAGCAACTCAACCAATATTTGTTTTAATAAAAACTAAAACTCTCTCGTGAATTGTAGCAAGGAAAAAGTCATAATTTGATAATAGGTGCCATTGTGTGCCTAAATGCGGTAAAATTAGAACCACTTTATAAGCAAGTGTGTTGAAAAACTCATTATTAATTTTAATCAAAAATTAATGTAAAAAAATTAATAAAAGACAAATGAACAAAAACAAAAGAGTTCACTACACACAATAGGTGCATTTTATTAAATTGAAACTGAAAGCTGTAAGCCGTAGTTGAAATGTATAAAGGTAATGTTTATGCATCAATGAGCTGGCCTTTGAAACGAGTAGTATTGAAAAATTCCAACTCATTGAACGCAGATACGGTTTACAACCACGCAGATATACTATATTTCCGTCAGCCACAGCACTTTTGAACATTGAAGCATTATTAGTTTGTACGATTACTAGAACTTATTCCAACCATTTATTTTTTGTAAATCAGTTCGAAAATTATAAATGAGGACTTGATTTTAACTTTGTAGAAATGTCCACAGTTGATACCGTTGCATAATAAAGGTTCTGGAAATACATGTGTGAGTTAAAAAAACGGGCTGTAAGCGAGTTTTATAGTATTATAGTAGTTTTATAGTACACGAGTGTTTTAACACTAAATTATGTGCAGTTTCAAACACTACTTATCTAATCTCATGAAATAATTATGTAGAGACAAAATTTTATCTTCAGACAGATATATACAGCCCAGACTCAGCCTCAGATGCATGCCATGCCATGGCTTGTATCAACAATGGTGCCCGGAAGACGGCAATAGGCTCACCTCTATTACGTGGAACTGAATTTCATGATTGGTGAAATGTGGGTGGTAATTCACCTCTGCCTAACCCTCCGGGAATAAAGGTGTGATTATATGTATGTATGTATTAAATGCATTGATACCTCCTTGTGAATCCTGAAGTTGAATCGTAATGGAAAAAAATAACTGTGTTATAATGTAATTTTTTACTTCATTTTTGATATTCTGTGCGTAAAGACTCAATAAAGCCTTATTAAAAAAAAATAAAGGTAACATCCAGACAGCATGCAAATCACTGCATGACTGTGTACTCTTTCTTGTACTTTTACAATAACTACAACATGCCAGTATCGGTAGAGATAGAATTAAGATACGTATTTAATTTCTACTGACAAACTAAGATTTCTCTCAATAATGTTAACGCCTGTTCTTTCATCAATAGAACAGTATTTATTCAGGCTGTTAGTAGACGTTGAGGTTACCCATGGGGATGTTGCGCACAATAAAAAAGCAGACGTAGGTCTAATAAGCGAATTCAAATTAAGAAGACTGGAAATGACTGCGAGATTCATTTGTATCGAGAATATTTCTGAGCGTGATCTTTATGTTGCATTTATTTTGCTGTAATATTTTATATCATCACTCATAATTTTGATATATATTATCCAGACATGACTGGCCTCATGGTAAACGGTTGACTTGTATTAGGGATGATTGAAACAATAAACCTCTTATTCGCGTAAACCAGTAAAACTTTTACAGATAATTTAGTATTTTCAAGTTAATAAATATATAAAATAAAATATACCCGTAAAATAAAAGATAAATTTGTATTTATACCAATATTATAAAGCTGAAGAGTTTGTTTGTATATTTGGTTGAACACGCTAATCTCAGATAGTACTGGTTCGATTGGAAAAATTCTATTTGTGTTCAATAGCCCGTTTATCGATGAAGGTTATAAGGAGACTAAGGAGGAGGAAGGTTATAAATCATCGCGCTACTACAGTAATGGGAGCGTAATAGTGAACATAAATGTCAACAAATTCGGCAAAAATTCATACATTAAATTGGGGCCATTATGTAGTATCGTCATGAAGAGCCTAATTTAAATAAAATTCACAAAATATCCACCTTTTCACTTTCATTTAAGAGGTGCTTTACGTTGATACCTCTTAAGGAAAAGCGTACAGGGCTTTCCTTCTAAAATAAGTCTCTTAAATTCTTTCACTTCACGCATGTACAACTGAAAGTTAAACGATTTATTTTAAAGATGTTGGGGAAAATGTAATAAACTGTTGTAAATGAACAGAATTATCTATGCATTGAAACTAAGTTGAGTTGAAGTAGGTTTTGTTGTCAGAAAGCGTGTGCGTATTTTAAAAAGTTCGCGAGTATAACGAAGGGCTTGTGAGTATAGAGCATAGTTGCCCGCAATGAATACCTACCTCAGGCTTTTCACGCTGGTTTCAATGTAATTAGAGCGGCCCCGCTATTTTTCTGCGAAAGTGGGCTTCAAGCGTTCTTGCGCTCCTATTTGGCTTTCCCGCAATGAAGAATATTTTTGCAAGAATTCACGCATATAAAACACTGACGCCCAAATATTTTCCATAATAAGAATTTTTCATTTACCCTCCGTGTACACGCTCTTCAGAACAGCGACCTGAAATGTTTCAATTTACATGCAAACACTTATTTCGCAGTCACTTTAGTGCTCGGGATTCAAAGAGTTAAGAAAATTATGTTGAAGTTGAATTCCCTTGCCAATAAAGCTATCGACTCAGTCTCTTTTAGGTGTTCAGAAACCCCTTTTGGGCTTCTTCTCGCTGGCTCCGAGTGCTTCAATGAGGTGGGTGTGTCGGACACAAACGGACTAAAGTGGCCGGGGAAATGATGGGCCCCAGTCAAAATAATCTAGAGACCGGCCTGGACCACCAATATAGGCGACCCCAACATATTGTTGGGTATCAAAATCCCCCCTCCTCTATAGAAAAGTGCGCGTGGGAAAACGACACACTGCGCAACTTTGAGCATGCTTCTGCTAGACCAGGCCGTCTGGTTCACCACCCAAACCGGAACCCCTTCATCTTGGCATCTAAGAGCGTGACAACCAACCCCTTGAACTTAGGAACTGGACTACAGAAAAGACACCTTAACTCCCACTACCCATCGAATACGTGTGTCGAATATTTGATCAACGGCACAAAGACGATGCCTAAACCTTAACGACTAAGGTGTAACTCTCAGGTGGCCTATTGCGGGGCTCATAGAAAATTAGTCAGCCAGAAGCAGCAGCAGAAAAAGTTTACGAGTAAATCCATATGTATTCAACGTACTCTTAACTATTTGGTACTTGTGTTCAACTCTTGCACTTTGAAGCCTGGGGTCCATTTTTTATTGGTAATTATGTCGTTTTTCTGGAAGAGACTGCCATCCGACCTCCTACCGCCATCGTAAGAAAAACCTGCGCTAGAGCCTCGTCTGTTGTTTAATAGGTGCACCGAATAGCAGGTGGAATTGACCTTGGTGGGCCTATTTGTAGGGCCTCGTACACCCTTATGTAGAGTCAGCATCAGATCGATCTCGGTGATCTCAAACAAAATGATCTTAATGCCTTGGTTTTCCCCCCTTCCTGTTGACTGATTGTTCTGATATTTGGTACAGAGCTTTAGTTCGGACAATACGACTTAAAACTGTTTGACTTGGTCTTAATATAAGATAAGATATTCTTTATTATACACCTTTTCTTTACTATTTCTTCCAGGCGGCCTTTGCATGGATAGAAGCAAAAGAAATGGGTGTAGTTAGAGTGTCGTTCAATTATTTTTAAAAGAAGAAGGAAAAATGATATATAGATTAAATACAAAACTTATATATCACTCAAAATTCAATATATACATATACTACACAGTATCCATATTATATATTACACAAAATTACATAATATAGTTACTCAAGGAAAGATATATAATATTCTTTATCATTTTTGGATTCCAGAGATTGTGCTTGTTTTATTTATAGTGGCAGTGCATTCCACAGGCGAACTGCCTATATAGTGAATGAGATTATTTTGAGACATTGTAGTCAAGTACGTACATTACCTATATACTTATATTTGATTTATTTTCCAGACCGTGGAAGATTTGGAGGCGCACTGTAAGAAATCTGGTATAGAAATCGTGACCCGGCAATCGTTTCTATCCGATCCGGTTGACGCTGTAAGGAACCTCAGGAGACAAGATGCACGTGTCATCGTGGGATTGTTCTACGTAGTTGCAGCTCGGCGAGTGCTCTGTGAAGTTTACAAGCATCGTTTATACGGCAAATCTTACGTGTGGTTTTTCATTGGTAAGTTTCCTGTTTTAGATAAAAATAATCTTAAAGTTAAAATCAACAAACCTAGGAGATTATTAGTTCGTACAACAAACACGATTACTTCTGAATAGTTGTGAAGTGGTACCCATTCTAGCGCGCCCGAACGCTCTAGAATGGGTACCACTTCACAACTGCCATTTCTCATCTAGAGATTGCATTATTACGCGAAGTACAACACTACTGTAGTAATATATTTTAAAATAGATACTACTAGCTGATCCGGCAAACATTGTTTTCTCATGTAAGTGTTTTCCCATTATCCGATCCGATATCGGTGTTGGCTCTGATATCCGACATCCGATAGCCAATAGGAAATATAATGTATGAAATATGTACGTATCTTTCACATTGTCCGGCCTTATATCGGATATCAGAGCAGACACCGCTGTGCTCGCCAAAAAAAAACTAATGTCACAGATGAAATTTTTTTGTTTTGCTGTTGTGGTGACTAATTGAAATTGATATGAAGAAAAAATAAAAAAATAAATGGAACGTAGGTATAAAAATGCAGAATGGAAAGTCTTAGTGACGCGACACTTTATATCATTAACTACAAATTATATTATGTATAGTGCGCATACAAACCTACTGAAATCTCAATAAAAAACTGGGGGTAGTGGATGAAGGGTGAAATATACGTTTTGATCTATTCTCATACAAAATACCCAATAGTACTGTGAACAATAGACCTCTTGAGCATGTTAAAACGTTGCTCCTGGGGTGTCCTCTTACTCTTCCAATTTACGCAAACTGTCAAATCTTCAGTTAAATATATTTACCTGCCACTTAAATACCACCTGGTATGATTGCCCTCTTCAAAGTACAAACAGACTACCTCAACCGGGAAGAATTAATTACTCAAACGAGAAAACGGTTTTAAATAATATCGACGTTGAAGTGCAGTGCAGCAACTTGTGAGAGTACCCCAGACCTTAGCTCCCTTGCTATAATTTTTCCCTCTGCTCTAGAAACATCCATCCTTTTTTGCCTCTGCTGTCCGATAAACATTCATAGGCTGCGGTAATCGCTTCTTTACTTATTAAGATAGTCATCTGTGAAATAGTAATTGTAAGATTACTATATAAAATAAGTCATACCTATAGTTAAATTAAACATTGATAGATGTTTCAGTTTTACACTAAATATATTGGTAACTGCTTGGAAGTAACTAGGCTTAGTAGTGTTTCACACGCTATATAGTTGTGCTTGTAGCTCTACAGACTATTAGTATAATATTATTATACAGATTATTACATACAGATTATTAGTATATATTATTATGGTACGCGTGTGTTAAGTTGGTGGTTACCGCTGAGGCGCCAATGAAACCCGAGACGACAAGAGAGGGTCTTAAGGGAGCCGAAGACAACTCATCAATACACAGTGTGTATAATACGATTTCCGAGAATAAAATAATACATTTTTTTTTATTTCGTCTACTCTCATACTGAAATATAAACATTAATTAATAATTAAAATCAACTTTAAAGACATTGTTCACGCACAGAGTATCATAAAACAGTTTCATTAAATACTATTATACTAGTATAGTACTTACTTAGATTATTATATTGTTTATAGAAACAATTAGTAAATGTGCAGTTACTAAAATTACAATGAACTGTTTTTAATGGCACAGTTTTGTTTATTTAAAACGAAGTTGCATAAAATGAGTAAGCAATAGGTATATTAATTTATTTGTACTACCGATCGTGATCTTTTTGTATCGAAACTTTTTAAGAACAAAGCAACTCAACCGATAAAATTAAAAAATAGCTATATCTCACTCGTGAATTGCCATAGCAAGGTAAAAGTCATAGTTTGATTATAGGTGCCATTATGTGCATAATTGCGGTAAAATTAGAGCCACTTTATGAACAAATGTGTTGAAAAAACTTTTTTTAATCTATTATATGTAAACGAAGTAATTAAAATAAAAAATGTCGTTATTGTATAACGTGAAAGCTTAAACAAAATGGTATAATATTTTCGGGATGAACCCTTTTCACTTATTTGAAGGCAAAACATAAATAACATTATCTGAAAACATCGGTTCCCGGGTACTAATACGTCATGAGCGCTACATCATATTTTTTCATGGTAACACCTACACAAAGCTTGACAAAAAATTCATAAAACATCTACGAAAACACTTAGTCGTTGTGAGTGAAATGTCGTCAGGCACGTCCACACCGACCGACGTGTTAAATTATTAGAAAAAATATGTTGCTTGGTCTTTTAATGGATTTTACACGTTTCGAAAACTGTTGGGATATTTAGGCAGTAATAGCTGTTTGATATAAACATTTTTACACGGAATTAAACCAAAAATTATGTAGGACTCCAAACGATTAAAGCTGCACATCGTCCTAGGTAAAGGTGGTCTCATATGAGTTGTAAGGTGACCCTGAAACATTTTCCCCGCAAACCGGCCGACCCAAGGCGATCTAGAGCTTTGCGATGAAATACATAGATACCTTCCTATTTATCAAAATGTGTTTTTGTATGGCATAACAAATTTTATTTCTAAGGCTCACCCAGTTTCTATGATAAAACATAAATCATAGACAACGAAAAAATTTTTTGTTATTGTTGAGCTGATGATATTTTTTGTTGCTCGACGTAAGATATCATTAAACTCGAAAAATGTACAGCATAAACATCCCACGTGATCTCTTGAGACCAGACCGTAGTCGAGAAAAATATTTCTTAAAAAAATGAATCACCTGAGGTCCCGATTTACACATAATATATCCAAATAAAGTATCTCTACTCTACCATTCTGTTATCTAAGCTTGATCGTAGTTTAGGTTAGTATGTTCGAACCCTTACCACTGCGTCAAACATCGTCTAATATTTCACTAGGAGTTACCGGCAGCGATGTGATGTTATGTAACTTTTTTACCTGACTGGTGATAGACACCCCAATCAATCCAAGTCATGTTGTTTATAAAACTTTAATACACTAACTATACTTTTTTAATAAATGAGTGTAAGGGACTAAGACTAAGTAAGGGAGTGTCCTCCTGCTCAATGAGGGTCTAACCTCTGGCCCGGTTTTCTGGCGAGGTTTGGTGGTTAGATGGTAGTCGCTCCTACGAAAGTCGAGACAATCCAAATCAAGAGATATTGTTAGAGAAGGGCAAGCTGTAGATGCAACCGGAACTAGCGCTGAGACGATGATGATTCGAATAAAAATCTTTACCAATAGCCTATAAGTGAAAAAAGGAACAAAAAAACCTACTTTCATCGTGCATCGGTAGATTTGAAATTATATCCATTACTGAAATTTATTAGAGTTTGGTATGCCGGTGTGGTCAAATTTTAGTGATACTACTTACCCTAAAGGTACCTATAAAATAAGGGGTAAACATTTGTATAGATTGCTCTCATGAAAATACTTTACTTTCAAAGTAAGAAAAATAAAATTAATGTTATATTTTACATGTAAAACTAGGTAGATTGCATTACAACAGGGTAAAATCACGCCTTTATCCCCGGAGGGTTAGGCAGAGGTGAATTAACACCCACATTTCACCAATAACTGTATTCGGTCCCACGTAATAGGTGGTGAGCCTATTGCCGAATATCGGACACTATAGTTGACTCAAGTCCCGCATCTGAGGCTGAGTCTGGGCTGTATATATCTGTCTGTTGTTAAACAGCCCTATCCCTTAGTCGCCTTGTACGACACCGCATAAGAAGAGATGGGGTGGCTCAAATTCTACTCTGCCGGTAACCACGCGGCGTAATAGGGTTATATAACATTTTTATTATGAATAAAGTCCTGGACGCAAGTTGTATTTACACTAAAATACGGTTGCAAGAAATCTATACTTGCATTACATGCGTACATATTATATTCATTAGCTTCTACTAAGTTGAAACCACTACTAACAATCCACTCCACTGCGTTATAATTTAAACGTCACATAGAAAACAACATTACATATAAAAAATCATTAAAGCGAGTAATAGGCAGCTTACTACACATCAAAAAATTCGAGACAACATTTATCATTAAAATGAGCAATGATGTCGCATAAATCATATAAACATTATAAATTGTAAAGAATATTACGAAGGGATGCGAGAGTGGCAAAACTCGCTGTCGAGACTTAGGGATCCTCGGATACAACTTATTTAGACAATGTTTATGATGAAGGATAAAAAGAAATATGACGCTTTCTGTAAACGTAATAACAAAAATGGACTGTTTTTGCCTGAGTTACCTTTTATAAATGTTTATTATTATGGAGCCATTTCACTTTTAACCTAAAAGTTAAATACAGCCAGTTGCATTAGATTAAACATTTTGAAAGACTATAATTAAATTTTAGACGTTTTTATAGGATTAAACCATTGTTTGTAGGTAACGAACATTACTTACTAAAACATCTGCAGCACCGACTTTTCACTTTGCGGTTTACTCGCATCTTACAAATGACTTCTCGTGTCTGGCTAAGATATTTATTAATGAATTGCCCGGATAAATCCCTCGGGATAAACTATTGCGCACGACAGTAATGGAAGTGAGAAAAAATCTGAGATAAAATAAAGAGAAAGACTATGTCGTTAACGACCCTCTGGGGTCTAATAAAAGAGGAAACTGGTTATATTTAAAATATTACTTTTAACATAGTAGTTTTCTTTTTAATTTAAATTAATATTTAAAAAAATAATGTGTTAGCTTTTTCTTGTGCGCTGAAATTGTAAAAAGCATGAAATTTAAATGTAAAATTACAAACAAATAATACTTGAAAATGATTTTCAAGTTAAATGGTTTTGTGTACTATAATTGTTTTTTCATCTGAACTAAAGGTGTGTACCAAATATCAGATGAAACAGTCATCAGAAAGGGCGTAAAAATTCAATTTGACCCCAACAAGCAGGCTGAACTAAATAACCGTTGACATACAAAGAAGTTTTATAATAAAGTAAAACAGAAGTAATACAAAAAACCTATTTTTTTTAGTCAACTTTAAAAACGATATTCATTTACAAAATCGTGTTATAAAAGTGTTGATGTATAAAAACGATTATTTTATCAAAAAGTGTAAGACCTGTAGCCAGAAAAACTTACTGTAACTTGTTAGCTCAACTTAAACGTCTGATAACAGCTTTCCAAGTTGGATTTCGTGAAAGGCAGTTTCTGGTCAGTTTATATTTCGATTTAAATTATCCGCATAGTTGTGTCCGGGGATGACGATAGCTACGCACATTATAATGCGAAGGCAAATTATTATGGGACCTTAAAATGTATTTTGCTTTAACCTGATTTGGACATTGAATTGAAAATGACAATAATGAAAACAGAACGGCAATAAGCCTTGATTTGGGTATTCATGAATCTGAGTTGCCTACTAGACCCTCGTGAACTTGTGACAGTTGTTTGGAATGGTGATTGTCTTTTGAATCAATTTTCATTAATGTGTTCAGTTTAGGTAGGTACATTTACATTTCTTCCCGCGCCCGCATTGATTCAGTTCAATTAAGTATACATATAAATACCTAGGTGCGATAAGATAGGCCACGCGGTAGCCTTTCGTACCGACTGACGCAGATTATCACCATGGGCATGGTTGCTTCGGGCGGTATCTGCATCGGATTGGGAAAGAGCCAACGTCCGAGTGCCACCACTGTGTCGCGAGTGAGGACTCAAGGCAGGGCTGCACACGCTCACCGATTGCCCGGCGTGGGAAATACCGAAACGGGAACTGGTGGCGGTCTTGGGAGTGAGAGTTCTCATGCTCACCACCTTACTGGTTCGCTGCGCGGATGCGTGGGCTGCCGGTGGGAGCGAAGGAGACTCGCAAACCGTGCGGAGGGGACTCAGGCGTCGAAGATCGCAAAATGATCTCCGTTACCATGAGCCGGGCCTGGGGATGATGGGTAGAGCTACCTGCTGCCCTAGCAGAAGCATGCCCAGATGGCGGTTTGTGGTGCGTGGTTCCCACACCCGAAGAGGGCCGTCTCATAAGAGAAGGTCCAGGGCAGGCTGGGGTGCAAGGAATATGTCTTAAATACTCTCACCTCCGGTAAGCTGCTGCCCACACAGTCAGCTTGCGTTTTATTCGGTTCAACTCCGACATAACCTCCCCCACCGACTCGGGTGGTGGAGGTATCCGTGGGAATATTACGCACAATAATAAAAGTGTAATAAGATACAATAACTCTTGATGTATGACTATTCTGTTTTCTGTCAGTTATAGCCATATTGCATAAATTCATCGCGAAGAGTGTTCCAAATTAGTAGGAGGTTGTGCTCTTGAGACTCATTGGATAAGTGTGGGTACTTGTGCGGGCGGGTTATTGGCGTTTTGCCAGAGGTACGGTAACCCAAGTTCGGCAGGTTACCAACGTCCGGTCGGCCTTAATATAGGCTCCGGGAATCTTTTCTGTTCCGTAATAAAAGTTTATTGGGACATAAAATAGCTCACTAAGAGATCACTTCATATAAAAATAATCGACACATTTTTCTCGCTTCAAGAAGCATAAGCTTCTTGCTTGCAATATTTTATGACACTTTTTTGTGATATATGTGTACGTATAACGTCAGCAATTTATTTGGCATAGTAATGTTGAATATACATTTGTACTTGTATATTAATATTCATAACAATGATAACAGCCTCGGATGCGACTAAGACTAACGCATGATGATGGGAAGTAAACCATCGACCATTTCACACAACTAAAGTTCATTTGCTTTACTATTGCATAATTAAATTATCACTCAGCATTTCTGGCCAGATAAAGAGCCTTATTAATTGGGATTACCTTATAGTCGTTATGTAATTCAAAGAATCAAAGAATTAATTTCATTTGTTCTGTCTAGGCACATAAAGAGCACACATGAACGTCAAAATTTTACAATTATACATACATACATACATACATAAAATCACGCCTGTTTCCCATAGGGGTAGGCAGAGATCACGGATCTCCACTTGCTACGATCCTGACATACTACTCTCGCTTCATTCACTCTCATTACATTCTTCATGCATGCTCGTCGGTTTAGAGCACTTCTGACCTGCCCCTTTTCTAAAACTTCCCCGATTTGGTCCAGGTATGTGCGCCTAGGTCTTCCCCTTCCGACGACTACACCTGTTGCGTTAGTCTTCTTTGATTCATTCTCTCAATATGACCAAACCATCTCAACATTCCTCTCTCAATTCTCATCACTACAACTTCTATCACTCCACATCGTTCTCTTATCACGCTATTTCTCACTCTATCTTTCAAGGTCAAGGCACACATACTTCGCAACGCACGCATTTCTACTGCATTTACTCTACTCTAATTGCTTTTTCTGCCACACCCAACTTTCACTACCATACATACCATTTCACAATTATGTCAAGATATAATATAAAATTAATAAATAACGTAAAAATAACCCATTGGAAAATGATTCTTTCGCTGATTCGATAGGTTAGTTCTACTGAAAAGACTTAGAAACTATATGACTTTGGGAATTTGTTAATAAACTGTACAATTATACAAAATAAAAACTATATTAGAACTAAATCATCTTTCTTTTTAAACCTATGTTGACCACGCATTTACATCAAGATACTCATCTACTTTATAGTAGTAACCTTTATTCATTAAAGTTTTTTTCACTTCTATTTTAAATTCATTTAGTGGCATGTTGATCAAATCCTGAGGAATTTTATTAAATTACTAAATTTCTACCGAAGAACGACATGTCAAATTAAAATAAAGATGAGTATTTCTTTTTCATTATAACTATCCAATGTATACATTAGGTTTCATTATGTATAATATCTGGTACATTATACATAATTTATTTATGATACATTATGGTGTATAGCTACATCTGTATCGTTTTAAACTAATCGTTGCGATACAGTTAATGAGGAAAGTCATTTTGCAAATGAAGCGCCGTTTAACGTTTGCGTGATTCGTTTACCGCAGGTAAACATCCAAAATTGAACATCGCTCTCCATTTTAAGCTTTAACAGTATCTCTTTGAGTTATCTACCTTAGGAAAGTGACTATACTTCAAAACATAACTTTAACCACAATTATAGTTACTATAATATTCTTATTTTTGAATCATATCCTCATAACTAAGGTACACAAACAGCTAATATAATTACCATTGACAACGATAATATGAAAAGTTTTACCTTCAAGATAAACGCGGGTTGCGAATTTAACCCTCTTTTTAAACTTACCAAACATTATACTTTCAGGCGAGACTTTAATTCGGAGAGTAGGGAAAAATCCACACACAAGCAACGATACACAATACAGAATACTCTCGAATCAGAACTAACCGTTTGTGTGTGAGTTACACAGACATTCTATCTGTACAGCAGTCAAGCTTGTTACTCTAGATTACCGTCAAGCGGAAACTACTGCACTACAATTTACATGTAATTAGAGACTTTATTATTCGCAATCAAAACACAATTATTATAATAATATAGTTGCTGCTGAAAACGTAATTAAATTTAAGTTCGAATATCTAAGTAGTTCATTTTTAACGACGATATTATGTTATGTTGCACACAATTTAAAATTGTCCTAATTTGTTATGCTTCAAAACATATTTCTCACAAACAATAATCCACGGATTAAAAGTTTGATCAAGTACCAAATTTAAATCCATGAATCTCTTTTATAACCTAATTCCGAAAGCTAGAAAATGTATAAAAAAGTTATATTGCTTCTGTAAAAACATTTTGGCTTCAACTTTCATGGAAATACATAGCCCGAAGCAAAGCGGAGACGACACAACAAACACACATTTGTTTGCATCTACTAACAAACAGGACAAAGGAAATGGATAGAGAAAGGGGATAAATAATGGTCGACACTCGGGTGAGTCTCGCCGTGAACGCAAAATAAAGGGAAATAATTTTACGTTTATTCTTTGAATAAATAATTGGCATTATGGTAATTTGGTCATTCATATTGTTACATTTTTCATGTTGATAATAAAATTCGCCATTATACTGGTAAGCTCTTCGTTCGTTATAATTGTACGAGTATTTAGGAGTTACTGGTATACTCTGAACCTTATGAGAAGATTTTACCGTCTACGTGAGTGTCTAGTGAGAATTTTAATGGTGTATATACATTTTTTATACCATCCAACGTACTCTCAGGCAGGTGATCCATACTTTAAAACTTGTATAGTCACATGCCATGCTATTCACAGCAATCGTGTGTTGTGAAATAAACAACCTCTCATAATTTTCCGTAGAAATTAAAGTTTTTCGTCGATAAAATGTTTCTCATGACCATTTTTTAGTTTCAATTTATTGTTACCCACCCGGTAACGATAAATTGAAACTAAAAACATTCAATAACTAGTAGTAGTGTAAAAAAATATTGGTATCCTGAAATTCCTTGTTTAAAGTTAATACCAATGTTTTGAATAAGACAGTGATAGAAGAATACAATTATAATTTCAACTTAATCAATACCCTCTTCTAATATTCATCAATTTGGTTTTTATCACCCAAATTCTATTCGATTAATCCGATGCTGATTTGTTCAACAAAACATTGATTTGAAAAGTTTCAGCCGGCCAAGGATGCTTTTAAAATATAGGATTCAAATCACGGATGGAAGTTGCTGCAGTGCAGATTGCAAAACAAAGTAGGGAAGCAATATTTTCACACAAACAAGTAGACTGATGTCTCTCCAGTGTTCCTGTTGATTTTTGGACACTTATTTATATGAGATTTGTTCAAGTTATAGATAGGAACACTGGATTAAACATTGGAAAAGAAGATTTACTATTGAAATGGAATATTAAAATCTGTAATCACAATGATAGCTAGTTTTATATAAATAATTGGTCTTACTTTTGATTACTTTTAACATTAACGATATTATATTTTACTTGCCCAGGTTGGTACGAAGACAATTGGTTCGAAACAAACTTAGAAAAGGAAGGTATTGATTGCACCCCGGAACAGATGCGCGAGGCTGCCGAGGGTCATTTAACTACAGAAGCTCTCATGTGGAACCAAAACTCCAACCAAACAACCATTTCTGGAATGACTTCCGAAGATTTCCGGTGAGTGTTATTTGCATTTGTAATTTTTTAAGGGCGACTGTATCTATAAGCACCTAAAGTATTTATATAAAATCGTTGTGTGTTAATATTGAAATTCAAGGCTTTTACCGCGGAGTCCTATTTCATGTCCTAATTCGAGTTAGGATAGTTAGCTGACTCCCTCACTTTTTTGCTCCATTTTACTACAATATCGTAAAAAAATTTAAAGTTTTATTCGTTCCTATACAACACAAATATTGTGAAAGCTGAAGTTAATACGATATTATAGATAAATACAGAAAACATTCCACCTATTTATTCATAGCCCGACATTTATTCTTAAAGAAAATAATCCATTTCCACATATCACACCCATTTGGTTGCCATGTGGGCGTCTGAAATAACGTTGACTATGATTCCCTTTGTAAGTTACTCAAATATTGCCTGTGAGACGTTTATGCGATGCAATCCCGAATAAAAGCACTTTACACGATAGATAATAATATTCCATTCTTTCGACGTGCGGAGCGACACTCGGGTGTTGAAAATATCTACAGATACGCGGTATCGTGATTCTTGGCGGGACTTTATTGTTATATCTACGTCAACTCTATTTATATATTTGAAACTAGCCTTCCAGCCGCGGCTCTGCCCGTGTGGCTCTCTTATCTCCGGTTCTACTTAACCGATTGCAATCAAACAAACGTAAGATTTTAATTCTGACCAAAACCTTTCTGACAAAATAACCTACATCACAATCCGTTCAGTAGTTTTTGCATCTGTCGAACAAATATTTCTAATTAATAGTTATATAATAATATATAGATATTAGTTATACGCTAATTGATATAAAAATATGCTTTAAGCAATCAGCATAGTAATTGCATTAAATATTGAATGAAAAAAGCATTGAAGTGTGCTTATAACACGTCGTTCACGTACATGATGACAAGTTCTTTTATGATAAAATGGAAAAGCCTTCTAATGCTAGCTATAGTATGTAAGGCGACCCTTAGAGGTAATGAGGTACCCGGTGTACATAGTGGGATACTCTGCCAGGAAATGTAAGAGCTTTATCCGTCTCCAAGCTGTCATTATGATGTACTTACTACCGTCTCGGTTTAAGTTATTTAATGTTAGCCTCACATTTTATATTTCCTCGTAGTGTTTGAAACTTTCACGACTTTGAAATAAACCGTGTTAAAGTCACTGTAAACATTATTACTACCTTAAGTATATATGAATTATATCTATCTAGTTCACTCACTATGATCGAGACGTTAATCAAAGAGGTGTTCATCAAGTGTTATATGAATATGGTAATCGCCTGTCCTAACCTTTCATTATCATTTCACTGCATTTAGAAATTTGGCATCAACATTTTATCAACACAAGCTCAGTCACGATCAGATTTTGTACAATATATTTTAGTAGAAATATACGTCTTGATACAAATCTTTTTATCAGATTTGTATGTGACCTGTATTTTCCGAATTTTATATAGTCGTTGTTATTTCACTGCTCCCAATACTCCTGTCTCTTTTGTAGCACATCTTTAATAAAGATTGAAAGAAATAAAACGCAACGTATAGCTACTTATATAATCTCACTAGAGAGTTCTCCCCTGAGTTTCGCTTTAATGAGCTTTTCATCGTTGCTCAGCAAACAAAATAGATAAACTCAACACCAGTAAAACAACTCTGCCCTTAATTTAGAATATCATGGAGCGTATCGTATGTTACCCGTCTCAGGCTGTTTACAAAATTATTCACAACCTTTATGATGGAGCATATACTCGATCGTCATTTATCCACTTATTTCCATGTTATTAATATTAATGATTGTATTTAAATACCGGAACGCTCTCCAAACAAAGTAGATTTTAATAGGTATTATGAGGTTCAAATATTTTATCAGTCAATCGTGCATATTGAAAAGTAAATATTTGTATTTACAAATTTAGGCCTGTAGCATAATGTGGTCGTAAATAGTAGATATATTATGATACGAGTGTGTAACTGCTGAAGCCCCATTGAGAGCCTCATCTCTTAATAGAGCCGAAGCTGGTAATCATCAATACACACGTGTACACCCCATAAGCGCAGGCCTGAGGGTGACTGGTGGAGCCGCCTGTCACCCTGGCAGAAGCAGGCCGCGGCGGCGGCGCGCCTGGCACGCCTCCCCATCTTCCGGGGACGAGTTGGGGACTCTGTAGTCCCCAACTCGTCGTAGACCAGATCGCGAGAGATGGCCCAGGGTCGGCCGGGGTGCGAGGGATATGCCTGTCAACCTCACCTTCGGCAACCAAAACGACCCACAGGCGGCGTGCGTTTTAGTCGGTTCGAGTCCGACATAACCTCTTCCACCGGCTCCGGTGGGGAGGTATCCGTGGGGAAAATATACACACGTGTATCATACGACGTTTTTCAACACACTTGCAAATAAAATAATACTAAATAATCGTTTTATCTACTCTCATACTGAAGTATAAACATTAAAAATTTAAGACAAGCGGGGCGTCAAAAAGCCTCTGAAGAGGCCGCCAAGCTGAGTGCCACCATTGTAACATATTATGTGTCTATAATGGTGACCTTCTTTCCTGAGACATTGCCTTTAGCTTACCATCAGGTGAGATGAAATGAAATTGGCGTGTCCTAGGTAAAAGAAACAACTTTAATGACATTGTTTGCGCAAAGAGTATTAAAATAAATTTAAAAAATTGCATTTATTCCATTTCGATACAACTTCAACTGGACTCAAAACCTACCTACATAGATAAAAAGTTTATTAAACACGTACAAGTTGAAATTATCTGTTTAAAAACGAAGCTTCTTAAAATGAGTAAGCAATAGTTATATTAATTTATTTGTACTATTGAACATGATTTTTCTTGTATCTACTTTTTAAAGATATGCTCTTTAAAAAGTTTCAATTTGAGCAACTCAACCAAAAAATTTAAAAAAGAGCTATAACTCACTTGTTAATATAGCAAGAAAAAGGTCACAGTTTGATTATAGGTGTCATTATGTGCCGAATTGCGGTGAAAATAGTCACTTTGTGAGCAAATGTGTTGAAAACAATATTTCTTGGTATCGTTGACTAAAAAATTACACTTTATTATTGTAGGAAATGATAATACAGAGTATGAACATTATATCTTCTACACAAAATAAAGTGTATTTAATACATGTACGATATAAAAGGAAACAAAACATAAAGAAACCAGAGTCGTATCTTTAGTTTATATTTCGTTAGTTTAGCCTTGTGATTTGGCATAAGAAAAACAATGTTTTATCTAAACAGATCGAGACTGAACGAGGCTTTACGCGAAGCTGGGTACGACATCGACGGCGAGAGATATCCGGAGGGATATCAAGAGGCACCTCTGGCCTACGACGCTGTTTGGGCCGTTGCCTTGGGTATGTACATTTTTATATAAATAAGTTATGAGATAAAGTTTTTGGGTATGTCGCCATCGTTAATATTATGACGGACCATTTTTTATCATCAATATAATAGATAACTTGAAGCTTTTTATTGTATTATTTAAGCTGAATATTTTGTTTCCTTTACTTGTAATACTAGGTACAAATACTCATACGTAAACTTAATACAAAATACTCATATATGGCTATTTATACTGTAGATTGATGGCACTTGGTGGAATTTGTTGTTACACATATTGATAACTCACTTGTACTTTTCCACATTACTTTATTGCTTATTACACCTGACCAGTTTCGCCTTACGGCATCCTCAAAGGTTTATGAACTAATATTTGAGGATGCCGTAAGGCGAAACCGGTCAGGTGTAATAAGCAATAAAATAATGTGGAAAAGTACAAGTGAGTTATCAATAATCCTCTGTCGCACCATTAAGGCCTGGAATTCATTACCAGCTCACGTGTTTCCTTCTTTCACACAGTCCCGGGTCCTTTAAGCGGGGCGTGAAAAAGCATATGATGAGGCCGTCAAGCTGAGTGTCACCATTGTCACACGGTACGTGTGAGTAATGGTGACCCTCTTTTCTGAGACTTTGCCTTCAGCTTACCATCAGGCGAGACGAAATGAAATTGGCGTGTCCTAGGTAAAAAAAAAAAATATGTGTAACTCATATATGGGGTCCCTAGCAACATCCAATAGTCCATACCAACCTCACCTGCAAGTCGATGCGCCAACTAAATAGCCTACGAGGCTCTTGCGCTAGCTTATTTCTCAGGGCTTTCCAGACTCTACGGAGTTTAGACGGTAGTCGCTCCCGGAAAAGTCAACATAGCAATAAAAAACAATAAGATGCCTCATTGTGTGATCATCCTCATGGCGATTAAACCCAAGGTGCAAACTTGGAACGCAGCTGGGGAATACAAGAAAAGTTATTTAGTTACGGTAAAGGACGCACGGGATTCATAAAAATTATGTCTATACTTTTTAGTTAAGCCGACAGTTATCCATTTGCTGTATTACTAAACCCCTACTGGAGGGACTGATCAGAAGTTATTATTATAATAGCGAAATGAGCGACAAAACAAGTTTTAACAGCTCGTCGTTTAGGGAAAACTTTTTATATTGATCTTGATCACGCA
Source organism: Eilema griseolum (assembly GCA_963662185.1). Classification (NCBI taxonomy): domain Eukaryota; kingdom Metazoa; phylum Arthropoda; class Insecta; order Lepidoptera; family Erebidae; genus Eilema; species Eilema griseolum. The sequence goes on along the minus strand of OY759232.1, from coordinate 12,350,022 downwards.
ATAAAACCATGAAATTGTCTTTCATAAAATACCAATCACTTAATTTGTCGAGTAAAAATGATTTATTTAATAGTTTCGCAAGAAGATCATGAATATTTTAATGACATTTATTTTTGTTACATTGTCGTATAATTATATGTACTTACCGACCTACCTACTTATATACAAAGATAATAATAGATGGAAGGAAAAATTGTTGTTACAGTAATAGCTACCCAATTTTCAATTAAAATGTTGGGCAAAGCTTTCGTTGTTGTTACATGTACTGTCGTCTTTCAAATGTACAGGATTATTACGAGTGCCTGGAGCGCTTAATTATTATTTGTTTCTTTTTGAGATGCTTTTGTTTTACCTTATTTTATTATTTCTACACGCTTTGTTGTACAAGAACAATTTATTTTTTGTGAGTAGACTCAGCTAGGAGAATATGAATATGATCGATAATATTAATTATATAACAAATTGAGGTCGGTCATTTGATACAAATTACCCGCCGTTCTGTAGGTCGATTCTGTAAAGATTACAGACGAAGTAATTCGTGGATACTGCCAGGTAGTACCTGGCAGGTACAGAACACACTAAGCGCCTAATAAAGTAGTTATGTTGGAGTTAAACTTAGTACAAAAAAAGATGTATGCCTGTGTAGTAAAGAGCCCACTAGGTTTTCGGTTATCTAGAAAGTGAAGCCTTCTTTAACCCGCCTTTATAATGTGAATATAAACCTAACCCTAGACGAGTTTGAACTAAGACTCTTATAGTATAGACAAAATAGGTATACCTATTTAATATTGTAATAGTTTACTTTTCTCTACTAATTCGAAACTCACCACAAGTCCACTAGAGCGAATGATATTCGCTCTACCGTTTCAAGTGGTTTATAACTCAGTGGCAAGTTTGTGTGTTCCAGGATGGAACAAACCGTGGCAGTTCTTATCACCTAGAATGAACTAACATAACATAACATAAACTCACGCCTATATCCGCGAAGGGGTAGGCAGAGGTGCTAGCACCCACATTTCGCCAGTTTATGTTTATGTCCCAATGTAATAGGTGGCGAGCCTATTGCCATTAACCAGGCACTTATAAACCTGCGATAAATACACACATAACTTCGAAAAGCATAGAAAAGTAATTGGTCTGTGCCATGGTAAAACCTGGGATCGAACCGGAGACCTCTCTGCTGAGATAGCAGTCCATTATCCATACCACTAAGCTACCGCGGTTATAACTTCCCACATGTAAATTATTGTCAAATGTTGTAGTATTTAGAATTATAACTTTAAAACCGCCAATACAATCTTTTGAGAAACCGGTCAGATGAAAAATAAAATATAGTGGAAAAATACAAAATGTCTTTTTCAATATGTGTAGCAAGTTCCACCAAGCGCCATCAATAAACAGTATTAACAAAAATAAACCATTATTGTCTAAGAGACACTATCCTATTGCAACCGAAAAACTAACGTGACCCAACGTAACTTGTGTCGAACGTACACCTCTGTAATCGGCACAATCTTTTTTCCTGTTTCTGTTTGATTCTCGTTTCCTGCAATACAAGAATCGTTATTCTTTTTTCCTTTTTTCTTTGAACAATGTAATCACGACGTTGACGTTATTTATTTATATGCGAAAGGTGTTGCTTCAACGGTTGTGGTTTTTATTCATCTTTTGTGGTCGTTTTACTGAAATGAAATGGTCACCAATCTTATTGCAAATGAACAAAATCTAAACGTGAAAACTATCTTCTTATTGTTGCACAAATTCTTAGTCCATTTTCAACCCCATTGAGCAGGGTGAGTTTGAATGGATACTTTAAGTTCAATAATTCCACTAAAATGCAATGGAACTAATTTCTTTTCCCCTATTTCATCGAGTCTGATGCTAGGTATCACTAGACTTGTGAGAAAAAGATCAGTACAAACTACGATTGAAACCTGAAAATAATATTACTCTTTTTTAATTACTACCTTTTGTAAAATAATATATCTAGATTACATCTGGTATAATTTTCCCAGAAAGCTTTGTTCAGAATTTTTCACGATAACAATATAGCAGGTACTTAACCATTTTCTTGAATTGAAGAATACTCAGTAAATCTTTTTAAGTTGAACAAGACCCCTTTGTAACAGTTGTAACTCTTATAATTTGTTCTAGCTTTCAACAAAACGATGGAAAAGCTGGAGAAAAGCGGTCTAAGTCTAAAGAATTTTACGTACACGAACAAGAAGATTGCCGACGACATTTACGAGGCGATAAATTCGACGTCATTCCTCGGTGTATCGGTAAGTACCGCCATATCATACGTATCTATTCGTTTAAGCGTTGTAAAATATACACATAATAATGCTTCCTCGCATACAAATATTTGCACTGAGCAGGGATAGAACCCGCGCCTCCTGCGTAGCAACTACGTTCACTACAGCCACGCCACAGAGGCTGAAAATAAATATCCGAAATAATAAGGACTATATGCGCTAAAATATTATACTTTTTATCTCAGGAATAGGTTCCTGTGGGACGCAAAAAAGTGTATTTCAAGGACAACACCTAGCATCATAATAAATGTAATTTTAGGTTGAAAAACTCTAGATAACATCAACCCAGGACTCCCAAGAGCAAAGCGGAATTTTAAGTTCATACCGGGTGTGACCGTGGCGTAGGTACATGGTACAGCCAGCAGCTTCATAATTAAAAATACAGATAGCGAAAGTTAATTAGATCATTATTTATGGTAGTTTCAGATTACATTATCTTAACTTTTCAGATATTTTTGAGCAGTTGTATGAAAAATTAAGTTAGTCCTTTAATTAAACACTATAAATTACGACGCGCTTTGTGCGCCTTCCTATACCCAAGGTCTAGGTGGGGAGGATAGGATTAGAGGGGCAGCTCGAAAGAGATGGCACTGGGTCGGCTGGGGTGCAAGGCGGGGTGCGACTCTGTCAGAAATATTCCTCTCAGATATGAGTGAAGCGAATATGTCTGACAGAGTTGGTGCACTGGTCTGCTATTTTGAGGTTGTCTTGGCCCTCAAAGAACATGGTGCATGCCTATATACCTATACACCTTAAGTATACAAACAACAAATAGTTTTCTCCATCACGACAACACTATTAGGTACCAAGTTATTTTCAAGTAAGTCTTCATCTGAAACAATACTAAATCCTTCCCAAAATACCAGACACCAAAATAGTTTCATGTCGGGAGCTTTTAAAAGAAGGTGACACCATAACACCTCGAATACATATCAAGCAGAAATTGACTAGCATCACGGAATCACGAAACAGGTTAAAACATAAACTAAATGTTGTCAACTCGGGTGCCGGTACTAAGAATCACATGACGGAAGCCACTCCAGAATGACAGTTTACTATAGTAGAGAACAATAATAATGAAAATATTTTATAATATAATATTTTCGTGAACTGTTTTCTACTGCTGATGTGGAATTTTAAAAAACTAGTCACAATTTCTTCGGGTTCAAACCAACCTCACCTGTAAAGCTGGCATACAAGCTGATTGATGAACGAGGTCCTGGTACAGGCTTTTCTCTCTAAATTTATTACTCATGACCTGGCATTGCCTTAAGGCTAATAAATTCAAAACTTGGTAATAGAATCAAATACAGAACTGGTCTATGTACTAAATTTCATAACTGAATTAGCTATAACTAGCTGTTGCCCGTGGCTCCACCCGCGTTAGCGTCGATTTTCGCAAACAAACATAGCCTATGTCCTTTCTCGAGGTCTAATATACCTCTTTACCAAATTTTATCACAATTGGTTGTGGTTTTGGTGTATAACCGTAACATACAGACAGACAGACAGACATAGTAACTTTCGCATTTATAATATTAGTAAGAATGTAGACGAGCTTCTAATCTTGTTAACGAAATATTAGATCCAAAGAACGAACGTTACTTAGTGAACAATTTTTGTTCTTCTTTTTTGTTGTTATATACTTATACTAAGTAAACAATCTGATCATTACAGCCCACAACTCTTTTATCCATAAATTTCGTGTGAAATATATTTTATATCTTTTCGTATTGTTGTTGAAAGGAGAGTCATAGCTGGAAATAGAGTGAATGGGGCACTACACAACTTTATGAGCCGCCGGAAAGTGTCCGAAAAGGCACGACTGGCTGTACATGGTGGAGTATTAGTGCCGACTCTCATGTATGGTAGTGAAAGTTGGGTGTGGCAGAAAAACATCAGAATAGAGTGAATGCAGTAGAAATGCGTGCGTTGCGAAGTATGTGTGGCTTGACCTTGAAAGATAGAGTGAGAAATAGCATGATAAGAGAACGATGTGGAGTGATAGAAGATGTAGTGATGAGAATTGAGAAAGGAATGTTGAGATGGTTTGGTCATGTTGAGAGAATGAATCAAAGAAGACTAACGAAACAGGTGTATGAGGCGAGTGTGGATGGTACCGTCGGAAGGGGAAGACCTAGGCGCACATACCTGGACCAAATCAGGGAAGTTTTAGAAAAGGGGCAGGTCAGGAGTTCTCTAAACCGACGAGCATGCAAGAAGAATGTAATGAGAGTGAATGAAGTGAGAGTAGTATGTCAGCCTACCCCTATGGGAAACCGGCGTGATTTTATGTATCTTGTTGAACCACTTTCAAAAGCTTAAGTAGTAGCAGGGGCGGTGACGTAAACAGAATTGTAATTAAAGCTATAAAGTACATTTATGACGAGTTTCTACTTCCTTTTTTATTTTGTTACGTGCGCAAAATCCCCACGGATACCCTCCCACCGTAGCCGGTGGAAGAGGTTATGTCAGACTCGAACCGACTAAAACGTGTGGGTCGCTTTGGTTGCCGAAGATGAGGTTGATAGGCATATCCTTCGCACCCTTGGCCGACTCAGGGCCATCTCTCACGATCTGGCTCTCTCCTCAGGTGTGGGGACTGCAGAGTTCCCAACTCGTCCCCGTAAACACCCGTGCTCGGTGATCATCTGCGTCAGACGGTACGAGAGGCTGCCGTGTGGCCTCTGTAGCCACTCCCCTATGAAGTTTCAACCTCCTAGTACACCAATGGTCTCTGATACGAGTACTATATATAAACATATTTGATTATTAAAAATCCTTTTTTTAATTATTACAGCAACAACAGACGTTAAATTTGATAGTCGAAAATAATTGATAAATTTACAGTAATATCAAATGTCAAGAACCACCCTTAGATAAATCATATACATAATTAACAAGTTGCTAGAGAGTCGTTATCAAACGGTTTCATTAAGCTTGCTCTGTTTGTTGTAATTAAGTTGAAGTAATTAAAAATTTTCTCATTTACTTCTGACGAATTGATTGAAATTAGGTACACCTTTAGTTTTGAAGACTTATACAATATATAATGACTAATTTGCTTTTTATTTTCGATTAAAATACTTTTTGTTAATGTAATGATCTGCTTAAGAAAAATATCCTTTTGACAAATAGTTTGATTTAAAAAAATTATTTCTCAGACTGCTCAAAAAGTCTCGTGCTCAGTAGTGACGTCACGGTATAGTAGTTCGAAGTGCAAATGTATGGAGTATAAGATAATACATGTCTATGTTGCATTTACACGTATATATATATATATATATATAGTTAAATAAATGTTAATTTGAAATTTAACAAAGACTCCAAAAAGTTATTTAGAATGTGAGGACCTGGTTACCCTCCCTATCCACAATCATTGTAAATGCAAGATAGCTGCCACCACAATATAGCTTATCAATACTTTATTTTTCAATCCTCTCAAATTGGATATCAAATAAAAGGGTTTGACTAAAAGAATACATTTCATTATAAAACAGTCAATTATGTCATTTAATAACTGTAAAATAAATATTATTTCATAAATATGTTGAAAAAACAACTACACTTGTCAATCATTACTTTTAAAATCAAAATACAAAATGTGTCATTTATCTGAAGATGACTGACAGATAAATAGAACAATAAGTAAAATTATTCCATGAAATGTATTACTGCTTATGTACAGAAAGAAATAATAATACATGATTGAATATAGAAATCATACGTAATAAATTTTTATTTTCTCTCGTCGTGGTAGAGATTGAATGGAAAGTAATCAATTTTATTATACATTTATACCCAGCCAGACGCCAATGTGTTCCCAACTGAACACTAAATTTATAAGATTTGATGCGTCAGCTCTGCGATGTTTGTGGGAAAGGACTTGGTATTATCACAGAGGTTCTGGTTATGTGATCGTGGTTTGATAAAATAATGGCACACTAGCTGATAACCAATTGCGAAGACCTTTCAAACAAAACCAAAATCCGTTCAATAATTTTGCATTTCACGAAATAAAGTTTTTTAAGGAGGTAGGACACGGCGGTATTTCCGCCCAATTGAGCAGTCCGACTGGGGAAGTACCTCCGCTCTACAGAATACCGCGGTTATAATAACTCCGTGTTGTGTTCCCAGCGGTGAGTAGGGTAGCCAGAGCTCACTGGAGAATTTGTGCTATCAATGGGATGAGTAAAGGCTTGTCCTGCATTTTCCTCTACATTGACGGCATAGAGACTCTGTGCTTACAGGGTCGGCAGCGCGAGTGTGGCTTTTCTGGTGTTACACCCGCCCATAGGTCACGATAACTACTTTCCATCAGGAGGGCCGTGTGCTTATCTGTCTTGTGGCATAAAAAAAGTAATTGTATTTAACATCATTAATATGAATTACAAAATAACCTATTTTTTAAATATCTCCCAACTAGCTGTTGCCCACAGCTCCACACGCGTGGATGTCGGTTGTCGCGACCAAACATACCCTATGTCCTTTCTCAAGGTCTAATTTACCCCTATACTAAAATTCATCAAAATTGGTATACCTACCTTATAATTTAATATTAATTTAAGTAGATATAATTGTACTATAACTATTTGAAAAACAACCGAATCGACCACCCTCGTAGCACCGTAGCAGTACGTAGTAGTTAGCTACGAATCTTCTATCCCTCAGTTTTTCATCCTTGACGTTCACTAATGATACTATTATTATTTTAAATAATAATTATACTATAAACAAATTAAATAAAAGCCGCGTGGTTTCCGGCATAGTAGAATTAGGGCCACCCCATCTCTTACCATGCGGTGTCCATGATAGAGCTGTTTAACATCAGACAGATATATACAGCCCAGACAGCCTAGTGCCCGGAATACGGCAATAGGCTCACCTCCTATTACGTGGGACTGAACACAATTATTGGTGAAATATGGGTGTTAATTCACCTCTGCCTAACACTCCAAGGATAAAGGCGTGATTATATGTATGTATGTATGTTCAAAAAATTATGCTTGTTACCAGACACCATGTAGACCACTCTTTAAGAGAAAAATAAATAAACTTAAGTCAATTGGTTAACTAGTAACCGTTAAATATTCTACCGTCCATATTCTGAATTACTCTCTTTCTCCCTAAATACTGCTGTATGGGGTGATATACCCCACAATCCGTGTATGTAAAGACCAGAAGACAAAAGGACTACTAATATCTATCCGCATGCGATTGTAATATTTTATGGTTTGATGAGCTATTTTATAAACCATAAAACATACTGGCCGACTGGCTGATATATATTTTTAATGTCTTGTGTATTCAAAATACATGTTACGACGACGCCATACTCCGCTAACTTTATTATATTATATTTACTTTTCAAGTTTATATGTAGTGCTTTTCATAATATTTTCTTGAAGTTATATTGTATAAAATTTAAATTCCATGCAAGAAGAGGAAGTTCGTGAAAATATAAAGTGTATTTTCACTTATCGCGCAGAGTTTAAATTTTGTATGAAACTAACTTGCTATGACTTTAATTTTCGGTTAGTACGAGTAAGTTTTCAGCGTCGAGGCATTATGAAAATCGGCACTGAGGAGAAACTAGTGACTATAAAATGTATACTAAAAATGTATGTTTTACGTAATATATCGTATATTAACTAATCCACACAGGTCTATAGCCTGTCTATCGTGGATAACGTACAGTCGACATAAGTTTAAAATATATTTTCAGAAAGTGCAGTTGTCCCGAAGATTACCCGGCCTCGGGGTGGCTGGTGGCACCCCTTTTACTATCCAATAATATTTTTCACCCAAAAGCTTTCCGTTACAATTACGTACACAGCAAAATAAATAATTTTAAGGTATCAAATCAGCAATTCTGGGTCCAAGGCTCAGTCAGTACATCTGCTGATAGAGTTACTGGCGTATCTGACATAGGTTAGGTACTCGAAACTTCCTCTAGAAATATAAATAATTCTACCAAAAAAATCGTTCGTGTAGTTTCATACAGACATGCGGGCGGTACAAAGGTATTATTTCTTTTGAAGTCGGTTTCCAAAGAGATATTGATCTTATCGCTACACATCATAATGTTCTTCAAACATGGTTCCGGGGCAAACTACAACATAAATAAAGCTACTTACAAATACAATCTACTTATTTATTAGAAAGGTGAAACAAAATACAGATATACAAGCGTAGTGAGCCGAAAGAGAATGATGTAATGAGAATTGAAAAAGGTATGGTAAGGTGGTTTGGGCACGTAGAACGAATGAGTCCTGAGTGAATGACACACCAAATATTTAAAGCACGTAAGTGAACAGACAGGTAAAGTCAACCTCGTAGAATATAAGACACTAAAAAGGGTAGATCAAAAGCACTCGAAACCGGCGGGTTTGCATGAAATATTGATAGTAGAAGAAGTCGTGAAGCCGTGACAACCTCTGTGATGTGGCGATTCGTTCCCCGCTCAGTGCAAATATTTGTATGCATGAATATGAATACTTGCATCGGTCTGGTCGTGCCTTGGAGAGCACGTTAAGCCATTGCGTTGGTTCAATTACCCATATGAAAATCTATGGTAGTCGTTACGGGTACTTAGAGCTCTAAAAAGTCCAACAACTGCTCTAACTGCAATTGTTCGATATTGCCTTTGGGTTGTGAAGGTCATATGGCAAACGCTTTACGGAAAATATCGAAGTTCTGCCAAATCTGCAGTTAAACTGGTAAAGCCGAAACGGTTAACACGAGGATAAAGAAGAAGAAGAAGAAGTCATGAAGTGTGCATAGCCAGAACCCAACGTTCTCTCTGCCTGAAGTAAGCCACGAGTATATACCAATTTATGTCTCAAATGTTATGTTTATGATTACTTTTATATCGTAACACTCACTCAGTCTTTTCCACGTACAAGGTTAATAGTTCAATTAATATGGTGATAAATGGGTACAGCGTCAAACACTTAATATAGTTCTGACACAAATATCCACATTCACAAATAGTCGGCATTCAAAATTGTTCCCAGAATGTTTCGCTAATAACTTGTGGTTTTGGACGCATTTTGGTTTGTGTACTATTTGTGTCGGGCGACAGGTAAACAACGTCCCAAACTAGACCAGAATATACAACATTATGTAGAGTTATCATTATCTTTAATTCGAAGGACAAACAGATTTGTTTTATATACCTATATTTGGCAGCAATGTTTTATGGACTGTTTTAAACGAATAACCTTTTACTGTTCGCTAAGCACAATTCCAGATATTCTGGTATTTGGTGGAGCTAGTGGTGCAAAGCGCTACACTTATTAATAGATGAAGGACGAGGCTATGGCTCAGTGTTTCCTTTTGAGACTGGGGAATCAGAAGGCAGTCTCTACTGTAAAAGTCAAGATAAATATTCATAGAAACGAGGAATAGGATAGGAGAATCCAAATTACAAACTTTGAATGCAACTAAGATTGGCACTCAGATATTATATATAAGGATTATTTTCTTGACTGTAAAATGTAAAAAATATGCTCTCTCAATAACAACCTACCTTATAGAACTATATTTGTAAATTTACTTTTTTTTGCACACAGGGCTTAGTGGCCTTTTCGTCCCAAGGAGACCGCATAGCGTTGACTCAAATCGAACAGTTGACTGAAAATCACTACGTGAAGCTGGGCTACTACGACACGCAGGCCGATAACTTAACGTGGTTAGATCGAGAGCGGTGGGTTGGTACGTACACAATATATCTCTTTTTGTACCGTTTTCATTTTCCGTCACGCCAGAACACAATAGAAGCGATAACGTTAGTTATTAGTATTGTTTCCTTTCACTGCGAGACAGAATTTATGTACACGTCATAGTACAATGATTCTGGTAATATGTTATCGGTTTGCTGTGCAGTGGTTTTGCAGGTTATATAGTATCAAACTATATGGTTTATATAAGTTGTTGAGTAACTTAAGTTGTTGTACACTCATAACGATAGAAGAGAATTGAATATTTTATATTTTTCAATTCCCACTCATTATAATAAAGTATATTACATAAATAGGTGAAAACTTTGTACTTGTACACTTAGTTTACAATAAAGACAAAGTTAAGTATACGTAAAGAATGAAAAAGATTTCTTCCAGACCAGAAAAAGCGGTAGCCTAGTGGTATGGGTAATGGACTGATGAGACGAGGTCTCGGGTTCGATCCCAGGTTTTACCATGCCACACACCAATGACTTTTCGATGCTTTTCGAAGTTATGTGTATATTTATCGCAGGTTTAGAAGTGCCCGGCTAATGGCAATAGGCTCGCATATTGGGAGCTAAACATAATACAATAAACAATTTTTAAATTTGCCTGTTTCTATGTATAATAATAATGTACATATTTAATTACAAACAGTGTTTGTGGGAAGTTCTGCACGTAAAAGTGTACAGCTTTACTGTCATTTTAAAGAGAGGCTATAAAAGTTAAGTGAAAAAGGTATTAAATTCTTTTTTCTTACATTTCCGATAGTAACAATAAAATAGTTATACTTTCAACTTATTACACTTAACATTATATGATAAAAATGTTAAGGAAGTAGAAACAACAACATCGGCGATCCTATTTCTCATAGTGAACATTATTTCCAATTATGATAGGTTTATTGCCGTTTTACGATCACACATTATTGCGTTCAGATATAAAATGAATTTATATTTGGGCAGGTGGTAAGGTGCCGCCAGACCGGACGGTGATAGTAACTGAATTACGTACGGTCTCGCTACCACTTTTTGCATGCATGACCGCTCTCTGCATCGCTGGGATTCTCGCCGCTATTGCACTAATTATCTTCAATATCCTCCACAGACACAGGAGGTAAGGAACCTTATATATCTAACTTTATGAGCCTTTGTCAACGTCAATCCCTAGAATAAGCTGCTGGATTTGGGTAGTGCATGATACTGACAAGGGTCTCGTTAAGACCATTTGGTTAATATACTTAACGCTGGGCACATATTAGATAAACTAAAATGTTTGTTTCAGTCATATACATTGAAAAGATATTTTATTTCAAATGAACGTGCAAATATGCCTGTCCTGTAACTCTTAATAAAATATTTAATCATAATTATAAGTTGGTAACAGCTTAACGGGAACTCTTGAGATTCTCCACTATTTATTTCATCAATTCAGACATTGGTTCTTTGTGTTAAATAAATCATTATTTTAAATTTGATGTATACTTGTCGTCGCAGAAAAGCACAACAGTATAAAATAACACAAGGAAACAGGACAAACAGTATCATGTTGTTTTAAAGGTACCTTACAGTGAAGTCGATATTTAGAGTCCAGTGCGCTCACGTTGCTTTAGTTTTTACTACTGGATAGCAGTACTTTCAGTAGATAAAGTTTTTACATCGGATCGTATTTTGTTGAATTTAGATACTTTGCTGTAAAATAACGTGCATTTTCTCTGCAGGGTTATTCAGTGGTCGCATCCCGCATGCAATACTGTTATGTTATGTGGATGTTGCGTATGTCTAAGTGCAGCGATTGCTTTGGGGCTGGATGGACGATGGGTATTAGAGCAACATTTCGAAGGACTATGCGCAGCACGCGCATGGTTATTGGCGATTGGATTTTCAATGGCGTACGGTGCGTTATTTACTAAAGTATGGCGCGTTCATCGGCACACTACTCAACCAAAAGCAGAAACAAAGGTAGGTTAAAGTAATTCATAAAATCATATTGAAAGTGACACTGCGTAGCATTCTGTGTTTGTTCAGTACCTGAATGGAAAAATACCTGAAAAGACACTCTTGTTTATAATGCACGATATAATCACATAATTTACATCCAGACTTAACCCGGGTACGGGAATTTACAAATGTTAATACATTAGAATGCGTTTGAAAAAGACAATATTGGGCTTCGACGATATTAACACTCCCATAAATTACATGTAGATAATGTACCAGTACGTTACAAAAGTATTTCGTTCATTCATCCAACAGAAGACAGTCATGAATGTTAAAAAGACTCCTTTCAGTTGCGCAAGAATACATTGGAAATTAGACCGTCTTGTGTCACTTTACATATAGAATGTTTACGTTTTTAACTCAATATTTCATTGCGAGTTCTGAAGTTTGCCTACAAGCCTTATTGAGATCACATCCAAAGAAGTCCTTGTTAGAAAATAGGAAACGAATGCCTTTTGAGATACCGGGGTTTTTATTTCTTTAAACACTTTCAGCCCGCGTACGACGTCATATAAATATATTGTTGACTTCTGATTTTACTTTATTTGAGTAAAGCGCGAACTTTACGACTCTGGGTATGAAACGACTGTGATTTGCATGTAAATAATGATAAAGAGAGAGACTTCAAGCTTTGACCAATCTAGGAAGATTAAAAATATAACCGCAGTACACAAAAAAGGAAATAAACTGACTGAAAATATCACAAGTTAATTTACCTTCACATTCTTCATGTATATATTGTCAAAGTAGTCATAGTTTTCGAGTTCTATGAAATGTGAGTTTTAAACTTTTTTTAGAAAAAACGTATCCATGGCTGGAAGCTGTACACGATGGTTGGAGGTCTATTGGTAGTTGACGTAGCTCTCCTGACTGCTTGGCAACTAAGAGACCCCTTAAAAAGAAGCGTGGAGACCTTCCCTCTGGAGTCACCCAGCCACCAAGGGGATGACGTGCAAATACGGCCGCAACTAGAGCACTGTGCAAGCAATCATAATATTGTATGGCTCGGTAAGTAACTTGATATCTTTAAAGTTTCCAAACAGAGTAAGGTTGTAAAATTCTTCTCGCTAGGTGTCAAGTATTTTTGCAAATTACCTATGAATTAACTCAATCTTTTATTTTATCACTCAAACGATCACTATAATACAAGAACGTAGAGTTAGACACATATTAATTACACTGTATGCACGCGGGTGAAACTTTTTAGTATAGCCCTTCAGGAGATAAGGTCACAGTAGCAGACTAGCTGATTAAGAAAACAAAATTCTAGTTCATGTTGTAATACAAATCTCTGTGTATTTTATTTTGATCATATTGCTATCAATCATATTACAAGGAGGTAGGACACGACGGTCCGTCCGTACAATTGAGCAGTCCGACTGGGGAAGTACCTCCGCCCTACAAAATACCGCGGCCATAATGACCTCCGGATAGCCAGAGCTCACTGGAGGGATTTTGTCCTGTCCAAAAACCAAAACCAAAAGCTTGTCCTGCTTTGTCTTTTATATTGACGGCACAGAAACTCTCAATACTTACAGGGTTAGTAGCGTGAGTGTGATTCTCTTGGTTTTGCATGCGTTCATAGGCCACGGTGACCACTTTCCATAAGGTGGCACGCCAGCTTGTCTGCCACCTAAGCAGTATAAAAAAATATATAGCATCAGCTACTAAATTATGAACATGGAAGCTGGACTGTTTTCCTATTTACGTATTACGATCAAAAGAGATATGCAAGGACCAAGAAAGTACATTCGTTGCACAAAGTCGGTATGCGACACGTTTCAAAATATTTGCATTGTAAGAGAATGCATCTCTTTGCATGCACTCCCAACAAAAGAATACGTGACACCTTTCTCACACATCACTTACTCTTGTACGTGCACGGCTAGAACGACAAAAGCCATGATATCGTATCAAGCGATAATGCCAACCTTTTCCACTCACTAAGTATAAACGTTTCATTTGATACCAGCTTTTAATTACAAAATTAACCTACTCAAATCCACCCCCCTTACATAAACAGTAACAATTATAAAGGATATGTTGTAATATAAAGTGATTTAAAGTACCGTAAACAGTAAATTACTTTATATAAATCTCCTTCTCAGTCCAGTGCGACTCATTTGCGACGGTAACTTGGGGAATTTTAAAAGTTTTTCTAAAGTCGTTAATAACAGCTGTTTTCTTTGTTACTTTTCGTTTAAAGTTGCGTGTACTTTAGATAAATGCTATGAGCTAGGAATATATTCACTTTACACGGCTCCTGCTGTTTGAATGGCATTCCAAGTATTTAACTTTATTCGTTTCCACAAAGAACGGGAGAGTAAAGAGGCAAAAGAAAAGGACGGAAGATAAGACGTGCAACACTCTTATAAACCGTATGGAAGGTAGTGGTTTACCTCAAGTCGATAAGTGATAGGGTAATTGATAGATGTTGTGGTGATATTTTAAATTATATATAAATATTATAAATTTAGTTTAGTTTTTAGATTATTTTCTCGGTCCAATGGATATTTTTTTTATTTAAACAGACACAAACTACCTAGACATAAACTCAAATTAACTAGGTTGTGTAAATTAACATTCAAGATTGAACTCTGAACAATTTACAACGTAGCAATTAATTCTAATTTAACATCTATTTCCCAAGTTTGACGTTTAACATACAGACATCATAAGTACCTTCAAATGCTTCAATATACGTCGAAATATAGATCAAAACATGACATTGATGATCTATATTTACCAGATTATGTAACTTGTTGTATAACGCCATATAACACATTCACATATTCACACAAACATTGTTATGTAATAAATTTGTTTTATAACTTGTTTAATTAACGCATATCACCTACACTAATACAATATGTAAAGTATGTTTTTGTAACATGTCTTATTAAATAACCTGGATTCACCTTAAAGATTTTAGACGTCAAATGTCATTAATTTATGGCTGTACAAATGAAACTGCAAACTGCTCGAACACTTTCTAAGTGTATATGCAACATTAATTAATCTTATCCGATAATTCAGTACCGCGTTGCTACTTACTGTTTTAAGTTTTGTCTTAATGGAATAAGGTTGATATTTAATAAACACTTAAAACTGCTCGAGCATTGTATATATTTGTATTGACCCTAAGTCGGCGAGGGGATTTCATCTATATAGCGTACAGAATAAAATTAGATTTTTGATCTATTATGTTCTATCATATTTTTAATTATTTTAGGTGTGATGTACGGATACAAAGGCTTGGTGTTGGTATTCGGTTTGTTCCTGGCCTACGAAACAAGATCCGTGAAGGTGCGGCAGATAAACGATTCCAGATACGTTGGCATGAGTATTTACAATGTGGTCGTGCTGTGTCTGATCACGGCACCGATCTCGCTTGTAATCATGAGCCAGCAAGATGCATCCTTCGCGTTCGTGTCTTTAGCTATCGTCTTCTGCTGTTTCCTCAGCATGGCACTGATTTTTATTCCTAAGGTAAGTGTTATACAAATATGAGGTACTATTATAAAAGTAATTATATTTATCTAACTCCAAGTGGATGAACTAGTCAATTCTAAATTTAGTCAGCTATCCAGTTAGGTAGTAAAATGTTATTTAGAGCTACTACTGCGTTTACTTTGTACAAAACTCTGTGCCATGTCTAAGCTTTCCCAACTGAATATCATGATTTAGGTTATTGTATATTTGTAACAATCAGATGATACAATTTACTACTTAACATATTCTTACATTTAAAATCATTGTATGTAAATTTTGTAGCACAACTTTACTCAGTTGTGTTATTGTGTTTAATATAATATGAATATTAATGTGGAAGATACGTTTAGTATATCCCCTTATTCAAATACTCGAGTTCACTGAGCCGTAAAAATTATAGCCATAGACAGGTGCACTGTACCGACACATGATTATGTCACCTCACGTTAGGAGATAAGTTCTTTGTAATTTGTAAATTCAAAGACTACTCCCATGTTCGTTGATTCTTTCGTTTTCATTTTTAAAATTAATTACTATAAAGGTCAAACCGCACTAGCGCGACACTGCAGCGACGCAGCGCGGCGGCGCACCGCTTTTCAACTATGGCACGACACGCCGCTATAGTGCGCTTTACTTTATAAGAAACAAAGCGTCGGTAACTTAGTGCTTAAGGAGTCGACCTTACGATCGAGAGGTCCCGGGCTCGAATCCTGGCCATTAAACTACCAACGTGATCCCACTCCTAACACTAGCAATTTAGTTTAGCTGAAGGGGTTAGAGGGAAATATTAGTAATTTCGGTCTCCTAAGCTTTTTTTATCATTTTATTACATTATATTAAACTAAATGTGGCCTGAAAATCGCGACTGAATATAGCCTATGTCCTTTTCGAAATATTAATTTATACCTATTTTATCAAATTCAAACGGACAAATACAGTTACTTTCGCATATAATATTAGTATAGATGTAGATTATAACTACCAGTTAAGTAACGTTGGTTTACTTTCCAGTTAGTTAACCCTTTCAACTAAGCTAAATGCTTGTGTAAGGAGTTAGCTTATACAATTTGCCCGTGGCTACTTGGTTACCGAGTAGGTTAACATACTGCAAAGGTAAGCAACGTAGCCAAGTCAGTCTTAAGATTGTTGAACATTCTTAACATATTGAGACCCTTAGTGCCTTTAAGAGCTCGTTAAGCCGGCAGTCTCGGTTATCATTCGAACAATTATGGCAGCAGTTATGGATATTTAGAGCCCTAAAGAAGTTCGACAATTGGTCTTA
The DNA here is from genome assembly GCA_963662185.1 of Eilema griseolum. Taxonomy (NCBI): domain Eukaryota; kingdom Metazoa; phylum Arthropoda; class Insecta; order Lepidoptera; family Erebidae; genus Eilema; species Eilema griseolum. The sequence goes on along the minus strand of OY759232.1, from coordinate 12,333,209 downwards.
CTACAGAACTCCGATATCACCAGTGGTTTATGGAGATCAGCAGCCGGTCAAATAGAAGCTCGCTTCATAGAAAAAATCGAAGTTGAAAACTGAAAGCCAACCCTGAGTTGGGCAAAAGTTTGATGAGGAGTCGGCTTACATAGTCAGTGGTTCAGGGTTTCGAACCCCCAATCAACATCGTCATGATTGCATTTTGACACACCCTACAATTCTACCATAACACGTTCCGGTTGAAAAAGGCCGTTGGATTGGAACTATTCTTTCCCGGCAGGAACACGAAGTCTTGTAGCTCGTTATGATTACAGAAAAGAGTTCACTTATTTTTATACCGGTAAGCCACACTAACTTAACTTCAGTTTAGTCGCTATGAGGAACATATTCTGGCAATGAATCGATAACTAATAGATTTATGATAAATACTTGTACACGTGGGCTTATGGCAGTGGATAAGGGTATCCTCTTGGGGATGGACAATAATAGTAGATGATGGAATTAATCCATTTCAAGATTAGGTAGGTAATTTATAAAAAGTTAAAAATATAACATATTCGTACGCTATATTATCTATATCATGGTATAAATTTAACTTGTGTAATGTATTTACCACAAACATAATATACTACCTACCTACCGCCCTATAGAATACCGCGGCCATTATAACCTCGTGTTGTGTTCCCGGCGGTGAGTAGGGTAGCCAGACCTCACTAGAGAGTTTTGGCGCTGTCAGTGGGAAGACCAAAAGCTTGTCTTGCTTTGTATTTAACACTGGCACAGAAACTCTCAATGCTCGGTGGGTTGGCAGTGCGAGTGTGACTCTTGGTCTTGCACACGTCCATAGGCCACGGTGACCACTTTCCATCAGGTGGGCCGTGTGCTTGTCTACCACCTAAGTAGTATAAAAAAATGTGTACACGGCCAAAGAGATATGTGTACACCTGGATGTTTAAAGGTGTATACTTACTTTTTATGCTGTGAAATACGTAAGCAGTTATTATAAAAATAGGTTAAAAGTTCCCGTAACTGTTGGTCCATTGTCATCCATGCCATTCTTAACCTAAATCTTATCTAACTTTTCGAAAATGATAACAATCAAATTGTTGCTTTCCTACCTGTAAAATATGTTACGAGGTGTCATGGAAGATGGTGCTATTACAACCTAAAATAAAATTACATGGTTCGTAAAATACCTTAGAAGCAAAGTAATAGCGAAATTTATCTCATAACTTAAAGTTTAGCTCACCCCTGTAAATTGGGGCACAGATATTATTAGTATAAAACGCGAATTGATTCAGTCGTTAAAATATAAACTAAAGTGTGATTAACGAGATAAGTTGGAGGTCTCCCTTCTGAAATTATTGCATGGACGCCTACCTTTGAGATATTTACACACGATTTAACATGAAAATGTAATCGGCAATATAGCATGGTAGTTTAAAGAGAAAAATACCTTTTTGCGATATTAATTCTACCTACCACAGCATCATATTCATCTTATGGCACTACCGCCTCACAGGATATTTATTATACCCACCATAAATAAGATCTTTTTATCTTTGAAAGTTTGAAGTATACAAACTATTTGGATTCGGATGTGTGTTACAATGCTGAAGTAAAAAAGAAATTATGTGTTCATAACAATGTAATGATTCATATGTCTTTAGATAAGTATATCTTTATTACGAAAGTATCACAATAGGTGTATGTGGAAATTATGAAAAATCATAATGGTGGAGTATTGGAATCAAAATTTTTACGTTTAAATATATTAGAATAGTTATGAATAAAATCCTTCAGATGCGCCTGGGATTGACGCTAAGATGAAATAGAAGGTATTTATGGGATAAATACCAATCAATATACAATCAACCAATATATCGCTTCGCTTCTCAAAGTTACAACAAATTCATTATCAGATCGATCCTAAATCTTGAATGGTTTGATCGCATTAGCCTTTTCACCCCCGTGTTGTTGAATTGCTATATTGAAATATTAATAATAATGATTTCAGTTGATCAATGTTTTGGAAATTAACGATAAGCACTATTTAATAACTGTTGCGGCACGCTATGATGGCAGGAAATAAAATATTGCTTAACTAAACTGAAATTATGACTTTCTATTATTTATGTTTCCCAAAATAAGTCAAAATATGTACAATCAAATTCAGTTCAAATGCATAACTGTTTAGATTCCTCACAAAATTTCAAATCACTTTTATTATAAACTATGTACATATAAACGCAAGGTACACCGAGTTAATGCGATATTCTTTTGCGCTTCATACATTTGCACTACGCGCAACCGGCGTGTGACGTAACTGGCTTGTTCGATTTTATATGGAGCGTTTTCGGGCGGCGCGAGAGATCTAATTTTCAAATTCAAATATCTTTAAGACTATTTGTACAAAGAATATTTCACTTTAACAGTTCATTATATTATTTAGAGGTGATCATTTTTTGAAAATATTTTTTTCTGTCAAATAGCCTACTAAAGATAGAATTCTGCAATGATTATGTGTGAAATTAGATTTAAGTATTTCATTTGAGAGTATTATTGTAGTTTGAAAACTGTTTATCAGGTAATCGAGGTGATTCGTCACCCAACGGAGCGCGCTGAGAGCGGGCGTGGCTCCGGTTCTGGCTCCGCCCCGGCAGACGAAGAGCGCTATCGAGAACTAGTCAAAGAAAATGAAGAACTACAGAAACTTATCGCACAGGTAACTTATAAATTACTGTAATACGTCTATTCACTTGGAAACACTTTATATTTGTAATGTAATCTCCAGTGTGTGTGAAAGTTTGAATGAGTTTTGTTGGAGTTACACTTGGAAAACATAGGAAATTAGAATTTAATACAAACACACATACATGTACGACGGGGTCGTGACGGGTTAAATGGTAACCGATTACGGCATTTTTTTTTTTAAACGTTTTGAAAATCAGAATGTCTGAAAAGTACATCTGATGGCTTATTTACGTGCAGAATATCCCCACGGGGGCTTCCGTGGGGATATTCCGCACCACCGGAGTCGGTGGGAAAGGTTATGTCGGACTCAAACCGACTTAAACGCACGAACCTTGTGGGTCGTTTTTGGTTGCCGAAGGTGAAAGGTGAAAGGACGGGGCCGATCTACAGCCATTTCTCAATCTGACCATCTCCTCAGGAGTACATCTGATGGCTGTACCTACCACCGTTAAGTAGGTAATTTGTATTACTCAGCTAGAGGTTTTAGTAGTAGGTTTGCTCTAGACTTGAATAGAGATTTGTATTGTACCTACACTTTAAAAAAATTACCAGTGCAGGTCTATTAGTATTATGAATTGGAAACACCTTTATCGTATAGCGTTTCTGGGTGTTAATAAATCGATACTATTTTATAACATTTTTATGACCTACCGTCAATCTTCAAAAATTACCCGACTACGATGAAGCAACAGGGGGTTATGATTTTGACAGGCTATACCTATATATGTATGTGCGTATGTATGTAAGTTCATCTGTTCCATCATAGCTCCTCAACCATTTATTAGAGCTAGACAAATGAGTGTCGTTAGAAGCGTCTTAGTCGTCCGCTGGTTATAAACGTGTCACTGAATCTAAAGTGCGCCTCTAGAGATCATAAAGTAATGTGTTAAAAAATAAATTTGAGATAAATATGTCGTATTTGGTATCAACTGAAATTACATTTCAGTCTGTTAATACTGTTGATTGATGGCACTTGGTGGAACCTGCTATTGAATAAGACACTTAACCGCCAATACAAACCTTTGAGAATGCCGTGAGTCAAAACTGTTCAGGTGAATAATAAAATACAGTGGAAAAGTACAAAGTGTCTTGTTCAATACGTGTGGTACATTTCAAATATGAATTCCAAAATAAAAATAAGTTTAAAACTAAAACAACTAAAACCCGACTACTGAAAAATCACGCTTCAAAAAGTATCAAACAAGAAAATATCAAGAATATCCGTGTATAGTCTAATAAAACAATTAATTTTAGGGAAAAGTGGCATACGACTACAGCTGTTTTTGATATTAACTTGTTTGATAGTTACTTTTAAGAGCGTGATTTTTCAGTAGTCGAGTTTTAGTTTTAAACTTAATTTTGTTGAGCATTATTATTACAATATGCATTGTACAAACTTTACGCGATACAAATTTAGTAGCGAGTGAGGCGTGTTTTTCACAATAAATCGATAAATACTTTCAAACATTCCACTAGTCAGTTTCCACCAATTTATATTTAGATTTAAGCCTTATCGACCTTCATTCGTCCACAAGCAAATCCAAATCGAACTGGTTTTCAAACGTATTAGAAGTTCTTAAGGCGGGGATCTTAATGGTCTTAAGGTATTTTAGCCATAGCACTATTTATTTTGAAATTATTTTGTGTTGATGCGGTATCTATAAAAATAATTAAACAAATATAATTTACATTAAATAATCGTCGTAGTTGGTTGGGACTAAAGGTATAGTGACTGTGGTGATCTACCTTACGCTGCGCGACCAATCAACCAAACATAGATTAAATTACACATCATGGGCGCAATGGCTTGCTAATTTGGGAGATCAGTAATTTCATTAATGTTTTGGTTCGTTTGTATCTATAGTGCACATGCGCAATCTTTCTGACGTGTGTTCAAGTAGTTTGCCGAAATCAGTATTATGCACTTTATGCATAATATATGCAAGTAAAGTTCGAATCTCAAGCTTTGGTCAAAGGACTAGTACAACTGACACATTTTCTGCGCTGTGGCATTTATGCTACACGCTACGTAACGTCATTTAATAAATTTACAGTTCGACTGTCACTGAGCCGCAAAGTGACACACATCCTGCCTCAAACACGGTCCGGTAGGGACTGACTGACTCTCTAAACTCTAACCGCTTCATATCAGTCGAAAACAACATATTTTGATTTTTCGTTAAACAATTTAAAATTTATACAGGGTGTTACAGAAAGGTGTGGTCATATTTAAGGGTCGTTACACATGCCTGATAACCAGTCGATATGCACCGGCCAATGTACAAATAGTAATAAAGTGATGACATCGTTAATCGTCTTACAAAATTGTTAAATTCGTTCGTTAAATTTTTCGATATTTAGCAAAAGCGGTAGGTCACAACACTATTGTATTTTGTTCTTTCGCGATAAGTTCAATTGAGTCCAATAACCTCTGCAAAATCTCTAATCTCAGCTGTGCGCCTGGTAGCCGGCCTACCAAGCGTATGTACAGTTAGAGATAGGTTACATCAGAGAAGATATTTTGACTATCACTTACCGGGGCGTGTTCTCCTTACAGCGAAACGGTGATGTACCTGATCTGGAACAGTCATAAGAACGCACTAATCTATCACTTCACGATCGCGACACAAGGAGTTTAAACTATCACTTATGTAGGTCACAAAGAGTATATGTACACATGAATGAAGAGTTTATGACGCCACAGAATGCGTGAAACTCCAAGGCATAGGTACCTACGTTTAAAAAAATATAGCAACGCGCAACGGCTCAATATGACCACCTCGTTGCTCAATGTCGTAACATGCTACCACGTACGCTTCGAAACATCTGGGGTTACGCTACTGAAAATTTCTGATATCCGGGCTTCCATATTCTCTCTGCTGTCACATTCTGTACTTTACACTTTTTTCTTCACGTAACCTCAGAGAAAATAGGTGAGCGGAGTGAGATCCGGGGGCCTCGCCGGGCAAGCGACTCACTTCACCGCCACTCCCAATCCACTGATCAAAACGCATATTTAAATACGCGCGAACTTCCCCCTTGAAATGAACGGGGTTCACTCCGAGAACCGTTCCAGCTCGCCGGGTACTCGTTCTCGGGTCTGCTTGAAAATGCTCGAGAATACGATCTTCTGATGCAGTGGGCGCCGTAGGAGGGCTTCACGAAAACTTCCAGTGTGTTGAAGGCGGTTCACCATTTTCCTAAAACACTTCAAAGAGGGAAGCCGCCGACGGTCACCCTCTAGTCTTCCGTCCACAAATCTCTCACTGTACAGCCGACGAGCTTTTCGCAAGCTACCATCAGCTGCGCCAACACAAAGCATCATTTAATATTCGCTATTACTAAAAACCGACATTTTCACTGCACAACACAACAACAACTAGTCCACAAATAAACTTGTAAACAACCTACAGAACAGAAGTCGGCACAAGTACCTACATACGAATGTTGCCAACCATTAATCTATCTAGTTCTAATAATCTAATTTAATACGTAGAATATTGAAAACTCCACAGACCTTCCTTTTATTTTTTAGGTAAACATGACTAAAAAACCTGCAGTTACCTAATTAATGATTTTATTTTCTTACATTTTGCTATCTGTTCCCGCTAAAAATCTGAACTTAAAAGTAAAATGCTACTGAAAATCACAAGTTTTAATCAAACCGAGAGGAGATAAAGCTAGAGGAAAAGGAGGATGAGGAGAAAAAAGTTGAGGAATCAGGCAATAATTAATACATAAAGTTAACACGATATTTTTCTTTGCGGATGACAAGACGCAAAACAAACGAACCGCTTTTCGTCTTCTTCGTAAACATACCTACAGTTTAATCTACTAATAAATTTACCACTTTTTCATTTGAAATCTACGCTGCTTCTACTATTTTTAACATGCCATCTACCGATTTTATAAAATCAGTTATGGCAACACTGATGCCCACTGTTTTACGCACTTTGGCGCCAAATATTGTGTCCTTGGCGGCACCGATTGTCCGCATCAAAAGCGCCGCCACGCATCGCGACCTCATCAAAGGACTCCGCAGCCGAACGTATTACCTATGAAATTAGGGTAGAGGTACTGGTTTACGTCCATTAAAAAATATTTTAATATTTAAATCTGGATTTTTCAACTATGACTTTGTGTTTCTTAAGTGCGGAAACCCCCTCGCATTGAGTTTGGATTGGACAATTGAATGGGCTATCGCGCTCAAATTTAATCAAAATCAGAGTTGTGTACTTACTCTGAAAAAAATCGCAGTTACTATTCAATCTACTAGCTCGTTGTCTGTTGTTATTTAAGAGACAACTTTTTCGACGACGTGATTTTCGCACCGCTAAATAAACTAAATATTTTTTTATACTACTTAGTAACAAGCATACGACCCACTGACTGAACAACATTGTTATCTATTAAAAAAGAGTATGTAATTCAGTAGGTAATACATCTGATACTAAGAATGCAGAAAATAATAAAATTGTGACCATGGTCGAGTATTAGTCAGTTCACCCTATTTAGGTATAGGAAAAAAATAACAAATGATTTTTTCTTATCAATTATTTTAGGGTACCGTAGAACTTCTTGTTTCAAAAACTTTGAAGAAACCGCTCTTACATTTTATGTTATCCTGGTATTTGAACATATTTTTGTTCACTTTACTATGCTTTTTTATGCTTTAAGGAAAGGTTTTGTGAAAGTTTTGTATGAAATAAGAATTGGTACGGAACCAATCATAATAAAGGGCGTGGCAATTTGGAGTGAAAGAGAAGATATTTTAATATTATGAAATATTTTAGGGTACCGCAATGAATGTTACTTTAACGAACTCTTATGAAGGACCTCTTACAGTCTATGTTATCCGGGTACGACATGATATTCCTTAGTAAGTTCTGTGTGCATTTTTGTACACCGTCGTTGTTTATGTTGTTGTGCTCATTAACATTGGCACCTGGCTTCCTGGCTTCCAAACAATAACAATCCTCAAACAAAATCCGATAATAAATAACTGCGAAACTCAAACTAAGGCAAACGTGCAACGATCACAGTATTGCGGATGCTGCTTTTTTTATACCACTTAGGTGGCAGCACGGCCCACCTGATGGAAAGTGGTTACCGTGGATTCGCGCTGCCGACTCTGTAATCACAGAGTTTCTGTGCCGTCAGTGAAGAAGACAAAGCAGAACATGCCTTTAGTCTTCTTACTGACAGCACGAATTCTCCAGTGAGCTCTGGCTACCCTACTCACCGCCGGGTACACAACACGAAGTTATTATGGCCGCGGTATTCTGTAGGGCTATGGGACTTCCCCAGTCGGATAACTCAATTGAGCGGGAATACCGCCGTGTCCTATCTCCTGCTGGTCTCGAAAGCGTGCGGGGATGCGAGAGGAAAACAACCCTGTTTTCGAACCTGTTGCCATGTTAATTACGTTTGGAAAAGTACGGTATCCTCATCTTACCCTGGAAAGGAGTGGCTTTCAACCGCCGCCACGGGATTACCAGGTGCTGTGTTAACAGGTGTCCGGACTTGTCACCCCTACTCCTGTTCTCGAAAAATCAACCAGCACTTTGAGGCTTTGCGTGCTCTCCACTATGTCCAATGCTAGTCAGGAACACATGAAGAGTCACCCAGAAACCCTTTACAGGAGCATTCCTGTCTCGGTCGGGATTTTGAGAGAGGAGAGAGGTTCTGCCGTATTCACGCGCAGTTGCGGTGCGGAGGTTCGCAACCAAGCACCACCTTATGTATCGTGTACCTACCCAACAGCTTGGAATTTTGTACTATTTGACTAATAATTGTAACTTCCCATCAGGTAGGCCGTGTGCTTGTCTGCCACCTAAGTTGTATAAAAACCGAAAGTCTATTTCTTTGCACAACATTTCAATTAAATTGAGTACGGAACCAATTTTAATTAGTATAATATTAAGGGGCGTGGCTGGAAATTCGGTAGTCCACGGCTCCTGGTATTGAATGTAGGTTAACCTTTACCTAAAGTAACTTTGAGACAAGTCTCACATTTCGCATGGATGATTTCAGGAACATAAAAATGTTTTATTATTGCTTAAAGTAAATTTTGTTTTAATTTAATACTATTTTAACGAGTTATAAGCTGTTTCAGAGTTTCTTTGCCCGATATAAAAAAATTAGGTTAGCTAGAAAGTAAGTAGGATGATATTGAGACAGGGCCTATTAAATCAGATCGTTTGGTAAACCTACTCGGGTTCAAACCGTAGAGTTCATTTGTAACAGCGCGCTGCAGCTGCTGCAGCCCTGGTTGGTTTTTTAGTGTTGTGCGTTTGTCGGCAATTTCCACTAGTTTACACATGGTCGATAAAAAAGAAAATTATTTATCTACGTGATACAAAGTAAATCGGTGTTTATACTCCCGCGAAAATTTTATTTATATCACACGTAATGCATCCCTCGAATATGACTACACCTTTCTGTAACACGTTGTATGATAACCGTGATCTCCTCTCTATCCCTCGCTTTAGTATAAATTTTATTTGTACTAAAGCGACTTGAACACAACACAAATAAAACTGTAGACCGATTTCGGTTAGACCTATCTTTGAGAACAAATTCTATCGAGGCAAGTAAAAGTAATCGTGTATTCAATAAACGGCAATACTATATTTAATACCATAGAATAACTATGTATGTAAATTTCAGCATTCGGGGTGTGTCATTTTTAACCCCCGACGCAAAATCAACGGGGTGCTATAAGTTTGACATGTCTGTCAGTCTGTGTGTGTGTGTGTGTGTGTGTCTGTGGCATCGTAGCGTCTGAACGGGTGTACCGATTTGGGTTTAGTTTTTTTTATTTAAAAGATATATTAGTCGGTAGTGTTCTTAGCTAAGTTTTAGAAAAATCGGTCCAAGATAGCCGCCACCACAAAATGATGCAGCACATATTTTTTCACAACTCCCTCGCTATGGGTATCAAATGACAGGGCTTGACCAGTAAAATACCATACACTATGACAAATTTCAAATCGAAGATGACCGCTATCACAAAATTGCAAATTACATTTTTTATTCACAACTCCCTCATTGAGATATATCTTGCTTTAAAAATACCCTTTTCGTGTACCCCGGCCTTTATTCTACGTAGTTAAGATTACGTAAAATAAAAGGCGAATATAATTAACTAAATATGCGTAACTTTTGAACCTACGTTGACAAATTTATTATGTCTCATTTCTGTACATTTACTAGAGTAAAACCGTGAGTACATGTACTTTTTTTATGGATAGAAGCACCATCTCAATGTATGGAAATCGTGCAAGGCAAACCGCAATAGGGTCGGTTTGTGGTAGGTACCTATGTCACCTTTATCAGTGTTACACAGAGATACATAAATACGAGAGGATAACTACACATTATATGCAAAAATCAAATCTACATAGTAATAAGAAATATATATAGAAAAATGATGCCGGTGTCATTGAATGGAAGGCCTCGAAAAGACAAAAATAGGGTATTACCGCTCGGCGTAGGCAGGGAGTTCATTCCCACACATTGCAACCTGAGACGGTACGCACTGTGCGGTATGAAAGAAACTTCATCCCACGCACACTCAAGCTGTGGAATGAACTCCCTGCAGCGATCTTCCCATGCGCCTACAATATGGGGTTCTTCAAAAGGGGCATGAGGAGGTTTCTTCAGGGTCGGCAGCGCGAGTGCCACGATAACCACTTCCCTTCAGGTGGGCCGTATGCTTGTCTGCCACCTAAGTGGTATAAAAAAAAACAATTTGTGATATGAATAATTGTTTGAAAATATAAGATAAAACGTATCTAACATATTTTTACTTGTTAATAACATAAAACTTAGCAGCAACCGAATAAATACAGGCGGAATGTCTAAATGGTACTTGTAAAAACTCATCTCGTGATAGTGATCAATAATCATGAATGCCAATGGGTTCTGCCTGCTATATTGCCACTTGGGAACTCTTACAAAATTCAATACTGTTCCGTTTGGCGAACTACTTCAAGAGTTACGAACTTACATACATTTTGTTATAGGTACATAAGTTACGACTTAAACAATAAAAGAAAAATACGTACATTATCACCTTTCGCTTTGACGTATTCGGATAACAAGTACAAGTTGTTTTGGAATTATCTGTCGCAGATTTTAGTGTTTGCAATCTAGTACCAATGTAGAATGTATCGTGCCGTGTCGATGTAAAAAAATATCTTATTTATTTTCTGCTTTATTATCCTAGGAATATGATCCTGTGGGTCATTAGAACAGAATAAGATTTTCATGCAGGCAGAGAAGTGGACAGCAAAAATAATTAATAGATAGTCATTTGTTTTAAGATCATATAGAAACAATACAGTGATTTATTTAGCTAGATATTTCTAGATACCTACATAATTTACAGATGTTGTTGCTTATGAAAACAAGCTGACTATGGGCTCCAAAATGAAAGACTCAGATGCAAAATGAACCATCATGGGACGCTTGAAAACTTTAAAACAGAAATTATTTTAAAGGGGTATGTTTAGAGATATAAAGAAGTATTTTTTAAATATGACAGTAATAAAAATGAATTAAAAAATCTTAACTTATCTTAATAAAATGTTAATTTAATAGCAACATTAAAACCGAAAGGCCAAAAGTTATGAGCACGTACTGGTTCGTCGGTCTGACCTGCGTAGAAGTTCACATAAATAAAAACAATTAATTTTTCAAGAACTCAGTACATAGTGTAGGCATATAATGAAAACTCTCATAAAAGATTTTTACGTAACACATAAAGGTTGACCTTTAGCTTTTCTATTTTACATTAAAGCTAAATTTAATACAGTTATTTTGTCTTATTATAATACCCGATGAATATTGAATACTTTTTTTTTATACCACTTAGTTGGCAGACAAGCACACGGCCCACTTGATGGGAAGCGGTTACCGTGGCCTATGGACGTATGCAACACCAGGGGTGTCACACTCGCGCTGCCGACCATGAAGAAACCTTCTGATGCCCCTCTTGAAGAACCCCATATTGTAGGCGCTTGGGAAAACCGCAGCAGGGAGGTCATTCCACAGCTTGAGTGTGCGTGGGATGAAGTTTCTTTCATACCGCACAGTGCGCACCGTCTCAGGTGCTATTGACAGTATAACCACGAAATAAACTTTACTTGGCATTTAGCATACCTAACTGTTTATAGTTTATTATTTATTCATTTAATGTTATCACTGTGTCAAAAGTTTGCATAAAAAAAATGTATGTGATTTTTAAGTTTTCTTATAGTTTCTAATGTTCCACGCAATTTTCATAACGTTTTCTTTTTAACCTCGTCGCCATAACGATGGGATGTTATAAGTTTGACGTGACTGTGTGCGTGTGTGTCTTTAGCACTTGAACGGATGAACCGGTGTGGATCTACACTGACGGACTCATAAACTGCATCAAAGTAATAGACGACTTTGAAATAAATATTTTAACCAAGTATGCATACTTTCTATGCAGATTTAAATTGAAACCTCTAGATTGGTTCGTGAACTTTAAAACAGCGTAGGGTCATATCTTTAAGTTTAAGTTTATGTACTGGAAAGGACCTTAAGACTTTTATTGAAGAAAAAACAGAAATTTAAGAAAAATTGGTTTAATTAAAAAATTGGTTTTAACAATAGACACAAACTTTATGCAAGGGTTTATTTGTGTTTTAATAAGGTGTATTACCCCCACGTGCCCTTATTACGGATTCTAATCGGTTCCGCATAGATTTTATAAGGGTTTTTAAAAGATCTTGCGGAATATTGTCCCATTCTTCTGAAAGTGCTGTTCTTAGTGCTGCCACTGTCGTGGGCGAAGGGTTTCTCGCATATACAGCTCTTTTTAAATTGTCCCAAACATGCTCGATGGGATTAAGATCCGGGCTGCGTGCTGGCCAATTCATTGTACGTATCCCAACCTCTTCGCAATAATGTTGAACTTGTGCAGCTGCATGCGGCCGGGCATTATCCTGCATTAAAGTAAAATTTTCGCCTATGAATCCCATGTAAGGCACCACGTGATCTTCTAATATCTCTGTTATGTAGCGATGTGCTGTCAAACCCCCTCTATTACCGTTTTGACGGACCATGTCTATGAACACAAGTTCGGTTCGCCCGTTCATCGATATGCCACCCCAGACCATACATGAACCGCCTCCAAAAGGAACACGCTCCTCAATGCAACTTTGAGCATATCGCTCCCCACGTCGACGATAGACTCTTCTGCGACCATCTGCACCATATAAACATGTCCTACACTCGTCCGTGAACAATACAGAGGCCCACTGCTCTTCTGTCCAATTCAGGTGATGACGCGCAAATCTTAAGCGAGCTTGTCTGTGAGCTGTAGACAACTTTGGACCATTTGCTGGTCTAAAAGGGGTGATATCCGCTTCCTTTAACCTTCTTCTTATTGTTCGTGCACACACGTTTACTCCACGCACTTCATTAAGCTCGGTTTTGATGTTAACTGACGTGAGGAAACGATTTCGCAGGGAAGTTATAACAATAAATCGGTCATCACGACCTGTGGTTGCTCGAGTTCTGCCTGTACCACGTCTCCTCCTGTAAGAACCTGTCTCTACAAACCTTCTGTATATTCTAGAAACCGTAGACTGGTTTAAATTTAAATTTCTACCAATCGTTCGTTGATCCAAGCCCTCCCGCACCAATGCTACAATTTGTGCCGCTTGTTCGGACGAAGTATCCATATTATGGTTCAAAAACTCTCGATGTGTTAAAAAACTAACCCAACAATTAATTATGCTGGTAACAATAATTCAAATGACAAAACAAAAAAAAACAATGAGAATCAATTTAAAACTTTGCTATAAATAACACGCAAATCTGATACTACAAGTAAATTTTCTTTCCCGGCTATATTCATTTGTTTTACTGCAGTTCTATTTTTAAATTTAATTTTTTTTTAAGATTAAGTCAAGTCTTTCCATATTTATATAATTTAATCTAAAAAGTTTGCATACTTATTATAAAAAATCCTTTTAGAGTAAACCTGAACTTTGATGCAGTTTATGAGTCCGTCAGTGTAGTTTTTTTTTGTTTGAATATACCTTATATAAGTAGAGACTGTTCTTAGTCATGTTTGAAAAAAAACAGTAGGTACAAGATGGCCACCGCCACACAATAACAGAGTACCTACATATTTTTTTCACAACTTCGTCATTATGGGTATCAAAGGAAAGGGCTTGACTAGTGCCATCAATTTAAAAAGTTTAAAATAAAAATTAAATATAGATTTAAAAAAAAACCCTTCACAAAAAAAAAAATTGAAAATAAATTATGTTGGTTAGCCCTTTAACTGTGATATGCCTAGTAATATTTTGATTCGAGGGTTGTCATGTCGGAGGACCTTGAATCGTTTCGATAATATGACGAAGTGCTTTACCAGTTAGGATCCCCCACATGACAACCCTATTTTTTTAACTTTTTGGAGAATGTTTTTAGTGACGGGGGCTTCTTAAATTTTAAATTTAACAACACTCTTATAACACTAACAAACAACAACAAAATAATAGCGAAATAAGTCCAGCCGTGGGAACGCCTGATCACATGAGAAAGTTAAATAAAGATTCATTTCTAGGTATGTGTTTAGATATAGATATCCACTTCTTAACAGTAGTTACTCTTACAGAAAGAGGAGCGGATTCGGGTGCTGAAGCAGAAGTTAGCCGAGCGGGAATCAACGGCGGCGGGTGTGACGCAAGGTACGGGCGGAGGCGACCGCGTGCTGGCCGACCTCGCCACCGCCACCTCCGACTATGGCACCTCCACCAACTACACGCGCTCCTCTCGCGCCTCTGTTTCTGACCTTGATTTCTCTGAGAGCTACCTCTAAAACGATTCTCAATTGAGGGTTAAGTTACATCTAGCGTGATGTTGAATCAACTTTAAACTAATTTTAACCATTTGTGTTTGTCTTTACATTTAAAGTTTTAACTAAAACAGCATATTTGTTTTAATTTAGCATTTTGTTTACGCTAGATGTAAACTTTTTCATAATATGTAGTCGTTAAACCCGTTCATTCACAAAGGTGTCTTAAAAGTGACATTTTAATTCTGTTTGATTCCAATTTTCCTCTGAGTGTAGTCTAAACTGAATTTAATATATATTTATAAATATATATACATATATATTTATAAATATATATACATATATATTTACAGATTACAATATAAATTCACTCAGACCCTTCCAAAATCTATGTAATAGAATTCCTATAATGAAATTTTGAAAGTCTTTTAAAGCTCAGCCTAGTAATAATAATGATATTTAGAATATGTTACACATCTAAAGCTATTACTTTAAAACTATTATTTCAATTGGATTAAAGTACTGCTTATTTGGAGGACTCTTGAATACAATCGACTGCCGGTGTGATTAGCTCATTACTGGCAGAATCGCATGGAACCCTCATTACGGGCCATCTGGGCTAGTGATTAGCCTGGCCGATGGCTCCCTCTGTCCTGTTTAATTATTACTCTACGCTACAAGGTGGGCCTATACTTGTCGGCCTGGCATCCTACTTGCACTACCTAATAACTGCTAAGTTGTCGTTCTGTGAATCTACTAACCTACTTTCGTTAATCTTGTTTCTTCGTTTATCTCGAGTACAATGAACTCTGTTTGAGTACATCAAGTCCATTCAGTCCTAAATTTTGTAACGTTGCATCTCGGAAATGTCTGCATAATTGAAGACATTACGTATAATGTGAAATGAGAGATCATATGGGCCTGATGAACTCTATTTACTACTGTGTTTGTACCTAAGTGACTCATGGACTTGTCGTGTGACCTAACTTGTCTTGAATGTTATATAAAATTTACATCTAGACGTTTCTTGTACAATTTCTTCCCCAACCATTCGTGATGAATCCACTTTGTATAGGATTTTTGCGCCTAAATAATGTCGTCGAACGTCATCAATGCATTTGTCAATATACGTCACCATATCGGTGATTAAACATTACATCGATTTACGCCAGTCGATTACATTACACATTTATACATTAATTCTTACCTACTTCAAATGTAGTCGCATAAGCCCTTCATAAGTCACCGACCCTAACTTTAAATTATTGTTTATAACATTTATTTACGACTCTTATGCGAAAATATTTGAAATGTGATTATTATCCCTAATCTTGGGCCGCGGTCTGCTTGAGAATATACAAATGAAGAATATTTATCTGCAAAGAAATTCGAACTTAATGTTTGACACAGTTAGATAATAAAAATATATACACACAGCGCTAGCTGTAGGGAAAACTCACCGGTAATAAACTTGATTACGTCATTCAGGCCGCGGTCTAAACAAAAATCTCTACCTCACACGTACTGTAACGATTGCACGTGTTTTTTATGTCTAAACAACCTACCTACTATTCCTACTAGACTGATTTAGTGGTACTACTCTTAGCGTTATGAGACATACTCATACATTGTTTCTACATATTCAATTGTAAGCTACGATTTGTAGATGTTACGCTCTACATCTATTAGGCTATTAGTTACTAGTGTTGTGTCTCTTCATATGAGAACTCTTAGTGTTAAGTATCGCTACAACGATTGTTCTTTATGCATTTTAAAAATATAATAAAAAAAATATGATTACTAACACGAATTTCTTCAAATTTACACGTTTCTATTTTATTGGCACGTATATTTAGATAGCTTTAGCCTCTATATTAACATTTGACAGGTATTTATTTATATAAAAGACATGGTTGATTTCATAGATAAATAGGTACAATAATGTAAATGTTTCGTTATGTAATGTTAAATTTTATTGCATAATTTAAGCGCGTAGCTTTTCGGATTCATGCAGTCAAATCTCGTTATGACGCACACTATTTATTCATAAATCTTTTAGAAATTATTTACGGCTTTGTTAAGACGAAACGTTTCAACACATTAGAATATAATGGGGAGAAAAAGACCATTTATCGAAGACTTAAAGAGCAGAGCTCAGTGTACGGTATAGGTATGTGCGAGCTTCGTGTACCCCAGCTCCTAGTAGTGTTACGTAAGTAGTTTGAAGATGTTGTCCGGCCCCGTAGTTCCCGTGTTGTCTCCCCCAGAGATGCATGTCACCTTCACTCACACTGTACCCTGGTCCACTGACCCCTTTTTCTGGTGCTTGTTAACGCTTTGTGAACGTCCACCTTATAACCCAAAATAATGTCTCACGAACTGTCCTTGATATATAAATACATGTACACACAGATTTTTATACACCTTAGCACTTTGATAACTTTACTACATCGATTTAAATGTGTAAATAGCGTATTAATTATGTATATTAGTAGGTAAACGGTGTTAGGTGTTTAAGGCTGAGTAACGAGATTTCCTTGCATGAATGTTCAATATGATTCTGTTATTTTTGTAAAGTTTACGCTTATAACTATTTCAAGTACATTTTTTCTGAAAAAAAAACTATACAATATAATTCATTCTTCTTCTGTCACTTTATGTCATTCTTGCCATTACTTTCATTATTATTAGATACCGCTGTTATGAAAATATAATTTCTCGTTTCCTTATGTTGTGCGTACTAAATATTTTCCTTAAATGCTTTATGTACCTGCTAGGTAGATGTAGATCTGTATAATATTTTTTTAAATATATATATTTGTATATCACCTGTCCATATGCGCCATATCGTAATTTCAGACTTTGAGCTTAGAATTTAAATTTTTAAATCTGTGTTTTTTAAGTTTATATTTAGATCGAAACAGTATTTTATTTTGACTCTTATTAATCTACGATATACACACCAAGCAATCTAATATCTTTAGCAATTATAATCTTGACAACATTCGGTCCTTCGTATACTTTAATACGTTAGTCACAAAAATAGTACTTGATATTATACAACTGACTTCTTCAGTTCTTATAATTTTATTTTACTTAAAAAGATCATTATGTTTCTTCTAAGAACCTAATGTTGAACCCCCTTGAAATATTCAAGCAAATCTTGTTAAAATATGCTACAAAATATTGAAAACGACATTCATCCTTATCATTAATAATGATGACAAATTGAAACGATATTGTTTTAATGTCGTTTTCGTCAGTTTCAATAAAACTTTTACACGTCTGTTATTACGATATAGTGCGTATGGACAGAAGATATTACGTGTGTAACTAAATGATCTTTTTCTCTCTCGACAGATGTACAGGACGAACACATCTGATCGCCCGCAAGGCAATCATCGATAGAAATAATAGAATAATAGCTGAATTAAATGTTGGATAGAACTGTTATGGTGGTGTAGAGAATTTCTTTTATATTGATAAGAAATAAAAGTGTTCTTATATTGTTAGTTAACTGGACTAAGTATCTTACATTCGCGTAGAAGAAATATTTGAAACGCTGAAGTAACTTAGTTAATCAATTACTAAACATAAACTAGAACCTTACTTTACTCATTGTTCGATTTAAGTAACCGTAGGAGATTGTACGTTGAATGCATGGAATGTGGACATAGTCATGAATAAACTTGTTAAATTGTTTATCCTAAATGATCGTTGCTCAGAAGATAATGAAATCAATGTAATGTTAAATAAAGTGACCTGAAATAAAAATCGATTCCAAATATATCTTTGAAATGAGGACTTCAATGTATGGAGTTAAATAGAAAAATAAATAATCAATTCAAGTTATGAGGTAAGGTACTCATGATACAGTTAGATCTAATACCTCTAAAATATACATTGTACTTTCTAATAACGTATGTCAGTCTACAAATACCAATAAGATGTAGAATTGTTTTACATATCACATTAATATGTACCTTACAGTGAATTAAATCTGAATATAAAACATTTACGAAATTTATAAGTAATGTATTTGACCTATACTACTTAACAAGTGGCTCAATTCCAGTGATAGTGGATGCCAAAGTCATATTCGTAGCAATATATACCTATATCTATATATCTATTTACAAACACATTCATTATTATAAATTACATTGACACTGCGTTTCAATTTATACCTCCATCAAAGACAGGCACTTACCTCATGCAGGTCTTTGTTTATAAGAAATGGTCATCGAACAAAGTAGCTGTAAATACCTATTATTTCAAATATTTAATTTATCCAATATTCCGTTAATTAGTTTATATATACAAATCCGTCATGTTAATACTTACCAACAAATTAGATTTATATAATACAATGTTGTTACAGCACTGCCAAATCATTTTTACTTATAAATATTAGACTAATTGAAGACAAACAAACTAGTAACTAGATATTATGTAGATGATTGTTTAGATTAACATCGATTTATTTGTGCAATATTAAGTAAAACTCAGCAAAAGTTTAAAGTACATAATGCAAGAAGCCATTCTATGCCGCACCCGATATTGGAAGTGAGCCTATAATACTTGGAAAGTTGAATAAATGATATGCGCAAAGTGATGAGATGAGACCCGTACCTATTGAGTTCTACTATGGGACTTACTGACTGACGGAATACTCCCCGCTGAAGTTATGTTTGCAGCAGTAGATATATCGCGTATACATCCTTACGACCTTTTAGTACCTATATGATAATAGTGGGTATGACAGGACTATTTGCAAAGAAGAATCAATGCAGCTGTGATGAGTTCATATATATATATATATATATATATATATATATATATATATATATATATATATATAAATATATATATATATACAGTATGTATTTTTGGAACAGAAGGTACTGGAAAAATATGTTTTATAGAGAGGGAAATAGATGGTCAAAACAGTGTAGTTTGATGAAAATTCATAAAAGTATGCTAATGTAGTCTGGGTACAGGATTGTAAATTAATACTGAGCGAATAACTGGACTGGACAAACCGGACCCCGAACACCGAGGTGAATGTCTCGGATGCGTCCGGGATTAACGCAAAGATGATGATGGCTGAACGAATGATAAACTACTATATTAGACTAATGTTAATGGCCGGATCATAGTTGATCTCGAAGAACATATACCGATCAAAATAGTGATGTATTGAAAAAAGGACAGTGCAGAAGCACATAATGGGCTTGCATGAGTGTTACCTATATCACAGAATAAATAATAGAACGTATTAACAAATCATCAGGTATGTAATGGATGTATATCAGAAGCAAATTGCGGGGTATTATTTCTACTTCTGTAGAGAGGTCCGTAGCTACTGCGTTGGCCGATGCTAATACTAAACCGGTATACCTAGTTCCTGTTCTCAGTTATTATATGTTCAAGGAAAAATTAGATGAAAGTTTAAAGTCGTATATATTTCAAGGAATGATTATATACAAAGGGACTTCTACTTCTGTATTATGGTACCCCAGAGAAAAAAAATGAGTACACAGTGTACACGCATCGTTCCACGCGTCTAAAGCCATGGTGCAAAAAAATAGTGCAAACCGTTGCTCCGGTCAAAGGTATAATTTTATAGTGTCTACATGAAATCTGTGCTCTTGTAAAATGGCTGCCCGCATATTTTTTGGCGTAAGTTCAAAAACAGTCCAGTTCTACTTCCGTGACTTTAAAAGAAAAATCCATCCAAATAGCATTGCTATGTCTGAAAACTGCTATTACTGTGAAATGATGTTACATAAAATGAATGTTACTTTATTTTGTATTAGATACGTACTTAGATATTTTCTTTGATGTTTTAACAAAGCTGCCCACTACTTAGATAATCTAAATATAAGTGTTATTAATAATTGTTATATTTTAGTTGTGTTGTATTCCATTTTTGTTTAATGAAACTTATACTTTAAAGAAATATTTACATCACGCATTCGGCCTTAGAAAGATTTGACTGCATAGAATTAAATGTTTTTTGTTACGGGTGTCACCAAATTGTTGTCTAACGTTGTACATATTGTTTCTTAAAATTGAAATACATTTAGGAAGTCGTTGATATTCTAAATTTTATTACATTTTGGAATGGTTACGGTACAATGTTGTAACCTCGTCAGTGATTGTGCGTGCGCCCTTTGTGAAGCACTTGCAGTGACGGGGTGAATAGTACGAGTTTATCTAGAATGTTAGTTATAAAACGTCAACTTTATTATAAGCTTCGTAATAAAAATTAGTGAATTACTTTTCTGTGATCTGTACGTTTGGTTGTATTATTAAGTAAACGTTTCACCCAAGTCATCACTGTGTAAATAAAAAGTCATCGAATGATCTGAATGTAATATCATCTTTTATTTCTACCTTCACCTTTTGTTATACCTGTTAATAGAGTACCTATATTTTTATATACCATCAAATATACTTTATTAGGACATGAAATTATAAAATGGGTTGGTATTTATCCAAAAACGATTCAAATATAAGTTACTATTGTCATACATATATGGGAACGCTAAGATTACCTATAAAAATTACTTAAGTATTACATACGGAATTCATTTGACTATTCTGACGTTCGGAGAGATTTCAAATATATTTAAAAAAATCATTTGGAGGGCTAAATTGAGCCTCCGAGTATACTAGCCGATTTTTACAATAGCTGCAAGCTGTCCGTACCGAGCCATGTGTATTCTTCCAGATGTAGCTATGCACCAACTAAATCTTGGAACAATATTATAGTAAGAGAATCAAAATAGATTCAACTTAAAAGCTGTGATTATTTTTGGTCAAAGATAATTCGAGTATGTTCGTGCAACCATGTTGCTAATTCAATATAAGTTAGAACTTAAATGCTTATTTCTATAGGATAATGTTTTGCTTTAATTTCGAAATAAGAACTTTTTGAATTGTGAAAAATTACCGTGGCCACTAATTATTTTTTCACGTATTCTACATTTAAAAATAAGTATTTACGCGGTTTTTTTGTCAAATATGTGTCAACTGGTAAAAATACTAATTTAGTGAATATTCTGACTACAAAAATTTAGTTATAATTTTGGCATAAATTATTCATCTGGAACACCAAATGGTTGATTTTTATAAATAAAGGTAGCTACTTTTATGTTGTAACATAATAATAGCGTTACTTTTATTTTACTATTATGTTCATGACGTCATGATTTTATGCAAACATTAACGCGAACTTAAGCTACAGTAGGTACTAACGATAACAATTTTTGCAATAAAATATTCACAGCAACCTGAACAAATAGAAACTCCAAACCTATTTCAATTGAATTTTTCACGTTTTCCTTATGCTTTCAAATGCAGAGCGATATCATTAGTGGGACTGAAAACGTTCGCAGCTACTAACAGCGTACAAATTACGAAGGGGCCGCAGTGAAGCCTGTGGATTAAATATTCACAAAGGTAAGTTTCTCTCAAGCTGCGAAAAATTAAAAAGAAACTTTTTCAGAAATAAATATTTTACAAATCTCCACGAAATAGTTTAACATTTCATTAACAGGATAGATCATTTTGTAAGTAATAAGAAGATTTAATAAAAACATATTTTTTACTACATTCGAGTTTAACCAATAACTAATGAATCGTTGCAAATTTAAATGCAATTTCTTTATTCACGTTGCATTCAAGATCTTAAATGACCTCCCAACCCAAAGAAAGTCTGCGCCGGAACTTCGTCCATCAATAGGCTATTTGACTATTTGTTTTTACTTTCCAATAATTACCACTTAATAATAATTTTTAAGATATTTGATTTTGAAAATTCATTTTCTCATGCCGCCCAAAAATGCTCTAAACAAAATCGTCTGTGCTTATGACGTCACACACTGGTTGCGCGTAGTGCAAATTCGGAGATCAATAGAATATCGGATTTATCTCGGTCTACTTACATAGTTTTTAATAAAAGTAATTTGAAATTTAATGAATCTAAAAAGTTATAAATTTGAACTGAATTTGATTGTATAGATTTTTACTTTTTAGGGAATTAAAAATTATGAAATGTCATAATTTCAGTTTAGTTAAGTCAATCAATCAATAAATCAGCCCACCGCAGTCCACTGCTGGACATAGGCCTCTCCCAATGTGCGCTATTTTCTCCGATCCTCCGCCTTCCGCATCCAGTCTGTCCCAGCCACCTTTTTCAGGTCGTACGTCCATTTGGCTAAGGGGCGTCCTACCTTTCGTTTACCTTCTAGCGGTCTCCACTCTAGGACTCGTTTGCTCCAACGGCCATCGGTCCTTCGACAAACGTGGCCAGCCCACTGCCACTTCAACTTGCTTATTCTGTGGCCTATGTCGGTAACTTTAGTTCTCTGTCGGATAACCTCGTTTCGAATTCTATCCTTCAGAGAAACTCCAAGCATAGCACGCTCCATAGCCCGCTGCACGACTATTAAGCTATGGACCAGCCCCACTGTAACGGCCACGTTTCGGCACCGTAAGTCATAATAGGTAGGACGCACTGTTCAAGGACCTTTGTTTGGAGGCATTGCGGTAGGGGTGAAGAGAAGACTCGACGTAGTTTGCGAAATGCTGCCCAACCCAGTTGGATCCTTCTGGCTAGTTCTTTCTCGAAGTTGTTTTTACCGAGCTGGATAACCTACCCCAGGTAGATATATTTTTGAACAACTTCGAGTGTCGTCCCTTCGATGGCAATCGGTGTCGGTGCAACATGTTCGTTGAACATAATTTTGGTTTTATCCAAGTTTACACCGAGACTGACGCGTCGAGAAGCTCCATCTAGGCTATGCAGCATCTCGCCCAGTTGTTCCAACGATTCCGCTACTATTACGATGTCGTCGGCAAATCGAAGATGTGAGATGTACTCACCGTTAATGTTTATAACCCGCCCAGTCCAATCCAGAGTCCTCCAGTGCGTTGGTGAATAGTTTGGGGGATATAACATCTCCGTGTCTCACTCCACGCTGGAGGCTAATAGGTTTCGTCTTCTGGTCTTGGAGCTGGTTAGTTAAGTAATATTTTATTTTATAAGGCATATTTTTTTAGAACTAGCTAACATATTAAGTAGTATTGGGAAGAATCGACCACCATATTAAATAGTCAATTGGCTGGGGCTCAAAAGTACATGGTGGAGTCATGTTCCTACATACAACCCCCTCCACGATGTAGCTAACTATTGAACGGTAATGAAGTCATTAGTAAGTTAAACTTACGTCATTGAAGTTGTAAATTGTATTCTCCATCCAAATATAATTTAATCAATACCTAACCATAAATTAGTTATCTATTCATACCATTCTGTGGGGTTAAATTGGAATTATACCAACCCATTTCTATTATTATATCGTTATAATCTCATTACCGTCGCTGCGGCAGGTATATACGTACATATATATACTGTATTCGATCGTCTCCTCATATTTTGCAATTCAATTCAATTTTCGATTCATTCACCTAATGGACATGACTCAGATAATAATCAAATTATGATGTTCATTAATGGAATAGAGTTTTATTTAACACTTCATTTGTCATACCATCACTTTGGAAAATATAAATCTTTGTAAACATCATAATCATTTCGGCACCTTTTATTTTTTAATTCAAAGCATTGCTTTGATATAAATAAAGAAATCGAGAATGTTGTAAGAAAATGTTAGAGTACTCAAATGTGTTTTATGCAAAGTTAGATACAAATGTGTATATATTTACTTATTTTGACTTACAAAAAGCTTTCTGTTCAAATTGAATTACCTAATCTATTTACAAATGTTTATTAACAAAAAAAAATATTTATCTGATACTTATGTGCAATAAATCAAAAAAAAATCTCGTGTCACCGTACGTGTTTGTGGTCGAACTCCTCCAAATCGCCACAGATATGAGGTTCGATTCGCAAATTCTATAAGCTAGAGTAGAGCTAGTAGTTGGGTTCGGTTGACGCATGTAGAGTTAAGAGCTTAACTTTCCATAAGGTCTGATTACTTTTTTGCAATGCGAGCAATATGAACTCTCTTGGCGTTACTTTACATGCAAATGTTTCTAATGGAATTAATATTTCTGAATAATATGCATTAGGTTTTATTGTGTAAGGCATAGTTTTCTAATTACTTTAGAAGAGGTCATGATATTCATAACAATTATATATCATACAGGTACGTAGGTACATGTTTCATAAGTATTATTATCTTCATGAATTGGCTCCCATCGAGATCTTCTGGGCACACGCTAATATCACCTACTTATTAAGATATATTATTTTATCACTGGTTTTGACGAGTCAGACGGTATTCTCGTTAAAGTTAAAATAAACTAAGAGAAAGAATAGGAGAGCAGACCCTAAGCTTCCAAAGTTTAGATGCAATCGGGACTAACGCTGAAATGACAATATACTTAGTCTGGCCATAAATACTGTTACAATTAAAAATAATCAAAATATTTCATTACAATTTGGAATCTGTCATTTTTATATGATTGTTTATTGTGTTTTCTCATTTTGGCGCCAAAACATTGTACGATATTAAAATGGGGTGAGGTAATAAACAGAACCGAATCGCTGTGATTGCATTACACAAAGTAGGTATAGAGCCAAATGCAATTTTTAAAACTCTCCATACGCTTGGTATTTGTCAAATGTTTGTGTACCGTTTAATAGCCAATAACAGGTACAATGAGACCTCCTTTGTTTGTGACAGAAAAAAAATCTGGCTGTTCACGTAGTGTTCGTACGAAACAGATGGTCAAAGCAGTAAGGAAAAAAATTCGAAGAAGCCCTATCCGAAAACACAAGATTTTATCTTTGAAGATAAAGATAGCACCTAGGAACATGTCGCGTATTTTAAAAGATGACTTATGACTTGCAGCCTAAAAAGATGTACTGGTAATTTCTTAATTGGTAAGTAATTTAAAAAAAATAGGGTGGTAAATTCGAAACAACTACTGAAACGGTACACAAAGGGAGGTCACAGAAGAATTTTGTTTACGGATGAGTACTTATTTACAACTGAGCAACATTGTAACAAACAAAATGACGGTATTTACACTCACAGCTCTAAGGCAGCTTCTCAATTAGTCGACAGACGTGGTATACGCAGTCTTGGATGGAAACGAATGTTTCGGACTTATGGTCGGTTTTGGAGAGTGTGGCGGTAAAAGCAATAAAAGTTATTTCCAATAGAAAATTGTGTTTTCTATTAAAAGTGACGTATAGTTGTTGTCAAAAAAATTTACCAAAATTTCTTGTAGAGTGGCTCAACTAATAAAACAGAAGTCATTGTAAATACCGTTAATGTAGCATTCATGATAGCCAAGAAACGACACCCTCTCTTACAAAGAAATCGGCGTAGCTGTTGCGAATGTGTTGTGCAATTTGAGATAATCTGTTCTGCATTCAAATATGAAATGGGAGGAGTCCTCCTGATGGTACCTCTGTCCAAGTTTCTGGAATAAAATTTCCAGTCTCAGTATCCTCTACATCAATTGTGAGGACTTGTTTGGGAGCCTTTCGGCGCTATACCGGTTCCGAAAGGCGGCGCGGGAGCGGGGTCACGATCCCGAGCCCGAAGAAATTCGGGCCGTGAGATCCCGGCTCCACAGGGAAATGGTGGCGGAATGGGAGATACGACTTGGGCGACCAGGCGCAGGGCGCGCCGTAGTAGCGGCGGTAAGACCCATCATGGGGGAGTGGCTAGAGAGGCCACACGGCAGCCTCTCGTACCGTCTGACGCAGATGATCACCGAGCACGGATGCTTCGGAAAGTATCTGCGTCGGATGCAGAAAGAGCCAACGTCCGAGTGCCATCACTGCGACGCGAGCGAGGACTCAGGTCCGCACACGCTCACCGAGTGTCCGGCGTAGGAGACGCCGAGGCGGGAGCTTGTGGCGGCCCTGGGAGTGAGGGTTCTCACGCTCTCCACCTTGCTCGCGGCGATGGTTCGCTGCGCGGATGCGTGGGCGGCCGGCGCCTCCTTCTGCGAGCAAGTAATGCTCGTGAAGGAGGCGGTGGGGCGGGAGCGGCAGCGGGAGCGACGAAGGATCGCAAGACAAGCTGCCCGCGTACGAAGGCAACTCGGGCGTCGGAGGTCGATGAACGACCTTGGCCCCCCATGAGCGCCGGCCTGGGGATGACAGGTGGAGCCGCCTGTCACCCTGGCAGAAGCAGGCCGCGGCGGTGGCGCGCGTGGCGCGCCTCCCCGTTTCCGGGGACGAGTTGGGGACTCTGTAGTCTCCACACCCGAGAAGAGGGCCAGATCGTGAGAGATGGCCCTGGGTCGGCCGGGGTGCGAGGGATATGCCTGTCAACCTCACCTTCGGCAACCAAAGCGACCCACAGGTGGCGTGACATAACCTCCTCCACCGGCTCCGGTGGGGAGGTATCCGTGGGGATTTTGCGCACGTAAAAAAAAAAAAAAGGACTTGTTTGGGAATTTTAGTTTTTCTCGCCCAGTTATGCATGGCACAAAAGGCTTTCATAATTAACTCTACTTATGTAATAGAAATCCATCATCTGTGAAAATCTCAGTTGTCTGGCTATCATTGTTCATTAGATAGAGCCTGGTGAAAGACAAACAGTTAACATTAAATACCACATTCGTTCTATAAGAGCCTCCCTTGAAAAAAAAATCGTTTTTAGTACTTACTATAATAGCAACAATAGAAATACATTATGCGTGAAAATCTCAGCTGTCTAGCTATCATAGTTTATTAGATACAGCCTGATGATAGACAAAGGGAGGTTAATAAAAATAAAGTTTGTTCTATGAAAGCCCCCAATAAAAAAATATGTTGTTTAATTTTTAGTTTTTGTTATTATAGCAACAACAGAAATATATCATCTGTAAAAATTTCAGTTTTCTAGCTATCACGATTCATGTGATACAGCCTGGTGATAGACAGACGGACAGACGGACAGTGAAGTCTATAATTAAAAAACAAAATTGACATCAATACTCAATCAACGCTCTCTACAATTGTGTTGATACATGTAATTAAGCTTTGCTTATAATGCTTTACCGCACCTTTAACATTTTGCTGAGTATTTCACTCCTTAGACAAAAAATATTACAGAACATGCAAAAAAAAATTCGTGTTGATTACAGAACATGTTCATCTTACTAAAAAACTACTACTGAAAGCTTTGTATTCCGTAGATAAAACTCGCTAGCGCCGAGTTTTCCATTTGAAGGATATAAAGAAGTGTGCGCAATGTTGAGAGGGAACGCAGTAGAGCCTATTTGCCTTAAATTTGACGACAGCCACGCGACAAAGCGCGCCGTCAACTACCGCATCTGAATTACAAATAAGGCCACTAGAATCTTGCCTCGGCACCCAACGGCAAGCTCTTTAGGTATATGATTTTTTTCCGTAGCTAACTGCAAAGTTTAGAAGAATTGAAATTGAATTACCCATTGGAGAGAGTAAAAACATGTCTCTGCAAACTTTGTTGAAAAAAAGGAATGAATAATTTTAAGCGTTTAAAAGTATTTTATTAGTCTCCCAAGAAGCACATCAAATCGTATTATTTTACGTATATCCATCCGTATTACTATATTCAGCTTTGAATAATAATATTTGTTTGTGGAGATGTAGCATAGCTTAGAGCGGAAGTGATTAAGAAATTAAGATTTGCTACTTTTGTCGTTGACACAAAATAAACACACGCTACTTGACCTGATGACTACACCACACACAAGAACCAGATCTCGACCATACTTCAAGTTTACCTACAAATAAATTCACAAGTGTGATCATGTATACCTGATTCCAATCACAGATATACATAATACCATCATTTAGGTTGTGTGCACTTCTCATTCAAGAGCACATACCTATATAAATCGAGACATGGGTAACGTCCAATTGAGTTTATTCAAATACCTATGTGTGGATTAGGCAAACACTTGCAGGTGTCCCCAATAAGGTTCGCTGTTATACGCTCGAATCCGGAATCTCAAGGTCTTTTAACTTCAATTGCTAGATAGGGGCACGTTTACTTAAAATTTCCATTAACGATTGGAATGGTTAACGAAGTATCTCTATATTGTAATCAGAATGAATAAAATACTTTTTTTATAAATTATATAGTATAATTGTCACTCATAACTGCACTATAAACTATATTACTACGCGGTAGGAATAGTTTCAAAATTCAACTACTGATACTGTTCTGGTCGCTTAAAGGTTTTTATTCCAATAAACCACCCTTGTTGGGTAATGTTAGAAAATAGTAAAGGTACATAGTACCTTTACTGTTACCTCAGGCATAAGTACCTACACATATTATAATATATATCTGAGAGAAAATTGAACTGGAGACGATAAACAAACACTGAACACAGAATTCAATTTCAAAAGTATAAGCCCACCACTAACAAGATTTTTTCGGCCATGTTTATTTGAGTCAAGCCCCAACAACGACACATGAAAGTTCTTGCCGTCAATATCGCAGCTCTTCAACTATCAAGCAAATATTGAGGGAGGAATTTAATGGGAATTCTTGTTCTTGTATTTGCTGAATGTTGCCTTTCACTAAGCCCGGAATTGATTTTTTATCAGGATTTACTGCAACTAATCATTAGGTACATTCGCTATCCTAATATATGCCTAAATTTAACCAATTTTTCGATTACACCTTAGTGATACCGAGTTCAATTTCGAGGTTTATTAATCACACTTAGGGCGATCAGTATATTCCGATTCAGTTCATAATTTTCAGTCCAGATCATTAAATTATTCCTTACAATAAAATAAGACTTAGACCAGAGAAGCATAGTATATTATCTCCAAATATATTTATGGTTTAAAAAATTACTATCATCTCATTAATCAAGATGGGATCAATTACACTCGAGAGCAATGAATCCGGGTCACTTAAAGAATCCTAAAAATCTCGGAAACTAAAAATGCTAGGTTAATGCAATAAATTGTATTTAATAGACAATGTAATACTCCTTAAATGAAGGTATTAAAACTTCTTAGTTATTGTAAAGTTATATCATAAAAAAATCAAATTTGAAAAAGGGCCACTTTCGAAGATGGAACTACGAAATTACAGCATTTGGTGTTGCTTTTGTTTGTAATCTGTCATTTATGTGGGTACATAAACCATGTTGATAGTGCTCTATATTCATTAATCAAGCTGAAATTATGTCGCTTACGCCTGAAGAATGCACCAGAATACTTACAATGCTGGAAACCGGCCGGAGTCAGCGCGATACAGCCAGGACTGTCGGTGTGTCGCTGTCAACAGTACAAAGAGTTCTCCGACGTTACGAAGAAACTGGTTCTAACCTACGCAGACCAGGAACGGGCAGAACCAGGTGTACCACAGCACGAGAAGACCGATACTTGGTGAACACCATGCTTCGAAATCGCTTTCTCACAGGAACTGAACTCACCAATCAGTTTCGACGCCTCGGAGGAAGTAACCCAAGTGCATGGACAGTAAGACGTCGGCTTGCTGAATCTAACTTAAAACCCCTTAGACCTGCAAACGGCCCTAAACTGGAGCGTGGGCATCGTATTTCGAGACTAAGTTATGCCCAGAGCCACGTAAATTGGAGTATTGAAGATTGGTCAAAAGTTATGTTCTCCGACGAATCAAAATTTATGCTCTACAAGCACGATGGAAGACACAGAGTGTATCGAAGACCAGGGGAAAGATTCAAGCAAGCATGCATCGAAGAAAAAGTAGCCTACGGTGGTGGGTCTGTACTTGTGTGGGCCGGAATTTCTTCTGAAAGTCGCACAGAGCTGGTGATCATAGAAAACGGCTCTTTAACTAGCGTAAGATATGTGGAAGAAATCCTCAATGATCACGTTGGTCCATTTATGGTCAATTTAGGTGAGGATGCTATATTTATGCATGACAATGCCAGACCTCATACAGGTAGGATTGTGAATGACTACCTTCAAGAGATGAACATTACTCGTATGGAGTGGCCAGCGCGCAGCCCGGATATCAACCCGATCGAGCATGCTTGGGACGAGCTAGGCAGATGCGTAAAACAACGAAACCCTCCCCCAATCACGCTTCGTGAGCTCAAAATTGCTCTCACAGAGGAATGGGAGAATATTCCCCAAAATCGTATAAGGAACTTGGTGTACAGCATGCCAAACCGCGTAAACGCAGTAATGGAAGCACGAGGAGGCAATACGAAGTATTAAAATTCAAGAAAATCGTAATAAAGTTCAAAAATTTCATGTTTCCTATTTTTGTTTTAAGGAGAGATCAGCAGTTTTTTTCTTTATGTAATTTTGTGTTAATAAAATGTATGGTGACTCATATTTTTTTTACTTTCATTTAAGGAGTATTACATTGTCTATTAAATACAATTTATTGCATTAACCTATCATTTTTAGTTTCCGAGATTTTTAACATTCTTTAAGTGACCCGGATTCATTGCTCTCGAGTGTATTTATAAGAATATTGTAGCAAGCTGTTTAATATTTAGAGTGGATATTTTCAGGGATTACTAAATAAAATTGTGAATCACCAAACGAGTGAGAATAGCGTTATTTATTCCTTTTATCAGCTGCGCCCACCCGCCCTGAACAAACTTGGCTACAATTGGAAAATGTACAAAATTTAAACCGATTTTAGTGAAAATTAGGATAACTATTTTAGCAGAAAAAAAACCACTGATTCCATGGAGGCAATGGGACTACTAGAATATACTTTCTTCCATGTCTTTCTTTCTATGTCCAATAAAATTAATCAAATTATAAGTCACACAAGTTCTATTTTGATTATCCAATTAAACTACGGTGATTAATTTAAATAAACAAGTTGTACGGCAATAAAAAAAACAATAGATTTCGTAAATTGTTTGATAAATTACCGACATACGTGTTATTTGAAGTCCTACACAACTTTTTCTCTGTCCTGTAAAGTTTTAAAATATAGATAGGACCCATTGTCAGTTTACAGTTACCTTCTATATTTACAATTAATATGTAAAGGTTTGATAACAAAAGTTATTAATGGGTGTAATATCGTGTTTCGATCAAATTTTCCGTAACAATTACTTACAAATTAATGCACAGTTTTAAACACCTTTGTTAGTGTTACTGTCACTTGAACTTTGAAATGTAGACGCATATACCTATTTAAGTTTCATCTCCATCGTAGTTGGTCGTAACACATGAAAATTCTGATAATTATGACAAGATAAATGCATTAAATACAACAAAATGCATTTACATGCGTTTTTTACTTTTTATTGACTCGCCTCCTCTTACGTGTGTGTGTGTGTATGTGTGTGTGTACCAATGGATTTGTAATGTGTATATACATCTATGTATGAAATTTATGTCTTACACAAAAAAAATCTTTTTCTAGAAAACTTGTACTTTAACTTAGTGAAACTAAGAAAAATTTTGAGACCGTTGGAGGCACTCCTGTAATAAAAACAATATAAACAATGTTCAACTTAAAATATACATCACTAAAAGCTAAAAAGCTAATTAAAAGTTACAGTTATTGTCAAAGTTACAAACTGCCTTATTACAATTATACTTGAGAAATAAAACTGAAAATATGGTAATCTGGTTTCGTGGATTTATTTAAGTATATAACTTTTTCATAAGATTCTTCAAGTAATTATATAAAAGAAGATTATAATTATTATGGTCTATTCTTCAATAATAAGGTGTACTTACCACATATTTAGTATGTGATTATCATAGGTGATTTTATTATAAATTTGCCCTTTGTAGCCTGAAGTTACTTGCGTTGATCTATGCCACGTTATACACCCAGACTAAAAAACCTACCTATATTAGAGATATATAGATGCGGTTCAGTTCACTATAGCAATCCAATACTTACATACAATCACAGTTTAAATCGAATAGCCTCTCAGATTTCATACAAAGTTTTTGATCGTTTTTTAGTTTAATTAGATATGGAGCATTTAAGAGATTTTAATTATCTCATTAATCAATTATTATCATGCCAGATAATTTAACCAAAGCCATAATATCATTTTCGTTAGTCATTCATTACGCAGTCTTGGATTTAAACTGATAAATTGAGATCACAATCATTACAGAGTAATGACATAGAGCAACATAAAATAAAAATGATGTTTATATACAATTTCAGGCATTGCAATTTACAATAATATCAAATCTAGCACCCTACCTACTTCAAACCACTTCTATTTTGTACTTACAGCTGAAAAATGAATCTCGCTTCATAATAAAATAAAGTCAATAACTATTGTTAAGCCATGGGGAATAGCCACAGGGGCTGGGAAATTAACTTTATACCAGAGTTTGCTTCTGCTATTCCGTGTAATTGAAAAAAAAGTAAACAATACGAAAAAAGTAGTTACAGAATGTAGGTATTCCCAGTTTGAAGGCAGTCAAATAAAACACTTTCGTACAAAACTATCCGTGCAGTTAAATACAAGATTAACCGTATATACCAGATACAGCGAAATAATGTACATAATTGAATATACGAGTGTATATCTATATATAATTGAACCTAAAATCTATATAAATTTGGTATGATTGAAATGAATTCCATATATTATTTGCATGATTAAAAATGCATTTAAACCGCATTATAGGGTTGGTTACACCATTTATATCTCGAGAACAGCTGGATCGGCTTTTATGAGCTTTGTTTTGTTAGATTCGGCTGTGTTTCAAATAATAGAAAAACCATAAAAATATCGGAATGTTTCACATAAAAATAAACAATCCGGTAGTTGCAGTAAAGTTAAAACAGATTCTGGGGTCCCAAGTACAAGATTTGGCCGCATCCGGTACAACATTGTGATGATGATATAATATGATGATTTGTAATTGATAGTTCTTTTTTCCTAATCTTTTATGCCAAAATCTCATTCAACTGTTTTGCTTCTATGTTTCACACAAAATAATGTTTAATATACATTAAAATGATGTCATAAACATTATTCCAAGGATGTTAAAAATTACCACATAAATTGAATAAATTAGATTAATTTAGAAACAGTGACCATAAAATGTGTTTGTTGAGGACAATCGAGACCCAAACGATTTGTTATATTTATAGTCTTGGATATTTGTCACACTCAATCATTATAATAAGTAAATCGAAGGTATAGTGCCACTTTATATCAAATAGCTCATAAGGTTTATTTGTAAAGTTTTGTATCTGGCCAAAGGTATTAGAAGAGACACAGTGTCGTCTATTGTTACCACCACCACCACCTATATCATGAGGGTATTGTGGAATTAGATACGTATTTACTCTGTGGTTTAGATCCAAATTCTCTAAACTTTGAAAATGTACACGCTTTATATTACAAAAGGAAAACATTTTCCCAATTTCCTGTCACTTCTTTGAAGTATCATGTGCTACTAACTACACTTTTTTTTTTTTTTTTTTACGTGCGCAAAATCCCCACGGATACCTCCCCACCGGAGCCGGTGGAGGAGGTTATGTCGGACTCGAACCGACTAAAACGCACGCCGCCTGTGGGTCGTTTCGGTTGCCGAAGGTGAGGTTGACAGGCATATCCCTCGCACCCCGGCCGACCCAGGGCCATCTCTCACGATCTGGCCCTCTTCTCGGGTGTGGGGACCACAGAGTCCCCAACTCGTCCCCGGAAACGGGGAGGCGCGCCACGCGCGCCGCCGCCGTGGCCTGCTTCTGCCAGGGTGACAGGCGGCTTCACCTGTCACCCCCAGGCCGGCGCTCATGGGGGGCGGAGGTCGTTCATCGACCTCCGACGCCCGAGTTGCCTTCGTGCGCGGGCAGCTTGTCTAGCGATCCTTCGTCGCTCCCGCTGCCGCTCTCGCCCCGCCTCCTCCTTCACGAGCATTACTTGCTCGCAGAAGGAGGCGCCGGCCGCCCACGCATCCGCGCAGCGAACCATCGCCGCGAGCAAGGTGGAGAGCGTGAGAACCCTCACTCCCAGGGCCGCCACAAGCTCCCGCCTCGGCGTCTCCCACGCCGGACACTCGGTGAGCGTGTGCGGACCTGAGTCCTCGCTCGCGTCGCAGTGATGGCACTCGGACGTTGGCTCTTTCTGCATCCGACGCAGATACTTTCCGAAGCATCCGTGCTCGGTGATCATCTGCGTCAGACGGTACGAGAGGCTGCCGTGTGGCCTCTCTAGCCACTCCCCCATGATGGGTCTTACCGCCGTTACTACGGCGTGCCCTGCGCTTGGTTGCCCAAGTCGTCTCTCCCATTCCGCCACCATTTCCCTGTGGAGCCGGGATCTCACGGCCCGAATTTCTTCGGGCTCGGGATCGTGACCCCGCCCCCGCGCCGCCCTTCGGAACCGGTATAGCGCCGAAAGGCATCTCGCTTCCAGGATCCATGGTGGGGATCCGGCGAGGAGACTCGCCGCGTTGAAGGATATCGTGCGGTACCCCCTTATGATGCGGCACGCCAACTTCCGCTGCGGACGCTGCAGCAGGAGCATGTGCCGATCACTCAGGGTGTCCGCCCACACGGGACACCCGTACAGGGCCATGGACCGCACGACACCCGCGTAGAGTCTCCTGCAGGAGTCCTCCGGGCCCCTCAGGTTGGGCAGTAGCCGCGCCAGAGCGTTGGCTGTGCCCGCCAATTTGGGGCCCAGACTTCGGAAGTGCTTCCCGAAATCCCACCGGCCGTCGAGCACGAGCCCCAGATATTTCATCTGGGGCTTGATGCCGATGAGAGTGCCTCCCACTGTCAGACTGGAACCAGGTGGTGGCGTGCGCCGAGGTCCATGAAAGAACATGGCCTCGGATTTATGCAAAGCCACCTCAAGGCCCAGCCGCCGGATCCGTTCCACGACTTGAGCAACCGCGGTCGTGGCCCTCAGGATCGCTTCGCGGTGTGTAGCCCCGCTCGCCGTCACTAGCGTGTCGTCCGCATAGCACGTGACGGCGGCGCCGTCCGCAAGCTCACCGCGAAGCACCCAGTCGTATCCAATGTTCCACAGTAGCGGCCCGAGAACCGATCCCTGTGGAACACCGCACGACATCTCACGCCGACCGACGCCGGTCGCACTTGGGTAGATGACGGCTCTCTCCGTCAGGTACGCCCCGACTATGCGGCGGAGGTAGAGAGGCACACCGTGGTACACGAGTGCCTCTCTGATGCAACTCCAGGGCAAGGTGTTGAACGCGTTGGAGATGTCCAAGGACACCGCCAACGTCACCTCGCCCCGGGCAACTGCCTCCTCCGCCAAAGTCCTCACGCGCATGATGGCATCCACGGTGGACCGCCACCGGCGGAAGCCATATTGGGCATCCGCCAGGTCCGGCCCCCTACCAGAGAGGTGCTCGACGAGGCGCTTCGCAATAACTCTTTCAAAGAGCTTGCCCACCTCGTCGAGCAACACAATGGGCCGGTAGCCGGACGGTTCGTCCGCCGGGCGACCCTCCTTTCGGATGAGGACCAGTTTCCCCGTCTTCCACATCTTCGGAAACTGGCCCCGCTCCAAGCATGCGCTGAGGAACCCTCTAAGTCGGGGTTCGAGACCGTCTTCTCCCAGAGCTAGGACCCACGCGCGGCCTGGAATGCCGTCGGGTCCCGGGGCGGTGCTCTTCTTGGCTCTAAACCTTCGCACCGCCAGCTCCAGTTCTACCCAAGTGACCTCGGGGACTTCGTCGTCAACTACCACACTGGGCGCCACAGGCGACTGAGGTGGCGGAGTCATCTGCGGCGGAACTCCCGGAACCACACCGCCTCATCGTCGATATCGACAGGCCTGTCCGGCGCAATGGCCCAGGCCTGTACGATGGCGGCCTCCAGGAGGACCTCCCGATTCAGTCTCCCAAGCACCCAGCGTGGCTCGCGTGGGGCCGGTATGACCGGCGCATCACCCGCGGGGGGGGAGACATCAAACCGAACGTATCGGTGATCCGCCAGTGTCTCCACCCCCACAACAACACGCCAGTCCCGCACACGGTGCGACAGCGAAGCGCCTGCGAACGATAGGTCGATAATCGAACTGCGCTCCGCGGTCACGAACGTGGCTTCGGCCCCGCGATTCTGGAGAACTAGACCGTGATTAGCAGCCCAGCTCTCCAGAGCCCTACCTCGTGGGTTCGTGTGCCGGGACCCCCAGGTCACTGACCAGGCGTTGAAGTCCCCGAGCACAAGAACCGGATGAGGATGACAGGCGTTGACGACGTCGGTCAGTCGCTCCAGCGACTGCCGGTACTCCCCTATGCGTCGGTGTAGGCTCGGCGTGAAATAGACGGCCACGACCGCAATCTCCCCCACACGCGCCGCTACGATGCCATGCTCCCTTGCCACGACAACAGGGGGGGGGGGCACCCATAGCGGCGTTATACACCAGTGCCGCCGACCCGTCCAGGTCGACCACCCAGGCAGGCCCCAGGTGCCGGTGGGTGTACGGATCGGCGACAGCGGCGACGTGTACGGACCACTATCGGCACCGTGGCCCACGTTCGCCTGCAGGATGCGGAGCTGAGGATCCATTATGGAACCATCTCCGCATCCCGCCGCGAACTTTGGGTGGAGCTCCCGCCTTGCGGCTTCGGCTCCCCCCCGGTGCAGGCCTTGCTACCAACCCTATGGTCGGCCGGTTTGCCCCCCGCTGCACACCTGAAGCAGTGCAGCGGAGCTTCGCAACCACCGGCCGTATGACCGGGTTGGCCACAGCGGAAGCAGCGGTCACCGACCGTCACCGCCGCCGTGCACTGCACCCCCACGTGGCCGACCGACAGGCACCTAAAACACCTAGTCGGTCGAGCCTGCAGGAGCCGGACCTGCACCCGCACCACGCCTCCCACGGCGAGGAACCCTCGGTCGGCAGCCTTTTTGGCTGCTGCGATGGGGCAGCCGACAACTGCCGCCCCCAGTCCGCGGCGGCCGAAGCGGATTGCTCCGACCTTCACCGCCTCTAGGGGGCAGCCCCCGGCCTCCGCCACGGTGAGGCGGATTTGCTCCGCCGTGATGGAGTCGTCCAGGTCCGAAATGCGCATTTCTGCGCACTTGTTGGGCCTGGACACCCGGACGTCGGCTGCGTCCAGCGTTTCCCGAAGCCTAGCCGCTAGGGCATCGGCCTGGGGACCGCTTGACGCGCCGGGGATCTCGAATAACCGAGCACCCGTCCGAGTGGGTTTCACCCGGATGGGGCCCGGCATATCGAGTGCCCTCATGTCGACGCAGGCTCTCGCCTGCGTGACAATTTGGGCGTACTGCACGCCCCTATCCGCCGCCTCCGCCGTCATCGTAAGGACGACGGCGGTTGAGCGGGGGACGCGCAGCCTCCCCGGCACTCCCCTCGCAGCAGCCTCGGCCCTCCTGGCCTTTTTGGCTGCCTTTCGGTTCGCCTTGCGCCGCTTTTTGGAGGCGCCGGCAACCTCCCAGCCCCCCTCCGGCGAGGAGCTCGTGGCGGCTATACCCGCCGAAGTTCGGGCCAGAGCTGGGGCCGGGGCTAGGGCTGGGGACTTCTTCCCCTTGCCCTTCCCCTTCCCCCTTCCCCTGGGCCGGGCAACTTGCGCATCCTGGGGGGGGCTCCCAGCCCCCGCAGCGAGAGCCGCCCGAGCGGGTGGAGCGGCAGGGGCGGCAAACGCAGCGGACGGGCTGCTGGCCGACCCCTGCGGGGACCCCGCCACTACCGGACAGGTGGGGCCCCTCTTAACCGCCCCGGCATATCCGGCCGGAGCCGCCAGGGGCGGTCGGCGGCTGGAGTCCATTATGGACTCCAGCCAGCTCCGGGTGCGCTCCTCCTGCGCCACCCGCCACGCCCGCTGCTCCGCCAGCGCCTCCTCCTGGCGCTTCTCCATGGCAGCTATTGCCGCCATGCAGAGCGCCAACGGGTCCGCAGGCCGAGCCGGCCGCAGCACCGGCGACTCCTGCCGAGCTGGTCGGGCCGGCGACTTCGGCGGCTCCGGCCGCGGCGACTCCGACGACGCTAGAGGCTCCGGCCGCAGCGGTGACCTCGACCGCACGGGCAACAGCGGCCGCGCCGGCCGTCCCGACGGCGTCGGCTGCA
Organism: Eilema griseolum; assembly: GCA_963662185.1. Classification (NCBI taxonomy): domain Eukaryota; kingdom Metazoa; phylum Arthropoda; class Insecta; order Lepidoptera; family Erebidae; genus Eilema; species Eilema griseolum. Next base: position 12,294,637 of record OY759232.1, on the reverse strand, counting down.
ACAGCGGCTCCGGCCGCAGTGGCGACCTTGATCGCACGGGCAACAGCGGATGCGCCGGCGGCGTCGGCTGCGCCACCAGTCGCCGCCGCGCCGACCGCGTAACGCGCTCCGCCGGCAGCCCAGCGACGACCGCTTGGAGGCTCGCCAGATCGGCCGCCATCCTCCCCATCTCCTTGCGGTAATCGGCCGCCATCCGCTCATTGCTCTCCAGGAGCTCCAGGTGCCTCCTGCCCAAATGAGCCCTGTCGAGCTGCAACTCGGCTAACTCCGCCTTCAGGAGGTCGAACAGCTCGACAAGCCGCGTCGTCGCCTGCGTGACCCGGTGCTCCTCCGGCGTCGGAGAATCGGTGCGGGCCCCGGCCCAACCTTCTAGGGCTTCTATCACCTCCTTGGATATACTGTCGGCGCGAGGCAAGGGTAAGGACGCCGCCGAGGTGGAGGAACTCGGCGGCGCTTCCACATCCTCCGGGGCCCTGAGGCTATCACCACGCTGCAGCTGCGTGCGGCTGACCGCTAGCAGCTTCGGCGGTGGTGGATGCAGCGTCTCGTCACCGTCGTGACTGCTGCTGGTGGAAGAGGAGTCGGTCAAGGTGAGCTCCAAGTCCGACTCCGTCTTCTGTGGTGGAGGGGAAGGAGGAGGAAGAGACTTCTTCCTGAATCTCCTCTTCCGCCGTACAGATTTCCGGGTCTGTAGGCCCACCGGGCTGTTCGCCCTACTCCTCTCCGTGGCGGTGTCGAATTCCTCCGACACCGCGGTTTGGGACGCGACCTCCGCGTCGTGGTGCTGCGCGACCTCCGCGCAGACTGTTCTGCTTGGTTTGGGTTTTAATGTCAATAATGAATTTTCCATGTAAATCCCACGAGTAGAACCGATAAAATTACACTCCCCGGGTGACGGCCATTCCGGGAAGCGGGGTACATACTACGGAGGTCCCCTGGTATCCGTAGGTTTTAAGCGACTTCGCTGTCGGGTTTTTTTCAGACTTTTCCTTGTCGCGGGCCGGCCAATTAAGGCAAGCCCCGCGGCCTTCAGAATATCGGCTTCCCAAGTGTGGCTAGCACTCAGGTCGTTGTCGATATCCTGGAGGTTACGCGACGCGGGAGAGCAGCCAACTCTCCCAGCACCGACGGTGGCACGAATGCCTGCCAGCCTCTGCGCGAGCAGTAGGCCGGCCCGTCCCTGGATCCCATGGATCCTTGTGTCGCCCCCATGTCCCCTCTGAAAGCAGAGGGATACCGGGAGCGACAGGCTAGCCCTAAAAAGGGCTGTTTGGGATGGAAGGGATTCTACGAATCCCTTCCCGCGGGCCTTGCAGGTCCGCCATACCACGACCCCCTCTGGGTCAGCTAGCCCTAAAAAGGGCTTGTCGGGTTATTGGTCGACGGCTAGCAGAGCTCCTTCTCCTTGGAGTCAGAGTCTACTAACCGTCGTCCAGGGTGCACCAGCCTCCCCGCTTCCGTTCCCCAGGACCGCGGTCCAGAGGGAAAAGAAACAAGTAAGCCAACGTGGAGGTTACCTAACCCGCACCCCGCTACTAACTACACTTGACTATACGTCTCAAATTATCACTTTATAACGGCGACTGAGCGATACCTACAGTATTTACCCTTAAAATTACAGCGAAGATCACCCACCACCAAATAGCCCCACCTAGATCTTCATTGTTTTCTGTAAATATTTTGATAGTTTTTTGGTGTTTGCCAAAGAACGACGATTCCGTTCATTACATTTGTGATTTAGTAATCAGCCCACGGCACGTACATTTTTCATTCCTGAGTTTTAATTAGGTTGAGACAGTAAAAAACCCTCACGTACAACAGCCTCGGGATCACTTTGCATAAAATAGGTAGGAATTCCTTCTAAAATCGTTTTTTGTGTAATAAAAACCAGCGAACATTTATTTGAAGTGTAAAATGTTCAATCTTTTTATATTTTTCAATATAATATAACATTGTTATAATTTATTGATATCAATTCTATTTAGCCTAAGTTTACCATCGCCTCCTAGGCACTAATGAAGAAGAAGCAGTGCATCCAACTGCACTGCAGCATTTTCCCAAAACGCCAAGTTTACAAATAATTAAATCCTTTTTTTACCATTTAGGTGGCAGACAAGTGTGACTCACCTGATGGAAAGTGGCAACCGCGACCCATGGACGTGTGCAACACCAGGGGAGCTACACTTGCGTTGCCGACCCTGTAAGCACAAAGAGTTTCTGTGCCATCAGTGCAGAAAACAAAGCAGGACAAGCCTTTGGTCTTCCCACTGACAGCACAAAAAATCTCCAGTGAGGCTTAACCTACTCACCGCTGGAACACAACACGAAGTTATTATGGCCGCGGTATTATGTAGGGCAGAGGTACTTCCATTGTCGGACTGTTCAATTTTTAGTTGGTCTCGTATCAAAATAAAATATAAAAAAAACTTTAAAATCAAAGAATTCATGTAAGTTAAAATACGAATAACCAGACTACTGAAAAATAACGCTTAAAAAGTATTAAACAAGAAAATATCAAGAATAGCCGTTGTCGTATGCCAGTTTTACCTAGAATGTATTGTTTTATTTAGATTATGTGGCATACTAACACGGCTATCCTTTTTTTTAACGTGCTTAAAATCCCCACGGATACCCCCGCCACCGGAGTCGGTGGGAGAGGTTATGTCGGACTCGAAACGACAAAAATGCACGACACCTGTGGGTTGCTTTTGGTTGCCGAAGGTGAGGTTAACAGGCATATCCCTTGCACCCCGGTCGACCCAGGGCCATCTCTCACGATCTGGCTCCCTTCTCGGGTGTGTGGGGACTACAGAGTCCCCAACTCGTTCCCGGAAAACGGGAAGGCGCGCCAGACCACAGAGTCTTCGTCTCGAATTCGTCCGCAAGGAGCGCCGCCGCGGCGGCCTGCTCCTGCCAGGGTGACAGGCGTCCTTCGTCAGTCCTGCTGCCGCTCCCGCCCCGCATTCCACACCCTTTCACTTTTTTTCCTCGTCCCGGGTCCTTTAAGCGGGGCGTGAAAATCTGATGAGGCTGCCAAGCTGAGTGCCACCATTGTAACATTACCTTTAGCTAACTTTACCTTTAGCTTACCATCTGGCGAGGTGAAGTCAAATTGGCGTGTCCTAGATAAAAAATAATTGGTTCGAGTAATCATATTCTGTTCTCCATGGTTCGAGTCCTACATAATCGTGGGGTAGATAAGGTGTAAAGATTTATTTATACTGAATATATTGTCGAATGATTACGACAGTAGAATCAGTTGAAATGTTTTTGTCGTGAATTCGAGTTCGGGTACTTCGAGTTGTCTTGCTCTTTAAAATATGAGATAAATATCATCTTTGCCTGTAACCATGGCTACTAAAAAAGGACTGAATCAGTGTAAATAATAATATAAATCGCAATAGATCCTTTACCAGTTTTGTGTTTAATTTAAAAATTAAGGAAAAATTGCTTGAGAAATACACAACCATTGTTCTCTAAAGAAACAAAACAATGAGTATCAAACTTTGAGTTTTAATAAGGTTTTGTTAAAGTCATAATAGTGAGAATATTTTATTTATAAATAATTTTGACGTCAGTTTATTCTTTTACATTTTAAAGTTTAAAAGTCAATTGCAAGATTTGATTAACGTTCGTGACGTTTGTTTAATAAATTAGTCTTAGCAGCAGCTCTGTCCAATGGAATTCCTTATCGTCGTTATCGTTTAATTATTCTAGTTTAATTATTTTAAATCTTAACCTAGGTCTTTAGCGCAATTTTGGATTTAATTTTATTAAGCAAGTATCGAATGTGGAACTTAATTCTAGATTTTATCCCGTTTTAATTTATTACTTGATTGCGTATGGTAAGCTTCGCAGTGGAATGATTAGTTTGTCATCCATTGCGGAACATCAACGCTTGCCAAACTAGCATCGAACTTATTGCAGTACTTATACTACTAGTTCTTAAAGAATTGTTTAGTATAACTCTGGGTGAGTTATACTATACCGGTGCTCCTCAAGAGACCAAGTTTTATGATGGCTCACCCGTTACAGCACGACTTTGTCGGCTAGTTCTATTTAAACGTCACGCCATTCAAAAAGAAATTGAAGATATATTGAAAACTGATCCATAAATAGTCCTTGTTCTTCGGTCTAAAGGCAAGATGCACATCACGGCACTGCAGGCCATAGCCATTGTATCCTGTTGTTGACAAGAGCCATGCATCTAATGCTGAGTGTGAGTGAGTGAGTATAATGGATGTAGGCACCTAAATGATTCAAAAAACGTATCGATGTTAACGGATGTGTGTGTGTGCTGTGTTGTGCTGGGCGGCTGCGCTCGGTCACCTAGAGTCAAACCTCCCACTCCACCGTGATGGCCTCGGTATATTTTTTTCTACACACCTATTGGACTTTCCGAAGTAGGGTGGTATGAAACTTGAGTATAATCTAGCTAGACGTTAAGCACCACCCTTGCTGAGAAACCCAAAATGAACCACCATTTTGGGTTTCTCAGCATCTGGAATGCCGGCATTGACGGCCTTGATACGTAGATGTTTTTCTACGCTCCGCTTTACTTTTTTTAACTATCATAGTCTTTCATCAATGCCTAATATGCACTACCATACATTTTAAGTTTTAAATAGGTACATACTATTAAATTTAATAATATAAACATTTTTTAATTTTACTGACTGAGCACTAAGCAACTGAATGCTCTACCGCCATGCCATGGCTCTTAGTATTATGATATATGCTGTGACACCACACAGTTCACAATGGCTATTAAGTATATTATATGATAATCTAGCTTTCGCACGCGACTTCGCCCGCGTTAAATTCGGGATAGATTAACGTATGTTCACTTCTGTTACTCGAACCTCTATATTAATAACTCATTAGTACCTATTTTAAATTATTTATGTTGTGAACATAATTTTTACGAGTACTGACTAATACTTGCAGGGCTAAACCGTCAAGATGTATGACTTCTTCTATGGCCTAGGCAAGCACTGAGAAAGGGTTTTGAAAAATTCAACCTTCTATTGAAAATTCCTTGGCCTAATCCGCATACATAATCTAATCATTTCATTGCATATTCATTAGTTAATGATAAAATTTTCTTCTTTTCTTCCCTCCTCTCCCAACTCTTCAGAACACACCATTACCACTACAGTACCTACAACAATAGGAGGCTTGGAATGGATAATCGCTGTGCGAGAGCGTCCTGAATTAGCTCGCCGTAGCAGCGGTATCTTTTGCAATAAGACACAGGTTCATCTTGGTATACTGTTCTCATCACTGGGATGATTCATATTCAAATTTCCACAGACTCTATCGATATGATTCCAGTTATTTACACAGAAACTCAATCGATGCGTAGAGACATTATCTCTATGGCAGTATTTTTCTACTACCACACCACCACAGCATAAGCTCTTTCTACTAATCCCTCCTTCTCCTCTTCCTACACAGGACGACCTGCTACACTCCGGAACGCTGTATGGTTTTAATAGGTTCCACTCCAAGTACGTCACAATGACAGCCCTGGTGTGGTGGTACCTATGGAATTTAGACACAATAAATACTGGGGTGCAGTCAATTAATGGACTGAATTTATAAAAAAACGTAGTAAGTATGCTGATCAAAATCCCGTACAAGGGCGTATGAGAAGATATAAATAAATAAAATAAATAAATAAATATTCCACGACTTTCTACACAACGCTATCTAGACCCATGGTAAGCATAGCTTAACTAGCTTGTGTTATGGAATCTAGAATGCGGATAAACATACTTAGATTTTTTTTTTGTAATTTTTTTTTTTTTTTTTTTTTCTCTTCGCATGGACCTGCGATCACTCATCTAGACTATAATCAGGTAAGTTGTGAGTGCTTGGCGTTTGGTGATTCAGAGCCACTGCTCCGTCTCCCCTTATTAAGTCAACACGTCGGATCTTTTGAGTCTTCCAATCGGGTTTGGCTGCAAAAGCATACTGGATAACGGGTTTGGGTGAGTTGTCAAGCGGTCCCTGTAGTTGGCTGAGTATTGTTTGACTTCATCCAGGATGGTTGAGATTCCCAGGTATTCGTGGATTTCCGAATTGCGAGCATACCAGGGTGCAGAGGAAAGTACCCTTAGAATATTGTTTTGAGCTCTCTGCAGGCACATGATGTTAGATTTGCTGGCTGTCGACCACAGTTGGACACCATATGTCCAGATTGGTTTTATTATGGAGCAATATACCCTTAGCTTGTTAGATAGGGATAAGGCAGACTGTCTACCGAGGAGCCAGAGTAGGTTTTTAAATCTCAGGTTAATTTCATTGCGCTTCGTTTTTATATGATCTTTCCATGTCATCCTTCGATCCAGGTGAAATCCTAGGTATTTAACGCAGGTTGATTGGGGCAGTGTGTCGAGGCCTAGGATGACCGGGGGGCAGGATTCACGTCTTAGGGTAAATGTGATGTGGTGAGACTTTGGGGCGCTTGCTTTTATGCGCCACTTGGTAAGCCAAGCACTGGTGGCATTTAGCTGAGATTGCAACAGTCTACTCGCCTCAATTGGATCACTGTTACAACTGAGGAAGGCTGCATCGTCGGCAAATGTTGCTACAGTTGTTTCGGGCGACTGGGGAAAGTCACTAGTGAATATGTTGTAAAGCACCGGACCAAGTACTGAGCCCTGGGGCACTCCTGCTCTGCAGTCGAAGAGGAAAGATCTTGCGTCACGAAGCTTGACTTGAAACTTTCTGTCACTCAGATAAGAGTCCATCAGCAGGTAGTAGGAGTGTGGAAGGAAGTTTTTAATTTTGCAGAGTAGCCCTTTATGCCAAACCCGGTCAAAGGCCTGTTGTATATCGAGAAATGCAGCCGAACAGTATTCTTTCTTTTCCAGACACTGCCTAATTGTGTAATAGACTCTGTGGACTTGTTCTATGGTTGAGTGGTGCTTACGGAAGCCAAACTGGTGATCAGGTATCACGTGGTCCATATCTAGGTAGGGGGATAATCGTAAGAGGATGATCCTTTCCCATAATTTTGACAACACTGGCGTCAAACTAATAGGCCGATAAGAAGAGACTTCGTTAGGAGGCTTGCAAGGCTTTTGGATCATAACGATTTGAGATGTTTTCCAGAGTGCAGGAACATGTGAGGTTCTCAGTGTGGCGTTTATAAGAATGGTCAAAAGACGACGCACCTCCTAGGGAGCTCTTTCAGTATCCGGGGGGTGATCAAATCAAATCCAGGTGCTTTGTTAGGGTCCATTTTGGCTATTTCGCTTGCTATCTCCCTTGGTGAGGTAGACCTTAACGGCAGGCATAGTTGTAGATCTTGCCTTAGGACTTGATCTATTTCCGGATCTTCAGGAACATCCGTATTGTTGGGTTTAAAGACTCCAGCTAGGTATGTAGCAAAGACCTGGGATTTTTCTTGGTCAGTTCGTGCCCATTTGTTTCCGGATCTTATAGGCGGAGAGCACTGTTGCGGCTGTGGGAGGTACTTAGTTGCCTTCCAGAGATTGTGGGTTCCATTAGCATTTGGAGACATTTTAACCAATCTCTGTTTGAGGGATTCGTTCGCAGCGTCAGCCAGAAGATCTTTGAGTTCTTTGATTGCTCGGTTTAATCTGGTTTTATCCGCGCGCCTGTGGGACGTCTGCCAAATTCTGCGAAGGCGACGTTTTTCAGCGATTTTCTTCTTGACAACAAGAGGGATCGGTACCCCATGCGATGGATTCTTCAGTTCAGGAGTACTAGACCAAGCCGCCACTTGGATCAGGTTTGTGATGTGTAAACACGCGTCATCCACTTCCTCCTTGGTTTTAAGTGGGACATTGAGGTTTATGTTTGAGTCCAGGAACTCCCGAAAGCATCTCCAATCAGTTCTGTGATTGTGGAGATGGTCAGTCTGAGTGTCACTGGGTATGGCCCCTGGACTAATTGTTAGTAAGACAGGCGAGTGGTCAGAGCTACCATCGAGACTTGACTTTATGAGGGTGTTCTGTACACTGATACCCTTTGTGATAAAAAAGTCTAGCAGATCAGGTGTTTTATTGCGGTCCGTGGGCCAATATGTAGGCTCCCCGGTTGACATAGCTAATAGGTGATTTGCGTCTATACTCATTTTCAGTTCACGCCCTCTAGTGACTGTTAGTCTAGATCCCCAATATGAATGCTTGGCATTCCAATCACCACCAGCAATGAATCGGTTGCCCAGTGTCTTGAAGAAGTCAGTAAACATTTTCTCCTTTATGGTGTGGCGTGGAGGACAGTATACCGCAGAAAGATTAAGGGGTCCCGATCGGTCTTCCACCCTTACAGTCGTGGCTTGAAGATAGGGGGCCGTTGTGGAATCCAAGAGGCAATGCTTCACACTGTTTTTGATTACTATTGCGGTGCCAGCATGGGCCCCACCATCAGGATGGCAGGTGAAATACACGGAATATCCTGGGATGCATATTCGGCTTCTTGTTGTAGTATGCGATTCAGAAATAAGGCAAGCGTCAATTTTATTGGATTTGATGAGCATCTCAAGTTCGTTTTTATTAGGGGCAAGGCCGTTGATGTTCCAAGTAGCAATGAGTAGGGAAGTCATTTTGTAAGTTTAGAGACGAGAGTGGTGATAAGACTCACTAAGGAGCCTATTTGTTGTATTAGGAGATCCATTTTCTCGCTTTGTTTGAGTAGGATATCTTCCAGCTTATAAATATTCCACGACAAATAAATAAATAAATAAATATTCCACGACATTCTACACAACGCTATCTAGATCCATGGTAAGCATAGCTTAGCTAGCTTGTGTTATGGGATCTAGAATGCGGATAAACATACTTAGATACTTTTTTTTTTTTTTTTGTAAATACATACATATTATACATAGAAACACCCAGACCAATGCAAATATACATATTCATGCATACAAATATTTGCACTGAGCGGGAATCGAACCCGCGCCCCCTGCATTGCAGTCGAATGCTCTACCGCTACGCCACGGAGGTCGTCAAGCTTGTTGTAGGATTGTTTATTTGATTGGGTATTCTTGCCATCGGTAACTTCAGCGTATGTGCGTTGGTGTGTGGGTTTTTCGGTTCCTTCGGTTATTGTTGAGGTAGAGCATATTGGGATAGTAGGCAGAGTTGAGGTTGCTGGGGCGGGTCGAGTTTCCCTTGAGGTAGAATTTTTATTTCGTCGGGCAAGGATTTCTTTATATATTTCACACCCTTTGTAGTTAGCCGGGTGGTCGCAAGAGCAGAGAGCGCATTTAGCAGGTGAAGATCTATCTATCTTTTTGCACTCAGAGGTTTTGTGACCTTCCCCGCATTTGACGCACCTGAATGGTCTCATGCAATTATTTTTTGAATGCCCATAGCGCTGGCAACGTTGGCATTGGACGATACTTTTTGACTTACGAGGATCCTCTATCTTAACTTTTTGGTTGAATATGTGAACGATGTTTTTGACTGCAGGGTTGTTAGCACTGGGCTCAAGGTTTACAAAGAACGTCGATGTAGGTTTCTTGTCGGGTCCGTATCGTGCATTGATGATTTCACCTTTAATTTTATTGTTGGTTACCTCAATGGCTTCTGATATTGCTTCATGGGGAGTGCTGTGATGGAGGTCCTTTATGACAATACGATAGCATTTGGAGTCTTTAGGGGTAAATGTATGTCCTATGAGACCATTATCTCTTATGACCGTTATGATTTTCTTGTACTCCTCAGCAGTGTTGACAAGAATATGGAGTAGGTGTTTGTTAATTAGCTTGAATTTGAACTCTTCTTTGCTGCTCACGGTTTGAAGAAGCTTCGATAGCTCGGTAACATCCTCTATACCATTAAGAACGATAGGCGGAGGTTTGCTAGGTTTGGGTTGGACGGTGACGGATGATTCATCAGCTGGGTCTAGAGGTAAGGTGCTGAACCGATTTTTCGTGGCGGTACTCTGAGCCTCCGGCGGAGAGCTGCAGAGTTTTCTTTTCTTTCTGCTTCTGTCGTTGGGTGATGGTACCCTTTGCCATGGTGGAGGAGCAGGATATTGGGGGGTGTCTTCCATTGAACTTACTTCCGGCTGGTTACTATTTTCATTTGGTTCCTCTGCATTATCCGTTTCATTGCCTTGTGTTGACCTTCCTATGTCGGAGAGAGATGACGATCGTTGTCTGTTAAATAAGCTTGGGTGGAGTACTTGCTGAGTTAACAGTTTGTGTTGTGGTTGAGGGTTTTTTGGGGGATTATTAGACTTCATTATTGTTCCCACGAGTAGGGTCGAATTATTGGTCACTCACAGGGTAACGCCCATTCCTGTGAGAAGGCACTATACAACGATGTGGCCAGTTCACCGAGGTTGGCGCTAGAGACTGCGTTCCCTCAGCCATTCATCCTGTCGGCGCGGTTCCCACCTTAGGATTGGGGTAATTTATTATGGAGGTTGTCTTCCTCATGGCCCAGGCGATTAAGCCAAGACCACCGTTCTCACAACACATGACCGCGAGTTTACGGTTTGGAGAGGTAATTTCCTACCTCTACAGGAGCAGGCCGTTAGGCCTGCCTAGTAGGTTAGTTGACCGCCGCCTACAACTCGGCGTATGTTGTTCTTTAGCACCACCCAGGGGACACGTGTAGGGAAGTGGTTAGGTAGCTCCTACGGACGCGAACAACTTTGCCCCCCGACTTTTTTTGTAAATGCATACATATTATACATAGAAACATAATATCAGTGAAAACTTTGAAATGTGTGAAAATATGGTGCAGCCTAGGTACTTTTTTTATACAACTTAAGTGGCAGACAAGTAGCACCTGAGAAAAGTGGTTACCGTGACCTATGAACGTACGTAACAACATGGGAGTCACACCGGTCAGTGCTGCCGACCCTGTAAGAACAGAGATTTTCTGTGCCTTCAGTGCAGAACACAAAATCAGGACAAGACTTTGGTCTTTCCACTGACAGCAACAACAAACACTCTCCAGTAAGCTCTGGCTACCCTACTTACCGCCGCGCCGGGAACACAACACGAGGTTATTATAGCCGTGGTATTCTGTAGGGTGGAGGTACTTCTCCAGTCGGACTGTTCAATTGGGATGAAAATACCGTCGTGTTCTACGGAAATACCAATGATACTTTTCCATTTTTTTGAGGCGATTAAACTTCAGGACTTCTCGGGTTAACGGGTCACCATCTCCGTCTCCGAACTGCAGAAATTTGTAAAGGTACCTTGTAATAATAATTATATGTTCAACGTTTCAAAGATCGATTTTGCGACTACTCCTAACGTATGTAAAATAACATGATTATATGCTTTCAGCTGAATCTATTTTTAAGTGATGCTTGAACTTCGAAATAAGTAGCAGCCAAAACAGATATAAAATTCTATAAATCACATTTTCTGTATCAGTATTACTCCTAGAAAGAACTCAATTTTACTTTCTTGGAAAAATATCATCACAATATTAAAAGAATATTTGCATTACACCAATCATTTTTGACTTTCAACCTTTTTTTGAATATAATCTGATTGAGTTTTCAAACATGTGTGAAAATAAATCGTCATCAAAAGCATTCACACACACAAGCCATATTGATATAAACTTCGAATCAAATGCCCCCCCCCCCCTCTTCACCCCTTAAGGGTGGAATTTCGGAATATCCTTTCTTTTCGGATGCCTACATCATGCAAAGAACGTACTCTCTAAGTTTCAGGTCTCTCCGATCAGCGGTTTAGGCTGTCCGTTGATACCTCAGTCATTCAGGACAAAGGATTTTATATAATTATATGGTAACCTATTGAAATATCGAATTTCTGTTACCCGAATCTTAAAACCCCGAAAACGGTTGGTAGAACTTTTAAAAGACAGATGTAATGAATGACAACTTTCTATAATTCCCTTTTTCATTTCCCAGATGAATCAATTTCCAGGTGCACTAAAACCAAATTTTCAAATAGTATTTTTTTGTTTTCCATAGTGTCATAATCCACATATAGTTATACCAGATTCTCAGAATATTTTTTTTTGTTTCCCATCGTACCATTTTCCAAATAAACTATTACCAAATTTTCATAATCTTTTTATTTGGTTCCCATACAATCGTTTTCCATCTAAACTATATACAGGTATAGTAAAACTCAGTAAATTTATACGATTCATTTATTAGGTAGGTACCTACAGCAAGTAATTTAGAAATTCACATTAATTTAGAAATTTCTTTTAAATATTTAATTTCACTTAAATTTTCTTTTATTTTTATAAGTTTCTGCAGTTTTTCCTCTTTTTATATGTACTTTTTCCTCCTTTTCACTTGTGGTTCACCTAGTATCATTTTTTCTATATCAGATTCTATTATAATAGTTTCTTTAATTAATTCACGAAGAAGCAGGTAAAAACCTGGCTTTTTCTTTTCTATTACTTGATTTATATGATGGTGCCATGGGTACGTATTTGAATACCTAAAATTATAATACCTAAATTTAAATAACCTAAGTTCAAAATACCTAAAATCTAAATACCAAATGGTTTAAAATACCTAAACTACTAATACCTAAGTACTTAATACCTAAATTTGAAATACCTATTGGACTAATTACCTAATGTTTAAAATGCCTAAAGTTAAAACAACAAAGGTTGATATACCAAAATTTAATATACCAAATGGTCAAAATACCTAAAACGGCTTAAAGAAAAAGGGACACTGCCCACCCCGACTCGGATAGGTTAGGTTAGAAGGCTAAGGCGGGAGCGGAGCGGAGCGGAGCTCCCGCATTAGCCTTCGTGGTTATTTTTTTATAACCACACATACAAGGATTTGGAACTTCAGGATTGGAGCAGACAATCCTGAAGTGCCTGAAGTTTTTAAAAATTTGGATATTGTTTGTCTGGATATCAATAAACTGCATTTCAAAAATTTGTGTTTTAAAAATTCGGCTTTCGTGCATATGGATTACGGTCATCTGGATTTTGTGCATTTAGATTTCGTGTGTCTGAAATTCGTTCGTCTGGATTATAAAATGTCGTACAAATGAATAAATAGGAAAATAAAATTCGGAGTTGCGATTATATGGCAAATAAAACTTCGGAATTTGGAAAACCGGGATTATGAATAAATGGCCGAACGTTTTCTGGATTATGATATTCGGAATATTAAAATTCGGGATTAAGATAGGTAACCAATTATATAGATATAGATAACTAGTAGTAAGAGAGGATAATTTTGTAATGACGTAACAATAATTATAAAAGATTTTGTATTGTGTGTTTAGTTGAAGTTCACATCCAAAATGTGGTACTCGTACGCGTTTGTATTTACCATAGCATCTATATTCACTTACATACTCCAAAAGTTATTTGACACTGGCTCAAATAAAATTAACTTTTATTTTCGTTTCTTTATATTTTACCTTTGGGCATTCGTTGTAGCAACTGTGATTATACCTTACGGTTTACTCAGGTCAAAATATACCGGTAACATGAAGTAAGTAAAAATTACATTATTGATTTGTTTAACATCTACAATATTACAATAACATGATAAATATGGTTGCGGCACGTGGGTGGTGGTTGTGGTCGTTTTGACATGACTGGTTTTGCTCATTTTCTCTTTTTTGGTGCGCTTAGTATTTTGACAACGAACTGTTAGATGAATAACTAAAGAAAAATATGGCGAGACTGGCACAGAAGAAAATAAACTTCACATACCAAAAAAGAGAAAACGATTAAAACCAGTCGTGTCAAAACAGTTGTCATAGCGTTCCGCAACTATAGTATATCTAAACCATAAAAATAAGTTTATGGTCTAAACACATGTATAGTGTTTTTGGTGCTAGTAAATGCGGGACTAAAAATCTCCAACTAACCTCTTTTTTAAGAATGGTGCGCTAACATCATCATTTCATCATAGAGGTTTTCCAATTGCCTCTAAAGTCTGCACTTAGGAGGCCGATGTCCCCCTGTGGTTTTTGATTGGTATGTCGGCTTTTCCCGCAGACACTGCTGTCTCTGACGTCCTAATCACAGCAGATGAAGTTGATTCGAGCTCCAAAAGTACCACAGAATATATAGTACTGCTATACAGTCAACATCAGATCGATCTGCACGAACAAAGTACTCAAAATGATCTTAATTCCTTTGGTTTCCCCCCTTCCTGTTGAATGATTGTTCTGATATTTGGTACAATATGATTGGTTTTTAATTTTCCTTACTGTTTCATTTCAGAGTGTACTGTGAACTTTTGAGATATGTGGATAAGTTGCTTAATTTGAAGTATGAAATACGAGATATAAAATTCTTGTCAGAAGATGGAGGTGCTGTCATTGTCGGAAATCATCAAAGTGTTATCGATGCCTTAGGTAATAAAATTTTCAGACATTGATCCCTAAGACAATCGAGCGGCAACACCTGCCAATTGCCCCTCACGCCTAACCAATTGGGTATTTGAAAAATTTTGGAAACCTATCTTAAAAGCTGTAGAATTTTATTTTAAACCTCCTACTATTTGTGTTATTCGCGAAAAAACATTTTAAATAAACGCGTTTTCACTTAAAGTGCGCGAAAAACGGTCGGTCACATCAAATTCAGGTGTGATGTCATAATAAAAATGCGATATGCACGAGTACAAAAGTTATAGTAATATCTCACCAAAGAAGAATACTGCTACTCACGGCGACCGACCAGTAGTTGTTTCAATACATTTTTTAAATGGTTAAAGCTTATTTTTTTAATAGGACACTCAAGTAATGATCTCAAACATAGAAATCAGTTGTTACACACCGTTAGCACACCGAAATCCAGAACTAACGGTTGATGAATCTGTTGTTCTTATTTTTAGGATCACTTTGATGTACCTAGGTAAATAAGAAATCAATTTAACCTACGACCATGCAGAAAAATAATTATAATTGATCATAATAGACCATTACTTTTTGTATGGTTATTAGTATAGCGCTTCCTGTAATCACTATCTCTGGTAATATTTAGGCATAAATACCTGTATTCCTATATATTCAAAGTAATATATCTCTTACAGCTCCCTAATGATGTCCATACAATATAAACATACAGCATAATGGGCCATGATAATGGGTTCTATAGAAACTTATCGTACCTATTACGAGTATAAGTAGATATTAGGAAGTATTCACTGAAAACTATTTGAAGTCTTTTTATTGTCTAGCTATCGCTTTGTTAACATATAACGCTGCATTACCTACTTTGGATAAAGAAACTTACAGGAAAGTATTGCAATCCAAAATTCTGCAGAGTAAAAGTTCGTAGGTCTGTAGGTAGGTAGGTATTGGTTGCATAGAAATTAGCTATCAATTATGAACCTCTATTGCATTGTCGGTTTTATTATATCCTTGCTAAATATTATCCACCTTTCACAATAAGAATATTAGTTATTATTATTTATTAGTATAAAAGTAAGCAAGCAAATTATAAACACAGACAGTCGAGACGGGAAATGCGCGAATTGAGTGTCGTCACGTGAACTGTCAACTGATTCATCCGCGTTTTGCTTCGTGTAAAATACAGATTAAAATCACACCTTTATTTTGTAAGAATACATTATTTACAATACATATTTGAGTGAAATAAATTAGTATAGTTATTATACATACACTCATATAAATAATCACGCCTTTATCCCCAAAGGGTTAAACAGAGGTGAATTAACATCCACATTTCATAACAATTGCCGTTTTCCGGGCACTATTGTTGACTCGAGCCATGCATTTGAGGCTGAGTCTGGACTGTATATATGTGTCTGATGTTAAACAGTCCTTAGTCACCTTGTACGACACCGCATGGGAAGAAATGGGGTGGTCCAAATTCAACTCTGCCGGGAACTACGCGTTAAATATATTATGTAGTTATTATTTACATAATAATATAAGCTATCATATCCAGTACATTTCATATTTAGTTGAAAAGTTTTCAAATACCCAATTGAAACGCGGGAGTTGCGTTAGTGTGGTACCGCAATAGGTATCCATTGCGGCATGTGCCAATCACACTAATGTTGTTGTTGCTCGATTATTGACAAAATAAGCTACCTATTAAGTTCAATTTTTCACGATTAGAAGATATTTTACCAGATATTATTAAACAATAACTAACACAAGTCTTCTCAGCTCAAACTAAGAATAACAAAGCATGAAATTCGAAATTTATGGGTGAAAATCTTTTCATTTACTTTACAGTCTATCCTACCGACTTCCTACCCAAAACAAAAAGTTTGACCATGGTAAAAACTTGATTCTCTTGCTCAAATATATGGAAAACGTTTCTGGCGATTTATGTCTTTCCTAGTACTCAAAGCTAAAATGGTCCCATAGAGTCTTTTGATCGTTTGAGACAAAAAATAATTTTTGGACTTTAGCATTTTTCTTGCTGACTGTACGATTTTGTCAAAACAATTCAAAGTATCTCAAAAATGAGCGACTTAGGTCTTTTTCCTTCTCCGATCGTCTATATTACACTAGCATTTTGCGGTATACTAAAAGACATAGGGCTTTCTCAATGTGCGCCTTAGCACCAGATCCTACTCTCCCTCATCCGGCCTATCTCAGTTATCTTTTTCAAGATTTTAGACCATCTGGCTGGAAGACGTCTGTCGTTACATTAATTTTGTAATTTTTCGATCGTTAATCCGACTCCTTAACCACTAAGCTACCAAAGAATCAAAGAATCAATTTCATTTATTCAGTTTAGGCACATAAAGAGCACATATGAACGTCAAAATTTTACAATTATGTATGTCAAGAAATAATATAAAAATATTAAATAATGTAAAAATAAAATATTGGAAAATGATTCTTTCGCTGGTTCGGTAGATTAGTTCTACTGAGAAGATACCAGCAAGAAACTCAGCGAACTACATTAGAACTAGATTATTATATACAGATACAAAGCTATATAGCTATATATATATAGATACAAAGCTTCTTGAGTTAATTTCTTTAAAACGATTTATTTTAACGATTCTACGATTGGTTCATTTTTCAGTAGTTTCCCATTTATGGAATAAGTTGAAATGCAACTTTATCTTTATAATGAAAAAGGAAATACTTTATTGGGGGCCGTTCGGTATCTGCGCTTACCTGGCTAGGACAATTTTCATCGACAGAAATAATCCAAAATGTGCTTACAATCTACTTAAGGTCACCAAAGACCATATGATAAAAGAAAAGGTTGGTTGCATTGCATTAAGTAAGGTTTTTTTTTATTATCATTAGAATAATTATTATTATAACCTGAATATTAATTTCCTGGTTCAGTAATCAATCAATCAATTCCGGAGTCCACTACTGAACATGCCTCTCCCTTTGCTCCCGATCCTCCGCCTTTCCTATCTAGTTTATCCCAGGCACCGTTTTCAGGTCTTCAGTCCATTTGACTAGAACTCAATCATAATACATTTAATGAAATCAGAAAACATTTTTGACTCTAATATTTTTTTTCAAAATTCTAATTCAAAAGCTTATTAGTATCTATTATTATCTACCTACTGCTTTATGTAGTCAGAAATACAGATATCTATTTTCCACGTCGTACGCGGAAAGATCTACTTTTTTTTTACGTGCGCAAAATCCCCACGGATACCTCCCCATCGGAGCCGGTGGCGGAGGTTATGTCGGACTCGAACCGATTAAAACGCACGCCGCCTGTGGGTCGTTTTGGTTGCCGAAGGTGAGGTTGACAGGCATATCCCTCGCACCCCGGCCGACCCAGAGCCATCTCTCACGATTTGGCCCT
The DNA here is from genome assembly GCA_963662185.1 of Eilema griseolum. Classification (NCBI taxonomy): domain Eukaryota; kingdom Metazoa; phylum Arthropoda; class Insecta; order Lepidoptera; family Erebidae; genus Eilema; species Eilema griseolum. The sequence continues at coordinate 12,276,911 of OY759232.1, read as the reverse complement.
CTTCTCGGGTGTGGGGACTACAGAGTCCCCAACTCGACCCCGGAAAGGAAAGATCTACTTGAAACTCGTGTACAATAAATAAAATCAGTACCTTCTATAGATATTTTTGGTAAGGATATTTAGAGAGCACAAAATTGTATTTTAACAGAATAAAATTTGGATGTACCCTGAAGGTACGAGGAACAAGGATTACACAAAGCTGCTGCCCTTTAAAAAGGGCGCTTTCAACATTGCAGTTGAAGCCCAAGCACCGATTATACCTGTTGTGACCTCGCCATACTATTTCATAAATAAGAAGAAATGTACCTTCAGTAAAGGTAATATGACTTATCACCACTGATATTATTGTTCTATACGTTCTTTGCGCCCCTTCCCAACTCACTTGAAATTTCAGTCCAACTAACAAGCGGCCGCACTGCGATAATCTCCATGAAATGACTGCCACAAGTGATATCGAAGTTCTGTAATTAGATAGAGATAGAACTCGAACTGTCGGTCTTTTTAAGGCCAAAGACCATGGTGGTTTTAAGGCCAAGAATTCTAGGGATATGGGACGCATGTGCAAGAGACGTTATACTCGTAATAATACATTTTTATGCTAGTTTCATTGTAAGATTAATGATTCAAAAATTTTAAGGACATCGTTTTTAAATAAATTAATTTATATATTTACAGGTAAGGTCATAATCCAGTGTCTCGACCCTGTACCGACGAAGGGACTTACGATACAAGATGTGCCGGATCTGGTCGAACAGGTTCACACAAAGATGACCGTAGCTTATAACAAGCTGTTCAAGGAGATTGTAATCCCCTAACTACCTGAGAAAATTATAACTTTACTTTTGTAACATAAATATGTATACATTCAAATTTAATAAGTACCTTTATGCATATTAATAAACGGTTTAATTTAGTTTGACCTGTTTTTTGGTGTCATAAGAAGTAATTGAATTTTCAACACCTTCCTGTTGACTGATTGGTCTGGTATTTGGTACACTACTTTAGATTGATCGATAGATAAATAAAATATTGTACACTTTAGAAATTGTACATAGATACAGTTACAGTTAAATGCACAATGGGGCCTTATTCCTTTAGTTTGTATGACCATTGTCATACAAACTAAAGGAATAAGGCCCCATTTAACTTAAAACATATTTTTAAATACTACTTGTTCATTTTGTAGGTTACAAAGGACAAACTAGGTACAACACAATGCAATGTTATGCGGTACAATAATACAACTGCACTTCATCATTAGATCTTGAGTTTAGTCCGCTCTCTTACGCAATTTGCTCCCAATATGGCAACTCTTGACTTTTATTATAGCGATGCTAGTAGTATCACAGTTTTCATAGTATTATTTGCTACGGAATTATCTTTTGGGGTAATGCCACGGATTTAAACACAATCTTTGAACTATTCACAATAAAAAAATATTGTATCTTCGAAAAAATATTTCTAATATACCAGATACAAAAACAATCTTGCAGACTGTGACTATAAAAAATAATCATTCAGTTCAGGGAGTTTGTTAGAAAATCTTATACAGTTGTTAGTACTGTAGAAGATTTTCTAACAAACTCCCTAATGTAATGAAGGATTTAAAAATCTAATTAAAAGTTTACTTTGCCAAAAAGGCAAAATATCAAGATTAGATAGGCTTGGGAGTGTGATGTTTACTCAACCATGCTACTCAAACAAATTATTGTAATTAGACTAATTAAACATGTTTGTAAATGGACCAAAAAACCCAATGAGTGATTCGCCAATGCTTTTCACATTTCGAACCGGTGCCGGTGTGTGGTCTATTTTTGCTAAACAAATTGTGTAACTGTGTGGCTGTATGGACTAGTAACGTACAGAATGAACGAATTTTGACTTTGACTTATAAAATAAAGATGTTGTTTGTTACTATATGTAAAAACTAGTAGTATTTTACTATATACTATATTTACTATTTCTAAAAACTTTCCTCCCTGCTGCGGTTTCCCTATGCGCCTACAATATGGGGTTCTTCAAAAGGGGCATTGGAAGGTTTCTTCAGGGTCAGCAGCGCGAGTGTGACGCCCCTAGTGTTGCACACGTCCATAGGCCACGGTAAACACTTCCCATTAGGTGGGACGTGTGCTTGTCTGCCACCTAAGTGGTATAAAAAAAAACAACATAATGTAAAGTCTGTACTGTGTGGTACTCATATTCATATTACCACATTAAAATCCGTTCAGCTATTGTTTCCATCATTATTTGCATCCGCAGTGCATAACCTATCTAATCGTATGACAAAATTGAACTTGCCTACTTTGTCTGTACTGCGCCTGAACTATTATGATGCAATCAATTGAAATAATATGGCCTCTGTAGCTAGGTACCGACTTCTACCAGATCAGTAAATTTGTAAATTCAGTATTTTTTTTACTTATCTTTATTATATTACTTTACAGTTTTTAGTTTTTGAAGTCGGTTTTTTTTCAACGTAATTTTTTTCGATAGAAGGTTTAGTTTCGCTGCAAATCGTGGCATAGCGAGTTTAATTTATTTATCTCATTGTTTTGACCATATTTCTTTTCATTTACAACAGGTATCATGTCGTTATTAATTATTACCAACTTATTTATTTTTTCGTCGTGGTCATGTTCACCGGTCGGATGCGTTAGCGTGAGAAAATTATATAGTATTCATTTTTTTTCAAAGGCCAGTTAATGTTTCGTTTGAATGTTGATAAAAACATGTTTTTTCCATCCTCCAATTGATCATCCTTACTCACTTATTTGCGTTGGTCCAAATTAGACGTAAAAATGTGGTACACTGTATCGGTATTTACTGTATCGTGTCTTTTGATATACATACTTAAACAGTTAGTAAATACCGGCCCAAATATAGTCAAATTTTATTCAAATTTCTTCATATTCTATTTCTGGATAGCTCTCAGTGCAGCCCTGGTTATACCCTACACCTTTTTTAACCCAAAAGATGCCGAAAATCAGAAGTAAGTAATAACAATTTAATAGTACATTATGCTACAAGTTTGTAAAGTTGGCGATTACAACTGAGGTGCATTTGAGACCCAAGCCGTCAGGTGAGGGTCTTAACAGAGCCGAGGACGGTAATCATCAACACACGTATATCATGCGACGTTTTTCAACAAACTTGCGAAGAAAATAATACCAAAAAATCATTGTTCTATGCACTTGCCTATAAAGAGGCTACACAATGGCACTTTTTTTTTTTTTTTTTTTTTTTACGTGCGCAAAATCCCCACGGATACCTCCCCACCGGAGCCGGTGAAGGAGGTTATGTCGGACTCGAACCGACTAAAACGCACGCCGCCTGTGGGTCGTTTCGGTTGCCGAAGGTGAGGTTGACAGGCATATCCCTCGCACCCCGGCCGACCCAGGGCCATCTCTCACGATATGGCCCTCTTCTCGGGTGTGGGGACTACAGAGTCCCCAACTCGTCCCCGGAAACGGGGAGGCGCGCCACGCGCGCCACCGCCGCGGCCTGCTTCTGCCAGGGTGACAGGCGGCTTCACCTGTCACCCCCAGGCCGGCGCTCATGGGGGGCGGAGGTCGTTCATCGACCTCCGACGCCCGAGTTGCCTTCGTGCGCGGGCAGCTTGTCTAGCGATCCTTCGTCGCTCTCGCTGCCGCTCCCGCCCCGCCTCCTCCTTCACGAGCATTACTTGCTCGCAGAAGGAGGCGCCGGCCGCCCACGCATCCGCGCAGCGAACCATCGCCGCGAGCAAGGTGGAGAGCGTGAGAACCCTCACTCCCAGGGCCGCCACAAGCTCCCGCCTCGGCGTCTCCCACGCCGGACACTCGGTGAGCGTGTGCGGACCTGAGTCCTCGCTCGCGTCGCAGTGATGGCACTCGGACGTTGGCTCTTTCTGCATCCGACGCAGATACTTTCCGAAGCATCCGTGCTCGGTGATCATCTGCGTCAGACGGTACGAGAGGCTGCCGTGTGGCCTCTCTAGCCACTCCCCCATGATGGGTCTTACCGCCGTTACTACGGCGTACACAATGGCACTTATAATATAATTAAACTGTGACTTTTAACCTTGCTATAAGTGAGTTACATCTTTTTTTTTATTGGTTGGGTTGCTTTGTTCTTAAAAAAGTTTCGATACCAATCATGTTCAATAGTAGTTACTTTTTTTTTTTTTATATATAGGACACGCCAACTTGACCTCACCTCGCCTGATGGTAAGCTAAAGGCAAAGTCTCAGGAAAGAGGGTCACCATTACAGACACTAAGTGCTATAAAGGTGGCACTCAGCTTGGCGGCCTCATCAGATGCTTTTTCACGCCCCGCTTAAAGGCCCCGGGACTGTAGGAAGAAGGAAACACGTGTGCCGGTAATGAATTCCAGGTCTTGGTGGTGCGGCAAAGAAAAGAGTCTCCGAACCGCTTGGTTCTTGCTCGTATATTCTGCACAGTGTGAGGGTGACATCTAAGGCCTGCACGTGTTGTCCTATGTAGGAAAGAAGATGGTGGGATTAGTTGGAAGAGCTCGTCAGAACACTCACCATGGTAGAGACGGTAAAATACAGACAAGGAAACAATATCTCTACGCATCTGCAAAGGCTCGAGGGTGTTCGTGACCTCAGGGTTCCCAATAATTCGGACCGCGCGTCGCTGCAACCTGTCGAGAGCATCTAGTAGGTATTTCGCGGAGCCATTCCAGAGATGCGAGCAGTATTCCACGCAGGAGCGAATTTGTGTCTTATAGAGAAGACACCGCTACTCCGGCGTGAAAAATATCTCACTTTGTTCAGGAGTCCGAGTTTCCGCGAGGCTGTTTTGATGATGCTCTCGATGTAATTTCTGTTATTCAGTTTGCAGCGAATATCCATGCCTAGGATATTGAGATTATCCTGCAGTGGCAGTGGCGTGCTCTGAAGAGTGGGAAGGGGAAGGAAAGAAGATACCTTTGCTATGAACGCACAAGCCTGCGTCTTCTTGGCATTGAACTCGACCATGTTCTCAGAGCCCCATTGAGAAATGTGATTCAAGATCCGGTCCAGTTCAGTGACAAGAAGATGTCTTTTTTCCACGATTACAGCAGGTTGTCCGTGATAACTCCCGTGTAAGGTGCTATCGTCTGCATAGCAATGTATGCTGCCGGTGGACAGCATGTCGTTGATATGCAGAAGAAAGAGAGCGGGAGATAATACAGACACCTGCGGTACGCCAGCATTTATCTGCAAGAACTCCGAAGCCCGTCCATCACAGAGGACGCGAATACGGCGCTCCCGCAGGAAACTAGCAATCCAGTTGCACAGTCTAGGAGGCAGACCAAAGGCTGGTAGCTTGGAGAGAAGCGATTTGTGCCCGACTCTATCGAAAGCTTTGGCGATATCAAGACTAATTGCCAGTGACTCGCCGTCCTTGTCCATAGCCTCACCCCACAGACGGGTAACGTATGCTAGAAGATCACCCGTTGACCGTTTCGGCCTGAAGCCATATTGCCGGTCATTAATTAAGGAGTGATCCTCTAGGTGACGCATGAGCTCTTTGTTAATGATGTGCTCGAAGACCTTGCACAGCACTGAGGTGACGGCTATGGGTCGATAGTTGACTGGCTCTGAGCGATCCCCCTTTTTGAGGATCGGCTGTACATTCGCCTCTTTCCAAGCTGAAGGCACTGTACCCGAGCTGTAGGACAGTCGGTACAGCCGCGTAAGCATTGGAGACAACTCCACTGCACATTTTTGTAAAACCACCGCTGGAATACCATCCGGGCCACTGGCTTTCCGGACATCGAGTGATTGAAGTACCGCACGGACATCGCATTGCCTGATACGTATTTCAGGCATTACGTGGTCACCATTGGGTAGTGTCGGCGGCTGTATACCGCAATCATCGACTCGGGAATTGGCCGCAAAGAGATTTACTAGCATATTGGCTTTATCTTGCGGTCCATGGGCCAGGGATCCATCAGGGTAGCGCAGCGGTGGCAGTGAAGGCTGACAGAAGTTGGCCTGCACGGCTTTTGCCAGTCGCCAGTATCCACGGCTGCCCGTGGGATGTGCCACTAGCTCTTGACCAAGCCGTGCAATGCGCAGGGCATCCGCTCTGACGTAAGCCCTTTTGCAGACCTTAGTGGCTCTGTTGTACGCCGCCTTGAAGTGGCCCACATTGGGATCGTGCGTGGCACGCGCCCTTACCCAAGCGCGATACGCGGACTGCTATTGATCAACAGCCCTCGCACACTCGCGCCCGAACCAAGGGCGCACTCCTCGGGCACCGGTGACATCAGTGTACGGGATATAGTATTCCATACCCAGACCGATCTCACCGGCAACAGCAGTAGCACAATCTGAGGGTTTCTTACCTTCAAAGCAGCGTTCAACCCACGGGATGGACGCAAAATAGTTGCGCAGCCCATCCCAACCTGCTGACGAGTAGTGCCAGAGACGCCGCTTCCCCTGCACGGGTCGTGAGGGCGCTATAATTGGCACCTTGGAGCAGACCAGACAGTGGTCGGAATTGCCTAAAGTGGCTTGTACCGAAACACTGTACAGGTCTGGGAGACTCGTCAGCAGAAGGTCTAGCAGAGAGGGTGCTAGGCCCGACCTTCTTGGTATTCTAGTGACCTCGTGTACCAATTGGATCAGGCCATGCGTCAGAGCAAAAGGCATGGGCGGCTCTTCCCGCATGGTCTGTTTTGGCGGAGCCCAACCAGGTTTCGTGGTGGGCGTTAAAGTCCCCCAAAAATACCACTTCGGCGTTCGGAAACCGTTCATCATCTGCCGCCTGACTCAGATATTCAAAGAGTCGAGTTGTCTCAGCATCTCCTGTATGGGAACGGTAGAGGCACACATAGATCTGACTCGTAGAGCCATGGTCTACGTGTACCCATAGGGTTGAAAAGGATGGGTCCTCAAGGCAGCGCAAACGGCGACAACAAACATCCGCCCTAACAAACACGCACACCCCGGCTTTTGCACGGAAATTTTCTTCGATAACATAGCCGGAGTAAAGCAAGTAGGTCGTGTCATCAGGGCGGCCTATTTTTCTATTTTAGTTTGTCACAAACTTTGGTTAGTTCATAATGGTACTAGCAGAGGTACATCATTTTGTAAGATTAAATTCGAAACATCTCTTTGTAGTTGACTGTACCATAATGTACTATTGTTCATCCTACTTTTATTCTACTATAAATGTGAAAGTTAAGATATTTGAATGTTTGTTATTCAAGCACGCTCTAACGTCTAAACGGATCCGGCTTAAATTGGTACAGCAACAGATTATAGTCTGGAATAACACATAAGCTACTTTTCAATTCCGTGAAATTTCCGCAAGCTATGGGTTGCGAGAATGGACGAAAACTGCACGCGGGTAGAACGAGGGCAACAGCCAGTATTTAAATGTATTTTGTTGTACCTATATTGTCTGGAGTCCCATTCCCTACAAGCTGGTATATCTGTTGATCTCGGCAGGCAGGTCCAACGTCTGCTGCTCCCATTAAAGCCATATAAGCCAAAAGAAAAACGAAATGAGCTAGAGGCCCCTGGAATCCGGAATATGAAAGCCTAGGATGAAATTGAGAACATCTCAAAGAAGATGATGATTATTTCTTTAATACATAATGATAACTCGTATCATGGATTGCTTGCATCTTGCGTTTTACCCTTCATTCCTACTATAGTCTATATTTACCTAAAAGATGTCCTTCATTCCTCTCCCAACTCTCAAAAACACAATAAAAGCTGTGTTAAATTCTTTATTAAACGGTCTCGACTGATTGCAGTAAACTTTCGAGTTGTGTATAGACGTAGAATCTCTGGTTGTATATACCATCTTTGCTTCGGCGATTCTTCTGAGTAGCTCTTTCAACTAATCGCATCCGCTCTCTTCAAGCAAAACCCGCATTAGTACAAATAGAAAGAATATCGTCCTGAACCAAGACGTTTGGTACTTCCTGTCGCAGTCATACGATAATGTTTATCTAAAAGGCCATATCATTCATACATAACTATTTATGATTTCAGAATGTTCACTTACATTGTAGTACTTCTGGATAAATTTCTTAATCTGAAATTTCATATACGAGATAAAAAATTCTTATCAGAGGATGGGGGTGCTATCATCATTGGAAATCATCAGAGCATTCTGGATACTTTAGGTAATGAAGATTAGTTAAGAATTTACTTACGATTTTTAATGTTTCTTTTGTTATAATTAAGTTTATTTTCTTGTTTGTTCTTTATAGATAAGATAGATAGGATAATAATGTATTTCAAGTTTCAAAACTGAAGTATAAAAATTAAATATAATTAACAATATTTGCAATTTAATTGCAGATCTGTTCCATTTGATTTGATTAAGAAGAAGGTTTAAGAAACCTTCTGATTTTTGAAGGTTTTGATTTTTTTAATTGTCGTGATTTGGAATTGTATTCATTTTGATTTCATTCAGTAGATACAGTCGTATTTAGTTCTTTCTATGATTGTTCTACCTTTTCAGCATTATCTCATTTATGGAACAGTGTCAGATACAAGATTACTGTAATAGTGAAAAGCGAATTATTCTACGCGTGGCCATTTGGTCTGGGTGCTTACCTGGCTGGAGTCATTTTTGTAAACAGAAATAAAAGTAAAAATGGATACAAACAACTCGACGCCACCAAACAACTCGTATTAAAAAATAGGGTGAGCCATCTCTTTTATTTATTTTTAACATGCTTTTATGAACTTGATATGCATATGTATGTTAATATTCTGGTTATATTGGCCTTTTGTATTTTGTCCTTTATCAAAATAATTGACAGAATCAAGCGCGAAAATGTATTGATTAAGAGTAAAATGTGTATTTTGCAGACTAAGATATGGTTTTTCCCGGAAGGTACGAGGAACAAAGATTATACAAAACTATTGCCATTTAAAAAGGGTGCATTTTACCTCGCGATTGAAGCGCAAGTACCGATCTTACCTGTTGTATTTTCGCCCTATTACTTCATAAATGAGGAGAAATATATTTTCAATAATGGTAAGCACTTTCCCACGACAAAAATGATGATATCAATAGGTTTTCATCTAGTACGTGTTTTAGATTTCGCATACATAATATACATTTTTGTTTTTAATTGACTTCAAGAAAGGAGGTAGTTCTCAATCTTTTTTTACTAAAGTCAGAATTTTAATTCGATTCCAGATTTGACATTAGCTACTGTCATTTTGTGAAATAATGATACCACATATAATAGTGTAGTGATGAACACAAAAATCGATAAACAATCAGTGTGTGTGCCATCAGTGTGCCAATTAAAGACTAAATTATTGATTTTTATTGAAATAAATACATAATTATTCATATTAATTAGTAATCGCTGCTCTATTTTATAAAAAGTTAATATTTTTGTTTTTATATTAAAAACAAAACTTATAATAAAAGAACCTAGATAGTTTTCAGTATTGGCAACCCGTGCGCGCTGGTGCAGCTATCGCCATTTTGTTTATCGTGTCATTCGGCTTCATTCTCCCAGTCTGACTGCACGAATATCTTATTTCATTGCGAATCGATATTTTGTTATTTTGATGGGTTTTTGTTAAAGTGTTGTTACGTTGTGTTTGTTGTTACGTTTATAGTTTTTTTGTGAACTTTGAGTGAATCTATTTGTTTTGTTTTTCCATCAAAATGGATCCTCAGCCAAGTACATCACAAAAAGACGTGGATGTTTTCTTGTCCCCAAGAAAAAAACGTCCACGAAAAGCTTTCACTGTTACTGAAAAAGTAATGATCCGCAACGCCTACAAATACGTGAAAAATGAAATTTCTGCGCAATTGGAGGCCTTTGAAGTTGTGGAAGAAAATGAATGTATGAGCAAAGTTGCGGACATATTGGGAATAACCTCACGCTCTGTTTGTAATGTTTTGAAGGAAGTAAATAAAGGTGCGCCGCCAACTCCTCCTAAAAAAACTGGACCAAAGCGAAGTTTCAAAGATAAAATTGATGAATTTACATTCTCTGCAATACGAGGAATTGTTCATCAGTTCTTTTACCGAACTGAACCTCCAACCATTGCAAAGGTTAGTCAATCAGTCAGACAGTATTATTTTATACCTACATCTTTTATATATAAGTAATGATTCCAAGCTATTATAAAATTTACTATTTTAGATTTTACAAGTGATGAACGATGATTCAGAAATGCTCAAGATTTCCAAAGACACCCTCAGAAAAAATTTGAAGTATCTTAATTTTAAATTTGTTGCATGGTCACGCAAGAGCACACTTATTGATCGAAATGATATAATAACATGGCGCCAGCGTTACTTACGATCTATATGTCAGTTTCGACGAGAAGGGAGACATATATATTATCAAGATGAAACTTGGGTTAACGCAGGTAAGGCTAACATTTATACACAAAATGAATTTATATACATTTTACATTAAATTTAATAGTAATATTGAATGTTCATGTACTATATTTATTTTAAGGTCATACTGTAAAAAAAACTTGGGTGGACAAGAAAGTCACATCATCTCGACAAGCGTTTTTGGAGGGACTAACCACTGGATTAAAAAATCCAACTGGAAAAGGCAAACGTCTCATAATTAGCCATATAGGTAGTGAAGAAGGCTTCCTGGAAGAGGGGCTCATGATTTTTGAAGCAAAGAAAAATTGTGAAGATTACCATGATGAGATGAATGCAGTTTGTTTTGAGGAGTGGTTCGCTGGAGTCTTACCAAAATTAAGACCAAACTCAATTGTGGTGATGGATAATGCACCTTACCACTCCCGAAAATTGGAAACGGCACCAAAAATGAGCTGGAAAAAGCTGCCATTCAAGATTGGCTTTTAAATAAAAATATTTATTACGAACCAGATATGGTTAAAGCTACGCTTTTAGAACTGATTCCACATAACGAGTCTTTTAATAAGTACGCTGTAGACAAAATGGCAGCACAACATGGGATCACGGTTTTAAGACTGCCCCCTTACCATTGCGAGCTAAACCCTATTGAATTGATATGGGCGCAGGTAAAGGGGCATGTAGCTCAAAATAATAAAACCTTCAAATTGACAGACGTGATAAATTTATTTCAGGAAGGCATTAAAAAAATTACGGCTACCGAATTATCTAAATGCGTATCCCATGTTGTCAAAGAAGAGAAAAAAATGAGTAGGCTAGATATATTAATTGACAATATCACAGACACATTTATAATAAATGTTACAAAAAGTGACAGCGATAGCGATGACGGCGACAATTTATAAAATAAATTATTACCATAATACATCTATCTGTTTTATTTGTCATGTTCCTTCATGATGACATTTTTTTATTTATCTCACACACAGTTATAAAAAAAAGTCTCAGATCGTTAATTAATCGTCAAAACTAAATTATCGGTTCAGAAATATTTAATTTCCTGATATACTTAGTTTACGAGAGTAAAATTATAAACGAGAAGAATCGATCCGGAAATATTCCATTTCCATATCGAATAATTTCGCAACGTCACTATTTAGTACTTGTCATAACGTTGCAACACTGAAATTGTCAAATCTGGGATCGAATTAAAATTCCGAGTATAAGCGCAAAATTTTAGAAAGGCTCTACCGATTTGAGTGACTAACTTTCTCTGGCTTACATGAAAGAAAATTAATTATGAAAGTCCAAGTGACGTTGGGCTCACAAACATCAGGTACGAAACATTAATTTAATAATGCTCAATATAATTGCAGGTCATGTCATAATCCAGTGCCTCGAGCCTGTTTCGACGACAGGATTAACCATCGATGACTTGCCGGACCTCATTAAACAGGTTTACGACAAGATGACTGTAGCTTATAAGAAACTGTACAAGGAGGTTACCAGTACCTTACCACCGGACTATCCTCTCTATACTTCTGTAGAATAAAAAATGTACTTAGTTACATGGAATACGCTTTTTTTTACGTGCGAAAAATCCCCACGGATGCCCTCCCGCCAGAGCCGGTGGGAGAGGTTATGTCGGACTTGAACCCTTGCACACCAACCGACTCAGAGTCATCTCTCTCGATCTGGCCTTCCTCGGGTGTGGGGATCACATAGTCCCCAACTCGTCCCCGGAAAGGAGAGGCACGCTAATCGCGCCGCCGCCGCCGCGGCCTGCTTCTGCCAGGGTGACAGGCGGCTCCACCCGTCACCTAGGCCTGCGCTCATAGGGAGTGGAGGTCGTTCATCGACCTCCGATGCTCGAATTGCCTCAGTACTCGAGTAGCTTGGCTGGCGATCCTCCTTCGCTCCCGCTGCGACTCCCACCCCACCTCCTCCTTCACGCCATTATTAAAACTGGTAAAAATTACAGAATTCAATCAGCCCACCGCAGTCCACTCCGATCCTCCACCTAATAAATAAATTTGCAAATTACTTTGGACTGCTGAGACGAGGTCTCGGGTTCGATTCGTTTTTCGAAGTTATGTGTTTATTTATAGCAGGTTTTTAAGTGCCCGGTTAATGGCAATAGGCTCGCCACCTATTATATTGGGACCTAAACATAAACTGGCGAAATATGGGTGCTAGCACCTCTGCCTACCCTTTCGGGGATATAGGCGTGAGTTTAAGATAAGATGCAAATTACTTGGATATAGCTTTTTGGCGCCTGTCAAATTCACATAGCAAACTTCAGATTCAATGTAATGCCGAAAATCCTCGAAAATCAAATATCGTAAAATCAAAATTACACTGACAGCTGACACTTCATAAAGCTTTATCGACTAAGTTGATTCTACTTTTATTTCAAGTACCTATTTACATTAATAAGTGACTTTCTTAATTATAGAAATAACCTTACAATCATAGTAACTTGATTAATACACAAGTAAGTCTTTTTTTAGTTTAGAAATTTATGAGGCCTCGCTTAATCTAGCTTCCTCGACGGGGCGCAAGGAAACGTGGTGTTGCGTTCGTCACCTCAACAGAGCTCTTTGTGTAAAACACGAGGGTTCCAACACACTGAAAACGCCATCACGTGCGGTGCGGCAGATCACGCGGCGCGTACAAGTCGAAAAACGCGTCCCCCTGGATACAATTAAGGATTCTGAGCTCGTTCCTACGCTTTAAAAAAGGAACAATGCCTTTAATTTCCCGAAAAGGGACTTCCATAGTCCTTAGCTGTCACTTCTGCCTAACGCAGTCATAATTTAGTCAAATGTCAGAAGAGGGATTTTCTTAATCGAGTTTCATGTCATTTCATGAGGTTTGAAAACTGGCTGTAACAACTGATGAACTTTTAGACGCAATTAAGTTAGTGGTGTATATTCTCGAAGACGGTAATTTATTCGTTTGGAGTTAAAGTTCTCGTAAGTTTTGTGTGAAAAAATAAATTCTTGTGGCCCAGGATTATTATTTTTACTATCATATATCCATTTGTCTACCACAAAACTGTAGCCTGGCAGAAATATTCTCGGAGAACTTTCACTGTAAAACACATTTACCGATTTGTGCTACTCACCGACTCGATTACCCCCATAAATGAGTAAACTAGGAAGAAACTGTAAATTGACTGCTCAACTTCTTTTATTTTGAAAAAAATACATTCAGAAGAATAAATATCGATTTAATATACTTTTTTTTTTTTTACGTGCGCAAAATCCCCATGGATACCTCCCCACCGGAGCCGGTGGAGGAGGTTATGTCGGACTCGAACCGACTAAAACGCGCGCCGCCTGTGGGTCGCTTTGGTTGCCGAAGGTGAGGTTGACAGGCATATCCCTCGCACCCCGGCCGACCCAGGGCCATCTCTCACGATCTGGCCCTCTTCTCGGGTGTGGGGACTACAGAGTCCCCAACTCGTCCCCGGAAACGGGGAGGCGCACCACGCGCGCCACCGCCGCGGCCTGCTTCTGCCAGGGTGACAGGCGGCTCCACCTGTCACCCCCAGGCCGGCGCTCATGGGGGGCGGAGGTCGTTCATCGACCTCCGACGCCCGAGTTGCCTTCGTACGCGGGCAGCTTGTCTTGCGATCCTTCGTCGCTCCCGCTGCCGCTCCCGCCCCGCCTCCTCCTTCACGAGCATTACTTGCTCGCAAAAGGAGGCGCCGGCCGCCCACGCATCCGCGCAGCGAATCATCGCCGCGAGCAAGGTGGAGAGCGTGAGAACCCTCACTCCCAGGGCCGCCACAAGCTCCCGCCTCGGCGTCTCCCACGCCGGACACTCGGTGAGCGTGTGCGGACCTGAATCCTCGCTCGTGTCGCAGTGATGGCACTCGGACGTTGGCTCTTTCTGCATCCGACGCAGATACTTTCCGAAGCATCCGTGCTCGGTGATCACCTGCGTCAGACGGTACGAGAGGCTGCCGTGTGACCTCTCTAGCCACTCCCCCATGATGGGTCTTACCGCCGCTACTACGGCGTGCCCTGCGCCTGGTCGCCTAAGTCGTATCTCCTATTCCGCCACCATTTCCATGTGGAGCCGGGATCTCACGGCCCGAATTTCTTCGGGCTCAGGATCGTGACCCCGCTCCCGCGCCGCCTTTCGGAACCGGTATAGCGCCGAAAGGCATCTCGCTTCCAGGATCCATGGTGGCGATCCAGCGAGGAGACACGCCGCGTTGAATGATATCGTGCGGTACCCCCTTATGATGCGGCACGCCAACTTCCGCTGCGGACGCTGCAGCAGGAGCATGTGCCGATCAGGGTGTCCGCCCCCACAACAACACGCCAGTCCCGCACACGGTGCGACAGCGAAGCGCCTGCGAACGATAGGTCGATAATCGAACTGCGCTCCGCGGCCACGAACGTGGCTTCGGCCCCGCGATTCTGGAGAACTAGACCGTGATTAGCGGCCCAGCTCTCCAGAGCCCTACCTCGTGGGTTCGTGTGCCGGGACCCCCAGGTCACTGACCAGGCGTTGAAGTCCCCGAGCACAAGAACCGGATGAGGGTGGCAGGCGTTGACGACGTCGGTCAGTCTCTCCAGCGACTGCCGGTACTCCCCTATGCGTCGGTGTAGGCTCGGCGTGAGATAGACGGCCACGACCGCAATCTCCCCCACACGCGCCGCTACGATGCCATGCTCCCTTGCCACGACAACAGGGGGGGGGGGGGCACCCATAGTGGCGTTGGAAACCAGTGCCGCCGACCCGTCCAGGTCGACCACCCAGACAGGCCGAAGGGGCCGGTGAGTGTACGGATCGGCGACAGCGGCGACGTGTATGGACCACTGTGCCATGCTCTGGAGCAGAAGACCCTGAGCATCGGCACCGTGGCCCACGTTCGCCTGCAGGATGCGGAGCTGGGGATCCCTTATGGAACCATCTCCGCATCCCGCCGTGAACTTTGGGTGGAGCCCCCGCCTTGCGGCTTCGGCTCCCCCCCGTGCAGGTCTTGCTGCCAACCCTGTGGTCGGCCGGTTTGCCCCCCGCTGCACACCTGAAACAGTGCAGCGGAGCCTCGCAACCACCAGCCGTATGGCCGGGTTGGCCACAGCGGAAGCAGCGATCCCCGACCGTCACCGCCGCCGTGCACTGCACCCCCACGTGGCCGACCGACAGGCACCTAAAACACCTGGTCGGTCGAGCCTGCAGGAGCCGGACCTGCACTCGCACCACGCCTCCAACGGCGAGGAACCCCCGGTCGGCAGCCTTTTTGGCTGCTGCGATGGGGCAGCCGACAACTGCCGCCCCCAGTCCGCGGTGGCCGAAGCGGATTGCTCCGACCTTAACCGCATCTAGGGGGCAGCCCCCAGCCTCCACCACGGTGAGGCGGATTTGCTCCGCCGTGATGAAGTCATCCAGGTCCGAAATGCGCAGTTCTACACACTTGTTGGGCCTGGACACCCGGACGTCAGCTGCATCTAACGTGTCCCGAAGCTTAGCCGCTAGGGCATCAGCCTGGGGACCGCTCGAAGCACCGGGGATCTCGAGCAGCCGAGCACCCGTCCGAGTGGGTTTCACCCGGATGGGGCCCAGCATCCCAAGGGCCCTCATGTCGACGCAGGCATTTCATGGCAAGGACACTACCAGCGATACTACCAGTAGTGTCGTTTACAATTAACGACACTACCGCGCCCATTTTAGATCAAATTGTACAGCCAACACAGAAGTTTAGGATTTAAGTTGAGTCTATATTAGCTGAATACTATGATAACGGTAATCGAATCATAGTGTTTTGCTGGTTGAATTCGGATGCACATAAGACAATATTGAAAATGTAAAAGTGATCTTTATGAATGGAACTTTTACATACAGTTACATTCAGTCACTTGATATTTTTATGCCGTTTTGTTATATAGCCACGAAATTGTCCCATTGCTGGGCAAAATGCCTCTATCAGTGTCCTTGCCATGAAATGTAAATAAAGCAAACTTATTTAGATAAACCTCAATGTGGAAAAAAGTAAATCATACTTCTCCGTTAATTTTTTTAGTAAACAAATAAAACCTAATATTGCTGACAGACATAAGAGACTAGGCCGGCAGTGAGAGGTGGTCCAGAATAGAGATGATTGGAAAGAATGATAGAGGCATTTTGCCCAGCAATGGGACAATTTCGTGCTTATATAACAAAACGGCATAAAAATATCAAGTGACTGAATGTAACTGTATGTAAAAGTTCCATTCATAAAGATCACTTTTACATTTTCAATTATCTTATGTGCATCCGAATTCAACCAGCAAAACACTATGATTCGATTACCGTTATCATAGTATTCAGCTAATATAGACTCAATTTAAATTCAAAACTTCTGTGTTGGCTGTACAATTTGATCTAAAATGGGCGCGGTAGTGTCGTTAATTGTAAACGACACTACTGGTAGTATCGCTGGTAGTGTCCTTGCCATGAAATGGACGCAGGCTCTTGCCTGCGATCACAATCTGGGCGTACTGCACGCCCCTCTCCGCCGCCTCCGCCGTCATCGTTAGGACGACGGCGGTTGAGCGGGGAACGCGCAGCCTCCCCGGCACTCCCCTCGCAGCAGCCTCGGCCTTCCTGGCCTTTTTGGCTGCCTTCCGGAGCGCCTTGCGCCGCTTTTTAGAGGCTCCGGCAACCTCCCAGCCCACCTCCGGTGAGGAGCTCGTGGTGTCCCCGCTGGAGTCCGGGCCAGGGCTGGGGCTGGGGCTAGGGCCGGGGACTTTTCTTACGCCTCTGACACGAAGTCGGAGCCTATTTGAACGCAAATATTTTTAGACTAGTCTGCTAATCACGATAACCCTCACAGGGTTCATTTCTTTTATTTAACTGTATTATCTATTTTCTATTTGTCTATTCTCTTTCATTCTGGCCTCTTTGTCACTCTAGTTCTCGCATTTATTCTTCTCGTACTTTCATTCCATACCTTTCATTCTTTAGGAATATGTAGGGGGGGAGGGGGGGATTGTTAAAATTTTACGTTTATTTTTTTAGCTTTCTTTGCATGTTTTACAATTAATTTTGAATCTCATGTGAATATTTATTTAAAAATATTTGACTGAGTTCAACTCAGGTGCCGTTTCTTTTGATAACTATGCCTGCAATTAGCTCCCAATACTCCAAAAAGTATTGCCTGTACTTTTTGGAGAGCAAAGTTGGTAGATTGCTATTTGTTATTTTTAAACTATTTTTTTGCTCCAGGTTAAATCGTGCCCTTGCGTGGATAGGACAGTCCACTAGGAGGTGGACCACCGTCTCGTCCACTCCCGGCTCACAGGCGCATGATAGGTCCCCCTTACACTTGAAACGGGCCAAGTATTCGGAGAACCCACCATGCCCCGTCAAGAGTTGGGTAGTGGTGCCGGAAATCTCCATGTATCGGACGATGCTATAAGCCTCCAGAGCGCAGGGGAAGAAAAGCTTGGTGACGGAAGCCGTGTGGCCCAGCCTGTACCTTTCGTTCCATTCGCGAAGCGTGGCCTGACGCAGACCACGCTTCACGAATGAGACCGGGCACAGGTCATAGTGCGGCGCTACCTTCGACCGCAGAGCCGCCTCTTTGGCGAGTTGGTCCGCTCGCTCATTTCCCTCCAACCCCGCGTGAGCCTTGACCCAGAACAGGGATATTTCCTTGCCCTGGGTCAATCCCCGCCTGATGGAAGAGCTGGCCTCAATTGCCAGGGGGTGGAGGGCGTGACGGTTTATGACCGTCATGAGTGCGGCTCTGCTGTCGCTGAAAACACCGAATGTGGCCGCGCCTCGCTTGAGGGCCTCACTGACCGCTTTGCATATGGCCAGAAGCTCTGCTTGGTAGACGGTGCAGTACGGGGAGAGAGCAAGTTTGAGGGCCTTTGTTTCGGTCCCGTTATCCCAAATGGATAACGCGGCGCCGACACGGCCCTCAATCTTGCTCCCGTCCGTGTAAATTTGTACTTGCAAATTATTGAGGAGCATCCCAGCCAAGATCAACCCCGAGTGTAGAGAGACCGTGCGGTAGCTTTTGCACAGCTTTTGAGCGAAACCGCGCTGCACCACATTCAGCTGCTTCCGAACACCAAGCTTCTCCACCGCAGGACACCAGTTACTGGCCGCATACAGCACCGTCGGCTCCACAGCTGCGTTGTAGATGGTCCGGATCACCTCGGGATGTAATCCCCAGCTGATCCGGGCCATCCGCGCCGGCTTATGGTATATTTGGATAGCCTTCCTGCATATGTTAGTGACGTGGGTGTTGAATGTGAGCTTGTGGTCGATGGTGAGCCCCAGGATTTTGATTTCCTCGGACCGTCCAATGTCCGTCCCGCCCATGCTGAGGCGCGGGACATCGTACTTAAGCCTCCGCGTGATTACCATCGCACAGGTTTTGTGCGGTGCGAATTTCAGCTTATTTCCGATGCCCCACTCCCGCACATGCTCGAGACGGGCATTGGCCTGTCTTTCAATCTCCAAGGCGCTGTCCCCATCGAACACCAGCACAACATCGTCCGCGAATGCCTGTACGTGAACCGTTCCGTCATCCAGTTGGTGTAGTAAAGGGTCCAGCAATAGGTTCCACAGTAGGGGACCGCCAATTGAACCCTAAACGCACCCCTTCTCCGTAGAGCGTCTGCACTCCTCGCCCGCATACCTAACCCTTACCTTCCTGTCGCTAAGGTAACTACTGATAACTCATCTCAAATTTGCCGGACACTTTTCCTCCGCCAGTCTTACTTTTATGGCTGGCCACCATGCGCTATCGAAGGCGCCCTCTATGTCCAGGGACACCATAAGGACTATCCTCTTTTCATCAAGTTTAGCCCTTATGTGACCCATGAGGTCATAGAGGGCGTCTTCGGTGCTTTTCTGTGGCATAAAACCATACTGGCGGGGGCTGATTTTCGGATGGATGTAGAAGTTGAGACGAGCTACCAGCATCCTCTCGTACACCTTCCCCAAGACGGGCAGTAGACCGATAGGTCTGTACGACTTGGGGACGGTGTACGAGTCCTTTCCCCCGGCTTCTTCAGTGCCACAACCACAGCCTCCTTCCATATCTTAGGAAAGTAGCCGTGGTCGAGGCACCGATTCAGCAGCTTCAGAAAGAGTAAGGGGTCGGCCCCAATGGCGTGGGTGCAGATATCGGCTGTAAAGCCATCCGCCCCCGGAGCTTTCTTGGGATTGAACTTTCGAAGGGCATCGTAGAGTTCGCACATCGTAAAGGGGGGATCATCATCATGATGGTCCCCATTTTCATCTAACTTTTCAGCCTTCTCTCTTAATTTGCGATGCCCCTCGTTGTCCTCTCCCATCCGGTCTTGTGGGTAGAAGGTTCGGGCGAGCAACTCGACCGAACCTTTTGCGTCCAGGTAAGAACCATTGGCGGTGAGGAGAGTATCCTCCTCCCGTACTGTGGCCCTCCCGATAACACGATAAATTCCCTCCCATAGACCCTCCCTGTCCTGCTTTCCGCAGAAGTTCTTCCAACTTTCGACCTGTGCCATTTTTACTTCACTTTCATACATCTCCTTTCGTTCTAGGTACTGCGCTATCACCCACTCTCTTCGGATCGGCGCAGCATTCTTGATGCGACGCTTGTAGGTGATCATCACCCTCCTTAGACTAGCGAGTTTTTCCGACCACCACGGCGCAGCGATCAACCCCCCCGGCTTTTTGACTGGGATGCTCTCCCCGCACGCACCCTCGACCGCCCTCGTATAAGCTTCAGCCAAGGCATCAAGCTCATCGTTGTGCCTTGTGTCGCCTATCGCTATATCCGAGAGCCGCCGAGCCACGCCGGCCCTGAAGGCATCCCAGTCGGCCCTACCGGTGTTGTAGGCGCGAGTCGTACGGCTGATGGCCATACCTTTTGCCTTTGCCAGTTTGAGGTTGAAAGCTATGCCGGTGTGGTCTGAGCTCGGCGTAAGGCTCGAGTCAAACTTCCAAGCGTCGATCCAAGCGATCGCGCTGCTGGTGCAAGCCGTTATATCCACATAGCTACAGTACCTTTGTCCACCTCTCACAGTATCGAAAGTCGGAATATTTCCACTATTCAGGACATGGAGGTCCATTTCAGCGAGTACCCCCCTCAATACCTCGCCCCTTTCGTCCTCGAATCTGTGACCCCACCAGGTGCTATGCGCATTTGAGTTCCCCCCAAAAACAGCAAGCTGGGAACCTAGAGCTCTCCTCACCTCTTTGAGCCGCTCTAAATAGGGCCCCAGTGGTACTGGCTCCGGCTCGAAGTAGAAGGATACCAGCGTGATCATCCAGGCACTGGTCCGGATCCCCACCACTACGATGTTGTTAGTGGTGAGTTGCGGGTACTGTACGACATCGACAGTCGGATCGAAGACGGCAATAGCCGCCTTCACAGTCCCTCCTCCTTGCCCAGTGTTCTGGAAGACCCTGACGCCCTGGTATGTCTTCATCTTCGCCGAGTTGCCAACGTAGGGCTCTTGAATGAGAGCGACTGTGGCTTTACGCCTCGAGGCCTCGAGTATGAGGTCGTCGGTTGCCAGCTTCCTCCTTTGGAGGTTCACCTGCAGCACCTTGTATGGGTCACACCCCCGGGGACAACGTTAGCACCGGTATTGAGTGGTGGTCCTCGCTATGTTATCCCACCTTTCTCTCACCGGGCACATGTCACTAAATACATTATGCCCCGTGCCGCTCAGCCTCTCCCTTTGGCAGTTGCAGCAGGTAGGCTCTGCACCAGAGGCGTAGTCGGGGCATTCGGCTCTTATGTGGAGCCCGCCACAGTGACTACACCTAATCTCATCCCTGTTGCAGAGCCTCCTGGTGTGTCCGTACCCTAGGCATGAGGAGCATTGCACCAAAGGCGATTGATCTGCTACCCTTATGGGTTGAAGGTCAATGTGCAATCTCCCCACGTCCAAGGCACGGTTATAAACTTCCGGGGAGACCCTGAGCACCACGTGGCAAGTGTGGGGATTCCTGGCCGTCTTCCTGTACAGTACCCCCATGCGGATCTGCTCTGGGGTCAGGCCTCGGAACACATTATGGTTCCGAGCCCTTAAGACATCAACAAGTTTTCATCTTCAACAGGTTTTCATCCGCATGGGTTCTAAGGACATTGTACAGGATGAGGAGCGGATCTTTGTTTTTAATCTGCTCCACGGCCAGGTCCTTCTCCCTCGCTTTGAGTCGCTCTTGTGCCCTATTCCTTTCATTCTCCGTTCTGTAACCCACTATTACCCTTCTATCTTTCGCCTTTCTTACTTTTTCAACTGTTATCCATCCTTCATCTTCATTCGCAGCCTTTCGCAGTCTCTCCATTACCTGTTCACTCGTCTCCTTTTCATTCTTGGACGTAATTACGACAGAGTGCAGCGTCGCACGCTCCGGGGGCTGTGCGCCCGCGCGGCCCAAAGCCACACTCGCATACGTCGCCGTCCCTTTTCTTTCCCTCTCTTTCTCTCTTTCATCCTGTCCTTCTATTCGTTCCCTTAGGTCATTCATCATTCTCGCATTCTCTTTTATTAACCTTTCATTCTCCTCTAGTTGGCCGTAGTAGGGCCGGGGACTTCTTCCCTTTGCCCTTCCCCTTTCCCTTGCCCTTGGCTCGGGCGGCCTGCGCATCCTGGGGGGGGCTCCCAGCCCCCGCAGCCCGAGCGGCCAGAGCGGCAGGAGCTCCTTCTCCTTGGAGTCAGAGTCTACTAACCGTCGTCCAGGGTGCACCAGCCTCCCCGCTTCCGTTCCCCAGGACCGCGGTCCAGAGGGAGAAGAAACAGGTAAGCCAACGTGGAGGTAACCCAACCCGCACCCCGATTTAATATACTTGTCTATATCTATGAACCTTAAGAACAACGACATATTTTCAAAATATTTAAGTAGATAAGCAAATAACCAGGCAGAGATAGAAGCATAACTCCACAATATAAGATAACAACCATAGCAATGTCCGCTAAAGTTTGCCCGCAAGCCCTTTGGGGATATTCGCATCGTTACACAACTAAACATTCTCAAAACAACTTAGAGATGCATGCAACGAGATGCAGCAGAAAATACTACTCTATACCTCGTTGTTCATGCAGCTCCGTATATTTATGCTGCGACGACCACGTGCGGTATCTAAAGGCAATTTTGCATTTGTTTGGATTTTCCCGACTCCCATAAACTTTATGATGTGAAGTACTTACACAAAAGGTTAAGTTTGGTAATTCATTTCAGATAGATCTTATAAGATATGGGTATTCTATGGAACTATCTGCTAAAATCGAATTTAAAGCGTAAACTTAATTTCACTTTACGTTTCTTAGATCAGTTTACTATTATCTCATATCTGAGAAATTGTCTTGTGCGTGCCAAAAATTTATCTACATGGGAGGGAAAAATATACAGCATCGTATTCATCATTATTGACCATACACCCTGACCTATATGTGTACAGCTGGCAGCAAACCTTTTCTCCCTCTGAATTAATCGAGAGCAGTAGGTACGTATTTAATTAGCGAGTTTGACAAGTATACTTAAAAGCAACCTTTGAAAGATACAGTTCAAGATCAAAAGGAAAGATTATATTTTTGTAAATGATACTTGTCAACAACAAACAAAGAAAAGTCTACAATTCACTTTAGATCAAGAAACAGAACCTTTTTTCTTTAATGATATATCTTTTGCCTTGAAAATTACGACTTTCTCAAGGTCTTCAGTATATAGCTCTAATGCCGCATAACACCGCTGACTGCGCTTCGACTGGAATGGATCTGAAATTTAACTACTTTCATTCACTAGGTACTTACTGTAATTAGGTAGGTACTTATTACTGGATTTCCAATGATCGCTATACTTTCATACACTACACACTTCTGATCATAATCTAACGTTAGTACCTACGGAATAGTTGTCGTATATAAAAGTACATTACCGTCCACCTAATGTTATTGTGTTTATCTAATCTCGTCATATTGTTGTCCGAAAGTCAGGTAGCGCTCTAATAACAATGTAATGGCCCAACCTAATTCTATTAGGTACTATTCATTCACTGGTACGAAAAGAAAAGAGCTTTTTATTCAACAAAGATTTTCCTTTCTGAAAACGCAATTATACTTCACTCTAAGAAGCGTATTAACGGACCCTAGCTTAATTTACCATTCGTCAACTTCAACACAACGTCACGTTCGTATTTCCCTGGAAGATGGGACAGATCGAAAGAAATCATGAAGTACAAACTAAAAGGAAACATTATAATAAAGTTTTCTTATTTTAAGATGTAAAGCTTGATACCGTGGAAGAGGAGTGCACGTTATTTCACTTCAAACGAATATACCTAATGTCTAGCTGCGCAGAAGGTGTTTAGGTCTCTTTGATGTTTGTACGAGGCGAGTCGTCTGAATCGAATCGAACTTTTACGTTTAATTTGCCCACTTTAATGTGCCCCGCACTGGCTATATTATCATCACCTTAACAGTGATCTAAGTTGCATGCAAGACTTTCACCCAGAAACCAAGACTAAAAGTCTGAGACATTTTCATTTCATGTTCGACTTAGTTTGGTTATTACGGGTGCGACTGTCTGACTTTTCAACCCCGACGGAAAAATGATGAGCCTGAGCCGCTTCAGTTAGAAAGTGAGGTTAACTTATACTCTGATGATGTTAATATAACTCATGGAACAAAGGAAGGAAGCATGTACTTTCTTTTTTCTTAAGAGTTTTTATAAACCTTACGAAGTTAAGGATGCACTGAAGTGTGAGAACTACCCACCTTGGGATAAAAATCTAAATAACCGATCAATCATATCTTCCATATTCTCGTAACGTTAAGACACCAACGAGTTCATTGGCAGTAATTCGTGTACAATCATTTAGAACACTCTTCCCTTACTACGGACATTCATCATACACACTTCATTAAATATCTATGAGACTGTCACCAAAATACGAGGAAAACTGAGCCGCAAACCTCTAGTTGTGATTGGAAAAACTTTTCGAATCGAACTTTAGACAGCACTAGCAACTTAATCCCACTAATTGTTTCGAAGTTCTCAACAAATTATAAGTTTTTCGGGACTGATTGGTTGGTATTTTATTCAGTTACTTTTATATATGTTTCTTTATCTTTAATATTGTGACAAGAGCGATGACGAACTATGTGTGTCACTCTTGAGTGGGATATTATTATGGAAGAAAAATAGAATTTATCATCTTCTTTTTAACACGCTTTTATTAGCTTCACTTGTAACTTGCAGCGCAAGTGTGGCTCCTCTGGTGTTACACTCGTCTCTGGGCCACGGTAACCACTTTCCATCAGGTGGGCTTATGTGCTTGTCTGAAATGTCCGAATTATTTTGTAATTTTTAGTGCGTGCTAAAAGCGTGTTTATTAGTATTTTAAACTATTATTTTTATCATCAATATTAAAGGACCATAGAGCAATCCTTAAAAAGCGGACATTCTCTTGGCACCATAAGAGTTAGTCATTTTAAATTATTTATTTATTCTAGTATAACATTCGCTATTAAAAAATCTTTTTAAAAACAAGTATATTTACTGCCTTGATCTCGGTTATAACGATTTAATATGATATCATACACCTCTGATTCTACCCAACAAATTACAATGAAACATACCTACTTACATCAGATTTTAAGGGATAGTATTTAAACGTATATCAAAAAGAGTACATTTTGTACGACAAAATAATCCAAATTCACATCAAAAATACTGATTGAGCACCAACAAACTACTGCAAGTAAGTAGTTAGTTAGCAACCAACCAACCAACCAACCAATTATAAAAAAAATTACCACAAAGTCTTCTAACCTAACCTATCCATTTCGGGGTGGGTGGTGATCATTCTGAACTTAATTAGATGCACAATCAGTATTTTTACTGAACGCGAAAATATTATCTGATTTTAAGTCTGACCTGTCCCGCTAGACAACTGGCCGATGTGTTGTAGAATAGAATAATAAATATACCTACTTATGGGATTTAACGTTTATGATATATGTGCTGACGACTGTCAAATACATCAAAGCCCATACATTTGTCATTATATTCTACAATACGCAAATCATCTTCTCGTTCTATTAAAAAACAGACAGTATCAAAATCAGTTTAGTAGTTCTTGCGTCCGTCACGAACAAACATACAAACACAAGGATTTCAAAAATAATATTCGTTAAAGCCTCTTTTAAAATGTACCTTAGAATTAACATAACATAATATTACATAAACTCACGCTTATATCCCCGAAGGGGTAGGCAGAGGTGCTAGCACCCACATTTTACCAGTTTATGTTTAGGTATAATAGTATAGCAAGTTTTAAGCATGTGATGAAATTTTCATGTAGTATATGCATCCTCATCGTAATTACAGGTTAAGACTTAAGAACCTGAAGACATTTTTCTAATATTGTCAATGGACATGATGAGACTAGCTAATTAAACTAATAAGGCTATAGTAATAACTCATATCACTGTAATAAGGTATTAAAATTATTAATTAAGAACGTAATTTTGTATTAGCGTCACGTTTCCACTTTATGATTAGATTATTACTTAAGGCATAACACAGTCAAATACCTACTGTTCATAATCAAGATTACCTACCACTTTTGAGAGTAGACGACGAATTTAAGTAGATATGTAGCTCACAAAACAACCGTTAAAATTGTTGCATAACTTATAAATATGATACTTATAGGTGAATGTTATGACCACTGGGAAAGAACTTTTGAAAATTTCAATAGGTACTAAAGGGTAAAATAGGTGCTGGACGGTTAAATGGAAAGCCATAACTCTCGAAGAAGCATGAAATTTCATATGGTATTTATTTCAAAACTTCACTTCTCTCTTTGTAGTGAAATTTCGAAACAAACTTGTGGCTGGTGACGACTTTTATGGTGTAAGCTGGTGTTAACCATCCATTAAGAAAGGTGTTTCCCGCGTACGAAGGCAACTCGTCGTCGGAGGTCGATGAACGACTTCCGCCCCCCATGAGCGCCGGCCTGGGGGTGACAGGTGGAGCCGCCTGTCACCCTGGCAGAAGCAGTCCGCGGCGGTGGCGCGCGTGGCGCGCCTCCTCTTTTCCGGGGACGAGTTGGGGACTCTGTAGTCCCCACACCCGAGAAGAGGGCCAGATCGTGAAAGATGGCCCTGGGTCGGCCGGGGTGCGAGGGATATGCCTGTCATCCTCACCTTCGGCAACCAAAGCGACCCACAGGCGGCGTGCGTTTTAGTCGGTTCGAGTCCGACATAACCTCCTCCACCGGCTCCGGTGGGGAGGTATCCGTGGGGATTTTGCGCACGTAAAAAAAAAAAAAAAGAAAGGTGTTTTAAAAATTTCACTATTAAATATGGAACGAACGGTTATATGGAAAGGTTGTATTGTTTTACGAATTTATTCCCGAGTGAAGCCGGGATCCGGGCCGCTAGTTAATAAAAAATAATTCAAAAGTTCAATAATAATCAAGCCAGTTTAAAACAATTGATAATTTGTTCGTTATTATCGTGCCATTATTTATTTCACATTCATAACTATTAATGTGAATATCTAACTATAGAGTGTGGTTTTTAAAGGTTTCCCTGATTTGATATGCTATTCTACTGTGCGATTCTCTAAGCGCACAACATTGAGCACAGCGCAGCGAAAGCCTTGATAGAGATTCTCATTGGTCGGACTGGGTGACGTCACTGGAGATCGACCAATGACCATTTCTCGACGCACACATACAGAGAATAATGCATAACGGTCCTGCTAATCTATGCTATTATATAAATTGTAAAGTGATCGTGCCTGCATATTGAATATATTGTAAAAGAAATACCTATACTATATTATATTAACGATACTGAAAACTAAAATATATTTATTGGAATTACTTTCTGATTGTCAGTTTGTTCGTGATGGTTGCAAAAACTACTGAAATAATTTTGAGGCTGTTTTTTATTATAGATCTTTCTTGATTAGACTTGAAATCTTAAGTATGATTGATGCCATCGGTTAGTAGAACTGTAGATATGACCACAGCGCGATAACCGACATCCATGCGGGTGTTGTCGCGCCCATAAGCTAGTCATCAATATATAAAATAAGAAAAATACCTCCAAAGTTCGTTTTCACCTTTTCGTTGAACGCATGTAGCGTCCATGCATGTGACTGCCCGATGCTGGGGCACTGGGTACGATTGCACGCAATGTAGACAGTGTCCTATTATTGTGGCGGTCTCAAACTATCAAAAATATGTAATACCTATTAATAATATTATATTGTTACTAACACTAGTATTAAGATTATTTTTACTAACACCCTATGAACCCTGGTCCGAAATAAATAATTTTTATTTGTAGGTACATATCTTTACTCATAATGGACATAAAATGTGTGTGCTGATTCCAAATAATATATTAAGAACTCAAATTCGATGAAAAACGTTGATAGAGTAGTTATAGTTGTGAAGGCAGTAAGGCCTAATGTGGTAACCAAAAATACAAACACGCGTGTCTGATGTCATTAAAATGATTAACTTATCTTCAGTGACATATACGAAACTGAAATGATTTATTATACAACAAAGGAGCAACGAGCACCGATCATGATAAAAGTTATCACAATGTCCACCACTCGTAATGCATCAGAGAAAACACTGCCTCCTCAACATTTTCCATTATAGTCTCTGCTAATCAAAAATACACATTAGCCAGTAGTAGCAATACCTACATTAAAGAAAAGAGGAAGGACGCTTTCTTAAACGTTGCCCAAGACCTGGCCGCTTACTAATAGATATTAATTTATACCCCTTATTTTGAAAAACAGATATTAACATTTATCTTGTCTTCAGGTTATGAGAATTGATCTTAAATCATGTAACTTTAAATAAATGTTTTATGTAATAGTTTCGAAAGATACAATTGTATTGTTTTGTAGTAAATGTATTGTTTTATATTAATCAATCAGAACAGAATTGTAGCAGCAGTAGCATCATAGATGCCATATGTAGTAAGAGTGTTGTTTAAGAATGTGTCCTTTGTTGTATCATTAATTACGTCTTGGACTGTAGCATTGAGTGTATCGTTATTAAAGTTAATAGATTCTATGGAAACGGTATCGTTCTCATATGCCTCTGGTACACTGCGGCCCACATGAAATTCACTGTGGCGATCGTAGCAACAAACTAAATCTTTTCGATAGCAAACACGAGATATGTAGAGCATATCAGGCTCGTGGCATTGTCCTCTCTGCATGCATAACCCTTTTTTCTTTAAACACAAAGGATCTAAAAAAAACAAATATGACAAACAATATATCAGAAGAAATCATTCCTAAAATTATTATATATTGTAAAAAACTGAAAATATAAAGCTCCTTTACTGATACTAACCTTCCAAAATTTAATAATTGTGTAATTTGCAATATTTACACTACCGCCATAATAGATTGAAATAATAATGACTATGAAAAATATGCTAAAACGCCATTAGTAATTAATGGAATAAACACAGACGGCATAGTACAGACAAAAGAGCTCTGACTGCAATAGGCTAATTAGGAATTAATTGATTTATTAATGTATAATACCAATGATACATACGTATATTTATGGCATAGAACATCTTCTGCCCATTTTTACTCAATTTGTGATAGACATGGTCTCTATATAACGTTGGATATGTTAACCTAGGAAATAAGGTGCTTATTGTCAGTCCATTATCTGCACTAGTAGAAGTTATACAAAAAGTAATGTACATGTCAACTACAAAAGAAAAGTAAAAAGCAAATAGTGCTACTGTATTACGAGTCATTGTTGATAGCAAAAACTTCAGAACACGGAATACGATCCTAATTAGCCAAAGTACGATGTTTTATCGTTTCATTGCCAATCGTTATTTTTAATTGCAGCATATAAAGTGTACAAAGGTAATGCTTGAAAATACTTGTAAATTTACTATTCGGTATATAACGACATTTAGTTTTAGTGACCAAATATCTACCTCGTTCTTGTATTTTGATGTACATACCTACATACACTCACTCCACATGTTTTCTGTTCTTACATACTTCACGAACTTCCTTTACTGTCATTAAACCCTTTTTTTAATTCAACGACATTCCACACAGTGTTATCTCTAGACCCATGGTAAGCATAGCTTAACTAGCTTATGTTATGGAATCTAGAATGCGGATTTGTGCGGTCCGCATCATTGGGAATCCTGAGATCACGAATATCCTAAAACTTTACAGATGCGTAGAGATGTTGCGTCCATGGTTGTTTTTACCGTCTGTACCATGGTGAGTGTTCTGATGAGCTCTTCCAATTAGTCCCACCTTCCCCTTTCCTACACAGGACAACACGTGCAGGTCTTAAATGTCACCCGCACACGGTGCAGAACATCCGATCAAGAACCAAGCGGTTCGGTGACTCTTTCCTCTGTCGCACCATTAAGGCCTGGAATTCATTACCATC
Source organism: Eilema griseolum (assembly GCA_963662185.1). NCBI lineage: Eukaryota > Metazoa > Arthropoda > Insecta > Lepidoptera > Erebidae > Eilema > Eilema griseolum. The sequence continues at coordinate 12,247,157 of OY759232.1, read as the reverse complement.
TCACGTGTTTCGTTCTTCCTACAGTCCCAGGTCCTTTAAGCTGGGCGTGAAAAAGCATATGATGAGGCCGTCAGGCTGAGTGTCACCATTGTCACACGGTATGTGTAAGTAAAGGTGTCCCTCTTTTCTGAGACTTTGCCTTCAGCTTACCATCAGGCAAGGCGATGTCTAATTGACGTGTTCTATATAAAAAAGACATACTTAGATACTTTTTTTTGTAATATATAACATATTATACATAGAAACACCCAGACCAATGCAAATATACATACAAATATTTGCACCTTTTATAGGAGGTAGGACACGGCGGTATTTCCGCCCAATTGAGCAGTCCGACTGGGGAAGTACCTCCGCCCTACAGAATACCGCGGTTATAATAACTTCGTGTTGTGTTCCCAGCGGTGAGTAGGGTAGCTAGAGCTCACTGAAAAATTTGTGCTCTCAGTGGGACGACTAAAGGCTTGTCCTGCTTTGTCCCCTACACTGACGACACAGAGACTCTGTGCTTACAGCGTGGGCAGCGCGAGTGTGGCTTCTCTGGTGTTACACAAGTCCTTAGGCCACAGTAACCACTTTTCATCAGGTGGGCCGTGTGCTTGTCTGCCACCTTAGTGGTATTAATAAAAAAAACTGTGCGTGAATTGAACACGCACCCCCTAATTAGCTGTCGAACGTCTACCGATAGGCCACAGAGGAGCCCACCCGCCGGTTTCGATAGCTTTTGACCTGTCCTGTTTTCTATACTGTACCTATCAAAATCTGTGTGTGCAACTTTTTTAATAATTTCTTCTTTAATAACAAGTATGCACCTAAGTACCTAAATATCTTAACTTTAATGGGTATATTTACCATATTTATTTGTTTTCATAAGCCCTCTTTCTTTCTTACACACCATATCACCGCTACCCACCGCTACCACTGTCCACATTCTTGTCACGTATTCAATCACATTCACGACACGATACATTCACTGGCACGATGCGGTATACGGTTAGTTTTGGTCTTGTAAACAGACAAATCACTGGATGACTACTTGACAGTACCAATATCCTAGTTAATAATTTGGTACTTTTGGTACTTTTTTTTTTCTATTGCTTCAACATTTTCCACATTCCTCAAGAGCACCTGAGGGTTGTATATCATAATCCAAAATTAAATGAAGTTCTGGTAGGTATCTACTTAAAAGTTAAAGAAAAAAGATTAATTGTTTACACTACAGTTCCCGGCAGAGTAGAATTTGGGCCACCCCATCTCTTCCCATGCGGTGTCGTACAAAGCGACTAAAGGATAGGGCTGTTTAACATCAGACAGATATATACAACCCAGACTCAACCTCAGATGTGTGGCTCTAGTCAACTACTAATACGGTAATATTACGTGGGACCGAATACAATTATTTGTGAAATTTGAGTGTTAATGGGGATTGACCAAAAAAATTAATCCATTTTTTTTATTTTAGAATTTGAAAATATAGAGCAATCTAAGGAAGTAATTTGAATATTTTCGTTATATTCATCGTATCTTTTTTTAAATTAAATATTAAAAAATGTAAATAGTTCAATCGCGATGACGTCATCAATGGCGTGAGATCGGTGTGCCTTTGCCTCAATTATTAGTCAAAAAAATGTCTCAACGCTGTCAGCTGTCAATAACGTCACGTCAACAATCATTGTGATTTGCGCGCCATACTATACTTGCACCATACATAATCTCAGATTGTCTCAGGTTAATCTCAATAATCTCATTCGTTTCATTACGCGAGTGTAAACTTTCGATCATAAAACTTCAAAAAACTTACACAAAGTTTAAGCTACCATATAACTAAATAATCGCCATGAATGATATTTTTGTCAAAATGTGAAATTTTTGTCACGGAATCTTCCGAAAGTTGACAATATAATGATATTAGAATATGTGGCTGCAAGTAGCCAACATAACTTGGCTGAAATAATAGGAGCCAAGATTTTAATGTAAGTTTATTCCTTACTTTAATATCTACCCATACTTATCTATTAACTTGTTTGATAAGAAAATGATATACTTTAATGACAAATGTTTTCTTAATGTTTTAGGTCATCTCGTGATTCTTATATTAATACCGCTGTGGGGTATGCCAAAGTGAATCGAACTGGAAACGATTGTATAGTTAATGCCAAAATAGTTCCTGAGCATAGAATTAGCAAAAAATTGTATACAGTGACATGCACAATTGACGAACGAAATAATACCATTACTCATTCTGCCTGTGAAGACTGTGCAGCATCAGCAGGTATATATATAAGACCTAAAAAAGGCAGGTCACCATTGCCAATAACTTGTAGTGATCCAATTTCTGTCTTTACAGGTGGTTGTAAACATTCACTCTTACTTCTTTTTTGGCTGGCAAAGAAAAGTTCAGAACCTTCATCAACTGCAGTTGAATGTTATTGGATCAAACCAACCCTTTCCAGTGCTAATACAGAACCAGTTCTTAGTAAAGAAATATTCCCTAAAGCAAAAATTCCAAAGCTGATGCCTAAATGTAGCATGAAATTAAGTGAATTTCAAGAAGAGTGTGGCAGGAGACAGTTAATTAATTCGCTAATCTTGAAATTTGTGGATGGATACAAATCAAACTCGATGAATATCTTTGACATCATGTTAGCGTTTATTGATGAAGAAGCTGTACACAGTTTCTCAAATTTCACTAAATATTTAGGTAAAATTATTAACGACACCACTCTTAAAGAAATAGGTTCAAAAACTGTTGACCAAGCTGAAAGCAAATATTGGCACAGTATACGTCAGGGAAGATTGACAGCTTCGAAACTACATGAAGCGGCACATTGCAGTACAGACGGAGCTTTAGTGGAACAAATATTAGGTGGATATAAGGTTCCTGAAACTAAAGCTATACAACGTGGAAAGAGATTAGAAAGCAGAGTACTCCAAACATTAGAAGGCAAACTGAACTTTAAAATAAGAAAATCTGGGTTTATTCTCATAAATGGGATTTTAGGAGCATCGTCTGATGGTGTAAGTGATGATTTTGTAGTAGAAGTGAAGTGTCCAGCCTCGGAAAGGGCTGTTAAAACATATATTAAGAATGATGAAATTGCTGAGAAGTTCAAGACACAAATAATGTGCCAAATGTTGGCTTGCAAGAAAAAGAAGGGTATATTCTGTGTGGCAGACCCATTATTTGAAACAACTAAAAATATTCATGTCATTTGGGTGGATTATGATAATGCTTATATGAAGACCATGATAAAGCAAGCAGAACATTTTTGGAGCATATATATATTTCCAAAATTACTAACAAGTGCTAAAAAATAATAAAACACTGATATATTTTAATAACTTTTTATTATTTCTCCTTGTAAGTTAATCAGTCCACAAACAATTAATACAATTTCATCTAAATAGGGTACATATTTATAGTTCACAACCGAGTGAGGTTTCAGTAGAGCATATTCCCGTACTCGTCTGATTACTCTCTCTACATGGACTCGTAAGCTTGCTATTACTTTACTCTGCAGCGCTTCAGAAGCAGTTTGCTTTGTACCTGAATATACACTTGGTGGCCTTAAAAGTTTAATACCATGTGTACTTAATAGACATTCTATTTCTTTAAATCCTCTGTCTGCTAAAATAACTGTATTCGGATTTAAAACTTTTAGCAAATCACTTTTTTCAACTATTGCTTTATCTGATATTCTTCCCCCATAACCCTTAGAAACAAAGCTTACAAAGCCATTAGGAGTACACCCTATTAAATATTTGACTGTATTACAGTTTTTGTACTGAGACCACGTCTGAGCTTGCTTTACAGGATTGAATGGCTTGGAAATTTGTATCTCAAAGCAATCAATGATCATCTGCACATCTGAATACCTAATTTTAAATACTAATGGTAAATTTTCTTTTATTTGTTTAGATTGTGGACAAAAAACAAAATTTTGAAAATAATTGCCTAATACTTCAATCCCTGTTAATATCATTGATGATAACTTTGATCTGGAAATATTAAATTGATCACTTATTCTCTCTAGCGAGTCATTTTGCTTAATTTTGAGTAAGGTTATAATAAGGTGAAGCGAGTCAATGGGTGTTGTATTTTTCTCAACAATATAATCTATAAGCCATAAATATTGTTTAGGTAATCCTAAATACATCTTGGGCTTGTTTGAAACTATATCTAATATGATATTTCGGCTTTGTGATACATTTTGACCAGATGCACATACAGTGGATTCCTCTGTTTCTGATGTACAACCAAATGAAGAAGGGGTAGCTGCTGAAGATGTTTCTTGTGAAGACTGCATATCAACTGTAGTAATATTAGTAGCAATTTTTCTACTTTTATAGTTTGTGCTTTTGTCTACCATCTTTATTTCACACTGGGTTGCAGCATTTATCTAAAAAATAAATCAATGAGTTTACTAGGGTAGTGACAGTAGAAACTTACACCTAACCAAATAAAACATCAGTTTAAGAACAGCAAAATATTCCTGGAATGATTCACAATGACTAATGTATTACATTACATTCAGGAATACATATTAAAAAGTACCTTTATTGGTAAAGTTGAACATGTAGATGTACTGGGCATCATTGCATCAGATGTACTAGACATTGCATCAGACATACTGGGCATCATTGCATTAGATGTACTTGGCACAATAACCTCTTCATATTTTCTTTTTAATGGCCTGCTAGGGCTTGTATGTTGTAATAGTAACTTATTTAATTCTGACAAACTTTCACTTGCATCCTGAGCAATATTACGTAGTGAAGCTGAACGTTTCAGTTTAGGTTCTTGATTCATTAACTTGCACTGGTAATAATTAATCAAATCCTCAGTGGGCTACAATAAAACAAATTATTAAGTATGTTAGTGGCAGGTCATGAGAGCTTAGATAAGTAGTAATAATCAAATCCAACAATCGTAATTAAAGTCAGCTGAACAATAAACACCAATACAGATAAAAGAAACTCAAAACCATTACCTCCAAATGATCTTCGCAACAATACATTGTGTACACCTTAAAATATTCCGCCTTTATTTGACGACACCACTTTTCTCGCAATTCTCGAACACGAACAAACATTTTGTTGGGACTATTGTTCGTGTCATTATTGCAAGTAGGAACAAAGCATTTCCTATAATATTCCATTGAAATGCCGTTTTGATATTATTTAATTACGATAAACAACGTATCAAAAAATATTAAGAATTGATGAGGTTATGTTGTTTATTTACTATCGTATGTCAAATTAAATGTCATATCAGCCTTTTTAATGTTCGTGGCCTAGACGAAGGCATCGATACCGTAATATCTATGATGACATCATTTGAAGGTTAAATAAAAGTCATCTACATTTCACCTAAAATCTAAATAAACCTTGATTATTTTCTAATTCTAAATCATAGGTGGTGATCAGTAACCCTATTCCTCGAAACGGTTTTTGTATTATAACAATTTAAAAAAAATGAGCAATCCCCATTCACCTCTACCTAACGTACCGGGGATAAAGGCGTGATTATATATAAGTATATGTATGACGGTAACAGTACTCAAAGTCATGGCATGGCGATCATCGATAAAAACGACACCTTTTATACATGATTTTGAGTTCAAAAGGTCGCAGGATTAAACCTCGGCCATTGCGCTACCGAATTTAATGAACCCACCACACCACCACTAACACAAGCAAAATATCACAACTGGAAATAACATAATTAAAAGTTCAAGTTATTGGTTCAGGTCGATTAAGATAGAAAAAATGTAATCGGTTCAGACGGGATTCGTAACCGCGATCTTTCGCTTACAGAGGGAAGTAAGTACAGGGAGACTGATACACTAACACACCAAACCTTGCCTTTAAAATTTAATTCAATTGTTTGGGCGGGGTCAACAAAAATCAATGTTTAAAAATGTTTGTACAATCTAAAACGTCCCCGATTTGGTCCAGGTTTGTGCGTCTAGGTCTTCCCTTAGACCAGAATGGAAGTATTGTAAAAGGTGAAGAATGTGTGTCAAAAAGATGGCAGGTTTATTTTGAAAGCTTGTTTGAAAGAGAGGATAGTGTACATGCACTAACTTCGGTGATGGATGACCTGGTTGATACTAATAAAAGTGGTATTACTATGAATGATGTTGTGAATGCATTATGACGTATGAAAGCTGGAAAAGCAGTGTGATATGACAGTCGAGATGCTGAAAGCTGGACATGGGTTCATAGCAAGTCAGTTGTGCCGCCTTTTCAACATATGTTGGGTTAACGGTCGTGCACCAAATACACAATAACACCAATACAACATATATTCGGGAACATTGTTTACGAGAGATAGAAAGCATGAAGAAGATGTTGAAACGAGAGTGACAGCTGTTAATAGAGTGAATGGGGCACTAAACAACTTTATGAGCAGCTTGAAAGTGTCCGAAAAGGCACGACTAGCAGTACAAGGAGTGTTGGTCCCGACTCCTATGTATGGTAGCGAAAGTAGGGTGTGGCGGAAAAAGCATCAGATTAGAGTGAATGCAGTAGAAAAGCGTGAGACCTTGAGAGATATAGTGAGAAATAACGTGAACTTTTGTACTTCTTTATCCCACCATGCATATTTCACCTTTTGCACTTTACTTTTCATGCGAGGTTCGGTGGCTCAGTTGTTAGAGCATTCCCCCTGTAAGGGAAGGATCGCGGGTTCGAATCCCGCACAAAACCGATTCATGTTTTTCTATCCTAATCGATTTGAATAGTTAGCATACTAAATGCCTTAAAATTTCATTCAATTATTATTATTGGTTCAGTATTTTAATTTCCTATATTATTGCTTTTCAAGGCACGATTTTTCCGAAAATCGTGCCTTGAAAAGCAATTGAGGTACTTGGATACGTCCTAACTTGCTGAAATTATCCTGTAGGTACATATTACGTATATTTTAAGGTGACATGGCGTAGAATACCCACCTTTTTAAATGAAAAGCAAGACATACATTTCCCCAAAACACGCCCTAAAATAATAATCAAACGTTTGCGTAAAATTTCAAAAATATAATTGGCATTCCTCACGAACAACTCCACTACCATAAAAACAGTGATATAGGTACTTATTGTGAACCACAAAGTGTATGCTTTTCGGACTATGAAAGTGGGTTACATTACTGTCGCCTGGTTTACGACAAGGCGTCTCTATACATAAAACTTTTATGCCCACACTTTGGGACATTAGCTAAGCTCGCAACTAAGGTTTGCCTTATTTACCTCGATCGAATTGTAGGTTAGAAGTGTTAGAACAACCTTCATAGTTAATGGTCAAAATTTTACAGGTTCTGTATATAGTTATAGTGCCACTAACCACACTATCATTTTTTTATAACAATAGTGCCATAAACACCTTATTATAATGAAAGATATTGCATTATGAAATATAATTAGCCTATTTTGATCCTCAATCTAGGATCAAGTAAGTAGGTACATTTAATTAAATTACTTTTTAGGGTTGCGGATCACAAATGGAAAAAAAATGGAATACTTCGTTGTCAAGACCTTTTTAAACGTGTGGAGGATCAAGTAGAAATTCATACCACATACTGAGGTCTATAACGTCTTGAAACTATGCAAAAATCACACATCTAAGTCAACGCTTAAGTTCATCCCCGAATCTAATGTTGTACGGAACCCTCAGTGTTCGACCGTCAGTTCGACTCGCACTTGATCGGCTTTTTTTTCATCATGGTGTCCAAAAGTCATCATATTATGGCGGGTTATAAAACAAAAATGGCAAATGGTTCTTGTGGAATCGACAGTGTTCCTGGGATTGAGTATTGACGCTAAACTACAGTGGGGATCACATATTGATAACATAGCCAGTAGATTTTGTTCGGCCTCCTGCGCTGTAAAAAGATTAGGACCTTGACAGACGTGGATACGGCTAGAATAGTTTATTTCAGTTATTTTCATAGTATTTTGAGCTACGGAATTTTCCTTTGGGGTAATTCTGCACATTTAAACACAATATTTGTGTTACAAAAGCCAGCCCGCATTTGTAACATGCGAGCCATTTACAATTTAGGCCCAAGAGTCTCCCTCAGAGAAAAGTTTAAAGAGATAGACATTCTAACCGTAGTGTCACAATATATTTTCGAGAACCTCATGTATGTACGGAAAAATGTTTCAAAATTCTCCAGAGTTTGTGATCTTGAAGTCTGTGGTAGTAGACTTGAAAAAATTAGTCATTAATTCCAGGGCAATTGTATACGCTTTTTAACAAGCTCTCTAACGAAATTAGGGATTTGCCTATGGATAAATTTAAAAATATAGTTACACGTAAATTGTGGCACAAAAGCTATTATAAAATCCAAGAATACTTGGATGATAAACAAGCTTGGAAATGAGCTGTTCGCTCAACTATGCCACTCAAGTAAATTTTTGTATTTAGATTAAGTAGACTAAGTGTATACGTAAATAGACCAAAAAAAGAAATGCCCGCTGAGTTTCTTGCCAAAGTATTCCAGGTCGGGGCCGCGTTTCGAACCGGTGGTCCATTTACTAAACTGATATTCATGTTCCTTTTTTGTTCACGTTTTGTAAGTGCCGATATAATGGTCAATACAGAATAAATGATTTTTGACTTTTAAATTTTCTACTTGATATTTTTAAAATCATATAGGTAAGTACAAATTCATTCGGCGAAAAATTATTACATCGTTCAATACAATCTTGTATTACGACAAATAAAGTGCCTTTTACAATAGTATCCTGCAGTAGTATAATATTTATACTTCATAAAGTACCTAAATGATGATAAAACTTGCGATAAAGCGATAAGAGTTGCGACAATCATAGAATCCCAGAACACTCAGTACGCATCGTATAGGGACGTATAAGTAGGTATACTATTATTATAAAGAGGTAAAGTTTGTGAGTTTGTAACGTTGAAGGGGGTAATCTCTAGATTAGTGTGTGTCTAGCGTCAAGCGGACACTTAGTCATGACCAGTATGTTTACTGTATGATGGAGAACAACCCTATCTCTTAGTCGCCTTGTTGTGGAGTTGCCCTATTTTACTCCACCGGGAACCAACATTCCTAGCTAGTTCTAAGACTGAAATAATATCAAATCAATAATATTATGATGTATGCACAACAAACATAGTTTATGAAAGGTACACAAAGTAGTGGCTAGTAACATCTGTTATGAAACACGAGAAACGTGAAAATATAAAATATTATTTCCCATTAAAATCTCGGCTTAAAATAACCTAGTAGGTATACGCTACGTACTAAACACATGAAAAAAGAAAACCTGCTTTCGGAAAATAATAAAGTGTAATTTTTAGATATTATCTTCAAAATAGCATCTTCAAAAGCAACTTATAATCATATTCTCTAAGTATGCGGCGTTGGGCGCGGCGTTGCGGCGGCCTTGCGTTGGTTGACGTTGGTCGGACTGGGCGACGTCACAGCAAATAGACCAATGGCAATCTCTGTCGAGGCTGTCGCGGCGCTGCACTCGGCGCTGTATGCTTGGAGAATTGCACAGCAGATCAGTAGGAGGGTGTGGGCATTCGTGATACAGGGTTCACCTAGTACGAATGCCTAAGCACTCCTTATAACCTAATCTAATTGTATAGCATCTAACTTTTACCTACACTCCAGGACTATTATAAGGAGAAATTTATAGTGTACTTTTTGAAATAAATTATTCTTATTCTTATTATTAGAAATCGCGTCATTCATAGCCACGTAATTTAATGTTATGGAATCTCCTTGCCACATACCCTTAATGTTCATGAAAGTATATGTTATGGTATACAAGCTGATTTTTGTATAACGTTTCCCTAAATTCAAGGATAAGCCGGCATTAGAGGGTGGACCTGATCTTAGTTGCTCGAAAAAAAAAAGATAGAAGGTTGCCTCTCTTTTTAAATTAGGTACTGATTTTTTTAAAGTCTTCGGTATTCGATATCCATTGTGATATTTGTAATTACCAGAATCAAAATACCAAGAGCCCGTTAACCCCAGGCTTTCGTTATTGTATAAAGGCTGAAACTTTGCCAGCGCATACTCCCAACGCAGGTGAAAACGATGGCCTATAATGAAATCTGAGTTACAGTTTGCCAGGTAAATGGTACTAAAGGTGTGAAAATTACTTCGTGTTTTTCAATAGGTGTATACTTATTTTTTTGGAGGGCTAACTGATTGATTGATTATTACTTTTTTTTGCCATACCTATGTACTAACAAATTTCAAAAACCCTTCTACTTTCCGTCTACCGTTTTAAAGAAATATTAGTATGGTAACATTGCCCATGTCCTGTACAATAGACAAACATATATATATATTAGGTACGTTACAAGTATATGCGCATGTTTCGACAATACCTTTGGCTTATCAAATGATGAGGATGTAATTACAATATCACACCGACGTACATTATTGTTTAAATATGATATCAGGACCACTCGATGTCCAATACCGTACCGAATCTATGTGTCAGATTCCGTACATTTTTGTGGATAATATATCACTTTTTTTTTTATTCTTCATCTATTACCCATAAGTGTTAATACTGATAATACACCGTCATAGTTGATTCTTCAATCAATATTTAGTTTTCGAATATTGTTTTATATCCCGGGTAATCCAAAGCTAATACTTTGGCGGCCAGGGCCCGCTCTCCTACTGCTTCTTTAGAAAATTTGATTTATCTTGACTTCTTTGACCTCCAGTAGGTCAATGGCAGCCTTGCCACTGACCTGTGTAATACGTGATTTGTGTTTACCTAACCTATCTTAACAAAATGTCCTCAGGTCTCGGACGCGAAGTCAGCGGGCAGCGCCGCAAACTAAACAGAATAATACTTACATCTTCCAATCATGCAAATGGTAGGTACTTAGATTACGGAATAATAAATTTTCTTCATCCTAGCGTTAATACCAATCGCATTCGAAGTTTTCGCCTCGGAGTCCGTTTTCCCAGTCTGACTGCGGATTTGGTTGAACTTCGATATTTTCCGTGAAGTAGCTGCCATCTGACCTCCACAACTCGTTGGCGATATTGAAACATAGCAGTTACACTTCTTTGAACCTTATAGGGCTCCAACTGCGTAAAGACTGTCATAGATATTCGCATGGCAACCGGGACCGACGGCTCTCCGAGGTACTCCGAACCACGACCAGACCAATGCAAATACCCATATTCATGCATGCAAATATTCACAGTGAACGGGGATCGAACCCACACCTCCTGCGTAGCGATCGCGTTCACTATCGCCACGTCTCGCCACAGAGGCTGTCTCACAAAAAAATAAAGAATGATACTAAGTACCTACATACATATTTAAAAATTATTATATATTTAGAGCAATCAGAGCTGATTTCAAACTTTGCCTGAAGTCCGTAAAAGCTGAAAGTGTAAAGTAACAGTGTTATCGATCACAAACATACGAAGAGCGTATAAAAACAGACAAATAAAGATTTTTATATTACAGGTATAAGAGCCACATTAGATGGAAGGCCCCTTAGGCCTTTTCTATGAGACATTATTTTATTGAAGTTAAGAGCCATTAACATTTCCACACAGAAACTTGTTAAAATTACCAATACTTATATATCGACTTACTATTTTAATACCACTAATATATATAAAATATAAGGAATGGAAGAAAAAATTAATGATGTTTGTAAGATGATGGATGAAAGAAGGATTGATGTGCTTTGTGTGAATGAGACGAAGAGGAAAGGATGTGACACCACCAAGCACGGACCCTACACCGCGTACTGGTCGGGAGTACCCAATACCGACAGAGCTTGCCAGGGAGTTGGTGTCATCCTATCTGCTAGAATGGCTGAGTGTGTGAATATATTCGAATGTGTGAATGCTAGACTGATGTGGATGAGAATGAAAGTGGGACTCACTCGTATTTTTGTCGTAGGGGTTTATGCTCCTATAGACTCCGGTACGAATACGTCCCAGGAAGTACAAGAAGAAAGAGAACAGTTTTGGGAGAGTTTAAGAGATGTATTAAGAGAATGTAAGGATAATGAAAGAATAATAATGCTAGGTGATTTTAATGGATGGGTAGGACTGAAACGAGATGGATTTGAAAGGGTTCTTGGCAAGTACGGAGATGAAAGAGTGAACGAAAATGGTAAAGGTTTGCTTGAAGTATGTTTGGAATGGAACCTTTGTGTGTCAAACACGATGTTTCGACACAAAAGGATTCATATGTATACAAGAGAAGCGAAGTAAAAGTATGATTGATTTTGTAATAGTGGATGAAAGATTGAGAAAAAATATTCTAGACGCTAGGGTATATCGCGGTGTGGGTATCCATACAGACCACTTTGTGGTTATGTGCCGTATAAGTGATCTCTTTAAAGGATGGAGACGTAGAAGGCGTGAGCCCATAAGTGTTCTAGAAAGAATAAAAGTAGAAAATTTGCAAGAAGATAAAGTGAGAGAGGAGTATGGAAGCAAATTGACTGAAAGGTTTCATGATCTTGATAGTATTTGTGAGATTGAGGAGTTATGGAAGGTATTCAAAGATGAGATTGTGAGTGTGGCTTCCCAAGTATGTGGTATAAGTAAAAGAAGTAAAGTGCAAAAGGTGAAGCATGCATGGTGGGATAAAGAAGTGCAAAAGTTGGTATGTGAGAAAAAGAAAGCGTGGCTTGACTGGCTCTCAGTCAGAGCTAATGAGAGAATGCAGCAAGCTATAATTGAGAATGTGGATGAAGCGAAAGATAAATATAGAAGACTGAAAGGGAAAGTGAAAGGAGTGATTGCTAGAAAGAAAAAGGAACAAAAAGACGTGTTTGATGAAAGGTTATCTGAGGATTTTCAGACGAACATTAAGTTCTTTTGGAAGTCCATTCGTTTAGCCAGAGGAGAAACACAGAGCTCCGAGCTGAACGCTATTAGAGACCAGAATGGAAGTATTGTAAAAGGTGAGGAATGTGTGTTAAAAAGATGGCAGGACTATTTTGAAAGCTTGTTTGAAAGAGAGGATGGTGTACATGTACTAACCTCGGTGATGGATGACTATGTTGATGCTGATAAAAGTGGTATTAGTATGAATGAAGTTGTGAGTGCATTAAGAAGTATGAAAGCTGGTAAAGCAGCGGGATATGATAAGGTGACAGTCGAGATGCTGAAGGCTGGACAGGGCCTTGTAGCAAGTCAGTTGTGCCGCCTTTTCAACATATGTTGGGTTAGCGGTCGTGTACCAAGTGATTGGTGTAAGGCCGTTATAGTTCCACTTTACAAAGGAAAGGGCTCGCATCAAGACTGCAAAAACTACAGGGGCATTAGCCTACTCAGCGTCGTCGGCAAACTGTATGCGAAAGTATTGATTGAGAGAGTTATGAAAGAAACCGATGAGAAAATATGGGATGCACAAGCGGGTTTTAGAAAGGGAATTGGATGTACGGATCAGGTCTTTTCATTGCGAAGCATAGCCGAGAAATTTTTGGCCAAGAGTCAAAAGGTCTATTGCGCATTTGTGGATTTGGAAAAGGCCTATGACAAAGTGGTGAGGAATGAACTTTGGTCGGTACTGTCTATGTATGGGGTGAGCAGCAACCTTATTCGAGCTGTGAAGTCTCTCTATGAGGACTCCAGAGCTTGCGTGAGGATACATGGGTCATACACTGAATGGTTTAGTATCCAAAAGGGGGTTAGACAGGGATGTGTAGCGTCACCATGGCTGTTTAACTTATTCATGGACAGTTGTTTGCAAGATTTGAAAGATAAAGAATGTGGTTTAAGAATGTAGAATTTACTCGTCAAATGTCTTCTTTATGCTGATGATCAGGTTTTACTGGCGTCATCGGCAGATGAGTTGCAGGAGATGGTAACAACTATGCATGAAGCTTTTGAGAGGAAAGGAATGAAAGTGAATGTTAGTAAGACAAAAGTTATGGTTTTTGAAAGAGATGAATGCGTGACAGAGTGTAGGATTTGTATAGATGGAGAAAAAGTGGAACAAGTGAATGAGTTCATATATTTGGGAACATTGTTTACGAGAGATGGAAAGCATGAAGAAGATGTTGAAAGGAGAGTGATGGCTGGAAATAGAGTGAATGGGGCACTACACAACTTTATGAGCAGTCGGAAAGTGTCCGAAAAGGCACTACTGGCTGTACATGGAGGAGTATTGGTGCCGACTCTTATGTATGGTAGTGAAAGTTGGGTGTGGCAGAAAAAGCATCAGAGTAGAGTGAATGCAGTAGAAATGCGTGCGTTGCGAAGTATGTGTGGCTTGACCTTGAAAGATAGAGTGAGAAATAGCGAGATAAGAGAACAATGTGGAGTGATAGAAGATGTAGTGATGAGAATTGAGAGAGGAATGTTGAGATGGTTTGGTCATGTTGAGAGAATGAATGAAAGAAGACTAACGAAACAGGTGTATGAGGCGAGTGTGGATGGTACCGTCGGAAGGGGAAGACCTAGGTGCACATACCTGGACCAAATCGGGGAAGTTTTAGAAAAGGGGCAGGTCAGGAGTACTCTAAACCGACGAGCATGCATGAAGAATGTAATGAGAGTGAATGAAGCGAGAGAAGTATGTCAGGATCATAGCAAATGGAGATCCGTGATCTCTGCCTATCCCTATGGGAGACAGGCGTGATTTTATGTATGTATGTATGTATAAATATGCACAAATTCAATTCGAAATCTGTTTATTAACATCTAAGAACATAAACAGTAATAAAATACCGTTACGAATGCGAAATAAATTGTTACATCATATATTATAGTTCATTGACAATGAACAAATCAAGTTTACCATAGATAGTAAACATCGAACTCTTGACGAAAGAACCGGTTAATTCCTTCTGAAGACTCCTAGCGAGATAAAACATAAGTAACATGATAACTTAATTATGTCAGTGCGAACATAAACATAGCTCCGCTCGTAAGTGTGTTTGGTGCGAACTCCGACGTCTGAAATGTGGTACACGGTGCTCATATGTGCTGTAGTGTGTATTTCGACCTATATGCTCAAACAGTTTCGTGACACAGGGCCAAATAAGATAAAGTACTATTTTAATTTCCTCTTTTTCTATTTCTGCGGATTGGCATTAGGAGCAGTAATATGGCCTTTCTTTTTAATCAAACCAAAAGATAATAGTAATTCGAGGTAAGTTGGTACAAAATTGACTTAGAATTAAAAGTCTTATATTATATTTTTTTAATATATTATAGTCTTATTTTGTATGTTCTTATATCAACATACTAAATAAGTTCTAATTTTATAAAATTATAATACTACATCGTTGTATAATAACTTTTACCTTAACAAATGATTCTACAAATACTTAGATAGATTTTTTATTTTTTTAAAACGGACCATTTAATCCCTCCATACTAATAAATAGTAGATAGTATTAGCATAACCATCAGATATTACTTATTTAATATATATTAAGACGTAACCAAAAAGAATTTATATATTAATACCTACACATCTGTCTACCCATTTAGGGATATGCTTGAGAACTGTGTCTTTGTTTGCATGGATGTGCTTTATTAAAATTGGGGACAATTGACTGACAATTATCATTAAATTACCGTTTGCTAAGCTTTAAGCTCATGTTAAAAATCAATTTTTTAAAGATAGATTTCGAAGTCAAAATCCCACGACTTGATTTTTATATTACTTATTTTATTCTTATTAGCAATAAATTACTGTTGAATACTGACTTTCATAAACCAAAATTTTTAATACATATACGAATTCTGTTTAATGCTATTGACGTACACTACGTAAATTGATTAATATCCACAAAGGTACATTAATAATGTTTTACTTAATTACCCATACCTACGAAAGTCAAGTGTAAGCACAATTGTATTGTACTGTGTCGTACAATGATTAAAGGTTAAAATTGCAATTTTTAATTCTATTTACGCATCTACTTGTATGATAAATCAAATCAGTTTCTTTTCATACGTCATTAGTGAACTATACGTTCTATAGAAACTTGCTTAAAGATTACTATAGAACGTATCATCACAATCACATTTCATAAATTATGAATTAATTACTGGTTGGATGGATGATCAAACATCCATAAATAATTGACCTACTGGTCTTTGTTTAATAAGCTTGGTAAAATAATTTTGTTTTTACTATATCCATCTCCGCCGGTCGGCAATGGTCGGCCGGGTAAAAGGGGATTCCCTCATTAAAAAAAAATAATTACGAAAGTATACAATTCGATAATATAATATCCGCTAACATTATTGTATATCATGGAACGAGATAATTTAAATGTTATTAGTATCCAATTCATTCAGGGAGAAAAAGAACTTGAACTGCTTTTGGTCGATTAATACCAAAACACGTAGGTAGGTACTTAAATATATTCAAACTAAGTCATTTCTGTTTAGATAGGTCGATCAGTATAATAGAAACAGCCTTGTACTACAAAATTGGTAATATCAAGCTATTAATATTGCTCAAAATGCTTAATGAATGCAAGATTGGAGGTTGCGATGACATTGGAATTTAGAGATACCTAAGTCGGCCCCTGAGGGGAAACTACCTTAAATCCTTAAGTTGGCTCATTTTACTTAAAGGAGACATTCCTTTATTTTTAAAAAGAAACATAAATGCATTCAATGATTTTGTAAAACTCGCTTGCCACACCTGGTAATCGAACCGACTGAAGTCCGAAAAAACAACATCCTGTATTTTTTTGGCATCAATCGATAGTGTAAATCATAGGGATCAAATCTCTATTAACAAACATGGTAAATTAAATGAAAGGTAATCCCTGAATTCTAAGTTTATAAATTCAATTTGACGAAATAAAGCACATTTACTCTTTTACCCAAAGGTCTATCAGATATCATATTATAACATTAAAATTCTATATATAAAATTACTAGTCCCTTTTTTCATACGGAGGCACCCACTACCCATCAGAAGTATTTATGTCGAACTCGATCCGACTAAAAACCGCACGCCACACCGCCAACGGTTTATAAGGCATGATTCAATCCCAATAAGGCAATTCTCGTGCAATATCCATTGCCCCGAGTGCAATGTGGTGGGCCGTGTAGAGGTTCCCGACCAAGCACTCCAAGCTACTTTTACTACATACAGTTACCCAATAAAGTTACATTTAAACCGGAAACCAACTTTAATCGTTTAGTATGTACTCATTTTAATAAATAAATGGCGTCAAAGATAACTTTATCGTTGAAAATGTATCTGATGGCATTGAAGTTATATGTAAAAACTTTATGAACTTCCTTTCATTTAATTTACCATGTTTGTTGGAGAAATTTGATCCTTATAATTGACACTATCTATTGATGTTATAAAAATACATTTTTTTTTTTTTTTTAATTTTAGTCGGTTCGATTTCCGGGTGTGGAAAAAGAGTTTTAGAAAATCGTTGAATGCACTTTTGTTTCTTTTTAAAAATAAAGGAATGTCTCCTTTAATTAAAATGAACCAACTTAAGTATTTAATGTAGTCCCTCCAGGACCCGATTTATTTTTCAACCCTGTATGCAGAGAACTCTGTCTGTGTCTGTATGCCACGCTTTCACGGCTAAACCGCTGAACCGATGCTGATGACATTTTGAATAGGGGTAGGTTAGTCCTTGAGAGAGGACATAAGCTATGTTTTGTCGAGATAACCTACATCCAATCGGGCGGAGCCGCGGGCAGCAGCTAGTAATAGATATAAAGGTCTATTAAATAGATATATATTTATTTGTATTTATAACATGCTTTATTGTACCTCAGGTCAATCGATAACCACTGTATTTACTTCAGTACAACATAACACAAACAAATGTATAATATGCGTTCCGATTGTACAGATTGTACTTAAATATTTTACACATTACATATTGCTGTGTTGGTTTTATTTTCGATGAATTAGAATAGGGCCCCCCATCACTTTTTTTTTTTACATCGTTTATTTCTATTTAAATAGTACAAGGTTTGTAAAATACATCCCACAAAACCGTGTGATTGGTTTGTCTGTGGATCACAGTCTCTTCTATATTGATGACAACTTACAAAAATTATAATCACAATAAATCATTCACACACGTCAATATAGTTCTTTTTTCAAATTTGCTTTGAATTTCATGTGAGTGTTGTAGTAAGTAACTTAGGAATAGGGTTGTCCTCCTGCCGACAGTAAAGATAAAGCCCATGATAAAGTGTTCACTTAACGGCAATAGGCTTGCCCTTTGTAACGTGTGACCCAAAATCATAGTTGATGCAATATGAATGTTAATACACCTCTGCCTTCGGGCATTGACAAGCGTGAATATAATGTACATTATTCCAAAAGAAAAGTTATTTTTTTACATCCGTATTAAACTTTGTAATTATTGGCGAAATCCATAATCAATAAGTAATCAATCTAATTCAAAATCATTAGATTAAAGATATCATGTCCGCCATAGATTACAGTTTTGATTCAAGTAAGTATTGTATAGTATTACGAATATCTTTAAATACCTAAGTAATCGTTTTACGTAAACAACGCAGTTAGAACTGTAATAAGTATTCAATATCAGATTAGATTATTTTAGTAATCCGCAATGATTGATCGATTAATTACCAAAAATTTCAATATTGATGTATATTTATATTACAGTGAAACCTGGTTAATTGGGATCTCAAGGGACCAAGACATATGTACCAATTATTGAGGGTTTTCAATAATCCAGTTTTCCAATTAAACAGGTTTAAATTAATAGTTGTCTCATTTACAGAGGTCCCCGCTTACAGAGGTCGAAATGTGCCGTTATTCCATTTTTAGAGGTGGAAATGTTAATAAAAATTGCTCTCGCCACAAACATTTTTGAATGCGATATCGTTTCTTTTCTTAAATCCCTCCAACCACCCATTACTGCCAGAAAAATTATCAATATGGAGGACTTGCAAATTCTTGAGCTTTCTCTTTGATCATTGGTCCGCTTATTGGAATGTTATTATTCCGTACCTGCTTTATCCATGTACAGAGACACTTTTCAACTTCAGGATACTCTGCAGCTCGTATTCGTTTGAGTTTTCCTTTTCCATCAATACACTGAGACCGAATTTTCTCTTTGTTGTTAATAATTCTACACAGGGTTGACTTTGGTATATTATTTTCCCTACACAGTTCATCACGCGACTTTCCACAATCATAATGTGAAAGAAGTTTTAATTTTTCAGATACTGATAACGTTTTATATTTGCGTTTGGATATTTTGTACACGTTTATTCCCTTGTTTTTAGGTCAAAACATGAGATAGTACTGACAATCAAAGCATGCGCAAAAGACGACGAGAAATGTATGTAAACAAACACGTCAAAACGTGTTGAAACCTGATTAATTTGTCTCACTTATACAGGTAATTGAGCTACAGAGTCTCAATTATAGAGGTAAACATCGAAAAAGTCTTAGAATTCAAATCTTATTTAACCAGGTTCAAAAAGTCCCATTAACAGAGGTAATTTAATGAAAAAGAACCGGGACTTCGTTGCAACTCTCAATAATAGAGGTTTCTCGTTTATCCAGGTCCCACTTAACCAGGTTTCACTGTAGTTGATGCCCGCGGTTTCGGTCTCGTGGAATTTCGATCATGTTCCCACAACCCATGGGCACCTATTCCCGAGATAAAAAGTAGCCTATTCCAGACTGTAATCTACACCTATACCGTAAAACATTCAAATAACTTTCACATTATAATGTTAATACCTAGAAGCAGAATTATCCACTCCTGGCTTCGCATGGGAAATATTATGTGCAACGAAAGTCTATTTAGAGGCGACAATTCCAAAGAAACCTTCTTCAGTCAATGCTTACAACATAAGTACCATCGACTGTCGAAATTTCCGTTTTGTGCCGCTAGTCACAAAACGGAAAACACTAGAACATCTAGGGACATAAACCGGAATATACCATAAATTCAATTTTACAATCCCAGCAGTTTAGACCGGTATCCAGAATAAAGTGAATTAAATAACAGGTAACAAATGAAGGAGGTAGGACACGGCGGTATTTCCGCCCGATTGAGCAGTCCGACTGGGGTAGTACCTCCGCCCTACAGAATACCGCGGCTATAATAACTTCGTGTTGTGTTCCCAGCGGTGAGTAGGGTAGCCAGAGCTCACTGGAGAATTTGTGCTGTCAGTGGGAAGACTAAAGTCTTGTCCTGCTTTGTCTTCTACTGACGGCACAGAAACTCTGTACTTACAGGGTTGGCAGCGCGACTGTGACTCCTCTGGTGTTGCAGACGTCCATAGGTCACGGTAACCACTTTCCATCAGGTGGGCCGTGTGCTTGTCTGCCAACTGGGTGGTATAAAAAAAAAAAAAAAAAAACAGGAAAAGAAAACCACGACCAACGGGGTGAATAAAATAAATTCGTTCTTAATAATGAGAGTTCTACAAAGGGGTAAATGTTAAGAATATGTGCAACTGCTACGTCAGAGGCCGGTGTTTGACTTCCGCGTCATGCAATCTGGGTCTCGATTCTGCTAAAGCAAAACCACCGTCATACCCCGGACACTGCTAAAACATCCATATAATTTTAGACTTTAAAACAATTTTGTTAAAGATCAAAATTAAATGGCTTTTTGCAGAGTGATTGAAAAAGTGTAAAGAAACTCTTTTTTTTATATATATATAGGACCCGCCAACTTGACCTCACCTCGCCTGATGGTAAGCTAAAGGCAAAGTCTCAGGGAAGAGGGTCACCATTACAGACACTAAGTGTTACAATGGTGGCACTCAGCATCATTTAATTATGAACTTTAAGAGACGAAACGAAGTCTAAAATTTAATACTATTTTTTGCAGTGTCTGTGGTATGACAGTGGTTTCGTTTCAGTAGAATCGGGAGCCTTTATTTTTAACGTGCGGAAATCTACTCGGATACTCCCCGTCGAGGTCAGGGGGTAGTTATGTCGGGCTCGAACCGACTAAAACCGCACGGCCGTCTTGGGCCATCTGTTGCCGAGGGTGTGGTAGCCTCTGGCATATTACGCGCACCCCAACTGACCAAGGGCTACAGCAGGCTCCAACGGGTGTAGGACTACGGCGTCCCCATATTTCCCCAGAAAAAGCGGAGGGGCATCAAGCACTAATCAACTACAAGAAAATGGTTTATAAAAGTATTCTAGAATTCTTAATAAAAGCAGTGCTAAGTTTGGATCTAGATGATGCTGTACACTGGAATATTTAATTATTAAACACTTTACTCACTATAAACACATAAATTAAATTTTTAAATAAATCTCAAAGTTAAAAATATATTTAAATACATATATGTAAAATAACATGAAATAAAAGAACCACATAGAAAAGGTTATTTTTTTCTCACTGGTTTAGGACACTGATAAATAGACCTAAAAACGTTATTATTATGTTCTGATAAGAGGTGTTCATTTAATTTAAACCTTCTTGAAGAATTGTCTGAACTAGGTAGGTCCAGGATATTTAACATGATATATATTGAGCTCATGAGATACCACTGCATGAATATATAATAAATACAATATGCAGGATGCTTTTGCAGATTATTATTTCGCTTAAATGATAATTTAAGTTTCATAACTTGGGTTTTTATTTATTTCAAGTACTGATTCATAAACCAAAATTTTAATATAAAATGCATATTTTGTTGTTTTTAAAGAAACGTAAACATACTAAAATAATCGTTTCAATTTACATATCTCGGTAGATTACAAAGTACTTTCCGCTTAGTTAGATATGTAAATTTTATTTATCTTTAGAAGGCTAAATCCTTAAACGTTTTTGACGTATTTATTAAAATTATGTTTATTTCTTTGAGGAGTTGTATTAAATGTTTAGGCATGACTCCTGCTCAAGAAAGCACCAGCTGCACATTGCTTTGTTTGATTTTATTCATTTTTCAGATTCTATTTCTTAATCCCTTTCTTTGGGTGCACCGTGTGTTTCTCCGCATCGGTGTCTCTGTGGAGAAGCTGTCGATAGCCTTGGACATCACGGATTGTCTTGCAGCAGGAGCGCAGGCCGCATGTCCCGACATGCAAACATTAACGACATTATCCGTCGAGTCTTGTCACCGCCGGCGTGCCAGCTATACTTGAACCTGTTGGTTTGGCTCGCGACGATGGTAAGAGACCGGACGGTATGTCGTTGTTGCCTTGGAAGATGGGTAGGCCTTTGGTGTGGGATGCAACCTGCGTCGACACCCTGGCGCCTTCCCATCTTCCAAGTACGATGGACTGCGCATGCGCTGCTGCTGCATCAGCGGAGACTCTCAAACGGCGCAAATATACCAATTTAACTGGTAATTATATTTTTGAGCCGTTTGGAGTCGAAACGTTGGGTCCGTGGGGTCCAAGCGCGCGCGCGCTATTCAAAGAAATAGCGAAGCGACTAATCGACGCTTCCCGTGACCATAAGGCTGGCCTTTACCTCGCTCAAAGAATTGGCATCGCCATTCAGCGTGGTAATGCCGCCAGCCTCTTGGGCACGGTACCAGTAGAGATCGATGGGGAGGAATTTTTCGATGCCTAAAATTACAGTCTCCCTCTTTTTCTCTATCCCATTTTTGTATATATTGTATAGTTAGCATAGTTTTATATAAATTTGTAAGTAATTATATATTCTATTTCTTCTTTCAGTTATATTTGTATTCGTTTAATTTTCACGAGTGGTTCTACATAGATTATATTAGATATGTGTGTGGGAAACTGCAATGTCGATGAACAATACTGTTTCATTATAATTGTCATTTAGGATTATATTGTGAATAATCTTATGTATTAATATTGCTCTATTAAAAGTAAGTTTATGGCTGGTACCTATTCCCCAGTACAGGTTGTGGATAGTTTGAGGTAGATTTATTGGTTATGACTTTGTGGTTGATAGTTAGTTTCTACTTTCTACTATTGATTGTCTCGGTGTGTGTAGGCTACCATACCATATCACTAACGATGGTAATATGTTAGATAATTTCTTAATCACGGTAGCCTTACCTACATTTGTCATCTATGGTATTAGGATCTTTAAATTATCTCCCTTCCTATAAAAGCCTAATGCCATCAACTGGACACTTTTTCGTGATTCCAAGTTGTAAATCCTAATAGAAAACCCCATTTCCGTCTTTTATATAAATACCTATGTTAAATAGATAACTTCAATAAAAGGTCCGTCATGTTCGATAACCTTTTTACGCAGCTATTTTCTTTGTTTGTTTATGTAAGTAGTTTGCATTTACAGACTGTCATTGTAGAACATATATACATATATTCACGCCTATCTTCATTCAGAGTAGGCAGAGATAGTCTGTCATCTGCTTCTGCCCTTATATGTACACTTCATAAGCTCCTCATCATTTGGGCCTACACGCATTGATGTCGCGAACAAATTTTGGACACCTTTTTTATACCCGTGCAATGTATAATTAATATTTGGAATAATTTTAGTACGCACTTTTTCATTTCGTCAAATTTGATAGTATAGGTAATATATATATAAGTTTGATATGGTCCTCAGACTTGATAAGAAATTTTTCATCACCAAAACAAATGGATTCCAAGCTTTGAATTCAACTTTAGTCATTAGTTTATCAAAATTAGAATCTTACAATAGTTTAGTTCTTTCCGATTAATTTATTGAGGTTCAGAAAGGCTAAAATCAGAGTCTTCACTTGATTTATTTCGTTCAGGTTCACAGATATTTCAGGATCATCAGAAGATTTAAATGTGCTGGGTTTTAACTCTCGTGATTTTAATTGTGGTCGTTGAGCAGAAGATAAAGTTAGGATATAACCAATTGCATTGATTTCTAGGGTTTGATAATTTCTTTTATTTCCACAACGATTTTAAGAATCAATGATAAGTAGTTTTCATAAAGTTTTCGATGTTTCTAAAATACCTACATAATCACTACAAATATAGCAATTACAATCAGGATTATGTAGGTACACACCATCTTCTTGATGTAGCCATATCGAAATCAACAACAAATAGATAGAAGAAAAAAAAACTCAGAAAAGTTCAATCACCAGTGTTAAATCTAACGTAATAATAAAAGTAATGGTGACCCTCTTTTCTGAGACTTTGCCTTCAGCTTACCATCAGGCAAGGCGATGTCTAATTGACATGTTCTATATAAAAAAAACCTATTTTAGTCATAACACGAAGATGGCGTCTTTCAAAAATGGCGCAAACACTTAGTAAAAAAAAAACGACGGGTTGCACTCCGGGAGTGCCGGCAAAAGTGAAAACTTGAATATTAACGTTGTGCATTTTTGATATTTTGGAATGGTTAGAGAATAATTTTGTACGAATTGCTTTCATTATCAGTATAAAAGCACTATTAATTATGTGGTGGAATACAATATTCATTTATTGCGTTATCGTACACAAACATGACAATTTATATTACATTAAAAATTTAACACTTCAGAACTATTACAATTATTTTACATTAAAAAGTTTATCACCGCCATCACACATGTGACAGTCGTGTGACATTCGCGCAAGCGCCCTGCGCCGCCTGTCCTCTCTCCATCCGTCTTACGAATTTTCGATCAGGTCACGTGTCCTGACGCGAGTTTAGAAATTTTTACCCATTCCAAAAAAAGTACACAGCGCCGCTAAAGAAGTTTTCACTTCAAAAATTACAGCTACTTACTAATTTTACGTCTATATTATTAAATTATATGAATCACATTTTCATTTGTATCAATTAATTTTACTGTTATTACGAATCTATTATTCAAAACTTTTTTTTGCGTAAATAAAATTTGCGTAAACTATAGATAGGTACGTTATTCACAGTGTGCTACTGTGAATAACGTACCTATCTATAGTTTATGATACATAATTGTACGGAACAGAGAAGTAGGTGGAACTGTGAAGTAGCGTGGTACGCGTGTCAATCTTATGCGGAGATTTGCAGGAGAGTACAATTTCGACCTTCAGTCGTAACTATCATCACGTATATTGGTAGTTATGCGTCGTATGTTATTTGACACTTTTTTAAAGAAAATATGCCTTATTGTGCCATTTTTCAGTGCAAAAATGGTAGTAGGAGTAGAAATCTTCGAAATAGGTATATTTCATATCACCATTAAGTCAGGAAATAGTAGAATTCCAATGAAAAAAAGAATCAAACTAAAGTCAAACTTACACCATAATAATATAGCTTGTTTTTGATTGCTCACAGTACACACGCTGTTCTTTGCTATTCTGGAACTTTCTCCGCTAATCATTTAGTGATGTAGTCAAACTTTGTCGATATCTACTTTTTTATACTAATATTACAAGATTCAAGTCACAAAATTGTACATTTAAAGGCAAGTTGCTGGTGTACAATTTTGCCACGTCCGGTAATAGAACCTACTAAAATCTGATAAAATTACAATCTGTATTTTTATGGCAACAATCGTTAGGGTCAATCATAAGGATCAAACCTGGTAAATTTTTGAATTACTCGTCAGTTTTTTTTTTCATCAGGTCATCAGGGGTATTTATGTCAGACTCGAACCGACTAAAACTGCATGCCGTCTCAGTTCTCAATTAACAGGTTATAAGTAGTACTACCCAGTAGGGCAATTCTCTCTCCATCTCCGTTGCCTAGGTTACAATGCGTAGAGGCTTTACATCTTATATTAATTGTTGATATATTCTTAATCGGAAACCCAGTTCATTCATATAGTACTTATTTTAATAAATATTTGGTTTTAAAGGTAACTTTATTTTATTGTTGATATCGTATTGTAGTATGTGATGACTCTTTGAGCAAAAGTGCTGTCTGTTGGTATTGCATTAATAAATTTAAATTATATGGACTTCCTTTCATTTTATTTACAACGTTTATTAGAGAGATATGATTCTCATGATTGACACCATCGATTGATGCCATAAAAACATCAATCAATCAATCACTTAGCCCACCGCTGTCCACTGCTGGACATGGCCTATGTCCAGCAGTGGACAGCGATATAGTGGTCTCCCATAAAAATATAGGTGTTACTTTTTGGGATTTTAATCAGTTCGATTACCAGATGTGGTGAGCGAGTTTTCAAAAAACATTAAATGCAGTTTTGTTTCTTTTTAAAAATAAAGGGATTTTTCCTTTTGGTGAAATTCGTTATCGCCAGTATTAAGCGAACTTCCCCTCCTGGTAAGGTCAAAATCTTCCAACCTGTATATCCCGAGCAATAACAACTGTAAATGATATTTAGTTATTTTATAAACCTACCCTCTGAAATAACTTTGGAGTAGGAGCAATACCGTATTCCGGTCCTGTCTGTATTGGTCTTTGTCCTTTATCGTAATGAATTCATAAACAGTGTTCTGTCGGTATTATAGAATATGAAATCAATATTATGATAAAGTGAAAAAATATTCAATAATCGTTCCAAATATAGTATTTACGTAGATAAGTAATTATTAAGTGTAGCTGTAGCCACAGTATAAATAACAGTACTACGTACTGTTGTAGCCCACGGATTTATCCTTTTACTAGAGTACCTACTTATGTAGTCGTTCTTCGTCATTATTCTTTTATTTATTTCGTAAGGACCTTCTGCAAGACACCTATTAGAAAACTTAATAAAAAACCGTTCTTTCTTTATCGTGTCGATGGCAATATATTTGTACTTCGTGGTATTAGATGTGGGCAGATCTAACTCAGCGACTGCAGATACCGCTGCCTCATTTCCTGCGTTGAGGTCTCCAGTTGTGCAAGTGTTGAGGCACAACGGGCACGACAATAGGTGGTCGCGGGTATAGAGGTGCACCGCCGTCACAGACCTCTCTTCCCGCGTCCAGGTATCCCCATTTAAAACAGTTTTCCCTGCAGCAGCCATGGCGGGACCTCAGTATATTAAGGGACATCCAAGTCGCCAATTGCAGATCATACATGTGAGGCAGGTTTTCGGCAGACCAGATGTAGATAACCTAAGGGGGAAGGTTTTCTGTAAGCCACCTCTGGACTCTGCAATTTCGGATTGGCCCGCCAAGGCAACTGTGCATCTCAAAAAACTCCTTTTGCTCTTAAGACGTGAGTTAGGCACGTCATGTCTATATAGTGGGTGACAAGCGTCAGTTTTGTTGCTTTCGTTTTTCGATCTCACTTGCAACGTGTCTCCGCACTTGGTGGAACAATACCAGCGAGTGAATACCTCTTGTTCAGAGGGGTAGGTTTAAGGCAGCCTGTTACAGTACAACATGTATCAATTAGTGCGACATCAACCAATGAAATTGATAGAGCCATTATCAAATTAGGTATAGCGTGACCATAGAAACCAAGGATTCATTTTGTATGCATAGATTACTAAACTTTTAGTAGCACTTATCTTACTACTCAGCAGGATTAATAAAATAGTAGTCTACGTGCTTTTTCCGGTCAAGGATGTCAAACAAGATCCTTCATTAAAGTAAGATAGAGAGACGGACTTGCTTTCGAACACAACTTAACTTTTCTAAAGAACTTTAGTTCAATAAATATACCCAAGTTAAATACGTCCCCACATTCGAGTTTGTTAGCCAAACTTTTGTAGTAAAGACCACTTAGAACGGACGGGGGTTGAAGTCTCGGCCCTCATCAGTCTGCTGGGTGAATCAATTCCCTTATGTTATCACGTGGAACGTTCGAAACGCATAATATTATGTTCCCGTACAATGTTCTATTTTATATAAGTCGCGGAGTCGCCCCGAAATAAATTCGTAAAAAATCCTATAATACGATTGTGATGCCATTTAAAAAAGTGAAAAAAAATTTAAAAAAATATTCTTCATTTTTAAAGCAGGTTGTAAATCATGTCAAAATTTAAGCATGTAGGACATTTAGAGTTTTTAAGCGTACGCAAACTGACATTTATACATAACACATACCTATTCGTGCCTGTAAGTATATCCGTAAGAGGGGTAAATAAAATTTTATTAATGCCCACATTTTACCAACGATGTTTTTCGGTCCCATGGGCCAAGCCGTATGAATTGAAATAGCTGTCAAATGTGCTCGTTACCATGATTTTTTATGTATATGTCCGGATTGAAAACAGTCCTATCCCTTAGTCTTAGTCGCCTAGTATGTAACACCACGTGTTTCTAACTATCTACGGTTGAAAGGCTAAGGGTACAAACAACAAATTATGGTTGATAAAAACCTCTTTTCAATAAAGCCTATCAACATCAAAGAGGCCCGCTATTTGGTGCATCTGCTAAACAACAGACAGAACGGAAAAACTAACATGCCAATCAAAAAGTATAAGCGAATATGATTATAAGTACATATCATTTGCCTTTTAAACCCACCCTTTTGTCTTTAATCCTCGCTCTATGTTACAATTTTATACTATAAGTAGGTAAAAATTAACGTACCTAAGTAAATAATACTGGTATACAATAAAGAGTTCTAGTAGATTAGAGTAGATTCTAATTATAAATAATAATTAATTTTACTGATATTACATCAGTCATTTATTTAAAAAAAAAATACGTGAATAAGCATACACGGTAAACTTATTCCCGAAAGGATTGGCAGAGATGCATTAACTTCGACATTTCCACTATGGCGTATTTCCGTTCTAAGTTAAAAGGATTCTATTGGAAACTATGCACTTTTTAATGGGATTTACCAATTTTAACTGTCAGATGAGCAATAAACATAAAAACAACATTTATGTACGTATAACTAAGGTACAAAGTACATGAAAACCAATACAAAAACTATGCACAAGAAATAGATGGTATTAGTGCGAGTTTAAAAAACTCTTACCGCTTACCTTGAAATTTAAACTTAGGTCAATCAACATAATCTGAGCTTTTTTTAAATACAGGCTGTAGTACCGAATGATACAGACATTATTAATTTACGATTTTATAGAAGTAGTTAAGACACGACGGTATTTCCGTCCAATTGACCAGTCCGACTGGGGAAGAATACCCACCCTACAGAATACCGCGGCCATAATAACCTCGTATTGTGTTCCCGGTGGTGATAAGGGTAGCCAGAGCTCACTTGAGAATTTTTGTGCTGTCAGTGGAAAGACCAAAATCTTGTCCTGCTTTGTCTTTTACACTGACTGCACAGCAACTCTTGTGCTTACAGGGTTGGTAGCGCGATTGTGACTCCCTTGTGTTGCTCACGTCCATAGGTCACGGTAACCATTTTCCATCAGGTGCGCCGTGTGCTTGTCTGCCAACCAATTGGTATAAAAAAAACAGAGCTTACCTTACCTATTATAACTAGAAAACCGGTGCGGAAGTACGTAGATACTATAACTGTGAGTATATCAGCTTAATAGATTTAAGGTCATTCAATTTCATTACTAGGTCATTGAAATTATTCATGAGATTGTATCAATAAATCAGGTATGTTTGTTTTAAGCCATACGTTATTATATGACCTAACATTTTGCAATCTAATGACTTGAAGGTTACGCATTCAAGGTAAGAGTGAAGGCAGTATTTTAAACATATCAATGGGTATCTATCACCAATAGTCCATCCTCCATAGGGGTTCTGCACGAGAAACAATGCTATTACCCGATTGCAGCCCCATGGAACGTGTTCAATGTCCTGAAGTTAAAACATTCAGGTAAGAATTTTAAAGTTGATGAAGGAGTGTTTCATTAGGTCAAACAAACTTCGTCATTTGCTTCAAAATTCTTACTCATTATTTTTAAAGTGTCCAAAATGTCAACCCCTAATTTATTAAAGTACGTATATCCATACATACATATAATCACGCCCTTATCCCCGGAGGGTTAGGCAGATGTGAATTAACACCCACATTTCACCAATCATTGAATTCGGTCCCACGACATAGGGGGTGGGCCTATTGCCGTAGGTATTCCGGGCACTATTGTTGACTCGAACCATGCACCTGAGGAGTCTGAGCTGTAGGTATATAAATGTCTGATGTTAAACAGCCCTATCCCTTAGTCGCCTTGTACGACACCGCATGGGAAGAGATGGAGTGGTCCCAATTCTACTCTACTGGGAGCCACACGGCTAATACATGTGTATTAGAAAATTGCAATAACAATGTAAACAATAAGTTGGTTGAACATCAAAATTACAATCATTTATTTATAATCTAGGGTAATGTTCTGCCAAATTAAGTCAATACATTTTAATTCCATACAAATTAGTCAATGTATTAATCAAATAACCCATCCTGACCGTTCCCGGCGCAAAAGTGCCCATCACACTCACCGCGTTTCCACGCTGGATTGCAAGCCTTTGTACCAGGAACGCTCCGGAACTAAAGTTAACAGCGGGTCTAAAAAGGTCATATTGAGCGGTTTGCTTAAAACTAGTAACTTTTAGAATTTCCAGTAAATCAAATAGAATTCTATAACATTCTTTAAATGGTCACTCATATGAGCCGAATTACAATAATTCATGTACTAAGCAGATTTTAATTTCGTGTAGGTATATATCGCCGCATGACAAAATATTATCGTTTTTCTTTTTAATAAAAATGGCGAACCCGGACATTCACCCAGACTTTCGCCAATGTCCATGGTTAAAATATTATCCTAATACGATTCCAAAAAAGTGGCCTTTTTAAACTTGCAGTCTATGCGCCTGATTCTAATTTCTTTTACAAGGCTTCTAACCTCTTTGTTCCAGCTATAAAAAGTAATGTAAAATAAATATAATTATGAAAAGCTCGGTTAGTATGACACATTAAAATACAAAAAATAACGACAATTTACATTTACATAAATTATTATGCAAAAATATATTTTACAAGTTAACTGTGTCGGTAGGTAAATATATTTTTGGTTAGATAAGATTTTTTTTAGATATTGTTTATCTATTTTTAATTACTCAATTATTTTTTGAAGAAAAAGATCATTGAAACAATCTCGATTTTCCGACATAACCAGCCCTGCTGGGGTGAGTCATATGTCAGACTCAAACCTACTAAAACCACACGTTGTGTCGGACCAGACCTGCGCTCTGTGAACCTGCCCACCCCTTACTTGTTATCCACTGTACCATCTACTAGTAGAGCGACTCGGGGAAGCCTCTAAACAACCCTATGCATGGCCTAACTAATAAACATATGGATCTTCATATCTATAATATTAGTAGGTTCAAAATATACTTAGATTTGGATAATGGGATGAAAGATTGATATAATATTATATCCCTGTACAGTCAACATCTGATCTATGTTGAAGAACGAAGTACTCAAATTTTCGGTCTTATTACAAAAAACGGAATTAAGTCAGGTTTAAACCTGAACTATAAAGTCTAGGCTTAATCTCAAGACCATGGTCTAAACTTCTCCTTATTACAAAAGCTGAATAATCCGTAGATTACTTAGTACCATAATTTAAACCTTGACTTAAATAAAACCACAGATTACTCAAACTATTGTTCGTTCATTATGATACCATTCAATCGCAACGTTCCATTTCCTCAGAAAACAAAAATTATCTGACATCATTAATAAATAATATATACTAAAAATGGTGAAAAAAAGATTTAGATAATACATTTTCATTATATTCAATTTTATGAATAATAGTTGTACTTTATTTTATAATAAAATATCATTTTGATGCCTTTATTTATTTAGCAATCATTGTTATGTATGATATTGGAAGATCTATGGACGTGAAATGGAACGAACTTTTCCGTTCGCGCTGACTTGGTATCAAATTTTTCCCAATTTTTATACCTACTTTAAAATATATTTATTGCAAGTTATTTAAAACGTTTAGTAAACCTATACTTTTGCATAAAAAGCTTCTTCAGATAGTTCGATAAAGGGGTTTACTGGAATACGATGTCTGTTAGGTAAGCGTGGTATGTCCAATGACTCCACGATATTAATATCTGCGATATCCATCAGATCAACTGCGTCAATATCCATTACGAGCATAGTATTATAAGAAAGTAAACGAATTTATCTGACGCTAACCGGCTAAGTTCAAAATGGCAAGTTTGACATATTATTATTGTGATTTACACTTTAGACCAACGTTAAACTAGGGGTCACGCAGGTTTATCTTTAGACCAGAGATAGTCCATGGTTCAGTAATAAAACCCTTTTTGTAATAAAAATTTCTTTAGACCATGGTCTAAAGACGATTTAAACCTGGTTTTAGAGTTAGTCCGTGTTTTGTAATAAGACCGGATCTTAATAGCTTGGTTTTTACCCCTTCCTGTTGACTAATTGTTCTGATGTTTGGTACACACCTTTAATTCGGACAATAATACAATTTAATTCAATAACTCAGTTTGATTTGCTTTTAAATACCATAGTTTTAAGATCATTTTGAGACTTTGTCATTTTGACGACCTCCGTGGCGTAGCAGTAGAGCATTCGACTGATATGCAGGGGGCGTGGATTCGATTCCCGCTCAGTGCAAATATTTGTATGCATGAATATTTATATATGCATTGGTCTGGGTATTTCTATGTATAATATGTATGTATTTACAAAAGAAAGTATCTAAGTATGTTTATCCGCATTCTAGATCCCATAACACAAGCTAATTAAGCTAAACTTACCATGGGTCTAGATAGCGTTGTGTAGAATGTCGTGCAATATTTATTTATATTATTTATTTATGTAGTCAAGATCGTTTTGACACTGACTGTACCTACAATATTTCTAATTTGAAATAAGTTACAACGTTCAATGGTTTGGATCCTGAAATCATTTTTCCAATCGTGTACCTACTCTCAACCATTATCAGAAAAACTGTTTCACAAGAAAAAATAAATGGGATTTAATATTATTTTGTGTATTGCAGGGTTGCTGCCCGCATATTGAAACATGTGACAAAGTTGTATGATTTGAAATGGGAACTACGGGACGGGCACATTTTGGCCGAAGATCGAGGCGCTATGATCGTATCAAACCACCAGAGCTCACTCGATGTATTAGGTAATGTAGTACTTTTATATTTATGAGAAACATCGGATTTTAATAAAAAAATTCAAACTAGATTAATATTTTAACGAAGAACCTTATAAGCGCTGTTCCCATAGCCTACTCGTGTTTAGGTAACATATATTATATCATGAATTTATGAACGCATTTTAGATATAGGTATGACAATGGTCTGCTAGTGGCGTGACATAAGGGCTTAGTAAATGAGTCGGTTAAGAGTTCCCGGGTTCGAATCCTGGCTACGTATGTGTATTACCAACGACGTAAACACTCTACTGACACATCTAGGTAACGGGATGGCTGGAGAGGTTACTGGAAACACTAATAATTTCGATTACTAATACTCTGTTTAAAGAATAAAGGATAAATACATTCCCTAATTCAATCACTTCATTTTTTATCCATTTTATTATATTATATGAACAGTTAATCTATGAATTTATCCATATTATATGAACAGGACATCTTTTTAATATTGCATTACTTCGTATTTTGATCTTGGTGATCTCATCCACATAATTAGTTTACTTGTAAGTATAATTGCATGCAGTTAGGTATACATTTTTTATTATGTTTTCCAGGAATGTTTAATATATGGGAAGTAGCAGATAAAGTCACAGCAATTGCCAAAAAAGAAGTATTTTACGCGTGGCCATTCGGCCTCTCCGCTTTCCTTGGCGGAGTCGTTTTCATAGACAGAAATGACGCCAAAGGAGCTTATAAAACACTTCAAGTCACCTCAGAGGTCATGACAAAAAAAAAGGTTGGTCAAATTTCCTTATAAGTACTTGTAGGTACTTGATTGCGAAGAGTTGGAAGTTGGGTACTAAAATTTATTCAATTTATTGTCTGGGATCCTTTATCCATCCAACAATGTATAGTTCGTGTAGTCTGTTCGAGTTCTATAGAAAAACAACGGTGGAAACCCATTGAAATGAACCAATTTTTTATGTGATGCAAGAAAAGAATGAAAGATGAACGAAAAATTGGGAGGGCGTTTTATGTGTATGACCTCATATAGTTTTAACATACCTAAGAAATATTTTTTCTGAAATAGTTTACTCTAGGTATAATAACATTGATAAATGAACGAAAATTTTCATCCAATTGAGTTAAATTTGGTCCCCCCGTCCGCGTCATGACAACGCTTTAATCAAAATATTTCTAGGTAGGTATATCAAAGTTAAAAGGCTACAATTTATTGTTAACTTTTTGGGAATTTGTCTTTTGTGACGGGGATTTTATAAATTTTTAATAAAGAAATGGAATAAAAAATTTATTGTACAAGCTCTAAGCTTAATTTGATACCCATATTGAGGGAGTTGTGAAAAGCACTGTAATTCACCATTATGTTATGGCGGCCATTGAAATTTGTCATAGTGGTATTTTACTAGTCAAGCCCTTTCATTTGAAACTCATAATAAGGGATAACATTTAATATCATAACTAACACACACATATACATGAACACACACACGCACGTACGCACTCACTCACACACATATACATACACACACACACACACACACACACACACACACACACACACACACACACACACACACACACACACACGAACACACACACACACACACACACAAACACACACACACACACACACACACACACACACACACACACATACATACACACACACACACACACACACACACACACACACACACACACACACACACACACACACGAACACACACACACACGAACACACACACACAGAGAGACACGTCAAACATATAACACCCCGTCGTTTTACCTACTTTCTTACCTACCCGCTCCTTTGTCTACCTACACAAGTCGTGGTTGATAACCTCTAATGTAATAAATATTTATTTTTGCTATCTAGGTAATTAATACATGTTTACTTTTACCAATAATTTGTGTCAACTTGTTAATATCATGTTCCCTTTTAGGTTCGAATAAATACACAACATGTTTTTAAAATGTTAAAAGTATGTAGATAACTCGAATTAGAAAACCGTCGGTAGGTACATAACTGTATTCCATTTCGTTAGGTACCTGAATACCTACCAGATTTTTATGTTTAGATTTTTCTGTTTCTGGTGGTATGGTTTCGATTTTTAGTCTTAAGACTGATCTTAAGACTAAAAATCGAAACCATACCACCAGTTAGTTAGTTAGCATAGTTCATTTGTTTAATGTGTTTTTATAAAAAGTCGCTACAAAATCATGTGCCTTTAGTTAAGTACTTAATCAAATAGAGTGGACAAATTTACGTTAGATACGTACGTTTATAGCAATAGATACAGTCAGCAAAGCAGATGATAAATAGCTATATCTACTCATTTCTTTTGCCGTGTGTACCTTATTTGTATGGTTGATATATTTTTCAGACTAAGATTTGGGTTTTCCCTGAGGGAACGAGAAACAAGGATTATACAAAACTACTGCCATTTAAAAGGGGCGCATTCAACATTGCGGTGGCAGCGCAGGTGCCGATCATACCGGTCGTATTCTCGCCCTACTATTTTATAAACAAGGAAAAATACATTTTCAATAAAGGTAAGCACCATATCAGGTAGGTATGTTTATAATATTCTTAAATTAATCAGGGGTTCAAAGGGCTCGCGCCTTTGGTGATCGCATCGTTGAACTAAAATCATGAAAGTCCGAAAACCGTAATGTAACTAGTATATAATAGCTAGTAGCTACCCACATCACAAAAAATATCTGTGGGTACCTAAGTCTACCTGTCAATGTGCTTTTAGGGTTCCGCACATCAAGAGGAAAAATTCGGAACCTTTATAGGCTAAAGCCTTCCGACTATAGCTTTTAGAAGGTAGAACACGACGGTATTTCTGTTCAATTCAGCTGTCCGTCTGGGGAAGTACCTCCGCCCTACAGAATATCGCGGCCATAATAACCCCGTGCTGTGTTCTCGGCGGTGAGTAGGGTAGCTAGAGCTCACTGGGTAGTTTTTTACTATCAGTGGGACGATTAAAGGCTTGTCCTGCTTTGTCTTCTGCACTGATGGCACAGATACTCTCTACGCTTAAATTAAATTTTAAGTGGTATTAAAAAAACTTCGTGGTCCATCTATCTGTCTGTCAAGACCTTTTTCTCAAGAATCCGTGGAGGTCATCAAGTATAAATTCATACCACTTACTCAGATCTATAACGTCTCCCTGAATATAATTTTGTACGAAACCCTCGGAGTGCGAGTCTGTAATGCACAAGACCGGCTTATTTTTTTAAAACATGAGATGGTCCACCTACAAAGTTTAAATTACTAGGTATCAAATATAAGTCGGTTACATCTTGAAACTGTGACAAAATCAATCTTCTAAACACAGTCAAAACATAGCTAATTGTCGTCTATCCACCTAGCATAAGTTCACGCTTGAATGCAGCTTTGTACCCTCACGTACCCACTACCCAGGGTCTGTAAATTACAGCTGTCTGGTAATTTTTCATTTATTAGTCATACATAACATAAGTTGGTGAATAGGCTATTTGACAAGGTCGTGCGATTCTACCCAATACTGCTTAATATATTAGTTTGGTACTCTATAGAAATACTACTCCGTTAAACTTATTACTCTCAGTTTTATCTAATTGATGTCTACCTAAGTACTTAGGTAGGTAACTGTTTCAAGTTGAACCGAATGCTTTTAATTTTTATTATCATGCTTACAGGTCATGTCGTAATCCAGTGTCTCGAGCCCGTTCCCACGGCAGGACTGACCACAGACGATGTACCGGAACTAATCCAAAAAGTACACGATCTAATGACCGTAGCCTACAAGAAGTTGTCTAAGGAGGTCATCAGTGAATTGCCACCCGACTACCCATTCACCCTCGTGGGATAGGAAACTTTAATAATTTGATATCTATCCTATTAAAGTAGAT
This sequence comes from Eilema griseolum, assembly GCA_963662185.1. Classification (NCBI taxonomy): domain Eukaryota; kingdom Metazoa; phylum Arthropoda; class Insecta; order Lepidoptera; family Erebidae; genus Eilema; species Eilema griseolum. The sequence goes on along the minus strand of OY759232.1, from coordinate 12,210,389 downwards.
ACTCGTTTTAAGCTTATATACCTAAAGAAATAACTAGAACTGAATTGTAAATTATTATCAATTACACTATTTTTATACTGGATCGGCGTTTTCTTACCAAAACAATACACTTAGGCATCACTCGACGCCTGTAAGTAGGTGGGTATTTCTCTTGATTATTTGTCACAGGCATGCACAGGTTTCTTTTGTTTGTAATGGCAAAATGACCACACTGTTGATCAAAATCTTGGCGTAGCAGTAAAGCGTTCGTCTACTAAGTCAGAGGCCTTTCTTGCTTAGTACAATTATTTATAGACTCTGGACAACGAAAACATAAAAAATCATTTTTACAAAACTTTTATATGCCAACAGTTTTTCCTGTCATTTAGTATTTTATAGTCTTCAAAACTTCTTGATACTCGTACAATGTTCTTATTTAGGGATAATTCTCCAAAAGGCATTGATTCTTTTTAATACTGGCTAAATTGTATTGTTGACTTGATTTATTACTCATGAATATCTAAAAAATATTTTTTGTATTGTAGTCAGTTTTTTTTTGATAATACAAGTCTGCAAGCGTTATATTTCTTTTTTTATATATCATTTAGGTGGCAGACAAGCACACGGCCCACCTGATGGGAAGTGGTTACCGTGGCCTATGGCAGCGTCACTATTTTATTGTAAGAACTTTATACAAAAAGTAGGTACATTAATGCCATGTAGACTGGTTTTCATGCATTCCTAATAAGAAATTAAAAATAAATCATGGTATGAACTCCGTTCTGTCGATGTATAATCGGTGTTGCATACCGTCAATTTTTGAAATTTGCCGCTTTTTTTTTTAACTATCTTTCGCTGGCCAGACTCTAGGTACGCCTATTTGAGGTCTATTTGCATTGGTCTGAATGTTTCTATATACCATGAAATCATTTACAGATAGTATTTATATGTTTATTCGCATTCTAGAGCACATAACACAAGAGCAAATTCTTCCCAAGCAAAGCAAATAGAGAGGGAAAAACAGCAGACAGTGGGAATGAGTGTTGATACCGCGTCAACACTCATTCCTCACTCACTCATTGTTTTCCGATAAGGAATACCTAAACTAGCTAGGATCAGGTCATCAGCACAATATTTGAGGCAATTTCGGGCCGCGAGCGGACTAATACTTAAGAACCTCCTATAACTGATAATAAGCATAACATAAACTTAATGTTGTAAACAATGAAAATTAAGATACATTGGCGTTCCGAAACCCTCGAAGAAATGATCTGTATAGTGTATATTGTACAGATCATTTCTTGGAGGGTTTTGGAACGCTACATTTAATTTGTTTTTCAATGTTGCCAAATAAAAGAAATTCCGCCTTGCTTTAGGGAATTTTAAAAGTGATGGGAAGGAAATATTGGGTCTAAACCAAAGTTACCATACGTAAGGTAAAAGCAAAAATAACGGACACTAACCCAATGGTGGACACTTTAAAAAAACCCCTTTATTTTAAGAAAAGTAAACTTTTGGTTTACATGATTATTGACTTAAAAAATGCTTAATAGCATATATAAGACATGTTCAAAAATTCGCAACAATGATGTTAGCAAATTTTGAGTTAGTGACAGTTGTTTCTTAAGATTTAACAATTATCACATAATTATTACATAAGTAATAACAATTTATCATAAACAAAACCATTTATAAAATGTGTTATAGTTCATTCAACACAAATCGCACGCATGTAGACTCTGGCTAACGAAAGATGAACAAATACTTTTTTCAAAAATTTTATACGGCAACAGTTTTTTCCTGTCAGTTGTTATTTTATAGTCGTCGAAAATTTCTTGATACTCATGTAATGTTATCATTTGCGATTAATTTTCAAAATGAATTCATTATTTATAATACTGGGCCCCCACAATGAAGGCTAAAAACAGGTCAATAATTATTGAACTGCTGTCATACTACCAATCTCAAATGTAACTTGGTAATCCTATATATTTATATGGGATTACAGAGTTATTTATGTATTTAGAAAATGAGACATTCAATTATTGACCTGTTTTAAGACTTCATGGAATTGATTTTAAATAGTTATTCAATATTTTATAGTAATTGGTCAATCATCATTTTTTTAAATAGGGCCCTAAGTCTAATGTTCATATAGGTAACCATCGGTAACTTTGAAGTTACCGATGGTTACTCGTCGTTTTTTAAAGAAAATCTTTGTTTTGTAAAGTAGAAACACGTCAATTTTTTTCAGTAACAAGTCTCCAAACGTTATACCACATAAACTCACGGTTTTTTCTTCAATTTTTTGTAAGGACTTTATGCAAAAAGTATAATAAACACATGTCATTAGTTCCAAGTCGACTGATTTTTATGCACACTCAATAAAAAGCTTTAAAATAATTCATACTATCAACTCCGTTGTGTTGATTTTTCAAATTTGAAATTGTTTTTGAACTTTCACTGGCCAGACTCCATAAATATGAAAGTTGTTGACCTACTTACACCATTACTTACGTTTTTTGGCAAGATTTAAATGATTATCCACTGTTTGGTTCTTACGGTACGGTCTTAGTTTTAAAGATTTTATCTGCAAAAGTTAATGTTTAAATGTTGCTGTAATAGTAGAAAATATAATTTTCTAGAGTGAAGTTTGATTTGTCCTTAAAACGAGACAATGCATCGCGCTCAATTAAGAAAAAAGAGCCGCTAAACTCTGATGCCAAACTATGCGCACTGCTGTAAAAGACTGTCAGAAACTACGAATAATTAAAAACAAAAAACAACGAAGGTAAATATATTCTATACCTTCTATAAATCATATTTTTGAGAGTTTTCCTTTTTTTCGTAGACATTATTTTGAATTAATTTATTGGTAAATCTATATAGCCAACTGGCAACATTGCGTTTCTCTTGATTGGCTGCTTGTGGCTTGAGCTGCGCTAAATCAAATCAACTTAGACAGATGTATTGTTCAGTTTTGTGATTTTGTGTTTATTTTTGTTTTTGAAGCTAAAAAGGTCGTTTGTATTGTTTATTACGTCTGTTGACGATATATTATAATGTTGGATAAAATAATTTACATGCTGGTTATTATCGTCGTAACTTACGTATTAAAACAATTGTTTTCCGAAACACCAAATTTTATTAAATTTAAATCGAAATTTCTTCTTTTCTATATCTGGACTTCTATAACAGCAGTGATGTTGTTACCGTTTTTTGTGTTCAACCCTAAAAACGTCAAGAATTCCCTGTAAGTAACTTTATACGTAACATCAACACCTACTTTGTGAGACTTATGTCACCGACACTGGAACCCTGCTTGCCGGTGATTCACTTGGAACGGACTGCGTCTTTTACACAAGTTTTTCAATCAAATTCACTTTAAATATATCACTTGTCATGTCTTGTATTTTTGGAAATTTCTTAATACTAACATACATATATATCCACTAAGCTTGCATTAAATTTTATTAATAAAATTACTTAACATACTAAAATTATATCAATTTACATTTTACAGATTTGGTTCTCAAATAGTTAAACATGTTACAAAAGTAATAGAAGTAAAATGGATTTTGAGAAATGGTAAAGTTTTAGCAGAAGACCGTGGTGCTGTTGTGGTCTCAAATCATCAATCATCTATAGATATTTTAGGTATGTGGGCTATCTATACACATTCCCTAGAAATATCGCTGGTTTTCGTTACAATAAATGTGTATTACTGAGGTGATCTATGAACTCATTTTGTATGGCTAAGGTCAATTGCCAATTGCCTCTTTTGCTTTATACTAGTGTTCTGCTCGGAACAATGAATAAGTATACTATCAGTAGACAGTTCTTTCATTCTATTTCAGTTGATTACTTAATAATAATGCACACAGTATGAAGAAAGCTAATTTGATATATTGATAAGAAATATTATTATATTTGCTTTTATTAATGAATGTTGTAAATCATTAACATTTATATGTTTGTGGTAATCATTTGTCTCTTTAGTTGAAAATCATTATTTTAGGAAAAGTATTCTGGATATGTAATCAAAGGTCCGTAATTAAAAATATTCTGTTTTTTTAATAATATAATCAGTATGCTACCACAATACACAATTGAAGAATAACAGGAATAAGTAACTGGCATAATAAAAGATTTATGCCAGTAGTACCTATATCACAATTTATTTTCTTGCTTTGTTAAAATGAAAATGAATTTTGATTGAAACAAACCCTTTCTTTAATATCTTTTGCCATTAGCCGGGCACTTATAAACCTGCGATAAATACACACATAACTTCATATATATAATCTAACAAATTAAGTTGCATTATGGTATCAACTAAAGGATCCTAGTTGACTGGTTGTCTTCATTTACAGTATGATGAAAATGCTAAGTTATATTTTCAGGAATGTTCAATATCTGGCATGTGGCGGACAAAGTAGCAGCTATTGCAAGAAAAGAAATATTTTATGTGTGGCCATTTGGCCTTGCAGCATACCTTGCAGGAGTGGTGTTTATTGATAGGAATAATTCCAAAGATGCATACAAACAACTCAAGATAACTTCAGAAGTTATGATTAAAAACAAGGTTAGTTTTACTTTGATTTGATTAAGTACGTATTGAGTATGTACGATTGATACGATTGAGTAAGTAAGTCTTGACCAAGTAGCTAACATAACAATGATAAGAAAATTGTACTTTTACTTCTAGGGGATATGCATGTGTGCACTTAATTCATTTTCTTTTTGATTTAATAATTATTCTGTAGATTTCGTCTGATTGACAATAGGTTTTCTTTAGAGTTTAGATTCATATTTTTGTATTAGACTATGCACTGTTCCTCATGGATGTCTGCTTTTGTTTATTGGCTATATCTCCTGTTCTACTCCACCAATGCAATCAAACATACCTAAAATTTAAAGTGTGACTAAGACCTTTCAAGCAAGAACCGCATCAAAATCTGTTCAGCAGTTTTTGTGCCCATTGCAAACAAACATTTTAAAATAAATATTTTTGTCTTAAGTATCTTTAATTTAAATTCTAAATGTAATAAGTGCAACTATTTTTATAATTTCTCCTATGAATTCTAAGTGCATATATAACGTACATAGATTAAAGGAAATTTATTAATTCAGAATAATATATAAAAGTTGTAAAAGTTCCGACTTGAAAAGCAAAATTCCAAATATTTTTTTCTTTTCTAGTATAAAACTGGAAGTAAACTTTTTTCAATATTTGTTTTGATAACTTAAACCATCTCCTTAGGCATACCTAATTGAAAATGTTGGCATAGTTTAATATAGCTTAAAAACTCACTTAAGAATGACCCATAGTATAGATGAGTCCTGAAAACAGCTTTGCATAACTTCATTATTTAAAATTATTTTAAAATATTATTGGTAAGGTTTATTTAAACAATATCAAATCACACGTATATTATCTTCGAATTACAGACAAAGATTTGGTTATTTCCTGAGGGTACAAGGAACAAAGATTTCACAAAACTACTACCTTTCAAAAAGGGTGCATTCAACATTGCAGTGGCTGCCCAAGTGCCAATCATACCTGTTGTTTTCTCGCCTTATTACTTTATTAACAGGAAGAAATATATATTTAATAAAGGTAAGCATTTTACTTATGTTCCAATTTTGTCATCTCTACAATATTCTACACAACACTATCTAGACGATATCTTTTTTTGTAAATAAATACATACATACATATTATATACAGAAACACCCTGACTAATGCAAATAAACATATTCGTAAATACAAATATCAATACTTTGGATATTTTTTATACTAACCATTAATTCAAGACATGAGTGGATGAAGGGGCTATCTAACAATTTGAAAATATTGAGTTAAAGGACTTTAAAGCTAAATTCTGCATTTGTGGAGTACTCTAAAGTTTTCCGACTGTAATACGACACGTCAGAAAACGTCACAGTCATCTGTAAATGAAGTAAAAACCCAGTACCAACTCGTCTGGCCAGCGTGAAAACAAATCAGGGCGCGGCGTAGTAGCGGCGGTAAGACCCATCATGGGACAGTGGCTAGAGAGGCCACACGGCAGCCTCTCGTACTGTCTGACGCAGATGATCACCGAGCACGGGTGCTTCGGGAAGTATCTGCGTCGGATGGAGAAAGAGCCAACGTCCGAGTGCCATCACTACGACGCGAGGGAGGACTCGGGGCTGCACACGCTCACGCCGAGACGGGAGCTGGTGGCGGCCCTGGGAGTGAGAGTTCTCACGCTCTCCACCTTGCTCGCGGCGATGGTTCGCTGCGTGGATGCGTGGGCGGCCGGCGCCTCCTTCTGCTAGCAAGTAATGCTCGTGAAGGAGGAGGCGGGGCGAGAGCGGCAGCGGGAGCGACGAAGGATCGCAAGCCAAGCTGCCCGCGTACGAAGGCAACTCGGGCGTCAGAGGTCGATGAATGATCTCCGCCCCCCATGAGCGCAGGCCTGGGGGTGACGGGTGGAGTCGCCTGTCGCCCTGGCAAAAGCAGGCCGCGACAGCGGCGCGCCTCCCCATTTCCGGGGACGAGTTGGGGACTTTGTGGTCCCCACACCCGAGGAGAGGGCCAGATCGAGAGAGATGACCCTTGGTCGGCCGGGGTGCGAGGGATATGCCTGCCAACCTCACCTTCGGCAACCAAAAACGACCCACAGGCGGCGTGCGTTTTGGTCAGTTCGAGTCCGACATAACCTATTGCACCGGCTCCAGTGGGGGGTTATCCGTGGGGTTTTGCGCACGTTAAAAAAAGAGCATGAAAACAAATCAGAGCCTTTTTTTTCCTGCCAAGAACAATGTCCAGCAGTGGACTGCGAAGCTAACCCCTCGTTAAAACATGTATTTTACAAGTTGCAAAATGCCATAGGCTACAGTGTGAACGCAATTGTCTTTTATTTATACTTGTTAAGATACATGTAAAAGACAAGTATTGTGTTTTGATAAGTCTTCTACAAGTCTGCAACAAGTTTTGTATAAACAAGTTTACAACTTGTTTCGTGGTGAAAACGAGGGGCAAATAATGACTATGTCAATATTGTGAAATAGTCAGATAGACCCTTCTTCTACTCACGTGATCGATTTTATATTTTACAGGTCACGCCATTATACAATGTTTAGAGCCTGTCCCAACTGTTGGGCTGACAATGGACAATGTACCAGAACTGATAGTGAAAGTGCGGAACACTATGGATGCGGTATACAAAGAACTTTCAAAGGAGGTGCTTAGCACGTTACCCCCGAATTACCCTCTCGCCACTGAGGACTGAGCATAATATAAGGCCATGGACGGTACCACCTACTATAATAAAATTTATAATCACTTAAAATAAGCTATTCAGTCAGCATAATAATGCTGATGCATGAAAGTTTTTAGTATTTAGCTAGCATTCCAATCGCATGAAATACAAGTTCTGTGATTTTATATACTATAAAATTGTAACTAGTGTCATCTATAATTGTAAGGCACGCTTTTGTGTTTATGATCTATTAGATCACTTAATTGCCTAGTATGAAGTGACTTATTTTTAGGATTTCATTTTGTACATATTGTAAATGAAGAAAAAACAGGCAAACTAAGTTATGATGATAGACTGCACTGAATTTCTGTAGTATTTTATTTGTGTCATGTGCTATGTATGTACATGAAGTATTATTATTTATATTTTTGTTACCTACAATACGCGCTTAAAGCGCTAGTCACGTTCTTGTCCTTACCAACATTTAGAATGTCTAAAAAGTATGTCCGTAAGGAGTAATGAAATATGTGACTAATAAGAGGATCTGTGCAACATGATGTAGGTAGTTAATTAATAATCAAGAAACGCAATTGAATGCAAGAGGTTTTCCTGCGCGGCTTTGAATCATCACTTCGTTAGTGTTTTTTTGTATTCAGAATGTGTTTCTAGCCTACTGCCTCACTATTACACTACTGAATGTTAATTGATTATTGAGTAACATTGCACAGTTGTGGTGTGGCCATATGCCATCTCAGTATTTTTAGGTATATTCTGACTATAGATTTTAATTATTCAAACTATGCCACATTGCACGGAATTAATTGATTTCTTTATTTCGTCCTAACAATTAACACAAAACACATAATGTATTTTACTGTATTTTATTGAATATGGACTAATTTAGGTTGCAATTTATAACTATTTAAAACTATAAGAAAACCTTATGATCTGAAAACTGAATCTAAAATGTTTTGGTGCCATAAGACTATGTATATGCATTATTAAATTGTCTCTGCTTAGTGTTTTAAAATAATTATAGTGCCATTCTGTACGTGACGGGGACATAAGATTAACCAAATCACATGTGTAACCAATCACCCTGTAGAATATTAAAACTTCGTGTGAAAACAAGTTGGCTTGTTTACGTTCAAACCAATGTTTTTCCACACAATGCACGGATTACGACTGTGACGCAAGTGTGTCCTTGCAAATGAGCCCGTTACTTACTTACAATTTAGTTTATGACCTGTCACGAACTCACTGACTGCATAATCTAAGAAAACGGTATTTTTGTTATCTTAAATGTGTCTTTAGGTGTCTGTGTTGCTAAATAGATAATGTACTTACAATATTTTTTTACAATAATAATTAAGTTAAAAGCTCTAAAATACTAAATAATACTCTATTTTTTTGTAATTATACACCAATTAATTATACATGCAATTATACAGATTGTATTTGCACTGAGCGGGAATTCAATCGCGACCTCTTTGTTAGCAGTCGTATCGATCAATGTACCGCTACACCAGGGCCAGGGGTCAAATCTTTTTAATAGCAACTTTATCTATTTACCATAATTTTACCTATACTTTTACATATTATAACCTATACTTAGTATACCTAATATATTAGCACATGCTGAACAGTGTTCATATGCAAATAAATCCGTATAAAAACGCAAAAAAAAAGATCGAGTTGAAAATAAGACCTACTCTTTTCCGTTCACGTAAAAACTAAATTATCAATATTGAAAAGTATTAGGTAGATCACATATCCCATTTTATTAATTGAGCCACGACGTTTAGCTAACTCTCTAGTCATGTTACGACTAATAGGTAACAAGTTTGGATGTCTTTTGCATAAAGGGTTTTGTAATGGTATGTACCTGTATGTACCACAAATTTGTAACAAATATACCTACTAACCACGCACATTTATCGCTTGTTATAAATTCTGAATACGTTGTAATCACTTCGTGAACGAATTTACCAAAAACAACTACTTTATTCGCAAACTTTCACGTCAGTCTTGACAATTTATTGTATAACAGCCTGAATACAAATAATTGCGACAGACGATCGCTATTTTTTAAATTTTCTGCTATCTATAAATATATAGGTAATAGCAACAAAAATAAAATAAGTCGGCCATTGTCGAATCGATTTTGCTCACATTGGATTCCGGAAAACCATGACTAAACGTTGTAGTTTTTTGCTGACTGAAGTTTATTTGTATGATAGTGAGAAATATTTATATTTTTTCCGATAAAATTAATAAGACCATGCGACTTAATCATTTAATAGACATTTTTACTTGACATTGACGAATTGCGGCGATATGCTGCAGAAACCATCAAAGACCGCAACGCAAATTGGCAGTTAGAAGGGAATTAATGATGGTTTTTAACTATCTTAAATAATTATTTTTGTTATTTCTATATCATAATACTCTTAGGTCCGTATTCTAGTATGACACTCACTTGAATCACGATGTATCTGAAGAAAGATCGTATAGACATCTGTCAAATTTGTCAATTCGGTCTATACAATATGTCCTCAGATAAATCGAGATTCAAGTGAGAATATGGGCCTTAGTCAAAATCGATCATTAATCCCTGACCACCCAAATGACCCAAACGTAGTGAAACACTTGGCCCTCTGCATTGTTGTACGTATCTGCTCCGCCGTCACAACGTTCAGCATAGTTTACGGCAGGGCACGACGGTATTTCCGTCCCAATTGAGCAGTCCGACTGGGGAAGTACCTCCACCCTTCAGAATACCACGGCTATAATAACCTCGTATTGTGTTCCCTTCGGTGAGTAGGGTAGCCAGAGCTCACTGGAGTTTTTGTGCTGTCAGTGGGAAGACCAAAGGCTTGTCCTGATTTTGTGTTCTGCACTGAAGGCACAAAAAAAATCCTTTCATACAGGTTCGGCAGCACAGGTTTGACTCCCCTGGTGTTACACACGTTCATAGGTTACGGTAACCACTTTCCATCAGGCGGGCTGTGAGCTTGTCTGCCACCTAAGTTATATAAAAAAAAATGCCCATTTATCTTCGATGCAATGTTGTTCGTCCATCTAACCGTGCGGGCTAATAGTCACGCTACAAGTCTCGAAGCAGTCGAAAGCGTTCTTGAGTATAAATAAATATAATATTGGTCACGATTCTTATAAATTCAGATCACCTGGCTCCTAGACTATCCAATAATATTAGCTCTTTACGGTACTTTGGATTCTCAGTCCAAGCGAAGACATCGGCATCTTGACCGCGGGTATACCTGTATGTGAAGTAAAACTGCTTGCAGGTACATATATGTGCTCACGCCTCTTTCACATCGGGGTAAGCAGAGTCAACAGTCTGTGATCAACTTCTATCCTTACATACTTCACGAGCATCCCCTACTGTCTAAAACCTTTCATGTAAGCTCGCCAGTTTTGACTGCTAAAGCTACTTATAGTACCCGACTTTGAAAAGGAGTGAGAGTCCGGCTAAAGAGCGGTTTACCTTGGTTTTGTAGAGCGTTCTCTATCGCACATAGAACCCATGAGATAAAGTTACATATTTAGTATCCAAAAACATTTTTTAACTTTGGGGCGGGTCCCCATAAACCATTAACGTGCACAAATGATAGTAGAATACCTTTTGAGGTTAAAAATAACTATTCTTGTGAGATATAGACAGACAGCATATATTATAATTTGGCCAACGAAAGATAGTTCAAAAAAACGATGGCAGATTTGAAATATCAATAGGTTGCAACACTGACTATACACCAAAATACCGTAGTTGATACTATGATTTTTTAATTAGGTACATATGAACGCCTGCCTGCATAGGAGTAATGAAATGTGTTTAAGTAGTGCACTGATAGTAGACTTGAAAATGACGTATTTGTACCCATAAATATAAACAGCTTTTGCTATGAAACAGAGGTAAAGGGTAAAGTAAATCTCATTTTAGATATTCATGCGTAACGATGTCGACAGTTTATATTGGTAACTAATTAATTACTAGTAACCAGGCCAGACTCTATTAAAAAAAATGTTATAATGAACATCAGGTATTCAACACCCCATAATTGTTGACCAATTACTATATTTTATTGGATATTGGACATTATAATCATTAATTATACTTTTGGCCAATATTAATATAATCAATTCATTTTGAAAATTATCCGAAAATTGTTTATGATAGATTCAGTCTGAGTTTCAAGACGTTTGCGAAAGCTATAAAATTCTACTGACAACAAATTGACAGAAAACTATTTTTGCCATTTAGAAGTTTTGGAAAAATGATGTCTTCATTTCATCTTTCGTTGGCCAAACCATACTTACAAATAGTGATAGTACACTGGTCCAGAATCCTAAATACCGTGTTGTGTTATAATTTGTAATAGTAATAAAGGCTTTAGAAATAAAAAATACATAATAAAAGAATAACTCAGTTCAAAAGATATTGTTAACATGACTCAGAGCAACATGAACCAATAAACGTGGGCTATTAAGTTTAAATTAATCAAATTCTGTAATATCCCAATACTTTAAACACTCATTAATTAAGACTATTAATTGCAATTAGTTATTAAAGTTACTAAACATGCCATTTTATTTCTAACTTTTGATATTAAGGGAGTTTATAATGGGACCACGTTTTACCCATTATAATATACAAGTATAAATACTTATTCAAAGATAAATTAATACTGTGTGTAATTTCGTGTACCATATCAAGGTATTTGAATTTAATAAGAAATGGTTTTTTTAACACTACAATATAATTTTACTCAGACTACAGTTTAGTATCCACATAATTAGAAATAACTAATTGATGTAAATAAGACGTTTATGTAAAAATGTAATAATAAAAACATATTGATGAAGAATAATGACTGTTCAACATCTTTCAAAATATTTTCAATCACAATACTTACTATTTTTATAATATTATGAAGTAGTGTTTTTGACTATCATACTTTTTGAAAACTATATTTTATGATTGCCATTGTTTGGATGTAACGGTTGTGCTAAGATGAATTGGTCATAGTATTAAGGCAATTAGATATCCAAAGATAATAAAAGAAGTTTTTCCTAGGACAAACAATTACCAAAGAAATTCACATTCTCAGTATCAATGACAAATAAACAAATATATTATTATAATTTACTTTTTATTTTAGACCTCATAATATAATGAATTTGTTCAACTCAAGAATTATTATTCTAAAGTCATTAATTTTAACCTGTTGTCACGTACCTAATATTGTGTAATTTCGTCTCGTATTATATATAGGAATAATATTGTAATCAATGTACATATTGTGCAATTCTGCCACTTATTTAAAACAGAGTGATGTTTGTTTTCATATAATTACAATGTGACGTAAGTTTGTGTTTGTTATTCCTGCATTATTAGTTTAAGATTAGAAATTACACCGCTATCACGCTTATTTCAATGTATTGAATATTTATTCTTTTCAAATTTATGTTATTCTATACAAACGCAGTTTATTACTTAATTAAGTTACATGGACAGTGTTGAAATTAATAATACAATCGACGGTATTCGCTCAAATTTTGTTTATAAAGCGATATGCATACAACTGTCTATAATAATAATAAATTTATTTATCCAAAATAACCAAAAGTACAAGTTTTATTTATCTGGTGTCATGTGATCTAAACTATCCATGCAGATTACTTGGTAAGAGTCGACATTGGTGTCACATTTTACATAGATATCAGTTTAAAATTTTCATAGAATTACTTTGTACCTACATCGTCGGTCGCAATTATCAACAAAAATATTGTAATCCTTGTAGATAAACAGGTTTAGCGTAATATTTTTGTAGATGGTTGCGATATCATATAATTAGATAATTCGTCGAGAAGATAGCTTTTCTTCTTCTAAAGTCATCTTTTATCATCCATCGGTCATTATTACACCTTTTTTAGGTTTTACATACACAAAGGGTAAAAACGGAACCTTATTACTAAGACTCCGCAGCTAAGTCCGTTTGTCTGTCTGTCTGTCGGTCGGTCACCAGCCTGTATCTTATGAGCCGTGATAGGTATACAACTGAAATTTTCACAGAATGATGATGTCAAATCAATCAACTAGCCCATCGCAGTCCACTGCTGGACTAGGCCTCTCCCAATGTTGGGAGGCTTTGGCCTACTGTTTCCACGCTGGCCAGACGGGTTGGTACAGGGTTTTATTTCGAGTTTTCCTTCTCTCGCAGTGATATGGTTTGCGTATGTTTCCATTAGTCGCCTCTTACGGCACTCTTCGGATGAGATGGGGTGGTGATACTTGTATTCTTTCTCAGTCACCACACGGATATGTATGATGATGTATTTCTGTTATATTTAAGGGGCTCCAATATAATACAACACGTGATTTTTTGCACGATATTAATAAGGGCAACAGGTAGATGCTTGAAATATTCCCAGAATATTTTGTTGCTTTTATGTTGTTAGAAAAGGCTTATGTCCAGAAGTACACTGCAATAGGCTAATTGAGTGTTTTATTGTTGTTGAGAATAAATAATAAAATAGATATTTCAGAAGAGGTCTCATACAACCAACGTGACTTTTTCACCATTTTTTTCTTGATATTAATACCGGACAGGTGAAACTAAAAAAAATCCAATATAAGAAAAGTTATAATATCGTATAGATTATAATTGTATGGAACCCTCCACGTGCGCGAGTCCGATTACGTAGCGATACAGATTATATATATATACCTATACGTTAAGGTTTTGCAACCTTACAGAGCTGATATGTAGGTAATCTGCACCACTTAGTGGATAAAATTAGAAAAATTATCGTTATTGTGTTCTTTGTATTGCGGCTCCTACACATTCACTATGGCACGGTATATGCAACAGTTTGACAAGGTTTTTGATTGAATGGAAATTTAAAGCAGTTTTTTTATAAAAACATTCTTAATACAGACCTTCTTTAGAACATGTGCGCAGTGAAGAAATATACAATGAAAATCAATAGATTTTTCGCAACGCATCGTTAACTTCTTCCCGCTTTAAATATTAAAACACCGTGGCGTATGCTACTCAATCTGCATTCTGCCAATGGTAGATGAAACTTGAGACACAAGTGTCCCGTTTAAGGAGCGAGACGACCCGGGTAGATAGGAGAGCTGCTGGAAATAATATTATGGATATACTGTTTTCATCCTGTACCTATAATAGTTAGTTGGTCAAATTTAAGTCATTATTTATGACAAAAAAGTTAAAAAAAAAATAGTGCAAATAATTACTATTAGTACCCATTCATATTTTAAAAATAAGAATAAATGCTGTGGTCTGAAGAACATCGCTAATCATAGCGAAATACACGGCACTACAGATACCTAGCTTTCGTCGCGCCGCATCGGGTCCAAAGAATGCATACGCTATCCGCTGTATGTATACCTATATCTCTGATTGATTAGGTACAGACTTTTCAAAGCGTAAGACAGCTATAGAAGACAGTTGAATGCGAAAGGCCTCCAATAGATCTATCTCGACCCTTAGGGCTTTATCATACTATCGGTTTCGGGGCAGAGCGGAGACGCGAGACGTTTACGCGGCGACGCGCCGCTGTTGCGCAGCCGAGTCGTCGCGGATTTGTAGTGAGTTTACGATATACTGACAATAGACTCAATATCAAAATGGATTTGTTTGCAAAATAACACATTCGTTAATTCGCTCTCGTCCATTCGATTAATTGATAATGGATCTTTCCAAATTCGTTGATGCTTCTGTTTCCGTCTCCGGCGTCTTCGCATTAACAAAGCCAACAACAATGTTTCCGCGTGGGAATTCATTTTGTTACTAAGTGTATTGTATATATATCATAAAATCACTACAATTCTGCAACGTCTCCGCTGTGCAACCGCGTTGTCTCTGCTCCGCGTCCTCTCCGCCCCGAAATCGCAAGTATGATAAGGCCCTTACTAGATACGCTTCTGCCACTAAGGAATGATAGGTAGTAAAAGTTGAGTGTTGATTCGTGCTTCGTGTAAATACTTAGACAACTTGTAAGTTGTAGGCCGATTATTTGTAATTATCATTAAATAAGTACCCTCCCGTAATTTTATTGATCTGGAACTTCCAATTGAGAATTCTTGTGGCACTGTACCAATGCCCGTCGCCCTAATAGAAGCAGACTCGAGATGGTGGGGATTCTTCACGCGCCTCTAAACAAACTGAGGTATGGAAGGGAGAATAGGTGCGATCATGGGCGTAGAGAGAAAGGGGGCATCTGGCCATGGAAATCCATCATAAAATGTACAACTCGCACATTTGTTTTGTCCTGGTAAACACTCTGATGTTACATGGTATAATAGGGTCTATTGTAGTAAGGTATTACTATACAAGACAAACCTATCAAGTTTGGGTGCGTTTGGCTGGTCTTGGCACGCACTCTGGTGCGACATGAGTATACTAAAATGAAAAAGAAGTAAATGAAACTCTTTTTAAAACAAAGTTTTATCGCGCAAAAAAATCTTTTCATAATATCAGAAGCCCATTTTTTTCTCTTTCATGTAGATATTTGTGTAGTGTGTATGACAAGCAACAGCCGAGGACGATCTAAGTTGTAAGTGAAGAGCACAGAGTAAGTAGGTAGGTATTTATTTATCCGAGTGACATATCAAGAAACGGTTTAAATTATCTATCTTGGCTTACGAAATACGGATTGAGATTGCATATAGGTAGAAAGCGGCCGTAAATCGATGAACATACTGAAAACACGTCAGTGAGTAAACAAATTAGTCACTTGTTGATTTGCGGAACCACGAGTAGGTATTGCTTAATACCAGGAAACTGAAGGCACTTGATAGCATCTGAGTTTTAATTAACTGAGGTACCTACCTACGACGCGTGCCTACCTAAACACTTTACAGCCAAGTTATTTCAGCTCGTGTAAGAAGGTAGCTCGTTTTATCGTTTGGTAAAGGTTGTAGACAGAGAATCTCTTCTCTAAGGTAAAAGTTGCCTTCAGGAAGTGGATATTTATAACGATTTCTCACTTTATTATTATCTGTGCCTGCGTTCAAGTTTGCGTTTCAGAAAATATTAGAAAGCAGATATGTTTCTTTTTAAAAATAAAGGAATGTTTCGTTGGATTAAAATTTGCTTTAGAGTAGGTACTTAGGCACTTTCCCTCCAGGTACCTACCTACCTAAGCTGAATTAATAAAAATAACCGTCGAAATTTATGTAGGTAGGTACGCGTATAATTTTAAAGACCAAATTGGATAAGTAGGTCATTTTTTTTTATTTTGTGTTAGGTATTTTCTCGACAAAGCTTGGGTAAGGGAAAGGCATCAAGAAGGGTATAAGATGGTTCTTAAAGGGTTGGCAGCACGAGTGTGGTGACGCCTTTGGTTAGTCCAGGTCCATAGACCATGTTAACATAAAGTGCAGAGGGTCCAGAGGGAACAAGAGCATAATTCCACGCGATATTGTGATAGCTACCTACTCATAGCAACTAAATCTGTGTCATCTGCGTACATTAAAACTTGACAAAAATATTGATATCAATGCTTTTTTCAAATGAAATGCTGTACACGTGTTATAGATAAATTGTCACATTGGAATATGGATAACTATCGCGATCTAAGAAGATTAGAAGTATCAACTTAGGTATTTATTACAACGTTTAACGTGGTTTATCACATTTTTATCTCTGAATCTATAATCTCAGTAGGTACTATGATAAGTTCGTAAACCGCTATTTAAACATACCTACATGTATCGTTTTCAAAGCTAAATACGTATTAAGATTTAAGATTCTCTTCCGATATTTTTCGTTTTTAGGACGTCTGTATGTCTGCTGATATACCTAGCCCAGACAGGGTAGAATGGAAACACTATGTATCCAGACGATTATTTCATACAGATCTACTAGATACCTTATTTTGCTGACAAACCCTATTATTTATTATATTTTGGGCTACGGTTGAAAATCAGCGCTGCAGATTGTACCCAATCTGAAGCATTTAGCTGAACTGTGGCCATTTGGACACACACTCCACACCGGCCGACATGTAAGTTATGTAAGTGTAGGTTGTTATATGTAAAGTTATGCATAACGTCAATTTTATTGGTTTTATTTTGTATTTTGTGTGTTTGTGTGTGTGTCTAATAAACGCATTTTCTTTCTTTCTTTCTTTCTTTCTTTCTTCTATTAATTTAGCGACAGATACCTACATACTTAATCACACCCAATGTTAGCGGAAAAACAGAAACCTATTACTAAGACTCCATGTGTCTGTCTGTCACCAGACTGTGTATCTCATAAACCATGAAAGTTGATTAGTTGAAATTTTCACAGATGATTTTATTTATGTTGCTGCTAGTGCCGCTGTAACAACAAATACCGGTATGCTAGAAACAAACGAAAATAGATCTTTAAGGGGGCTCTCATAAAACAAACGTAAGAGCGAGGCCGTATAGGTAACTTAACTTCTCTTTTTACAGGTCTTCCTCTCAGCCCCAAAAGATTATCTACCTCACAAATCTGAAGAGCCATCGTCCACCGTTCTTGTCTGTTAGCCAATTAAGTTTTAGATAGTTAAGTCTTGGCTCTCATCTCCGGCAACCTGCGGCCCACACAGTCGGCGTGCGTTTTAGTCGGTAGCAGTGTAGGATTCACACTAGTGAATAGACGTTATTTACAGCTCCAAAACATTAAGTCATCATCATTCTCCTACTGAATACCCGGTTGCATCCACTTTGGAGCCTGTTTGAAGAGGTGTTGCCCACGGCTCTGCCCGTGTGGATGTCGGTTATTGCGACCAAACATAGCCTATGTCCTTTCTCAAGGTCTTATCAACCCCTATGCTAAATTTCATCAAAATCGGTTCGGTCGTTTAGATACATAAGTTATTCTGTGGTTTAGGCGCGAAAGCGTAACAGACAGAGTTCGCATTGATAATATTACTATGAACATAGATTTGTTGACATCTACAATAGAGACTGTCGTTGACCACCTAAGTCCGAAAGGAAAGCTTGCGCCGAAGCCTCGTCCGCTGTTTATCATGTGAAGTTGATGTTGTATGTTTAGTGGGTTTAATGATGAACGACTCAGAAGTGTCTGTAGGGATAGAATTTACTTTATAGGAAACTTAGCTGTACCATATGTGTAAAGACTTTACACATATGGCTGTACTCTGTTCACTCAAGCTTCTACTACTTATTAAGTAAATTCTATAAAAGTCCGACTATCAAATAAAGTCACGTTTTAATGTTAATAACATAGAAAGGTCGTATTCGTAGGTCGCCTACTGAAGTACTTATATTATCAGTTGGTAATTAATAGATATGTTTATTCTAGTTCTAGTAATGTAAGTATAGAGGTATATAGTCAAGCGTTTGCAAGCGTCGGTAGCTTAGTGGTTAAGGAGCCGGGATTACGATCGAAAGGTTCCGGGTTTCGAATCCTGGCTATTACTCTACCAACGTGAACCTACTCCCACTCCTAAGACAAGCAATGTAGCTTAGCTGGAGGGATTAAAGGGAATATTAGTAATTTCGTTTCTAATATTCTTAACAAAAGTCAAGTCAGCGCCAACATTGAATTATTTTGGTTCAAAGTAATTGTTTTAATGAGAATGCAGTATGACTTGCACGTACTGTTTCTGTATGACACACCCATAATACGACTGCGCTATTTTCATGTTCTACAAAATAATAGTTATCTCGTATTTGTTAATAATATTACTGTTGTTGTAACAAATTGTTTTTATGAACACAATTTATCAAGATAAAGTCATTTTATTATGAACGTTACTTTAAGTATGTCAGTCAATATTTTTAAGAATATTATGTTCCCTGTATGAATGCCAGATTTCGGCTGTTCCACATATCCCTACTGATCTATCCCTACTGGTAGGGAAGAAAGGATTTTTTTTCCACATTTAGCTACTGGAAGCCGCGGTAGCCTGGTGGTATGGGTAATGGACTGCTGAGGCGAGGTCTCGGGTTCGATCCCAGGTTTTACCATGGCACACACCAATGACGTTTCGATGCTTTTTGAAGTTATGCGTGTATTTATCGCAGGTTTATAAGTGCCAGGTTAATGGCAGTAAGCTCGCCACCTATTACATTGGGATCTAAACATAAACTGGCGAAATGTGAGTGCTAGCACCTCTGCCTACCCCTTCGGGTATATAGGCGTGAGTTTATGTTATGTTATGTTTAGCTACTGGGGGGGAATACTATTCCACGTATCTCTACTGATAAAATAATTCAGTGTATAAGTAATAAACATTTTGTTTATTATTTATACAATGGTTATATAATTAAAGAGAATTATAATTTGGGCCCCTGAGTCTCCCTCCGAGAAAAACTTAAAGAGATAGATTTTTGGACCGTAGTGTCACAATGTATTTTCGAAAATGTATGTCAAGAAAAATATTTCTAATGTCCTAGAATTAGAGACCGGCATAACGTAAATACCAGACACAAGAACAATCTTGTAGTCTGTGATAGTAGTCTCCAAAAAAATTTTTATTCATTCCGGGGAAATTGTATTCGTTTTTTCAACAAGCTCCCTAATGAATTTAGGGATTTACCTAAAAATACATTCAAAACGGTAATTATGCTTTTGGTATTTCCGTCCAATTGAGCAGTCCGACTGGGGTCTATGTTCCGTTTAATGGTCTATGCAGATAAATGATTTTTGACTTTGGCAATATTAGTATAGGCCTAAGTAAGTAAAACATTTGTAAAACATTTCAATAAAAAAACATTTTTCTATCTACCTGTACTTTATCTTAGTAGAAAAATGTGGAAGTAAAATATTTATATATCCCCCTAGTAACTAAAAGTGGACAAAAAAATTATTTCTTCCTTACTAGGTAGATCAGTAGATATGTGGAACAGGGGCTTATTTCATGGCGCGTACTCTACCGGCTGATTTTCTAAGACTCATTTTATGTCATCTGTTTTTTTTTTTTATCGGTAATTATCAATCGTCTGGAAATAGGTGGGTGTGAATTTGGTGATATTTTTTTAGAAAACCTATACTTAGTTGTTCCGTTCATTCCTGGGTCTGAGGTAAAGATGATGGACCAGACCGTTAAGATCTCGTAAAATTATGTTGTTAAAACACATTTCAAAAGTTTAATGAAGATTCATTGACCGTTCCTGGAAATCAACCCAAGTATTATTTTAAAATATAGCCAAAACACAGACACAGCTAATTCCATTTTATAATAAGTAGGTAGGTATATGTAGATAAAATGTGTAGATACCTGCTTTTATTGTATATAGGTAGGTAACATATTGTTGCACGTGAAATTTTTTATAAACAATCATAGGGTATAGGTATCTAGTAGGTACGCGCATCTAGTTTTAATTAAAATTCAAACAGTTGTTATTTACTTTTATTATATAAATATACATCATTCTTAAGGACTAGTACACCAACAATTCGAATAACGGTAATTTTGTAATTCAGCTAATACTATTATGCAAATATTTATCACAGCTCTTTGTTGCAGAGAAGTATGAATTTATAGATAACCGGGTAGGTATGTAAGTATAAAAATAAAAAATAACTACGGCAAAGGTAATGTATGTCTTTCTCTAGATTCAAGTTTAAAAATAATCACAACCTAGATAGGTAGGTAGCTACTTATTGACGTGTGGGTCGTATCGTACCTAAGAGTTTTCTTAGCAACAACTTCAATCAACTTATCAGCACTGCTTTAACAAGTAGGTTCAACATACCTAATAGTAGAAAGATTCAAAGCTTAATCGATCTCTTATCGTGTATAAATTTTCTTAAGCAATAATTTTAAATGACCCGATTTCTTAAAATTAATCATTTTTGTACCTTATCTAATCAACGTTGGCGCGATGATTCAATCTTTCAAGTGTCTCTGAAGAAATCTTTGTGAATTCTTCCTGCATGCTTTTTTGTGTTTTCTCAACCAGGGCGTCGATATCTTCTTTCGAGATGCCCTCAGTCTCGATCATAGGCAAAATTGACACAATGAATTCACCTGCAAAAATTACAAATAGGCAAAAATCAATATAAAAAATCACATACCACATACCTACCTACTTACATAATCTCCAACCTTTGATCATAATGGGTAGGTACCTGCATACATGTGCAGAGTCATTCTGGTTAATTGAAATTAAAACAATAACAGAAACTTTCGATCGCGATTCGAAATCCAATCCCTGTTGTATCTAAAGACAAATATATTGGAGCCCGTAGCCCGGAGGGCCAACCGGAAGGCATACCTGCTAACCCCGAGAAGAGTATTTATTTATAAGAGCAGAGGCATGATAAAATATACGTAGGTATACTTCACTTGGTTAGGGACCTAATTAACTAAAGGTAAACAATCTTGATGTGTCTTTTACACAAACACATAATAAACAATTAAATTACTACTAAAAAACTAGTGGTTCGATTTTGGTTGTTAGTCGCGTTTTATTTTTCGTCTGAGTTTTTAAACAAAAAATATTAAAAGCCACATCAAGACTGTTGACCTTTAGTTAAATAGGTATTTGAACAACCAGAAATATCTATAATAAACACAACTTAACAACGGCGTAACCATCACAACAAGACAGGTAGAAGTAGAACCGGTTATCAATTGGGAAGCGATATCCCTACGCACCTGAGCCGAATTTGTGTCGTTTGTCGTCAAGGAAGTGGTATTTTGAAACGACGACTGGTTGTATGGGTGCACCAGCGTCCATTGCTACATGAAAAGCGCCTTTACGGAATGGCAACAAGCGGTCGCCGGAATGTCTCGTACCCTCAGGGAACAGCAGAAGTTTCCTCTATAAACACAAAAAAAATGCTAATTAGATCCCACAAATGCATAAAATATTACAGAGGTTATATTTAGCATCATTGACAGACTATTTGGAGTCGTTGCGAGTGCGATTGTGATGACTGTTAAAAAGCTTCATTTAGCGACTGTATAGACTTTTTAGGTTGCACGTTGAGCAATTTACCCACAAAGTCTGTCAAAATCATGTTTATTAGATATGTAAGTTTATTGTTATTATTGCTTAAGTCGATTTAAATTCCTAAAAAGATGGTTAATTGTTCCCTTATCATTACTAAAACCATAAACGTTACTTAAAACTTTAAAATATCACTTCCGAACAATGACTTTTGGCGGAGCTCACAATGATAGTAAAATGACAGACAAAAAAAAACATGTCTCTACATCTTATGAAGAACAGACCGTGTGTTAATATCAACAAACAACACTATTCAGTAGTTGTAGGTATACACATGAGACAAGCCCCCTGCAAATGAGATACAAACATATATTTTTATCTCAAGGCCAAACTATAACTTTAAAATGAATTATTTAGTATTATCTTACATATTATTTACAAGTTTTTCTGTTATCTATTGGTGTGCAATAAAGAATTAACTATCTATCTATCTATCTCTCCGAGTAATTGTCATACGCGATGTATTGGCATATGTTTATTAGTAATGCCAATATAGCAGTTCTTCTGAAACTCCAGTCCACATTTGCATCCTAACGTAACGATAGGTGGACTGGAACCTACGGAAATAGACTGGAACGCACCGGGAGCGCCTATAGGTACATTTAGCAGTGCGTTTACGTTTAGTAGAAGGGTTCTACTCTACCCCACCTAAACCGGTTTAGTGGCGCAGGAACTTGGTTACATATGGGACGTCGATATAGTTTATTTGAAGAAATTATTACAAGTAATAAAAATACTTGTACTATAGTACTTTTCATTTTTATAATAGGATACATTTATCCTTGTAAATACTGTACATAATAGGTCGTTATATGTATATGAAATAGACGTTTTTTTTTTTTGAAGAAATTGGTTGAATCTCAATTTTCAGTACTAACATTTTAGCATTTTTTTAGGAATGACAAATCTAAATTTTATGATTTTTTTGTATATGAATAAGACGACATTAAGCTAACAAACTCTTTTATTACATTTTTGAAAAGTTACAGCTGTAAAAAAGTAATACGAAATTTATCATCAAAATGGATAGCATTTAGGAAGTACTGTTTTTGAAGATCGAAATAATTTATCAAGCGGCCAATAAAAACAAAATTTAATACTGAGTTTTAAAATCTTGAAAACAACTTTCAAACAAAATATATATAATGGTAATAGCTATTAAATTACAGGAATAACGTACTCATGAATCTGTAAGAAAATTTCGGCAATTTCATAGGTAAAGACCTAATATTATACCTATTTAGGTACTATAATATGATATAATTATTTCATATTCTGAGACCTGACTTCACTTCTTACATCATTCCAATTTCACTTAATATTCCAGTAAATATGGAATGAAACATAAAATATGCCGTAATTCCTTACAGTGCCAGCCATCCCACAGTCTGGCATAATTGCCCTATTGTTCGAAGCATATATTAAGTGTGTCAAATGGGACAATGAACTCTATGTTTACTATTGTAGATATAAGTTAATACGGGTTCAGTTCAATGAAGTACTGACTGTTTTAAGTGAGGTCGTATTAAGTTTCTTTTGGTATCATTTAACTTATACTAGTAACTATTTAGTAATCTGTGCTTATACGGTCAACAAGTTAAAGAGATTTTTACCCAAAACTGAAATGATAAGTGGGTTATCTGTTTCTGTTGCTGTTTTAAAGTGGATGCCAAATATAAATACATCGATCAAAGAATTGAAAGCCTGAAAACCGTGCCCATTTAAACCTACCTAACACATACGAAAATAATATCTAAGCCACAAACATCATCGATAGGAGCTACTGTACATACGACTCAGCATGGTTGCTATTTTTTGCATATATCGAGTACGTCTCGCGAGACTCATTTCATAATACGAAGGGCAAGGTGGTGTTTTCAATGCTCCCTGATCTTCACCTAGTGATAATCTCTCGCAATCCAGGCAAGAGTTCTCGATCTCTCTCCCGCGGCACAAATAGATAAATTATGTAGGTCATCATCATCATACTCCTTGTGTTAGTCCCAGTCGCATCCGCGACTTTCACCTCGGACTCCGGGGTCCGCTTTTTCAGTCTAACTGCGCCGCAGCTGAACTTCGATATTTTTCGTGAGGAGACAGCCACCTGGATTTAACCTGTTGACCAGTACTTTTTAAGGCTCCAACTACCCGCAACAACTGCCATAGATGTTCGTACCTATGACAATGGGGACCAATACAAATATATGTATTCATGAATACAAAAATTTGCACTAAGCTAGAGTCGAACCCGATGTAGCCGCGTCCGCTCCCTCGAGCCTCGAGCTCACTACCTTCACGCCACAGAAGCTAAATTAACTAGGCATTTTATTAAAACAGTAGTCTCTGCCTACGCCACTGAAATCTGAGGTGTGGATGACTTATTCCCCGTTTAAAGTTAGGCACAAAAAAAATCTGACACACGTAAAAACTGTTTAGGGGGCAGAATGTCTATAAATTATGCATAAGTTGAATTATTCTATAAAAATACTAGCTTTTGCCCGCGGCTCCGCCCGCGTGGATGTCGGTTCCCAGGGTGGAAAACCCTTATCGCTAAGGGGTTTCTCAGATCCACTCAATATATCTACTCACAAAATTTCATGAGAATCGGTCAAGCCGTTTCGGAGGAGTACGGGAACGAACATTGTGACACGAGAATTTTATATATACTTAGGTAAGATATTTGAATATAATAGATTTATTGTGTGCAAATAGATCTAGGTAATACTACTATACAATTAAGTAAAAAATGTTACTAACAAAAATTTATTTTAATTTTAAGTAGGTATATGAGGATAAAAATAAATTTTAAAATGATATTATGATTGTATTGATTGTTAACCGTTGGGTATTAGTTCTATTATATTATCTATTCTGTGGTATAGGTTATACGCTCATGAAGTCAAAAAGAAATTAACCTTGACAAGTCAAACAGCATTAGGTACCTACTAGTATCGTCTATGTACATTGTTACGTCATCCGGTCGGAACATTACCTATACCTAGGTGTGAAGTATTGCACCACGACCTCGTTCCTGGCGATTAGATCATTCTCTGACGAAATACGCCATAAGACCACACATAACACAACTACTAATAGATAGGTACTTACAGGAACTCATTGTATAATTAGTAATATGGAAATAGATACCAATCATCAGCAATAATTAGGTTTACCTTTGGGGAGCAGCACTATTCCCTCTCTGTAGTCTGTACTCTACCTACCTACCCAATAGAAAATTCAAAAGCCTTTTTAGGTGCTCTACTTTTTAATTAAATGTGAAACAGTTCAACAGAAAGTCTACCATTATATTCAGTGACCGTAATTTTTGTAATAAGTATTTAAGTACGGTAGGTAAGCACTCAAATGCGTTCAGGTCACTGTTATCTACAGAGTACATATCTTCCTAGGTACTTTAGACCTTACCTTTTGATCCTTAATCGCTTCAACTTGCTTGTTGAGAGCATCTCGCGCTGTCTGAGCCCCTCTGTCTATGAACACAGTGCCCCACAGCCACGTCGCAGTGCCAAAAGGAACGAGGTACTGCAGTGAACGTTTTGCAACCACTGTGCAACGGGACATCAATGGCCATATTACCGCCAGCGCTATAACAATATATATTATTATAAATTGTCAATATTATTTGATGTGTTGCTTTATTTACTTTTTACGTTACAGTAGGTACTTATAAAACCTTCACGCATCTTCTATGAATGGCCTTATGCCCTTATAGTATAATCATTATTTTGAACATTGACTAACTAGCCTAAAAGTTTCAAATTAAGTAGGTATGTGAAATAAAATAAAAATGTTAGCGAGATATTGACGAATTTCGACTTAAAATTGAAAAATATCCAAGACTTAAGCTGTTAACTATGAATCTAGGGGATGGATATTTAGAAAAAAAATACAACGTGTTATAATAACTATTTATTTTGCCGACACGCGTAAGTGAATAGATAGCCCGATAAGATAAACAATATGCTGTTTGTATTTTACAAAACGCGTGTCAACAAGGTCAACTGAGTGATGTGCAGGTCTTTATACAACAAAAATGAAACCAATTACCGAGATAGATAGGTAGGTGCCTAAAAATATAAAAAGATATAATATTAGTACCTACCTAATGATAAAGGTCCACAATACCAACACATTCAATCGTACCGTACCTGTGTAGATAGATACTTTTAGTAAAATTACTTATCCTGACTTACTGATTTATCAACGCCTAGCCTAAACTAAGCAAATCTGTGCAGGCCTAAACTATCGACCAAAATTTCAAGTCTGTAAGCCTTTCAAGTCAGACGAAAATAAAACGAAAATGGTATAGAAATAAAATGTTCGTTTTAATCTACATATCAAATAGCATTTACATTGGTGTCAGTAGTGGGATATCTTCTTCACCGAGCCTAAACTAAACCAGCCAAATAAGCATTTAGGAGATCTGTGCAGGCCTAAACTATCGACCAATATTTCAAATCTGTATCCTTGACGCTTCCGCTAAAGGTTACAGACTGAAATTAACAATTCAAAACAAGAATTGTATTGACAAAGTTGTATAAGTCGGTTATTTTAAATAAGTAGGCACGTAATATACCTACACTTATTATGTTTCAATTTTTTTTTTCTGCGTCGCAGTTTTGTATATTATAGTATAAGTACCTACTATAATTTCTTTCTAAGTACAGCACTTTACCCATACTAAAATAGAATTAATTTCGTAACTTCCCTTATCATCATCATTGGACTAAACTGACATTTATAATAATAGTTGTATTTTTGTACTTATTTAGTACTTGTTTCTAGTTATTTTATACAATAGCCCAATCAAAGAAAATAATAGGTAAATACGTTATGTTATGAATGCCTACTTGTGATAATTTAGATGATTAGGTCCAAATATCAAGAAAATAAAGGCTCGTGTAGTAGGTATTCTGTCAAGTCAAGGTATCATCAATGATTGCCATAGATAGAGGAGGTTATCTGTGCTCCTATTGCTACTGACTATTTGGAATACACTATTCCTATTACAGGACCATAGAATAATGCTACAAACAATAGCTACAGAGCTTTAAATATCTACTCTGTATGGTCTTGGTGAAAATTAAACAAAATTATCTACTTATAAACTTAAAACACCTAAAACTAAACTAGGTACCTACTTATTATAGTTAAATCTATTTCTAATGCCTAGATAAATATGTAGGTACCTAGTAGCCTTTTTTTAATACCACTTAGGTGGCAGACATGCATACGGCCTACCTGATGGAAAGTGGTTACCATGGCCTATGGACGTGTGCAAAACCAAGGGAGTCACACTCGCGCTGCCAACCCTGTTAGCACAGAGAGCTTCTGTGCCGTCACTGTAAAAGACAACGCAGCATAAGCTTTTGGTCTTCACACTGACAGCACCAAAACTCTCCAGTGAACTCTGGCTACCCTACTCACCACCGCCGAGAACACAACTCAAGGTTATTATGCCCGCGATATTCTATAGGGCGGAGGTACTGTCCCAGTCGGACTGCTCAATTGGACGGAAATACCGTCGTGTCCTACCTACCTCCTAAGAAGCCTAATGAAACTTATCATCATATGCCACTGTAGTTATCATCCAAATAATACAAATAGGTATATATTATTTGGATGATAACTACAAATAATTGTAGCTATTTATGTCATCATATTGTGTTACATTGTTATGAATTCTACACTGTTCAGATAATAATGATCTTAAATTTGTTGGCTTTGGCTATATACATATCATTGAGAGAAAGCAGTCACATATTAATTAATCTACCTACACAATTTCATCAACATTGTCATCATTCTCTGAGCCTTTTCCCAACTCAGTTGGGGTCAGCTTTCCAGGCTGTGATGCTGTTGACCATAATTTAATTAGGCTAATTCATAATTGTCAAAATAAATTATAATGAAATTTTTTAACGTGCATACATAGGCTGCTACTTATGTATGCGGAATCTGGGATTCCAATAATTTTAAACGCAATGTCTGACCTCCATGCACATATTGGTTCTTTTTTTAAATACTGGCCGCTAATATTTTTTTTCTTATATACGTTAGTGTTTTGTTTTTGATGGGTTTAAAATGTCATATCGCTGAATAAATGGAACTCACTCGTGAAAATATTCGTGCTATGATTTATTACGATTTTCGACGTGGTTTAACGCAACAACAGTGCGTAGATCAATTAACTTCGACTTTTGGTGGTGACGCTCCATCAAAAACGACTGTGTATCACTGATTTAGTGAGTTTAATCGCGGGCGGAGTAAGCTCACGGACGAAGTTAAAGAAGGTCGCCCGAAATCGGTGGTTGTGCCACAAAATATTGAAGCTATGCGAAAACTAATAATGCAAGACCGCCATGTTACGTATCGCGAGATAGAGGGCATTCTGGGCATATGTATGACGAGCATTCATAGGATATTACATGATCTGTAAAAAAAATTTGTTCGCGTTGGATCCCGCACAACTTAACTGAGGATCAAAAAGATGCTCGCGTCGAATGGTGCAAGAAAACCTTGAAAAAATTCAACGGAGGCGACTCAAAATCTGTTTATAATATCTACACAGGTGACGAATCCTGGATCTACGCGTACGATCCCGAAACTAAACAACAATCAACAGTTTGGGTGTTTCAAAATGAGCCAAACCCTACGAAAGTGGCTCGTGCAAAAAGCACTGTAAAGCAAATGGTGGCCTGCTTTTTTGGTATTAATGGCCATGTGGCTACAATACCACTGGAGAATCGCAGAACGGTTAATTCGGAGTGGTACACGACCATTTGTTTGCCAGAAGTATTTGAAGAAATACGCAAAAACAACCAGCGACGCAGAATCATACTTCACCATGACAATGCCAGCTGTCATACATCTCAGGAAACAACTACATTTTTGGATGGTCAAAAAATAGAATTAATGGGTCATCCACCGTACAGCCCTGATTTGGCTCCCAATGATTTCTATTTATTCCCAAATGTAAAGAATAAATTACGTGGTCAACGATTTTCGACCCGTGAAGATGCCGTAGACGCGTTCAAACAGCACGTTTTGGAGATACCTCAATCAGAGTGGAAAAAGTGTTTTAAAAATTGGTTTTATCGAATGCAAAAGTGCATCGATCATAGTGGAGAATACTTTGAAAAACAATAAAAGCATATTGAGCCATATACATTTGTTTATTTTTTCTATTCCGCATACATAAGTAGCAGTCCTCGTATATTTTTGAAGACAGGAAGTGCCCCTGTATATTTAGAGAACTCGACTGTACATTATTATTTACGTTAGGTAATCGAGTTATTATAATATATGAAATAGGAAGTGGAAATAAGAGCCAAATATTATAATAATTGTCAAATTGCTAAAATAATATGATATCGGAAATTACATGGTAAGTATTTTACAGACAATACTGCGCCACAAAAGCGAATAATTAGACAAAAATTTATATAAAACTGGACGTTGCCCGCAGCTCCGCCCGCGTTATCAAGGCCGAATTTGTTTGGAGGAGAGTTTGGGAAGAACTGACTATTATAAAATAACAAATTCGTCGTATCTGTCTGTTGGAGTTTTAAAAAAGGAACCTCGGATTATGTTTCATTATCGATTCTGTTTGTCAAGTTGGTTCTTCGCAATAGACGCAAGAACTACTGAATGTATTTTGTTAGATGGATATGTGATGTGTACTGAAAATCTGTCGCATGTTTGGTTGCAATCGATGAAGTAGATGGAGGCATGACCAAATGTCGACCTCCACGGGAGCGAAGTCGCGGGCATCTGCTAGAGATTTAATATTTTTAATTGATGTGTATCTATACACTTTTCTATTGTATGATGTATTTCCTATTGTATTTTATGATGAGTATATTTTTATTGTTCTCCTAAAATGCAAATTACGCACAGCCACTAGATATTAACAAAGAGCATACCAAAAGCATGCATTTCATGTTTTCTTTTTGTTTTGTAATAGCTAAAGTCCTAGATTTTTTCACTGATTGGCGCAGGTTTAAATTTCTTGGTACAATAGGTTATCTAATTATAATAAGTGCCGTTTATAGGTGATAAAGGCTATAAGATGGCATACCATTCAGACATTTTTAAATGATTCGAGAGTTCTCTGGGAAACTATTAGAATTATAACGAATACTTTAAAATAAACTCAATAATGTACTACTGTATTGGCAATCTATTAAAGGTTGGACAACACTCACCCCACCCCGAAGAAATTCTACGTTGAGGTAGGGTGAATGGGGAGTTATGCACCTTCTATATACTTAACCTAAACTATATACCTACACACACATACCTATGCATATTATACTCTTTATATCCCTAACTCGAGCATTACTCTGTAATGATAGGTACAAGTAAATTTAGAAGAACAGTTAGAAATTTTACTTTTGTAATTTTTGGTATGAGCTCGTTATATGTGAGGATATTATGCACATCTTTCATCACAAGGAGGTGGGGCTCAAATAAGCTAAAGGAGTACAATTATGGAACTGTAAATTAGTATAAAATTACCAGTTGCCACGTAAATAAGAAAATCAAAAAAAAAACTTTAATTTAATATGTCATCTCAACACTAACTTTATTCGTACCTGCTTTGGTATTATATTCATGTTAAAATAAATTGTATAAAAGTAGGTAGGTACCTAACACAATAGTTTCCCATTGAGAACTGCTGAGTTGTTTTTAGACCAATTATATTATTTAAACTAAATAAAAATTCTTAGTATGTAAGTTTCGAAACGTAACAAAATGAGCAACGTTTCATAAACTGTGCGGTCATACGGCATGATATGATAATTGCCTCGTTGGTAGGTATGTAGATACTTATACAACCCTTTTTACCCGACTATGACGAAGTAAAAGGAGGGTTATGATTTTGACAAGTTAAGTATGTAGATATGTAGGGTCATCTGTTCCCTCATAGCTCCACAGCCACTTATTAGAACTGGATAAATGAGGTAGCGTCTTAGTCGTCCGCTGGTTATAGGATGTATCACTGAATCTAATGTGGTGCCCTCTAGCGGTCATAAAATACTATTTTAAAAAACGAATTTGAGATAAATATGTCGTGTTTAGTATCATCTGAAAGGACTTAAGTAGCACATTTAAAATATGTATAAATTATACCTATTCCTTGCTCCAAAATAATATAACTAAAAAAAATTATTTTAATACTACAACCCGACTAAATCACGCTCTAAAAAGTATTAAACAAGAAAATATCAAGGATGGCACTTAAGTCTTAAAACAATAGATTCTAGGAAAAAACTGGCATACAACCACGGCTATCCTTGATATTTTCTCACACTTTTTAGAGCGTGATTTTTCAGTAGTCGGGTTTTTCAAATAAATAAATAGGTATAAGTACATTTTTTATTATGTGTTTATTCTAAATATTATTATATTTATTTGGTTTATTTACCTACTTACCGTATAGGTCAAGGCCACTTTGATGATTCAGAAGCACAACTGTCCCCCGACTGTTGTTCACGTTCTCCAGTCCTCGTACTGTCCAACTAAGCCCAAGTAATCTCGCTAAAGCCCTTAGCGATGCCGCAGGTATCCTGTTTACCAAATTTATTCCATTGTTATTTATTATGTCGAACTTCATTGAACATTACCGTCACTAATCAGCACCAATTCAAACAATTCAATATATTGCAATAATGTATGTATGTATAACGATAAAATTATAAACAAATAAATTAGGGGCCTCTAATTATTTATTTCTAGAATTTTTTTCTATCAATCGTCGAAGATTTGAATAAGAGAGTAGAAAAATAATCTTTACCCCGGTAAAGACGCGCGACGAATTCAAGAGCGTAGCGAGTTAGCGACTGTAGCGAGTCCTAAGATCTAAGAGCGCTGACGCTTACTACTTAAATACTTGACTGGCATGCTGCATCTCAAGAACTTGCTACAAATACCCAATCACCGCGCCAATATCGGTAGTAAATTGGTCAGGCTAGACCAGACCCTGCTTTACCAGGTCTAGTTGCTTCCAGTTGCGCCAACTTGGAATTATTTAAACCGCCTGCGGACCTAAGTTGGCCGATGCAGGGCAAACATGGCAAAATGGGACTTTATCGATCGGTAGCAAAAGTCCTACGAATGCAGGCCCAATCCCAGTTCATGTCACATGCCAGACCGAGTCGTAGACTCGAAAAAGAACATCTTCAATATCGAATCATTGGCAATATTTAATTAAATAGGAGGTAGGACACGGCGGTCTTTCCGCCCAATTGAGCAGTCCGACTGGGGAAGTACTTCCGCCCTACAGAATACCGTGGTTATAATAACTTCGTGTTGTGTTCCCAGCGGTGAGTAGGGTAGCCAGAGCTCACTGGAGAATTTGTGCTGGCAGTGGGATGACTAGGCTTGTCCTGCTTTGTCCTCTACACTGACGGCACAGAGACTCTGTGTTTACAGGGTCGGCAGCGCGAGTGTGACTTCTCTGGTGTTACACATGTCCATAGGCCACGTTAACCACTTTCCATCAGGTGGGCCGTATGCTTGTCTGCCACCTAGGTGGTATAAAAAAAAACCTAGCCGTAGACTCGAAAAAGAACATCTTCTATATCGAATCATTGGCAATATTTATGGCATTAGATAAGTACGTCAATATCATTCTTTTCACTTGTAGAGAAACGCTTTCCATAAAATTATAGATCCACTGCTGCTCAGAATAAATAAGTACATTAGGCATATTAATAATTTGTATGTTACGTAGATACCTACCTAAATAACAGTCCACCGCATAATTTCTTGCATTAGTTCATAATATCTAGTTAATTCAAAAAATGAAATTTTATAATTAGATCCGACATTATTTTGTTTAAACTTTCATTGCGTTAATTCATTAAGTAGATAGTTCATAATGACGCGTCGTGTTACGTAATCAGTATTACTTACCAAACACCAAGTGACTCATTTTTATTGTACATCCAATCCATTTCGAGTGCACATGTAGGTAATATAATATGCATGACGTGATTTTTTTCGAAAATGAACCTTGAATTGATAATGTACCTACTTTGATTGTATCAGTTCTACATCCCAATATTCTATTAACGTACGTCACGTACAAATAGGCTGTTTTGTTCAATTCAATGTAGGTGGCCCGATAACCAGGATAGAAAAACTGCATCCAATGATATACTTACATATCATGTGATCATAATGATCAAGAATTTAAGAAGAAAATTATGTGGTAGTCAATAAGTAAGTACAAGAGTAAAAGGAAAGGTAAGAATTGAGTCGAATCAGATGTTTTTCACGTGCAATGGTGGTTTATGGGAGTGGTTCTACCCAATGTAACTATTACCTATGTGCTCAACATCGAAGGTAATTTGATCAAATTGCTATTATTTACCGCTTGATAAACTACACAAGTCTGTGTGATACACTCCAATGCTATTATATACTATACATGCAATACAATCAAATGTACCTGTTCAATTTCACGATATTTATTAGTTGAAAATAAATACCTGCCTACGTGATTTACACACGACTTACTTTTACCGATTTAAAAGTAGGATCTAAAATTAACTAGTGTAGTGTAAAACATTCACACACTTTAGAACTTTAGTAGATATTTTATGAAATTACCTGAACGTTATTTAAGACAACCTATATACTTATTTACCTACATAATCTTCTAATAAAATATAATACTACTAAACTAAAACTAGCGTAGGCACAGTCGACAAAGGAGATACGGTTACACCTTTACATAAAACTGTATATGAAAAAGTAAAAGTGCAACCGTATCCCTTTTGTCAACTGTAGGTAGACCTATGCAAACTATGTACTTAAGCATAAAAATGTGTGACAAATACAAAATATATATTCATTAACTTTTAGTTTCTAAAAATATGCCCCTATCGTACTTTCAATAATACAGTGGTTTTACTTATGTCGAGTTTACATCACGATGACAGTATTACATGACTCAACTAGAGAAAATTAAACTGACAGAAAAATATTTTATAAAGGTGAGGTAGATGTTAAGTCGCTGTTAAACAAAAATGCCGCTTTTGTTTATCTTTTAATGGCATTTGGAGTGTGTCTAGACTAATCTACACAAAATTACGACATAAGCATAATAACAAGACAACGACAAGACGTCGGTGTTGCTCTCAATAAAACTAAAGTGCCTAATACGCTTTTCATAAATAATTATGCATTCGTTGAGGCACCGCTTAATTTTCAAGACATTTTCATATTCAAACAAAATGTTTAAATGGAGAACCTGGTGAAGTGGCGGAGAAGACTGTTCTGCAAAAAAGATCGATCTAAATCGATTTTACATTTTACCCAGAGCTGGAAAGCGTAAGGCGAATATCAAGCTGTCCTTCGCTATCCTTCTGTTCTAATAATCATCATCTCAGCGTTGTTCCCGGTTGTATGCGAGACTATCACCGCGGAGCTTTAGGTTCACTTTAGGAGAAACAATCTCCTCCTTTCAATTTGACTTATCTTGGCTTTTATGAGAACGACTGCAGTCTTACCTCTCAACCCTGAGTGCCTGTAGCCTGTACCAGAGCCTCGCCCGGTAATCAGAATGTGTACTGGCTAGCAGATGAGGTTGGTAAACCTTGCACTTATATTACGTCTCCCGCAGCGATTTTATGTTCTCTTAATTCGTAATCACATATTTACCTAGTACTAGTAATTACATTACATATACCTAATTATAGTCATTAGTAATTATATAGTACTTACAGTGCATTTTTTGGATCAAACGGCTTGAGTAACATAAGTGGCACTGGAACTGTGGCGCATACCAAACTTAGCACGATGAATATCGTGAACTGAAATCAAATCATAGAAATGAGTAAATTTTCAAGGACGAATTTTATTATTATTAAAAAAAAACACTTTTCATCAGAAAAACCGAAACACTAGTTTATCTGTCCTAATTTAAAACAAAGTAGTTTTCATTCCATGAAAAAATCACATGATTATGTAGCTGGCAGTTTGGCCATTACAGTGGTAAGAGAAAATTCTAAATTCAAAATTATAATTTCATAAAAAAATACTTTCAAACTTTCGCGTTCCATGATACACAATTTCATTTGTTTATCAAACAAATGAATCATAGTTTTGAGACAAATGTGTTTTTAGAGTTGGAGTACCTACACCTCACCTTTAAAACTAAAAATTAGCGTTTATCTTCAAACTTTTTCTTCTTTATTTGTTTACTATGACTTTGTTTTAAAAAAATATTTTTTTAAAACATATGGATACTTCGTCCGCAGAAGCCGCCCAAGTGGTGGCATTGCTGAATACTGGGCCTTCGTCAGCGTGTTGTGGCTGAAAGATTGCATCTAAGTCTGTCCTCTGTTCATAGAGTCTACAAACGATATCCGGAGACAGGTTTGTTCACCCACAGTTTAGGATCTGGCAGAAATCGGGTCACTTTTGAGCGAAATGATAGATTTATTGTAACAACTTCCTTGCGAAATCAACGCCTTAACGCTTATCAACTGCAGTAGCAGCTAGAGTGGCTGTAAGTCCCTCAACTATTAGAAGAAGGTTGAAGGAACGTGGACTGGTACCGCACAAGCCAGCAAATGGGCCGAAATTAACTGCAGACCATCGAAGAGCGCACCTTAACTTTGCACGTGAGCACCTAAATTGGTCATACGGTGGAGCAAAGTTCTCTTTTCTGATGAGTGTAAAATTATGCTGTATGGTAACGACGGAAGGAGTAAGGGCTACAGAAGAGATGGAGAATGCTTTGCATAATGCTGCATGGAAGAAAAGGTCGGCTATGGTGGTAGTTCGTGGACGGTTTGGGGAGCAATCAGAGCTGACGGTAAGACAGAGCGAGTCTTCGTTTCTGGGCCACGTCTACCTGCACCAAACTCTCATCGGTACATCGAACAGTGTCTTGAGCCTCACGTGGTGCCCTATGCACATTTTATTGGCAACGGCTTCATATTCATGCACGATAATGCTTGGGCTCACACCGCGGGCGTCGTGCGAGACTATCTTACCGAAGTCGGTACATAATTATCTCCTTTGTGGAATGGCCAGCAAGCCTAGACATAAATCCCATTGAACATCTATGGGATTCTTTAAAAAGACGAAATGCAAGAGATTCTGCCCCAAGAACACTTACACAACTTAGCCAGCTGCAAAATGCAGTCCAAGAGGAATGGAATGCCACAACATGTGATCGTGAATCTCATCCGATCGATGAAAAACCGTATGGAAGCAGTAATAAGAGCTCGGGAGGGGGGATGCAAGTTATTGAATAAACGCTTTTTTTACGTGTTGTTTTATTCACTTTCTTCACACTCCATACACGGTTAAAATGGCTCGTTAAACCTATGAAAATTTTATTTGAATTTAAAACATCATTAGAATTTGAAAACCTCATATTACTCACTATTAAACGACATATTTTGACATATATTCCTAAATATACACAATTTTCTAATAATTGTTAGAAAACATAAACTTGCAAAGTGTTTCGATTTTTCTGATGAGAAGTGTATAAGGGAACACCTGCCTACGTTCACAGCTTTATGACCCCATTTTGCAAGTTACAAATAATAAGTCGGAAGCAAGTATTCTTAAAAATATATTCATATAATTAGGTATGTGTGTGAACTTGCTTCTTGAGATACAATTAAAACAATATTTATTGACATCGTTTTTATCAAGGTTAAAAAATTAAAACTAAAATGCTACAAAGTGTTTCATAGGTAAAGAGCTCGTCGTTACGATCAGCAATGCAAATCTCAGGTGCGGCTACATCTCATATTTTTATAACAAAACTGACAACAAAATATTGTAGAGATTTACATCTCTATGATTTTTCAATTTTTTTTATAATGTTTAGCACTTTAGAGAAAAAGAATACTTTCTCCAATGTGCTTGTTGTTAAATGTTTGATCCCTTTGAGAAAGTTTTCTTTAACCTTAAAAACAGCGCAATCCGACATGGATAAAGTGACAATACAAAATTATAATCTTAGAATGATTGTTGTTGTTCACGATGATAATGAGTTTATGATGTAGTTGATGATGATGATAATGATGATGATGACGACCAATGAAATGATTCCAGCCTCAGTAAAGTTGTGGGGACTTTACTTGAAGCTCCCTAGGAACATTTGGAAACAACACGAAAAGTCACAATTCACTGTAATATGCCACTTTCCTACACGTTTGTGCGTTGTCAAAGACGTTATGTCTAAAAATCCACCATTTATTTTTATACGTAAAAACTCGAATTCATACCAATTTCGGAAAAAGAAATTTGGGACAAATATGTCGTGTTTGGTATCAACTGAAAGGGCTTAATTAGTATATTTCAAAAATGTATTTAAAATGAACCTATTTCTTGCCCCAAAATAATATAAATAAAAAAATAAGTTTTAAACTAGAACCCGACTACTGAAAAAGTATTAAACAAGAAAATATCTAGAACCACTTTTCCCTACAATGAATTGTTTTGTTAGACTAAGTGGCAAGCCTCTTCCCATAGTAATTAATGCATCTAACACTATGTACTTATGCAGTTAGGCCACTACTATTTACTATTCTATATACACTGCACATCAAAGAGGATCCATATATTATTATCTTAACCGATAGTTTTACATGTTCTATGCAGCGTGGCATGTTTTGGCTTTTGGATATTTATACTCAGTGGCAGTTTATTTAACTAGAGTTCGTTATCTTCATAATAAAAATGAATGTTGCAAAGCGCATAACTTAAGAACGGTTCCAACAGTTACACAGAAGGGATTTAAAAAGTTGGGTCGCGGTAACGAGAATAGATATCTACCCGGGTTGCACCGTTAGCATCAGTCAAATTAATTACCTTAATGTAGTACCTGGCCATTGAACTTATTGTACATAATATGACTAGGAGTGCCATCACGCATCCCAACACTACGTTGAAGGCAGACATTTTAAACCGCCTTTGTGTACCTGAAACAATAATAGTATTTTGAAACAACACAATATTGAACAGATGGCACTGATTTTATATCCTTAGGTAAATGCAGGTGTATCTAAGGATATAGGTAGATATCCCGCGAGTAATTCTTATGACTACTTATTATATTAAAATTGTATTAATTAATGTCCCGCGGTATTATTGGGAGTAAAGTTCTCATTAGTTCCGCCGCGGAACTACTTGCACTAGAAGGCTAGAAATTAGTATATTTAAAGGTAAGTAGGTCCTATGTAGAGTGCGTATTCGCGTCGGTATTACAGTGTCATTCCACTAGATTGTTTTTAAAACATTACTTAGTATATCACTGCATGCACGAACTCTGACCTGTAGGGATTTAATATTTATTATACACGTGATTGAAATTATGTAAATAGATATTATTATCGGTGAGTAGAATCTATCTACCTATCTAATAAAATACTTGTGATGAACCAGGAACATCATAATTTTTCGTTTTAATCATTAATTAATTCCAGAGGAATATTCCACAAGCTTAACTTAGATACTAATTTATATTATCCTACATGTAACATTCGTCAATTTGTGATAGCTATGGCCAAAAGGTCGTATCACGTCACACGTTGTAATCGTAGATAATGTATTAAGGACTAATCCACATTTTACTCAGCTCTCGGGTGTACCACGATTACCACGAAGTCTTAAAATAGGTCAATAATTGAACGGTTGTCATTTACTAAATGCATAAACAACTATGTAATCCCATATAAATATATAGAATTACAAAGTTACATTTTCAGTTGGTAGTATGACAACAGTTCAATTATTTACCTTGTTTTAAGCGTTCATGGTACGGGCCCTGTACTTTAGTATTATCTATGGCTTTTGTTCAAAGAAAACCAATTTGTGTCTATGTGAGAAAAAACATTCCTGGCTGCACCGTCTCTAGGATTTTATTTATTTCTAAGACACGCCAATTCGACTTCACCTCGCCTGATGATAAGCTAAAGGCAAAGTCTCAGGAAAGAGGGTCTACATTATAGACACTAAATAATGTTACAATGGTGGTATAGGTTGATAGTGTTGAGGTTTGTATGGAGCCAAAAAGTGAGTTGGTGTAAGAGAGAAGAGAGCCATTGTGTTACCATTTACCTAACTACTCTGTTTTGTGTTGTCATGGTATTGGTGGTGAGGAGGCGTAATTAAGAGGTGATGGATTGTATCACAACGCACGGAGATGGCTTCTTCAATGAAAATGGCCATTGCGCGAGCTGACCTGCTGAACGGAAAGGCCTTCTTTCCTGAATATGGTCCTGTGCACAAGTAACTGGGACAGTCTTCTAGTCAGTAGTAGTCCAGTAACCAGTGGTTACAATATATGTATAAATACAATAAAAATCATTTTGTTTTACTACACAGTATCGCAAAGACTGGGTGATCCGGTAGATAATTAAAAACGCATCCATTAGGTATTGAGAATACGATCGGACGAAACTAGAAATGTAATAAACTGGAAGCATAGGCACCTAATGTCTACCTAAATGTAGTTACTTATTTCTTAATTTCGATAATTATCACCGGCTTTTTCATCAAGGTTAATATTTTTATCATCCTAGTTAGCAATGTGCAGGCAGAGTAAGCACTATTGTACTCTTTATTATTTGAAGTTGTTTTTACAGGTTACACTAACTGGCCTGGGGGTGACTGGTGGAGCCGCCTGTCACCCTGCCAGAAGCAGGCCGCGGCGGCGGTGCGTCTGGCGCGCCTCCCCGTTTTCGGGGAAGAGTTGGGGACTCTATGGTCCCCACACCCAAGGAGAGGGCCAGATCGTGAGAGATGGCCCTGGGTTGGCCGGGGTGCGAGGGATATGCCTGTCAACCACACCTTCGGTAACCAAAGCGACCCACAGGCGGCGTGCGTTTTGGTCGGTTCGAGTCCGACATAACCTCTTCCACCGGTGGTATCCGTGGGGATTTCGCGCATGTAAAAAAAATAGTTACACTAACTGCGTATCCTACCACTTGAAAGACTATACTCCGTGCCACATGGATTGAGAATAAATTTTCCAGTAAAGTTTTGACAGCAAAAGCAAATTTTTAGTCTAAAGTCGGTAACCCTAAAAATTTAAATGTTGAGGCAACAAACAACTCAAAATAATATTATTTCTAAAATAAGTAATGTAAGTAATAATAAGACTAAAAATTAACTATGGGAACAAGTTACTTTGTTTCTAACATTTGAATTCTTTCAATTTAAAAATCGCAGATATCTCCGAAATGGTGATCCGTACAAAAAAAAAGTATTATATAGGTCTACCAGAATCTCATGGCACGATTTTAAAAAATAATTAAGATTTTTATATCGCAACGTTAATGTTATCTAGTCAATTCGACGAGCACATAGAGGCACATCTCCTGCTTTATAGGATACATTACACGCACATGCCTGAAAGGCGTGCAAAGTTCATACAAAATTGACATTGAAATATCGATGTAATTATTTTTTTTGGTTCGGAGTTGCGGGTCTATGTTGCGAATTGACCGGTTGATTGGGTTGTACCATTTTGCAGGGATTTTTATTCTCTGTCACTAATATTATATTACAACTTTTTTGATGATGATGATGTAGCTGTAGCGATTATAAATTAACATACAATCATTTTATTCTTTGTTCTATATACATTTGTTTATAATCTTAAAAAACGACTGGTCGATGCTTCGCGTGACCAAAGGGCTGGCCTCTTTTTCGCTCAACGGATTGGCATTGCCATCCAACGGGGCAATGCCGCCAGCCTTTTCGGCACATTACCAGTCGACATCGATGGGGATTTTATATTCTTGTAAATATTAGTTTATATCTTATTACATTAGTTTACATGTTAATAAAAATCTTATAAAGTAGCAATATTGTTTTTATAATATATATTTATCAGAGCACTGACGAGAAAGTATAGTGATTAATTATGTAGATTATAACATTTATAACAAACAGTGTTTGTAATAAGTAATACATATGTACCTATACCTAATATGTATTACTTTTCGTCTAATCTATATAATTAAATTATATAAGCGAAATACCACTGACAGATTAATTACAAAATCTCAGAAACTATAACATCTACAAACCTGAAATCGGCAGGTAGATTTCATATAGTGTGTAGACGTCCACATAAAACGGATTTTACGAAACTTCGCCCCATAGGGGATAAAACGGAGGTTGGAAAATTGTATGAAAGTATGTCATTTTTGAAGATTTATCGATGAAAATGGTTTTGAGATGAATTAAATCTTGAGATATAACACAATACTGACATAATCACGAAAAAAGAAGTTTAAAGGGGAGAAATCGGGGATGAAAGTTTGTATTAAAGTTTGTAAGTTTTGAAGATATCGTGATGTAATTGGGTACAGAGGTATATATTAGAACTTGGGGACGGATCTGGGCTACATTTTATCACGCAAAAAGGGGTTAAAGAGGGTAAATGGGAGATGAGAGTTTGTATGAAAGTGGAAACTAAGCAAGTAAAGAATCAAGTAGAGATGCACCTAGAAAGTTTAGATAAGAGTGGAGTAGGGAGATGAGTGAACAAGCGAATATTGAGTCGAATAGCGAGGCGAGTAGAGTAAAGTAGTATTTCGAGGACGCAATTACAATTTATTATGTATATAATATATTGTTTCTGTGAGTCCCTAAAATTCAGAGTATGGCACTAATGCTAACACCCGATATTTCAGATGTTTTAAAAATCCTAATCTCCTATTAACTAATTAATAAGTACTTAAATGTAAATAAAAAATCTGTTCATTGAACAAGTCTGAAATACATTATTTACATTATTTAGTTATAAATAAACCTTTAGCTTTTTTCTAAAATATTGTAATATAGGTAATGATTTTTGTGAAAAGAGAACTTCAAGCTGGCGCCACGTGGCGCTGTAGTCGGTTTCGCTTCAATGTGAGAAATGTTTACAACCCCTAAGTAACCGATCCAAATCAGTCGCAAGCTC
The DNA here is from genome assembly GCA_963662185.1 of Eilema griseolum. NCBI lineage: Eukaryota > Metazoa > Arthropoda > Insecta > Lepidoptera > Erebidae > Eilema > Eilema griseolum. The sequence continues at coordinate 12,168,181 of OY759232.1, read as the reverse complement.
AACTCGGTCAACAAACTTTATTCTCAGTATATTTGGCACAAGGTATGGGTATATGCTCGAAAATAGTGAAAACAATTTTCTGACCTCATTGCCATTGCTTTGACAATGATTCCATGAGTTTCATGCATTCTCTTTTCTTTGATCTATGGTTTCATAGCATGCGACGGTACCTGGCATGCAACCTGCCTACTTTAAAATATAGTCGAATAAATTAATATCTGCGTTTTATTCTTATAATCACAAATATCTTAACATGCTACTTAAAGTATTGTAAGCCTTAAAACGGATTTTAGATTATACCTATCTACCTACTGATTCTGTCACCAAGTCCATAAAATAAAGCAGACTTTCTTATCTTAAAATTTTATTGCCGGTCACTGTTAATGTAGGTTGATGTGCATTTGTGTTACAAATTATAATTTAAATAATCTTATTGTTCCAGTCAGAAGAATATTCTACTAGGGAGGTATGTAAGTACTTAGTCAATATTGCCAATTGCGCCTTTATGGGAGGTTAATTAGATAGGCAAAATGCTTAACCTTTGGAAGGTAGGATAGCTATTTCCCAGATAGTAATTTATAATGCTATAGGTATACAAGAACAGATTAGATTACAATTAGCGGTCGATCATAAATTAACAAACCGATAGCAGCCACTGTGGGGTATTAATAGCTAGGTACTAGGTAGGTATAGGTACATTAGGTATGCTTCAGGCGAGGTCCGGCGGCTCAGTGGTCGAGCATTCCCCCTGAAAGGAAAAGATCGCGGGTTCGAATCCCACCTGAACTGATTCAACAGTTTGCCCATCTTAACCGATTTGAATAGTTAGCATACTAAGTGCTAAAAAATTTCATTCAATTAAATATTGAATTTATTTTTAGTACAAGATTGGATAGTAGTAAGTGGCGGGCTGTTTACCCTGCCTACTCCAGAGGCAAATAGGCGAGCGAGAGCATAGGTATGTACGTATTAATTACGTCATACTTTCATGAGCGGGAAAGGGGTCAACGAAGAGTGACATTGGGTACTTAACAGGAAATAGGACAACCTATGACGACCTACGTACGATTCATAAAACTATCGGGAACTCAATACGTCACATATCAACTAAATCGAACTTGAATTTTATAAATATTAGCGATTTAAATTGTTTACTTATTTCACTTTACCACTGTGGAGTGTCTACTGGTGAAGTTTCACAAATACCAATAGGTTACCACCTAATACATATTTCTATATGTGACATCAAGTTAGAGTGTTAAACCATAAGGAGAGGTTTTTATTTTATTTATGTATACGTTGATAAATTACAACTAAAATACTGTTGGGTAATAGCAGATTTTCACAATCACATGAACAATTTGCATGACTCCTAAACCTAAGCATATGTAAAAAAATTACTAGTCTCAGTCCGGTGCGGTTGCTGGACTTTAGACATTTTAAGTTCAACTCGGAGGCTCTAATTTCTTGTGCCTTACCTCTGTACCTTAAAAAATCGTAAATATAATGAAATTAGAAAAAAACTTGGACTTGGCACAGTTTACCTTCAGTAAGTTTTGGACAAAGATCAATAAGATGACGTAAGTAGTGGAAGTACATATAGGCACATGACAAAAAGCTGCAGTCAGCAGTTGTAGCACCAGAATAAGTAGGTTATACAGTCAACCATAAAGATTGCTTAACACTAGTATTTACTTTACGTTATTTTCCAAACTATTTTTATACTGGAATACTTTCATGTAGGTACGTACAGTCAGCAACAGGTCGATATTGACGAACAAAGTAGGTACCTACTCAAAATGATCTTAGGCCTTGGTTTTCCCCCTTCCTGTAGATTGATTGTTCTGATATTTGGTATACATCTTGAGTTTGGACAAAAATACAATTTAAATAAATAAAACAGTTTGATTTGCTCTTAATATCTTGGCATTAAGATTATTGGGAGCTGGTGGCGGTCCTAGGAGTGAGAGTTCTCACGCTCGCCAATTTTTTTTTAAATTTTATTTATTGGTCTTAGCAAGATGGGGCAACAGCTAAGATTCTGAGGACCCTATATAGTGAATTAGTTTAAAATCAGATTAAGTAGACGGGTAACTTATGGTAGGTAGCTAAAGTTTTAAACAGGTAGTTAAAATATAGGTAGAAGTTATTACCAAAAATAAAATTAAATGATATCGCAATGATGACGACTCATAGCAATAAGAGTAAGTTATAGGTAATTAACAAATTAATTAAAAAAGTAGGTAGGTACTAGATATAGGTAATATGTATAGGTATTATATACCTATACCTATTATCGCAGGTTTATAAGTGCCCGGTTAATGGCAATAGGCTCGAACCTATTACATTGGGACCTAAACATAAACTGGCGAAATATTGGTGCTAGCACCTCTGCCTACCCCTTCGGGGATATAGGGGTGAGTTTATGTTATGTTATGTTATTATACCTATCTACATTATTTTTTAACTCCAAGGCTGTTGGTATTTATTACAGATAATATATACATACATATAATCACGCCTTTATCCCTGGAGGGTTAGGCAGAGATGAATTAACGCCCACATTTCACCAATAATTGCATTCGGTCCCACGTAATAGGGGGTGAGCCTACAGATAAACTATACCATAATAAGTAGGTATCAGCAACAATAATTACAAATCTTTAACTAATCAATAGATCCACATACCTTCCCAGGTAAATTTTGCTTAAAAGTATGTTACTATTAGTAAGTGATACCTATCAATTAAATAGCAGATATACTTAATAATATAATAGATATATAGTGCGATAGCTACTAGTAAACTTAAGACTAAGATCCATTGTATTTTATTTTCAATACAATGTGTCACTGTTCAGGAAATAATTAAAGAACTAAAAGGGTTAACTTGACAATATATCAATTAACGATCACCATTAATCAAAACTTAGGTAGTAACATATACTATTTACCGTACACTAATAATGATAACACCTAAAGTTATTAACATAATTAAACGATAGTTTGACTCATTCACTTTCGCGGTAGTTATGATACTTATAAATTTTCTTAAAAATGCATCTCCATCTACCATAAAAAGTACATACATATAAGTAGATATAAATAAGGTATAAAGCAAAAAGTTACTTACTTTTTTGTAATTTATCAACCGAATTTATATAAAAATATAAACATACACTAAAACTTAATTCTCCAATATTATTTTACAGAATTGGAAGTCGCGATGTATCCGATAGCTGTTGTACGCGACCTCAACGACACAGTTCGTTAACAACACTGAAGTTGAAGTATGTGTATGACATGACTTGACTGTGATGTGAGTATGTGGGTGTGACGTGACTGGGTGCCGGTTAAACTTCGTATCGCACTCCCTGAATTAATGCACCATATATACATACACGCGTCACGTCAGCGTGATTCCGATAACCAGCGATAACACAATAAGCAGAAAGTAGACTATAGCTTTACTTTACGTATCTACTAGGTACTTTAGTATATGAATTTTATTCGTTTTCCATATCCATGCATGAATATTTTAACATTCATAACTTGTATCTACATCTATACTCCATTATTCTACATTAACATCATAAAGAAGAAAGATTTGACTGTTTGTTTGAAATGAAGTAGGTAATGAATATGCTCTGAAACTATTAGACTAGACCGATTTATGACTTAGGTGGCATTTGCAGACTTGCAGACAAGCGCACGGTCCTCCTGACGGAAAGCAGTCACTGTGGCCTATGGTCGTGTGCAACACAATGAGAGTCACGCTCGTGCTACCGACCTTGTAAGAACCTCCTTGAAAACCACATACATATTGTAGAAGATTCAACATTATTCATTAGTACCGATAGTTCGTCCGAATGTCAGTAGTCGCCCGAAAATGGATATATATATTTTTTTTATATAGGACACGTCAATTAGACCTCGCCTTGCCTGATGGTAAGCTGAAGGCAAAGTCCCAAAAAAGAGGGTCACCATTATTTACACATACCGTGTGACAATGGTGACACTCAGCTTGACGGCCTCATCATATGACTTTTCACGCCCCGCTTAAAGGACCCGGGACTGTAGGAAGAAGGAAACACGTGAGCTGGTAATGAATTCCAGGCCTTAATGGTGCGACAGAGGAAAGAGTCTCCGAACCGCTTGGTTCTTGATCGGATGTTTTGCACCGTGTGCGGATGACATCTAAGACCTGCACGTGTTGTCCTGTGTAGGAAAGGGGAGGGATATATAGCAATATTTGGATGGCTTCGGGCTTGGATCGGTGGTTCAATGGCCAGAGCACTCCCCTTGTAAGGGAAAGATCGCCTGATCGGTTGTCCCGCCTGAACACGCCAACTTAACCTCACCTCGCCTGATGGTAAGCTAAAGGCAAAGTCTCAGGAAAGAGGGTCACCATTACATACACTAAGTGTTACAATGATGGCACTCAGCTTGGCGGCCTCATCAGATGCTTTTTCACGCCCCGTTTAAAGGCCCCGGAACTGTAGGAAGAAGGAAACACGTGTGTTGGTAATGAATTCCAGGTCTTGGTGGTGCGGCAAAGAAAAGAGTCTCCGAACCGCTTGGTTCTTGCTCGTATATTCTGCACAGTGTGAGGGTGACATCTAAGGCCTGCACGTGTTGTCCTATGTAGGAAAGGAGATGGTGGGATTAGTTGGAAGAGCTCGTCAGAACACTCACCGTGGTAGAGACGGTACAATACAGGCAAGGAAGCAATATCTATTAATCGATTTGAATAGTTAGAAAAGCAAATGCTTTAAAATTTAATTTTATTATATTTATGTCACAACAGTACCCCTCTAGGTACGCTGTACATTTGAACTTAAACTGTTCAACAATATTACTTTCAATTCATCTTTTCGTAATGTTCGAATGTTCGAAATTCGAAATTCGACAATTTCTTGTTTCTCAGTTTTCCAATCACTTGTGCTTAAATCTCATTCCTAATTTGGTCCATTCTGGTTACACCAGACATACATCTTAGTAGTGTACATCAAATCTCTTTCATTCTTTTCTTTTAAGGCCATGACCATAACCAATACAAGATGGCATAACACACAACGACCATAACATGATCCATATAAGACGGTAGGTCTGGGGGACTACCGGAAAACAACCGAAACTTCAGATACACACAAAACATGAGGGAAAGTTATAGCATTTACCCATGTAGGGACCATGAAGTTCGGATTTCTTACTTTTTTATGGTAGAACGACGCCTCGCCGGTATAATGGCGGTTTAATGCTCGCCCCTTCCCTTTCCGCGGTAGATATCCGTAGATGGCCCAAGGACAACCGGGGATTGGCGCACTGCACACGCTCACCGAGTGTCGGCATGGGAGACGCCGGTACACGCTCACCGAGTGCCGGCGTGGGAGACGCCGAGGCGAGAGCTGGTACCAGCGCCGGCCCTAGGAGTGGGAGTTCTATCGTTTGCTGCCTTGCTCACGGCGATAATACGTTGGCGTGGGCTGCCACCATCTTCTTCTGCGAGCAAGTAATGCTCGAGAAAGAGACGGTGGCGGAACGGGAATGGTGGAGACTCGCAGTCCACACAGCCCGCGACTAGTGGAGAAGGCAGTGATCCCAGATGGCATGCGGTTTTAGTAGGTGTGTAGATTTTTTAAACAAAAGTATTTTTTGTGCGTCCCGATTTAAAACCCGAAATCCCGATTAGTATTGGCTTCTGTCCCGATTTTAGTCAAATTGGACCTAGCAACACTAGTCATGAACAGTAGGTTCAGCGGGAACGGCATCAAAATTTCACGCGAGTGGAACCGCGGACAACAGCTAGTAATTGTAATAAAATTGCAAACAATAGATACCTACTTTAGTTAGATAAATAAGTAGGTCTGAGAGACCATGCCAGATCGGATTGGAATGAATTTTTTACGTTTGTATTGTATTTTTTATCCAAACCAATTTTTTTTTATTCAGAGGAATGTAACAATGCCCCATAATTCTACGACGAATGTAAACACTTTTATTAAAATTTTACGCTCAATGAATTTTATTAAAGTAAAACATGAACGATGGACGTGAACTCCCGTCTGTCCAAAGAAATTGATTGCGTAAATTGTATTCTTGACAGGAATTAAGGTTAATAGCGGTACAATACAAAAAGATAATTTAGACCCATCAGCAAATGAATGCAATAACTAATAACTTAGGAATTGATTCACTAAATCAGTGTGAGTTACACCCTAGAAAGAAACGGGTGTGCTGAAAGAAAGCTATTAGGCAGAGGAAGCATACTGCGCCCATAACCTGTTGAATTGATACATGTACTACAACATACCTTTTAAATTTTTGTCCATTTTACAATAAAATTACAAGTAGGTCCCTAGCTAAAGAAGCAGCGAAAGTATACGGAGGAGTTGGTTGAAGGAGGCGAAGCAGAGAATTTAAAGCAATATTTTCAGATGGATACATTCACCAACCTTAAATTTCAGTAAGCAAATATTATTCAAGTCTATCTACAAGGAAAGTGTATCTAATGTCATGGCATGTTGCAGGGCAGACACAGCATAGTGAGCAATGCAGCATTTCAGGAAGTCATTTTCCGAGTGATTTTAATATATTTTCATTAAGATAATAATTATAATAAAAATAAATTCCTCTTTCTGGAGCCCTAACCACCAGTAGCTTGGTCCCTGTACCCGATACCGGTGGTGTTTTTTATATTTTTAAATATGTTTTCCCTATAATATGTATTTAAAAAATAATTTGGGTTTTTTTTAAGTGTACCTAGAGAATAAAAATAAAAACAAATTAGATTAGATGTATAGAGTTTATTAAATTCTTATAATGATCTCTTAATTTACATTCTGTTCCAGATATTTTACATTGAGTCTTATAATATATCAAAATAGTTTCTTTTTCATAGCAGTGTATCTTTCAGTATATTCGTTATAACCTTCAACAGACACTAACTGCTTTGATTCAAAGAGGTTGCCATCTAAATTTATAGTATGAATTTTAGAGTCTCGAAGTAAACTAGGTCTGATTGCATCCAAGGTCAGACAGTTCTCTTCTAATCTCAAAATTTTCAGCCTCGGAGCCCGATACAAATCTTCACTAAGAACTGATATTTCATTTTGACTTAAATTTAATTCCACTACATAGAGCTCAGACATTCCACTGGGTATCTCTATTATCTTATTCTTTGATAACTCAAGTACTTCCAAATTATGTAGTCCTAATAATTGTTGAGGAAATAATTTTATCCTATTGTGGTTCAAGTATACTTGTTTCAAATTGCTCAACTGGCCAAAAGTTTCCGGCAGGCTAGAGATTGAATTATTAGAAACATTTAACATCTCCAGCTTTCGCATATTACTCAGAGAATTTGGTAATGATTCCAATTTATTGGTGTCCAAATTCAGCTGTTTCAACAACTTAAATTTGCAAGTATTTTCTGGTAGCACTGGTAATCTGTTTTTAGATAAATCCAAATTTCTCAAAGTATCACTTAAGTGTAAGGCTTCAACGGGTACTTCCTTTAATTTGTAATCCGATAATTGCAATACACCTGTTTTGGATGCAATATCATAATGTTGTTTAAGGCCTGAATTACCCATTACTGTTAACGTATCGGCTTAGCTGTAATAGGTATTATCTCCTGAACAATATTATAGACATCAGATTTTGACTTGAATATGTGTTTTTTTTCGACAATGTTTATTCTTTTAGTGACTTGATGCTTGGCAACCAGCAATCAATGTAGTCTTCTTGACGTTTAATTTGACAGATGTCTAACAATGTTACCATACCATACCACTTATTCGTTATCCTCACTATATGATTGATTACATTAAACAAAATATGCTATTATAATATAAAATTTATATAAAACTATGCTAACTATACAATATATACAAAAATGCGATAGAGAAAAAGAGGGAGACTGTGATTTTAGGCATCGAAAAATTCCTCCCCATCGATCTCTACTGGTACCGTGCCCAAGAGGCTGGCGGCATTACCACGCTGAATGGCGATGGCAATTCTTTGAGCGAGGTAAAGGCCAGCCTTATGGTCACGGTTTTTTTTTAAACTAGCTGCTGCCTGCGGCTCCAACCGCTTGGAACACAAACACTTTTTTTATATAAACTTTCCCCCAGCAACGACGAATAAAAAAAGGGATTATCTAATTTTGAACTTTTAAAGTAGTCGCGCAGCCACCGGCTCACCACTAGACGCATGTGACGTCACATTATTCCACCCGTTTAGTCGCATAATGCCTAATTCGTGAAATGGCACCCGAGTCTGAAAAGGACTAATTCGCGAATGGACTAATTCTTAAAAAGACTAATTTGCGAAATGGCTAATTCTGAAAAGGACTAATTCGTCAAACGGCTAATTCTTAAAAAGACTCATTCGCGAAATGGTCAACTTTAAACAACTTTTCAGAATTAGCCATTTCGCGAATTAGTCTTTTTAAGAATTAGTCCATTCGCGAATTAGTCCTTTTCAGACTCGGGTGCCATTTCGCGAATTAGGCATTATGCGACTAAACGATTCCACCCAGTTAGCAGGCGTTGCTGTGCGTTTCTCTAGAAATCTCAGGAACCATTGGTCTAATTTCATTTTTTTTTTGTTTTCAATAGTAGTTCCTGAGATTTCTAGTGAAAAGCACAGCGGCGCTAATTAAAACTAGTGCTAATTAACATGACACCTGACTCGTAAACAACCCTCCTCACGCATCCCTGCACGAGGCCCCGTTCTCGTCCTTCGAGACCAACGGCATTCACAACACTGTGACACTCTTATATACTCTTTGACTGTGACCATTGTACGTTTGCCTTAGTTTGATTTCATGACTTTCGTAGTTATTTATTGAAAATTGTACACTTAATGAAAATTCGTTTAATAATGGACAATCATTTAATTTAATTTAATGAACCAATAAAATATCACATCTATTAAAAATCAATATCCTTGACACAAATCTTAAGAAACAACAGTTACCTGTTCAAAATTTGCTTTGCTCAATTTGATTTTTTGAACATGCCTTATATTTGGCGTCTTTTAAGTCAATGGTCATGTAAAACAAATAGTTACATTTCTAAAATAAAGGTTTTTTCCGAAAGTGTCCACTATTGGTGTGTTGACCTTACTTGTCTATTGTCTGATTAATACATTATTTTTGTTAAGTTTTATTAAGTCGACCAATAATTATTTTTAAATATGATATATATAATAGGCATAGAGTCTGATGTTAATATAACTTTTAAAGTCCACAAACCTGATTTATTACTCGTGAATTACTAAAAATTGTTTCTATTGTACAGTTAAAACAATTTAGTTAGACAAGTCTGCTAGTTACGCTGCATAAACATATGTCATTAACAGTACTATGTAGGCCGGTTTCAAAAATGAAAATAAATCATAGTATCTACTCCTTTACTTCGGTGTATAGTCAGTGTTACATTAGTTGCATTTTAGTCCAGAGATTAAGGAGTGTGTCTTACGATCGGGAGGTCCCGGTTCCGAATCCTGGCCATTGCACTACCGACAGGCGACAGGAACATAATCCGAGTATTTTAAATATATTTCTCTCTCTTTACATACACATGTAAAAACACACATACACGAATAGATACTACTTAGCACGCTCTAACCATGACGGGTTTACACCAGCATTATGTGATGTGTAAGACTATGCCGCCAAGCCACTATTCACTAATTCAAAAAAAAAAAAAACCTATAGTATTTTATTTTAAAAAGATTGCAAAATACGTTCATTATGTAACTAATTAAAATTAGTATTTTTTCTTTGCTATCAATTTAATTTTAGTAATATTAAACAAAAACATTTATTTTAGTCAATCATATCCAATCCAACACTATACTCGTGAACTTGTTACGTGCGAAGGGGGGGTTGTCGTTGTTATCCGATAGAGTAAATTATATTCGAAAGGTTATCTTGTTAAGTTTCTATTTGATTTTTAGTATGAATTTAGCAATAAAAGAGTTTTATTTGAGAGAAATAAAGTGTAGTTAAGTTATAAAATTGAAGCTTAGTTAATCTATCATTTTTAAAATATATTTTGTTACCGCGGGAAAACTGTGAAACGTTTGAGTAGTATAATGGCCGCAAAAGCCCTAATGCTTTACGTGTTTGCATATACAGTATGAAGTTTGTGTCGAAAATATGCTTTTTCAATGCAGTGATTAAGAAAAAAAATAATAATTGAAATGGACATCAACGCTGGTGAGTACCTTGTATTTATTATCAGAAGATTTTAGCTCCGATTTCAAAATGCTTCAATAAATTATGATGATTGCTTTACTCGGAGCACTCGGAACTTTTGAACGTGCGCTTTTAAAACATTTTGTAAAGCGGTCTCTTCTAAATAATATCACTAAACGCATTTTTTAAGCAGATTGGCTGTTATTTGGAAATTATTACTACCTAAAATGTTAAAATACACTCAAAGAACCCTTCAGAGTCAAAGGATATACTTATACCTATATGCAATGTTCATAAAATATTAAATGAACTCACCTTTCTATAATATTTCACTGTCTGCAACATATCTGTAAGAAGTAGCTGCATTTTAAAAATGTTGTCATTTTGATTGAACAAGCCCACTAACTAACCACAAACAAAAAAAGGTTTTATATAATTTATTAGTTGTTCATGCCTCTTTTAAAGTTACTATCTTCAATAAACGATACTTGTACAACCTAAATACATCTAAATAATTATCAGACATCAGAAATATAAATAAACAATAAGTGTTTTGTTTCTATGATATCTATTTTCAAAAGATTAAACAATAAATAATTGTAAGTAGACAATTTATTGAAGTACTTTTTTGCCTTTGTGGTGCTGGAGGTGAAACAAATTTGTACACTTCATATCGAAATGTGTTCATATCTAGATTAGTTTTCCTTATGAATGAAGGAAATAATAGTCGGCATGTAATATGATATTGTAAATTTTCCTCATCACAAGAACACAACTCCTGTACATCTTAATGATTGATGAACCATAGTGAAGTTTAAAGAATAAAAGCCTTTATATATTCTTACAAACCTGTAGGTTTTTTGTGTTAATAGGCTCAAGACTACCTTTCCGCATTACCTAAGTAGTAGAACACCACATTATTATAAATGCAATCAAGAACATATTTTAAAGGTTCTATGTTGCTTTATAAAATAATGGTGGGGTAATGCAGAGAAATTTATTGCAATAATATGCACCAAGATATATAATCTGCTTTGAGATGATAGTAGTGACAAATTATGCATCTTCTACACATACATATGTATTACAATGTTAAAAGGTCTTTATTTTCATGTTCTTATATTATAGTCTTTATAATAAATTGTACACAATTTGTAGTAATGCCTCATACTTAATTTATTTGGCTTTTTTCAATAATTTATTTAAAATGACTATTTCTTTTGTGCTCACTTTTGGAATTAAAACTGAAGTAAGTATTACTGAACAGTAATTTGGATTGTTTTAGCATCATACAAATAAGACATACTATCTTAATTTGACTAGCCATTAATAGGCATAGTCCAACTAGACTATACCATATAAATTCATTCATTAAGTTGAGTATCAGGTTGTATTGCCATTTTAACTGTGAAACCTGTTCAGTGGTTACTACGCTACACACACTGGTGGAGTGCCTAGTGTGTTTGGCGCAGCACTATGTCCTACCAAGAGCTGTTGTAGTGGAAAGATTCATGCTGGAGACCAGGATGCTGGCCAATAGTCACAAGAGTAACAAGAGTGTGAGGAATATCACTACCTTTATTGTGTGAAGCAATTATACTCAACTGAGAGAAAAGGAAGGGAACGGGAAAAGGGAGGGAACTGAGGGAGAAGGAATGACAGAGGAGGAGAGAGCATTATCCCGGGCTGCAAAAGGCGCATCTGGCGGTGGAGAACGATTTCAGTACACCATGAGTATGGCTGGGAGTGACGATTAGGACTAAGCGTCGCCGCATGTTTAATCACAACGGCCGCACGGTCGAGGAATCCGATAAACACGACGCGCTATCACCCTGGCCCTGCTCGGTTAACCCCAACTGTTACTCCCACACCAGCACTCATGGAGGACGGCAATTGTTCTGCAATCACTTCAGTCCAGTACAGCCATCGACGAGAAGGGAGACTAGACCCATGTCTTTCCTTTTTCGATGCATCTTTTACGTGCAGTTCACAAAAGAAAGTTGCAACGTTCCACGCGCACTTGCTGCTAACCATGACCAGCACTTGGGTTTCTAGCGCGAGGGTATCACCCCAACGGTAGCTCCTGAACTGATGTCGTCAAAAATGTTGCCCCTCTATCCACTCCAAAATATGAAGCGGCGTGTTCAAGAAGCAGCCTTTGATTATGGTCATCCGTATAGCAGAAGTAGCCAAAACCCGCGCGTGACGCCGGTTTGCTTCAGCTAGAGTGACAAGCAGCCGAGCAATCCGCCTCGATTAGAATTTATCCTTAGGCCGCAGTATCCCCACCATCTTGGAAGAGAGACACTGGCTCTCTGTCGGTGTGCGCACACACACTCTATGCCTAAGTGTCAGATGTCAGTTCAGTCGGCAACAAATTGTGTGGGTTGCCAATAGGCCCATCCTTCCTTTGTATATACCATTGATGAAGACCTTTTTTAAATATTATGTTCATACAAACATTAATGATTGATTCTGCAAAACAGTTTACACAAAATAGTATCATTCCTATCGAGGATATCCATCTCTGGTTGGTCTTGATTGTGCTGAACCACATTATCAATTACTTTCTACTTTCCTGGATTGCTGCCAGGAAAGTAGAAAGTAATTTCTTTCCTGGATTGTCATGTCTTTACAGAGTGCTCTAAACCATTTGTATATTATGAGCAATTAACAGATAAATTTTGTTTAAGATAAAGATACCTCTAAAAGGCTGACTGACCTTATTCAGAGCATGCAATCAACAAATAAAATTGAATGTGATGGTGGTGGTACAAATTGGTTGGAGTATACTTACTAAAATCTGACACTGCTAGAGTGGTCCAGAAATTTCTTCTCATCCATGGGGAGCTCTGCTCATGGGATTGTGAGACAAAGTTATATTGGGAATTCGTAACTCAGAATGTCATGCTTTTTAGGCTCTATGAGTATGTCAACAATTGGCGTGGTGCACATGACCTAAATTTTACTTATACTGACCCTTTTTATAACCAACAAAATCAATATTGTTGGGTTACTATCACAAACATATTGGCGGTTTTAATATTTATGAAGCCGATCGTATATAATCTGAAATACATGTAATTTTTTATAATGTCTAATTTGATATTATGAAACCTTTTCTAATAATTTTTAATTTATGAATAACATGTCTTATTTTTTCACCCACTACAGAGATTCGTATTTGTAGTATAACTTTTATTTGATAAAATATTTGCTAACTGCATTTCTTGTAACATAGGCTATATGAAATTGTAAAAAAAATGATTAATTTCAAACTAATTTGTGTAATTGCATTAATTACAAGAAAGAAATAAGTCTGAGATTAGAGAGTTAAAACGTTGCAATTCTGGGGATTTCATATGCAGAACAACATGGATTAACAATTTTCGAAAAAATAAAAAAAATATCTATACTCTACTCATTTTAGAAGTTCTTTCAATTTATTCTATGATTTTATATATGATTTACTCTATTGTTCTCTTTTTCAAAGAGGTCTCCAAACAGCTGTCTGTGATAGATGCACTACTGAGCGATCTTGACAAAACTATCACACCATGTGTTAACAAAAAGAATGAGAAAAAAGAAGAAGAAACACAGAATGCCATGCCAGACTCTACTACCAACACGGAGAAAAATAATGCAAATCCATTCCATTGTGGTGATGATGTACTCGTACCTTATAAAGATGGACGTTATTATTTAGGTGTGTATTAATTTGTGTTTTATTTGATAACATCATTGCTTTACTATTTCCTTATACATGCCTTAAAATGAATAGTTGTTCCTCAAGCACATCCTTTTTCTTTTTTTTATATAAATAACTATATATTATATTCCAAATAGAAAAGTTCATACAACTTGTTGGTATCACCAGGAACTATCGTAGAACTAAGCACCAGTAATGACAATGACTCTTGTGAGGTGGGAACGGGCGTGGCGAAGTGTCTGGTCAAATTCGGAGATGGAACACATGCTTGGGCGCCTGTGTCGTCTCTCAAGTTGCTTAGCGTCCCACCACCGGACGATGGGCGCATTATGTGCGTGGTGTGCAAACGTAGGGAAGGACCCGCCTCAAGTCCTGCCACTAATGCAATTATTGCATGCGACATGTGCGGACGAGGCTATCATGCTAAGTGCCATTCACCGCCCGTCGATGCGTGGATTAACGGTATGTACGAAATTAACATATTTTGTCAAAAATAATTATGAAGAATTATGTAGGCATCATAAATACTTCACCAGTATTCATCATAACAGATAAGAGATAAGTCCAGTTAGAATAATGCTGTACAGTGCCGTATATTGTAACATATTACTTAATTGGTGTTCAAAACCAGTTTTATTTTGTATTGTGTAATTATTATTAATCATTTCCATATAAATTTGACTTATATTGCTAATATAATCATATATGACTATAGTAAGCTCGTTGTAGAGAATTATTTTCTTTGACATTTATAGGTCGACGACTCAGTTGATATCGTGCTTACTATACAAAGCTCGTGCATTGCGCCCAAACCTTGGTTACTTTAAACATAACCTTTTAGCAAATTGTAAATTTTTCGAATAGCAAAGACTAATTGTCCAAAACAGCAAGTATATACGGCAATCCTCGTCTGTCGTGTCGTGAGCGTGATCGAGTTCGAGTATGTGGTAAGATCAGTAGTAGTGCTGATAGCATCAGAAGCGATTACAAAAGAGGATAGATCAATATATTTACTCTAAACCCCTTCACTCTTAACCGCAGTACTTCAGTTACTCCCTGATCATGGTGCTTGTAACAGCGCGGAAATATCTGGCACTCAAAGTAACACATGGTAATTATTCCTTGGACTTCAATGCTGCCAAAGACTCTGCCTATCTCTCTTCTGTAGAGTAGTTCTTAGACAGTGTATCTTCAGAGTGACAAATACTTTTCTTCGCACTAAACTGCACTGGCGGGAACATCGACGATTTTGTTCTGGCTTTATTTACTTTTCGAGTCATAGCAATGTTTTGTTCAAAATATTTGATAAACAAATTCCAAAATATCTGACATTACAGGTGCATCGTGGCACTGTAAAAGATGCGTGGACCAAAGGTACAGGGTGGCGGCAGCAGAGAACAGGGCACTGAAGAGATCAGACTTATTTAGATTTAAGGGTGGACAACAACGGAGACAACAACAGGAACTGACCCCACCTTGTGATGTACGCCCTAAGTTCCTTCATGGCTATTACAAATTTGCTAGTATGAAAAATTGGCATATTTTATTTAAAAGACCTTATTTCAGACGGCTTCGACAACATCATCAGTAACATCAGACACTGGGAAAGAACAAGAACATTGTTACTGTGGACAAAAAAGCGATTGGCTTGCTCAGGTGGGTATAATAATATAATTAAAATATGTTGTATTAAATTTAAATTGAATTTGAAGCATTTGAAGATATAATAAGAGGCGTATCTACTGGAGTATCGTAATTAGCATTTGTGATTTGAATATAGAGTCGCTTGATTAGCAAACAATGCTAAGCCACGCTTAGTGTTTTATTTCGGATGACTTTACGTCGTCAATGCTCCTCGGGGAAATTTTAGTCGATAACATTGTCACACCACTGGAGTTACAACGATTTATAGACATGACTGCTGAACACAGGCCCGCGTGCATGTCGGTTATTGCTACTTTAGGTCATATATCCGGTTCAATTCAACCGAATGCGATCAAACATAGGAAAAATTATAAGTCTGACTTATAAGCTTTCTAATAAAAAAAACTTGTTTTTGCGTCCATTGTAAAAAACGGACGATAATTCCAAAAAAAAAGTTTTTGTATTCAGTCAGAGTAGTTAACCCAAGTATTTTTTTAATGTTTCCAATGTACTGACATGACTGATTTTCAATTTTATAGTAGTATACCTATATGTAATTGCGTAGTAGATTTTAGATTTTACCCATAGATATTAATTATATCAAAATGATTCGCACGAGCATTTAATATTTTGTAATAATGCATATTTACAGATGTTACTTTGCTGTCGATGTTCTCGATGGTTTCACCAAAGATGTGTATCGAGTTTACAATATCCATTGTATGCTGGCGACAAGTAAGTCTATCATTATACTTTTTGGGATCTGCTAAGACCTTTGTGGTCAAGCACACCTTTTTTTTTTACGTGCGCAGAATCCCCACGGATACCTCTCCACCGGAGCCTGTGAGAGAGGTTATGTCGGACTCGAACCGACTAAAACTCAGTTCATTAATATTTTTCTGTTTAGAAACTCATTTTAAAGACTAAAACCAAAATCTACTATGTATTTTTTTTAAAAAGTCGCTATAAGATTGTTTACCTTTAGTTAAGTACCTTACCGAATGGAGTATGGGTAGCTCGTTTTGTAACAGTATTCCTCCTAAAAGGAGTGGAATTCGCGATTTCAAGACTTCAGACAAATCTATAGGAAATGTTAAAATCCTTTATTCGTGCCGAAATCTCCTCGAACACCCCTTCCGCCGACCGGTGAGGCTGTTATATCCGATTCGATCCGACTAAAACGCATGTCGTCTCGAGTCTTAATCCGAGCTTCAAAATTTCAATTACACAATTAACTTTAAGAGAAAAACAAGAATTGAATAACTCCTGAATATTGTTTTAGATTGTATATATTTGCCTGCGCTCACTGTAATGGAGGAACGGAATATCTACGACGATTGGAACTATGTTGGTTAGACTTGGCGCACCTTGCTCTATATAATCTTACCGCATACAATGCGCCGAATTATTTTGACCTGGATAACGTCATTATGCCGTACATCATGGATAATTGGCATGCATTGCAATTACCTGAGAAGGTTTGTATAAAAAGTTAAAAGTTAATTTTAATTTAAAAGCATATGCCATTTGCATTATTCTAAATTTTGAATTCAATCCTTAGATGTGGCGGACTCCAGTTAATGAACGCCGGGAAAGAATCTTAACAGCTTTAACGTCGTCTCGAAAGCGATTCAGATGTGGGCGTGAAATGAAGAAACGCGCCACTATTTGGGGACTGCGGCTGCGTCGACCACCACCGCCACCCTTCCAGCTGTCAGCGTTAGAGCAGGTTGGGATTTAAAACTAACTAGCTAATGTTATTTGAAAATATCGAGTTCAGTTCAATGTTTAGCCGAATCCGCAGTTAGACTGGTAAAGCGGACCCCAGACTCTAGGTGAAAGATGCGACTGGGATTAACTCTAAGATGAAGAAGACGCTAGTGTTATTTGAATGTTTCAGAGTATGTCGACTGACAAACAAATCTATAGAAAACTGTACTTGTCTCTGTCATATTCATGACTCATGTATGGCCTTCTAAACGCAATTTACGCAATTGGTTCTTTAACCCGTAAATTTTAATAATGCATAAATAAATAAATAAATAACGTAATTAATATATTTTGTATTGTACACAATAGGTTAAGAAAGGAGAAGCGTTGACTGATGAGCAAGTGCGAGAGTACGCGCCGCGGCTGAGATTCTTACCGCGGGCGCCGTCACCAATGCCTTCCGTCGATGACAGGTAAATTCACTACTCATGAAAAAATTAAACTCCAAATTTAGTTCACCAATTTGAAATAAAATTGATTATGATGTATTTTTTCAGTTCGCATCCTTCCAGCAGTAATCCCGACAAAAGTTCCTATAAAAATATAGTGCAAAGTCAACGTAACAATATGATCGTACCGGTCGATGGACATTGGTTAAATTTAATGATGGGCAAGCGATTCCATGAAAATCTTAACTCATATTCAGAAAATGATTCAACTAGTTCCTACGAGAAACCCACAGAAGCTGACGAACAGCCTTCGCCATCTAACCGCTCGCCTACTCCTAGAATATCCGATGCCAAAGCTGATAATATAGAAACAAATACAGAACTAGACGTGACAAATACAAATACACAATCAGTGTGTGAAAGTCCTCCAGTGCCATCTCATAGTCCTTCCTTAGTTCCGTGTTCTGTAAAATTAGATAAAATATCCAAAGAGAATGTAGTTGATACAAATGAGGGCCAGTGTCTCGTGACTAACGTCGACCTTAATACTCACTCGACGCGAATAGCTACTATGAACTTAGAAGTATCTAAGTTGTCCACTAAGAACATTATTGAACATTCCAAAATAATGTCTCTGCACCATATGAACAGTAAACCTTCATACCCTAGCAATTTCTATGACATGGAATCTTCGGGTGATGAGACCTCCGTTAGCAGGGGTACTCTAGATCATATCATACCCCCACTTGCAAATTTTCAGGGTAAAAATAACCCATTTTTGATGCAATTTACTCACTCTAGTAAGAAACCTTTTTCGTCGAGTGCATACAATAAACAAAATGTCAAACAAAATGCATTTCAGTCGAGATTATCACTGCCTGTTAACTTGAATCCGATGATACCTGGGGGGCCTCTAATACGACCATTGAAGAGAAAACTTAGCGAAAAAGATATAGTCATTGGCCCTAACGGCGAGGTGAAGAGAAGGAAATACAGACGGCCGCGGAAGTATTTGCAGACACAGGTACATTAAAATTGAGTGTAGCTATTTAAATTTAATTTAGATTAGGCACCCAACAAATATTTACTAAACGGTTCATTTCGAAAACTAAAACAGCTTTCTGTTGCACAAAGCTGTTTTAGTTTTTCTATTTTCTTTGTTTATGGTTTTTATTTCTATTCACGAATCACGAAAATTCTAAGTAGATCCAACCTTAACAGTTGTGACATACTAGTGCTCCATAAAGTCAAAAAGTTTTAATATTTTTGTATCAAACTTCTAACAATATCATCCACCATTTTACATCCTATCTATCCTATTTATCTTTAAGTGATTTTTTTTCTAGCTTAACAAATCGTGCCCGCTGCCAGACGAAGGTAACAAATCTGCTCAAAATCCGAATGAAAACGGAGTAGCT
Source organism: Eilema griseolum (assembly GCA_963662185.1). NCBI lineage: Eukaryota > Metazoa > Arthropoda > Insecta > Lepidoptera > Erebidae > Eilema > Eilema griseolum. The sequence continues at coordinate 12,149,047 of OY759232.1, read as the reverse complement.
ACTGCCCAGAACGGTGGAATTAACCATACAAAATTTAATGGTAGAAGACTGAGACAAAGGCAAGAAAAAAATTATTACGAAAATGCCCGACGGAATACAAATCACAATACTACAAATACAAATACTATTAACAGCGTGAAGAGTCTACAGTTGAGTCCTCATAAAATAAATAATAGCACCGCGGAGGTGGAAGCGGAACAGTTGTCCGCATTGAAGTCGCGCGTGCAGTCGTACTTCCGCGCGGGACAGACCTTCCGCGTGCAGGCGCGGCGCCAGGTACCCGGGGCGCCGCCCGCCTACCTCATAGAGTGGGATTCTATCTAGCGCTGAGAAACTCGTAGGTGTGCGCGAATTTATTTAATTAATATCTATACATACTACTAATGTAATAATATATATAAGTGCTTGTCTGTAGTCTAGTTGTACTTGTACAGTAAGATCAAGGAATGTGATATATTATTATTCCAATTGGATTATGTTGTTTTATTGCAATATAGATTAAATTACTGTTGATATTTTACGTTCTTGCGCTGTGGTTAGTTCCCCCATGTACAGGGACTTTCATTCAGCGCTTCCTATCTTTAAAAAATAAAACCAAGTGTGTGTGAAGTGTCATCGAATCTTTTATTTGATTGACTTTTAGTTCACATCGCCCTTTAGTATATATATTATCTATTATCACCTCTTCTACGAGAACTGTCCTATTGAAAACAAGTTGAAACCATAACACCGTTGGTGTCCATATCATTCAAAATTCAGTTCGAAATAAGTTCAATCAATCAACGCATCAACCTCACAACGCAACACGTTGCAAAACAAGCGAATTTATCCCAAAATGTCAGAGTTTCAAAACGTCTGTTTTTCATATCGTCAGAATTTTAAAAGGTCAGTTTCAAAATGCTATGTCCAACAATACACTAAAATGTTAAAACGACTGATTACCATTAAACAATATCATCTTAACTGATCCGGAAGGTGTATACAACCTCATATTTACTATTCTCCAGGTGTGCCTCATGTTTACTATTCTCTTAACGTCATTTAGATTAGAAAATGTAATGTCAATTAGATGATAAATGTAGTGTCATCGATCTAATTCCATTGCACATTGACAGATTTGTCGCCATCGATCGGCATCAGAATAGAATAATTAAAACTTGAAGTTGAACTACATATTTGCTAACGGAATACTTATTTGCCTTTGTTATGAGTACTGATATTATTTTTACAACAAGGCAGTAAGGAAATGTTCTTGCATTAAAAGATTAATGATCCCCGGAGAAATAGTTAAATCATTTTTTGTGTACGACGAAGGTTCTGATGACAAAATTCTCATTTTTGCTTCTTTGCCATACATGTTTGATTTGGCGATGGACCATTTAGAGTAGCACCTATATTCCGATTGTTTAGGTACTTAAAAAAGGTAAACATCGTAAATAGGGCTCTTTTATTGGGACATTTTACGCTCCGAAATAAAAAGAAACCAAAATAAATCATTTTAGACCTTAAACACTTAAAATTTAGAAAAAAGTTATGGGTAATGAACTGCTGAGACAAGGTCTGGATTCGATCCCAGGTTTTACCATGGCACACACCAATGACTTTTCGATGCTTTTCGAAGTTGTGTGTATTTATCGCAGGTTTATAAGTGCCCGGTTAATGGCAATAGGCTCGCCACCTATTACATTGGGACCTAAACATAAACTGGCGTAATGTGGGTGCTAGCACCTCTGCCTACCCCTTCGGGGATATAGGCGTGAGTTTATGTTATGTATTTTTCTATATTTAAATACTTTTCAATATTAAGATACAATTATTATTTCCTAAGCTGAAAAACCATAATAACTATATTATTTATTGCGGAGGAGGATGTAAGACACCACAGTTGTGGTCGTTGTCACGATGATTGCCACAAGTATGGTGATCCACATCTTGATGCTCTCTAGTTCTGATGTAAGATGGGCATGTTGTTTTTCGGTGCTTGACTGGATGTTATTTTGCACCATACTTAGCTGCTCCTTTTCGTGAGTTGCACTGTTTCCCATGTTGCTTGTATGTTTGCTCTTGTACTGGCGTACTCGGAATACTCGGTAGTGATGTATGCCACTATTGTCTAGTTGCATCTTTTATACCTACTATAATCTGAAGCGGACAGTGGGGCGCGATATTCTTCCCGTACGTGTTCTTTTTATGTTTAAGTTCTTGTCTGTTTTATCTTGATCTTCGGTTGTTTTCTTATCTTCCTCGCTAATCAAGAATGCTGGTTTCAGTCTATCTATTGACACGTTTGTTTCCTTGCCGTTTCGCTGTATCGTGAATACTTTGTCGTCACGTTTTATCACTTGGAACGGTCCGTCATAGGGTGGTAATGTTGGGCGCAGTTTATCGCAGCGCAAGAATATGTGTGTACAATCAGCTAACCGTGGGTGGACGAATATGTTTGTTATCGAGCTCTGTCGTTGTGGGATTGATGTCATGTATGCGATGTCATGTAGACCAGTTCGGCTGCTGAGTAACCAGTGTCTTGTCGAAAGCTGGTACGCAACCCGAATAATACCGATGGTAATTCTTGTGTCCAATATACTGTGTTTCCTCTTGCCATCAAAGCTGCTTTCATAGTTCTGTGCAGTCTTTCTACTTTGGAGTTTGCTTGAGGGTGATACGGCGTAGTACGGATTTTTGCAATTCCCAGGAATTTGGTTAGGCTTCTAAATAGCTCAGACTCGAATTGTCGTCCTTGGTCTGTCGTGATATAGTTGGGACATCCGGCTATTGTTTCAGCTGTTATGTCCGAAATTGGAATTGCTTCTGGCCACGACGTACAACGATCGATTATCGTTACTATGTACCTCTTGTTTTCTGACGTCGAGAGGGGTCCCACAATATCCATGTGAATGTGGCTAAATCGTTCTGCTGGCATAATTTTTCCTAGTGGTGAGACTGTGTGGCGATGAACCTTTGATTGCTGGCACTGTAGACAGGTTTTACACATTTCGTAAATGTCTCTGTGCATGTTTGTCCATACGTAATGTGATGCAATTAGCTTTTTTGTAGTATTTTTTCCAGGGTGACTCATGTTGTGAAAGCTATCAAAAATGGTTTTTCTGAACTGATATGGCCTTGTTGTACCGGTAGATCTATCACAATAAATTTTTACGTTATTGTTTTGTACCGGTACCAGTACCATTCTTAGTGACTTGTTTTGTCTCAGTTTTGCTAACTCCGGGTCACTGTCTTGATGTTTTCTAACTTCTTGCCAGTTGAGGGTTTGAAGTAGGTCTATAGTTTCAATTACTCGTGACAGTGCGTCGGCCACGACGTTTTCGCTGCCTGTTACGTGCTGTATGTCTGTGCAAAATTGTGCGATGTATTCTAAATATCTTATTCTTCTAGGGGACTCGTCCACTGATGCCTTCTTGTCGAATGCATGAATCAATGGCTTATGGTCCGTGTAAATTGTAAATATGCGCCCTTCTATTAGTCGTCTGAAGTGTTTTATCGCCATGTAAATGCCCAATAGCTCTCTATCGTATGTGGAATATTTTGTCTGTGCTTCGCTCAACCCCTTTGAAAAGAATGATATCGGCTTCCATTTTCCTCGGACTTTTTGTTGAAGGACGGCGCCTACGCATTTTAAACTAGCATCTGTCATGATGGCTAGCGGTGCGTCCATTTCCGGGAACGCGAGGATTGTGACATCTCTTATGTCCTGTTTACAGGTTTCAAATGCTTGGTTAGCTTCGATATTCCACTCGATTGGAGTATTGTCGTTCTTCTTGGAGTTTATTAGGTATTTGTTGAGTGGAGCTTGGTGTCTTGCTACGTGTGGAATGCTATTTCTGTAGAAGTTCATCATTCCCAAAAATCGACGTAGCTCCTTTACTACCTTTGGTTTAGGGTATTCGCTTATTGCTCGTACTTTCTCAGACGTAGGAGTGATTCCTTGGCTCGTTATATGATAACCTAGGAAGTCTATCTCAGTCTTTATTTTGCACTTGCTTGTATTTATTGAAAGTCCGTTGTTGCTTAAACGGGCGAATATCTCTTCTAAATGGGCGTAATGTGTTTCGGCATTTTGGCTGGCGATGAGCATACTCATCGCCAGCCAAAATGCCGACATATCGTCTACAAATACATATGTGTAGTCCAAATCTCGGAACAGGGAGTCCATAAACCTTTGGAACGTTTGCCCACTGTTGGAGAGCCCAAATGGCATGGTCTTCCACTGGAACAGCCCTAGGGGCGTGATTATTGCTGTCTTTTCTGGTTCCGCAACCCTGATTTGGTGGAAAACCTTTTTTATGTCAATTTTGCTAAAGGCTGTTTTTCCACTTGCGATGTATGTAAAATCTAATAGTCTTGGTAAGGGGTATCTGTCGGGATTTGTAATTTTGTTTAATGCGCGATAATCTCCGCATGGTCTCCATTCTCCATTCTTTTTCTTCACCATGTGTAGCGGAGATGCCCATGGACTACTTGACGGTTCCAGTATTCCTAAGTTTATTAGCTCTTGAAATTCCTTTTTGGCTGCCTTATATTTGTCGGGTGATAGAGGGCGGGCGCGTGCGTATACAGGAGGACCTTTGGTGATGATGTGATGCTGCACACAGTGTTCTGGGGGTTTTTTAAACGAAGTCGTGTTCGTTCGTGTTATACTTTCGTATTTTTCTAACAGGCGCCTTATACGTTCTGGTAAGTTCGCATCGATCGATCTGACTGAAAGTACTTTTGCTCTTACGTTTTTGACAGGCGTTTTTAATTTTGTTTCTTCGTCGATCTATCGTTTCCCGTGCAAATCCACTAGTAGTTTGTGGTGCTCCAGGAAGTCAGCTCCTAAAATAGGCATTTTGACATCTGCGATCATGAACGTCCAGGTATAAGGTCTGCGTAACCCCAGGTCCAATGTTAATGTGCGTTCGCCGTATGTTTCTATTATTGACCCGTTTGTAGCATACAATTTGTAGTTGTTTGGGTTTTTCTTGCCCTGTGCGTTTTGTAATACCGAAATATTGGCCCCTGTGTCTATTAAAAATCTATAACCACTGTTTGAGTCAGTTATAGTCAGACGGTTGGCGGGTTGTATGGCACAGAGTCCCGTCTCATTCTGCGCTATTGGTCGTTTCCCGACCTCTCGTTTGCCGTACCTTTCTGCCAGGAACACGGTTGTTGACATTTGTAGTCGTTTTCTTTAAATTTTCTATGATAGTAACAGTGTTTATGTGTTACATCATAACGCGGTCGTGACCGTGATCGTGAATGCGACCTTCTGCGGAATTTGCTGCGTTGCGAAGATCGTCTATTGTTTATACGAAGCTCGTTGATTTCTACTTGCATCGCTGCAATTTGTGACGTGAGCGTTGTTATCAAGCTAACGTTAGCAGATTCCGATGACGAGTGGTTTGTTGTGTAAGTGTAGGTAACGCATGCTGTCGTATATTCGGTCTGCCATCTCGCATAATTTTACCAAATTCAAGTTATCAGAGACTGCTAAAATAGAAGTGACCGAGGCAGGCAGTTGTCTGAACCATAGTAATCGTATGGTCTCGTCGTTCATTTTTCCGCAACTAGCCTCTTTCATCCTTCTTAGTAGTTGGGATGGGGTCGAGTCTCCTAGGTCCATTTCGGATAACAGTTTGTGGAAGCGTCGGTGTTCGCTTTCTTCGTAACAATGGATTAGCCGATTTTTTATTGCAGCGTATTTGTCGGTGTCTGGTAGGCAGTTGAGTATATCGCTGACCTGGTGTATGACGTCTTTTGACAGCTTTTCGATTACACTGTTGTACTTGTATTCGTCTCCTTGCTTTTGTGGGGCAATGATAGCCTCAAATTGTGCAAACCATAGGCGCGGTGAGTCGGTCCAAAACTGTGGTATGCGCTCTGCAATGTATATTGATGCCACCACTTGGCCATCACTGGCTGACTCAGCTGATGTAACGGGGTTTTTAGCCGGTGTCCCGGCTGGAATTATCGGTGCCATGATAGCGTCTAGCCTCTTGAAATTTCAGCTGGTTAGACCCGCTTGTGGGAAGCTAACTGAAATGTGCTTTTTCGCTGATGGTGGTGGTCGGTTTACTCGATTGTTCCCTAGATTTGCTGCTGAAAACCTTTTCAGGGCTGCAGTCGGCCTGCAATTATATCAGCACTAGGATCACGTCGGGGTCACCAATATTGCGGAGGAGGATGTAAGACACCACAGTTTGTTAATTTGTTTATTCCTACTTGTTATTATTTACATTACTATGTAGACCTTATATACTATACTATTTTATAGCTATAGAGTGGGGGCTGGCAACAAGTGTCACGTACATAGGTTTGTGCATCGTTGCACTTTGTTGTTATGGCAGAGGACGTGATTTCTTATTTGTGTCACATAAGAACTGAATTTATTTCCTTATAGAAATCACGTCACCTGATCATGACTGCCATATTATTTAAAATAATTTTAAAAAGTCTGTGCCTACCATAAAGAAAAAAAAAATACAGGTATTTAAAACATTTTTTTCCAGATCGCGCCATACGTGCATGACTGTCAAAGTTTATTCCGCAGTTCGGATAGTGTTCGTTACCATAATTACATATTAATATTTTGTGTTTATGTGCTGTTAAATGCTAATGCGTGCTCTTTAAATGAACCCATTATTCTTTAAAGAAGTGGAGAAGACGTCTGCCCTAGATAAGATGATTGCCGACACCAGTGATCGCTTTGTAATTAGTGTTGGACTTCGACTAAACTTTGATTTACTGATTGAATTTGAAATCACTTTGATTATCAGTTTAAAGTTATTTAAAGTCAGTTTAAAATTATAAACTTTAAAATCATTTAATAAAGTAAATGTAGTTTTAATGTTGGCCATAATCATGCACGAAAATACCACTGTCATTAAAGGTTGGCAATCTCTGAAATCCGCCATTTTTCTTGTTTACCTTTTTTTAACCTGACCTAACCAAATGGAGTTTTTTTTATAAACCTTTTCATCAAATGTACACCTTACTCGCAGACTTGAGTTCCGATCCCGAAAATACTCATTTTGTACCTCTTAATATTGTTTATTGCCAGATAAATCACAGAAAACATATGAGAGATTGTTCAGTATTTTGAAGCTGCAATTTAAAATTGAAATCAATATTTACAAATGCGATTATGAAATTGCTGTGATTAATGCGATTAATACATGCCACGAAAATGTTCGCATTAAAGGATGCTACTTCCATTATATGCAAGCAATTTGGAAAAAATCTAATGAAATTGGTTATGGTAAGACTCAAAAAGGTCGTCATATTACAAAATTATTCGTTCTGGCCTAATATGATTCCAGAGGGGTATTTGTCAATTTGCGATGAAGTTGAAGATCGGAATATGAGCTTTTTTCAAATTCAACGTATATTTTACAAAACAATGGATGGCAAAAATTAACGAACAGTTATTTAGTTGCTATGAAGAAAAATATCGGACTACAAATTCAATTGAAGGTTGGCACCACCGTATTAATACCAAAATTTGAAAATTATGTTCTCTATTTTATTTTTTACAATTATTAAAAAAAGAAGCCTATTACCAAGATATAAGAATCAAACAAGGAGCATTGCATTATAATTAAAAAAAAGACTCACTAAGGAAATACGGAAAGATAATCAAATTTGCAATATTATAAGCGATCTTAATAATGTTATTTCGCCATGTGGATGCTTGAATTTATTAGCTGACGTCTGGAATACATGGCACTTATTTTTTATGTAGTAAGTTTTTTTTTTATTTTTTACACCACTTAGATGGCAGACAAGCACACGGCCCACCTGATGGAAAGTGGTTACCGTGGCCCATAGTCGTTTGTAACACCAGAGGAGTCACAGTCGCGCTGCCAACCCTGTAAATACAGAGTTTCTGTGCCGTCAGTAGAAGACAAAACAGGACAAGCCTTTAGTCTTCCACTGACAGCACAAATTCTCCAGTGAGCTCTGGATACCCTACTCACCGCTGGGAACACAACACGAAGTTATTATAGCTGCGGTATTCTGTAAGTAAGTAGTCATTTTATGATTTGTGTTAATTTCTTAAATAAAATATAGATAATTAAGTTGATAATAAAAATTGTGTTTGATTGTACATTGGCTAAAATTGTAACTGATATTTCAAATTGAAGACCTTTTGAAACTGATGATATGAAAAACAGACGTTTTGAAACTCTGCCATTCTGGGATAAATTCAAACAAGCTCCTATAGACCAGTGGTGGGCAAAGTACAGCCCGCAGGTCAGCTGTGCCATTGGTTATTTGACATCTAGGTATTACAAAAAAATACGAAATGTATTGGATTTGAAAACATATACGCAAATAACTATACAAAATGTACTTCATAAACAGATGAATATTATATATTTTATTTTTATAGTATAAAATTGAATATTTTATCTGTATTTTCCATGAGGCAAAACGTAGAAAATCTATTAACAGTTCGCGTGACGTAACTATAAAAAAATTACTTAGCGTAACGAAAAATTTCGATGATTGATCTCTTCGTAGATATTATTTAATGACGTTACCCGCAGAATGTCACGTGACTGACCGGTTTTCGCGCACTTTTTAAGCCAACAAAGTGAAGATATGTTTTTTTATAAATGATTCCGTTTTACAGGAAAATAATGAATTGCAACAAGTTTTAAATAAATTTCTACATCTTTTAAGATAGGTTTCCGAAATTTGTCAACTACCCAATTCTCTAACTGTACGGCGTCGAGCACAGCTGCAACAGCCTTGATAGAGATAGTCATTGCTCGTACTGGGTGACGTCACTGGCGATCGCCCAACCACAATCTCGATCAAGGCTATCATAGCGCTGCGCTCGACGCTGTATATTCGAGAATTGCCCAGCAGCTCCGTCCCGCGAAACCATTTAATCCGGCCCGCCGACGCGACGGTTCCTAGACAGAAATTAAAGTAGAGTATACTTAAAATTAGAATAATAGACGCATAGATAAAATAAAAAATACATTTTTCCTCTATTTAATGTATTGAAACACTACGCTAGAATATTATTTCTATTAAACTTAAGATATGTTTCAGTGGTACCTACATTATAAAGTTATCGTGACATGATCACACCAACTAATGTTCATTACGCGTCGTGGTTTTTCTTCATTGCCAAAATGCGTTGTGGTCGTTTGACATGAAAGCCACAGCACGGATTTCGCTATATAATTTTTTTAAGATTACCACAACGCGTTGTGAGCTGTTGCTGTTTTTCAATCAATAAGCGTTTTCGGCCTTTGAGTGTCAAATGGACCAATAAAAAAATAACAGGTATATGGACTGACTCCGCCACTCTAAAATCCACACCAAATGACGTTTTTTGGATGCGGTACCACCCCCGCGGAGACTATGGGCTAATCCCATCATGGGGGTACCGCCTCCTAGTGGGCCCTAAAGCTTTTCGTAGAGGCGGTAGCTATCTAAAGGCAAATGGGACTAAAGGATATCAACCAACTCTCTACACTGGAATGTGCAAAAGTTATAATTACATTTCCTTCATCATATTTGAGTGAGCAAAGTACGGTCCGCGAAAGCATTTAATCCGGCCCGCGATAATTATATTTTATGGTCCAAGTATACGTATATTAGATTCTGGTGTCACAAAAGATAGCTGCTTGAGAGCTGCCTCTGCCTCGCGCTGCTCGACATCGGGTAGGTATCTCCACGGTATAATGGCGCGTTAGTGGGGGTCTGTAGTCTTCATCGCTATGTCTCATCAGTTTTTTCATCATAAAGTGATACATACATACATGCTGTCTGTAGAAGTTCTCTATCTCCTGCCCTCCGTAGTTTCGAGCTTCATCAGATGGGGCCTAGTTTCGAACTTTCGACTAAAGTGACTGATCAAGAGTTCTGACTGCCCCCTAGGCTAATTTAGTGGACGCACCCCTGCCAATTTGTGTTACGATCGCCCTAAAGTAGTATAGCTCTTTTGGCTTTGTTTACAAGTGAAAATTTTAATATGGTTCATACTACTTATAAACGTTTTCAGATAGATCTGCAAGCGAAACTAACGTTGTCCTTTAATCCACTCGACATATTTTTTTATATGGGATGCGTTCTGGACTTAACCTCATCTGATGGGAAGCTGAAGGCAAAGTCTCAGGAAAGTGGTTTACCATTACAAAAACGTACTATGTTAACAATCAGCCTCATGAGATGCTTTTTCACTTCCCGCTTAAAGGACCCAGGACTGTAGGAAGAACAGACTCACTGAACAGGTTGGTTCTTGATGTAACCTTAGGGTGGCAAACCGTTGCTTTTTGACCATCGAGCACAAGTCTCAATATTTTAATTGGATGGATGCCGTCGTGATATAAGAGCGTCTCACTAATGCATATCCATGGTAAGGTGTTGAACGCGTTGGCAATGTCCAGGAACGCCGTCAACATCAAGCCGCCTCTTGCGACCGATTCCCTTACCAGAGTCCTCAAACGCATGGTGGCATTTTTTTTATACAACTTAGGTGGCAGACAAGCATGGACCGTGTGCTTGTACGAGAGGACCCCGCTTGGCCTCTCTAGCCAGTCCTCCATGATGGATTCAATCCCCCAAAGGCACATGCCCCTGACCCCGCTACGCGGTCTGCAGCGAAAGATGGCCTGCCGGATCATTAATAAGGGCTACCGCATGTGATGTGATTTGACGCGGCGAGTCTCCTCGCCGAATTACTACATTGGATCCTGGAATCAAGATCCCTTTCGACGCAATGCTTTATCGCTTCCAAAAGGAGGCGCGGGAGCGGGGTCGTGGTCACAAGCCTAAAGAAATTCGGGCCGTGAGATCTTGACACCGCTGACCTGTGCAGACGTGAAATGTTGGTGTGGCGGTCAGGGAGACTCGGTGAAACGGTTAATCGCTGGACGCCTACAGGCTTTACGGTTCCCGAACCTGGGGATCACTTAATCTCCGCCCCAGGAGGCTGAACCAGCAGCCTGTGTAAAGTTCTCGGTGCTGTAATCGTGCCGGAGGAGGAAACCGGAGTGGACTCGGCTACAGTATCTGGGACGGGACCGGGGACCCTTCCGCTCGCTGCGCCAACCAGTCACCCAACCCTAACCTGTCAGTTGTGGTACGAAACTTTGCTTCGTCTTCCGCACTAACGACACAGAAACTCACTCCACCTTCAGTTTGCAACAAAAGTAGGCTATTTGACGAGGTAGTCTGATTCTTCCTAATATGTTAGTCTGATTCTTCCTAATTCCTAATTATTGTTCATAATTTTTAATTCCTGAAGTAAGTCAAAATATGAACAATCAAATTCAGTCAACTCTCGTTAAATTAAAAATTACTTACAGACTATTATTTATACTGTTGATTGATGGCACTTGGTGAAATTTGTTGTTACACATATTGATAACTCGTACTTTTCCACGTTACTTTTATTATTTATTAGACCCTGGCCGGTTTCGCCTTACGGTATCCTCAAAGGTTTACAATGACATTTAAGAACATTCTTTTGTAAACATTGCGACACTCAACCATACTTCAAATGTAATTCCATAGGTAATTGGAATACATGATAAAACTTACAGGACAGGTAGGTAACGGACAATATTTAGAAACAGTAAGAACTGGGTTCTTAGATATGGTTCGTCTACGTAACTTGGGTACGTAAACTTGGGTTGGGAAGTAAAGGAAGAACTATGACTTGACACTACATGTTTACATTGTTTTGAGCGTCCGAAATTTCGGCACCGTTTCAAGCGTTCGTGCGATCATGGCGGTTGTAACAGTGCCGAAGTATTGGAATTTCTAACTAATTAGTACCTACTTACGAAATCTTAAAAATGTAGTAGATACTCACCTGGTAGAGGCTGCTACCACACCTACCTAGATTAAATAAACTAGTAGCTGCTATCTCCACATTATTTTTTGATTTACTGCAAGAGTTTTGTCTTTCGAGGCTGTACACAGTTTGCTGATCCACATGCAGATGCATACGTCAATTTGTAGTAAATAACATTGGATTATGTCAGCAGTCTAGCTAAGTGGTGGTAACAGGGTGACCAGCTTCCTGCATGAGTGCAACTGCCGAGTTTATGCAGATTTTTTTTTATATCACTTAGGTGGCAAGACAAGCACGCGGCCCACCTGATGGGAAGTGGCTACCGTGGTCTATGGACGTATGCAACACCGGGGTTGTTACACTCGCGCTGCCGACCATGAAGAAACCTTCTGATGCCCCTCTTGAAGAACCCCATATTGTAGGTGCTTGGGAGAACCGCAGCAGGGAGATCATTACACAGCTTGAGTGTGCGTGGGATGAAGTATCTTTCATACCGCACAGTGCGCACCGTCTCAGTTCGCAATGTGTGAGGATGAATTCCCTGCCTATGGCGAGAGGTGCGATGATAGAATGTAGCTGTGGGCATCATGTCAAACAAGTGCTCAGATGCACAAACCATTGTATAGGTAAATGCTTCAGGCAGATGTTTCAGGGGTCCATCTTATCGCCCACGGTTTCATATCGATGACAATATATTATTATAGTCCATAACCTTCCCTAAGTGTGAAATTACAGTGGCGGCGGGGCGGGCAGCGGAATCCGCTGGCGGGTTACACAAACACATAGTATTGGACTAAGGTGCACCAAGTGCTGGCGAGTCGGGCAGAACACCCACTGTCCCGCCTGGAGGTGGACGCAAGTCAGTTTACGTTTCCGGCTCGATTTGTTCGGACATGCCGTTGACTACTGAAGATTTGAAGTGCCGTATCGACTCCCACCTTTGTGGAATTTTAGTGATTAAATTTTTATTTTATTTGTAATTATAATATTAATAGTAACATCAATATATTAATTTAATAAAATGTCACAATCAATAAATATAAAACTAAACAAAAAGTCGCTAAATTTAAATTATTTGAAGCGACAAATACTTAAAACCTATGGGAGGAAATAAACTTAATAAGCGGAGATTCTGATGGTAATTAGCATTATAAAAAGGTTCCGCTTTATATAAGCACTAGCTTCCAAATAATTTGACATTATTGTTATTATTTGAAATATCGCACGAGGTAGGTGTACGTCCAGGCCGCTCATACGCTCCACTGCTACTGTAATCATCTATAGAAATGTGCGTTTTCCATTTGACCTGCCAGTCGCACCCCGCTCCGCAGCACTGTAATTAATTACACACAAGACCTGGGCTATCAAATGCAAAAATACTTTTCGGCTTTATCATTAGTGGGTTAAGCAGTCCGTCGACAGCATGCATTGCTATGCCAACGGTAGCATAGCACAGTGCATGGGCGATAGTTGGACACTGCGAGTGGGGGGAAGAAAAAACTAACTTGTCACTAAGCTCGACCTAGTCCTGATGTTTTTTTTTTTACTACTACTACGTCAGCTCTCGAGCGCCTGCGCGGCTGCCCTAACGCTCTCCTGAAAGTGTTTGCGACGAGATGGGACTCGCCTCTGCTCGGGAGGTGGATACGGATTCACGCCATAAAGGTGTGAATCTGTCTCCTCCTTCCGCGTATTTGTATTTTTATTTTTGTTTCTATTTTTGTTTTTCATTTTAATTCATGTCTTACTAACATTAGATCGTAAGGAAATTGTTACTAACACCTTTATGGACCCCGAAATCCGAAATAAAAATATTTATTATTATATACCACTTAGGTGGCAGAAAAGCGCACGGAAACCACCTGATGGAAAGTGGTTACCGTGGCCAATGGACATGTGTAACACCAGAGAAGCCACACTCGCACTGCCGACCCTGTAAACACAGAGTTTCTGTGCCGTCAGTGTAGATAGGATAAAGCAGAACAAGCCCTTAGTCATCCCACTGACAGCACAAATTCTCCAGTGAGTTCTTGCTACCCTACTCACCGCTGGGAACACAACGCGAAGTTATTGTAACCGCGGTATTCTGTAGAGCGGAGGTACTTCCCCAGTCGGACTGCTCAATTGGGCGGAAATACGGCGGTATTTCCGCCCAATTGAGCAGAGCAGTGTGGACAATAAATGTAAAATAATAAAAACTTAACAACATGTGTCGAGTCCTGGATGCACCTCGGAGCCCAGGGTCCGCTTTCCAGCTTTTCTCCACTTCGTCCAGCCCTTCGCATTCTTGCCAGTAAGTATTTCTTGAGTCTACTCTTTCCACCGGAGCCCAGCGTTATCGGCATCGCCAATTACTTTATAATACAGGTACGCTCCTGAACCGCTCCGCCTGCTGGCGTTCTTCAATGAGTTGGGGTGGATCGAGTAAAATGCCCACCCTCACTCAAAAACCGCGCCATGACGTGGAATTGCGGATACCAGCCCGTGATACCATACCTTATCCACGTCGCCTGAAAATTTACGCAAAATTGGGCCATACCAGCGAAGGCAACTCTCCAGCATTTTTATTTGCAATGTCACGGACATTAACATGCAAGCTGCTGCGTAGACGGGAGATACTCATGAAACCCTTGCGCATTCACCGCAGTACACTAATCTCAATAACACGCAGGACCTGTCTGTATAGCTCTAGCAACGGCAACACTTCAGAGTCGTATAAAAGGACAGACCTAATATAACGGTTTTATAGACATAACGCGCGGGTACAGGTATTTCCTAATTCTTATTCAAAATTTATTTCATATTAACCTTTATCCCCATAGCTGATATACATAAGTTCTTCCGAAAATAAACATAAATAACAATTTAAACAACACATTAGAATATGGAATGTCAATATATTTTACTTCATATCTACATTTGATTTCGACTTTGAGAGTAAATGGCTGAAATTAAAAAGTCTTAACAATATACAATGTTTTATGTACCATTGTTACTGATACTATTACTTCTCATCAATGTATGAGGTATGCAGAATTTGTTTCAAAAATTACTACATTTCCACTGGAGTTATCTATCTACAAACATAAAAAGACATATTCCAATGTAAAATAAATATATTTCAAATCAAATGTATGACATTTGATCTGTTTTAATGACAGACTGATAAAAAATCTACTAACATTAAGCAATATTTATCGAAAAATCGAATACGTAACAGAAATTCCATTTACTAATAAATACAAACTCACGCTGTCACCCATTGCACGTTGAACTAAAAGCGAATTTCTAATATTATGGCATAATACACTTACAAATATTTTCGTCTAATTTCTAAGCGTCAATAAACAACGTTATTGATGAATCAAGTAAATTCACCATGCAATGAGAAACAGTATGAATATATGTAACAGATTTCATAGTTTCTTTGATTGTCTATTCTCACCAACTAACATAAAACATGTTGAATTTCCAATTTCCATCTATCTTTTTATGGTCAATTAGTAGACACTATAAAACAATTATGGAAGGAAGAAGACGCCTCTAAAACGAAATATAAATATAGACTTACGAATGTAAAGAGAGTTGTTTACCTTAAGACCTTACAAACAAACTTATAATACAAGTTAATGTTAATTAAAATGCAACCCTCTAGTAAAGGTCCATAACATGCGACCACAAAATCAATAATGACGTTACAACAGTTTAAGTATACCTATTCACAGCACTTAACCACACGTTAGTCAACTGTTTCACGCACAAGACGATCACAAACTCACTTCAGTGTCATACTATCACCATAATTATCGATTGCATTGACGTAAAATTAATATTTATATACTCATATGTACAATTTATCAAAACGTCTCGGGATTAGAGGGATTCTTCAAAAGCGGCCATCAAATCACTCTGCATGTTCATATCTATTTGACCAGCCATCTGAAAAAAAAAATGTTTACATTCAAGCTTCTGCAAATGTAAAATTTAATGATTTATTTATTCCCGGCAGAGTAGAATTTTGGCCACCCCATCTCTTCCCATGCGGTGTCGTACAAGGCGACTAAGGGATAAGGCTGTTTAACATTAGACAGATATATACAGCCCAGGCTCAGCCTCAGATGCTGGGCTCAAGTCAACTATAGTGTCCGATATACGGCAATAGGCTCACCACCTATTACGTGGGATCGAAATATAATAAGTGGTGAAATGTGGGTGTTGATTCACCTCTGCCTAACCCTCCGGAGATAAAGGCGTGATTTTATGTATGTTATGTTTATGTTATTTATTTATTTATTAATAGACACACCAACAGTATACATATAAATCGTTGACATCGTAATATAAGGTAAGATTTCATTTTCTAGAACGATACGTATTTTGGCATACTCTATGTATACTTATATAGTTATTATTCCTAGCCGACTAGTTTATCAAATTAGAACCTACACCTGAACCGGTGGGACCACGAACCTGACATTTGGTTTATTATTGTATTTTTCTCTGTTAAGGAGGTATTTTTCAAATTTTGCCCCCAAGGAAATAAATCCTTTTGGATTACATGACTATTGACTTTAAAGATACCTAATGGCATCTATAAGATATGTTCAAAAATTCCCAACACTTTTTCGTAAGTCAATTTTGAATTGGCGACAATTGTTCCAAGATTTTTGTTGTGTGCTGATTTCTAATAAGTGTGAAATTTTATTTATTAATAATAATTATTTTTACCATATTACCATTATAAGTGTATGCATGTTATATATTATGTAAACTATTGGTGTACTTAGCCATTTCCTATATTTTTGGCTATACTTTCAAGTAGTTTTAAATTCATTGTCCACTATTGGTTCTTACGACGAAGTGTATAAAGTAATTAAATAATTGTCAATTGTCAAATATCTCAAAGATTTTACCAGTTAAAAAAG
Organism: Eilema griseolum; assembly: GCA_963662185.1. Classification (NCBI taxonomy): domain Eukaryota; kingdom Metazoa; phylum Arthropoda; class Insecta; order Lepidoptera; family Erebidae; genus Eilema; species Eilema griseolum. The sequence continues at coordinate 12,132,307 of OY759232.1, read as the reverse complement.
GATGCAACGACTATTCTTCAATAAATATATATAATTTTGTAGAGTGAAGTTTGATTTGTTCTTAAATTGTACGCCTTTGGTGCTTTTACCTTACTTTTAAAAACACATAAAACCGCTTTATTGATTGGAATTTTAATGTCATCCGAACTCAGGTGTGCATTAAATATCAGATCAGTCAACAGGAAGGGGGGCAAAATAGAAGCAAAATATTATTTTTACGGCAAGGGCGCTACCTCTCTCGCTCAGGATTTCACGTTAGAATCCTTCACTACGCTCTCGGGATTCTATTCTAAAATCCTTCGCTTCGCTCGTGATTCAAAAGTACATCGCCCGAGGGAAAAATAATTTGCTCTAGACTCCAATACTCTACTTTTCATCCCCTTTTTATGAGAAAATGTGTACTGATTACAAGAACAGAAACATAATTCGCGCGCTTACTTATTTAATAAGCACGGGTCCCCCGCACCGTCCCGTCAACACGTACCAGCCAGTACTCTTAATTCGCAGCGGGAGCGACGAAGGATCGCAAGACAAGCTGCCCGCGTACGAAGGCAACTCGGGCGTCGGAGGTCGATGAACGACCTCCGCCCCCCATGAGCGCCGGCCTGGGGGTGACAGGTGAAGCCGCCTGTCACCCTGGCAGAAGCAGGCCGCGGCGGCGTTTCCGGGGACTCTGTAGTCCCCACACCCGAGAAGAGGGCCACATCGTGAGAGATGGCCCTGGGTCGGCCGGGGTGCGAGGGATATGCCTGTCAACCTCACCTTCGGCAACCAAAACGACCCACAGGCGGCGTGCGTTTTAGTCAGTTCGAGTCCGACATAACCTCCTCCACCGGCTCCGGTGGGGAGGTATCCGAGGGGATTTTGCGCACGTAAAAAAAAAAAGTACTCTTAATTCATACAACATGCGTTATATTTCTATGAATGATATTTATGTTCCAAATTCAAATCACTTTTCCGCCCGCTAAAAAGTTCTCAATAGAAAAGAGCTATTTTGCCCCCACTTGGGGAACAGAGTAACACTTTTTGAATAGAAAGGATGAATTTTTTTTTATACCACTAAGTTGGCAGACAAGCACATGGCCCACCTGATGGGAAGCGGTTACCATGGCCTATGGACGTATGCAACACCAGGGGTGTCACACTCGTGCTGCCGACCATGAAGAAACCTTCTGATGCCCCTCTTGAAGAACCCCATATTGTAGGCGCTTGGGAATACCGCAGCAGGGAGGTCATTCCACAGCTTGAGTGTGTGTGGGATGAAGTTTCTTTCATACCGCGCAGTGCGCACCGTCTCAGGTCGCAATGTGTGGGGATGAATTCCCTGCCTATGGCGAGAGGTGCGATGATAGAATGTAGCTACGGGCATCATGTCAAACAATTCATCTGAGCACAAACCATTGTGCCTATACAATGGTAGAACACACACAGTGAGGCAAAATCTCTCCTAAGGCTAAGAGGTTCCACTCTACCTGTGAGTATGGGATTGTCAACCAGCCTCAATGCCCGTCTTTGCAACGAGTCGAAGGGATCAAGCTGGTATGCAGGTGCTCCAGCAAAAAGGTGACAGCAGTACTCCATGTGAGGCCGAACCTGTGCTTTATAAAGAAGGAGTTGCTGCCCCGCAGTGAAGTACTGCTTCGCCCTGTTGAGCACTCCGAGTTTTCTTGATGCCAACTTAACCTTGTGATGCTAATGACTTCGGTATTGGACGTCGCTGGAGATATCAACACCAAGGATCCCGATACTCGAGGAGATGGTAAGCGGTGTGCCCAAGAATAGCGGCGCTACAATGAATGGGGTTTTCTTAGCGGTGAATACACATACTTGTGTCTTAGCGGGGTTGAATTGGACTAGGTTTAGTCGTCCCCAATCGGATACTCCAGAGAGAGTAGTCTCGATTTTAGACACAAGTTGTTCGCGACTCTTCTTCACCTCGGACTGAGGGATATTTGACGTGTCCCCGGTACTGTCGTCCGCATAACAATGAATGGAGCCATCAGACAGCATGTCATTGATACGCAGCAGAAACAGCGTCGGAGACAACACGGAGCCTTGTGGGACACCAGCGTTTATGTTCATGCGGTCCGAGCAGCTGCCGTCGACGACAGCTTGGATGCTTCTGTTGGACAAAAAGCTGGCGATCCATTCGCAAAGTCCCTCAGGGACTCCATAGTACGGCAACTTCGCAAGAAGACCTTTGTGCCAGACCCGATCGAAGGCCTTTGCTATATCGAGTCTGACCGCTAGTGCCTCACCCCGACTCTCGATGGCTTGCGACCACCGGTTTGTGAGATACACAAGAAGGTCACCGGTTGAGCGACGGTGGCGAAAACCGTACTGTCGGTCGCTCAGTAGATCGTTTCCTTCAAGGTATCTCAGGAGCTGTGTATTAATAACACGTTCCATAACCTTCGAGAGTAGGGAGGTTATATCGATAGGCCTGTAATTGGTCGGATCTGTCCTGTCACCTTTCTTAGGTACAGGGTGCACGAATGCGGTCTTCCAAGAGGCTGGGACCTGCCTCGCGGAGTATGAGAGTGCGAAAAGGCGTGTAAGTACAGGGCACAGTTCGGGGGCACAGTGCTTAAGCACCATCGCCGGTATACCGTCAGGCCCATTCGACTTCCGGACATCTAGGGACTTAAGCTCGCGCCGGACCACCCGTTGCGTGGTTTTAACTTCGGTCATTGAAGAACCACAGCTGGGGATGATGGGTGGTTCGGCGTTCCCGTCGTTCATAGTCGAGTTTGACGCAAAGAGATTACCCAAAAGATCGGCCTTCTCCTTAGCGCCATGGGCCAGACTACCGTCGGATTTTTGCAGCGGCGGAAGGCAAGACCCCTCGGCAGCTTTGGCGAGCGACCAAAATGCGCGACTGCCAGATGAGTAGCGCGCAAGCCGTTCGCCAATTCTGCCGATGAACTCAAACTTGCCCTAGACGTTGCCTTTTTACTGGACCTCGAAGCAGCATTCAACTTCCGCTTCACTTCAGCAATGTTCGGATCCTTATTGGCAAGAGCCGTGGTCCAAGCCTTGTATGCAGATTGCTTGAAAATTCAATTACAAAAGGACATGTCTACTTTTTGTATGGACGTTGGTTTTTTATTCCCAATATAGATTGTGGCTCAAATTACACTGATATTTAGTAACTAAAATTAGGAATCGGGCATTAGTTAGATAATAATTTTTAAACCCTATATTTAAGAGAAAATCTAAAGTTACGTTAGTAAATATGTTAATTCGAGGATGGCAATATCATTTTATTATTTAATAACAATTATCGCTGTCATCACTTGGTCGCCGCTGTTAACTGTCACTTAGTCACTTTCAAACCATGCTTGAAAACTCTGGTTTCCCTTCATAACGCATAAATCTCCTAATCATAATCCATAATATCTATTGTACATTTACTGTGCAAATTACACTTTTATCCCTATTGTTCTTACTAGGTCATCATAATTACAGGATCAGTTTTTTCGATCAAAAACAGTCATACTTCGACAACCAGTCGACATATTCCATTTTAATTACACCAAGCAGCTTTCTTTCTTTCTTTCTTCGTAGGAGGATTACAATGATGCAGTATAAGTCTCATAATTTAGAAACATTACATGTTTTTTATTATACCACTTAGGTGGCAGACAAACACACGGCCCACTGATGGAAAGTGGTCACCGTCAATTGTCAAATATCTCAACGGACGCGTGCAAAACCTAGAGAGTCACACTCGCGCGGCCAACCCTGCAAGCATTGAGAGGACAAGCTTTTGGTCTTTCCACTGACAGCACAAAAATCCTCCAGTGAGCTCTGGCTACCCTACTCACCACCGGGAAAACAACACGAGGTTATTATGGCCGCGGTATTCTGTAGGGCGGAGGTACTTCCCCAGTCGGACTGCTCAATTAGACAGAAATACTGTTGTGTCCTACTCCGTCATGTGAACGATTTCGTTATGTAGTTTTAATAAACCAATAATACGTAACGTTTTTCGTTTGAACCTGGTGTAATCTATCAATTTCTCTTTATATTTGTAAAAATTTAACTCGAAAAAATCTAACAAAACATTCCACAAAACCATAAACAGAACTGACGTCCATCTGTCATCACGCATGACGCGTCGGTGACAAGTTGTCAAACTTATTTTTTTTTTGTCAGGCACAGGCAGAAAAAGTTTGGTTTGTATTCAGCCTAAAAAATACACCAAACTAAAAACTATGTTTTCTCAAAATTGCAGTAACTTAAAAATTCCATTTTATAATTTATAATATTAGTTAAATGTAACACTATCTAAAAATATTTGGTTCATCGCTACTGGATTTTTTCGAGGATAAAATACAAGTTCTGGACAACTCCTTTGATGCACCAATATGTAGGCCGAAATAAAAGCGTTTAAGATGTAATTTCTGTATGCCTGGGGCGCAAGATTTGTATATTGAGGGTTAGGGGATACGTATGTAGGGTATCTATACTCCGAGATCCAGATTGCAACATAACTGTTTTGGTCTTATTACAAAAAACGGAAATAAGTCAGGTTTAAACCTGAACTATAAAGTCTAGGCTTAATCTCAAGACCATGGTCTAAACTTCTCCTTATTACAAAAGCTGAATTATCCGTAGACTACTTAGTACCATAATTTAGACCTTGACTTAAATAAAACCACAGATTACTCAAACTATTGTTCGTTCATTATGATACCATTCAATCGCAACGTTCCGTTTCCTCCGAAAACAAAAATTGTCTGACATCATTAATAAATAATATATACTAAAAATGGTGAAAAAAAGATTTAGATAATACATTTTCATTAAATTCAATTTTATGAATAATAGTTGTACTTTAATTTATAATAAAATATCATTATGATGCCTTTATTTAGCAATCATTGTTATGTATGATATTGGGAGATCTATGGACGTGAAATGGAACGAACTTTTCCGTTCGCGCTGATTTGGTATCAAATTTTTCCCAATTTTTATACCTACTTTAAAATATATTTATTGCAAGTTATTTAAAACGTTTAGTAAACCTATACTTTTGCATAAAAAGCTTCTTCAGATAGTTCGATAAAGGGGTTTACTGGAATACGATGTCTGTTAGGTAAGCGTGGTATGTCCAATGACTCCACGATATTAATATCTGCGATATCCATCAGATCAACTGCGTCAATATCCATTACGAGCATAGTATTATAAGAAAGTAAACGAATTTATCTGACGCTAACCGGCTAAGTTCAAAATGGCAAGTTTGACATATTATTATTGTGATTTACACTTTAGACCAACGTTAAACTAGGGGTCACGCAGGTTTATCTTTAGACCAGAGATAGTCCATGGTTTAGTAATAAAACCCTTTTTGTAATAAAAATTTCTTTAGACCATGGTCTAAAGACGATTTAAACCTGGTTTTAGAGTTAGTCCGTGTTTTGTAATAAGACCGCGTATGTTTTAATGTATTGCTTGTCACAATTAACATACACTAAAAAATAATTGTAATTAATTTAATTTTAATTAATAGATAAATTGATTTTTGACTTGACTTTGACTTGCGCACGAAGGGTTCCGTACCATTATCTTACTCGCCTTGATTTATTTTAATTTAATTATTTTTTTGGGAATGAACATGTCGCAATCAACTAGCTCAATTAGCCATTTAACCAACAGCCTAGTCAGCGACTACTAAACAGCGTCGTTCAACTAGTTGAAAGGCCGGCCGACCACGACGCAATAGCTAGTACTAAACTAAAACATTGAAGGTGGACTCACGGCCTCGCGACGGCGACGCTCCTGCTCGCGCTGGCGCAGGCGCTCGCGCTCGGAGGCGGCCGGCTTGTCGGGCGCGGCGGCGGCGGCGGCGGCGGCCGCGGCGGCGGGCGGCGAGGCGCGTGCCACGGGCGACACGTGCGGCGACGCCACCTCCGCGCTCTCCACCTTGCGCACGGCTCTGGAACTGAACACCGCTTTAGTACAAGCTGCCTTATTGCCGCTTGCTTGTTAGCAGCTGAATCAACCTTACTGGGGAGAATGGACGAAGTGGCCTACAAGGGTCTAGCCGTCCCCGATACAAAAAATTACTACTTAGTGATTCGTGACGTGGGTGTGAGTCGGTAACATGCCTGTCTGAAAAGCTTTTACTTTTACCTTATTATTTTGTATAGACAGAAGACATTATGTATGTAGGTAGTTGATTAGTTAGCAATTAAGTAGAGAGATGTTTCGTAAATCGACAGCAAACTTTTTTAAAAAGAAGTACCAATTTTGGTACTGTTTTAAGTTTTAATTACCTTATCTTTTCCTCGTCGGGATGTCGCCTTTCTGTTTCCTGGCGCTGTCTTTCTCTTTCAGCTTGTTCCTTTTTCCTTAGTTCCTGCTGTTCAATGAGTGCTCTTTGACGATCAATTTTTTCTCGAGCTTGTTTTTTGAAAGCCTGCAAAATTTGAGAGTATTTCTAAAAGCTTACTGACGCGACTGTTTCAACATTACACGTCAAATTCTACAGTTTACTCGACTCCGTAAAACAGTAAAGATCATATCGGGTTAACATACAACTAATTGAAAAAAACTGCTCTTGTCTTAATTTCTGTTCTGTTCATGAATATTGTAAATTGGCGTACAATAAAGTATATATAATAAATAAATAAATATTTGGTATTTGTCCTGGCAGTGCTAATAAAATCGCGAAGGTTGGTATTCCCAAAGCTATAATATTATATGAAAGCACTTACTTGAAAGCTATCCATAACCGGCTTTTGTTTTATTTGATTATTGGTACTCATATTTGGTATACTTTGCGGGCTACCAGCTTGCGCCAGAGACGACCACGAACTCGCATTTTTCAAATTTGGATCCTGTTTGAGCTTGAAGGCTTGTGCAAAATTGGAATTCTTTGAGTCCTCTAATTTCTTCTCCATTTCATATTTTACCCGGTCGGACACATTATTAGAAATCATATTAGGAACTCCCATCAGATCCTCAATAGGTTTAGGTGTGAGAAGCGGTTTTATTTCTTCCTTTTTCACAGCGGGTGTAAGCAAACATTGCTGGTTCGATATGTTGTGATGAGATTGGGCTATAACGCTGTGCTGTGTCGACGGGAGCGGGTCAAATATGGACGATACCGGTGCTACGTTCGTCATGACCGGAATATTAGGAGCTAGATCGGGCCTAGACATCTCGCGCTCGTGAGTAATTTTGTCCACGAACCCATTGTGGGACGGAAGGTACATTTCGGTTTTAATCTCAGGTACCCGAGCCACATCGGTCAATCCTCCTAGTTGAGCCATCAAATTCTGGTGCGCAGCGTCCGGTATCAACTGAGGTTTGGGAAGCGAGAACTCCTCCTCGAGACGCAACGAGTCCGAAACACCGACGCTGACGTCCATCGGCACGTCCGCTTTCAAGCTGCGCTCGAGACTCGCCAGAGACCTCTCGATAGGATCTATGTACTGCGATGGATCAACTTTGTCGAGGCCGTTTCTCGGCTCTGTCTTCAACACGGGCTTAGGTTCCTCCGGGGCGCGGACGGCGGGCGCGAGCGAGGGGTCGGGCGCGGCGCCGGTCGGCGGCGCGGGGTGTGCAGGGTGTGCAGGGTGTGCGGGGTGCGCGGGGTGGGGCGCGTGCGCGGGGTGCGCGGCGGGCAGCGGCGCGGCCGCGGGCTGCAGCGCGGGCTCCTTGGGCTCGGGCGGCGGCTCGGGCGGCGGCGCGGCGGCCTTGGCCTCGACGGCGAGCGGAACGGGCTCGGCGGCCGGCGCCGGAGCTGACGTCACCGCCACACTGATAGGTGCTAGTGGCTTCATCTAAAATACCAATAGTGACGGCTCGTAACATTTATCTATTATACATATAATATATGAAACGCTTAAGAAAATGCGTAATATTTACGGCTTGCGGCTGGTGCTGGTGTTGTTTCTTAGCTTTCTTTTTTGGCGTTCTGCTAGGACCGGTGCCTGAAAGTAAAAAAGGATGCACAAAATAGATAATGAAGTCCGACCGATATTTTATATTTATACCTACTACTACCACAACATCGTATATACTTAACTTGACGTGACGCTTGACTCTTAGTCCTTCAAATAAACGCGAGATGAAAGGAGAAGCCGCACATGTTCACTGATACCTTTCTAAAATAGCGTGCTTAATAACCTTTACTTAAATATTCGTTAGTATGTATACTTTCGTCTAGTGTTTAGATCTCAGGGTAACCAAATGAAATTCAACATAAGTTACTTAAAAGTTTACTTAATCATTATATATTGAAATATATACAAAGTTTATTTTCACTCACTCTTATAACCTATTAATTTTAAGTCATGAGTTGATTAAATCAATCTTACATACAATTTAACACACATAGTGCTTCAGTTTACATGTCAACTCTCTACATCAAAGTTACAACTAAATGTTGCGTTGAACGAACTAACTGCACCGAGTGTACATTTTATTTGCTAAATTGAAACTTACAGTGGATTTTCACATTCAGAACCCGTTAGGATACTTAGAAGTGTTTTTAAACAATTTTTAACTATTTTGATTTATTTTATAAACTAGCTACAAAATAAATAGTGACTTGTAATCAACAGACTACATCAATTGAGAGATTTATCAGTCCTTTACTAACGGGCCCCATAAATAAAAGTAATTTGCCATAACTAAGTGTTAACATACATACAATCCTCTTGGTGTTATGAAATTACTGTAACATATACAATTAACTTATTTGTTCATGTCCTTCGGAGTGGAAGGGCCTGCTAGATAAAATATTATGTTTACTACATACTAACTTATATTATAGATCTTTTGAAGCAACCTGTAATTGTACTTGACAAAAATATATACTATGTAAATTATGGACTCTCGAAGTTATCCTCTTCTCACATAATTTAAACACAAATTGTTCTAGTCTGATTCAATTGAGCCAATGAATCGGAATAATATAATCTAAAATAAAATGTATAGGTATATATGCATAATGTAAAGCTTTCTAAATAAGATGACAATAAAACAAGTATACAGGTAAAATGATCAACATTTTACCTACCTAAGTCAATCGTAAAACGTGATGTTTGCAACATAAATAATTTATTTACATTTATAGATCGTTGTCAGGACTAATGAAAAATCGCTGAATATGCAATCTAACAGTTTGCAATTGAACAACTTAAAAAGTTATAAAAGTTATGAAATATTGTTTCTATACAATTTTGAACTTATTAAAAATTTAAAGTTGTGATATAAATAGTTTAGTTACCGCTATTTTTTGTTCCTTAATATGGATTGTATAAACGAGAAAGACAAATGCCTTTGTTCTTGATTAGGGATACCTAACATAAAATAAAAAATAACTAAGGTTACATAAATTAAATCAATCTTCAAGACTGTGCTTTACAATTCATTATATAACATTATATACAGAAGTAGCAAAACAGTTTAGTTCCAAATTAGTTTTAGACAATTAGGCAGATATTTTATAACGACATTATACTAAATTGTATGCATTAGTCGTTAAAAAAATATCATTAACATCTATCAGGTCTCAAAACGTCTTACCCCCAGCATTAATATGCTTCGATCAATAGAATTAGATTAGAATACATGTTTGATACACTAAAACTTTCTCATGTATCTAAAGCAATGTGTTCATGTAAGTACTTCACATTTAGAAATATAAATAATACTAATTTCTTGATATTTAAAAATACCAAATAAATAGTACCCACCACGAAACCAAATCTTGTTACATATTTAAGCCTTCCTTTCATGTCTAATATACATTACAAAAAATAATAAATGCCTAATGTAACAAGTATTTTAGCATCATGCTAATAGATACAAGGAAATAATCTAGTGCCCATGACAATACGTGATATTTTACTAAAAAATCTTTGACATTAGTTGTTATTAACTAAGTTTGCAAACAATTTGTGAAGGAAGGAGGCCAGCTTTAAGTTTTATATTTTTTAAATGTAGACAATTTTGATCACACAGCATAACATTTTTGAGAGCAAGCATCAAAGTGTATCAAGCATTAAACCAATAAAACACCTTTTCAGTATAATATTTTTTTAACTACAACATGTCACAAAAATACATCCTCATTGTAACAAAATGAGAAGTGAGACAATGACCGGCTAAATTTGCTTGCTACGTTGGTATCCGTCCTTACACAATTGTTTGCAATATTCCCTAAGTGCTGTGCTGACTCGCCAGCTGGTCTCGGTGCTCCGCTTCTCTTCGCAACCCTGGACGTACCGACACTACTATCTATCCACATTTCTTATCGTAGATTCCAAGCCTCAATCATTATTATGTGGGTTTAAATTTCACACTCAAAAGCAATTAGTAACCGTGAGATCTAAACTTTTCAATAGAATCCATAAAGAGATATCGATGTTTAGGATGCAAATGAAATAAAATCGCATTTGAGGACATGATATAGTTAAAAATATTAATGTGAAAAGGTATTTTCCTATTGGTTTATGAGTGCAAACCAAAAATTTCTCTTACCGGCACCAATATCATAGTATCAGCGAACATCAAAGCTGGCTTCTCCTTCTCACTAACAATGGTTTTGTGCCTTTACCAACATTTCTTATAATGTGCAACAGACTTTGGACTTGTATTATACATATTGAATCAAACTACAGGTGGTACCCCTACAATATCACAGAAATGGAAATAATATTTACTCAAACACAATACTCACACTCTCAAACATATGGTGTAGTTTAGGGGATTTTAAGTATTTATTTTCTAGTTGTGGCACGGAGCCCTTTTAAGTTAGGATATTCATATAATAGAGCACCAGATTTATAATAATCCCCTCCCTATTAAAAAATTAGCTAGCTCATTCACACTTCGGCTCTAAAATATATTTCTTTCGTGCAAATTGTTAATACAAAATAAATAATGATGTTCATATTATTATCATCCTTCCCAACACTCGTCTTCAATACTCAATCTATGCACATTATCAATTTCCCATTTATGTTTTAAATAAATGAGGCAAAATACCGGCCCCTAAAATAAAAAAAATACTTTTAAAATTCTCAATAACGAGTTTTTAAATAAATATTATATAAATAAAAGGAAACTATTCACTATCCATGATAAACATACAAAGCATCATTTCAAGAAACAACTTTCAAATCAAACCAATGCAAATACGCACACTTGAACGAACATTTCTGTTGATGTAAGTTCTCAAAATTCCCATTGTCATACTCATATCATTCATTCTGCCACCAACATCCATTTCAGACTAGAATTAAGTTTACCGGTTTAAAATTGCATTTTATTTTAAATAGAAAATGTATTTAACTTGGTCGTATTGTTAAAAAATACTGGCAAAGGTAAAAAACTTTTCAAGTTCCGCTTTTGTAATGTTAACGAGGAAAACAGCTAACAACCTATACAGCTCTGTATTTAAGCATTTGAACATATTCATACAAAGTGAAATATTCATCTTAATTTAAATGCAAGTATTATTAATATCTAATACTAAAGCTGTAATTTACATCATATGGTACAAATTATGGTACCACTCAGTGCTAACTTTGTGTCCTGTCTGTGAACGAAATGATAGTAACGATTACGTAAGTCGTCGGCATTGTAATCTAACCTGCTTCACTGTCACTGCTGTCCGAGGAGCTGGTGTCGGTGCTCGACGACGAATTGGACGAGTCCGACGAACTCGACGACGAGGACATGCCACCACCCAGGGCCTCCTTACAGCCCTCTGCCAACAAATATAATACATTACTACATATTCACTATATTTACACCTTTTTTACTTTACAAATAAATTACATTCAAATGACTGAAACAGGATTAAAAAGGTAAAAGAATATACACTTATACAAAAAAATATTGTCGGTCTGTCTATATTGGTTTGGCACCGACTTAAAGAAAAGTTTTACGCGCATTGTTCTTTTCAGTTACATTAATTGCATTTTTGTCTTCCTTTTCAGTGCGAGTAGTCGAGGAATACTTTAACGAGGGCCTAAAAAATGTGAAATCATCTGATGAACATGGTATAATAACCCGTAGTGTCAAAAACGCCAAGTTACCTTTAAGCGGGGCATGAAAAAGCATATGATGAGGCCGTCAAGCTGAGTGTCACCATTGTCACACGGTATGTGTAAGTAATGGTGACACTCTTTTCTGGGACTTTGCCTTCAGCTTACCATCAGGCAAGGCGAAGGCTAATTGACGTGTCCTATATAAAAAAAAAAAAGATACACCAATCTATATGGGAAAAAAACATTAAAGTATATCATACCATGTCTAATCAATCAACTACCTAAACTTATAAGGAACTCAATAACCAATCGAAATATAAAAAACAAATTAAAACAATACTTTATAGGAAACAAAATAAATGAGTAAGAAGTTTTTGTTGGAGCAACCTGTATAGTAATGCATAATATCGACAAGGCACAGCGACGCAGGACGGGGCGGCGTGGTGTGGCCGCCGACGACGCGTTCATTCATTTTTGTATTCTACCTCCAAGTTCTTACAATTTCTCGCTTGTGTATAAAAAAACTGTTATTATTGTAATCTGTTTGAACATTGATGGCACTAATGCACGGAAAAACTGATGAGTTTATGTGGCATTTTTATGACGAATGTTTTGTATTTAATTAAATAAATAAATTAAAAATAAAAAGGAATCTTATGCAAAAAATTTGGAGTCGCTCAAGTTTATCTATTTATTTTAGTTAAAAATATACTTCACTACATACTACATACATCGCCTCTCGCATATCCCTACGTATCTTTAAAACTACGCAACTGATTTTGATACGGTTTTTTTAATAGATAGAGTGATTTAAGAGGAAGGTTGAACATACATTAAATAGTGGAGAAATACTGTTATTTTTTAGGTTTCTAAGGTGATGTCGTAAAAAATTACATTTTTCCGATTATATTGCAAACGCAGGCTGAACCCTACGAGAATTATCAAAATAATGTACTAAGTATTGTACACCTTGAATAGGTCTACAGAAAACTATCTTTTATGGATCCCACAATAAATTTATTTTGTAATTTACTTTTTACGACTAATAATGCCTAATTTTCGAAGCGATACATAGGCATACAGCATTAATCCTTATCCAATTAAATACCTTAAATACATTGTTGATTTAATATAGATCTATATGGCCCTTTACAGGATATGATTTAAATGAATGTTTTCGAAGATATTACAGAAATGTAATATTTTCGAAAATAGTAGTATCAGCATTGCACCCGTGGGAAGCCGGGGCGAGTCGCTAGTGAGATAATAATATAATGAGACGAAATCTTTATAGCTAAGAAGGATACTCTAAACCCACTGCCGGCATGGCTCGGCGTGGCATGGCAAAGGATTTTATTACTAATTAAGTTATGTATTTTGAATCTTATTTCAGTGAATTTAAAATTCATTTATGCGTGAATATGAATATTTGTATTGGTCTGGGTGTTTCTATCCTACTAATATTATAAAGGTGACAGTTTGTAAGTATGTGAGAATGTTTATTACTCTTTCACGTAAGAACTACTGACTGTTATCAACGATGAACGGGATCAGAATTCCACGCGGGCGGAGTCGCGGGCAACGCGGATGTATAATATTATGTATTTACAAAATAAATTGAATTGTATGAAGTATGATTATAGGCATTCTAGAACCAATAACACAAGCTAGTTGTTGATAGCAAATCACTTAACTTCTCAAATTTATCATAGTCCATTCTGTAACAATCATAAAAATTTCGCATGTCGTATCTCAAATCATTAAACAAGTTGTTAAATTCACCATCTTGTTTTCCACAAATTATGCACCCAGAATCGTCTTTTCCTCAAATTAGCAGTTCTTATTTGTGTCTCTTCATCTACAAGTGCTATTAATACTAAATCCCAGTCTACCATAACGACACAATCACACAACCAACTTGGAATGCACAAAGAGGAAAATTGATGCTAGAGTAGCTGGGCTTTGTCGTGACATACCGCGGCATGCCTTGCCATCCCGTGCCGGCCCATAAGGAGTCCCATTATCAAATTAGAAAAGGTCAATCTGGTCCCAGTATAAGACTGGAACGAGACATCTCCTAAGCCATTTCAGTAATTTCACATTTTATATATGACTTTGTGTCCGGTACCCAAGGCTCCGGTACCTCAAAGTAAAACCAACAAATACAAAAAGAATTTTTGTATTCGTTGGTTTTGCTCAACTCAACAACAGGAATATTGCTGAACATGCGTGATGTTGTAATGCGTTATAGAATAAACATTGCAATAATATGCGTTTGCTGCAATTTCCTATGAAAGAAGAGTTCCGTGGTCTGTCTATGGAACCCATCATCAGGTCTTTACGAATATAAAATGAGACCATTTCGAAGTCAAGTGAGAATCTTCTCTTTTTTAGAAGTTGTTTGTAACATAAAGTTTTTAACGTTAGAAACAGACATTTCAATTGCATTTATTTGTATAGATATGTAGATAGAAATTATAATAAATAGTAATTATAATTAATGAACGTGAACTAATGTTAGTACCGATATAAAACATTCCGGTTTATTGATAAATACAAAAACAATTTTTGTGAATGCTATTTTTGGTTTTAAAAAGAAAATTAAAAAAATATATGTTTTACTGACCTTTCTTTTGTTGCTGTTTCTTATTTGTTCCAAGTTGACCGGATACATCTTGTAATCGCTTTTCTAATTCTTGCTTCTTTTCTGCTATTTGTTCATCCTTCGATTTCCCAGATACTTTACGATCTGTGTTCAAAAAAATAAATATCAATATTTATAATATAAGATACAACATACGACAATAATTTGGCTCCACCAACATTATTTGCCGATTAGGAAAGGAAGGTATAGGTATAAAATAGGAAAATAAAATACTTTGCCCTCATTTAAAGTATATGGGATGCAAGTAGCTCAAATAAGTGCATCTACATGACAACTATAACAGGGCAATTAGTATTAACTTGTATAGTCAGCAACGAAAGTAGCTTCATTAGCATTAGTCCCAGTTACATATAAGGCTTGCACTTTGGCGTCAAAGTTCGCTTCCCTATTCTCTCTTTAGATTTATTTTGATTATTTTGACTATTATTGGCGCTATTGCCGTATGAACCCTCCAAATCCGGGAGGAAAATGCATGCCAGAGCCTCGTCCGTGAAGTTAGCTCGGTCCCAAAAGATCTGGTCGAGGGCTCCCCAGCAATTACATGACACTACCCTACTAAATTAATATAACTTTTTAGCATTAGTAGTTTCAAATTCAATACTAATTTTTTAACTTATTTTTGTGCCACAACAGTTTTATAAATTTGCTAAGAGTGGCTGATAATTGACTTTGCGTACAAACAAAATGCAAACCAGATTGATTGGTGACAATGGATAGGGTTACAGGTGCAGGATAAGGAAGAATATGGATAAGGAAAAGGAAAATAATGCTGGATTCACTCACAATAGGGCTTACGTGTCTTTTTCCGTAGACATGACGCAACGTAGTTTTCTAATTCTCGTAGCGTAGACGGCTTCAATGTTTCGAAGTCAATTTCTATTTCATCTGGGTTAGAGTCTCGCAATGAGGGTTCTCTACTTTGTATGATGTGAACAACCTTGCCAAGTTTGTCACCTGTTTGAAAATAATAAACATAATATTTACTGATGAAATATATAGAAAGATTGAATGATAAGTGACATCATTAGGTCGGCACACAATAGCAGAAGGCACAGTCTGCACAATAGATTTTTAAGAGGTTAAGGACGGCCTGGTTCTCAGAGCGCAGCCGTGGGTACGTACGTTACCGTCGTTGCACAAAAACACGTTATAAATTGTCTGAATACTTACCAGGCAATTTGTTGATGTCGAGTGAGAGCTGTCTCTTCTCGTCATAGGACATGGGCTTGGCGACGTCTTCGTCGTCGGTGTCAGGATGCGGCGGCTGGTGCGGCAGAGGCGCGACCGCAGGCGGCGCGCTCTTCTTCTTGGCGGGAGCCGCGGCGCGGGCGCCCGCCTTGCCGCCGCCGCCCGCGCCCGCCCCGGCCCCCGCGCCGCCGCCGCCACGCTTGCTACCCGTTTTACCCCGTACACCACTGCTTGCTAAACGACAATGCATACAATATATAAGCTCAGAATAAAATTGACATAACATGATAGGTACTGTATATAAAATTCCATGTCAAGTCGCACACAGACTTGCTATTACGGCGCTATTGCCCAACCCGGTCGTCCGAAGCCAGTAACCATTCGTGATTGGGCAATAGCGAGCTGCTGCACCAATAGCGAACTCCCCAAACATAATCAAAGTGAGCACTTTCGTTTGATTGAGACTCTACATCACAGAATAACTACTACTGGTTTGCAAGTGATATGATATCGCCCTGAGCTCGATGTTATCGTATATATCGAGATAAACCTCAGTTTAAACTTCATAACGTTTAAGCAAATAGTTAAAGCTAAAAAAAGCTCAGTAGTCTATAGTAACTAAGATATAAATATAATATTATGTATATACAAACAATGTCAGTTGATGTATTATCTGCAACATACATCATTATGTGATTTAACCAAAAGATCAGATACATACCTAAATTTTCTGTAATATTATTGGCTTTCGCCGTGTATGTAGTAGCTGTATTAGTTTTGGGTACGGCGTTATTCGTTATTGACTGTTTTTTTGTCTTATCTTTTACTTTCTTCTTTGCTTTCTTCTTAGTATTCGACTCCTCTACTAATTTCCTCATTTTTTCCTGTAATGCTAGTAACTCTTTTTCTAGGAGCTTAACTTTATTATTCCTTTCTTCCTCAGAGTCATCGGATTCAGACTCTGACTCAGAGCCTGATTCTGAGCTGGATGCAGAACTTCCCTTATCTATATGGGGAACTCCAACGTGAATGGGCTCATCAGGAATCTTTGCATACCTAAAAAAAAGCAAAGAATAGTATTAAACACTTTGATCGCAATTTTTCCACGTTAAATAGATATTTTTTCAACAAGTCGTCATAATTTGTATGGTAGTCCCGGTCGCATTCGCGGTGTTCACCTCGGGCATCCATGGTAGTAAGACTATTGATCACGACTGGTTTGCGACTTTCCTCCACTATGAAACGTGGGACATTACCAAAACCCGTGTAATTTACGTCTCCCTTCGGTTATGCCGTCAGCATAGCAGTTAATGGAATAATCTGACAACATATAGGATGATGCCTTTCATGTGCATATGCAGCAGAAACAAGTTTGAAGATAGCACGGAAACTTGTGGCACACCAGCGTGGAAAAAACGCTGGCCACCACCCATAAGACGGCAACGTCGTAAGACGACCTTTGCGTTTTTATTTTTCTTTGCATTTTATTCGTATCAGCACTGTGAATGCAGTCTCATGCACAAAATTTAATGTGTGTAGATAAAATTTAGAATTTCATATTATAACATACATAACGTCTAAAATTGCGATTACGTATAAAATATTCCAATATATGCTTTTTTGGTTATCATTTCTGTGCTTTTATGTGAAATATTTACATGACAAAACGCCCAGTGTGTTCCGCACTGACGGCACAGAAAATCTCTTTTCTTATAGGGTCGGTAGCACGAGTGTGACTCCCCTGGTGTTACACACGTTCCTTGGTCACGGTATCGACTTTCCATCAGGTGGGCCGTGTGCTTGTCTGCCACCTAAGTTGTATAAAAAAATGCAAATAAACATAAGCTCTTTGACTAGTTACGATCCAAATTAGGTCTTGGTAATTTTGATCCGTATCGAAATCAGGAGTACGGTGTGTTTGCTAATTAGGTAATTGACTGACTAGTCCAATTAGAAATTTTAAATCATCAATCAAATCAAGTCATTATCATTATAATATAATCAAATCATCATCAAATTAGAAGATCACACTCAACACAATTCACAGATCAACACACAACACTTATTTTCGCATTTTTGTGAAATACAATAACGATAATTACTATATTTCTCGTGTAATTCACTAGAAATCATAATAATTCCTTGAGGATATATGAAGAAATTCGAGTTTCAGGTGCACTAGTGTGCATTGTCACAATATTTATAATAGGATAGTAACTTTAGATTTATTTAAAATTAATGACAATTTAAATCAACGAGGGGCGCTCACTCTTTTTATGGTTGAAATAGTAAGCGAGACAGACAGCGCATAAAATCGCATACAGAGATGCATTTCTATCACCAAAACCTAACATCTCTGATATATAAAATTCTCGTGTCACGGTGTTTGTAGTTAAAACTCCTCCGAAACGGCTTGATCGAATGTCATGAAATTTTGTGTGCATATTGGGTAGGTCTGAGAATTTTTCATCCCCCTAAATGTTCAGGTACCCCTGATTTTTTTTTATGATACTGCATTAGAATAGACATACATACAACTCTGAATTTTCAACCCTCAATCAACCCCTATTTTTCCATCGCGATTTTTATTTTCACCGTCTAGCAACGCTTTCGATTATAACCGCACACTTATAGTAAATAGTTATTTTCATAGGTTTCCTAGAAATAATATACATGGCAAAACAACGTTTGCCGGGTCAGCTAGTAATAATATACTATTCAACTAAACTAAAAAGTTTAGGCAGACAGTTGAACTGTATTACTTGGTTGGTGGTGGTGACATTTGATAGATCGTTTTAAATTATTAAATAAAATTAAATTATTATAGTTAAAATACATTTATTTTAAGATTGCTTGCTCTCAAAAATACGTTGAAACGTTTCTTAACCTATTTCAAAAAACGGTCAACTAGTCTATTATACATTGGTGGTAACGACTATACAACCAATAGGCACCGCATTACAAGGGACTCACTTCAGGCAATGGTTACGGCGAATAAGTCATAACATAAGCCCGCATTAGAAGTCAAACTACCAGTGCTAGCAACAATGGAAGTGAGAGTTCTCACACTCGCCACCTTGCTCGCGGCAATGGTTTGCTGCGCGGATGTAATGCTCGTGAAGGAGGAGGCGGAGCGGGAGGCGGAGCGGGAGCAGTAGTGGGAGCGAAGGAGGATCGCATGCTAAGCTGCCCGCGTACTGAGGTAACTCGAGCGTCGGAGGCCGGTGAATGACCTCCGCCGGGTGACGGGAGGAGGCGGCCGTCTCCCTGGCAGAAGCCATCCGCGAACGGTTTCCGGGGATGAGTCGGGGACTCTGCGGTCCCCACATCCGAGGAGGCCCAAATCGAGAGAGATAGACCTGAGTCGGCCGATCTGCGAGGGATATCCCTGTTAACCTCACCTTCGGCAACCAAAAACGACCCACAGGCGCCGTGCGTTTTAGTCCGTACGAGTCCGACATAACCTCTTCCACCGGCTCCGGTGGTCGGGGTATCCGTGGGGATCAAACTTTCGTAAACGGAATTTCATTTCATCGGTTAGTTAAATAAATACTTAATCTTAACTAAATTTTGTTCCGTAATAGAATTGACGCAGTTCAGTTTATACCTGGTTGGCGGTGAGTAGATGCGACGACTATTCATCTCTTTCTCACACACGTACATTTGACATTATCTCTTTCGTTCGGTCAAGCGCTCGTAATGTATGTCGGTATGAAAACGCTGCTATCGACAAATATGTTAGAAGGAGAATATGGATATTCTTTCTATGTAGTTACTACATTTATATTTTTATATCACTAAGGTAGTGAATATTATACCACTAATCTAATTAAGATTCGATAACTAAACATCGGCTGACGTATTAATTACACTCGTGGTTTAAACCGCACACAGCCGATCCCCAAGAAGGGGGATCACTCAGACCCGGGGAACTATTGACCCATAGATATGCAAGGTCATCGAGCACATCATAAACAAACAGCTCATACATCATCTTGAGGATCGCTCCTTTATTAATGACCGGCAATATGGTTTCAGATCGAAACGGTCAACGGGTGATCTAGCATATGAGGCAATGGTGAGGGCTATGCTTGACATCGCCAAAGCTTTCGATTGTCTGGCACAAATCGCTTCTTTCCAAGTTAACAGCCTTTGGTCTGCCTCCAACTGGCCGTGCAACTAGGTTGGTAGCTTCCTGCAGGGGCGCCGTATTCGCGTTCTTTAGGACAGACGACCTTCGGAGTTTCTGCAGGTAAATGCTTGCGTGCCACAGGGACCCGTCTTATCACCCACTCTCTTTCTTCTGCATATCAACTTCATGTGTCCACCAGCAGCATTCATTGTTATGCAGACGATAGCACCTTACACAAGAGTTATCATGAACATCCTGCGGTCAAGCAGTCAAATATCGCAGAGATAAGGCAGTTTCTTGTCACTTAGCTTGATCGGATCCTGAATCACATTTCCAAATGGGGCTCTGGGCATCTGAACATAACCCTTAACCATGTCAAATTTCATGTTCATCTGTTTGAGTAATTTTCGTAAAATTGGTAAATAAGTTTTCACTTAATATATACATCGCGTATTTATATCTCGACTTAATCCATAATAATATGTCATCCTTTAGGCTTACAATAGCCTAGCCTAGTCTCAATTACAATCACCACCTTTTCTCACGCATATCAAATCAGTAAAAGGACTCATATGCAGCATGTTTAAAGAATTGCTAAATTACAAATAATCTGAACTTACCTCATTTCAAAGACATCTTGTAATTTTCGAGCCATTGCAACAACATCATGATCCGGTGGATTATATTTATAACAATTTGTAAATATTAGGCGTACATCAGCGGCAAATTCAGCGGCTGTTTTATATGCTCTATTGTCCATCTTTTGCTTCACAGTGCCAAGGTCCATAGGTTTCTTGATAATATCAAAATAGTCATGAAGTCCAAGTAACTCGGCGTCTACAGGTTTATAAAATGGCCATGCATAACCCTGTTGGTTAAGATAATATTTAGAAAATTATGTGAATTTTTCTATTGATGTAGACATAACTCAAAATAAACATATAAATATACTTACAGAATGTTTTTTAGAAAACAGTTCCTTTAAAATTTCGTTACAACTTTTTAAGGCGTCGGAGAGCTTTTCTTTATTTTTAGCTAATTGAGGGGTCAAGGTAGGGTGGTGGGAAGCACCTGCGCCACTCGGGGATATGCCACCCATTTTGAAGCTGTCATCGGCTGCTCTACTAGCCTATACAAAAAGATCACATTGATTTTAAATATTAACATTTTCATGTCAAATTTAATAAACAAGTAACCATGTGTATAATAGTAATATGTAAATAACTTCCATGTACCTTCTTCTGGCGCCCACTTTCCCTTCTAGTGGATATTTTCGCAGGTTTAGGACCGCTTTGTTGATCAATTGTGGGTGTAGTGTAACCACCTTCAAATGAACTGCCCATAGGTGTAGTAGTATCGGCTTTTCTTTTAACACCCTTTTTCACCTATAGAATATACATATTATTATATTAAGGTTTAATTTCAATTTAATAAACAATTCTAGAGAATCCGAACGAGAGATATATTTACCTTTGCAGGTTGAGTTTGCGATAACGTGACCGCTGGTATAGCCGTAACAGGAGGTGGTGCTGCGGGCTGGGTAACATGAAAACTAGAAGGCTGTGTTGCAACCTGAAGAAATCACAATATGTAGTAAATTCAACAAACTTCAACTGATGTTAATTGGACAACACAACACAAAATCGAAACGACTGTGTGCGAGCGATCGCTCAAGCTCCTTTGCTTGTAAATAATCGTCTCAGCCTTTTCGAAGAATACCCGATATGAATAGACAGCAAGCCAGATTTTTCTTAAATTGCATTTTTATTATCATATTTTTAATAAAAAACTATTTTTTTAATGTTACAATTGTTCCAAAACATATAGATTAAACGAATCGAGGACTCGAAGGGTTTGTCGGGCACGTCATTGGTTGATCAATCCTGTTATTGTTTGGCCTGGTAGTGCACATATGAAGTTAGCCGATACCTTTTTTTATATATTGAAACGAAAATATGGTGAAAATCAAGATAATATAAACTACCCATTTTAGTTTCTAATGTTTCCAGAATTTACTGCACTAGCAAAGATATATTATTTTTTATTTACAACAGTGATAAAGGATTCTGGTAGACTCACCTGCTGCGGCAAGCCGGTATGTGTGGCGGGGGGTGTGACCGTGGGCGTGGTGATGGCAGGGGTGGTGGTGGTGTTGGTGGAACCCACGACTGCGGGGTGCGGAGGTGGTGGAAGCGCCTTGACTGTAGGCCGCACCGGAGTCGCCACAGGCGTCACTGGTGCACTGCCCACTGTAGCAGTCGGGCCTCCTGTGCCACGCTTTTTTACCGTACCTTTACCACCTTTCGACGGTGCCTCCATTTCCTTCTCCTCCTTGTCCATCTGGGCAATCTATGAATATTGATTTAAGTATATTAATTATATCGGCGCCACTATAGTAATCGCTTGTCTCATGTAATGATACATTCACTGATATTTTTAGAAGATACACTTTATTGAAGTTTGTGAAATGGTTAATACCTTTTGACGTATATGACTAAACAGGCGTTACTTGGAACATTCATTTCAAAACATAGGTCATCCAAATAGTCATTCACATTTATACAATAACTACATGGAACAGGTCAAGTCACGAAACTAGCGTGTGAAGTCGCGTTAAGTAATACTAAACCAGTACCATTTTGTTCGCATCTCTTTTAGTCTGAGAACTAGGATTGTATCTACATATTTTCATTTAAAAAAAAATTAAAGATTATAAAACAAATGCATGTACAATAGGTTAAATTAAAACAAATGTCTTACCCGATTCAAAAATAACTTTTCCAGGGTCTGTGCCATAACCACCACATCCTCGCCCGGTTTGTTGTAAACATAGCAGTTGGTGAACATAGTATTGAAATCTTGGATACATTCCTGAGCCGAATAATAATAATTGGATTCAAGTCTCTTTTTTATTGTTCCCAAATCCATAGGCTTCTTAATAATTTTATGGTAATCCTAAAATATAATCAAACCACGTAAATACAGAGTGACTTGTGTTAGTACCAAATTTACTAGTGTAAATGAAATATACATACAGGAAGGTTCAATTTTTTGGCATCCACAGGTTGGTGGAAAGGCCACGCAAACTGATGTTTCCATACTGCTTTCATCACATTTTTCTGCAGAAATTGTAGCTGATTTGTCATCCGTCCCTGCCGACGTGAGGACTCGTCAGGTGGAGTTCCATTGACGGGTTCCGCCGTTGGCTGTGTATTGAAAAAAATAAATCGTTGTTAAATTATCCTTTTAAATACTTACAAAACAGTGAAACTTAACATCATAAATAACTTTGAAAACTATGAAAATCTTACCGTGCTGGTGGTCGCAAGAGGATCGACTGCCTGCTGCATTGTGCTAGAGTCAGCAATCTACCTGCCAAAGTGACACCACCACTGTAGTAATTCGTAAATTTTCGACACTAAATTTCAGTTTCTATTTTTTTCACATTTTTTTATCAATAATACTTTTTTATAATAATATAAATCTACAAAACAACATTCAGGATGAGACGGAATGTAAAGCTGAAGTTATTGGTTTTAGAAGTCAGTTTTTTTTTTCTCATTTTATGTATTGTAAATAAATGCATACCTAAATATATAACTATGTAAATAAACACATTTACACATACAAATATTTACAATGAGCAGGTATTGAACCGGCTAGCTCCAAGGTAGTTTTTGAATGTTCTACTGCCACACTACATTATATCATCTTTTATTGTTTAGTTGCAATATTTGCATGCAAAGGGGCACATGAGTCCTTCTTTAAATTAAAGATTGAAATATAAAAAAAACATAAATCTTCTTGACAGTCATTTAAAAATACAGCTATCAAATCTCTCACCTCAATCGTAACAAGAGGCTCATCCAATCTCTGGCTACGAGGCATCAGCTATGCCTTTTTTTAACACTAAACCATTTTATCATAATATGAATATATGTTGGTGCATTTGCACCTAGAAGCAGGTCATCCCATATAGACTTATAACTGATACCCTACCTGAAAGAATAGAAGAAAATACATACTTTCGTCAGTTTTTTAATATAAATAAATATTCTACATTCTAATAAACATTCTACACAACGCTACCTCTAGACCTATGGTAAGCATGGCTTAACTAGCTTGTATTATGGAATTTAGAATGCGGATAAACATGCTTAGATACTTTTTTAGTTGTAAATACATACATATTATACATAGGAACATCCAGACCAATGCAAACAAATATTTGCACTGAGCGGGAACCGAACCCACGCCTCCTGCGTAGCAGTCGAACGTTCTACCGCTACGCCACAAAGGCCGATATTTTTATATTTATACAATCATACATTACAGCAGGATTAGTTTTGTAAATTACCACTTATGGAATAAAATATTCCTCTGTCTGCCTTCTGTATTCTTTCAACATTAATATAAGGTGGTTACCTTGCATCAGATTGTGCAGTTGGGGAATAGTGAAGCACCAAAAGACGTTTTCTTGACTGTCTTCGTAATCTGAAACAATAATGAACAATGTTATTGTTGACATGAATATCAGTAGATAATGTGAAAATTTTGGAACCATACTTATAAAATATTTTTGTACATTAGCTTTCAAAAAGTATTAGTGTTCAATTTATACAATGAAAAAATTATTATTATTATATTTTCAATTACATCTAGTTACTCTATATCAAACAAAAATCAAATGGGACATACCCATAGCAGTTACATATTTAGTGAAACATAATTGTTGAGCATTATTTATACTGCATAAAGAAATATTCAATTTTTTTTTAATTTATTTCAATAGCAATAAAATAAAAAATAGTAATAGTAATAGAGGTATGGAGTTCCATAACCATATTTAGAAACTAAACTAAAGATTAAACATTTATATTTTTAAATTGTCAAGTATGTGAAAGTAATGTCCGCACATAAAATTTGTACAGATGCCGCCAAATATGTTGTAACGATGGTTTACTATAATCTATGATTGGTTGATTTGCGCGCATGGTCTGTGCCATCCTCCAAAGAGACCTAAAATACTTTCTGTGCAGCTGGAGTACATTGTCAAGATATTTGCCTGTCATTATAATTTATTTAGTATATAATATACAAAAATAAATAAAACTGAAGTGTCTGTTTGTAATGTGAAAATAACAGCTTTTTAACTAATGCATATGAAAATAAATACATGTACTAGCTATTGCATAAAAGCAATTTCTGTCTGTATGTCTTTCTGTTTGTAAGGGGGGTAAACTCCGAAGTGACAGAGCTTTGATGGATTTTTTGAATTAGATAAGTGATGATATAAGTGCAACTTGATTACTTTAATTTTCGAAATAAATACTAAGGTTACATGCAAAAAAATAAAATCCAGGTATATGAATAAAGTTCCAACACAGCTAGTGTGTACTATTTTAATAAGTAATTCTTGTGGGAACCCCAGATAGAGCAACTGCTACAGCAATTTAAATGAAAATATCTATTTTCATAACATTCATCATAAATGTTAAACTACTATTTTAGGCTTGAAAAATAACAACTTTATAATAATATTATGAACTGGTAATTCTTGTGGGAAACTGACAATTTGATTTTTGAAAACTCAATTTCTCAAGCCACCTGAAAACACTATAATTTATGCTCAGTCCATATTCCACATGTAAAGTTCATAATTAAGGATTTGTAATTTATGAAGGAACCTAAACATTATAAATTTGGATTTAATTTGTTTATTTATGTGTTGACCTACTTTGGCAATTAAATATAATGAAAAGTTATAGTTACCGTTTAGTTAGACAATATCTAATTTTGTAATGCATATGCATATTATGAAGTATTGGGAAGAGTCAGACCACTTTGTCTACATCGCTGTACTTTCCCCCAGTAAGGAACAAATGGGTAAGGGACGATGAAGAATAATCTGTATTTTAAGCTCCCCTTTTTGAAATTTTAACCTGTACCGTCTACAAGACAGTAGAATTGAGGTTTAACAGATTATTAGAATTAATTTTCGTTCATTAAACAAAGTTCATTTTGAAAAGGCACTATTCAAATTTAAAATTATAATGGTAATAAATCTACAACCAGAACCAGAAGGCTACACTGTGTTGAGTTTAATCTAACATAGTTGTTTTGATTGTATTATTTCAACTTATTGAATATATCATTCATCAGATATAGTAAATATATATAGAATGTTTCTAGTTGGTGCACATACATCAATACCTAACTTTAGCTTAACAAAACTGTTCATATTAAGGATTGATGCCGACTACTACATTTAGGTTCTGATGATGACTCAATATCATTGGATTCTATACAGGTCTGTCATAGAAATTGCTGTAAAGATCTGCATGTATGTAACATTAGTGGTACCAATAGAATGGTACCTTAGGGTCTTTTATTTTTCTCTTCTTATTCATTACCAATGTAGCCATGCATAGGTATATTATGACATGCATCTCTATTATAACAACTACTACCATCATCCATGACAACTATATAGTGCCTAGTAAACATAACCAATGAAAAAATTATAACTTGCCTAATGAGTCACAAGCAATATACATTGGTAGCATGACGCTCAAGAGAGTGTATAACTGGTCTAGAACGTTCTTTGGGCTAAACTATGTATT
Source organism: Eilema griseolum (assembly GCA_963662185.1). NCBI lineage: Eukaryota > Metazoa > Arthropoda > Insecta > Lepidoptera > Erebidae > Eilema > Eilema griseolum. Next base: position 12,105,682 of record OY759232.1, on the reverse strand, counting down.
TCAGTAATAAACAGGTATCAGGTAAATAGGTAGAAATATTAATAAAAAAATAACAGATTTGGAACATATATATTTGAAAAATATAGTTAAGAATTAAAATGATGTAAATACAACTTTGTTTCTTATAACTATTGCATCTAATAATGAACACGAACAAGTACTTATAACGAGTATCTACAATACAATGTTTATATTACCTCAGTCAAGACCAATAATAGTCAACATTTGAAAGATACTTTTGTAATCCTATTTTACCGAATTTATCACAACGCTAGTAAGTAGTAACTAGAAGTAAGAGAAAATTGTCATAAAGAGGCCATGAACCAAAAAGTTGAAATATTGCTCAATACAAGCAACATGCACATTCTACTTTAACATATTAAGTAGCCTAACAAAATCTGCAACAAAATGATATAAAAATGACTTCCAAATAATACCAGTAAAGCTAGAAATTATGAAAAAAGACTTACGAAGGAATATTAACGCCAATATGGCGGATGAACTAAAAATACGATGTTATAGAACTTCTTCAAACGCAAAATGTATCATTTGCTTCAGTCAAATTGTCACTCCACACAAGAAACTAAATCATAATTATTCAATAATTACATAAATTCATCGTCTTTAAAAAACTAAAATCACTGAAATCTATAAACATTAAAGAGTAGCACAACACGACCTCCGAAGACACAACGAACTTCAGACATGGCGGCCAAACAAGACCAACAATGAAGAGCGTCTCTAAGCATAGTAAATTTTCATTTGGCACTGGAAAGAAAATTCTAAAAAATCAGCATAAGAAATTGATAAAAATGAGTATATTTTAATTTTTCATATGAGTAATTCTCAGGATTCCATGGATATCATAAGATTGATTGCGATAACGCCGTACTATAATTTTCTTTGGATTTTGTATTGTATATAAATGTACCATATAGGTAGGTGCTCGATGGTTCATCAAACCAATAATAATCTATGGTTCAGGCGGCATAGAGAGAGACTTATTTTTATTGGTTGATACCTTAGATCCTGGGTTGCTGTTTAAAAATACGATTTTACTTTTTAATGTTTTGTGATCACCACACAAAAAAAATTGTGATTGTGTGGTTGTGTGTAAGATAAAAGCACCAATAGTGGACACTAACCCAATAATGGACACTTTGGAAAAATCCATTTTAAGAAAAGTAACCATTTGATTTACCTATCTATTGACTTAAAAGACTCCTATTGACATCTATAGTTCAAAAATTCGCATCACTGTCGCTAGCAAATTTTGAATAGGCGACAATTTTATTGTTTCTTAAGATTTTGCTAAGGATGTCGAGTTTTAATAGGTGTGTGACATTTTATAGATTAATAATGATTAATACCAATTAATATCGATAGCCTCTGTGGCGTGGCTGTAGTAAATGCGGCCCCTACGCAGGAGGCGCGGGGTTGGGTCCCTGAAAATATTTATACACTCACGAAGGCAATATTAGAATAGAATAATGTTCGTATTGTCCCGATCATTGATATTTTAGTGTACTAGTTAACACTCCACTTACTACTAGCTAACACTATAATCAGGTATATAGTGAGATCTAAGAATTCTATATCGTTAGTCATATTTACTCTTAATTACTCTTATACAGCCTAAACAATCCCAAACTGGAATAGGCAAAGTCACGGTCATTGACCTATACCTACATTGTTTGACAGATATGTTCTATCATGAATTCTAATAGGAAACAAACGACTGTTGATTTCAAGTATTATCTTTCCCGTGCGGAACACATGTACGACATACGAATCACGATACAGGGTATGAGGGTGTTATTGTTAAATATATTTAATCGTCAGGTAACCGAGATAAATTGATTTAGATTGCTCCTCGATACAATATAATTGTAATCATATTAAACACTTATATATTGTGTGGCCCATCGGGACATAAGGCTTATTGTTGCTGAATTACAGAAATAGTATTTATAGTTGTTTCATTTCAGATTGTCTGAAGGTAGTATAGATTAAAGGAAAGGGGGGTATATTGATCAAATGGGAAACGCTTAGGTTAGTAAAGTGATAAATTTTAAAACCGTTTCTTGGAGAGATGTAGTATGTTCTAATGGTTACTGTAATACACCTTTCCAAGAAATCTGAGCGTCATTAACTAACAGAGTGGTCTACGTCAGAGAACCTCCTCTTGGTGTTGGTGCCACTCGCACTAGTAGTACAGACTGGGACAAGGGGTGGTGCCCTCGACCAAGGGGTAGAATTCGCCTGGGGCGAATTGGGTGGGGCTAGACTGCGTGAACAATGGAGGTCATGCGAGAGACGAGCCAGCTCATGTATCATATGGGTGATACGCTTATAACATAAACCACTGAAACTCGTCTGGGGCGAATTGGGCAGGGTTAGTCTGCGTGAACAAAGGAGGTCATGCGAGAGACGAGCCAGCTTATGTATCACATGGGTGATACACATATTACATAAACCACAGTTAGATATTCGGTTGGGGCGGATCGGGCAGTTCTAGTCTGCGTGAATATATGATATCATGGGATAGACTAAGTCGGTTCAGTAGAGCAGTAATAGGTATATACTTGGTAAATAGGTAAGTCAAAGTAAGGGATGCCAACCGTTAAGGGAAACCGGGTTGTTAGTATGTGAGTGTATTTGAAATAAGTAGGTAGTATGAACCTGATGAACTAATTTAATTCAGTATAGTAGTAACTTAAAGAGGGAAATATACTAATAAATCATATAGCTAATTATAGACAGGATACTCAACCATGTTCCACGTCTAATTTTTTAGTACCTAGAGTGTTCTCTCTGGGTGTTTGTGGTATGGGTCAGCCCCTAACCCAGGGAGGATAGGCTCTACACGGAGACGCTGCCTAAAGCAGCCTACAGCAGCGTCTCCTTGTCTCACTTATCATTTCAGATTCTACAAAACATGCATGCAGTGTTAGCAAGGGGACTGTGAGTTGCCCATGGCAGCCTCTGAAGTTGAAGACAATGCAAATTATGAAAATCAAGACCAACCACATGGCAAGTCTCCTATTAATCCGCTTTCTGGCCATTCTTGAGAGATAAAGGCAGGTAATCTGGAACGTCCCCACAGGTGGCATAATCTTAAGCAATGCTGTGTAGTGACACAATAAATTTAGAATCAGACATTAAACAATCTTTGGCATGAATTATGGACTGGCTTAAAACAAATAATTTAACGATTTACCTCGAAGAAACTAAAATAATTTTAAAATACGAGTTAGTCGCATAGCTGTTCTAAAAATTCGTTATATTCATTAGCCTAAGCTACCCACCATAAGTAAAGTAATACGCTTTTGGTTTCATCATCCGTCAAATAAAAATAGACAATTATGACAATGTCACAGGTGTCACAAATAGACAGGACGACGGCTGTTTCACTCGCCTCGATTTGCATTATTTTGGTGAGCTGAAGACTATTAGAAAGAAATGACTTAAAATTATTAATTAATTTATACAAAATATCAACAGTTTTTCTGACCGATTTGAATTGATAATAAAAACGTTTCTTATAAAGTGCCACGTTTAGATAGTTTACTGAGTAAGTGTCCGTGATAATATTATGTAAATGTTATTTCAATAGGGAAACCTGAATTGTCGATACAAATACAATACAGTAACATAACTCTAACATATACATAGTAATACTATTGGCTCGTGTATTGTTACAGTTTTGAACTAATTCGTGATAGCTGTTTGCTGTTATACTCATACACATAACTTCCAATAATAGTGTACTTTATTGTTTTATATTGCAGTAAAATAACATTACTTAGCGTTATTTTAAGGATTGCACATCTTAGGTACATGTTACATGAAGTTATTAATGCTAAAAGATTTGAACTTCACATGCTCTAGTTTTTTATTGAAACTACTTTCACTTTGGTAACTTCAATTCAGTACCACCACTTGTTAAAGTCAGTGTTGTCGGTCACTATCTAAAAGTGCTTGATAGATATCCGATTACATTTATTTAACATTTCACTTCTGAACTACATACAATGTGAGTGGGCTGTATATACATATATTTTTATTTGATTATTTTTCTTGCACTAGTCACATTTAGTATTCATTAATCTGTCTATGCTTTCACTTGAATTTTATAACCCATATAGTTAGGTACCTCTTGGCATATCTAACATGATTCACTTCCTCTGCATTTAAATAACTTGATGTTTACATAATTTACTATCATAGATTAAATTTAATTGTTCATGCATTGTTTTAAGTGGAGTGGGATACATATATGTATAATGTATTGTTTGAATTAATTATTTGTATTAGTACAAACATTATAATGATAGTGTGAAGACTTTAGGTAAGTAGGTATAATAACAAAAAATATTTCTCTAGGTACTAAGCTAACATACTAAGGTAAGCTTGCCTCTAAGCAGTAGACTCACTGTAAAAAAATTGCATGCAAACTATTTCATTGACAATCTATTTTATTATCAAGCTACAGATAAAAATAAGTGTTGAAGGATGTTAGAAAATAATTGTTTACTTAACTATGTAATCATTAAAATATGATCTTTCAACTTTATTTCCTTAAGTTGTAGATTGATTTAAATTTAAAAGTAATCTCCAAAAAATATGAATAATAATCAAATTTTTGTATGTACATGGTAACAAGAGTGGCTATTTATATACATGATTTATTACAGTGAGACTTCTGTATGAATTACTAAAAGCTATCCCGCTGCATATGTTTAGCTAAGTGTTTATAAAATTAGCTTATAGTAGGTATAGCATATATTTTGGCATTGGGCAAAAACAAACTGTATGTATAGTGATGAAACCAAAATTGTATCTGTATTATATGTATTGTTAAGGATTGGTGTTTTATAAACTTGCTTTTGCTACAGTGAATTGTAGCACTTAAATGTATCACATTTACAGCTGCTTATTCAACGCATTTGAGTTTTAAGTTAAGTTAAACATAATTATAACCTGTTCAGATATCTCATCTGATACTTATATTACTTATAAGATTATTAAGTAGTTAAAAACTGATACCCTAAACTGGTGTTAGGTATATTGTTAATTCAACTAGTTTTAGCGGTTATAGTTTAGCTAGTTGTTAAAAAAGTTTAAAGTGTGAATGAATGAAGAGGGCTTTAGGAGCAGAAGTAGGGCATAAGAAAAGGTAGATGAAATATGGAAAAAAGAAAATGACAAGGACAGGGAGTGACTACAGATGATATATGGATGGGGGGACATTGCTACGACCCCAAATGTTTGGGACAAGGGCTGGTAGATAGACCATAAATTAATCATTATATGTACAAGCCTAGTGGTATGGGTAATGTACTGCTGAGATGAGGTCTCGGGTTCGATCCCAGGTTTTACCATGACACACACCAATGACTTTTCGATGCTTTTCGAAGTTATGTGTGCCCGGTTAATGGCAATAGGCTCGCCACCTATTAAATTGGGACCTAAACATAAACTGGCGAAATGTGAGTGCTAGCACCTCTGCCTACCCCTTCGTGGGTATAGGCATGAGTCTATGATATGATATTCAAGTTCAAGTTTATTCAAGTTCATGTTCAATAAAATGTATCTACAAACAAACATACATAGATTTGTATTATATACACATTTACCTTTGACCTTTGACTTGATGACTATGGAATGAGATACCTAAAATGTAACAATATTCAGTAAATGCTTAGTAAAAGTAATTTACGATTGATTTAGTTAAAGTTAGTTTAATACATAGTAAATGTAAGAGATAAGTATTGGACTAACTCATAATCAACATAAGAAATCATTACAGTATGATGTTTTATGTATGATACAAAGTAAAATTCTATATAAAACTCTATACCTACCCAACCCATCTACTATATCCGTATACTATTATTCCTGCTAACCCCTCCAACTAAGCTAAATAGCTTGTGCTAGGAGTGGGTTCACGTTGGTAGTGTAATGGCCAGGATTCGAACCCGGTACCTCTCAATCGTAAGGCCGACTCCTTAACCACTGAGCTACCGACGCTATCTGCAGGAAGCCCACGCCCAGCAGTGGGATGTTAAGAGGCTGATATATGATATTAATATTAACTAATTTTACTAAAATTTTTAGATTGAATTTCACCAGAAAACATGGAAGGTCCAAATCCTATGAGTATGGAACATGGTGGTGACCATATGAACCACATGCAACTTGCGTCCCCATCGCCTTACCATGGCCATCATCACATGTTTCAAAATAATACTGTAAGTTGGTCTCTTTGCTTTTACCTCTACTATATACCTTTATATTATACAACTAGCTTGACAGATAAGCGCACATCTTGCTTTTTAAAGACAAGTACTGGGGCCTGTAAATGTTTATAAAGTTACATTCCCAACCAAATCCCATTGCCCATGGGCTTATATGGTGACACCCTGTAGTGTCACCGGTAGATAAAAAAATATTTTTATAATGTCTTAATTTCCATCAACATTTTATACAAATAAATAACATTAGGTACAAGTACAAGTGTATGTTCATTCACACCATGGCCATTTACATTAATAGTGTAAAACTCACAAGAATATTTACCATGGTTATTATTTTCGTTGCGCAACTTGACTGATTCTTTTAAGTTACTTAAATAAAAAACATGGTAAACGTCCCGGTGAGTTTTATACATCTGTTTTTAATGTTAAAATAAAAACTTTTTAAAGAATGTATTCACTACAACATACATTATTTTTTTTATACATACGCATAGGTACTGGCCTCCGTGGCGTGGTGCCAGTGAAAGCGCCAGCTACGCAGTAGGCGCGCGTTCGATCCCCGCTTACTACAAATATTTGTATGCATGAATATAGGTATTTGCATTCGTCTGGTCGTGCCTTAGAGAGCACGTTAAGCCGTCGGCGTCGGTCCCGGTTGCTATACGAACATCTATGGCAGTCGTTACAGGTAATTGGAGCCCTAAAAAGTCCAACAACTGGTGTAACTGCAATGCTTCGACATCGCCTTTGAGTAGTGGAGGTCAGAAGGCTGTATTATGCGGACCTTAGTAGGCGCATTATAAAAAATCTGTTATTAATACCAAATGGCTTTAATCTTTCAGAATATCACTGGGAAGTTGCTAGAGTTAGCAAATTCATTCCCCAAGCAAAATGCACAACACCATTCGGATATGCATATGCATGCAGGACTTGCTTCAAGCCCAGGCATGAATGGGCCCGGTATGTCTATGACAGTAAGTAAATGAATATGTCATGCATAAGTATGTTTGATATAATTATGATGAATAAAATAAATACGTATCTATTATGTTATTTTCAGTTTCATGGGGGCTATATGGAATATATACTGTTTTCTTGGTGGAAAGTGACAGATGTGGGAGAATTTATTGGATCCTTCTTTGCCATTTTCATTATGGCACTGCTTTACGAAGGGTAAGATTGTTTGGTATTAAAATAATACGTAAAACAATTCGGCCTCTGTGGCGTAGCGATAGAACGTTTGACTGCTAGGCAGGGCGCGCGGGTTCGATTCTCACTCAGTGCAATATGTATGAATATGTATATTTGCATTGGTCTTGGTGTTTCTATGTATAATGTGTATGTTTACAAAAACATAGTATTTAATTATGTTTATCCGCATTTTAGATTCCATAACAAAAGCTAATTAAGCTATGCTTACCATTGGTCTAGATAGCATGTAGAATGTTGTAGAATTTTATTTTTTTATTTTAGATTGTTTGGTTAGTACGTGTTTTTTGTTAGTACATGTTTAATGGTTTTAATGAAAGAATAATATCAATGGATAATGTACTAAAGGTTAACAAATTATAATAAGGTGATACTTAGGTACATACCAGTAAAGTGCCACTCACTCTTGGGGGGAGTATCATTACTTAAGTCAATATTTGGCATTTCCCAGAATGTGTTCCTTATTAACAACATTCTAATAATACAGTGTGTATTTATTCCTCATAATGAACTAGTTTGTTTCCAAATTTCCTTTGAATATTTTTCACCATTTCTCATAGTTTCGGCACTGGCCATCCACGCCTACTTCAATTTTTTTTCCTGTAACCTCTACATGCCTTCTCGAAAAATATAAGTAAGGTAAGGTATATTTGAGTGCTGGACGTGGACATAGACTATTGCAGCGATATATGGCGTGTCTGGTGATCAAAGGTGCATGTGAAAATCATTTCAAATAAACTGGATTTAGTTTTAATAATTGATCTCGATTAGGTGAAATCGGTTCTTAAAGAGGATTCGCTCAATAAATAAATATTAAAAAGATACCGTTATCTATACACATAATGGTAATAGAGATAACAACTATGTATAAACAATAACATAATTCGATGCGTTCTACTGCCAAGTCACGAGGCCGCGTGTTCGATCCCGCTCGGGGTAAATATTTGTATGCGTGAATATTTTACTTATATTTGGATTTATTTTTATTGTTATTATTGTTTAGAAACACACCAACCAGGTGTGTTTCTAAATAGGTAAATATGTATTTACAAAAAAGGATCCAAGTATTCATTGATCTTCTAAAAACTACAATACAACTAGATAACACTACGCTACGCTTACATTGTGTGTAGATAGCATGTAATAACTGATAATACAGTGAATAATGTCCTGAAATGTTTATTTTTCTATCAATTGATGGTGATCTCAGCTTAATTTTCAAATACGCTATATGTTTCCTCCTCATACATTGGAATGGACCTTTATATTGTTTGGTAGTAAGAACACCTGACGTAGGTACGTTTTATTTGTTAGTCAGTCTAAACCCGGTAAACCCGTCATAAAGAGATTACAACGCACAATGTTCGTTATTGCGAATTATTTTGACGACCTAAGTGGTGTAGCGGAAGAGCATATGATTGTCAAGTCAAAGTTCATGGATTCAATACTCCTTAGTGTTCGTATTGATCTGAGTTATTCTATAGATAATATGTACCTATGTTGGTTTAATATATATTCATGTAAAAAATTGTTTCAGCCTTAAATACTACAGAAAACATCTCTTGTGGAAAACATACACTGGACTGCAATATTGTGCAGTGGCACCACCAGACAAGGGAGTTGCAAATTTATGTGCCCCAGACGAACCTCAATGTATACAGTTGAGTTTCACTTTTAGTTGAAATTTATTATTTATAATATGTTTCATAATTTCAAAAATATTTTACCAAATTTTTCGTCTACGTTATCTCGTGGCGTAGGGTGTACAAGGTCTACCAATATCTTTGAGACTCAAGGCAAACTCACTTGTCGGCGCACTTCCGAAACAACGGACTAGGCTCTGGCACAGGCTTTCCTTTCGGAGTTGGAATGCCAGACAGTGGTCCTGAAAAAGCCGATGTATCAATAAAAACCAATAAGCGAACCTCCGGCTGCAAAGTGCAAACTTTGAACGCAACTAGGTAATCGCTGCGAATGAAAAGGATCTATAGAAAACGATGATCACGTAGGGATTCAACTAAGCGTACGAAGGAGGTAGGACACAACGGCACTCCCGTCCCAATTGAACAGTTCGACTGGGGATGTACCTCCTCCCTACAGAATAGCGTGGCTATAATTATATCGTGTTGGGTAGGGTAGCAAGAGCTCACTGGAGAGTTTTTATGCTGTTAGTTGAAAACCAAGGGCTTGCCTTGCCTTATCTTCTACACTGACGGCACAGAAACTGTTCTTACAGGGTCGGCACCACGAGTGTGACTATCCTGACACACGTACATAGGCTACGGTAACCACTTTCCACCAGGTGGGCCGTGTGCTTGTCTTCCACCTAAGTTGTCTGAAAAAAAAAGCGTGAAAATTATCTTATTATGAGTATATCAAATCCTGTATCAGATGCTCAGGGTTCAGGATTTATCTCAAATAGATAGCCTACAAATTGTACAGAACCTACATTTATGTAGAATTTGGTTTAGCCCTTCAACCTTTTTAAGAACATGCAGAGTGAATATATTTTTAGTTTAGAGGAAAGACAAAGACAACAAGAATTAGAAACACATTGTAGCAATTGCCTGCCTCATTATAGAATAATAAAAATTATTTAGCGTTTTTAAAATATTAAACCGTGAAAAAGAGTCGTTACACGCGTGAATAATATATTGAAGTATTCTTACTTACATGGTACACTAATAAGGCATAGGAAATGTTAATAAGTTGCAGATAAATGACTTCTAAGTAGGTATATAGTATACGATACTAGACTGCCTGTACGGCACAAATATGTTATAAACCGATTTATCGATGTTGAGCTTTTTGTAGCTGTCACACGGAAGATGCTAAGACAAAAAGGCGTGCTATGTATAATTTTTCGTCCAACCCCGAAAATAAGTTCCGCAACAGAATGTTGTCCGTCATCAGCATATGCACCACCAGTTTGCAAATGACTTGAGCTCTAAAGATCTTGGTGGAGAGTCAATTCAGACAGTATTAACATTGTCTAACAGTAACACATTTTCTTTTATACTTATATGTAGGTATACCTATACTTATGAGATTTACTATTACCTACATAATTCTATTCTATTTATATTCTATTCTATTCTATTACTAACGTTTTTTTTTTCTTTTTAAGACCGGTACCGCATGCTCTTGAAAGAAATATGTAAGTATCCATTTTATGAGTTATGTAGGTACTATTTATCTACTACTAAGATTCGATGCATTATCATCGATGCATGAGGACTCGAGACGTAATGGCTGGGGTTCGAATCGCCAAAGGCATCTACCAACCGACCAGAATAACACAAAATGCATTTCTGGCTTTCTTTTTCACGTAATAAGTCATGCCACGACCGATGATGGAATTGGTGCGAGCAAAGTCTAAAAATGGGTAGTGTAAGTGTAACACTACCCTTTCTTAATAACTGATGAATTCGACTGAAGACTATGGGCGGTTATGAGCGGTTTCGGGACGAATTGGTCGTGGAGCGGAAACGCCGCGGTTGCGCTGCGTCTCCGCCACGATTGGGCAGCGGAGACGTCGCGGATTTGTAGTGAGTTTACGATACACTGATACTAACAATACACTCAGTAACAATAAGGATTCCGACGAGGAAACACTTGTTAGCTTTGTTAATGATGCCAGAGACGGAAACGAAAGCATCGACGAATTTGGAAAAATCCATTATCAACTAAACGAATGGAAGAGAGCGATTACTTTGTGTTATTTTGGAAATAAATAAACGAATCCATTATTACTGAGTTTATTGTCAGTATATCCTAAACTCACTACAAATCCGCGACATCTCCGCTGCGCAACCGCGGGGAAAGGCGCAGCGTAACCGCGGTGGTTGCGTAGCGTCTCCGCTCCGACCCGAAACCGCTAGTATGACAAGGCCCTATAGCGTATCTACTAAGCTTTCAAAAATATCAGTCTTCAACATTGTACTACATATTTATCCTGTTCAATACTAAGCAAAGATCAAAGGTGCAGTTATTTACCTTATTCTAAAATTGGATTTTATTTGTAACTTCCTATTCATATTATAAAGTAACTGATGCCCGCGGTTCCGCCTGCGTCAAATTTAGATCCCATTCCCGCTACCCATTTGATCCTATTCCCGAAATCGAAAGTAGTGGGACAGGTTCAAATTCCATATGGGAACAGCTAGTTGAATATATTTCTTACCAACATAATTACTTGCAGCCCTACCATGATGAGTGCAGCGCATGCTTGGCAGACTGTCCTGCACGGTGTTCAAGTCCTAGTGAGCTATATGCTGATGTTGGTGTTTATGACGTACAATGTGTGGTTGTGTGCCGCTGTCGTTCTTGGTTCCGCAACGGGCTACTTCCTCTTTGGATGGCGAGAATCAGTGGTAGTAGACTTCACAGAACATTGCCACTGATATTTGACTACGCATTGTGAACGAGATTAGTATTATTGTTTCCATTATTTAGATTCATGTAAACTTGTTGAGCTCAAATTGTTTTACAAATATGGAGTAATTTAATCATGTTATAAGAGGAAAGTCTTGGGGCAACATTTATACCAGTTACTATATACTTTTTAGGATCATATATACTTAGGTTATTGAATATAAAAAACTTTGGACAATGACTGTCGTTTATTTTCCCTTAATTACAATTTTCTTCTCATAATGTAATGTTAAACTATTGATGATAATTTATCATATTATATGTTTTTATTTAACAATATACATTATACACAAAAATTACACTCAGCTACAAGATTAGGATTAGACAATTAACTATTTTAATTCATCCATTAAGTTTTAACACAGTTACAATTGGTGGAATCAGGATGCCGCTGTTTGTAATGTTTCTTGAGATTTGAACTGCTGTTACATTTATAGCTGCAATGTGCACATAGATATGGTCTCTCAGCTGTGTGTATCCTTGTATGTGCTTTAAGGGAATTAACGAAATTAGATCTAAAACAACACTTCTCACAAAGGAATGGTTTTTCATTTGTATGAACCCGTTTGTGCTTTATTAAATTTGAAGATATTTTGCAAGAATAACTACAATTGGGATAGTCACAGGTGTACTGTTTATGTTTTGTCAGATGCTTTGTGTGTTCTTTTGAGCTATCACTCCTGGAAATTAAAACAATGGTTATTGTTAACAGAATGAAATAATGGTATAGCAGCTGGTTTGAGGAAATTTCATACAAGTTGTGTAGACTTGTGCTACTTAACAAAACATTTCTAGACATACACAAGACCATGAATCAGCTATCAATCAATCAATCTAAAACAGCTGGTCACTACCTGCACCTGATCTAAGATTATTCATTGATTTATTATTATAATCATACCTACATGTAACACAGAATATTAAGTTTCTAGTACTGATATAAGGAATAAATGTATGTGATAAATACACAGTGAAAGGTTTGCCCAGTAATTGTTTAATCATAACATCCATGAAAATGACCATAGGTCACAGTATCCATTTTCCATCAGGTGGGGCCTCATGCTTGTCTGCCACCTAAGTGGTATAAAAAAGTAATAGAATGGGTCAATAAAAATATTTACCTATGAGTACAAATTGTACAGTTATAAAGATTATCTTCAGAATAGTCATTTTCAGGTGACAGATCATTCAATTTTAAAACTTCATCTTTAGCAACCATTTTAGACAAGGTTTTTCTTTCGTTTAATATTTGAGCTATTATAATTGACGTTGGTTGAGGCCCGAATTTGATCATGTTTTTCATTGTTGGTCTGCCACTTCTGTTAGCAATTATCCCACTGGATGCAGGTGATTTTTCCGGTGAGCAAACATGTAAAGGATTCTGATCGGTCATTTTTCAATTAATTCGGCTATTTACACGTTATCCACTGGGATTCCTAAATGCAATCAGAAAACAGTAGGTAATGCAACTCACGGCAATTACAATTTATTATATAGGTTTAGAAACTAATATTTCGTAATTTTTTTTATATCAAATTTAAGTATCAAGGTAGGTACAAAACTAATTACTCCAGGATATAATAAAATCACTGAGCATAGCGGAAGGTAATGTGCAAAGAGTATAGTAGGTATAATACCTACAAAGTTACTTGATCACGTATATGTACAGAAGTATTTATTAATTTCCAGGAAAAAACATAAACACAATATAAATAAACAGAGCGCGATCCATTATACATGAGATTGTATCAAGCAAAGAGTATATAAGGTATCAAGTGTCATTAGACTCATTAGTGTCATTGTATTCTTTTTTTTACATTTTATACCACGGTAACTAGGACCTTTATATCGTCTTAACTTGTCAAGTATTATAATGTTGTTCCGTGGTTAGAATGATTGTTGATGATTTCACGATAATGGCGATCAATGAGATGATTGCTGCCTCAGTAAAGTGTGGGTAGTTTACTAGAAGCTCCCTAGGGAGATTTGGAACCAACATAAAAAGTCACAATTCGAATTCACTGTAATATACCACTTTCTCACACTTGTGTACGTTATCAAAGACGTTATGACGGTTAATGAATCTGATTCTTATTTTTACGGGGACATGATTTTTGTAAGATTAGGTATCTACGGGAGGAAAAGGTCGTAGTAATAATAATGCAAAGGAGGGGTAGTGCGACATCGAGTGGCTGCGCGTGCCCATTTCTAGCAATAAATTTAGGCAGCCGCCGTTTTTATTTCAGTGGGGATTGATCCTTTTTTACGTACGAAAAATCCCCATGTTTACTCGCCTAAACCGGTGAGAGAGGTTATGTCGGACTCAAACCGACAAAACCGCACGGCTCCTGCGGGTTGTTGTTGGTTGTCGGAGGTGAGGTTGACAGGCATATCCCTCACACCCCGGTCGACCCAGGGCCATCTCTCTTAATCTGGCCCTCCTCAGGTATGGGGAACACAGAGTCCCCACAACTCGTCCCAGGAAGCGGGGAGGTGAGCAAAGCGCGCCGCCTCCGCAGCCTACATTATTATTACTGACTTTTTAGCAAATAAAACATATGTCACTAGCCCGCTAGCATCTTAAATAAAAAGTTATAGATTTGTAGGCCTGAACTAAAAACGAGGATTTCCAAAAAGCTGTAGATTTACACTTAAAACTGTAGGGTTGGGTATGCCATTTGTGTATGCAATACTTATGGATCTTTTAAACACGATCTATCCACAAATATTCGATCTCATTTGTGAGTATAATATAGGTATATAATATTATTGTATTTCGTATTAATATTTTTGAACTCAATTCCGGTTTCATATCTGTAATACACGATAATCTGTTAATGTGGTGAATACGTCTTTAGTATGCTATTATACTATATTTTCATTGTTTTTTTTTTTTTCCTTCTGGCGATTCTATTTTCATTGTTTCTGACAAAGAGTATATAAGTTTCTGATGTTACTAAGGCAAAATTTGACTTCACGTTTACGTCATTACTCACGTTTGTAGCGCTATCTTGAGAAACAACTGTCGCCATTTCAAAATGTACTTAGATTTCCCAATTTTTGAACATGTCTTATAGATGCGAATAGGCGTCTTTTAAGTCAATATTCAAATGGTTATTTTCTTGAATAAAGTGTTTTTTCGAATGTGTTATGAATATTGGGTTAGTGTTCCCCATTGGTGCTTTTATATACTACGATAAGATTCTATGTAAGATCCTCCATCCATTCGTAATCTGTGGTATGTTTCGAATTGAGATGTCAAAAATGACGTTTCGTTTTACGAACGAGATTATTAATGTTTAGATAAGAACGCGGGACGGGTTAAGTAGTAAGACACATCAACACATTATTGTTGTGGAGTAGGTAATTGAAAGTACAATAATAATGTCCCAACCAGATATTTCTTGCGGATTAGACTATATAACCACCTCGGATTTACAAGCATGTCTAACAGAGGGTTTGCGCTCAAATTATTCGTTTATAATTTCACCGGTAGTGCATCCACGTTTTCGTAGACCATTCATGGTTGCCGGTAGGGTTGGTGGTTTTACAAGGTCTGATATGATACTGTCTCCACAAGATTGGACCAGTCGAATGGTAGCAAAGGTGTCGCCCTACCTCAATCCAGATTCTTCGTCGCCTACAGTCCGTCAGCGTCATCAGGAATTTTTAAGCGAGGAACTAAGTTACTGTAAAGGTCTAGGAGTTCCGGCTATAATGATAACTCTGCTTGGCAGAGAAACTAACAATTTAGCTAGAATAGTTCAGACTCATTATGAAAACAGGTAAGAACTAGTGTTTATTTTATCATTATTATTAACAGTACTGCATTATCACCATCCTCTGAGCCTGAACCACAGTTGGAGTTTTTAGTGTTGACTATGCAGCAGTTGAACTTCAACTTTTGCAAAGAAGCGAATACCTTATGACCTCCACAACCAACTCACAATATCAAAGTTCTCCAGTCAGACCAGGATGTCAGATTTATTAGGACTCTTATCTGCTTGTAACAATAGATAACATAACTATGCTTAATATGAACATGCTCTCCAAACCAAACTTATCATGGCTACATATTGGGAAACAAAATTTCAACTGGAACTAACATAGATCTTGTCATTTGTGCACTAAACTAGTTTTAATGAATATTCTGAATTCCTTTCAGTCACCATCAAAGTCTACTTTGGGCCAGAGTACCCATGGGGTGTAATAACCTTGTAAGAATGTCTGATAAAGACAATGATAATAATGAAGAAGCATTTGATGAGCCTTGGCAGTGGTGGTCTAAATTTCATGAGCGTTTGGAATGGGATAAAAAAATTGGTGTAGTATTAGAAATTTCTGCAGATTTGCCATCTCAGGATATAATCAAAAGGTGGCTTGGTGAACCAGTAAAGGCTATCATTGTCCCTACCTCTATTTTCCATAATAATAAAAAAGGGTAAGTATACTATTTTTGTTGAGTTTTAGCATTTAACAGTGTTGCAATTATAATAGTGAAAGCAATCAGTTAGACATGTTTAATAATAGTCTTAATTTAAATGTTTATATCTTATATTATCTTGTTTTCTCATATTTGGTTTGTGCAGCATGTTAGTTGTTTTTGTTCTATTGTTATTTTTATTCTTTAATAGGCAGGCAGTACTAAATATTTTATGAAACTATAAGTCACTCAGAAATTCATTTCAGTTGTACAGGTTGAATTTCTGAGATGGGTAGTTATAGTTACAGAGTTAATTTAAGCAAAATGTTCCTAGGTCACCTAACTTTTTAAGATACTAAACTTTGTAACAACTGGGTAACTTTGGGACAATCTAATTTAAAATTTGTATTTTTTTATGAAACTTTAATAATAAATTTACTACATAAAATATAAGTACAATATACAATATTATAATGTCAAATGTCAATATTAAAACAAAAAATACTAAATTGTCAATTATTGTCATCACTTTCTTCTGCCTACTGCTTTTAAGTGCATTCACAGATTTTCAACAAAGGTTAGTTAAGTACCAAAAATTAAAATTTGGCATGTTATCTACTTTTTAGATACCCAGTGCTATCTCGAGCCCACCAACAGTTAGTGGTAAGCATGGTAGAACACGAAGCCCAAGTGATCATCAGTGGAGCAAGAAGGGCCAATATCGAGTTCTACTTCCAGTATTTGTGTAGAATTTGGAAGAGGCGTCCTTATTTCGGGGATGATCCTATGTTGAGTTATGCAAGAGGGTATGTATTATGTTTACATTATTTTTTTATGAATTTATTGATCAACTTATTTTATATTATTAATTCAACTTTTCAGATGGGAAGATTATCTGCAACATCCATTGCAGCCTCTTGCAGATAATCTGGATACACATACCTATAATGTGTTTGAAAAGGATCCTGTTAAATATAACCAATATCAAAAAGCTATAGCTCAAGCTTTAGTTGATTTGCAAAAACAATCATATCAAAAGGTATCTCCTTTTTTTTATAGATACAATTTGTACACTGTGTAGAAACTGTATATTCATATAATTATGTTAGTGCTGTTTCCTGTGACATCTGAGGCTTTCAACTCTTATTTCTCCTTCATTAGATTTGGCTCATAAAGCTTTAATGGGAGCACTGCCATCTGACCTCTAAACGCCTAAAGCCCTGTCTAATGTCCATCAACCAGCAGGTGCACATGCTTACATCCTATTTGGAACTGTCCATTAAAATGTGTATACTGTATGCCTCTTATAGTTTCAAATTGGTAACCGTAACACTAATAGCCAACTTTGCCTGACTGTATAACAAGATCACACAATGGGGAAATAATAATATGTCATAGATATTATACTTGGCAAAAAATGTGATAAAAATATGTATATGTTTATATACATTCTTTTATTTCATTTATTATTATCGAATGGTATTTGGTTATTATTATCGTATTGAGCTGCTTTTCCACTGTTCTAAAAATCAGCTGAATATCAAAGAAATAGTAACCAAATATCATTGATTGGTATCTCTAAATATTTTTTTTCTATCTGGACATTTATGAGAAGTAATTTTAATATATATTTCAGGCTAAAGATGTTTCAGCAGGAGATGATAATGAAATTGGACAAGGAGAACATGTAAAAAAGAAAACTGTTATAGTGATGGTACTAGGTGCTGGCAGAGGACCTCTTGTCAGGGCTACTTTGAACGCAGCGGATATAACAAATACTAATGTGAAGGTAAGTTGTAGTAATATTATGTGTAATAATAAAAAAAAATATATATGTATGTGTTATATTTTTATTATTTGTTTACTCTTGAATGGAGCAAGTTAAATGTGACAAAGTAAGTGTGTAATCTCCTATTTAAAAGAAATAAAAACAAAATTGGTTTGTAAGTACATTACCATAAAAGTTCGGGCGCCTTGGAGATACACATGCCTAGGATAATCAGCAGATATTGGAAACTTTTAATCTTCCGGTGGTGAGCTAAATGAAACCTTAGTGACGAAGTGCGAAAAGTGCGTCGTTACAAATGTTCCTTCATCATGGGCTATAGTGACCAGCAAACCTATGTGCTATACTCCATTTGATTGTAGTATTTGATGGTATTTAACTAAAGGTAACCAACTGACTAGTGGTTTGATTTCGGTTTTTAGTCTTTAAAACAGAATAATATTAAAATCAAATCTAATGGACTGCTGAGACGAAGTGTCGGGTTCGATCTAAGGTTTTACCATGGCCACCAATGACTTTTCGAATTTATGTGTGTATTTATCGCAGGTTTATAAGTGCCCGGTTAATGGCAATAGGCTCGTCACCTATTACATTGGGATTTAAACAAACAGGCGAAATGTGGGTGCTAGCACCTCTGCCTACCCCTTCGGGGATATAGGCGTGAGTTTATGTTATGTTATCAAATCAAAATCATTTATTGCTTTTTAAATAAAACATATTAAACATTGTCTATGTTTAGATGTACCCATAAACTTCGCTAGTATAATATTAAGTTTATGGTTGTACCTAAGAGTGTAGGTTATTCTAGATAATGTATAAAAAAGGTATAGCAAGATAGTTTACGTTTAGTTCAGTACCAAACTAAATGGAGTAGGTATAGATGATTCTAGATAAATGCATTTACTCTAGCTACGTAGAATGTTTTTAGGTTTTTTAAATCTGTTTTTTTTTTGACCGGTTTTTATCTACACAGATATGTTAACCCCATCATCGTACCAGTAACACATTCTTTGTTTCTTTTTTCACGCCTAGTTTAAACCTAACCTAATCACTACTAAGGTACTCTAACCCTCACTGTTGGGAATTGTTGGCAGATGTGACCGAATGACAGCCTTCTGGCCTTGTCGGAGGTTGGCTCGAGAGCCCAGACTGAACCCAACCCACATCCTCACTCATAAGTAACACCCTCTCAGATCTTCAATTTTATCGCATTCCCTATAATTTGGAGAGTCAGCTTTCTTCATTAGGAAGGCAAATTTTGCGCATGGATAGTGCCCAGAACGAAGGCTTAGTAATGTTTTGATGTTACTCCTGCTCAACTTACAGGCTTCAAACCACTTTTACCTTTAGTTCAGTACCTAACCAAATGGAGTACTTATAGATGATTCTAGATAATGCAGTTACTCTAGCCGCGTAGAATGCTTTGTAGGTTTCTTTGCTAGTTTCGCGCTACGAGGACCGATGCGTGCCAATGAATGAATCATTATTTTTTTATTTTTTTTTTATACCACTTAGTAGGAACCTATCATAGGCTCAAAGGTCTTGTGTTGTTGGTTGATCAATCCTTTATTTGTTGGCCCATACACTCTACACAGCTTATTGTTCAAGTGTTTGTTAATTCATTTACATATTTTCTTAACAGGTAATTGCAGTAGAAAAGAATCCCTGTGCTGTTGTGGTGTTGGCAGCACAGGTCAGAGAGGTGTGGCGTGACCGGGATGTCATAGTTATACCAGGTGACATGCGACAAATCAATCTGTCACCAAAAGCTGATATAATTGTATCAGAACTACTAGGTGAGTTACTTTAACAGATTTTCATTATTCAGAATCAGCTTTAGTTGGAGCTACCTATTTATAGTAATTAGAAATTTCAAAGTATGTTGAATATAAGGAAAACTGCCCATATGCTGTTCCAACAAATAGCCTAATATTATGTAAGTAAAGATGTCTGCTACTGTTTACTTTGTTACAGGCTCATGGGGTGACAATGAACTTTCTCCAGAATGTTTGGATGGTGCCGCAGGATTATTAAAACCCGGAGGTATCTCGATACCTTGCGAATACCGGTCGTTTGTTGCTCCAATATCATCACCACGACTATGGGCAGCAGCAAAGACTTCAACCTCTGCTGCTGTACACAAAAAGGATGGCAATCTTGAGACATTATGGGTTGTTTACATGCAGAATAAACATGACATAGCTGAAACAAAGGTATATGATAATAAATTTACATGATGTTTGTAAGCAAATTTTTATTTATTTTATTGTAGTGTTTAGTTCAACTCGAACTCCTACCTCTAGTATGACATATAGAGATTTGATGGAAGCAACTAGTCTGATGTCACAAGTAGTCTCAACCTGCTAGCTTGGTTGTATTAGAATGCAGCAATAAAAAGGAATGTTATGCTATTCCTACTTATTTGAAATAATTTTAAGATAAATTAATTTTAAATCCAGGTGCTGTTTACTTTTGAACATCCAGCAAAGGGTGCAACAGATCATGAAGGTCAAGAAATGACAGATTACAGAGGATTGCCCTTAACAGACAATCGGAGAGAAGCAGTTGTTACTTGGAAAGTTGAGAAAGACAGTGTTATGCATGGCTTTGGAGGATACTTTGATTGTGCATTATATGCCAAAGAAATGATTAGTATAGTTCCGTCTACTCACAGTCCAGGAATGATATCATGGTTTCCGGTGTTCATACCAATTAAGGTATTGTAAAATAAATTATTTCCTATATTATAATTTTGTACCTTTGACATTCTAATCTACTATATACCTATTAATTTCAGACTCCCTTAAGAGTACATAAAGGCGAAACGATCACAGCTAGATTCTGGCGATGTGTTAACTCCAGAAGGGTGTGGTATGAATGGATAGTAGAAGTTGGTGACCGTACAACCAAATTGCATAATGTTAATGGACAAAGTTCAGAAATGTTTTTATAAATGTACATATTTTATAATTAAGCTTAAATAAAAATGACAAGTCAACGGAAAATATTTATTTTATTATATTCAACTATAAAACAGTTATAATTTAATTTCAATTCAATTATTACTTACCTTCTCACTACTTTTTGATTAACCTTTCAACATTGAATTCCTTGTGAAAGTCTTCTATGTCCTGTTCCCACCTTTTTTCAAAAAAGATACCTGTAATTATTTATATTTTTTAATTTCTCAAACCTGTAAATAGAATCTGATAAATTCTTATTAGACAGGTGAACTAATTTTTCTATTGAAATCAATGTCATTAAAGTGCCGAGCTGCTGACAATGAGTTTAGTATCATCAAAGGTACTGCCACATAATCAGATATGGCTGCATCTTCACATTTTACTAAGATTACAAGAAGTTATTGTGCTTTTATTAACACTTTTGTAAAAAAGAGCTATGCAGAGACCAAATCAAATAAAAATATATTGTTGGAGAACTACTGTGGAAAGCCTCTGCTTTTTTACTCGACTATGGCGAAGCAAAAGGAGAGTTATGACTTTGACAGTCTATGTTTGTATGTAGGTTCAACTGTTCCCTCATAGCTCCTCAACCACTAATTAGAACTGGACAAATGAGGTATTGTTAGAAGCATCTTTATCGTCTACTAATTATAGGCTATATGACGTGTTACTGGATCTAATGTGGCGCCCTCTTGTGGGCATATAGTACTGTGTTAAAAAATAAATTTGAGATAAATATGTTGTGATTGAACTAAAAGGGCTTAAATAAATTATAACTACTTCCCAAAATACTTTTTTTTTATATCACTTAGGTGGCAGACAAGCACATGGCCCACCTGATGGAAAGTGGTCACTGTGGCCTATGGACGTGTGCTAAACCGAGAGAGTCACACTCGTGCTGCCAACCTTGCAAGCATTGAGTTTTTGTGCCATCAGTGTAAAAGGCAAAGTAGAACAAGCTTTTGGTCTTTCCACTGACAGCACAAAAACCCTCCAGTGAGCTCTGGCTACCCTACTCACCGCTGGGAACACAACATGCCATAATATAAATAAAAAATTAAGTTTGAAAATAAACACAAGCCTATAAAAGGAGAGTTAGGAAAAGTGAAGTGTATGGAAGCTAATTATCGAGTTTATTAATAAATTAAACCTACTATTTTAAGTACCTAACATTTTATATTTGTGAGTGGATAATCTATCTGGCCTATATCCCCTATGAAAATATAGACAGTAGCATTATTATCTTAAATGATAAAAAGAGGTTTATAATACCTTGCAGAAACTTGGCATTATTGCCAGTTCTTATTGCCCAAGGTAAATAATACTTCAAATACAGTTGGCGATGTTTTGGCTTTAGTCTGCTGGCACCCCAGATTCCACCACTGATACACATCGGTAGTTTAGTTTGAATGCCTTCAACCCATTTCACTGTCACCTTGAAATAAATAAACAAATATTTACAATTACTTTTCCCATATTGGCAAGCTAAAAGTTTGCACTATCTACTGATTACCTCTCCTAACATTGTAGTTTTCATAAATAATGTAGCATGCACTAAATCATGAACTTCCCTATATCTTTGCATTACATAAGCCAATTCTGGATCATCAATAAACTGAACTGGCAATCTTGAATCTGCAGTTATATTGTTGTCTTTCATAAAATCTGCATAAACACGCCCTAAAGTGTTTTCAGGCATTTGTGTAAGTTTATCGAATGAAACAGTTTTAGAATTAATCCGTGGACGTTCATTCATTATTTTGGTACCTTCATCTGTTGAGAGCATCTTTTGACGCATGTATTTTAGGGAACTTTCACCAGTGATTTCACCTAAGCAAGCAATCATATCACCACGATGTGGGTTCAGAAGAGCAATTGCAGCAGAACCACACGATAGCAATGTCTTTTGAAAAGAGTTCGTTGGGATGAAGTTCTTTTGCATTTCCTCTAAGAAATTATTGCTATTAGCTGCAATTGTAGAATATTTTCTAATTAACGTAATAGCCCGCATTTTCTTAATTGGCGGATATCTATCTTCTGAACAGAATCTAACATAAAAGTTTCGTTTCACAGTGAACTTTCACTAATTTTGTTTTTCTTAGCAATAATAAAATAATACAATAGTTACATATAATATAAGTGGGTATAGGTTATACCCATAGATACAAGAGTAAAAATTTAAAAAGTCAGTCATCTGTCATTGTTTTAACCGACTTCCAAAAAGGAGGAGATTGGTCGATTGGTATTGTTATTATTAATTACACCCAGACCTCAAGACCCAAGATGGTATACGGTTTTCGTCCGTCTGAGTCCGACATAATCACTCCTGAAAGCCGACAGGGGTGCTATCCGAGGGAACTTCCGCACGAAATAAAGTTGGAATGGCATCCAAACTCCAAGCGAGCGGAGCCGCAGGCAGCAGCTAGGTTTTAATGTATGTACAGTACGGTTTTTTGTATATAAATGTACACCGATTACTCTGAGATTTTTGATCCGATTTACGTGATTATTTTTTAGTTCGATGCAGAATAGTTTGGTCCCATAAAAAATTAAAATAGTTTGGACCAGTAGCACGGAACAGATAATAGTACCTACCTACTAGCGTACCAGTACTACCAGTAGTTTTCATTTTATGAACATTTACGTGTGTTTTACATAATTATTTATATCTCCGATGTTTATGAACCTTTTTTTTTTTAAATATAGGTATTTAAACTATCATGGTCACTCACATCAGTATCAAAATAAACGGGATATTTACCATGTTTCATTGTTTTGAGTTTGCGATATTTCGGTGCGGTACGGAAATATCGGAAACTCTAAACAATGAAACGTGGTAAATATCCCATTTATTTTGATACGCTTTTTTAAATCTTTTTACATTGGGTTCAGTTGGTTCGATATAACTCAAGGTATACTACATATAAATTGCATGAGCGCTGTACCTTAGACTCCGGCAATACATGGGAGAACTCCTTGAAATCAAATAAGTAATATTAATACAATTTAAAAACAACCTATTACAGTCACTAAAAAGGAAAATAAAAAGTTTTAAAAACTGCCAAAGTTAAAAAGGATAAAATAACTTATTAAAGATAAGAGAATTAAAAAAACCCCCGTCACAAAAAATAACGTCCAAAAAGTTGAAAATAAATTGTGCCCTTTAACTTTGATAAACCTAGTAATATTTGTATTCAAGCTGAGCAGAGAACTGGTAAAGCACTCCGTCATATTATAGGAACTATCCAAGGTCCCTATTATATCTTAGTTAGAATCAAAGAGGATATAAGAGTAGAATGGTTAGTTAGTGATTGTTGATGATGACGATGATGATGATGATGATAATCAATGAGATGATTGCTGCCTGTCTCAGTAAAGTTGTGAGGACTTTACTAGAAGCTTTCTAGCACTCCCTATGGAGATTTGAAACCCACAGGAAAAGTCAAAATTCACTGTAATATACCACTTACACTTGTGTGCGTTGTTAAGGATGTTAGGTATGTTTAAAAATTTCCATGTATAATAAATACATGAAAACCCGAATTCGCATTAATATTCGAAAATAAAATAATACCGCGATGCGTACTTCTCGGTCTGGATTCCCCACAAACCTGATTGAAAATCCCCAATTTGGGGGTTTATAAAATCAATATTCCTACACACGTTCCCCACAAATTTTCATTAAAAAAAATGTAAAATTAAACATATTTAAGTATTTGGAAAATCTTTACAAACATGCGTGTACAAAAAAAAGATTTCTTCTTCAGCTTATCGTTATTTTTAGTCGCATTCGAAGCTTTTATCTCGGAGTCTGGGCTTCGGTTCGGTGGGGTTTTCCAGTGAGACTGCGGATTTGCCTGAACTTCGATATTTTTCGTGAAGCGACTGCCAAATGAACTCTATAACCCGATGTATTAGACCAATTGTTGGACTTTTTAGGGTTCCAACGACCAAACCAATGCCAATGCCCAATACCTATATTCATGCATACCTACATATATTTGTACTGAACGGGGATCGAACCCGCGCCTGCTGTGTCGTGGCCGCGTTTACTACCGCCACGCCACTCACGCTGTTTTAAACTTCTTTACTACCGATAAGTCCGACTGGGGGAATACCTCCACCCTACATATAACCGCACCGCGAGCATAATAACTTCGTGTTTAGCTATGAGCCTAGTACTTCATGAAAAAAGTACCAGGGGTGGCAGAAACACATAGTTCCGTAATTTTGGTGGATGTGATAATAATAATAATAATAATACTCTTTATTGCACACCAAACATAGGACACATACAATGGATACATACATTCTAGATAGTTGTACAATGGGCGGTCTTATCGCAATCTGCGATCTCTTCCAGACAACCAGTGTATGGACTATGCTGCCAGTAATCAGGGTAGTTTGCGGTGTACACTAAATTTTAACTAAATAACATTTGTATCTAGTAAAGTATTTAAAGAACAGAAGTGAAGAAGAATAAGAGATTATATTATTTTATGAAATAAATACCTACCTATATATACAGATACATAAATACATACCTAAAATATATAGGTACCATATATAAACATACATATACCATAGTTACATATATACATACCAATGTTAAATATATACCATATAAGTGAATTACACACAAATAAACACCAATTACATAATATACTTTTTTTTTTTTTTTTTTTATATAGGACACGTCAATTGGACTTCGCCTTGCCTGATGGTAAGCTGAAGGTAAAGTCCCAGAAAAGAGGGTCACCATTACTTACACATACCGTGTGACAATGGTGACACTCAGCTTGACGGCCTCATCATATGCTTTTTCACGCCCCGCTTAAAGGACCCGGGACTGTAGGAAGAAGGAAACACGTGAGCTGGTAATGAATTCCAGGCCTTAATGGTGCGACAGAGGAAAGAGTCTCCGAACCGCTTGGTTCTTGATCGGATGTTTTGCACCGTGTGCGGATGACATCTAAGACCTGCACGTGTTGTCCTGTGTAGGAAAGGGGAGGGTGGGACTAATTGGAAGAGCTCATCAGAACACTCCCCATGGTACAGACGGTAAAATACCGCCATGGACGCAACATCTCTACGCAGCTGTAAAGGTTCTAGGGTGTTCGTGATCTCGGGATTCCCAATGATGCGGACCGCACGTCGCTGCAACCTGTCGAGAGCATCTAATAAGTACTTTGCTGAACCATCCCAGAGATGCGAGCAGTACTCCACACAGGAGCGAATTTGTGTCTTGTATAGAAGACACCGCTGCTCCGGCGTGAAAAATCGTCTCACTCTGTTCAGGACTCCGAGTTTTCGTGAGGCTGTTTTGATGATGCTTTCGATGTAGTTTTTGTTATTCAGGTTGCAGCGAACATCCATACCTAGGATATTGAGATTGTCCTGCAGTGGCAGTGGCGTGCTCTGTAGAGTGGGGAGGGGAAGGAAAGAAGATACTTTTGCTGTAAACGCACATGCCTGCGTCTTCTTGGCATTGAACTCAACCAGGTTCTCAGAGCCCCTTTGAGAAATGTGATTCAGGATCCCGTCAAGCTCAGTGACAAGAAGCTGCCTTTTCTCTGCGATATCTGCCTGCTTGGCCGCAGGATGTCCATGATAACTCCCATGTAAAGTGCTATCGTCTGCATAACAATGAACATTGCCGGTAGACAGCATGTCGTTGATATGCAGAAGAAAGAGAGTGGGTGATAAGACGGACCCCTGGGGCACGCCAGCATTTACCTGCAGAAACTCCGAAGCTCGTCCGTCACAAAGGACGCGAATACGGCGCCCCTGCAGGAAGCTAGCAACCCAGTTGCACAGCCTAGAAGGCAGACCAAAGGCAGGTAGCTTGGAAAGAAGCGATTTGTGCCAGACTCTATCGAAAGCTTTGGCGATGTCAAGACTAATTGCCAGTGACTCGCCGTGCTTGTCCATAGCCTCACCCCAAAGATGGGTAACGTATGCTAGAAGATCACCCGTTGACCGTTTCGGTCTGAAGCCATATTGCCGGTCATTAATTAAGGAGTGATCCTCTAGGTGCCGCATGAGCTGTTTGTTAATTATGTGCTCGAACACTTTGCACAGCACTGAGGTGACGGCTATGGGTCGATAGTTGGCTGGCTCCGAGCGATCCCCCTTCTTGGGAATCGGCTGAACATTCGCCTCTTTCCAAGGCAAAGGCACTGTACCCGAACTGTAGGATAGCCGGTACAGGCGCGTAAGCATTGGAGACAACTCCGGTGCACATTTTTTCAAAACTACTGCTGGAATACCATCCGGACCACCGGCTTTCCGGACATCGAGTGATTGCAGCACTGCACGGACATCGCGTTGCCTGATATGGATATCAGGCATCGCGTGGTCACTGTCGGGTAGTGTTGGTGGCTGCGTACCACAATCATCGATTCGGGAGTTGGCCGCAAAGAGATTTGCCAGCAGATTTGCTTTCTCTTGCGGCTCATGGGCCAGGGATCCATCAGGGTTACGCAGCGGAGGCAGCGAAGGCTGACAGAAGTTGGCTTGCACGGCTTTAGCCAGTCGCCAGTAGCCACGGCTTCCCGTGGGATGCACCACTAGCTCTTGACCAAGCCGCGCTATGCGCAGGGCATCCGCTCTGACGTAGGCCCTTCTACAGACCTTTGTGGCTCTGTTGTACGCCGCCTTGAAGTGACCCAGATTGGGATGGCGCGTGGCGCGCGCCCTTACCCAAGCGCGGTACGTGGACTGTTTTTGTTCAACAGCTTCCGCGCACTCGCGCCCGAACCAAGGGCGCACCCCGCGGTCACCGGTGACATCGGTGTATGAGATATAGTATTCCATACCCAGACCGATCTCACCGGCGACAGCAGTAGCACAATCCGATGGGTTCTTACCTTCAAAGCAGCGCTCAACCCACGGGATGGACGCAAAATAGTCACGAAGTCCATCCCAATCCGCTGACGAGTAGTGCCAGAGACGCCGCTTCCCCTGCACGGGTCGTGGGGGCGCTATAATAGGCACCGTGGAACAGACCAGGCAGTGGTCGGAGTTGCCTAAAGCGGCTCGCACCGATACACTGTACCGGTCCGGATCACTCGTCAGCAGAAGGTCTAGCAGAGAAGGTGCTAGGCCCGACCTTCTTGGTATCCTAGTGACCTCGTGCACCAATTGGGTCAGGCCGTGCGCCAGAGCAAATGCGTGGGCGGCTCTTCCCGCATGGTCTGTTTTGGAGGAGCCCAACCAGATCTCGTGGTGGGCGTTAAAGTCCCCCAAAAATACCATTTCGGCATTCGGAAATCGCTCCTGCGCATCATCTGCCGCCTGACTCAGATATTCAAAGAGTCGAGTTGTCTCAGCATCTCCTGTATGAGAACGGTAGAGGCACACATAGATCTGACTCGTAGGGCCATGGTCTACGTGTACCCAAAGGATGGAGAAGGATGGGTCCTCTAGGCAGCGCAAACGGCGACAGCAAACATCCGCCCTAACAAACACGCACACCCCGGCTTTTGCACGAAAACTTTCCTCAAGAACATAGCCAGGGTAGAGCAAGTAGGTCGTGTCGTCAGGGCGGTGTATTTGCGTCTCCGTTAGAAAAAACATGGCAGGTTTCGCCGTCTCTAGGTGTTGGTGGACGGCGTTGAGGTTTGCATGGAGCCCACAGATGTTAGTGGACTCCACCTCAAATAGCAAGCTTTTGGGAGTGTGACGAGCCGCTGTGTTGCCTATTTCTCTAAGTTGCGCTGCCATGAGTTTGGGTGGGAGAAGGCGTGAAAAAAGAGGTGATTGCCGCCGCAGCACCGTGTGACAAAGCGCGGGATATTGGTTTTATCTAGGAATGTGAGGCATGGCGAGAGCCGATGCGCCGAACGGAAGGGCCCCCGTACCCCCCCGAGTATGGTCGCCGGGCTCCCAAATCCGGTCACCAACCAGCACGACGAACCATATCGGGATTATGCGCGGCCTGGTGAGGCAGCCTCCCAAGGTGGTTAACCCCAGTTGGGCCCCTGTACTGTACCGCGGGCGGCCAGCGGCACCACCGTTTCTACAGGTCTCCCTGTTCGGCTCATCGCCCCGCGCCATCCCCACTAGACTACGCCAAGACCCACTGGTCCCACTAGTGCTGCGACAACCACCACCTCACCTACCCGGTCGAAACTTGAGACAAATTTGTGCCACCAAGTTTCTACCACCAGTGCAGCTACTAGAAGTAAAAAAAAAAACATAAAGCAAAGAGTGAACATACATAACAACTCATAACGCTAGGTAGTGCTCCCTTACCTGTCTCTGAAATGTTGACAGTGACTGTGCTCGTCTAATGTTTACAGGCAACGCGTTCCACAATCTTGCAGCTTGAACTGTGAAAGATTTATCGCAGAAGCTTGTAGAATGCGTCACAATTGTCAGGGTTAAGTTTTCCGTGGATCTTAAGAGTCTGGAATTATTATCGCACAGAAATCTAAATCGTTTTTTTAAATAGAGAGGAGTAGTCGGGTTAAATAAAATATTAAAAAGAAGAGAGAGAATATGAGTATTCCGGCGAAGGCGGATTGGTAACCACTTAAGTTTTTTACGAAATTCAGAAACATGATCATATTTGCGCAAGCCAAAAATGAATCGTACACAGAAGTTTTGGAGTCGCTCAAGTTTATCAAGTTGGTCCTCGTTAAGATCAAGATAGCTGACATCGGCATAGTCCAGAATAGGTAGAAGTATGGATTGTGCTAGCTGAATTTTAGTTGCGGTTGGAAGGAAATTACGTAGTCTCCTCAGCGATCCACCGGCGGCGAAAATTTTACGACTAACGTTCTGAACCTGAGCCGTCCATGACATGGTTTTGTCAAGATATATGCCCAAGTTCTTCACTGTATCACTTATGGGAATGGTAGTACCTTCAAAGCAAATTTGGGGCAGTGCCGACCAGTCGACCTTAGCTAAAAGTCTTGAGCTACCAATTACAGTAACCTGAGTCTTTCCGGGATTAACCTTGAGTCCATGCATAGTAGTCCAAGCACTAAGGTTAGCCAGGTCAGTATTAATCGTGGCAATACCTTGGGACAGCCCGTCCACATTGGTCTGGCAGTAGATTTGTAAATCGTCTGCATAAAGGTGGTAGGAAGAGAGAAGTTGATTAGAGATAGAGTTAATGAATAGTGAAAAGAGCAAAGGAGATAAAACGCCACCCTGCGGCACACCCGCAGCAGTGTCAGACCAAGATGAATAGGTGTCATCCAGTCGGACCCGCTGCCGGCGACCAGACAAGTAACTACGAAACAAGTCAATAGCCGATGGAGATATGTTGAGAGAGCTTAATATGGCAAGGAGAACGTCGAAATCCACCGTGTTAAATGCGTTGCTAAAGTCAAGTAAACAGAGTATTGTGAGATTTCCATTCTCCATACCGAACCGTATGTCGTCAGTAATGTTAATAAGGGAGGTTGTGGTGCTGTGTCCCGGACGAAACCCGGATTGAAACGGGTTAAGTAGGTTGTTTATACGGATAAATGCACTAAGTTGGTTTTGGATGAGGCGTTCAAGGACTTTAGATAGGAATGGTAAGATAGAGATAGGACGGTACTCGGTAAAAGATGTAGGTTTAGGATTTTTGGGTAACAGAAGGATTTGGGCATCTTTCCACGTTGTAGGAAATGTACCTTTGGCAATGGAGTGGTTCATTATGTGGGTGATAATGGGCAAAATGTCACCAAGGACGGGCAGCACCATCTTGCGGCTGATAGAATCAGAGCCAACTGCATTGGATGATATGGACTGCATTGGTGATATTGGTTTGGATCGGGATGGATGGTTGGATGTTTCAAACTGCTTATATACTCTTAAGTACATTTTAATTTTACGGTTAGTATTTTGTTTAGTACATTTATTTTTAGTAAATTAGATTAAATGACTTAGTTCCAATGTGAACATGACTTTATGAAAAAAGTTTATAGAAACTAATCAAACAAAATGGCCGATGTTGTTTAAAATAATAAGTAATTGTAATATTGAGAATTTTATGGACAGACTTGTTATAGTAGGTATTACAATGAATATTTTTATTAGTTGTGCAGCACCAAGAATGAAAAGCAAAATATGTATGATGTGTTTAAATTCATTCCCAAATAGTTTTCGTAATAAACCAAACATAAATGGTCCTTGTTTGTTTATTCTTCTTTGTGATTGTTAATTTATTCTTGTTACATTAGTTTAGTTTTAGTTATTAATATTTAAGAATATGATATTTTTAAACAATTTCTTATGTAGTTAGTGTGTAAGGACAAGTGATTGTGTTAAAGTTATGCCTTGTGTTTATTTGAGCGCGTAATTGCGTTGTTTGTTTACGTTTCGTGATTTGCAGTTTATTTATATTTAAATAAGTTTAATGTCACAATCATTAACTAATTTTGTCTTTTCAGAAATTGTTCTGAAATAATGTCTAAAAGAGATCAAGGGGATCGTAATGAAAGGAAGTTGATGGACGCGAGTGATTATGAAAATCTAATAAGCCAACACAGTGCTTTTGAATCGTCGAGAGCCAAAAATCAAGAGTTACCCAGTTTTCCTGGATTTACTAACGCGGAAACACAAACAAAGTCTAGTGATATTAAGGAACAGGCCGCTGTTCACACAGGTCTGGGACCATGGCATTACAATCCTTGGTGGATGCTTGCCAGTACTTCACGAAATCTGCCATCACAAGATGATTTTTCTGAAAACAGTGATCAAGCTAAAGTTAAACAAGAGCCTATTGGTGCTGGTACTCCAGACAGAGATCCATTGCAAACTGATTTAGACTCATTTCAAACAGATACTATGACTCCTCCAGTTGGCTTAGATTCATTCTGTGATGACTGCTCAGATCCATTTTGTGACTCTAGTTCTGGAATCTGCCGTAAACTCTTTCATTGTCCTCACTGTAGAAAGAGCTACCCTACCATATTAGAGTTCAATACACATTTAACAGGAGTACACCCAGCACAAAAGCCATTCAGATGTCAAATATGTTTGGAGCCATTTCACAAAAAATCACATTTACGAAGACATTTAGATGCAACACATACCAGAAAAGATGTTAACAAATGTTCAGTGTGCTCTAAGTATATCAAAGACAAAAGCAATTTACGTAAACACATGCAAGTTCATACAGGAAGAGTACCTCAGAAACAGTTCAAATGTGATCTGTGCAACAACAAGCGTTACATGTCATTAGACAGACTTAATAATCATAAGGTGGTATGTACAGGTGAAAAAGTATTAAAGTATTGTGACATGTGTACTAAAGTATTTGATAATTCAAGATCACTTAACAGTCACAAGAAAGTACATGCTAGAGAATTGAAATGTGAAATCTGTGGTGAGCAATTACGTTCCTTGGAACAATTCACAAATCATAAAATGATTTGTCAAGGGACAACACCAGAAGCAAGTGGCAGTCACAGTGTGCAACTTAGCACAAATGTACCCTCCATGAGCCGCTGCTGCACTCAGCCAGGACTATGCGAACATGACAAGCCGGCCTACCTGAATATACCTGGATATGCTGCAAGCAGAGTGCTTGATGCCACTCTATCATCGTTAAAATCAGAATTGAACTGATACCGAATGCCAGATGGCTTACAAAGTAACCAATTAACACAGTAAATAAACAGTTTCTTTTTACAAGATTACCAAATAGATAAATAAACGACAGTTATAATTTTCACAATGGAGAATTTCACAAGACTGATGCAAATATCCCGCCTCACGACTTGCTTTATATTACCATTAAAATTTAGACTTTAGTTAGTAGGTTAATACAGTTACAAATTAAGTAAAGTAGCTGTTAGAACATGTTCTCATATATGTAAAGAAAGAAGACTTAATATATTTGAATATGCTTTAATAGTTATAATCCACCTTTAATTTTAACCTAAAAGTAAATCTCTGGTCTTTAATTATTTCTGGACCTAAATCAAACAACAAGTAATGCTACACATGATTAGAGAAGCTACAATTATTTGTACATTTTATCACATATTTTTTATTATTTGATATCTTTTCTATAACAACGCTTTGACTGATTTAGAGTAAATGTGAATGTGCAGTATTACATACATTAAAACAATTTTTATTTTTTTATTTTGGAGAAGTTTAAGATTATGTTATTTTTATAATTTTTAGATAATAATGTTTTAGTTTTAGATTGCCTACATAAGTTGTATGTTATAATAATCTACGGAGGCATATGATGAGCATATTTTCCAGTGCTCTTATGTACGTTATGCTCCAAAGACCTTATCCATAAGTATGTGTAGATTCATATACAAATTAATGTCTTCTTTGTATTGGAAATATTTTGTAGAGACAATTTTTATATTCATAGCTATGGGACAAATTGTTTCATAATCTTGTTGTATAAGTGGAATTATTTGGAGAAGTGCAATGTACTATTGGCAAAGCCTTGCATGTTATTTGTTATGTCCTTCTTATCTATATTAATTGTACAAGTGTTACACACTGAGAATATTTCTGCAGTTTATAAAAATTATATAAGTTTAAGGTTTCTTACATATTAATGACACCTGAATTCTAAGATTTGAGGCTACATTTAAAGCTAATAACTTTACTATGGTAAATATAATTATAGGAGTTATTATACTCTCAAATTTTATCTTGTATTCTTATATTTTTTTTAAACTTATTATTTCTAATTTTATTTATTTTGTTCATGTTATTTGGAAGGAGTACTTCTGTTTGGAGGCTTTTTATTCATAATCAGTTGTTGCTATTTACAAATGTTTTAATACTAATAGCTTAGTTTATTTTTAATTTTATGGCATAGTTAAGTAGTTTATATTTTGAAGATTTTTAATATGTACCTAAGTTCCATGTTATGGGAATCTTGCTCTTACATAAAAGCCACCGAAATTTTATATTGGGTTTATAATACCAAATTTGTTTTATAGAATTAATAGTAATATTCTCGTTACTTAAATGGTGACTTTATTAAGGCGTTTCGGTTGAATCTGGTTTAGGTTATTAAAATACATGTTATATGATTTTTTGTATTATGTCTTTAGCCACTATTATGCTACTTGATAAACAAAATGACAAGAACATAAACATACTTCCATTTTTGATAGATGCAAAATACTTAAGTTTTTCTATAAACATTGTAAATCGTTAGTGGTTATGTCCTCTTGCTTATCGAGTAGTAACGGTACTTACTGTATTGAATTGTGAACTATGGTCAGTTTCAAAGTTGGAAAGTCAAAATGCGAGACTTAAATGTGTTCTATAAGTACTTATCAGTTAAATAACTGATATATATGTTCTTTTTAAATTGACACTATATCAAAATAATATAATATGAAAAGCCTAACCAAAATAGAAAGCATAAAAAAACTATTATTTATTATATAGATAGTACCTACATGTTTAATGAGTTACCTGCAGCAGAACATTTCAAGTTGTAAAAAGAAGAAATGTATCTCATTCTAGACGTACTTTATATAGAATGTTTAGAGTGGGATAACTCAGTTGGAAGAGCATCCCGAGGCATTGGATTTATAGGGACAAATTGAGTTTTGACTTTATCCAATTACGAAATTCCAAGAAAATCTTGACAGTATAAATGTTTCAAAAATTATTTGGACATCAATCAGCTCGAATCATTTCGCAATGTCACAAGTTGACGAGAACATCGTTATTGATTACTTATTTGTAAGAAAATTATGTAAAGAGTATATTTTATTATGAAATATTCATAAGAAAAAGTTAGTTAGAATTCATTCACGTTATGTACCGAATTCTACTGATAGGCGTAACTAATATGACAATAATATTCATAAAAGGGACGGAACAGTCTGTTGTAACATCGTCGATGACAATTATAAACAATCATAGAATGCCTGCACTTGAATAACGTCTAGAATTCGGTACAGTAATTTTTAACTGTTAATATTATTGTGTACTGGAACCTATTCGTGTTAAATAGTTTACACATTTAAACAGTAACGGCCAATAAGTTTTTTGATATTAATAATTTCTACTAATATCAATGTTTTACAGAAAGAAACCGCAATACTTACTGCTAATGAATTTTTTTTATACCACTTAGGTGGCAAAAAAGCACACGACCCACTTGATGGTTTATGGTTACCGTGGCCTATGGACGTGTGCAACACCAAGGGAGTCACGCTCGCGCTGCCAACCCTGTAAGCACAGAGAGTTGCTGTGGTTACTGTGTAGTGTAGTGTGTGGTGTTAATTTAATCAGAGAAACAAGATTAATCATGATAGCTTAAAGAATTAGACGCCTTGGGTGTTCCTGCTCAATGGTGACTGATTCTCGTCATGTTAACTTTCTCTTACAGTTTGAGTTGTCCAGTTTAAATTCTATATAGAGCTCATATTTTGTATAATCTTAATCCCCGACTTTGTGACTGATTCTACCATTTGGATTGATATTATACAGAAAAAAATATACCATTAGGTACCTAAATATTCTGTCTTTGTAGTTATTTAGCATGGTGTGTAACTTTTAAATGCACCTAGTTTTAAGAAAAAATGTGTTCATATGAATTTAGTTAGGTACATAGAATATAGTTCATCTATTTGATTAGTGTAGTAGACTGTAAAACAGTGTAACATGAATTACCTACCTACTATACGAACTCATTATTATCCATTCAAGCCTTACTAACTATGGTTAAGCCAAATGCCATTTATCCTGACAGTTTGGCCTTAATTGTAGGAAGCAGATGAATGCTACCTGTGTGTAGATAATGAACTTTGTTTATTTAATGAGTACTACTCGGTCGTAGAATTTAGTTAACCAGTAAATCCCGTTACTAATCATAACAAATAAATGACATTTCCTTACTGTTCAAATTTTATTTTTTATCACCACTACATAAACTTTCATACCCAACTGCGTCAGCAACAGGAACTGTAGCTGCAAAATGTAATTAATTTAAAAATAAAAAAGCAATATTCCTAGCCAGGAATGGAATTTTCTTCATTCCGGCATGAATCCCAGTTGCATCCGAAGCTTTCACCTCAAGAGTCTGGGTCGCTATTTTCAGTTTATCTGCGGGTTTCGCTGAACTTCGATATTTTCCATGAAGCGACTGCCATCTGGGACCCACAAGCAATTGGCGATAACGAAGCATTGCAGTTAGACAAGTTTTGTTTTACGGCTCAGTTGGCGCCCTAAAGAGTTCAACAACTGGTGTAACTGCAATGCTAACCACAACGACTGCCATATATATTCGTATGGCAGCTGGGACCGACGACTTAACTTGTTCTCCCAGGCAAAAATACCCAGGCCAATGCTCTGCAGACCAATCGGTAGCTTACTGGTTAAGGAGTCGGCCTTACGATTGAAAGGTCCCAGGTTCGAATCCTGGGCATTAAACTACCGACGTGAACTCCTAACACAAACAATTTTGCTTAGCTGGAGGGGTTAGAGAGAATATTATTAATTTCGGTTCTAGTATTCTAAAAAAATCAGTATACATAATTATTCATGCATACAAATATTTGTACTGAGCGGAAATCGCCATAGAGGTTGTGCTGTCAGGCCTGCTAGCTAGGAATCTTATATGTGATTAATTCATTACATATTACGTACGGTGGATAAGTACTACTTTCCAGAATTCGTTTCTTATAAGCGACATTGTGGGGCATACAATGTTCTTTTTCAAAATCAATGTGTTTTGTTCTCTGGCTAGGAATATGACTTAAGTGTCTATCACAATCGGTCTTGAGCTCTTTTCAACTTTTGAGTATTATTCGTTATTCCTACTTCGGGTTTGGCCATCCAAGCTCAGTTGCTCGAACGACGGCTACATCATAGTAGATGTGTGGGAAGGTTCATCACATCTTGGACTCGTTATGAGTATTGTATGTGGTTTTGTTATGGTTAGAACTACCCCATGATCCTACCTATACCTAACTTATTTGGTGATTGACATCAGTACTTTTTTTTTTTTATTAACTTAATTTTTTTAATAAGGATTCACAATTTAATTGATTACATTAAATAAAATCAGTACTTATTCTATTTTGATTCTTACCTACTTATGGACCTCTAATCCAGTAAATTGAGATAACTGTAGTTATATAAATGGTAGACGTGGAGATACCTAAGTCAGAAAATCTAGACTTGTTTGCAGGGAGGCTTAGTTGGGGGGGTATAGAATATTTACTTTAAATATGAATAGGTCCTTTAAGGGGGCCTTAAAAATCTCATTCTGTCTGTAATGGTGACCCTCTTTTTTTAACTTTGTCTTCAGCTTACCATCAGGCGTAGCGAAGTCTAATTAACGTGTTCTATATAAAATCTGGTCAGGGGTCTGTATTATCTCCCACTCTCTTTCTTCTGCATATCAACGACATGCTGTCCACCGGCAGCATACATTGCTATGCAGACGATAGCACCTTACACGGGAGTTATCACGGACAACCTGCGGCCAAACAGTCTGATATCGTGGAAAAAAGACAGCTTCTTGTCACTGAACTGGACCGGATCTTGAATCACATTTCTCAATGGGGCTCCGAGAACATGGTCGAGTTCAATGCCAAGAAGACGCAGGCTTGTGCGTTCACAGCAAAGGTATCTTCTTTCCTTCCCCTTCCCACTCTTCAGAGCACGCCACTTCCACTGCAGGGCAATCTCTATATCCTAGGCATGGATATTCGCTGCAAACTGAATAACAGAAATTACATCGAGAGCATCATCAAAACAGCCTCGCGGAAACTCGGACTCCTAAACAAAGTGAGACGTTTTTTCACGCCGGAGCAGCGGTGTCTTCTCTATAAGACACAAATTCGCTCCTGCGTGGAATACTGCTCGCATCTCTGGGATGGCTCCGCGAAATACCTACTAGATGCTCTCGACAGGTTACAGCGACGCGCGGTCCGAATTATTGGGAACCCTGAGGTCACGAACACCCTCGAGCCTTTGCAGATGCGTAGAGATATTGCTTCCTTGGCTGTATTTTACCGTCTCTACCACGGTGAGTGTTCTGACGAGCTCTTCCAACTAATCCCACCGTCTCCTTTCCTACATAGGACAACACGTGCAGGCCTTAGATGTCACCCTCACACTGTGCAGAATATACGAGCAAGAACCAAGCGGTTCGGAGACTCTTTTCTTTGCCGCACCACCAAGACCTGGAATTCATTACCAGCACACGTGTTTCCTTCTTCCTACAGTCCCGGGGCCTTTAAGCGGGGCGTGAAAAAGCATCTGATGAGGCCGCCAAGCTGAGTGCCACCATTGTAGCACTTAGTGTCTGTAATGGTGACCCTCTTTCCTGAGACTTTGCCTTTAGCTTACCATCAGGCGAGGTGAGGTCAAGTTGGCGTGTCCTATAAAAAAAAAAAAAAAAAAACTCCTAACCATCTCGGGTCTATATTTGTTGTAATTACTGACACACCTATTCACGCGTTAGTACAAGATTTACCTACCTCCAGCGGCGGCGTTACTCATTGTGAGGCTCTGGGCGGTAAGTCTGCGAGGCTCTTTTCTTCGTGACCAAATTGAAAAATCTTCTAAAATGTACAAAATAATCGCGCCTTTTAGGGTAGCATCAGAAGATACGATAGACGATTTGCTAAGTAAATGGGAAAATGTTGAAAGGTATTTACAACTTAGATATTTGTCGTGGCACCACCGAGTCTGTGAGTCTCCTTACCGGAATCCTACCATGGGACCTGGAGTCTAGTGCCCTTTTGGTGGTTGATATCGTGAAGTGGATTGTAGTGGGTGTAGGGACCACGGTGTCCCCATTTCAGCCAGCTTCTATGTTAGATGGAATGGCGGCTCCAACCCTAGGCCCACGCTTACGAGGGATGGAGGTCATTCTGCGACCTCCGACACCGAATTGCCTTCGCTCGTAGTCGTATATCTCTATGGTATTAATAAAATCCTGCTGTACATAATAAAGGTATCCATTTGTTGTGTATAGTACATAATAATTATGTCATCACATACAGTATGAATGCGTCATCGTCAGCGGGGCAGCTTGCCGTTTTGCCAAAATTTCACTACCTATACAAATTTTGGACGCATGTTTTTTAAATTTTAGTGCGCAGTGTTTCATTTCTTCAAATTTTTATTTGGCAGAATATTACCAAGAATAATATAAATAGGTAGGGCGTTTGATCTTTAATCGAATGCATTATTACAGCAAACAATATTTAGACCAAAGCTTGGTCAAACGAATTGCTATGACAAAAAAGTAAGAATTTTTGGGAATTATATTAAATAATGCAATATTATTTTAATATAAACATTTATTTAAGGCTCATAATCATAAATCATTTACTTAATTACCAATTTGGATGATGTAACTCTGAAATGTTTCCATACGGTCGACTACTGCGCACCCCGACTTGGATAGGTTAGATTACGACTAATGATTTTTTTGTTTCTAATAAATACTTAATAAAAAAAAGTGATAATTTGGCTATTTCTTTTCGGTCAGACATAGGTAACCCTGTCAGCGGACTTGGGTAAAAGTATACATCCAGAACTTGACTCGAAGTCATTATCTTCCATTAGCTATTATTACGTGTCAGGTATATATAGTAAACAAAAACCATTGATAGAATGAGACCTCATTTTTGATGCGAGGTAAAATAAAAATTAAAGAGATTGTACAGATTTTTTATTTATTTAAATATACATTTATTTAATGACAACGCGTCCTCTTTTTACTGATTGCTTGACTATTTTAGACTTCTTTTCCTTTTTCTTTTTGGCAATGTTTTCTTTCCTCTTCTTTTGTCTTTCTTCTTTCTTTTGTTGAACATTCTGCTCTCTGTTTTCCCACTGTTTTTTACTTTGCTTTTTCTTTTGTTCCTATAAAATATAATACATAAATTTAGTTGTTTGTTAATTATAATTTAAAATTTTACAGACTAAAGTACACTAAGTAGTACTGTAAGTTGACTACAGGTTATTTGATAAGATCATCGATTCTTCACAATACTGCTTGATACTCGTATGATAACTTGTTCTGAAAAAAATAGGCTTTGTAAATTATGATATTGCTTAACTAAACCGAAACTATGGCTTTCTATTATTTGTGATTCCCAAAGTAAATCAAAATATTAGCAATCAAATTCAGTTTATTCTCTTGCACTCCATGCATTTGCGTATGTATTCAAGAAGAAAATGGAATTGACACAAAATCTACTATTTTGAAACAGTGCATTAACAGATGCCTTTCATGCTCCATTGAAGAATCCAATGCCATAAGAAGATGGAAACACATGTGTGGGCAAATCATTTCATAGTTTCCCTGTTTCATATGATAAAGATGTTTTTGTTAGATGGCTCATAGTCATGTAACAAATTTTTGTTCAATGTTGGTTTGGGCTTTCTAGCAAACACTGCAATGAATTGGAAAATCTGTTTTACAACTAACACTTACCACTTTCTTAATAGATTTTTTCAGTAATATAGGGTCGTCTTTAACTTTTTGCCCTTCAGCTTTTTGTAGCACATTTTTCCATGCAATTTTTTCCTTTACTATTTTAGCTTTCCCACTGTCTCTTTCTTCTAAATCTTTAACTTTTTCTTCTTGTTCTTTAAGATTTTCTAAAATCTTTTTAGGATCTTTTTCACCTTTGTTTATTCTGTCTGCAAATTTAAAAATATTTTTAATAACATTAATATATATGACAATTTATATTATTTTCTATTATGTCAATCTTTTCACTGGTTACCTTTTTTGCCTACATTAGCAAAGTCAAATTTGGAGAATACAAGTTTGCCTTCATTATTGAACACTGGCTTGGCAACATTCACCTTAGGTTTTTGCTCTTCACATGTGTTTGTCATTTCTGAAAATGGTGTATCTACAGCTAACTTCACTTTTGATTTGTTTATCCTTTCTCTCTTTTTAATCTTCTTATTCAATTTGCTATTTAAACTCTTTTTCTGCAATTTATTTTTAAAACTGAACTTATTTTGGGATTTCATCTTTTCCAATTTATCTTCGAGATCAGCAATACTGCGAGCACGTTTAG
The DNA here is from genome assembly GCA_963662185.1 of Eilema griseolum. NCBI lineage: Eukaryota > Metazoa > Arthropoda > Insecta > Lepidoptera > Erebidae > Eilema > Eilema griseolum. The sequence continues at coordinate 12,064,613 of OY759232.1, read as the reverse complement.
GTACTTCAGCTTCTTCAGTATTCTTCTGATTTTCATTTACAATTTCTATATCCATAGTATCTTCAACATCCCCTGTAATTGTGTATAGATAAACATTGTAATTGTAGAAATATCAATGTAAGACCAAACATTAAATACAAGCTTATGAATCAGTCATCTCAGCTGCATTCAAAGTGCAAGACAGTCCAAGGAATTAATTAACTTTTGAAGGATGATAATATATCATGTAATGGTTACTCATTGGACCACATGGAACTTAACAAAGTTAATTTATTGTTTGGACAGACTATAGAGCCATGGGTCTGCTCTCCTATGCCTTGCAGCTTTGTATATGTGCGATCGCCATTTGTCTTCTAAGCCAGTACTGAGTACTGACTTGCAGCGGCTTCGGCCCCAAATATCTATATGGGCCAGTATTTGATGTCAGTGAGATCACTGAATGTAACACAGAAATAGAAGGTCGGGAACATATTTGTTAACTAATCAATGACTTGGTGACTTTAGATTTCATACCAAGAATGTAAGAAGTTTTTGGCCATTTTTATTATATTTCATGTTGAGTATGATTTATACAAACCTTTCATTTGTTGAGGTAAAGACATCAGTGAGAACACATTTTTCAGAAAATTTAATTCTTTACTCAATTCTGCTTTCAGTTTTTTTATTTTCAGAGATTTTTTCTGTTGTGTCATTTTGAGTTGAGCTGAAAACAAATAGTGAAATCTTTAGTTTTAAGGTTATAGGGACCTAAAGAATAAATAATAATCGTATTTCTTGCGTCTGCCAAAACTGACACACAATTAATACGAAATAAAAGAAATAGTAGTAGTCTTACCTTTTAATTTATTAGTAAGTAACAATTTGCTATATAGGAAGTTCGTAGGTAACAGGAGCACACGAGAATTATATCCTCTTCTTCTCTTCAACCATATATAGTAGGAATATGAATTGTAAGCAATAAGCACAGCACTCAACCGATTATAGTCAAACTAAACAAAATATAACCTATAACATAACCAAACATAACCTAGAAATATTTTTCATGGCAGATTGTGGCATTTGTGGCAGATAGAACTCTTATAATATACTCCATAGATTATTATATATAGTAGAGAATATACTCTTTGGATAGAACCATAGTTCCATAGAGGGTATGTCACACAGGAACAGATTGTAATAAAAAAAATGCAACCCGAACCAAGTAAGGTATAAAAAGGTAAAAGCACCATATGATTACATGTACATATTATACAAATATACATGAACAAATCAAGCAGGGAGATTACATCGAGACTGAATTTTGAACAGATTTTTATTTTTATTAGGAGAATTTGGTTTCATCTGCTTCAAGGACATGTATCTATAGCCATTAGTTGAAAAAAAACAAAATAAATAATAAATAAAGGAAATATAACCCCTATATCAATCGAAGTATTTTCTTTGTATTTTCTGTATTTATCTACGTTCTTTTTAAGATATCGGTATTTGCATCGTATCGGAATCTGGAAATATCTTTGCTAAATGTCGTGGTTCGGGTTTAGGTTATTGGACAATTTGTTCAAACCTACTGTGAATATGGTGAGGTTAGTATTTGTTACCAAACATTGATTTATTTTAATTACTGCTTCTGTCCGTTATAATTAGTGTAAAATTATTAAATTTACAGAACTAGATACCATGCTGACAAATCGCGACTAGTAAGAAGATACGGATATGAAGAAAAAATATGGTCTAGAGGCCTACTACCCAGGACCCTAGGAAAACCTTTGCCTTTACCAGAGTACAGGTTATTATATGTAAATTTTTGTATAGTGACATTTTAGGAAGCATGCCTACCTGCAACAAATTATAAAATTTTATTTCTTAGTTTTACCAAAAATACATAGTTAAACATTATGTATTTCATTGCCAGTGTGCAATTACAAGGCAAGCCTGTCTAGTACATTGAAATTATTGTTGTTAAATTAATAACTAAAAAATAAAGTTAATTAACAGTACTAATTAAATATCTTAACAAGACATTTCTGATTATCATCTTCATATTTAAATTCAAAACAAAAATAGTCATGCAATTGTATTTTTCTGTTTTTCAAATATTCATAAATGATAATAAATAGGATGAATCTAAATATATTTGTTCCTTATCAAGTGTTTCTGCTTTTACATTTTCAGGCCATCAAATCCTTGGACTGCACGCAAAGCTCTTTTCGGGCAAAATGACTACATTGACATTCTTGGCTCTGGAGAAGTGCATCCAGTTAAAACACTTTACACAGTGCCATCTTGGATTAGGGGTGTTAGTGGCAGTGAATACCATGTGAGTCTAGATATATATTTTTTATGTCTGCATAATAAGCTAAACAGTCTGGCTGGCCAATATTAATGCATTTTTATTGCTAATTAGCAATATGATGGCGCCAATAGCGATCCCCCTAAATTTATTCTACCATATATATCTGAAAACTGTTATTTAAATCCATCAATTAAAACATCCATGATGTGCTTAGGTAGCAAGATAACCAGCATTTTCTTGCACACTAAGCATAATTGAAGTTTTTAGATTAGTTACAGCATTATTAATTAAATTTTCATGTGTTACAGATTCTTCTTAGAAAAAAGAAGATGTGGGCCAATACTGGTGCACCTAGGATCAGACCAACCAAGTGGAAAGATTTGGAAAAAAGATTTTCCTTCTTATATAGAAGATTGAACAGGAAAACCAAGACAGGACCTTCTTCAGACTAATTTCTTGTGTTTATTTATTAGAGCTAGTTCAATGTTATAAATGTAGAATTGTAAGATTGTTATCAATAATACTTTTTCAAAAGATTTGTTTTTGTACTTATGTGATTTCTTGTAGCAAATCAGTTCTGTAAGATTAGTATCTATTTATTGAAGTATGCCAAATCCTTGCAAATCGTTCTGGAGGACTCTCTCAATTGAACTCTGGTCTCTGGTAACTATAGCTGGTCATTTTAAAATAGTCAACTATGGTTATGAGATGACCGCTGTGGGCGTGGATAGCACTATGTTCCCATCAAACACCGGCAAGAAGGGGACGCCGGCAAGGTCGTTAGGGTGACAGCAGCGCGCTTATCCTAGACTGATTAGAAATAGAGTAAGATTACTTCTGACTGTCCTTTACTCGTCGATTTGACTTTACGTAAATGATAGTTCAGTTTTATGATTAACTGGCTATGCCCGCGACTTCGCGAGGATTATCCTTCTGATTTTGAAATTACGTAGAAAAATCTTTTCGTCACCATGAAATCAATTTTGATTTCATAATATACCTTGTACGGTATAAATGTTGAAATAAAGCTGCTGCCACCGAAACTGTATCGGTAGGTCTGCGGGTTTGGTATGTAGTGTGTGTAGACTGCTTTACAATAGTAAATATGGTAAGTGGATTGTTGAACCCAAGGTAAGAAAAAATTGTGATTTGCTGATTTATGATCTATTTATTAATATTTTTGCTAAAATTAGGTTGGTACAGTAGTAGTTTAGGTTGGTACCGCGGTAGCCTAGTGGTATCGGTAATGAACCGCTGAGACGAGATCTCGGGTTCTACCATGGCACACACCAATGACTTTTCGATGCTTTTCGAAGTTATGTGTGTATTTAGATAGATAGATAGATAGATAGATAGATAATTCTTTATTATACACCAACAGATTTACAGTAGGACAAGTTGTACATGTAGTATTTATCGCAGGTTTACAAGCGCCTGGTTAATGGCCATAGGCTCGCCACTTATTACATTGGGACCTAAACATAAACTGGCGAAATGAGGGTGCTAGCACCTCTGCCTCGGCGTTTTTTTATAGGTTCAATCATGAATCATCCCTACTATAATATTATATTGTATTGGTTTCCGGTGGTCTAGAATAGGGCCACCTAATTTTTCCTGTGAGTGTTCCGAAGGCGGCTAAGGGATAGGTCTGTTCTCCAAATAAACGCTCAGCTCATAGACACATGTCCGCTTCTTTTTTCATTTCATTTGTGTTTGGAACAATCCTGTCAACTTTAAGCTGAGTACGAATTATAGTAGCGTCGCATTTGTAAATTAGTCGGACTATAGTTGGTGAAATGTGAGTGTTGATAACTTGTTACACCTCAGCCTGCGTGATGTCGTTTGATGATTGATGAGCCATTCCAGTCGCATCCGATGCTTTCACCTAGACTCTGGGGTCCGCTTTACTAACTGCGGATTCAGCTGAACTTCGTAATTTTCTGTGTAACAACTGCCATGCTCCACAACCTAATGGCGATATCGAAGCATAGCAGTTAGACCAGTTGTTGCACTTTTTAGGGCCCATTACCCGTAACCGTAACGTTTTAACGTTTTTGGACAGACCAAACCAATGCAAATACCCATATTTGCATTGAGCGGGGATCGAACTCGCGCCTCCTGCGTAGCGGCCGCGTTCACTGCTACCACACCACAGAGACTGTTCAATGTTGTAGATTAGTTTTCTGAATGTTATTTTTAAACTTTCGCGGTGTGAATTCATAATTATAATAGGTATCGGGACCTCTCGCGAATTATATCTTGGAACTTACTATTTCTGCCGACGTTTCAATAGGGAAGATGGATTCAAGCTATCCGGAACGTGGAATCCAGTGATTAAGATACTAAAACCAAAAAACATGGTGCCGTTAAAAACTGACATAGTGAGTGTGGTGTGTCGCCAGCCTAACCGTTCATAATAAGTGTAATGGTGGGTAGGCGCTCAAAAAATGTTCCCCGCATACATCTCGACGCTCGAAGACTAGTCAAGTCGTGACCACGGGTGCTGCAACGCATCCGAAACGTCGGCAGAAATGGTAAGTTCCAAGATATAATTCGCGAGAAGTCCCGATACCTAGTTTAATAGTTTTCTGAATATTATTTTTAAAGAACAAATTTTAACAATATTGCACATTTATTACTGAACTTATCTAGGTACTTACTATGTTACTATGGTAGTATATTACTAACAATATGTTTGTGATGCAAGTACACCTAAGCAGGTAAACTTAAATTGCACTTAACTACGGTTTTTTGGTATATACGTTTTGACTAGAGTGAAAATGACCACGACAATAACTATTAAGTACCTACCTATAGGTACTTATAATTACTAACTACCAACTAAACTAATCCCACGGTGCTTATAAAAATACCATTAATTATTATACTACTTACCGTTATCATTTAAAGAAATAGAGTAGGTATCTACTTAGTACCTAATAGTTACCCTCAGTACTAAAAATACTTGGACTAAAATTTTGTTTTGTTTTGTACTTTAATTTCTAGTTAGAATCAAAAGAGGAGAAATATGAAAGTATTTACCTATTTATAAGCTACTGACAAAGAAGATGCTAATATTGGTATAGGTAGCTCTGCTATCTATACCATGTTAACTGAAAGAATTTTCTCATAACAATAAATTAACAATTATGGCTTTCGATGTGTTCATCCCTGTGACTGAGACTGCCCTATACAATATCTACATGATTAATATTTTTGCAAAACGAGGTCGTATCATCACTTAACGTATATAAAATTAGCATAATCTTCGTTTAGCTCGATCGGCTGACCCCAGTCCTCTTTAATTAAATCCGCGGCCTTTTCAGCGATCATCACTACGGCAGCATGGGTATGCGCTGCTGGTATGCGGGGCATAATTGATGCATCTGCTATTCGTAAACCTCGTATTCCATGGACAAGCAGCCTTGGTGAGACTACCCCTGTTGGATCACCAGCTGGTGCCATTTTGCACGTTCCTACCTGTGAAGCAAACATATCTAAATGAACCTCAGATATGGAATGATCGTATGCTGAATGCTCATAGGTCACATTTATATTCAGGTTTCTGAATATCCCCTTCTGGGAAAAGATGGGGATGCTGTAGGGCAACACCCAAGGGGCCTTTTATGGCCGTGGGTCAATCGGGGTGCGTGAGTTATATACCAGAGGCTACCTCATCCCTGGGAACTAATGGCCCGAGACAGCCGTGCGGCTTTAGTCGGTCCGAGTCCAACACAACCACCATTGGTTTCAGCACGTTAAAAAAAGGTTTCTGAATATTTGTCATATTGAAGAAATTATGTCACTGGAATACTTACTTGGTGATCTAGGGTTATAGATGTCTGCATAATTGCACATTCCCAATATTCATCAGAATCGAACAAATGAGACTCGCAGCCTGGGAATGGCGTGTCGTGCATTTTGGTGTTAAGTCGCTGGAATGCTTTGGTACGTATGACTTTCTCCACCTAAAAAAAATTATAGCTTACAGTTGAGTGCCATCATAAAGAAGTCTTAACTATTACGGTTGTATAGTAAGTGCCCCAACCGTATTACGTTTCTAGTGTTGTTTTGCCTACTAAATTCTCAGCCGATGACGGAGAGGTGCATTTAGGGTTGATCCCCAAGGCCCTCTAGAAGATGGATCTATGATTTGATCAAGTGAGTAAGGAGCCCAGGGTACATCATTGGTACAACGTGTGATGGTCCCAAAACAAGCAAGTACCCCATATAGTTATCGGCCAACTTCCTGACAATGTAGGTAGGTAGGTACTCATTCTACTCATACTCGTTTTTAGCTCGAGCCGGGACTTTATTAAACTAAATATAAATAAAAGTAAAAAATAAATATGTCACACATGTTCAAAATTTTTGTACAAGTAATTTCTGCAAGAATGTCCATATTATATAAGCTATTTTCCATATAATCGCAAAGCATCATTGATTAATCAGTCCTTATGTTGATTGATGGATTTTTTGGTTGGCCTCAGTGGAAATATGCGGATATTGTGACAGTTGTTCACAAAGTTTGCCGATAACTAAGACTTGTTTTACCATCCCAATGAAGGTGAATTACTTCGATATTGAAAGCTTAAGAGTCTTCCCACTGACAGCACAAAAACTGTTCAATGCTCTGGCTACCCTAATCACCGCCTAGACACAACACGAAGTTATTATGACCGCGGTATTCTATAAGGTGGAGGTACTTCCCTAGTGGGACTGCTCAATTGGACGGAAATATCGTCGTGTCCTAACTCCTAAATATTTATCTATCATCGATAAATATAAACACGTAAGTATAACCTAAGTGTGAGTAAAACGCGAGGGCTCAGTTTTAGTTGAATGTAGACGGTAGACTAGAATCCAGACTAAGTAGGTGCTAGGTATGTTTAGAAAGTGCAGTAAGTAAGTAGTCAAATCGATTAAGATAGAAAAAAATTTTAAACAGTTCAGGCGGGATTCGAACCCGTAATATTTTCCTAACAGGGGGAATGCTTTGACCACTGAGCCATCGAACTGGCGCGCCTCCCCGTTTTCCGGGGACGAGTTGGGGACTCTGTAGTCACCACACACCCGAGGAGAGGACCAGATCGTGAGAGATGGCCCTGGGTCGGCCGGGGTGCGTGGGATATGCCTGTCAACCTCACCTTCGGCAACCAAAACGACCCACTGGCGGCGTGCGTTTTAGTCGGTTCGAGTCCGACATAACCTCTTCCACCGCCCCCGATGGGGAGGTATCCGTGGGGATTTTGTGCACGTAAAAAAAAAGGCATACTTAATGCTTTAAAATTTCATTCTGCAATAAGTAGTGTTCTTGAATCCATATGCAGCAAGGAATTAAGATTATTATTTTTTAAATTGTATGATGATTCATACCATACGAACGCCTTCGACCATTGTCTTCAAATCGTTAAGGTCGGCGAAGTAATTCATATAAATCTTAGGATGATCCGCAAGGTTGGGGCTTCGAAGCATCAATCGACCGACACTTTTTGGTCGAATTAAGACGGGGTTAATGACGAATGAGCGAAGTCTAGCAGCCAAAGGGAGAGAGCCATATACTTGCCAATACCATTCATCTGTTATCCCTGGAATGAAATAAAAATATATTAGTAGGTCTACATATCTACTTTATTATTGAAATTTTAGTTAAAATGGCTCGTTTATTTTAATTCTGCCGATATGATGAAAAATTGCACACCTACCTACCTACCTAAACTGTGCGGAAAGTTAAATACTCAGGATCGGAATGGAGAGGGATGGGATTAATTGAAAGAGTTCAACATAACGCTTTTCTTTGCCTGCTTTTTACGAGAATAGATACTAGTAAGTACCTACTTAATAGAAATTATAGCCTCGGCGGGCGAAAATGAATAAACACTACGTAGGTAGGTACTTACTGGTTGTTACTAGTTATATTTATAAAGTTTACAGACAGTTTTTTTTTTACAAGTTTTAGCACCTAATAAGCATATATCATGCATGTCACACAGCTGAAAGTTTTTTGTGGAGTGCGCGGGAAAGTGGTGAGTGTTGCCACTAGAAAAATATTAATCCCGATACACTGTGCTGTGAGGCAGCGCCCGCGATTCGAACATTCCGAAGTAGGTACGCTCGGCTATACAAGTATAACTCGTGCGAATTGACATGGCACCTGACTCGAAAACAATCCGTCACTTGCATACCCGCAGGAGGCCCCATTCTCGTCTGGCTAGACTGGCAGCATCCGCAGTACTGTGATTGCTGCACGTTTGATTTCGATTGAGTTTCGTAGTTTATTTATTTACTCTTTATGGACAATGTGCATTGGCTTACTTAATGCCGTAGTCATTCTCTACCAGTCTACCATTGGGTGGTGCAGAGCTAGTACGAGGTTGGCGCATATTAATGAGGGATAAGTTAGGTTCAATAAGGTAAATCGATTTTTGATTGTTCGACAGCACGTAGATAATACTGTTACGTGCACGGGGTACAATTAAATGCCGTTTACTCAACGAAGAGATTTATTAGCTCACCACAAACTAGACAATTTAATCACTAGTACACACAGTACTCTTCAACAGTTCCAGGCGCTCAGTAGTTCACAGTACTCCACAGTCGTTGCTCAGATCGCAGGTAGAATCTTCTTTTCGGTCGCTTAAGTTCGCTGTGTTCGTTATCGATCTCAAAGACAGAATGAATCGTGTCGCTATGCGAGCGTGTTTTTATACCTCTCAATAAGAAGGGTCGAATTATCTAGAAAATTCGCGAGCGATAAATACCTATTCTTTGAAGTTCGCCGCCGTCACTGACCTCATTCGAGTTCATTCTCGATATTTACCTATTGTTTGTTTTTATTCAAAAGAGTGTAGGTACTCGTAGGTAGGTTGTGACTTTGTGTTGACGATTCTAGATTTTTCTATGCCATTCGGTAGAGTACCTCGTCACTAACAATGCGTTTTTAGTTCTTGAACATTCGATTATTAGTTTTCGAGATATCGGCGTCCGTCGTAACAATACTATACCTATAGATTAATTATATACACTTACATAAACAGTACATATACTTACATCCTACCATAAATCATACATATCTGACTAATACATACATACATATAATCACACCTTTATCCCCAGAGGGTTAGGCAGAGGTGAATTATCACCCACTATTCACCAATAATTGTATTCGTCCCACGTAATAGGGGGTGAGCCTTTTGCCGTATTTCGGGCACTATTGTTGACCCGGAGCCATGCATCTGAGGCTGAGTCTGGGCTTTATATATCTGTCCGATGTTAAACAGCCCTATCCCATAGTCGCCTTGTACGACACCACATGGGAAGAGATGGGGTGGTCCAAATTCTACGATTCGCTATTCCTGTAATTTAATAGCTATTTCCATTATTTATATTTTGTTTGAAAGTTGATTTCAAGATTTTACAACTCTGTATTAAATTTTTGTTTTTATTGGACGCTTCATAAATTAAATTCGATCTTCAAAAACAGTACCTACTTCCTAAATGCTATCCATTTTGATGATAAATTTTGTATTACTTTTTTACAGCTGTAACTTTTCTAAAATGTAATATACTTAAGTGTTTGTTAGCTTAATGTTGTCTCATTCATACAAAAAAAATCATAAAATATGTATTTGTCATACTGACAATTGGGTTTCTTCCAATATCTTCAAAAAAACGGCAATTTCATATGTAACGACGATACATGTAGTTATTTGTTAGATTTGGTTTGGTTAGGTAGATTTGTTATTGTTACGTTTGGAAAGCCAGGTGCCATGTTAATGCGCATAAGTTATAGACATATAATAACCCTTCATACTAAAAGTTGGGTAATCATAATGTGTTACGGTATTTGGTCTTTATAAAGGTAGGCACTACACTTACCAAGCAATGACCGCAATATCCCAATTGTTTCACCAGCCAAAGACCCAGCACCCATGACAAGTTCAATGTCTGGTCTACTCTTATCCCGGTCAGGGGAATGCTTTGTGTGGATAAAGGCGAGGCCTGCCGCACCTCCAGGCAAAGTTAGGGGACCTCCACCTGCCATGTAAGCTGCAGCTGCAAGTGGTGATGCAGCAGAGAACTGTAAGGGACAGTATATAGGTACGTAACATTACTATTTTCGTTTTTGTGTTATGAAAAGTTACAAGACTTATCATATAAAATGGGATCATTTTCTTTAGATAAATAATAAATATTCCACAACACTATATAGACTCATGGTAAGCATAGCTTAACACTAGCTTGTGTTATGGAATCTAGAATGCGGATAAACATACTTAGACACTATTTTTTTGTAAATACAAACATGTCATACATAGAAACACCCAGACCAATTCAAATATACAATTCAAGCATACAAATATTTGCACTGAGTGGGAATCGAACCCGCGCCTCCTGCGTAGCAGTCGAACGTTCTACCGCTACGCCACAGAGGCCGTCAATTACATTTCACATCCATCCAGAATAATGAGGTTGTTGCTCAGAAAGTGTTTTACATTAAACCGAAGTATTTTTTACGATTCTTATTTTTTTTTCATTATCTACATATTTCAGCAACCGAAAGGGTTCGCTTGTTTTAGTCTTTATGTTCACACTTGTTCATAAGCAGTCGTTGGTCAGTCAGTTATCGTTCGCTTTTATTCGTTTGTCCCATACAGAGTATGTATACCTACCTAGGTAGAAGTTACTCTCGACAGCAAATTGCTCTCGAACACTTTTCTTTTACGTGCGCAAAATCCCCTCGGCTACCCCCTCACCGGAGCCGGTGGAAGAGGTTATGTCGGACTCGAACCGACCAAAACGCACGCCGCCTGTGGGTCGTCGACCCTTGCACCCCGGCCGACCCAGGGCCATCTCTCACGATCTGGCCCTCTCCTCGGGTGTGGGAGCTACAGAGTCCCCAACTCGTCTCCGCAAACGGAGAGGAGCGCGAGGCGCACCGCCGCCGCGGCCTGCTTCTGCCAGGGTGACAGGCGGCTCCACCAGTCACCCCCAGGCCTGTGCTCATGGGGGGCGGAGGTCGTTCATAGTTGTCTACCAAGATTGCCAGGCTAAAGTCTTTTCAGAGGCTGGCCTGCTCATCAATTTGTGGATGCATGAAAATCAATCCAACCGCAGCTATGTAGCTAACCTTTAACATAGCACCGCTTGACCCGTACATCCAACAGGAGGCCACCATCAACGCTATTAGGTTATGGCATCTAGGACTCTGAGGCAACTATTCTCAGACAGTCCCCACACCATAATCTTTAGGCGAGCCCTAGAGGCATCAGCCACTAATAACTGCCCTCTGTGATAGGATTTTCAAACAATAATTCTTCAACAAAAGATATCACATAATAACACAAGTTGAGGAAAAGGATTACTTCGGTTTTAAAGGCATCTCGTGTAAAAGCTTCAAAACAAAAAAAATGGATCCGTAGCCGGCGTACACTCCCTGGACCATGGCTTAATTTTTTCTATATAGGACACGTCAATTTAGACTTCGCCTCGCCCGATGGTAAGCTGAAGGCAAAGTCTCACAAAAGGGGGTCACCATTACTTACATATACCATGTTACAATGGTGACACTCGGCTTGACGGCCTCATCATATTCTTCTACACGACCTGCTTAAAGGACCCGGTACTGTATGGAGATGGATGCGACAAAGGAAAGAGTCTCCGACCCGCTTGGTTTCGTTACCGAGGTAGCGGCCGCCCACGTATTTAATACTGGAATGCGAGGCAGTAGCCCCTCAACGATCACAAATTCTCGATACAAGGAGGTCGCTCCGCGAAGCCTGTGAAGCAATTGCGTTTCTGGGCGGAGCTAGGCTGTCTGCTCTAGTACTCTGCACGCTCAATGGCCCAAAAAAGGAGAATAAGTTCGGATAAAGGAGTCCCTTTCCCATCCCATCCAGGTATGACCTACCTACCTAACTACCAGAAATGAATATAAACGGTCGATGGCTGACGGATCGCATGATTTATTTTGGGTTATGTAAGTAGTTATTGAGGGATTTGATACTTATTACTTTAGGTACTTACATCATTCACTGTAATTCCTGTTTGGTTAACAATAAAAGCATTTCCAGAAAATGTAACATGATCTTGGAGATTGTACCCAACGGGAAGGTTTACTATATTGGGTATACCCATTTCGCGCAAATGGTCTTGTGGGCCTATTCCGGATACCATGAGTAGCTGAGCGGATCCGATAGATCCTGCCGAGAGAACCACTTCTTTCCGTGCTCGAATTCGTATACTGTAAATAATTTATACTAATTAAAACACAGATTATAACGACGTGAGTTCAGTAAGTACTTAGCCAACTAACCTTGTTAAAAAAATATAGGGTTACCCATATCACAATTTAAATTCATCTCATTACAAAATTTTGAAAGGGTTTTATAATTATTATGCGTATTCATTATAATTATTATACTTATTTTTTACAAAATATGTTGTTGATGGATGGTTTCGTTGATGGACTTACTTACATTTTGTTTCGTTTCATAAACTCCACACCTATGGCTCTTTTAGACGTAGGATCTAATAAAACTTTCGTAACTGTAGACATTTTTGTAACTTTTAAATTCGGTCTATAACGAATTGGTTCCAGAAATGCTTTTGAAGAACTACATCGTCTGCCACTTCGCATAGTGGCTTGTGGTTTGGAAAAACCGATCACTTTTTCTCCGTTTGGATCTCTCCATTTATATCCAAGTTCTTCACCAGCTTTTTTAAATATATTTTCGAGAGGACATTTGTACGGAGAATATTCTATATTCATATATCCTCCAGTGCCATGATATGTTGAATTTTGTAATTCTTTTATACCAATATTTTCAGATTTCTTAAAGTAAGGAAGAATTTCATTATAGCTCCAGCCATCATTGCCCATTCTTGCCCAGTCATTGTAATCTTCAGGATGTCCTCGTTGATATATTAAAAAGTTCAGTACACTACTGCCGCCGAGAACCTTACCACGGGGCAAAAAACAAACTTTCCCTCTTAAATCTTTGCAGGCTCTGGGTTCTGGCATTGAATTATATCCCCAATTCATTTGGGTAATGGAAAGGAATGCAGCAAATATTGGAACGTCAGAAAAGAAGTTTTCATTACCGCCTGCCTCTATAAGTAAGACTTTCCATTGTGACACTTCTGTTAAACGATTGGCAATAACGCAGCCTGCAGAACCGGCCCCTACAACTATGAAGTCAAACTCTTCTTGGTCTTTAGGTGTGTAGTCGGGGAGGAAACCTTCATTGGAATTTCGAGGAAACGGTCGGAATAGGTCGGTCCAGTAGTCCATAAATCTTCTGGTGTCCAACGTTGCCTTAGTTGGTATGAGGCCGAGTAAGAAGAAGATGTACCATCGCATGTTGTTTCTTTTTATTCTTCATAACTGAAACAAAATTAAAATTAAATGGAGACTAATATTTTTCTCACACATATACCTAGCATCAAATGTCCTTCGTGCCTCTACCCAGCACATTTCGATATTATTCCGTCTAGGTTTATAATAGTCTATATAATCTTATAAAGGACCTTCTAAATGTTGTTAAACACTTAATTTAACCATTTCAAGTCGATAGGCTCAACTGTCGTCGACTTTATGCATTCCAACAACTACGTTAAAATATTTGAAGGTTAAGGTTTGTCGTTTAGTACTGGTAGGTCTATTCTATATGAATACAAATTGAGCCATACGACATGTTTTATATCATTCAACAATCTTGCATGCAGCAAGAATATAATTATTTCACATATTTAAATTAATAAGACTTCATGTACCTAAGTAGGTAGGGTATTAATCACAAAAAAGATAGGTGCCAACTATGATGTTTTTCGTCAGTTAGTGAGAAATACGTCGACCTTAGTTACATCGGGGTCCTACGCACAAAAATGTGTATTAAAAAGCTAAAAATGTAATACAGTGTGAATTACGCATCTCCCTCCGTTAGTAATTTAATTTTGCCAGCGCTCGTCAGAACACTCTTCGGCAATCCAATTACTTTTTTCGATCTTACGAGCTTAGGTAGGTACATACATACTGCTGTTATATATCTAAGTGCTTCGATAATGGGATCACTTGGTTAAAAATAATTTGCCAGTCAAGGTTGCACCACCAATCAATGAGACGGGAATTCACTGATCGACCCCTAACATGGGTTCAATACTCTTCCTTTCCTTTGCTTTATTGGTCTATTATGAAGAATGACTTAGATGGACGTAATTTCGACGTAACTTTTGGTCTTCCCACCTACAGCACAAAAACTCTCCAGTGAGCTCTGACTACCCTACTCACCGCCGGGAACACAATACGAATTATTATGGCCGCGGTATTCTGTAGGGTGGTACTTCTCCAGTCTGCTCAATTGAACGGAAAAACGTCGTGTCCTTCCTCCTCGAAATATTCGCAATAACTGTAATTTATTAATGAAAATTCAGAGATAATTCAGAATACTGCCCATCTGCATACATACGTGACTATAAGGATTGATCGTCACTTTATGGCAGTACAACCCACTAACAAGTACAAACTCAAAAAGACAATGAGTAGAAGGATAAAATGATAACATCATACCAAAGGGCATTCACACAAGGAACCGACCGCAGAGCACATGAATCGTTATTTATGAAGGGTTATTAAGTACGTGGTACTACGTGACCAAATTATTGGGAGTAACACTATCAAATATTGATTAAGTGCAGAGCATATAGGTTACATTAAGGTTACATTACACTATTAATGCACAAATGCCTGTGCTGAAGTATGTTGTGTCAAGGATTCTACACTCTACAGTTAACCTTTATATGTATTGTACCGATGGCGACGCGACGTGAGAATAATTTACAAAAGTAATTTATATAAAGCCCAAATGGTAAAATACCTAATAATACATATTTCTATATATATTAATTAATTTATTTTTATTTTTTATCTTATTTTTGTTTATATACATTTTATTTGAAAACAATATTAGCAACCGTAATTACTAACATTTCCTATAACCCTTCCAACTAAGCTAAATTGCTTGTGCTGGGAGTGGGTTCACGTCACGATTAGAACCCCCAAGCTGCCCGCGTCCCAAGCTGCCCGCGTACGAAGGCAACTTGGGCGTCAGAGGTCGGTGAACGACCTCCGCCCCCCATGAGTGCAGGCCTGGGGGTGACAGGTGGAGCCGCTTGTCACCCTGGCAGAAGCAGGCCGCGGCGGTGGCGCGCCTCCCCGTTTCCGGGGACGAGTTGGGGACTTTGTAGTCCCCACACCCGAGAAGAGGGCCAGATCGTGAGAGATGGCCCTGGGTCTGCCGGGGTGCGAGGGATATGACTGTCAATCTCACCTTTGGCAACCAAAACGACACACAGGCGGCGTGCGTTTTAGTCGGTTCGAGTCCGACATAACCGCCTCCACTGGCTCCGGTGGGGACGTATACGTGGGGATTTTGCGCAGGATTAGAACGCGAGACCTCTCGATCGTAAGCCCGACAGGGACACGAGAATCTTTACACCAAAAATCGATATTTTTGATAAAATTCTATTCTTAATTTGAACTAATCTTGACTGGTAGAAAATACCCATGGCATAAGTCCGCTACACTTTGTACACTTTTTATACATGTGCATAAAGTTTAAATAAATAAATAAATGTTTAGGCACAACCGTTTAGTCACTTTACATAACTGTTCTACATCAATCAGTCATAGTGGTTGCGCCGAGGTAGAAACTGTATTTTGACACGGAAACACACTCCTTTTATACCCGTCTCCCCTTCCGCACTAACCATAGATGTAGCTTCCGTCCGCCATTTGTGAAATATAGACACTCAGTCTCGCTTTGAACTAGCCAGCGTAATGACGGACCGCGCTCGCGTCTCTCAAAAATGATTAATATTTGTTACATTTTACCGCTTCATAGACCTTTACCGATCGGATTGTGCCTCTCGTGTGTTCCTCAAGTGATCTAGTGATGCTGACGGCAGCTCCTGAGCAAGAAAGAGAAGATCCGTGTACCGGCTGCGATGAAAACACGTGTGTCGTGAAGGTTAGTGCATCCTCTCCTAATTTCTCGGGTTGCATTCATTGCTTGGATCACTCCCGCGGCAACCCGACCACCTGTCTTTTGTGTGTAAAGCGTCAATGGAACAGTTAGCTACTTCCCGCAATACAGTCCATTACCGCACTCGGCCATGCGCCACCATTTTTGGTCCGGATCGAGCCGGATTCTTAGCCGTAGTTCGTATTTTGTTATTATTCTAATGGGAATAAGCGCATCGCACCTAAGTGCCTGGTTATTTTAGTAGAAAACCCCGCATCCAGACATTTAGGCTTAGAATTTGTTGTCCGTTCGCCGCTGGCTCGCATTGTACCTACCTAATACATAAATAGGTTAGGTATCATATCAACACTTAATCGTAGTTCACAATTTTCGCACCGCGCCTAAATACCTGGTTATTTTAGTAGAAAACCCCGCATCCAGACATTTAGGCTTAGATCTTAGGTATACTAGACACCCTAGTGCATAGGCACAGTGTAATACCTAACGCATTTGGCTTTGTTTTGTTTTTTTTCAATTACGTCGTATTTGCCTAGTACCTGCGTGGGTAGACACGTGGCTGTACCTACCTCGCTCGCATCTCATCCCAATTCATACGAAAGTATTTTAATTTGAATAGATATTACGCAATACTTAATCTCTGAAATAATAGTTGAACCTAGACAGCGACCATCGCGTAGGTACGATCTTGTTGCTATGCAGGTTAGTTCAAGCTTGCACTGGCAGTTATAAGTACCTACCTACCTACGGTTATCGCTCGCGCCGCCTCGCTGCTCTGTACCGCTAAGATTAAGTCATTTCATATTTGTTGTTTACCGCACTTTAGTTTGAGATTTAATTGTAAACATGTCCCCAAAGGTTGATAAGACCGGTAAGGTTCAATTGAAACTTTTATACGCTAAAAAAGAAATGATTTACTCTCGCGTACAATCGATCTATGATAATGCACTTAAAACCTCTGATTTGGTCATCAGAGATTCGTTCTTGTGTTCTATAGAAAACTTAGATAGTCTACGCGCGGATTTCGAAACCTTAGTACATGACATCAATGTTTTAGAGTTGAATTTGGATCCCGATTACTCAGTGAGTTATCAAGCCTTGTCGTCGTTTGACGATTTGTATTGTCGTATCAAACGCGTCGCTAGGAGTTTGGAGAAACCGGCTGACCTACCCAACCCCACTCGCGACCGACCTAAGTTGCCACCAATTCAAATACCCGAATTTGATGGTAACATTCGCAATTGGTGTCTATTTATAGATAGTTTTGAGAATACGATAGATAAGAACGTTTCGTTGACAGATCACGAAAAATTGCATTATCTCGTTGAAAAATTGACTGGTAAAGCTATAACCGTTTGCGCTGGAATTACGTTTAGTGCCGAAAATTATAATTTAATTTTAAATACTTTGAAAGCTAAGTATGAGGATAAAAGATCGGTAGCTAACGCCTATTTAGATCAGATGTCTGATTTGAAATCTATTACGGCATGTAACGATCAAAACTTAGAGAAATTTCTAGATACTTTCGCGTCAGCTGTTCGCGCCGTAAAGAACCTGAAGATCGATGACCTCTGCGACTTCGTATTTTTGTATATGGGTTTAAAGAAATTAGATTCCGAAACCATTCGTTTGTTTGAGTCGGATCATCGCGGCAGTAAAATTCCTAAGTTCGAAGACTTAGAAAGTTTTGTTCGCGAGCATATAAAGGTATTGCAACGCTCTTCATCGAAACATGAAGGCGCGAAGAAGGTTGTTACTTCTGAACGCAAAATAGATGCCTCATCGAGGTCACCGAGGTCAACCCATACTTATGTTAATACCGCACCAGCACGTGTACAATCACCTGTTTGCTCTTTGTGTAGTACTCATCATTCGCAACTGTACAGGTGTCCTGGTTTTCTAAAATTGTCGCCTAGTGATCGTTATAAATTTGTTCGCGCTAATAATTTTTGTTTTAATTGTCTCGGTACTAAACACCGCGTTGTTTTATGTAATAGTAGAAATAGTTGTCGCAAATGTCAAGCGAGACACCACACTTTGCTTCATTTTGAGAATAGTAATGCCGCATCCAATGTGAGCACGGTTGGCTCGTCGAGCGGTGACACACGGCAGCCTGCGCCGCAGCCGCAGCCCGCGCTCGCGCGCGCTCCGGCCCGCCCGGTGACCGCCGCGGATGACGTCACCTTGTGTTCGTTCTCCGCTAGTGCTGCACTCACTACTGTGTGTCTTGCGACCGCTCGCGTTGTTATTGTTGATGCATTAGGTAAGCCGCGCATTGTTCGAGCGCTGTTAGATGGCGCTTCGCAAAGTAATTTTATTACTCAAGATTGTTGTCGGCGTCTTGGTTTCAATGTTGATAAGCGTTCAACCCGCTCAGTGGTGAAGGGTTTTGGAAGCTTACAGTCAGCTGTTCGTGGCACCGTTAAAACAAGGTTTAGATCTCGTTTTAATAATAATATTTGGTTTGACATGGATTCGCTCGTTATAGATAGAATAGCTGAACAGTTGCCTACCGTCCCGGTTGACACGTCTTTATTAACGAAATTTAAAGACTTGCCTTTAGCAGATGAGACTTACGCTGTTCCTGGAGTCGTCGATATATTGATCGGCGCTTCGATTCTCCCGCACCTCCAGTTATCACGTAAGGTTCAAGGGGGACCGACGTACCCCGCTCCGCACGCACTGGAAACAGTTCTTGGTTTTGTTATAATTGGTTCCGCACCCGCTTCTATGGATAGTTTTAGTCACTCGACTGCTTCGTTCTGTTGCACCGTCGAGCCGCCACTGGAGTCTACCATCCGCAAGTTTTCGCTCGGTGGCTCCCGTGTATCCGCTGAAAAACGCTTTCTTTGTTTGGAACGAAAGATGCAGGCGTCCCCAAAGTCGAAGCGGGCCTATGATGAGGTTGTTAACGAATATTTAGATAAAGGTTACATCTCACCTGCGCCTGCGGACACTGGCGGGACCCAGCCTTCGTACATTATCCCGCACCGCGGAGTTATTAGAGAAGATAAGCTTACTACTAAAACTCCGTGTAGTTTTGGATGGCAGTGCTAAGACTAGCACTTCCGTGTCGCTTAATGACATAATTGTAAATTTTCGCATTAATATTAGTAATTTTTAGCTTTTAGGACTCAACAGTCGCTTTGTGTTGGGCCCACTCTTCGCCCCATCGTTGGGACACATTCGTCGCTAATAGAGTGGCAAAAATTCAATCTGAATTGGCGCCACATAATCTCTTTCACGTTGCTGGCACCGACAACCCAGCCGATTGTCTCTCTCGTGGATTGCTTCCTTCGCAAATTTTAGATCACCCGTTATGGTTTAGTGGACCGTCCTGGATTCATGCCGCGTTAGATAAGTGGCCAGTTAGTCAATTCAACCCCACTACGGTTTCCGAACCACCCGAGGAGAAGAAGCACTCGCTTGTTGTATCGGTCCCACGTGAAGAGACCCTTATTTTGTTGTTGGCTAATCGCGTCTCGTCTTGGTCGAGAATGTTGCGTTGTGTTGTTTGTTCGCCTCTGCCCTCTGCCTAGCCAGCGGTAGGCACGAGCTCCAATCTAGGTTTATATTTTAGTTGTTATTTCCCAAACCTAGATTTAGATTAGACTTTAGATTTGTTTCGCATTTGTCGTTTCGAAGGTAACCCTTCAAGCCGGGGGGAATGGTTGCGCCGAGGTAGAAACTGTATTTTGACACGGAAACACACTCCTTTTATACCCGTCTCCCCTTCCGCACTAACCATAGATGTAGCTTCCGTCCGCCATTTGTGAAATATAGACACTCAGTCTCGCTTTGAACTAGCCAGCGTAATGACGGACCGCGCTCGCGTCTCTCAAAAATGATTAATATTTGTTACATTTTACCGCTTCATAGACCTTTACCGATCGGATTGTGCCTCTCGTGTGTTCCTCAAGTGATCTAGTGATGCTGACGGCAGCTCCTGAGCAAGGAAGAGAAGATCCGTGTACCGGCTGCGATGAAAACACGTGTGTCGTGAAGGTTAGTGCATCCTCTCCTAATTTCTCGGGTTGCATTCATTGCTTGGATCACTCCCGCGGCAACCCGACCACCTGTCTTTTGTGTGTAAAGCGTCAATGGAACAGTTAGCTACTTCCCGCAATACAGTCCATTACCGCACTCGGCCATGCGCCACCACATAGTAACGTACCTAAGTCAAACATCTGCGTGTTCTTGTTCAGTCAACCCGAATACAATTGAATGGCAGTGAACCGTTTAAGAAAAATGGCAGTTATATGAAATAACATTTGCTAAGTGATGGCTTTAATAAATAAGCTAGTAGTAACTATTAGGTAAGTACTTTATATTTGTATTTGGTAAGTTTGGTGGTACTTTAGTAAATATTTGGTATTTGGTGTACTGGTTCTTCACAGAGTAGGTAACGTTAAAAATCTGGAAATTAGTAATCATTTTGGATGACCTCGTCATTGATCCGCGTTGGTCGATAACGAGGTCATCAAAATTTAATAATTTCACATGCTAGTTACATAAAGTAAGAACGAGTAGAAGATATGTTCTTAACCCATCTTTAAGTAACGACGCGATAAAATTAGAATGTAAGACCTAACAGGTTTACAGCATAAACAAAAATAAATTTTAAATCTAATATTTTTTAAATTTATCTTTATTAGTAGGGAATGCGATACTTGCACTTTTTATACATTTAGGTACATTTAAAAAATTTCAAAGTTGATTTTGAATCACTATAAAACTGTTTTAGAAAAACTTAATAAGTAAGTAAGTACCATAACATAAACATAAACTCACGCCTATATCCCCGAAGGGGTAGGCAGAGGTGCTAGCACCCACATTTCGCCAGTTTATGTTTAGGTCCCAATGTAATAGGTGGCGAGCTTATTGTCATTAACCGGGCACTTATAACCCTGTGATAAGGCGCCTACTTCTGCGAGCAAGTAATGCTCGTGAAGGAGGAGGCGGGGCGGGAACGGCAGCGGGAGCGACAAAGGATCGCAAGACAAGCTGCCCGCGTACGAAGGCAACTCGGGCGTCGGAGGTCGATGAACGACCTCCGCCCCCCATGAGCGCCGGCCTGGGGGTGACAGGTGAAGCCGCCTGTCACCCTTGCAGAAGCAGGCCGCGGCGGTGGCGCGCGTGGCGCGCCTCCCCTTTTCCGGGGACGAGTTGGGGACTCTGTAGTCCCCACACCCGAGAAGAGGGCCAGATCGTGAGAGATGGCCCTGGGTCAGCCGGGGTGCGAGGGATATGCCTGTCAACCTCACCTTCGGCAACCAAAACGACCCACAGGCGGCGTGCGTTTTAGTCGGTTCGAGTCCGACATAACCTCCTCCACCGGCTCCGGTGATAAAAGTAGGTAGGTACCTTCATAAAATAATTCGTAAAAACAGTCATGTGCTCAGTACTTTAATGATTTTCCTTATTCAATTTTTAAAATAAGGGACATACCCACCTACGTGTCCATTGCCGGCCTGGGGGTGACAGGTGGAGCCGCCTGTCACCCTGGCAGAAGCAGGCCGCGGCGGTGGCGCACTACAGAGTCCCCAACTCGTCCCCGGAAACGGGGAGGCCGTTTCCGGGGACGAGTTGGGGACTCTGTAGTGCGCCACCGCCGCGGCCTGCTTCTGCCAGGGTGACAGGCGGCTCCACCGTCCCCGGAAACGGCCTCCCCGTTTCCGGGGACGAGTTGGGGACTCTGTAGTCCCCACACCCGAGAAGAGGGCCAGATCGTGAGAGATGGCCTTGGGTCGGCCGGGGTGCGAGGGATATGCCTGTCAACCTCACCTTCGGCAACCAAAACGACCCACAGGCGGCGTGCGTTTTAGTCGGTTCGAGTCCGACATAACCTCCTCCACCGGCTCCGATGGGGAGGTATCCGTGGGGATTTTGCGCACGTAAAAAAAAAAAAAACCTACGTGTCCATTGCCATTTTGGCAAGAGACTAGCACACGATACGGATCACGTATGAAATAGTCTTTAGATGTTAAGGTCAAGTCCAACTTATATCGATATTTAATTGGACGAAACGTGGTTACGCGCCAATGACCTCTAACTGGCGTTGCAGATTACAATTTATGAATGGGACTTGCGTAATAACTACAAAACTATAGTAAAATATCAGTAACCCAAATTGCAAATGAGGTTGTTTGACCATCACCTAATATGTGAAGGATTACGTGATTGTCAGTCACGCCAGCAGTAATGGGCGACATCCGAAGAGATAAAACGCACTCAGGCTTTTGATTACTATTGTGCATGTAATAATTTAGGTGTATGACACACCTGCCATTATATCAACACCCATTAGGTTTTAATTTTAATGGATAATAATTAGATATGGTTGGTGCGGGCACAGCATACCTACCTATATAGGTACCTGTTAATTGCTGTGTTATTTTTTATTTTATTTTGCATCTTATTGTTTATGTTCTATTTGTTTTTTTTTGTTGCGATAGTGGAGTTTATATGTGTAGTGTAAGTGTGTGTGTATAATAAATGGTTCTTTCTTTCTTTTTTTCTACCCATGCTACCGATACCTACATATTTAGCGATAAATAGTGTAATTACATGTATATAAACTCATAAACTCACGCCTATATCCCCGAAGGGGTAGGCAGAGGTGCTAGCACCCACATTTCGCCAGTTTATGTTTACCGGGCACTTACAAACCTGCGATAAATACACACATAACTTCGAAAAGCATCGAAAAGTCATTGGTGTGTACCATGGTAAAACCTGGGATCGAACCCGAGGCCTCGTCTCAGCAGTCCATTAGTCCATACCTATACCACTAGTCTACCGCGGGTTTTTTACCGCGGAAATAGTGTAATTCACATTAAATATACCCAATGTCTATTTTAAAACGAACGTCTGCTCCGTCGCGTTTTGCTTATTATTATGTAGAAGGTAAAATATGAGCAGGCACGTAAAACCTAAATTACCAAGTCTAAAATTACCATAATACAATGTGTTGAACATGAAGTGCTTTTCAAGGCATTTTTTAAACTATGCACTCATATAAATAAGCTTTAAAGTTGCTGTTCGTTACGTAAATATTTTGCCTAAATACCTATATTTTTAAGGATATTAGAAATCGAAACGATTAATATTCCCCAGAACCTCTTCAGCCTAGCTAATTTGCTTGTGTTCTGTGTTAGGAGTGGGTTCAAGTTAGTAGTGTAATTCTCTTCACTAGTTTTTTTCCATCTCTTTGGTAATATTAAAACTAGTATTTAAGTAGGTATATGGCTAAAATATTTTCAGAATAGAAGACTCGTTTCCCGATAATAAAGAAAAAGAAAATATAATCATCAAGTTACAGTGATACATATTAATACATAGCAGAAGATATCATAGATTAAGGAATGCAAACTAGTTTTAGAAACAAACACTGATAAATTTGAATTACGAGTAGTTCGATTAGGTACCTAGGAACTAGCTACAACTAAGGAGATGCCTTCTGATAATCCTATATGTTGTGTGACCTTATTCGTATGTTGCTTAAGTGTTTATGTATACCTACAGGTAATAAGAAGATGTCAGCTTTAAGACAGTGGTTAGTGAGTTTGCCTTTGTTGTCGTAGCCTGATTTCAAGAGAATACGTTTGCTTTCAAAACTTAAACGTTTGTGCAAATTGCTGTTACGTGGTTATGTCTTTAGGCATTATCAGTGTCTTTAATTCAAGGTTAGTTAAACAATAATTTGCCACTCTATTTCGATATATAAAGGCGAGAAAACAGGTACCTACATAGATTTGAATAATTACTTCGCTTACAGCAAAAGGTCATCTAGCTAATAGGTAAATTGTTAAAATTTTATTTGACGTTATTTCTATTTGAGTTGTTCCCAGTTATCCGATCGGAACTCCGTTTAATAATAGGAACGGGGATTATCTATTATAATGAATAGGTAGGGCTACTGTACGTGTACCTGTTATTTAAATATTTATGATGTTCATAAAAAGATACATATACATAGATAATATCTTGATTTTTTGGCACATTTAGGGAAATGTTAGGTTTGACCAGTAAGGTCGCACATTCGATAGAATAAACAACTCCGACTTATACGACATTAGATATATTTACAAAAATGGTATCGAGATCCAAATATATTTTTAATTGACTCTTAATGTGAAAAAAGACCTTTGCGTGCATTTAATTACACAATGATTATACGTACAAAAGTGGGACAGCATGACAGCATTTCATTAGATAGACAGAGATGCCTACTTAATCTACCATTTGAAACTGTTTAAGTTTCTTTTACTGGTTGTACTTATATTAAAACCATGCAAGTAAAATCACGTGTATTATGTCTAATTTATGTATGTATCTCACTACATTATGTACTTATGTAAATCACGTGTATAATATGTATGTATTTACAAAAAAAAGTATTTAAGTATGTTTATTGGCATTCTAGATTCCATAACACAAACTAGTTAGCTATGCTTACCATGGGTCTAGATAGCTTTGTGTGGAATTTTGGGGAATATTTACTTATTTATCATAACATATAACAAAAACTCACGCCTATATCCCCGAAGGGGTAGGCAGAGGTGCAAGTAATCACATTTCGCCAGTTTATGTTTAGGTCCCAATGTAATAGGTGGCGAGCCTATTGCCATTAACTGGGCACTTATAAACCTGCGATAAATACACACATAACTTCGAAAAGCATCGAAAAGTCATTGGTGTGTGCCATGGAAAAACCTGGGATCGAACCCGAGACCTCGTCTCAGCAGTCCATTACCCATACCACTAGGCTACCGCGGTCGTTCTTATTTATTTATTTAATATTTAATTTAGTTTTCTGGTTTAACCTAACGGTGGTCATGGGTGATCAGACTAGTCAGGTGTCAAAATATCCTAATTAAATGGGTCGAGCAATGGTCAGTTAGGTCTGCGTAAGTCAGTGGTTCCTTGTAAACTATTATATAAATATGGAAATATATGTTTTAGATGTCCACTTTTACGATAAGCGTCTGGTCGGTAGCTTAGTGTCTAAGGAATCAGTCTTAGGATCGAGAGGTTCAAAGTTTGAATCCTGGCTATTACACTAACCGACGTGAACCCACTCTTAGGACAAGCAATGAAGTTAGGCTGGAGGAGTTAATATGAATAATATGTAGTAATTTAAGTTACCTATTAGTAATTTTATTCCTTCCTAAAATTTTTCAAGAAAATAATGTTAGTAAATCGTTCTTAGTTTTTAATTGCTATGCAGAGTGAATAAGGACGAGTGTCTTTCCAGCTGAAGCTTGCCAGCGCGGCGGGCTGAGGCGGAATGACACAGGCCTTCCTTTTCCGGTGTGAGATGGGAATATCGCGATGGCCCGGATTCAGCTAAGGTGCGAGAGAAATGCTTGATAGGGTAATCTTACACACCAGTAATTGAGACCAAAGAAAGCGTACGGTTTTGGTCGGTTCGGGTCCGATATATCCACTGACACTCACCGTCAGGGGTGGTATTCGTAGGGATTTCCGCACGAAAACAGTGTCAATATGTTTTGCTTACACTAGTAAGCTTATTGACGATATTTTTTATGGACAGACTTTCCGTTTCATTGAATGGAACTCAGCAATGGCTCGTTTATAAGCCAGACCTACACTCTGTATAAATAAATTGATGTCAAACTAGCTATTTACATTACCTATTCGACCACAGAGTTTTGCAAGTAATTTAGCTGTGTACGTGAGACGTTCTATTTCTTTGATGACTACGACATTAAAATTCTAGCATGGCTAGACAAATTATTGTAATGGGAGCAGCTCAATGTCATTCTTATAAATATTCTATGCATTACAAATCAGTAGTTTTGGTTCATTGATGTGAATCTATATATACCTAACGAAGATACTTCAAACCATAAGCTTATATTTCAACTTTATTTGTCTATTTAAAATAATAAACCGACATGGAAAAGACGCAAATAAAGACAGTGAGTTATGTGAAAACGAATAGTCGAAGTGCAAAAAATACGAACAGAGAATATTTTACGTAAACTACGCTGCCAAGACTCAAATTGAACAGTTATAATAACTTTTCTTTCGTTGCTTTATGTCTGCACGGAAACCGTCGCCAGTCGCGTCTATTTATAGTGCTAGTTTTCCTGCCAGTGAAAAGGCGCTAGTGTATATCTATGTAGTTGGTGTCCATTGTAACTACAGTCGCAAGAACATATTCTGAATTCGCTTGGGTATTTTTGCGGTCGGTGGATCGGAGTTAATTCTTTTTGTTTGGTAGCTCCAAATCTTGAAAATTTGAGGAAGAATAATGAAGCGCATATTATTTATACCTATATCTGGATTAATAGTAATACACTATTGTACCTAATCCATCCATTTTTATCTAATCTGACTAGACTATTGGTCAGTAGGTGTTCCAATTAAATCAAATCAAAGTATAAAATGTTTTTTTTTTAATGTTGACTCTTTATCGTTTGAATTCGGCTAGATTTTTATTATAAGTACTTATTCCATTGGTGATAATAAACCGCCGCGTGGTTCCCGGCAGAGTAGAACTTGGGCCACCCCATCACATCCCATGCGGTGTCGTACAAGGCGACTAAGGGATAGGGCTGTTTAACACCAGACAGATATACGGGTGTTACAGAAAGGTGTGGTCATATTTAAGGGTCGTTACACATGCCTGATAACCAGTCGATATGCACCGGCCAATGTACAAATAGTAATAAAGTGATGACATCGTTAATCGTCTTACAAAATTGTTAAATTCGTTAAATTTTTCGATATTTAGCAAAAGCGGTAGGTCACAACACTATTGTATTTTATTCTTTCACGATAAGTTCAATAGAGTCCAATAACCTCTGCAAAATAATCTCAGCTGTGCGCCTGGTAGCCGGCCTACCAAGCGTAGGTACAGTTAGAAATAGTTTACATCAGAGATGTTTTGACTATCACTTACCGGGGCAGGTTCTCCTTACAGCGAAACGGTGATGTACCTGATCTGGTACAGTCATAAGAACGCACTAATTTATCACTTTACGATCGCGACACAAGGAGTTTAAACTATCACTTATGTAGGTCACAAAAACATAAGAGTACATGTACACATGAATGAAGAGTTTATGACGCCACAGTATGCGTGAAACTCCAAGACATACCTACGTTTTAAAAATTATAGCAACGCGCAACGGCTCAAAATGACCACCTCGTTGCTCAATGCCGTAACATGCTACCACACACACGCTTCGAAACATATCTGGGGTTACGCTACTGAAAATCTCTGATATTCGGGCTTCCATATTCTCTCTGCTGTCACATGCTGTACTGTACACTTTTTCTTCACGTAACCTCAGAGAAAATAGTCGAGCGGAGTGAGATCCTGGGACCTCGCCGGGCAAGCGACTCTCACTTCACCGCCACGCCCAATCCTCTGATCAAAACGCAACTTTAAATACGCGCGAGCTTCCCCCTTGAAATGAACGGGTTTCACTCCGATAACCGTTCCAGCTCGCCGGGTACCTACTCGTTCTCGGGTCTACTTCAAAATGCTCGAGAAATACGATCGTCTAAAGCAGTGGGCGTCGTAGAAGGTCGCCACGAAAACTTCCAGTGTGTTGAAGGCGGTTCACCATCTTCCTAAAACACTCCAAAGAGGGAAACCGCCGACGGTCACGCTCTAGTCTTCCGTCCACAAATCTCTCACTGTACAGCCGACGAGCTTTTCGCAAGCTACGCCAACACAAAACATCATCTAATATTCGCTATTACTAAAAACCGACATTTTCACTGCACAACAGAACAACGACTAGTCTACAAATAAACATGTAAACAACCTACAGAAAAGAAGTCGGCACAAGTACCTACATACGAATGTTGCCAACCATTAATCTATCTAGTTCTAATTATCTAATTTAATACGTAGAATTTTGAAAAATCCACAGACCTTACTTTCATTTTAAAGGTAAATATGACTGAAAAACCTGCAGTTAACTAATTGATGGTTAAATCAATCCCTTTGTTCAGAACAATATTCTATTTTTACTAAAAAGTACATTGCCTAGGTACATTTTGCTATCTGTTCGCGCTAAAAATCTGAACTTAAAAGTAAATGATAGCTTCGTGCTCAGTGGTTAAGGTCGGCCTTGCTACTGAAAATCACAAGTTTTAATCATACCGAGAGGAGATAGAGCCAGAGGAGGAGGAAAGGAGGAAGGGGAGAGAAGTTGAGGAATCAGGAAATAATTAATGCATAAAATTGTCACGATATTTTTCTTTGCATATGACAAGACGAAGTAATAATATAAATAATAATATAATATAAATAAGTACCTACTCTGCGGATGACAAGACGCAAAACAAACGAACTTTTCATCTTCTATTTTTCAAAAAGCATAAACTCGTAAAAATACATTTTAATCTACTAATAAATTTACCACTTTTTCATTTGAAATCTACGCTGCTTCTACTATTTTTAACATGCCATCTACAGATTTTATAAAATCAGTTATGGCAACATTGATGCCTACTGTTTTACGCACTTTGGCGCCAAATATTATGTCCTTGGCGGCACCGATTGTCCGCATCAAAAGCGCCGCCAAGCATCGCGGCCTCATCAAAGGACTCCGCGGCCGAACGCATTACCTATGAAATTAGGGTAGAGGTATTGGTTTACGTCCATTAAAAAATATTTTAATATTTAAATCTGGATTTTTCAACTATGACTTTGTGTTTCTTTAAGTGCGGAAACCCCCTCGCATTGAGTTTGGATTGGACAATTGAATGGGCTATCGCGCTCAAATTTAATCAAAATCAGAGTTTTGTACTTACTCTGAAAAAAATCGCAGTTACTATTCAATCTACTAGCTCGTTGTCTGTTGTTATTTAAGAGACAACTTTTTCGACGTCGTGATTTTCGCACCGCTAAATAAACTAAATATTTTTTATACTACTTAGCAACAAGCATACGACCCACTGACTGAACAACATTGTTATCTATTAAAAAGAGTATGTAATTCAGTAGGTAATACATCTGATAGGTACTAAGAATGCAGAAAATAATAAAATTGTGACCATGGTCGAGTATTAGTCAGTTCACCCTATTTAGGTATAGGAAAAAAAATAACAAATGATTTTTTCTTATCAATTATTTTAGGGTACCGTAGAACTTCTTGTTTCAAAAACTTTGAAGAAACCGCTCTTACATTTTATGTTATCCTGGTATTTGAACATATTTTTGTTCACTTTACTATGCTTTTTTATGCTATAAGGAAAGGTTTTGTGAAAGTTTTGTATGAAATAAGAATTGGTACGGAACCAATCATAATAAAGGGCGTGGCGATTTGGAGTGAAAGAGAAGATATTTTAATATTATGAAATATTTTAGGGTACCGCAATGAATGTTACTTTAAACGAACTCTTATGAAGGACCTCTTACAGTCTATGTTATTCGGGTACGACATGATATTCCTTAGTGAGTTCTGTGTGCATTTTTGTACACCGTCGTTGTTTATGTTGTTGTGCTCATTAACATGGCACCTGGCTTCCTGGCTTCCAAACAATAACAATCCTCAAACAAAATCCGATAATAAATAACTGCGAAACTCAAACTAAGGCAAACGTGCAACGATCACAGTATTGCGGATGCTGCTTTTTTTATACCACTTAGGTGGCAGCACGGCCCACCTGATGGAAAGTGGTTACCGTGGATTCGCGCTGCCGACTCTGTAATCACAGAGTTTCTGTGCCGTCAGTGAAGAAGACAAAGCAGAACATGCCTTTAGTCTTCTTCCTGATCATTACCAGGTGCTGTGTTAACAGGTGTCCGGACTTGTCACCCCTACTCCTGTTCTCGAAAAATCAACCAGCACTTTGAGGCTTTGCGTGCTCTCCACTATGTCCAATGCTAGTCAGGAACACATGAAGAGTCACCCAGAAACCCTTTACAGGATCATTCCTGTCTCGGCCGGGATTTTGAGAGAGGAGAGAGGTTCTGCCGTATTCACGCGCAGTTACGGTGCGGAGGTTCGCAACCAAGCACCTTATGTATCGTGTACCTACCCAACAGCTTGGAATTTTGTACTATTTGACTAATAATTGTAACTTCCCATCAGGTAGGCCGTGTGCTTGTCTGCCACCTAAGTTGTATAAAAACCGAAAGTCTATTTCTTTGCACAACATTTCAATTAAATTGAGTACGGAACCAATTTTAATTAGTACAATATTAAGGGGCGTGGCTGGAAATTCGGTAGTCCACGGCTCCTGGTATTGAATGTAGGTTAACCTTTACCTAAAGTAACTTTGAGACAAGTCTCACATTTCGCATGGATGATTTCAGGAACATAAAAATGTTTAATTATTGCTTAAAGTAAATTTTGTTTTAATTTAATACTATTTTAACGAGTTATAAGCTGTTTCAGAGTTTCTTTGCCCGATATTAAAAAAAATAGGTTAGCTAGAAAGTAAGTAGGATGATATTGAGACAGGGCCTATCAAATCAGATCGTTTGGTAAACCTACTCGGGTTCAAACCGCAGAGTTCATTTGTAACAGCGCGCTGCAGCTGCTGCAGCCCTGGTTAGTTTTTTAGTGTTGTGCGTTTGTCGGCAATTTCCACTAGTTTACACATGGTCGATAAAAAAGAAAATTATTTATCTACGTGATACAAAGTAAATCGGTGTTTATACTCCCGCGAAAATTTTATTTATATCACACGTAATGCGTCCCTCGAATATGACTACACCTTTCTGTAACAGTCCAGACTCAGCTTTAGATGCATTGCTCGAGTCAACAATAGTGCCCGGACGACGGCAATAGGTTCACCCCCTATTACGTGGGACTGAATTCAATGATTGGTGAAATGTGGGTGTTAATTCACCTCTGCCTAACCCTCCGGGGATAAAGGCGTGATTATATGTATGTATGTATATATGATAATAAACTGATTAAATACTTTATTAACATTTCATCTTACAATTTACCTACCGGTCACTCATTTTTACGTGGCCTAAAATGAATGAACACATTTTGAATGGGGAAGCCCGTTTTAAATCATTCTGAATATCTGCCACCTTACTAGGCACCTATATTTGTTCGTTGCTTATTTTAGTGAACAGGTGTTAACAGTAAGTACCTGCTAAGTACTAACTAACATAGAGCCACAAGGCCGACGTACACAGGAGTACCGTTTAAATTAACTTGTCCAGATTTCTTATTTAAAACACATATAAAAAAATTTGGAAATTCTACAATGTGACATGAACCCACCATGTAACCAATACATTATATAGATAATTGCAATCTTAATTGTTTTACCATTATTCTTTTTTAACAATTCTGCAAGATGATTAGGATTAGGGTCCGTAGACGGGATATTTTAACTAAGCTATGTCTGCTGTACTTCATCAGGAGATGCTATTCCTTCGAAGAAACCTCTTGTGGGATCGTTCTTGCTTGGTGTGTTAAATGAGTCAATCGCACTATCGCGAGACCATAAAAGGAATCAAGTAGCCATCTTAATTTTGGTGCGGATACTTCCTATGATTGGTCCTAAATCACACCAATCATATCACGCCACTTGCCCTGTACTGCAGCAATGTGAGCCCTGAAGTCACAATCGATGAATTGAATGAATCGATATTGTGAAGAAAGAATTCCAGGTATTTTACGTATCTGGTATTGTGCGTCAATAAGATTCCAACACCAGACTTGTTGAGACTGTGGCGATACCACCGTCTGTACCATGGTGAGTGTTCTGATGTGCTCTTCCAATTAGTCCCACCCTCCCCTTTCCTACACAGGATATCACGTGCAGGTCTTAGATGTCACCCGCACACGGTGCAGAACATCCGATCAAGAACCAAGAGGTTCGGTGACTCTTTTCTCTGTCGCACCATTAAGGCCTGGAATTCATTACCAGCTCACGTGTTTCCTTCTTCCTACAGTCCCGGGTCTTTTAAGCGGGGCGTGAAAAAGCATATGATGAGGCCGTCAGGCAAGGCGAAGTCTAATTGACGTGTTTTATATTAAAAAAAAACCACATGTACCCAGCGCCATATAGCGACAGCACGCCGAACGAGGACGTCACTAGGAAACCTACATCGCGCAAGTGAAGTTCTCGCGCTGGTACAATATATGTACATCGTCCCGTGATCGTGATGATGTGCTTGGCGAAGGTTTAGTAAACCTTCGCTGAGCATATCCTTAGCATTCTCACCGTCAGATCCCATTCTTTATAATGCGAGCGGTAATGAAGTCTTCGCCATCGGGATCCCATATTTTCTCATAATGGTTTTTGTCCTAATTTAAAAAGCAATAATAAGTTAGGCATTATTTTCTTTGTCATAATAATAGTGTTTTTAGCATACTCTGTTATTAAGCATAAATATTGTATATTCTTAATGTTTTTATTCATAACTTTGATATGCATAAATTTGTAAAGCATATTGTTTATTTGTCTAATAGTTCAGAGATAGATTTATTGAGAAAGCCATTGATATACAAAAAACCCAAGACACAGTCCGGACATCAAAACCGTCCGCATAAAAGGAGTGCTAAATTCCAAATCAAGCACACCTTTCAAATAGTCTCGCATCGCCCGTGTTTATGCACGCACGACAAAAATGCCGAAGTGTTCTGTGAATAATTGCAAAAATAGTACGTCAAGAGCTTTAAAAAAGGATGGAATATCTTATTTTCGGTAAGTAAAATAGTTTATTGATTTGCTTTTCTGGTTTTCATGACTAAATATAGGAAGTATTATGTGATTATGATTTATTTTATCTAAAATCTTCACATAACTTTCCAATATAGTACAGCACATTTCAATAGGTGCGTATCAGTGTAAGAACAACGCATTACAACGTCCTTTAAATTAGTAGCATAATACAAATGACCCTGTTCGTTTTCAATGGAGTCGATTTTTTAATATTGTTTTTTTTTTTTTAATAAGAATAATAAGTTTGTTCACATTTTGACTTTATTTGAGTTTAATTTGTAACTAATGTTTATATATCATACAATATAACATAGTTTTGAATCGACTTTCAAAAGTTGAAGAGGATGACATGTTGACTATTTTTTTTTATTTTCTGTAAATTTCGATTACTTAGGACATGCGACATGCTAATGATAGTAGTGCTAATGCTCGTGGTGATAACTTAACACTTCTATCGGTAGTCCTCATGATTATCACCAATGATATATTATAAACTATAGATATGTTGTCCACTCATCACCACCAACTTAAATTTGATGCATGATACCAAAATTCAAAAGCTTTCACCACCACCATGCAATCATCATAAATATACTAAATACCTACTTAGTTTCTACAATATGTACCTACCTTTTCAACTAAATATACATATAAATATTTTTTAACGGTTAACAAATTGTTTCATTGATAATACACGTTCCACCCATAAATATATATACACTGAGCTAAAAGTATAATTTCCATCACCACCAAAACCCCATCACCACAAAAACCACTTTCCATCAGGTGGGCCGTGTGCTTGCCTGCCACCTAAGTTGTATAAAAAAAAATGTCGAGAACATATTTTTATAAATTACTAAAATACTAAGTGAACGCACATAGTATAAAAATAAAAAGTATAAATATGTGAAGTCTCCATTCCGTGTCTTGTCCAACCGGCAGACTTCGGTCGTAAAATTTTATTGCTTTTTGTGCACTGCTTTGTAAAAGAGCTTTAAAACATGTGCGTAAGGTTGAGTTTGCAAAAAATATGTTTATAACATCACTATAACTACCTATGTGTGATTGGCGACAGATTCAAGTGTTACTTTAGTTTGAGACTGTGTATCTTGGGTTTTTTGTATATCAATGGAGAAAGCCCCTGATGCCGACTTGGATAAATTAGGTTAGAAGGCTAATGTGCATTAGGCCTTCGTGGTTTTTTTTATAAGCATATAGAACTTTATTTAGTGAACTGAACATTCTGAATCAATAAAATATAATTTCAATCTGTTCTTGGTAGTAACAGTATTTTATAATAGTTATGGTTACGCGTCGTTATGCTTAAGTAAACTTATGCTTTGGGATAGTATGCTTATAAAATATTATAAGTAAATATAAACTATATATATAAATATACTATAAGTAAATAGTAAAAATATGATTAAAAAGTTATGGCAAATGAGTATTATGCGTAAATAATGTTAGGACAAGTAACATTATGCAATGTTAAATTATGACATAAAATCGTAGGAATAAAAATAGAGAAACTTCGCCATCCCGCACTTTCGGCCTTTACAAGGATACCACAGCATGCAGCAACCGCTGCAGCCTGGTTACCCTTCGGTCACGCCTGGACATTAAGGCACACAGTACTCGTATATGCGGGTCCATGTATGTGTCGGAGGAACATCACACCTCGTTCATTCACAAGACCACCATTCTTAAAAGTCTTTTGTTAGTTTCATCACAAAAAATGGTAATTTATTTATAGCACTAACATATTTGTTAAAGCAGGTGAACTTGGCTATAACTTGTTTGATTATTTAAATAACGATCGAATTTCGTAACTGTGTTAAGCAAAATATGAAGAAATTAACGTCGTGAGAGTATAATAATTTGAGATAATATCGTAACATGATCCCTGCTAGGAGGTATAATGTTGGTACATAGCTTAACAGAAGAAACAGGTTAAAAAGTGAAAAGAGTTATACCTAAAGACGTATGTAGTTATATTAACTGTAGGCATGTATCTACCCCCTCTCCCCCCCACAAAAGCAGCTCAAGGCGGCGGCGCGTGAAGCACGCCTCCTCATACCTGGGGGTTAGATGGGGACCTCAGATTCCCCATCTAACTTTGAACGGCTAGAGTCCCCACACCCGAAAAGGGTCAGTTCGAAAAAGATGCAGCAAGTCTTCCAATTCTACGGTGGTGTGTCGGCAAATACACATGATGCATATGAGTACAGGATAGCGTAGCGCAACTCTCAGTCCTTCTGCAACTGATGATCAGTTCAACTTATTATCGTGGTGATGTCACAAATACACCACATTAATAGTATTTACTAACTACTACGGTAGTTGAACTCAGATGCATCACCGAAACTTTAAGTCTGGTCTGAAACTTAGTAAAAAATATTCAACAGACAGACCGTGGGTGACGAGAATCCTCTCCAGCAACTTATTGGTCTCGTTCAGCAATACGGTGTTCTTGATCGTATCTGAACTCGCACCGTCACTGTATCTTACAGAGCCTACCCGCTTTACCAATACTAAAGGAACCGTTCTCCAAATCATCGAGGGTCAAGGCTAAAGCCAAAGCTTAATATTAAAATAAATTTTCTCGTAATAATATGTAATTTAATTGAATGATGACTACTAATAATAAAAATAATAATATTGAGTAATTTATTGAACTTCACAACATAATTTTTAATTAGATTTTTTTTGATATGCAACTTAATTATTTTTTTTTAATTTCTGTTTGATTTTTATTATTTTGTTGTACCGCCCGTAGACTAAGTTAATTTTAAGCTACAACATTTCAATACAATGTAAAATTGTTTTTGGAATAATAAACTAAACTAAACAAAAGCTTGTGCAGGTATAGTACCTACAATCCGCTATGCAAAGATCTTTGGATTTTTAGTACAATCAATAGGTATTTTGTCGAATTAGCGTAAAGTGACTGAATATCATAAGGTATACGCAATTGAAAGCCATAGTAATACATGTTAATCGTACGTTTCGAACAAGGTTTCCCTTCATCTGTAGAGTGAGTAATCGTTCTCTTGTCAATATTGTACTCTTTTCTGTAAGAAATATAACTAAAGCATACATTTTATTCTGCTTTACTAAGTAGAAAAAAGAAAATTGATATTTTGGTAATGAGAATTCATATCTTTCATCCTTCATACGTCAAGTGATTTATGAGTATAAATAAAGCCGGCCAAGTGTGAGTCGGAATCGCGCACGAATGGTTCCGTACCATTATCTAGCCTGCTTTGATTTATTTTAAATTTAGTTTAGTATTTATTTTTAAAATAAATATGTCGCAACCAACTAGCTCAATTAGCCTTTCAATTCACAAACTAGCCTCTTTACTAAAGAGCGAGGTTCAACTAGCAGCCTGACTGATATAAAGCCTTCAGCTTACAAGTTAAGCAAACAGGCAATGGCTTGGGTCGATGACGTTTCATTACATGCCTAGGCTAGTACGTTCCCATATTACTCTTCTAACCTCATCTATCCAAGTCGAATTGCGCTGCATTTCCTAATGAACCTATCACAGACTTTCTGTTCTGTTTCTGTCACTTAAAAATTTACAATGGCAACGACAACCGAAATAAATCATTTGTGAAACTTTCAGCTTACTAGCTATCACGTCTCATGAGATACGGGTACGGAACCCTAAAAAGCGAGTGACTTACTAAACTTTATGCGAAACAATTTTGTATTGTTCTGACGTATTATGCACAAGTTAATGTTCGGCATCCATTGCATGGTATATAACATTTATTATCTCATAAGTAAAATAATTAAATGGAATATGTGGATTGTATATATAAAATATGGAATATATGGATATATGAATGTAATATATGGATTGTGACCTTCCCTGTGTTGTGCGATACTAGTCGTTTTCATTCCGCTAAGAATTACATTGCACATAAAATGTTATTTTGAATCTCGACCAAAACCAACAAATAAAATAAAAGAAATGAACTAAATAAAGTGAAGTATTGCGTGGTTTTGATATTTATGTAAACAGAAACTTTGTTTGGTACAATAACGTACAAAAGCTTAATCGCAATTAGATGTTCATATTATTATGAAGTTGCCACTAAAATCGCTCTTATATATACATATACTCGTACGTAATCCCTGTTATTTGATTTCTCGACGAGCCTACACCTTGTTTGTCTTATTTGGAATAGAGCTCAGTTTATAAAAAAGTCCCTATAACTTATCCTGTTGCTTCTTGTTTAATTGAGTAGCTAATTGTATTCTAATACACAAACAATACATCTTAAATATTTTTACTTCTGTAAGTAAAGATGATGTTCAAAGTTGAAACCTACTTATGAAGGCACATCAAAATCAACAATACGAAGTATCTACTTTTTGGCTACAGATAATTTTGGTATAAATTTTTGTTTTAATAAAACGGTAATCAAAACAGATTCAACAAACCATTAAATAAATGGAACAAGATTAACATAATTATAAAGATCGTTATTGTAAAATCGTTTACGTAACATCTATGTAGCTCAGGGATTCAACAATCTGTTGTTTTGATAAGTGGGAATGATAGAGATCGTTTTTAGGCAATCAAAGCTGTTAAAGGTAGGAAGATAATTAACTCATTTGCACATTTTTTTAAATTAGAACCGTTGAGAATAGGGTTGTGTCCTATTTTTTTTTACTATCGTAAACTGTACATTTTACAATAATATAATGAACTGTACAAGTGAAACTTCCTTTTGACAAATAGTTTTAAAGATATTTGATTTTAAAAATTAAATTTCTCGAGGCGCCCGAAAACGCTCCATACAAAATCTTGGTACGTGGTGACGTCACAGCGCACTGGCGCGTAGTGAAAATATATGTAGTACAAGAGAATATCGCATTTATCTCAGTCTACGTTGCGTTTACACGTATACAGTGCGTAATAAGATGGATTTAAAATCTAATAAGGAATCTAAAATGTTGTATAATTTGCTTTATTTGCATTGTTTATATTTTGACCTATTTTGGGAATTAAAAATTATGAAAAGTCACAGTTTCAGTTGGGTTAGGCAATATCTTAGTTTACTATGCATATTTTTAGATAAAATACTAAGACATTAAGTAGAATTGGTAAGAATTGGATGACTCAGGCAACTATCCTATTAGTAAGCTTACATTATGCATGGATCTTTACCGTAAGAGGTAGTCTATACCCGACTGACATTAAAGATCCAATATAAAATGATATTATATACTTCAAGTGAAGTTACGAGTATTGGTACTTATGTT
The DNA here is from genome assembly GCA_963662185.1 of Eilema griseolum. NCBI lineage: Eukaryota > Metazoa > Arthropoda > Insecta > Lepidoptera > Erebidae > Eilema > Eilema griseolum. The sequence goes on along the minus strand of OY759232.1, from coordinate 12,026,321 downwards.
AAGTTGTTCACACAAAAAATAGTAGTATTTGTATTTAAAATCTTTAATTCATTTCAGCACTGATATAACTGTATAAGTTTTCACAGTATACATAAGAAGCCGGAGGAGAGAATATCCTTAGTAAATAAATCAGAATATTCATAACAGGACCACGGTGACTAAAAATTGATCCACAATTTTTCAAGAGAGTGTAGGGCTTCAAGAGAATATTATCATGAAATTTTTATGTTGAGATGTTGTTGTTACGAAACCTATAAGTATCTACATTCAGTACTTCATTTCTGTCGTCAGTTTATTTTATGTACATTTAATGTTATATTAAAACATTGATATTGAGCTTTATAACAATAAATGAAGGTACTTGTCATAAGGTGTATGGCAGGTTTATACGAGAAATTACAAAACCATAAGCGTATTTATACATTATAAGTACCTACCTACTCGTACGTCAAACTGGTTTACTTGATGCAATAATGGGACTGGTAGTTTGGAAACTGGAATGTTATACTTCTATATAACATATTATATTCGCTTTTATAGATATATGAGAAAGTTTATGTTTGCACCACGGTTGGAACGGATCTGGCTAAAATACAGGGATTAGTTTTTTGAATGAAATATTTTACCCTCAAATAAGTTCCCTTAGGTTTCCAGAACGGAATTAGAGATCGTTGGCGGAGTCGCGGGTAACAGCTAGTTGTATATAATTTACCCACATGTGAAGAGCTTTGTTTCCTATTCAGCTGTACCTAGTATCAGAATATTATGTAGACACAAGATAAAATATTAAATGGATACCTCCTTCAGTTATTTGTGGCTTATTGTTTCTTAACACACAGTTAAAATTAATTATTTATTAGTGAAGCGCCCTAGGCGTAGGTATATAATATATACATATATATAAATAACATTTAACCTTTTAAAATATTGTAGGTATGCGTATACGCAACCATTAAATTCTTTGATACTACGCAATCAAAGCGCAAATTCCTAAATAATGTACCTATTAAACGGACAGCTATGACTTTAATGCGGATTGAAGAATTTCAGGTTTTAAACAACTTCTGATGCAATCTTAAAAATGCAGTTGACCGAGACTGACCAGGACAAAAAAAGTCATTCATCATCATCTGCTTGCCCTTATCTTGTCAAGTATCGACAAGACAAGGGCAGGCAGATTGAAGTGACACAATAAAGAAAAAAGCGGTCTCCAGAGATAGGTGTTTAAAAAAAAGATGGTAATATCTTCAGAACTACCGATGTGTGAGTAATGAAATTGGTTTTTCAGAGAAAAAGAAAACATAATTACATATCAAGTATGTACCTGAGGCATATTGTAAATGTATGTACAGATCAGTCTAGGTGACCTCACATAACGCGCTGATCAAAATTGGTGTGCGCCCGTAGGTTTGCTAGGTTATTAACAAGAATGATTAGTAATTATTTAAGGTATCAAGACTTCTCGCGATTAAATCATGGTACTTACTATTTCTACCGACGTTTCGGATGCGTTGCAGCACCCGTGGTCACGACTTGACTGATTAGTACAAAAAGTATCCAGCAAATTGTAAGAACCCGCCTAAAATACAATTATGTAAGATGTCTTTGACTGTACGAGATTTTAAATTTTTAGGTAAATCGCGAACAAATAATTTTCGGGGGGAATCGGTAAAAGGAGGAATCGAGCATAAGCCTGAATGAGGTTTTGGAACAGTAGTGAAAGCTCAGGAGGTGCGTCTGAACATAAATCAAAATGTTTTGTTGTTTTCTGTTTATTTTTATATGTAAGTAAAAGAAGAATATTTGATTTGAATGGTGAGCTATAGTAACTGAAAGTTATTTGTGCTGTATGAAAAACACGTGTGAGGTCAAAGTTTAAAGAAAAAAGAAAGGTTAACAATAGGTGAGGTTAAATATAGTTATGTACTATCTATTTAGAGTGTGAAGGGTCATGATTGTCGTAAACACATAAGTAGATATTTATGCTCCGTTTCGTATAGGAAGGAAGAAAGCTAGTCTTTCTATTATTATTCGTTATAGCTTTTACGCTGTGGAAGACAGCCATCTAATTACTCGAGCAGATGATCATAATACAATAGGTACTTATAATAAAAATAAGTGGACGCGCTAGAAAACATATAAAATTAAGATTGTATCTATCTTTATGGCTCACAGTTATGTTTATGTGTAAAATGTATTATAAAATTGTAAATTAGCTGTATCTGTCTATTTCTAAAGATTGCAAAAGCTATAAAAGTTTTAAGTAGTCATTGTACACTTAAAGAACCCTGTTGGATGTTTAGTACTCAGTAGGTATTTACAATAATCTTGTGTTAAGGTAATCAGAGGTATTATTACATGGATGCACAATGTAATTTTGGTCCGACGTACCTATATTTTGTCGGATTCGGCAGGTATCTCAACAATTTATTGACAGATTTAATATCTTATGGCTTTCAATATACCGACTGGAAACGCACCAATTAAATATTGATAAATAGGCACGAGGAGAGAAAATGGTGAAAATTCATTTTCTTTATAGTATTCATTAGGAAATTCTACAACATTCTACACAGCACTATCTAGACCTATGGTAAGCATAGTTTAACTAGCTTGTGTTATGGAATCTAGAAAGCGGATAATCATACTTACTTAGATGCAATTTTTTTTGTAAATGCATACATATTATACATAAAAACATCCAGACCAATGCAAATATACATATTCATGCACACAAATATTTGCACTGAGCGGGAATCGAACCCGCGCCCTCTGCGTAGCAATCAAACGTTCTACCGCTGCGCCACAGAGGACGTTTTATATGTAACTTTAAAAATGTTAAAAAAAAAAAATAGTGACGTTTTATGATTACGTCAGCATAAGTAAATACTGTAAGTGGCGTGGAATGGAATGCGATGCGCCCAAGCTGTTTATTTATTCCTGGTTGCTATATCGGTGTAATATATTAACACATGTGCATTGTACACACTTTAATTGACTAAGTGTTAATTGTATTGTACGTTTTCCAATAGCTATAAAAGGTATACCTACCCATAAACTCAGAGTGCATTAATGTTTATTGTGAATCTTACTATTGATGGTTATTTCATTACATCACTACTCTGTTACAAAGTATTATCCTCCCACATTTCTGTGTCCATCTACATCCATCTTTTTTTTATATAGGACACGGCAATTAGGTTTCACCTCACCTGAGGGTAAACTAAAGGCTGAATTCACAGGAAAGAGGGTTATCAAAGAGCGGATTTAAGTATGGATAAGCTTCTTATTGTATGTTATGGCAAACAAGAACACGGAGGTGCTTCCAAATTAATGATTTTCCAAGATACAAAGATAGTCTTTGCTGAAATCATTGCATTTAGGTATCCACCATATAACCATAGTATATAGGAACTCGTGAATCCATTGGAATAGTGGAAATTAAGCTTACCTCGGTTAAGTTTATTAAACAGAGAGATAGAGAGAGAGACTTTTTAATCATCACGAATTATTCTCATACTGCTCTTTGATGCATATATGCTTTGATGATAAAATAAAATATAATATCATAACGGAACAATACTTTAATGAGGACCCACAAATAGTTAATTCTCACAATAAATTAACCAGAAGCGTGACCAATAAAAGTTGATAATACCAACATTCAATAACCTACATGGAAAAAGAACATTGACCTATATAGTCGCTAACTTATTAAACAAATGATCTAAACATTTAAAAAGTAAAATAAATTGTAAAAACCTAAAAGCTACACTAAAAACCTACCTTATTAAATAAATAAATAAATAAAAAGCCTTTATTGCTGTTCTTAGTTTTACAAACTATATCAAATTACTTAAACATGCCAAAACTTAAATACTAAGTTCCTTATGGAATTAAATTAATATCGGCAAACGGTGGTTGTGGTATCGCAGCTTGTCCTTCGACAAAGGCCTCCTCTAAAGATTTCCACTGTGTCCTGTCCTTTGCTGTACGCGTCCATGTAGTACCAGCTATTTTTATAATGTCGTCCTCCCATCTTTTAGTCTGTCTACCTCTATTCCTTTTACCATCTCGTGGATACCATTCAGTTATTAAACTGGTCCATTTCTCCTTTTTCTCTCTGATCATATGTCCAGACCATCGCCATTTTAGTTGTTTGTAAGTTGTGTATGCGTTCTTAAAGTTTGTCTTGCTCTTTATGTCTTTTAGTTTTATTCGGTCTTTTCTTTTTACGCCTATTGTACTTCTCTCTATTCCGTTTTGACAAATTTTTAATTTGTTTGATAGTTCTTCTGTCAACGCCCAAGTTTGACACCCGTACAGTAAGCATGGAAGAATACACATATTAAATACTTTTCTCTTTTGTTTTATAGGCATGTCTTTATTTTTCATTACTTCGCTTAGCGACCAGAACCGTTTCCAGGTATTAGCAATTCTTCTTTCTATTTCCTTTTGCATGCAGTCTTCTTGAGATATAAGTTGTCCAAGATATATATATTCTTGTACATATTCTATTACCTCGTCATTTATTTTTATTTCTATATTTGTAGAATTTGACATTATTTTAGTTTTTGTTAAGTTCATTGACAGGCCTGCTTTAATACTTTCATTCGATAGCTGTTGCAACATGCTTTCCAGAGTTTTTGGGCAATCCGAAAACAAAATAATGTCGTCTGCAAAGCGAAGATGACTTAGATTTTCACCATTTATATTTAGTCCCTTTGTCCATTTTAGGTTCCTAAATATCATTTCAAGAACGGCTGAAAATAATTTTGGTGATATAGGGTCTCCTTGGCGTACACCTCTTTTAATAGGGAATTCGTCTCCTGTCGATTCTAGCTTCACTCGAGCAGTGCTTTTTGTGTAGATATTTTTAAGTATTCTAATGTATTTTGTTTCGACGCCTTGTGCTTCAAGTGCGTTCCAAATAAAACTGTGTTCTAATGTGTCGAATGCTTTGTTAAAGTCAATGAACCCCAGGTAGTAAGTTTTGTTATATTCTTTAAATTTTTGTAGTATCTGTCTCAAAGCGTGAATGTGATCTGTAGTTGAAAAATGTCTACGGAATCCAGCTTGTTCTTTGGGCTGATTTTCTTCAAGGGTATTTGTAATTCTAGAAAGTATAATTTTTGAAAAAACCTTGTAAATATTCGACATCAGGCTAATGGGCCTATAATTTCCTATGTCTCCTTTGTCGCCTTTTTTATGGAGCAATATAATTGTTGATTTAGTCCAATCATCGGGGATGTTTTCCGTGTTAAGTATTTCATTAAATATATCCGTAAGCTTTGGAGCAATCACTGGTAATGTAGTTTTTAGAAGCTCGTTTGTGATGAGATCTGCTCCAGGTGCTTTATCAAGTTTTTGTGTTTTAATTGCTTGCATTGTTTCAATAGTTAGTATTTTCGGTGTCTGCTCTGCATCTGTTGGTATGTTGTATTCTTTTTGAGTTTGTTCAAATCTTTGGCTTGTGTACAAATGGCGGTAATAATCCGTAGCAATCTTTAGTATATCGAGTCTGTTACCTGTCGTTATACCATCCTTCTTCTTCATCCTTGGTATCCACTCTTTCTTGTGGTTTAGTTCCTTCCTTGCCTTTTTTATTCCTCCAGTTCTTTCTATAAATTTTTCTATTGTAGATAGTCTTTTTGTTTTCCTTTCTTTTCTAAGTTGTTCACTTATCTTTTTGCTTATTTCTGTAATTTTTTGGCGGATTTCTTTACTTTTCTTCTGTTGTATAAGTTCTTTACGTTCTTGCAGCAAATGTTTAGTTATGAGTGATATTTCTTTCTTATTGTTTGTGTTGGTTTTTCTTGTTACAGTTTTTAGTTGGTTGATTAGTCCGTTGTATTTTTCTTCAGTTGATGTAAGTTCTTTTTTCCCATGTCTGTCTTTCTTTAGTGATGTTTGGAGGTTTTCAAGAAGTAAATCTGTATTGCCTGTATATTCAATAGTGGTACACTTATTGTGAAATTTTCTTAGTTTCTTGGGACGTCTTCCTGTCAGTGTTACCCGAACCATTCTATGGTCTGTGTTGAAATTCAGATTGTTTATTATAGTTATGTTTTGGAAAAGTTTTTGATTGTTAGATAAAATGTAGTCGATTTCGTTCTTATAAAGCCCACTAGGCGAGATCCACGTCCATTTTTTCTGCGGTTTTTTTTTATAAAAGCTATTCATAATGCTTAATTTGTTTTCAGTTGCAAAGTTTACTAATCTTGTGCCGTTTTTACTTCTGAAGCCAAATCCATATCTTCCTATGATGTATTCTTCTCCATTTTTCTGTGTACCTATCTGACCATTGAAGTCGCCCATGACAATTTTATTTTTGTGAGCGCTTTCCATAGTATTTTGAAGATCATTATAGAAGTTTTCTATTTTTATTACATCTTCCTTTTTGTCCGATTCAGTTGGAGAATATGCCTGAATAATCGACCATTCTTCATCTTTTCCTTTTATAGATAGTTTGATATTAAGGATTGCAATACGTTCTGAGATTCCTCTGAGCTCTTCTATATTGTCTGCAAGATTTTTCCTGACCATGAATCCAACTCCATATAGTCCAGGCGTCTCGCCTATATAGTGCAATATGTAGTTTCCTCGATCTTGTATGCCCTCACCAAACCGTCTCATTTCACTAATCCCAATAATATCCCATTTTATTTCTTTTACTGCCAGTTCAAATTCTTTAAGTTTTTCTGATGTTCTTAGTGATCGACAGTTGATGGTTGCTATGTGAATATGTTTTGCCTTTATTTCTCTTCTCTTTTCCGTATCTATGATATTCATATCTGAGTGGTTTGAGGTATTTTTATCCATCTTTAGAGGGTCTTGGTCATTTTCCCCCACGAGGACCAGTCGGCTTGGGGGAGAGTGTTTTATATTTGTTAATTTGTTTTTTTGGTTCAGTGTTTGTTTTAGTTTCCGTTCGCCGATAACTGATTGCTATTTTTTATCTGTTAGGTAGGTTGTAAGGGAGTTGGACCGATTCCTCATCAAGTCAAATGCATTCGTTCGGTTGTTCCTCGAAAAGGAGGCAGTTTGTTGTTTCTTTGACTGTACATTAGTTAGCGGAGAAACTGAAAGTTCCCTTTTTCTATTTTCCTTGGCTTTTGTACCTTCCTTGACTATGAGTTTATCGAATTTTAAGTAGGCGATATTCCCTTTGTTTCGTTCTTCTATCAGTTGTGGTAATAGTGCCTTCCTCTTTTCTAGAATTTCTTTAGAGAAGTCCTCCGCGACAAATAGTTCCTTAGATTTTTTTCTATTTTTCAAAACTTCGTTCTTTTTCCATCCACAAGTGAAGGACAAAAGTACAGGTCTCGGTTTGTCGCCTTTGTTTGGTTTTCCAATGCGATAGATTTTATTTATATCGTAATCCTCTAAGACTAAATTTAATTCCTTTTGGAATTTATTTTTCGCATTTTCTATAAGTTCTCTTGTAGATTTTTCCCCTTCTTTCAAACCATATATTATAATGTTGTTGCCTTTCTTGTCTCTTTCTAAAAACTCTATCTTCTTTTCCAAGTTTTCAACTTTAAATATTAACTTTTTGTTTTCCTCTAAGACGGGTTTTAGTTTTTCGTCTATTCTATCCATTATTGTATTGGATATAGAAACGGCTTGGTTCTGCATTTCGATTTTCATTTTTTCAAAAAGAAGTTGAAATTGTTCATCCATTTTTCTGCGTATGATAGAACGTAATTTAGTAGTAATTGGTAGGGATTAGGATATTCACGATGGCAACACTAAACTTTACTGGTAGCCGTCAATGTCAGTTGTCACGTCACTTTGTTTGACAGATCAATAGTGCCAACATTGTAATCAAATGAATTTCTTGAGATCAAATTCCAACCTCAAAATTACTTCGGTTTTCTTCTCAAAATTATGTGAATTCCAGTATTTAGACCGCGAAGATGACTTCCAACACTCTGTGTCACTTAGTTTAACACTTAGAAACGATGTGATTGTGAAAAATTAGGTTCTTTATATTTAATTTTGTGGTTATTTTCGGAGCAACCGTACTACGATGTTTACGAGACCAGCACCGGAAACGAATATACCTTATTAATACACTAAAAATAATTAAGTAGCTAGAAAATAAAACTAAAAATCAAGAAAAAAAAATCAAATAGTAATGGAACATCCTGTAAGCAGCTCGGTAAGTCTCAGCGGCAAACTTGTTAATACAATATTGTGAGTCATTGTAGGCATCGCGCCACTAAAAAATTACCGATCTACCCGCACATTATTTTATTATACACTTAAAAAAATATTATACTATGAACACAGAGCACTATACCCACAATGTAACATATTTTTGTTCTGCTGATTTATTTTGATATTGTTATACCTAGATTAAGTACTTGCCTACCTGATGTATAGAATTAGATAGTATTAACTTATTCTGTTCAAGTACCACGACTCGACGACGAACGTAGTGTACGGACAAGCCTTTCTGGTTTTTGTTACACTACTAAGGCATTAGACCCAATGTAAATTTTTCTGGTTAAATAAATTAAAAAAAATAATACAGATATACAGATAGGTATTTGCACTGAGCGGGAATCAAACCCACACCCCTTGTGGGTAGCTGTCGAACGCTCTGCCGATACGCCACAGTATCTGCCGATACGCCACAGTAGAAGCCATGCCTACGTACCCCACGAGCTTCTGCAATTTAACCACTATTAGTTCTATGATTGGGGGACTGCGTTTGATTTTGCGTTGTACCACTTCTAACAAAATATCTTATAATTATCTTGTAGATATCTTCTAATATAAGTAACTTGCAGTCGCCAGTCATTTGCATAGAACGGAGGACAAGCTAGTAGAAAAACATAATAAAAATAATTTATTAAATGAAGTGTGCATTTGAAATTAACAGTCAATTTCGTAAGTTGTCACTATTTATAAATGTAAATATTTGTAATATAGTAGTCAATGCGGGGCCGAGCATAAAAAAAAACAAAACTAGTTTAAATGAAATGTTGCAAGAATTCCATAAACTACCAATAAGGTAGATATTTACCTACTCATTGGCGGACGGAAGTTTTCGTAATGACATTTTAATCGGAAAGTTAAGGAAATTTACTAGTAAATAGTAGTTAATACTAGTATCAAAATATATATTGGGCATAACTATGTCAATGTTTTATATTAATATTAGTAACAGGAATGTATGTAAAGTATGCCAATATAATGATGAAATATACTGACTGAATATCTTCATGACTTCATGCCTTGGCAGTCAATAAGAGTGACAAAATATGATCTTTCATTATTCAATACAAGCGTGGGAACTGCGTGCTCTTAAAGACACTTTAGGCGTTCTAGACTAACATAATATTTACATAATATAAATATTAAGATAATTACAACTGTTTAAATAATAATATAATATACGATTATTTGATCGTGTAGTGGGCGTGTATTAAGTAATTCCTTGTCTCCTAATTTAATCGTAGGTAGCCATGTATACCTATGTAGGACTAAGTTTTTAACTTACTTATAAGTTAAGTATGTAACTTTTTAACTTACCTACTTAACTTATATTAATTTATTTGTTCGTTGTCATAATAAATATCTCGCTTCAGTTTTGTAATTGTAACAAGCATAGTATTTAACTTTAACTGGTTTCTGTCAAATATTCGTACTCAGATTGAGTTATATGAATGAATAGAGTTGTTAGTCCCGTGGCCGTAATACCATCTTGATGTGTTCCCGGCGGTGGCCGGCCGTGTGCTTGTCCGCTACCTAAGTTGTATAAATAAATCGTTTTACCTAGCTATAAATTGTGTTATTGATAACTTACTACCTACTATTTTTGTGAAATAAAGCTTTGAATCTACAGCACCTCAAGAAGAAGTGTCATCATCTCATCATGCACTAAGGACGCTTACAAGGGCGTTGAGAGCTGAGGAACTTCCTGTAATGTGAATGTGAAATTTCGTTATACACCCTACCGAGTTTCTCAGGCGCGTAAAGTGAAATAATTTTATGATTTTTTCGATGAGAGAACCTGACGTTCTTTTTACTTTTAGGGAATTTTCACGTCCTAACTTATAAATACTTAACTTATCAAATTCTGAAGAACTTTGCTTTTTCAATAACGGTATAATAAATAAATATATTAACATTGACATATAATTATTGACAGAGATTTGTGACTTTCACGGACTACCAACGCATTAATATAAACAAACAAGTGCAAAGTTAACGATTAATGTAATCTGCTCATTCCACGAACTTCCAGAATATTTCTGTGTTGGATACTTTTTGATGACAAGTAAATTGAAACTTTACAGTATAATAATTAATATTGAATGTATGTTTTAAACCTTTAAGCTTGTAATTTATATCTCATGTTGCCATTCTTTTCACTTATCGTTACCGGATTAAATTGTTACCTTCACGACACAACTGTTTTGAATTGAAAGCAAATAGATAATCAATTTTTGATTAACTGCGGTTGGAGTATGACCTCCACTCGTTCACACAATATATAGTTTACATTTAGTGGATGTGAACGTATTTCAGGTTGACCAACGTGCAACCGGAATTAATATTGCACCACTCCCGACAAAATAAAATAAATAAAAAGTCATTTATAAGTCATTTACCCATAATTTCTTTTACACCGAACGAACGGAAAACATAAAATGTTAGTACCTTTTACTACAAAAAATATAACGACAATGTGGACATTTTTAAATAAAGAATATTAGCAACCGAAATTAATAATATTCCCTCTAACCCCTCTCGCTAAGCTAAATTGCTTGTGTTAGGAGTGGGTTTATGTCGATGGTGTAATGGCCTGGATTCAAACCGAGACCTTTCGATGGTAAGGTCCTCTCCTTAACCATTAAGCTACCGACGTTCCACTGAGTGGTTTATCCCTTTCGAATAATTCTTGATTGAAACATATTAATTGTACACTGCATTAGATTTGAACCTTCAACATCTAGATTCTGATATTATTATTATTATATAAGCTACTTAGGAATCAGCTCCATAATTTGGAAGATTAGCGAATGTTACAGTAATAGTAACGATCTCATTTAATTAAAAGGAGATCGTTACTAAAATAGATTATTTTCATATCATTATTTTTATATGCATCTGAGGATCAACAATAGTGCCCGGAATATGGCAATAGGCTCGCCCCCTATTACGTGGGACCGAAAACAATTATTGGTGAAATGTGGGTGATAGTTCACCTCTGCCTAACCCTCCGGATAAAGACGTGATTATATGCATGCATTATATCATTATTACCTATCACAAATTTTATATTGAATTGTAAAGAAGCAAGAATTGATAAATGCATATTATTTTTATTGGAATACTCCAGTTACTGTGGTTGATTACCTTTTCAACAAAATTAAAAAAGTAGTCAATCACAATCTCACTTTGATGCGAGAAAGAAATATAAACAAGACTAACCTCATTCCAAAAAAACCCTAAGCACCGGGTCATGTAGCGCAACTAATAAAGGATCACACAGCACTAACACTCTCAGCAGGCGCACAAATGTCTGTTATCAAGAACATCAGTTAATCCAGTGTAATGTGTTGAGCACTCATAGGCTAAGTTAATCGAATCGTATATGCGCTGCACGCACTGATCCATGAGACAGACCTACGGGTATTGGGCGCGCGCGCACTTTGCAACTCGCAATATAAACTAGTGACCACGGTCAGACGACCTTGCCACTGGACTACTTTACTTGTGGTGGCTCTTGCAAACAACAATAAAATTGATACATTTTACCAAATATTGCCATTGAATTTTAAGTTCAATTTGCGACATTAGTCAGCACCGTGTCGATCTTGCACAAAATTGACGTGATTACATTATGTTATTAATCGCTTGTAGAGTAAAATATATTTTTGATACAGTTGACATACACGTTATTCTACTGAAAATCGTGGTTAACCAAGATTAAATTAATTATTGATTATGGTAAAATGTTACTCATTAGAGCTCATTAAAGATGTACGAATTAAAAACTGTTAATGCAATTAGCTTGTCTAATAGGTAATATAAATTCCTTCTTTAGTCCAGTATGCCGCAAATAAATGCAGCGCTATCTCATTAATAGCCCGGGAATGATACTAGAGGAGTCCCAGGAGAACATTGAAACTATTTTAGAGCCAAGTTAATTAAAAATATATATGTGACGAATCCATTCCCTTCTTACGTAAAGGTCTAAAATAAAGTACTATACGATCTTTGGGGACCAAATCAAACTCAGAAGTCAATAGAGATTTGAAGTTAACAATGTTATGGTATGGCTTTTGACTCAGATTAATTGGATTAGTCATAGAAAGATCGTTATTATTCTTTTCTTTTCAATAGAAATAATATAACTATGAAGTATCATAAGCATCTACTAACATAAGCCTATATGTACTATACTGAAAGTGAAACTAAGCAGTCAGGCTTTAAGCTTTACTAACAGTTGCTTGTACCGTGTACAACATGGTACATTAGCATCTAGTTAAATATGCAGTACGGAATCCTATCCCAGTTAAGTCATATTTTATGTACGTATTTTAGGAAACTCAATCCAGTGCATGGTTTTTTTTGCCATCTATGATAAATATAGCTAACTAGGTGTAGCCCGCGGCTCTGCCCGTCTGAAATTTCTAGGAAAACCTATTCTGAAAATTAAAATCGCCTATGTAATACTCCAGTCTATAATCTATCTATGTGCAAAATTTTATGCAGATCCGTTGGTTAGTATCTGCTAACAAACTACCATTACCCATCTATCTATACATTCTTTTTCGTTTAAATGCAAGTAAGATGGGTATTCATATGCATGCATTTTATATAATTTATAGTTGAACTGTGATTTGAACTCGTTATTCGTCAAATTAATACAAAATGTCAAAATTGTTCAACAAGCAATGCTTAGTCCATGTACTAATCAAATAACCCGCCCCTGATAGCTCCCGGTGCAAAAGTGCCCATAACACTTGCTGCGTTGCCACGTTGGACGACGATGGCCAGTCTTTGCACCAGGAATCGTTATTAAATATCGACTTTAAAAGTTAGTAACTAAAACTTACTAACATTTTCTTACTAATAAAAAAAGAGAAATGATGTATCACATGTTGAGAACTCACTTATATTTTTCCACCGTATTTTTTATTTGTTACTAGCGACCCGCCCCGGCTTCGCACGGGTGCAATGCTGATACTAAATACACTACATTTATAAATCTGAAATATCTACGAAAATATTCATTTAAATCATATAGATCTATATTAAATCAAAAATGTGTTTAAGGTATTTAATTGGATAAGGATTAATGCTGTACTAGTTAAAATCGCTTCGAAAATTAGCCATTATTTGTCGTAAAAAGTAAATTACAAAAAAAAATTATTGTGGGATATCCATAAGAGATAGTTTTCTGTAGACCTTTTCAATACTTAGTACATTATTTTGAAAAATCTCGTAGGGTTCAGCCTGCGTTTCCAATATGATCGGAAAAATGTAATTTTTTACGACATCGCATTAGAAACCTCAAAAATAACAGTATTTCTCCACTATTTAATGTATGTTATTATACATATAAACCTTCCTCTTCAATCACTATATCTATTAAAAAAACCGCATCAAAATCCGTTGCGTTGTTTTAAAGATTAAAGCATATATAGGGATATAGTGATAGAGAAAGCGACTTTATTTTATACTAGGTAGGACTTTATTTTATGATACTGAAAAAAAAAATAGAAATTACTAGTATTACATTAACTAAAATACAGTTAAAAATGCAAAGATGAAAAGAAACTAACAGAATTGTAATATTTTCACTTTCATTAAGTACATTAAATGGAACAGTACCTAAATGAGTTGAGTACCTAGGTATTAAATTATTTTAGAAATATTTATGTTTATGTCTTTTAGATTAGATTTAGATTTAGATTTAGAGTACATTTTGGAGTCTCGATCCTTTGCACGACAAATGTCCAAAAAGAAAAATGTACAATCGTATAATAATACCCTACTTGAGAAATACCAAATCTGAAATATGTCAAAATAAAATACGCCAAACTGTAAAAACGACCAATTATAGAAAAATTCAACTAGAAATATGTCCAGAAATAAAATGGTCCAACCAGAAAAATTACAAACTATAGAAATGTCCAATATAGTACATACAATGTGCCCGTGACTCTCAACGTTGCACGGTATGAAGCAAGTGAGACACAGTGCTGTCTAGACCCAAAGTAAGTGCAGGCCTGGGGGTGTCGAGTGGAGCCGCCTGTCACCCTGTTTGTCAGGGTGACAGGCGGCAAGCAGGTCTCCTCATTTCCGGGGACGACTCGGGGATTCTGTGGTCCCCACACCCGAGGAGAGAGCCAGATCGAGAGAGATGGCCCTGGGTCGGCCGGGGTGCGAGGGATATGCCTGTTAGCCTGACCTTCGGCAACCAAAAACGACCCACAGGCAGCGTGCGTTTTGGTCGGTTCGAGTCCGACATCACCTCTTCCACTGGCTCCGGTGGCGGGCATCCGTGGGGATTTTGCTCACGTAAAAAAAAGGACCCAAAGTAAGTATAGCTTAATGAGCTTGTTATCGATGATCTAGAATTCGGACACACATAGGTACCAGGATACACTTTGTTTTATAAATTAATACATAATAACCAGACAAAAATATTTACACTGAGAGGAAATCGAACCCTCGACTTCTTATGAAGCAGTCAAACGTTTTACCGCTACGTTATACCATAGATTTAAATTAAATTATTATTTAAATTTAAATTATTAACAACCAAATTAATTAGGTATTAGAAACAAAATTGAGGCTCAGAAAAGCAAAAAAATAAAGAATTTACAGATTTACTGATCTGTTAGAAGTCGGCTCCTATTTTGTTTCTTGAAGTCAGTTTAGGTTTTGTTAAAATGAAATATATCCTTTACACTGGCTTTTATAGTTTATAATAGTAGAGTGTACGCGGCACGAAGGTGTGAACGATTGGAAACTAAATATCACGATCTTCAACACTGTTAACGAGTGGAATACAACATTCCCAGTCGTTCAGAGCGTTAACGTTAATTAACGATCGGGAAATACCTACCAGAAGAAAGTAATTTCATGGTGCTGTTTTTTTAGGCATACAACAATGAATAACTTCTCGATTAATTCATTACAAGTCATTAAAAGTTATAAGTATAACTAATCCTCTTTGATAGATGGTAACATTAGTGAAAAGTCAATTGGTTTAATTATCACTTGCAGTTAAATGTAGTTAGGAAACTTTTGCTTGAATTGGACAAAAGTCGGCCGAGTTACTTGGTCGTCCGAAGTTTTACCTATCATTGATTTTTAACTTCGCCAGCTCGCTGCTCGTACAATATACTCGTAAATCTTCAACAGAACTTGCAAATCGTAGTTTAATTATTTGTGAAGTCGTTAACAAAATACATAGTTTTCAGGTGATGAACTGGCGCAATCAGCGTTGAACTTTAATTAAAGTTTCATCTATTCAACGTCGTTGTGATAATTAATAAAATAGGTATACTCGTAAATAGCACGTCTCGCCTCTCCAACACTTTTGCTTGTGTGCAAGCAAATTATTGCTGATGAAGTTCATGTACAATTTTTTTTAACTTGTTTATGGAGTGCGGCTATTTTTAAAATCAGACATCTAAATATAACCCAGACTCAGCCTCACATGCATGGTTGGAGTCAACAATATTACCCAGAATACAGCAATAGGCCCCCTATTACATGGGACCGAATACAATGATTAGTGAAATGTGGGTGTTAATTCACCTCTACCTAACCCTTCAGGGATAAAGGCGTAATTAAATATATGTAAGTATAAAGTTTAAGAAATCGGATCCAGAAAGAGCTAACACCCGAATGCCACCGCTGCGACGCGAGTGAGGACTCGGGGCTGCATACGTTCACCAAGTTTCCGGCGCGGGAGATGCCGAGACGGGAGCTCGTGGCGGCCCTGGGAGTGAGAGTTCTCACGCTCGCCACCTTGCTCGCGGCGATGGATCGCTGCGCGAATGCGTGGGCTGCCGGCGCCTTCTTCTGCGAGCAAGTAATGCTCGTGAAGGAGGCGGCGGAGCGGAAACGAAGGGTATGTGGGGTGTCATTTCAATTCAAACAAGCTAAATATCTATACATGAATAAATAGGTAAATAAGTATATTACGCAACTCGGGCATTTTGTTTTCAGCCATTTTTATTCTGTTAGGTTAACAACTAATTTGAACTTTCTGTTTTAATATTTGCCTTTTTCAACGCTTTGTGAGAAGTTCAACGTTACCGCTTAGCTTATACTGGCATAGTATGGTAACTTCTCTTTGAATGATCCATATATTTGCAACTACTGAATATGCAATGTGACCTCATTTCTAACAATATTGTTGTATTTTTTATTATACGGTAATGGTTTTTTATTATTTTACATCTTATGCATGTGGTATTTGCTTTTCTTCGTGCTATGAAATTCTATTGCTGGGCAACTCAAGCTAGCATAGTGGACCTGCACGATAATCACTTACGATGCACGTCGACGTCAAGTCGGTAAATATTTCTTTAGACTTCCCCTCCTAAGGTATATATTGCCAGACAGGTGTTACTACAGAACTAATGACAAGAAGTATTTGTGGCCCACGTAGTCAAGCAGTTGCTGCGAAATATGACTGTAAATGCTAAGGCGACACTTTCTTACTTCTCCCCATTACCCCACTTCAGGTTTGTCTAAAACTAGTAAAAAAGTTTGATGGATGTAAAGTAGATAAAGGATGTATTTGGGTAGGTTAATCACTTAAAAAGTCTAGTCCAGTGTGGGTGGTAAAGATATAAGAGTGGCGGGTTATTATGTGTTTATGTGTAGAAAATTGTGATGCCTGATAACTACCAGTAGTAGTTACGTATATCACTTACCAGATTTCAAATTGGCCTGGGGGTGACAGGTGGAGCCGCCTGTCACCCTGGCAGAAGCCAGCCGGGGATGAGTTGGGGACTCTGTAGTCCCCACACCCGAGAAGAGGGCCAGATCGTGAGAGATGGCCCGGGGTCGGCCGGGGTGCGAGGGATATGCCTGTCAACCTCACCTTCGGCAACCAAAACGGCCCACAGGCGGCGTGCATTTTAGTCGGTTCGTGTCCGATATAACCACTTCCACCGGCTCCTGCTGGGGAGGTATCTGTGGGGATTTTGCGCACGTAAAAATAATAATAATAATAATAATATTTATTTCCATAAGAAGTACAGTGTATAAGCATAAAAGAGCGTTACATAATGCTAATAAATCCAACATCATGATATAACTTATTAAACTTAAGTATTGAGTTGCAGTTACAATTTGAGAAGACCCTGCCTCCTAAACTAGGGTTACCCCTGTATCATAAGAGGCAGTGTTCGGCAAGTGACATAATAAATATTATAAATTTCAGTGAAGTGTCACTCTTGGATATTATTTGTTAAAGTAGCAGCTATGAAGTTGAGAACATATTGGAGTATAATTGTACGACCGAATATATGTGTGTGTGTGTGTGTGTGTGTGTGTGTGTGTGTGTGTGTGTGAAGTGTGTGTGTCTGCTGGTCAATGTGTATTTGAGCATTGTGTATATCGATTTTGCTAGGATGTGAATTTTAGTAAAGAATCTGTTTCTAGGTAGTCTAGCTGAAGAAGCCAGGAAGTAACAGGATGTTTCAGTTTTTTCTTGTTAAGATCTACTATGGTCATTTTTTTTTGCACCTGATTGTATAAATATGTACTCAATATGAAGTACTGGTGTTCTGCGAGTGTGGTTCTATGTCGAGTCATTGTCGAATAATTTCTGTGCTTAGTAGGGTCTGAGGGAGAGACACTGGAATGCTTTCTAAGGACAGCACGAAGGATGTAAAACTGTTGAACTATTAGTATTTTGCAGTCCAAATATAACTGGGTAGCTGGGTACCGGCGAGGCTTCCTAGTCATAACTTTGAGGATGGCTCTTTGCGCCCTTTCAATTCATGAGGTGAAAATCATAGTCACCCCCCCAAACAGGGATGCAATAACCTATGATAGACTGGCATAGTGAGTAAAAAAAGATTTCTTCCGTGTATCATGATCCGTCGAGTTACGAAGAGCTTATATATGGATGAGTCTCATGGTTCTATTTTTGAGTAAGTCGAGATGTTTGTCCCAGTTCAATGCAGAGTAAATTTGAATTCCGAGATACCTCACTTCTTCCGCTCGACTGAGGGTCGGGCAGAGACAAGGCGATGATAATTGTGCGCATGTGTGTGCTACTATCGAGAAGTTGTGATGTGGTAGGGTTATACGGCGTAGGGAGAAGGTAATGAAGCAGGATTTCTTAAGATTTAACGTGAGAAGGTTATTGTTTAGCCAAGACGTTATATGATTTAAGGCAAGTTCCGAGCTATTTTTGACCCTGTCCCAGGAAGGACCATGGACCAGAATAGCGGTGTCATCTGCGTAGGCGTAAATTCTTGCATTAGGGAGCGACATATTACACAAGTCATTAATGTAGATTTTGAACAGGATTGGGCCAAGGATGCTCCCCTGGGGGACACCGTATATCACAGGTTCTTCGTCACTGAGGAGATCACCAATTTTAATTTGCTGAGTACGATTGGAGAGATAGCTTTTAAAAAAAAAACCATATTTCAAATTAGCAATTAGTTTGTACCTCTCATACGTGGGGCGCACTATAAGTTTCCGGAATGAATATGAAAAAATACTATTAAAGGTACAAAATTTATTGTTTTTCAAAATAATCTCCCTTGGCGTCTATGCACTTTTTCATTCGATCAAACCAGTTTTGAAAACTTTTGTGCCACTCCTCTGTGGTGACCTCTGAAACGTGTTTTTCATACTCCTCGACAGCCTCTTCTGGTGATGAAAATCGTTGGCCGCGTAATTGGTTCTTAATTTTTGGGAACAGATCGGTCAGTCGGGACTGTATACAGGATGACTCATGAGTTCTACATTTTTCGCCTTCAAAAAGTCGTTTGTCTGTCTGGCCGTGTGAGAACTAGCATTGTCGTGGTGCAGGATGATACGGCGTTTACGGTTATTTTTACGGAGTTCGTCAATAACTTCCGGCAAACAAATGGTCGTGTACCAGTCACTATTCACAGTACGACGATTTTCTAAAGCAACAGTAGCCACGTGTCCAGTTTTATTAAAAAAAGAAGCAATCATCCGCTTAGATGCACTTTTCACGCGCGCCACTTTGGTTGGTTTCGGCTCATCTTGAAAGACCCATACGCTCGATTGCTGCTTTGTTTTGGGATCGTAGCAATAAATCCATGTTTCGTCACCTGTTACTATGTCCCACACCAAATTTGACGCACCTTCGTTGAATCTGGTAAGCATGGCACTGCACCAAGTGACGCGGTCCATTTTTTGATCCTCGGTCAAGTTATGTGGGATCCACCGCGAGCACAGCTTTCTCACACCCAAAAGTTTGTGTAGGATTGATTGTATTTGACTCATGCCTATTTCTAAGGATGCGCGAATTTCATGGTAGGTCACATGCCTGTCTGTTTCAATCATACGGCGCACAGCATCGATGTTTTTGTTGGTCACAGCAGTGGACGGCCGACCATCGCGAGATTCGTCACTGAGATTGATACGACCACGCTTGAATTCTGCAAACCAGCTATAAACAGTCGTCTTGCATGGAGCTTCATCGCCAAAAGCTGTTTCAAGCCGAGCGATGCTCTGTTGAGCCGTCAAATTACACTTAAAATCGTAGAAAATCATACTACGAAAATTTTTCCGAGTTAAATCCATGTTGATGCAGACACACAATTTTTTAAATGGCGCCACAAGGTAAAAACAAAAGACAGTCAGATGAAACAAACTGTATTCTACAGCCAAAGAGTTCTATTTTCAAATTTTGTAATAAATTTTTAAATATTGTTTATGTAAGTGGCCAGTTCCGGAAACTTTTAGTGTAACCTATGTAGTAGTACTATTTGATGAGCAAGAGCATCCGATGAGACCCTAAAGACCGTTGATTAGTGGGCCTCACCACCAACCAATCAATCAATGGTGACCCTCGTCCCTGAGATTTCCCTTTTAACCTATCATCAGGGTAGGTGAAGTAAAATTGACGTGACCTACTTAAAGAAGGATGTAAAGGGGGATTATTAAGGGAACGAAATGGAACTGCGCAGAATAAAGCAAAATTAAAAAAAAAGACCATTAAAATTTCTTAAGCTGTGCACGAAATTATTAGTGCATGTCTCACTTACTAGGTAATTGCAAAGTATCGTTCACACATTTTTTTTTCAATTTGTAGAGTAACAATGAACTTAAACGATTAACGTTTATTGAGTTACATTTTTGAAACGTCATGGTCTTGGTCACGTTATTTTTTTTATATATATTTTTTTATACCACTTAGGTGGCAGACAAGCGCACGGCCCACCTGATGGAAAGTGGTTACCGTGGCCTATGGACGTGTGTAACACCAGAGAATCTACACTCGCGCTGCCGACCCTGTAAGCACAGAGTTTCTGTGCCGTCAGTGTAGAGGACAAAGCAGGACAAGCCTTTAGTCATCCCATTGACAGCACAAATTCTCCAGTGACCTGTGGCTACCCTACTCACCGCTGGGAACACAACACGAAGTTATTATAATCGCGGTATTCTAGGTACTTCCCCAGTCGGACTGCTCAATTGATTTCATTGGTCGAAAAGAAACGAAGAGAGTTGTTTATATTTTAAATATATGCGTTCCGATTCAACATACTATGAATACACATTACATACTACGAATAGTTAATTCGTAATATCAGTAGCAAAACTTAGACCGAAGAGATACCTTTCCTGTGTTTTGTGTTTGTTTGTACAGATCCCACATCCGTTTGCATAGGCATTGGTCATGACTTGACATGACACCAGGGAGAAACCAGCTATTGACAGTCAGACACAAACTTGTGTACATGCTACTGCTAACTAATCCTGTATTGAACTGAATTAGTACATACATACATACATACATAAAATCACGCCTGTATGTGCATAAGGGTAGGCAGAGATCACGGATCTCCATATGCTACGATCCTGACATACTACTCTCGCTTCATTCACTCTCATTACATTCTTCATGCATGCTCGTCGGTTTAGAGTACTCCTGACCTGCCCCTTTTCTAAAACTTCCCCGATTTGGTCCAGGTATGTGCGCCTAGGTCTTCCCCTTCCGACGGTACCATCCACACTCGCCTCATACACCTGTTTCGTTAGTCTTCTTTCATTCATTCTCTCAACATGACCAAACCATCTCAACATTCCTCTCTCAATTCTCATCACTACATCTTCTATCACTCCACATCGTTCTCTTATCACGCTATTTCTCACTCTATCTTTCAAGGTCAAGCCACACATACCTCGCAACGCACGCATTTCTACTGCATTCACTCTACTCTGATGCTTTTTCTGCCACACCCAACTTTCACTACCATACATAAGAGTCGGCACCAATACTCTTCCATGTACAGCCAGTCGTGCCTTTTCGGACACTTTCCGGCTGCTCATAAAGTTGTGTAGTGCCCCATTCACTCTATTGCCAGCCATCACTCTCCTTTTAACATCTTCTTCATGCTTTCCATCTCTCGTAAACAATGTTCCCAAATATATGAACTCATTCACTTGTTCCACTTTTTCTCCATCTATACAAATCCTACACTCTGTCACGCCTTCATCTCTTTCAAAAACCATAACTTTTGTCTTACTAACATTCACTTTCATTCCTTTCCTCTCAAAAGCTTCATGCATAGTTGTTACCATCTCCTGCAACTCATCTGCCGATGACGCCAGTAAAACCTGATCATCAGCATAAAGAAGACATTTGACGAGTAAATTCTTCATTCTTAAACCACATTCTTTATCTTTCAAATCTTGCAAACAACTGTCCATGAATAAGTTAAACAGCCATGGTGACGCTACACATCCCTGTCTAACCCCCCCTTTTTGATACTAAACCATTCAGTGTATGACCCATGTATCCTCACGCAAGCTCTGGAGTCCTCATAGAGAGACTTCACAGCTCGAATAAGGTTGCTGCTCACCCCATACATAGACAGTACCGACCAAAGTTCATTCCTCCCCACTTTGTCATAGGCCTTTTCCAAATCCACAAATGCGCAATAGACCTTTTGACTCTTGGCCAAAAATTTCTCGGCTATGCTTCGCAATGAAAAGACCTGATCCGTACATCCCATTCCCTTTCTAAAACCCGCTTGTGCATCCCATATTTTCTCATCGGTTTCTTTCATAACTCTCTCAATCAACACTTTCGCATACAGTTTGCCGACGACGCTGAGTAGGCTAATGCCCCTGTAGTTTTTGCAGTCTTGATGCGAGCCCTTTCCTTTGTAAAGTGGAACTATAAAGGCCTTACACCAATCACTTGGTACACGACCGCTAACCCAACATATGTTGAGAAGGCGGCACAACTGACTTGCTACAAGGCCACTGAATTAGTGAAATACTAAAACTGACTTAATTATTTCCGTTATCTTTATTCTAAAGTGTGTCACAATCATACAATTTGATGGTTCAAATAAAAAAGATGAGTCATCAAGGTCAGGGTTATAATAAATTATCTCCAGAAGTTAGGCAAACTACTAATTATTAACTGAGTCCGCCCTTTAGCTGTAAGGTTGATATTTTTTATGTGATATTTGATGATGATATTTTTATTAAAGTTTTATTCCTCATAGCCCTTAAGAGCCACCGTTAATGTTTAAATGCTTGTCAGTGTCACTTAACCGGGTGTACCATGTACTGAGGCTATCATTCTTTTTTTTTTTAATGTGCGCAAAATCCCTCCGGGTACTCCCACCACCAGGGCCAATGGGGGAGGTTATGTTAGACTTGAACCGATTAAAACGCACGCTGGCTGTAAGGGCCGCAGGTTGCTAGAGGTGAGATTATTTGAGACATATCCCTCGCACCCCGGCCCGCCCAGGACCATCTCTTATGAGACGGGTGGGGACCCGAGTGCCCATCTCATCCCTGAGATATGATCAGATGATGAGAGGGTATGGGAAGGTACGCGATGCGCGCCTTCCCATACCCTCTCACTCTATAGTAATCCAGAAACAGTGAATCCGTCTTGCTTTTGTAGTGTATCTACCTTCTGTTAATAAGAGGGACCCGCGAAGAAACGCAAGTAATCCGCAAAGCAAGTAATCCAACAAACTATTACCACAGAAGAGATAGGTGATCACTTGTGTGTGGGCCACACAAGTGATCACCTATCTGTGTGGGAATGAGAAGGGTTTTTTTAGTGTAGTACCCCTTAATCAACCCCTTGAACTTCTTACCGAACGAGCTGGGACATTTATTAATATGTTCAAGTGACCTACATACAAGCTGCAGAAATAGAAACACCAATTCAAATGCAAATATGCATATTCCTACAAATATTGACTGGGATGAATTGCCTGAGCGGGCATCGAAATTCGATCGAAATCTCCAGGGTGGCAGCTGAACGCTCTACAGTTACGCCATAGAGGCCTACCTAAATTAGGACACCTAATTTAAATTGAAAATCTGTTGAGACGAAATAATAATTTTGAAATATTGTTTAGTAATGAAGAAATATTTTTGGTATATAGTCGTGGACTGAGTGTCCTCCGCATTAACTATGTAAAATACGCTAATAAAACTACCACGAAAAATGCCTACAGCAAATTATACCTGGTAAGGTTCGATAATTTTAAAATATACAGGCAGTCGATTTAAATACTCGCATTACTAAAATTGAAAAACTTTGTATGCAGTGACATTCAAATTCAAATTATACAAAATATACATAAATAGCTACTTACGTAGTTATTAAGCAAGTATGATTATCGTCATTCTTACATCTCTTGGGCTCAGATATGAACCATGATCACAGTCTTAACAAAATTAACTCATACTTTGCAAACTAGCGTTGCTAGCTTAATAGTAGCTATAGGAGTCGACCTTGCGATCAAAAGGTCCGGGTTCGATTCCTCGTCATTAAATTACATTACACAACCGACGACGTGATGCCATTCTTAACACAAGCAACTTGGCTTAGTTGGGGGGGTTAGAGGGAACATTGGTAATTTCAATTGCTAATATTCTTAAACATAATAATAATAATAATAACCCCGCAGGGGCAGCTTGTGGCGAGCTGTTGGTGCGTGGCGACACCACGTACCCCGATTCTCCCGAGGATTAGGATTTATTCCCCCTCACCTTGTGTGCTTGCCTTTATTGGCCGGCCATGAGTGGAGTTGCAAGAGCAGAACCTATGCTCCAGGTTGGAAGTGTAAAATGTCATAACGCCGGGGGCACGCTGACTGGTATACCGGGAACTTGCGCCCCGCAGACTCACCTCTCGACAACCTTAGCCGCTCAACGGATGTTGCTCCATGGCCGCACTATATGTGGCTATTTTAATGGGGCCCATGCAATGAGTTGGCAAGTCACCACCTGCCTTTTTACAATTTTGAGACTTATTGTCACGGCAGGCGTCCGTTAGTCTCCCCCCATAGCCCATTCACCAGTCCATCCAATTCTCAATCCCATAGACCATAATTTAGTTTACATCGCGGCCACAGTACCGCACAGCAATAGTCTCTGCACCTGGCAGAGACCATCTCCCGGCGTATCATATTATGCGCTCGGGGATGATATCCGCCATGTGTGTGTATATTCCTAGCATATTAAATTCTCATAAAAGGGCCTCTACATCTTGGCTTCGGCCCGACGCACGCCTTCCATAGGCCCGGGACTCCATAGTCCCGAGAGTCAAGGTACTGAGAAACAATATAATAATAATAAGTTTTTTAAAAGGAATAAAGACGATAATAATAAAGAAATACATGAACTTTAGTATATATCCCCCTATTTCCAATATCTTGGCTCCAATCACGACACAATCTTGCGTTCAACAAACAGCCGCTGTCCTGCTCATCGTTCCGATTTCATCCACTCTTCCTTTCCTGTGCACTCTATATTTCTTCGGAACGAGCTACCTCTCGGAATCAGGAGGGCCACAAGCCGTTACACATTTAAAATGGGAGTTCGGAAGCTCATGCTGGATAAATTGGAAGAAACTTCATTTTAATTATATTATATACTAGCACCGCGCCGCGGTTTCACCCGCGTAAATCCTGATCCCATGAGAATATGTAGTATATGTGAGTAACATAGGAAGTAGCCTATGTTACTCACGAAGAATGTAACTTTCTAATGAAAAAAGAATTATTAAAATCGGTCCAGTACTTTTTTAGTTTATTCGTTACATACAAAAATACAAATCTTTCCTCTTTATAATATTGTTATATATAGTATAGATACTTAAATTATAATTAAATGTGTGGTTAGATATTATTATGTGTATGTATGTTTTTTATTTTATATTTATGTATATATGTATGTATTACTATATATTTTGGCTAGTTACCTTGTTATTCTCAGCACCACCTATTGGGTAGACTGGTAGAGAATGCCTGTGGCATTAAGTCCGCCTGTGTACATGTGTGCATGAAGTTTAAATAAATAAATATATAGTATCTTATCCCATAGATGCCATAAACGCACCAAAAATTTATTAGTGTTACTTGAAACTAATAAGCAGACGATAGAACGTACCATAATGTCTCTTAGAAGCAGCTGCACAACTGGAAAAGCATTATTTATTTATTTATTAAATAAGTACAACCACATTACATGTATTACACAATTCACACAACATTCAATTATTGGTAAAGTCTCCGATACATATAACAATTACGGTGTATATAACATTCACAAAAATATCAGAAAAATGAGGCAAAACAATGCATTAACTACGATCAGCAGTGCTAGTGCCAGTAGCAAAAACAAATTGTAATGGCGACAACAAATAAAATACAAACATGAAACAAAAATTTTCAAGCAACACAACTAGGTAGTAACTTTGATTTTAAGTCGGTTAAGCGGATGTTAATAATGTCGAGATTTTATGCATAACATTGAAACTTATTGAAATATAATGAACTGGATGTTTCGGCTACTTTTCAGCAGCCATGGGTGAATAAGCGGTTTTATTTCAATGAGTGATATACACGTTCACTTCTGAGAGGAACATTGAGACTGTTCTAAGCTGAATAATTACATAAAGCAAAACAGGTCTATTATCGAAACTATTTCAAAAGTTGACCTTCGCCTTATTAGTCGGCAGTTGGTCAAGGCGGGGCCATGTTGCGAGTTTTGGTCCAAATTCCGTTCAAAACTCTACCAACGTAAACCTGCTACTAACACAGCAATTAGGTTGCTTGCAATGGATTAGCATAGGTATTAGACAGAAAGTTAACAAAATTTATGAGACTAAATGAACTGGTTCTTTGTTATCTTCTAATTAAAATTTTATAATTACATACATAGTCCATTTAGCTGTTTATACTGTCAACTTTCATAATTTAGAGTAGACAGGTAGTTCATGTCTAAACTATTATACCGCAGCCGACGATTAACGTTAAATTATAGTACTGACTCTTCATATAGGACAAAATTATGTCTACGCGTGGCCGCAAGATTCTCACAGGCATTACTTTGTTTTAAATATAAATAAAGAAGCGGTAGCCTTGTGGTATGGGTAATGGACTACTGAAACGAGGTCTCGGGTTCGGTCCCAGATTTTACCATGGCACACACCAATGACTAATTGATGCTTTTCGAAGTTATGTGTATTTATAGCAGGTTTATAAGTGCCCAGTTAATAGCAATAGACTCACCAAATATTACATTGGGACCTAAACATAAACTGGGTGCTAGTTAAGCTAGTTCATCACATATAAAATTGCATTACTGATCATAATATTAACTTCTTGTAGGTAATCCATTTCCATAGCTGACTAATATAACTGTAGCTGCGTAGTCCAATTACTGATGCGTACTATTCAAAATCAAAACAAAGATTTCTATGGACTTTTGATATTGGGATTACCTACATTTTAACCTCTTATAGAGCCAAAAACTTCTTGCAAGCTCTTGCAAAATAATTCCTGCAAACCTCTATAGAAACTATAACGTTTTTTTGCCAGTTTGTTTCTCAGAAACCGAACAAATTGTTTTGTCAATCTGGTTATCAATCTGACTGCCGACGCTACACTGGGAGGTTTCCACGATACAACGCTATAAACGATATCACCCGCCAGGCTCTTGTATCGGAAACGTCGCCCTGCATGCTAGAACCTTCGGGTCTGAGCAGGTCGGAAGGTAAGAGGTCAGACGGACTGACTTTGGTGCTCTGGAAGAACAGCAAGTGTCTACTTTGGGACGCAACGTGTGTCAGCACGGTAGCCGCCAGACGCCACCTCAAGGAAGAGGCTAAAGTACGCCGACTTGAAGCCACTGTACCATTTCTTGCCGATAGCGGTGGAGACTCTGGGGAGTTGGGGCAAGGAAACTAAAAGCCTTATTAAAGAAATAGGACAGAGGTTCATCGAGGCGACCAGTGACTCTTGTACCTGGTGCAAAGGCTGATCGTACCTGGTGCTAAGGCTGGGTATTGTCATCCAACGTGGCACTTTTGCACCGGGAGTGATCAGGGGCGGGTTGTTTGATTAGTAAATGGACTAAGTTTTACTTGTTGGATAATTTTGCAATGTTGTATTAATTTGATATTTATTTCGTTGAAATTTTGTAATTATCATTACTAATAAATAAATTTTATCTGTTTTCTAATGTAAATGTTTATGTTCATTCATTTTTTTCTTATTTACACAGTGAATATAAAATTAAATTAACAATAAACTTCTTCTCATAGCCAACCTTCACCTATGCAGATAAAATTTATTGTATAAACACGCAACCTGTGCAACGACACGATCAACAACGACGATCTCAAAGAAATTCCGTTAACCCGGTACTGGCCAATTATTACGTCAGAATGGAACGTTAAAAGCTGTGTAATCACGCTGTTGTGCCTATATAAAGTGGGAATTAACTGTACGGGTTATGTGGAAGCGGGAATCCCGGAGTGGTAGCTACTAACTAGGTCAATAGGTACAAGAACTTTTCTGTTACCGCTTACGTCAGATTTTCAGTTAGAAACGGATAAAACTGAATTATTATTATTCTTTTAAATGCCGGCTTCTAAACGATTAGAGCCAATTTGAGATGAAATGAATGAAAATTTAATGAAATGTACTCACACTAATATATATTTTTAATAGATATTCAATTACAGTGATAAGGTATCTTAGGACAAAATTATAATACCCTACGTAGGTACTTTACGAATCTAATGATTTTTTTGTAAAAGAATCATAACCACAAAGTTGGTTTGAAGGTGTTTTGAAATGCACAAGGCAGAATGTATTGCGACGCTAAGTTTTGAAACCATAATCCTTTTACTAATTAACTGGATCGAAAACTGAGCTTGTACATTTAAGTACAAATATAGTTATATGTTGAGTAAACACAGAAATCAACAACATGAAATTTGCTTCGAGGTATGGGTATACATAAGTAGCTAAGAAGATAGTTAGAGAAATATTTTACAGATACTTACATAACAAGCGAAATATTACCAATATTTCTATATTGCAAAGTGTATCTAAACAACTGGTACTTGTAGTATACATATAATAGTTTATTATATACAATTATCTTAGCGCAATTATTGTAAAGGTATGTACATACTGTTCATAGTAGGTACTTCGGACTATCTATTCATGTGCACTTACTAGTATCGCATTGATTTTCGTAGACATACTGGCATATCATCGAACGCATGATGCTCTTATATCTTGTTATGAATCCTATGCTTTTTCATACAATTCAACTAGTTGAAAATTTTGTTGTAGAAATAGCAATAGCAGTAGGTAAGTTATAAAAAGGTAGTTTAAAAAAAATTGTTCGTAAGTTCACCAATCAAAGAGCTCAACCCCTAAGCCCAAATACAATAAAGTAGATATATGTGATTTATCTAATTATCGAAAAAAACATGTCATTAGTAAACATTATTATTCCAAAGGTTGAGCACAAATAAAGTTAAGCAACTATAAAATAAAACCTTAAATGTTATATTATATTATGTGATCCTGTCTGTCTATTATTATTTATTAAGTAAGTACATCGCACGAGAACGGCTCTAACAATTTTAATCATATTATCTACTATAAAGGTAGTAATTTACTTTAGAATCTGATGACTTTTTAATATGATTGGCTTAGTGAATATCATAGTCACACACAATCAAATATCAAGGCCTCATTGCCTTAATATTTTATTGTATGTGACTTTGTTTAAAATGGAGGTATCTTTGAAATAACCATGTAAAAATCGTTAGGTACTTTATACGTGGTTGAAATAAAGGTCTATTGAAAATTTACATTCAATATTTAGCCGTTTAATGTACCTAATAATAAAATAAGGTTACTGTATTTAGTTATCTCCATTATTCTTCGACTACTTCTGTGTTTAGAAAATAACATATTTTCTTATTTCACGTCAGTTTTTATAAAACATAGCAGTAATAAATAAGCAGAGAGATATATTGTTATCACAGGTATCTAAAGTTAAACGTCAGGAGTCGTAATCTCAGCTTCCTATTACTGCACACCTTTATATTGCGTGTAATTTGTATTGACTCTTATAAAATTAAAGTTTGTTTATTCTAATGTTTAGTGCTCATTAGTTTGATATTAGAAACTAATGTGTTTGACAGGCATCATTTACTCGAACAGATGCGCGACTTTGTCTCGTTATCTGAAATTAATCATCGATAAGCAATCATACTTACACAATGTAGGCAAGTACAGCTTCGCCTCCTAATTGCCCACCTTTACGAGTTAACTATTTGGTTTGACAGGCGTCATTCACTTGTTAATCATGTGTAATTAGGGTTGCGAAATATGTACCTACTATTTGATAATAAATAAATAATAATAAATGAATATTCTACTACATTCTACACAACGCTATCTAGACCCATGGTAAGCATATTTTAACTAGCTTGTGTTATGGAATCTAGAATACGGACTTTTGTAAATACATACATATTATACATAGAAACACCCAGACCAATGCAAATACCCATATTTATGCATACAAATTTTTGCACTGAGCGGGGATCGAACCCGCTCCTCCTGCGTAGCAGTCGCGTTCACTACCACCACGCCACAGAGGCTGTCGAATAATGATTATAGATATTTATTATTAATAGATAATGTTAGTAGAATTCTTCCGAGTCCTTAGTAGAATATTTCCCTCTAACTCTGAGAGGAAAGCTTGCGCCGGAAGCTCGTTAGTCAATCAGCAGGTGTAACGACTTGCGGCTTGCTTAAATAAAACGCAAGTGCATGCATACAAAAACCAACTTAAAAAAATATATTTATTATAGGTATGGCAGCTCCAATGGAATCTATTTATCGGAAAACAGAAACGCTTAGCACACATGGAAATTGACTGTTTGGCACAACTCCAGCCAACTATCACTAGAATCCCATAGGGGACTATTGATCACGTTTACGTTAAAATTTGCATATCTATTTTCGGATATTGTGTCACGTATGTATTTTCAGTGGTGTTCCGTAGAGATACGGGAAAAGGAGCCAGCATTCTTTTCAGCTGTGTGAGCAAGTCTTATAGGTTTCCAGCAGTTATGTAGTGACAAAGCAGAAGTTTTAAATGCGAAACTCTTGCACATAGCAACATTTTCAGAGTTTAACATTTTGCACAATGGGAACCGAATTGATTGCGGTAGCGGATCCTACATTACGATATTATATGACAAATATTCACAGTACATTCATCTATTGATGTTACCTATTTGGAGTATTCTTTGGGGTATTTTGAAATATTAAAACTACCACATACAATTGAAATTTCCTTTATTTAGTTGTAAAACTGTACAAATGTAAATATAGCTACTTTTTCCATGTACGTATCCATTTTTTAAAAAGCCATATAATTGAAGGCCAAGTTTACCAGTCTGTGGTCAAGCATTTTCAGCCTGGTAAACTTTCCTGGTAAATTTTACTATTTTAAATATGGGATATCGATATACCTGTGAACTTGTATTATGATCATACCTGAATTAAAAGTCAAGAACTATTACATCATCTAGCTTGCCTCTATCAGTCTATATTTACATTTGCTACAAAGCCAAACTACGAATAAAATTCGGTTTTAATTACATCAACTTCACATAAAGTCAGTATAACATAAAAATGCCGATGGCCGATCACAGATTTCTCAAATTAATCATTTGTGATTGTATACACAAATTATCTTTATTTATGTTATTTTACCAATGTATTTGAAATTGAATGAGAATTGAGCTTTCCTCACGATTACCGATGAAATGAAGATTAAGTATAATGTAGGATACTGAACACCCAAGTCAGAGTGTTATTGTAATAAGTTTAAGATATCTTTTAGAGCAACAACTGTGTGCTGTCTTCGAATGCTTTGTTATTTCGAATTTCGAATGTGACTTCGAATGTTAGACGTTAATCGAAGGAAGTCAGTTGCATTTTAAACAATATACCTACGGAGAGTAATTATCTAATAAATTATTAGTTAATTACTCTCTGTAGTATATTTATTTTCAGTAATAAATTAAATATTTTTGCACCTAATTTTCGTTAAAGAATAATAATTAGTCATCGAAAACTGTCGATTAGACAGTTTTCGATGACTAATTCTGAATTGTTGCTTGCTTTCAATTTTCAAACCAAATCGAATCGAATTGAAAATTTAAAGCAAGTTTACCAAAGCCTAACCAATGAATCAGCCATCGGCATGCAGACAAATGTAAGCCATACAATATAATAGATTAGTTATTTATACAATTTTATTGGTCGCAATCTACCTACTCCTCTACTGCTCCCTTTTGATAACTTTTCCAGCTTTAGGACTACAAGGGTTCATGCATCAATTTCCTGTAGGTACCTAAGTAAATTTAATGTAGGTATCTGAACTTATCTTGCTCGCTTACCATACGAATGTTTGTAATTCTAACGCCTACTCAATTTACATTCATATATCATCATCAATCAATCTTTTTACAGTACTAATTTTTTATTTTGATTTTTAATTTACTCATGTGTTTAGTTAATTAAATTATTACAATATGCAGTGCCGTTTGTGCTACGCACAAGTTTATTCATACATGATGTATTGTGAGTATTTATAATCAACAGTATATTTACAATTTTCTCAACAAAAATATAAATTCTTTCTCATTACTGTTGTAACTGTAGACATATTTGCGTTAGTCCCGTTGGTATCCGAGGCCCTCACCTCGGAGTCCTTAATCCCGGTGTCCAGTACATTTGCTATCTACATATGTAAAGTAATATCCAACTTCTATATGAATTAAGTTTTATACAACTTTCTATGTGAAAATACCAAACATAACAATCATAATTGAAGAAACTTCATACAACTACATTATATAACATTTAGGGTCATGACGTAACACACATGATTTTTTTAATATCAACGACCGGCAATTTACGGCTCTGTACTTACAGGGTCGGCAGCGCGAGTGTGGCTTCTCTGGTGTTACACACGTCCATAGGCCATGGTAACCACTTTCCATCAGGTGGGCCGTGCGCTTGTCTACCACCAAAGTGGTATAAATTTCAGACTTTTTGTAAGTAAAACGCAATGCAGCTTTCGGCTTACAAAAAGTTACTAAATATGAACCCCAGCTGCAGTGATAAAATCCCAATCCCCTAGCAACTGAAAGCTGCATTGCGAACACATTTGAATTCGGATCTCGGCTAGCATCTCTCATGCTCCGATGCATCATCGATGAAGTGTTACAGCGGTACAGTTGCTCAATCCACGATTTGAATGCAGTCGTAGTTGCCGGTCTAGGTCTAGGCTTTAGTTGATAGAGCTGCCATTACCAAATTGACAACATTTATCTTAAAATCGTTTTTATGATTTAAAATTGAAAAATAGAGACAGCTCTTTTTGGACCTAAGATTGGGAAGGTTGAGCTCCAAATAAAAAAAAATACTCAGACAACCTCGCAATATGCATTTTTTTTATTTTAGTTACATACATAGGCCTTTTCTAGTTTTCGTTAAACCTCTTTACTTTACGTTATCTTCCAGACGAATGGTTCGCCCTCACGCCACGCTTGATTATACGCAGCCTCTACTAAAACTCGTTCAATGTTCGGTTATTTTCTAGGGCAGATGTGACCGGCACATTGCCACTTTAGCCTTCTATATAATACTATTACACAAAAGAGTGGACACTGGTAGGGTCTGCAAGGGTAATCAATTCACAAAGTATCGATTTAAACATTCTGTAACACGATGGTGCGTAATGGATTCCAACTGATTGAATTATTAAGCACGATTTTTAGTACAAAATACTTGGGAAATTAAGAAAACAAGTAGGTATAAGTATAGTCATTTTCGATGGGGAGATAAGTAGTGTCACAACTTTGAACATGAGTTGAAGTCACTTTAATTTAGAATCTTAGAGGAATGTCCAGAAATAGTTTCATGCGCTCTCCAATATCTACGATAGAGCGCTCGTCGAGTTGCTAGCTGTCGTCACCGATGATGTCCTCCTCATCAGGGTCGTCTTCGTCGAGGGGTTGGCTCGTCAGCGCGGCCCAGAGCGGCGAGCGAGCGCCGGGCTGCACTGAGCCACGTCGCTAGCTATCTCGGTTGCAGACAGCCGCTGCTGCTGCTGTGCCCATAGCACCAACAGCTTCAAATATTATCGTTCCCACCTCGCGGTCCGGCGTTATCTCCACCTTAAGAAATAAATCTAAATTTACTCACTATTCATAATTTTTGCCATTCAATGTGTCAATCATTAATGTATGATACTCGATTCATCTCGCAAGATTATAGAGCAAGATTGCCTTACGTCACGGTATTCAGATTGAAAAATGTTTTGTATGCTAAAGCTTGGGATTAATTATAGCCAAAAAATTATGAACCTTGAGGCACGCGAATGGGCTACATCAGTTAATAAAATTTGTGTCTAGTAAGGTAAGAAGATACATTTAAACGAAATCGAAACTTGTCGAAAGTATACTTGAAAATTACATACACATTGGTATAAAACTAACATTGTGGAATTTAACAATATTATTTGATTAAAGATCCTAGCGGCCTTTTGTCTGAAAAAGAATACTGAAAGAAAACCTTTCGCCGGATATCCGTTAAAAGTTCCATGTAATACAGTCCATCGAGATTCCATTAGATTTGGGGTTACATTTGCCAGAGGATGCAATTTTATTTTATAGATATCAAAAGGAGGTCACTTTTAAGTTAAATCTAAGTTTATGGGGTTGCAACCCTGGTCCCACGGCCACTATCTTAGAAAAAGGGGGTCAAATGGTAATACTTATGATTGAGCACCTTCTAGTGTACGTACATTATCTTTTTGTAACATATGTGGGCTTTTTTGAGACATTGTGTATCTAAAGTTTCTAAGGAACTTTTGTATCAAAAATGGAAACTGCACAACAAATCTATGGGAGTGGGAATAATACTCTTTTCTTTGCCGCACCACCAAGACCGGGAATTCATTACCAGCACACGTGTTTCCTTCTTCCTACAGTCCCGGGTCCTTTAAGCGGGGTGTGAAAAAGCATATGATGAGGCTGCCAAGCTGAGTGCCACCATTGTAACATTACTTAGTGTCTGTAATGGTGACCCTCTTTCCTGAGACTTTAGCTTTAGCTTACCATCAGGCGAGGTGAAGTCAAGTTGGCGTGTACTAGTTAAAAAAAGGTCTATTAGCTTTTAACAGTAAATTTACTACTTACTTACTGCCTACTTCAGTTTTGAGTCATATTAAAATTCTACATAAGTTCCAAATGAAACGGTTTCTATGAATTTTAATGTTATATTTTAAAAAATTTCACGTAAACGTTTACCTATAGAGAGATGTTATCGAAGTTATTTACGGGAGCAAGGCTGAATAATTTGAATGAGTCTTGTTTAAATACATTACGCAAATAAATTTATCTTTATCTTCAAAAAAAGCATTTCAATTATTTAGAAACTTTTAAATTTACAGTGGTTTATTTCACATAGAAGATGTATCCACAAGAAAATTTAAGCCATTTTTGAATAAAACTTCAGAAGCCTCCAAAGAATTGCGATGGTATTTAATGTGGATTACCAAGATTGGGGTTTATGTGCTTTACTAGGGTGACTCCTAGAAAAGTGTGATTGATTTCAATTAGATGACTGGCTAAAGTAGTTCGAGAGTATTTATAAAACAGAAATGTTTAACTAAAACGTGAATTACAAACATTTGAGTTCATATAACCAAAATCAGTTTCAGCCAAAGTACCTAGGTTAAAAAATAAATTTGGGACTGAATTTTATTTAGATATACCTATTGTTGATGAATTGTTGACCTTATTTACGTAGACACAAAGGAAAATGTTCAATAATAATCATTTTATATCGTATAAAGGTGTCGCGCCTTTGTTTTATTCCGATCACAATGTAACAGCGGAGAGTAATAAAATGTGTTTTATTACTTCGAGCTTTTGAGTAATATTTTTGTACTCTAGATTCAGTATGTAATGGGATTGAAAAAAAAATGTAAGTATTACTTGAGATAATGTAGTTTGTTCAGGGTCTGATCGTTCTTCAAGCACGGTGTCTAGCTCTAAGGTTGGTGGCGGACGCGGTGAACGCACTAAGCTAACCGCGCGCGGTTTCATCTTCACAGGAGATAATTTCACCACTGACAGCTCTCCACGATCCAATTCACAATTGCGTCGCCTTGCACGTTCTCTGAAAATATACTTTAAAATAAACTCTGGTCTGCAAGTATTTGCAGTAGGTTGTTTAGACGGGATACTCATCATCATAACAGCGTTGAGCGTTGTGCTCCGATTACTCTCAAAGCTTTCCTCGAAGAGAGTAAATGGATTTTGCACGGTCTTAGACAGGCCCATAAATGGCAATGAGACCACTGGTATTAATGTCACCAACTACGGTGTCAACTCAGCATTATTAGAGCCTACCTTACCTACCGGGACCCAGCGGGGGCGCCATTGAAAGAAGTTTGTTATTCACGTAACCTACACGGGGGCTATTATTCCTGGCAGGCATTATGGTACCTACCTATGTACTAGTATAGTGTGCTATCACTAACATCTAATATGCAGCTGTAAATAATATTACATACTAGGTACATTTAATTCCCTTACAAAGTATTAGACCATATTAATCTCTGATTAAGACCAAAACAGGTAATGGTAGCACCTCACATGACTATTTATGTTGCTTTTGGGAGTTTATTGTATTTGGCAAAATATTTGGAGTATATGCAAACATCCAAATACAGACAAATACAATTTACTTTGTAAAAAGTATTCATTTCAAAGAGGTGTCACATGTAAACTGTCACATTTGTAACCCCCGACGCAAGAACTATAGGGTGTTATAAGTTTTTAACCCTCGACGCAAAAACGATGGCGTGTGTGTGTGACGGTGTGTCTGTGGTATCATAGCTCCTGAACAGATGACCCGATTTGAATTTTTTTGTCTATTTATTTTATTTTTTATTTATATTAGTCGAGACTGCTCTTAGCTATGTTTGAAAAAAATCGGACCACGATGGCCGCCGCCACAAAATAACGGAGTACATATTTTTTCACAACTCATATTATCAATAGATCAATTAAAAAGTGTAAAATAAAAGTTAAATAAAAAGTTTTAAAGCCCCCATCACAAAAAAATGATAATAAATTGCTATAACTTTGACATACCTAGTAATATTTTCATTCAAGCGTTGTTATGTCGGGGGACCCTAACTGGTAAAGCACTACGTCATATTATCGGAACGATTCAAGATCCCACGTCATGACAACGCTTGAATCTTTGGCACTATTTGTCAAATAGGTAATAGGCCAATGCTTTGTAAAATACACTATAATATGTAAAATACGCAAATACAAATATCCACGTGAAGTGCCACCATAAGATTACAATATATATACAATACAGTATACAATCACACTTTATTACCTTCCTATCGGACGGGTAATGGAGGCAGTTTGAAGGTGTCAAGTTTATATGCAACGTTTTATAGAATATTGTTATAAACCAATATTCAGTGATAAGCCAGATACTTTCTGTTCTGCCAGATAGGCAGTATAAACTTCATGAATAACTAAAAAACTAGCTTTTAAAAATAATGGCTTTTGATAAATGCTGTCGATTTGTCGGTTTGCAATGTTCGCAAATAGCTTTTTGATTATGAATTCGCGGTTATGATGTTCGAGTGTTTCTAAAGCTTTTTAGGAGCTGGCGGAAGATATTGTTCATGGAATATACGTACCGGCAATGCGGCAATATATAAAAAAATATAGATGTACACTATTAACAGTGCTTTATGAGAGTATTTGAAAAATAACTTCTCTAATTTATACGAACTCAGATTGTTGGTAGGTACCTTTTATTTCCTCCGCCTTTCAATCAATTTATCAATTAGCCCACCGTAGTCGAAGAAGGTTTCTCCCAATGTGCGCAATTTCGCCCCTCCATATTTAAAAAGGCTGATCATTGAACTGTGCCTACGTTTAAGATTTGCCGCCTGCATCCCATTAATAATAATAATATTTTACAACATTCTACACAACGCTATCTAGACCCACGGTAAGCATAGTTTAACTAGCTTGTGTTATGGAATCTAGAATACGGATAAACATACTTAAATACTTTTTTTTTGTAAATACATACATATTATACATAGAAACACCCAGACCAATGCAAATACCCATATTCATGCATACAAATATTTGCACTGAGCGGGGATCGAACCCGCACCTCCTGCGTAGCAGTCGTGTTCACTACCGCCACGCCACAGAGGCTGTCAAAAAAAAGAAAGTATATCATATCTGATAATTACAAAACATTGGGGTGTATGGGGAATATAGGTTTATTTTTTATACCACTTAGTTGGCAGACAAGCACACAGCCCACCTGACGGGAAGCGGTTACCGTGGCCTATGGACGTATGGCAACACCAGGTAATACTGTAAGCGGGTGATACCTAGCTACCATAAACATAGTTCTAGTGTTATCATATACCTAAGATCAGGCGTTGCTGTATGCACACTCCTTTTCATACAGTACATTATATACTTTAAAAGTATATAAATTACACCTAATGCTATAAATAGATATATAACTATCATTTTTGTAAACACGAGTGTATAAAAAAGCTTTAGATAATGAATCAGCTGTTTTATCACTGTTCTTAAAGTGGTAGAATGAATTTGCGGAAAGTCTCCGAACGGGGACGGCTGCTCGCGAATAGCAATTTATCCTAAGTTATGGTTGTACATTTAGTACATTGAAGGGTCGGTACAGTATTTAATCTATTTCTTCCTTTGACACGTTAGCTAATAATATATCTCGTCTTCTTTATTGTTCGTTTAATATATTAAATGTTCGATAAAAAACATTTTGTTTAAATTGCTTCGACTAAAGCTTTAGAAACATCGTAACGTCATTGAATCAATCATGATTATCGCACACATTACTTGTAACTACTATCTACACGCGTCGTATAAAGGGTATTAGGGTACCCTTACACTGTAGAATTACATCGCTTGTGACGATATTGGCATGTATATTACGTCACATAATCGACTGCTTGGATCATTTCGGTGATGTCACCTACGTTACCGGCACTAAGAATTGTTGGTACCTAATTTCCTTTTTCAGACAGACAGTTAACGCAATAGGAAATTATTTCTGTGTCTCAGGTTTTATAAATAAATAATAACGGATGCATTGCATATACAGACTCAAAACAAACCTGTGACTGTCAAGCCACAAATATCAGTCAAAAGAAGGGTTCAAAAAGGCAAATTTCTACATGATAGCCTGCTACTGACAGGTAGTCATCCGGTTAATGGGTCAAAGGAGGCGGGTCGCTCATATGTCACTACCAAGACCTGCCTGGAACTGGTGGGTAATCGCTCCGCGGCTTAATAATCGATTTTTGTTGATATTTAAAATATTCAGTTTCAGTGAAATTATTTGGAGGTCTACGTGAACAAAGAGCTACTGGTTGTTATGCTATGTCATTTATATTTAAATTCAAATATTGTCATTACTACGAACCATTCGGGAATAAGACTGCTGTACTTATCAATATATTCCAGGTAGCTGCTATGTTTTCCTATTATGAAATTTAGATTGATACTAAGTTAACATATAGGTTAACAAGCCAAATGTATAATTTTCGTATGAGTCAAGGCGTTTGGTTATTCTTCATTCTTGTATTATGTTCAAGAATACTTTATTTTGGTGTACCTTTTTTAGTGAGAGGAGTCCCCTTAGCGTCACCTCCCTGAATCTAATGGTATTTGTTTTCGAATCGACTAAAACTGAATGGTGTCTATCGCGTCAATCATATGGTATTAGGAACCACGTGTCCCTATGACCTAGAGAGGAAATCCCTGAGACACTAATCAGCAAACTGCTTGGCGGGCAACTTAGCAACTTGGTAGCGACTTGCATATATTATCCTCCATTGTGGCATTTAAGAAACCATTTTGAAAATTAAGATACAAATCCCTATTACAAAATAACTAATAGCATGTTATTGATGTACCGACAGTTTACGTCTAAACATACCTAACCATAATTAGTTTCTAAAGATGACCTTCAATTAAAAAGTAAATGTCATCCAGGCTGAAAAGAATTATTAAATTTGCAGACCTAGTATATAAGTGCAAAGTGAACGTGAACATTAAAAATAATCAATAATAATCTGTGACGTTAGTGTCACTTCACACAGACAATAGCTTACAGCCAGCAGTGGTGCGGTGCTGCGTTGATTTCAAACCCTGCGCCCCCAAACAGCATGTTCGAAATAGCTGCAATATTTTGATTTTATCTTTATGGCATGAAAATCGTTCATAAAAACGTGCTGTGATTACAGCATCTGTCAACTTCTATCAGCGCCTAACGTGCTTGTGTAAATGTCTTCATTTGGATAAGATGTAAACTTAGATAGTACAGTTATGCGACTGTTACGTACCTAGCTAACTTGGCTCTTCTTCTTAGGCAGCAAATCACGGTGAGCGCTAACAATGGAAATCCAAATATACACGACACAATCGGCACGACAATCGATTCCGGAGTTACTGCAACAATAAGAAAAATCTTTGAGTTTTTTTGAGAGATATAAGAATTCAATGTATCTCATTCCTCTCTATTCATGCTTGTCAAGCAATTATTCATCAGGGGTGTATTAGTACGGAATGTATATGAATTAGTATATTATGGTACAAGTGTGTAAAGTTGGTGATTACCGCTGAGGCGCTATTGATAAGGGTCTTAAGAGAGCCGAAGACGGTAATCAACAATATACACGTGTATCATATGACGTTCTCCAACACTGTTGTGCATAAATACTATAAAAACATTTTATCTACTCTCACACTGAAATATACACATTAAAAAATTAAGAAAATCAAGCTATGGCGGTTTTTACTTTTTTTTTGTTTATTTGGTTCCTTTCGGAACATGCTAAGGTGCTATGACCATGCTGCCTTGTCATCAGTGGATAACGGTCTTTACGCACAGAATATTGAATTAAATTTTAAAACAATTAAATTTTAAATTTTGTCTGAGTCTGCGGATATATTTTGCACTCAAATTTTACGCAAAATATATTAATTATTTCATGAGATAGATAAATTAATGTATAAATAATAATTGTGAGTTATGTTCCTAACTCACAATCGTATTATAAGAACCCTTTTTCTATAAACTAATGATTTTATTTATTTGTAACATGTAACAGTATGTATTTGTACACGATCTTTTTCCTATCGAAACATTTCTAAGAACAAATCAACTGAATAAAAAAAAAAAAAAAAAAAACAATAACTGACTTGTGAATTATAACAATGAAAAAGTCACAGTTTAATTACAGGTAACATTATGTGCCTAATTACGGTGAAATTAGAGCCGCTTTATGAGCAAGTGTGTTGAAAATATATTTATTGACAAACATAAATATTGTCCTCGTATTTGTAAATATGATTCGATAACGGTCACCATTTTCCCTTAAAATAGCCTTGGAAAAACCCTTAAAGAAAAAAGGTACAATAAATTTAAAGGAAATTACCCTTAAGAGGGCACACTATGTCCCTTAATGGACATCACAGCCAGCAAAGTTAACCAATAAACACAACTCGGTACCTGTTTGCATTTATATTGCATCTTCATCATAAAAAATTTATGTTTATATGTGCGACATGGAGCTACAATGTTTTTTTTTCATTTTGAAGTTATGACTTGCGTAGTTCGTTCGAGTATCAACACGATAATCAGTATCAGATGAAATATCCCAATTAAAATTTACCAAAAAATTTTATTGTACAGGTATATTTTTACCTGTGGGCTTGATTTGTAATAGATATTCAAAGTTATAAAACAAAATAGCAAATGCTTTAGCACCCATGTGACTACGAGGTTTCTAAAATTTGTTACAATGGAACGCGCCTGACAAAGAGTAGATAGCAAACAATTGCCTTTAACTTAGAAGTAGTATTTATTGGTGTATCGTGAGCAATATTTATTTGAACCCTCCTACTTCCTTACGTCACGCTCAAGTGGTCAGGTTCACAGGAGACTGAAATCCTTATAAAACCGATGTTGTCAACGCTTGTGTACGTTTGTTCTTTGCCAATTTTCTATAGACTATGACAATTTTCTGAATTTAATACAGGAAGGTGAGTAAATACAACCCCTTTTCATTACATGTTTAAAACATCTGAATTGTATTAAATTTGATGCCCTATTAACCGTTACCTTAATTGAATTAATTACTAAACTTAGGGCCCAAAACCAGGTACCAACGACTTAATAATTACAAAGTAGAAGAAACAGTTCTCTTTTGTGATGTCTGCGAAAATTAACACGTTTATCGCTGATTAAAATCGACTGTAACGATGCTGAAATAAATTTTTTATACGAATTGGGTTTATAGGGTAGGATATCAACGATGAAAATTATAAATATATTGTATCTAACTTGTTGTCCTTTATCTTATACAGCAATATAACTCCATCCACGCGGTGCGGTACTTATGACGTAGAAAAATCACGCCTGCAACAAAGTGCGCAAGTCGTCTACGATAAATGATACTAATATCAAACAAGACACCACCAGTTTGTGCGTCGTCTTGTAGGTACAATTCCAACATAAGTAAAGCGAGGGTACAGTCAGCATCAGATCGATCTTGATGAACAAAGTACTCAAAATGATCTTAATGCCTTGGTTTGCCCCAATGCCTGTTCTGTTCCCCTTTTAATCTATAAAACAGTTGGATTTGCTCTTAATACCTTGGTTTTAAGATCATTTTGATACTTTGTAGTAAAGATCTTTCTGGCACTGACTGTACAATTCCCGAGACTCATTCCCCGTCAGTCGGTAAGCGCATACAATATTTCTACCAGTTGAGGGTATTCAATGTTTGATATACTTATATTTATTAGTGTCTTGACTTGTGCCTTAGCTCGACTTTGTTATACCTACTAATTGTGTATTATGAACGTACACTATTGTATTAGATCCCATCTGTAATGATAGTGTATTGTATGGTAAATAAATAAAATAAATAAATAAATAAATAAATGAATTTGTGACAGGACATTATTTAAACCCCAAAAAGGGTATAGGATACATCTGTTCGATGGAGTTGAGAGATAAAGATGATTTTCAAGATATCAGTATAACGCCTCCTTAACATCTTATGCAGGTATGCAAAGACTTAACTGTAATAGAAAAATCAAATTATAAGTGCAATGATTATATCAATGCTGTAAGTACGTTAATTTCTTTTTTTTATAAAATGTCAGCACCTTGAAACAAAATGACGTCAATAATTTTGAATTTAAAAGATGTACGGAAATCATCACGGATACATTCCCACTGACCAGGTCTGGTATCTATCTAATATTTTACTGTCTGAATAATATACTACCTTTCATTCCAAAAATAGATCTACCCGCATCGTACGTCAATCTAAAATTAAATCATCTATCGTGGGTCCAAAACGGAGAACATTTTGCTAGAGCGAGACTTGATAGTGGTGCCTCCTACCCTAATTACTTTTTAAATTTTTTGCAATTTCCCCAGCAGCGCTTGGGTGGCGGCGTAATGTCATTTGTAACTATAACTGCCACTCTTATTGAAAATCAGGCAAATTTTAATGGAAAAATATTGTTTACTGTGACACAATATTTTTCCATTGAAAATACATCGTTTATTATAAATTTATTTAGTTGACCTATTCAAAATAATAAAATTTCTGAATAATATATTTTTTCAACCTACTTACAAAGAGGTTTCAATTCGAGTGGTATCTTTTTTTAAATATATTTTCACTAGGACTTGTACTACTTAATACTTTATTGTACATGGGGGCCTGGTCTTGAAGTTTCAATTTAAAATTACCAAGTATAAAAATCCTCTTCGTTGAAACAGCTGATCTTTATCCGTTTTAGGTTAAAAGTAAGATTTATCAAACCACTTATCACATTTTTCGGTAGGTATGCCTAAAATAATTATACGGCAGTGCGATGCCCGACCTAATTTTATTCAGTAGCTACCCTAAATTTCGGCTGTCTAAAACAAATTTGATTACAACTGAAGCAAATCGATAAATATCTTTAACTTCTTTCGAAATGAAGTTTTAAAGATCTCTATTACCAAAGTAACAACATGTTAAGTTGAATTCATAATAGTATTTTTACCCCCTATTACGTGGAACCGAATTCAATGAATGGTAAAATGTGAGTGTTAATTCACCTCTGCCTAACCCTCCGGGGATAAAGGCGTGATTATATGTATGTATGTATGTTAAGTTATGATTACCGCGCCTGGCGCGCTTCCTCGTTTCCGGGGACGAGTTGGGGGCTCTGTAGTCCCCACACCCGAGAAGAAGGCCAGATCATGAGAGATGGGCCCTGGGTCGGCCGGGGTGCGAGGGATATGCCTGTCAACCTCACCTTCGGCAACCAAAACGACCCACAGGCGGCGTGCGTTTTAGTCGGTTCGAGTCCGACATAACCTCTTCCACCGGCTCCGGTGGGGAGGTATCCGCGGGAATTTTGCGCACGTAAAAAAAAAGTTATGATTACCGTCGAAAGTTTGCGAATTATATATTGAAATAAAACTATTTTTATTGCAATTTTTAGGTTTAATTACAATTTTAATGGAATTTTAGTAACCGAAATGACTAGTATTCCTCCTAACGGGTTCACGAAGGCAGTGCAAGGATCAGGATACGAAAATTGGACTATCACAGGTCCAACGTTCGACTTCTTCTCGATCTTTCCTTTCTATCGTAATCCCTACCTCCTGTACCACTAATACACTAAATCCGACGTTTCGGTTATTTTTCAGAAGCCATGGTCATATTGTCATGGTCATAACATACTTATTACACAAAACTTGGTCAGAGTTACCCAAAATGACTATACTTGTTGTGTTATGAAATTGTGTACCTATGTAACATTTTGCATCAATAAATATTTTATGCATTTTCATTTTCATCTTGTTAAAGTTTGAGGTCTTTCATTTTATTAATTCATTCATCAAGGCATTACGTAAAGATAAACATTTATAAATTTAGTAGAAGTAGATATAAAAACGTGCAACAAAAATACTTCT
This sequence comes from Eilema griseolum, assembly GCA_963662185.1. Lineage (NCBI taxonomy): Eukaryota > Metazoa > Arthropoda > Insecta > Lepidoptera > Erebidae > Eilema > Eilema griseolum. Next base: position 11,981,646 of record OY759232.1, on the reverse strand, counting down.
TACTAATAAATAATATTGATGCCATACACCTGTAACTACTTTTCAATCTCTTTGAAAGCATGATTTTAAAACATAATAAATTGCATTGAGATACTTACTAAAAGCGTAAAAATTTATTACAGCATTCCCAGTCGTATTGGCATTGGTAGCTGAATTAAATCAACACTGTTTACGATCAAACTGTTGATATATTTTATATTTATTTCTATGCATTTACAATTTTGGTTCTGGACCATTGTTGCTTACTGCTTGTATAATTTTGTTTTGTTGTTCATCGAACAGAATTACAATATAGTACACAAATGTATTAAATATTGAGTGCAATAATAATATGGCAGATTTTTCTTAGTGGCTCTGAAAAGCTCGCATTTGAGTTTTTAGACATAGGTTAGGTAGAATGCCTAAATATGTCATTACCACCCCAGGCACATCGCATATATTACATTAGCATACAACAAAACGGAAGTCTCAGAGTCATTTGAAGTAGGCTAAAGCGTGGGTATATAACGAGTAATATAACGAGGGAATTCACAAACGGTTCAATCCTATGCATAAAAATAGGGGTAGGCAGTCTGAACGTCACCTATGGGTAGATATTGATAGAGAAACCGGGTTTATACCTCAGCGAGATTTTTAAAAACAGTGCAACCTCTTGGCGTAGCGGTAGAGAATTCGACTGCTATTCAGGGGATGCGGGTTCGATTCCCGCTCAGTGCAAATATATATTTTTTTTGTATAGGACACGCCAACTTGACCTCACCTCGCCTGATGGTAAGCCAAAGGCAAAGTCTCAGGAAAGAGGGTCACCATTACGGACACTAAGTGTTACAATGGTGGCACTCCGCTTGGTGGCCTCATCAGATGCTTTTTCACGCCCCGCTTAAAGGCCCCGGGACTGTAGGAAGAAGGAAACACAGGTCTTGGTGGTGCGGCATAGAAAAGAGTCTCCGAACAGCTTGGTTCTTGCTCGTATATTCTGCACAGTGTGAGGGTGACATCTAAGGCCTGCACGTGTTGTCCTATGTAGGAAAGGAGATTTGCATTGGTCTGGGTGTTTCTATGTATAATATGTATGTATTTACAAAAAAGAAGTATCTAAGTGATTGAAGATAGTGTTTGTGTGTAGTGTTGTCTTTAGTGAAGAAGAAGTATGAATGTTTATCCGCATTCTAGATTCCATAATACAAGCTAGTTCAGCTATGCTTACCATGAGTCTAGATAGCGTTGTGTAGAATGTCGTGGAATATTTATTTATTTAATTAATTACCACGTGACATTTTCCGTTTTCCGATTGAAATTTATAGGAACAATTAGCATACGATATTGCTCCAAAATATCATTAAAATAAAGTGGCGGAGTAATCTAAAGGGAATGCTTATTAATGATTGTAGTATCATTTATCATCCATTGCTTCCGTTACTTCGTAAGAATGTGAAAGAAATCTAGTCCTTGTTGTAACAGCGAATTTAGCTGAGAGAGGGTATATAATGGTACCTTCGGGCCTAAATTACATAGGGCTAATAAATTATGTGAACATATTTTTGCCCCGGTGACCCGCCCTCTGAATCCACCCCTGGGATTAGTCGTTTCAGTGACCTACTCCAGATACAAAATCTACGGGTAGTGGTACTTATGTAGCCAAGCACAGTGCACTTACCGTCCGGTATATCTTATCTTATCGTCCGGTATATGATATTATTCAAAAGAATATTTGAGTCACTTACTTGTGCTTAACCTTAGTATTAATGTATGAAACATGGAGTTTTATTTTCAGATATGGTTATTAGTTGTATCGTGATTATATTATGGATTCAGTGACCCATAAAACTGAAACAACTCTATTTTCATTACTACGTAACGAACCGTTGAACCCCCTTCAATGGATGAATTGTTTATACACCAGTAGCGAAACATTTCCACACATCAACAGTATGTTGTAAACATTTCAATAACACTTTCCTGTTTATGGACCAGAAAAATCCTGAGGATAACGTGTTTTTTTAATACTAAGACTTGGATTTTTTCAATGTCATTAATTATTTTGATGCTATACGGTTGAATATTCGCTTTTCCGGAACGCTTTGTACTAACGACGCGGGTAAGAATGAGCTTGGAGTAGTTTGGTATTATGCTGAACTATATTTTAATTTTTTAGTAGAGCAATAAAATCCTTACTAATATTATAAATGTGAAAGTAACTCTGTTTGTCTGTCTGTCTGTCTGTCTGTTACGCTTTCACGCCTAAACCACTGAACCGATTTTGCTGAAATTTGGTACAGGGGTAGATTAGATCTTGGGAAAGGACATAGGCTATGTTTTGTCGCGATAACCGACATCTACGCGGGCGGAGCCGCGGGCAAAAGCTAGTATTATATAAATCTCATCTTAATTTTAATTTACAACTTAGTGGATACGAAATGGAAAATTGAATTTACCGATGTTTTATTTTTCTAAAATTGATTTTAAATAAGAAGTTATTTAGAAATATGCACCTACATACATATATGCCCATTTCCCATCATCTGCCTCTATCCTTACATACTTCACGCGCTGCGTCTACTCATTAAACCTTTCATGCTAGCCCATCGGTTTCATGTGCACAACCACACTTTGTGTCATTGTGTAGTATGGTGGTGTAGTATGGGGGTGTAGTATGGAGGTGTAGTATGGAGGTGTAGTATGGAGGTGTAGTATGGAGGTATAGTATGGAGGTGTAGTATGGAGGTGTAGTATAGAGGTGTAGTATGGAGGTGTAGTATGGAGGTGTAGTATGGAGGTGTAGTATGGAGGTGTAGTATGGAGGTGTAGTATGGAGGTGTAGTATGGAAGTGTAGTATGCAGGTGTAGTATGGAGGTGTAGTGGGGAGGTGTAGTATGGAGGTGTAGTATAGAGGTGTAGTATGGAGGTGTAGTATGGAGGTGTAGTATGGAGGTGTAGTATGGAGGTGTAGTATGGAGGTGTAGTATGGAGGTGTAGTATGGAGGTGTAGTATGGAGGTGTAGTATGGAGGTGTAGTATGGAGGTGTAGTATGGAGGTGTAGTATGGAGGTGTAGTATGGAGGTGTAGTATGGAGGTGTAGTATGGAGGTGTAGTATGGAGGTGTAGTATTGAGGAGTTGCATGGAGGTGTAGTATGGAGGTGTATTATGGAGGTGTAGTATGGAGATGCAGTAGACGTATTTTGGCCAGTAGCAACCGTATTTTGACCGCTATCTAAAGGCGGAGTAATTAAACTATATAGGCTTATGTATATGGGATTTATATTACGGTGTATAGGTCTATCTCTCTCCGTCTAGTTATGCGGCAAAGAGGAAATGGTTGTTTGGTCAGGGCCAACTTTAAATACGTACATTCTTTTATTTCTCACCTGTAGGATAGATGATGATAGGCGTCGGTCTCTTATTGTTGGTATTGGGCTTGGGTGCAGGAGCACCGACGGCAGCTGTAGTCGAGGTGCTCGGAGCAGGAGTACTGTTTGCGAAACGTTCCAGCAACCGCAAGGGCGGCGAAGTGGTTCTCGTCATCTTGAAGTTTCGGCCTAGAAGTAAAATAATTCGATTTTTATGGTATACCTATTGTTATATTGCATTTACTCGTCGTGCAGTAGATAATCTCAGAGGCAAAAAAAGCTTTACACAGGTTATAAAGCGTTTAATGTCGTAAATAAAACATATGCAGCACCTTCACCGGCTCCGGTGGGGAGGTATCCGTGGGGATTTTGCGCACGTAAAAAAAAAAAAAAAAAAAAAAAAAAAAAGACATATGCAGCACTCGAAACCAGTGGGCTAGGGAGTAGTGGTGTTCGGAACCGAAGCATAGTCCAAAATAGAGACATTATTGTTACATAACACAGCTTATTGTTTATCACCTTGTCTCACAACATTCACACACATTCAGTATCATTATCCACCTCCTCGCGAGGTGGGAGCGTGTACGAGGCAACAATAAATGCAAGCATCGTATAGTGGCATTGCGCGTGGTCAGCAGTTTACGCCGATCCGCGCTATTTGATCATTACACTCATTTAGTATCATTACGACAATCAATCAGTTTGGGTGTACTCGCTATTCTATCATTATCAATCATAACATATCATTTTGGATTAAGTTGAGTCAATATACAGTTGATCTTAACTTCATCTTTTTATTTATCATCTCGGTACGAGTAGCAGCTCGTACAAGTGGAAGCTCGTGATGTGTAAGGATAGAAGCAAAAGGTGGACTGTTATCTCTGCCTACCCCAAACAGAAAAAGGTGTGAGTATATATGCTATTAGTTGAATAGTTAGCTATGGATAGGTATTTAATTCATGAGGAACATCAGTTAATAACTGTATTTTTTTTCATGATTTAAAGCTTCATATACCTACTAATAAGGGATATGTGTATTATACACTCATATGCCCTTAGTAACAGAAAAGATATAGTAGATACCTACTGTACTGTATTTAAATATTCAGAGGTCAGGGATTTGATTGGTTTGAATCCTGTTAGATTATGCCATGCATATGTATTCATTCGAACAATATAGCAGCAAATGAACCGGTGGTCGATGACCACAGAATATCTAATAGCTCTGACCCGACGACGAGACGCTCTATTATATATTTGTCGAGATTAATATATGTAATATATTTGCATTTGAGTTTCTAGATGGGTAAGTATACGTAGTTACATGAATCTACGCTTTTTACGCGTCTATGTTATTGTAATTTATTATTAGATATAGAAATCATGGGTATTTAATTTTTATTTCGTTGTTCTTATTTTTATTTTTATACAACTCAGGTGGCAGACAAGCACACGGCCCACCTGATAGAAAGTGGCTACCGTGGCCTATGAATGTGTGTAACACCAACATTTTAAGTGCCTTCAGTGCAGAACACAAAATCGGGACAAGCCTTTGGTCTTCCCACTGATAGCACAAAAACTCTCCAGTGAGCTCTGGCTACCCTACTCACCACCGGGAACACAACACGAGTTTATTGCACTGCAACGTGAAAATTTGAACTACAAACTTTACCTTTGTTTCAAATGTCATTTATGGGAGCAAATGCTGTGTGACCGGGGCATAATCGTTGGTTGAGAAACCCCAAGACAAAATCTTACGCTATAGCGTCATCCATCAGTGCCATAATTTTATTGTCTTAATTGCATACATTATATACGTACATTACAATTTGTAACAAGTTATTATTATTATTATTATACAGCTGAAGCAACTCATCAAATCTGCCATTAGTAAGATTATGTTATAAGTACCTATCCATATTAATAAATATACGATGGTCCCGTTATCCAAACCGTACATCGACACTCTGGCTCAGTAAATGTTTACAGTGACTGTAACTTGGAAACAAATTCTCAAACAGTAACGGTTTGCGATCATGTTTACGTTCCTTACCCAAGTTTACCTTTGGCTTGATGAGCGTCAATCAAATTTATTGTAACTCCAAATATTGAATCAGTACCGTCAATTGGATTCGGATTCATCATTTCGGATTTCATTTATTAATGCTGTTAGTATACAGAGTCCAAGATGAACTATTTGGCAATTTATTAATTTATTAAATATTTATTAATTAAGAAGGTGGAAATGGTTAAACTGTAGATAGAAAAATGCTATTGGCATGGCCGCACTCAATGGATTTCAATCCCTCATATAGGCCTTGTCAGTATTTTTTTTCTATAATATGTTAAGAGCAACTGGTATTTGAAAACGTACCCGCATGATTCATGCTCTTAGTTCTTAATTAATATTTTCAGTAACAAGTTTCACTCGCCTCTCATTTCTGTTGAATGAACGGTTCCTTGGTTTAGTGTTTTCGTATAGTACCTAAACTGAGATTCACTAAATGTTTCCATCAAATTAAGAAAAATAATGTGGCAGTAAAAATCTTTATTTGGTTTTAAAACCACTGCAATGTCTATTAGGTACAATAGGTAGACAGATAAGTTATAAAGTTTTGTTCTCTGATTCTTAGCGGATGTTCTTTTTCTCAGCTATATAATAATAACCCAGTAGGTACCCTTTTAGTAACGGTTAGAGTTACGTGTTGCGAATTTTTCCATAGACTACGATTCCACACATCTTTGATATTTCAACTATGCTCTCTTCTAATCAAAAGGAATCCTTGTAGCAACTAGCAACAAAAATATGCCAACTAAAAATTAAACGTGTTGGTACATAGGTAAATTTTCTATTTATAGAAAGCGTAGGATGTAATAAATCGGGCAGTTTTGAGAGATATTACTTAAACGATGCGATAAGAAATGTAGCTGATTGAAATAAACATACTTTCCGTTTGAAGCAGCGCTGACCTACTTGTTAATGTTTTCAGTTTATTTTATTCTTGACTACTTACAGTCTTTAAAAAAGTCTATTTATTTTAACGTTGAATATTTAGTTTCAATAAATATACTAAATTTAGAAAAAGATGATATGTATAAAAAGCTTCATCCGTTTTTATATACTTTATCAATTTGGCATCACTTTATTATTCTCAGAAGTTTGCTCAATATTCAACATTTTCCATTCCATAACAAAATATTATGGAATTCCATATATTATATAGCTTTACAAAAGTTTCTTCCGTTATTTCTAGTTGTCTAGCATATTGTTATTTGGTAAAATTTTGGAAATTTTCTATGATAGTTACTTTTATAAAATTGTAAAATAGCGGTGTCTGTACATTGGATTCTTTTTTAAGCTTTTTAACTCAAAAATACTTTTCACAATTCTTGTCTGTTTGTCCATCAAAATCGACTACTACTGATTGGATTTCCATACAGTTCTTTTCATAAGTTCATGATCTGACTTGAAATCTATTCAAAAGTGTCACTGTTCACAATAGGTACTTACTTACTATTCTTCTAAACTAATGCAACACATGTTGCCTCACTTATCGTGCATGCACAAGCGTTGTGCAACTGTGCATGCATCATGACAATGCAGCATTTCTTCACGGTTTTAATTTGAAAGCGCCCTAAACTCTAGTTGCAAAGGTCGAGTCTATACTAGACTAGAAGTATTAATAGCATAACATGTAAAGTGAAGATTATTCTGATTACTAGAATTAAAACTAAACAATTAAAAAATATGAAAGTTTGTGAAGCTGTTTGTTATTCAACCACGATCTGGCTGAAATTTGGTACAGGGATAGATTAAAGTCTAGAATAACACATAGGGTTTCACGTAGACTTGTTATCTTAAGAATAGGTTCCCATGGGTTACGAGGTCGATGAGGATCCTTATACCCATAACTGTTAATAATATGGATGAAATAATTATTAATTTCCACTTTTAAGAGTTCGTTAAGATGTGCTTCCGTCTCGAGTGTGAGATTGTGACTCAATCATAATACATAATAGAAAAAGATTGCTTGGCTTGTAGTTGATCTTGATTGACAGTTCTTTATTTCAGCCTTTTGTTCAGTATGAGCACCCTCTTTTTACTCACTTCCATCGTTTTCGTCAACCCTCTCATTTATTTCTTCGTTATTTTTTATTCGCTTTAATGTTTTTGTAAGTACCTATAGATGCTTGAATGTGCAAAATATATTTATTTTCCATATTAGCTCATAGATGCTATATTGAATGATAAGTAGTAAGTATTCGAGTATGTATAAGATTAAAATTGCCGTTTTATATAAGCCAAGAGCAAGAGGAAGAGAGCGGACGCTAGGCTCCAAATTGTAAGTTGGATGCAACTGGCTGCAACCGGGGTTAGTTCCGGATTCCACGTTAGCGCTGAGCTGATGATTATGTCACCAACTCCTGACATAAAATGTTTGCGGTGAAATTCTCGAGAACTGTATTCTTTAAAATTATTTTGTGTAGCTGTTGATCAAATTACGAAAAAAGAGTCGATTACAGTTTGCACGTGCCACAGTGCATTCCTTAGTCGTATCTTCTAGATATAAAATGCAGGTATAAACACAGAGCAATGTCGCGAGCTGTCTGTTACGTTGAAACCGCGTTGGAATTCCTATTTCAACGTTTTGCTTATTTCAGTTGAACATGGAAACATTAACTAGTTCAAATATTTTATTTTAAACAGTTTTTATAGTCAGATCATTACTATCACAATGAGACTGTTATGACTATCGTGGAAAATTGTCACTCATGCATAATTTCAACATAAAATAGTCAGAAATTAGGTATATAAAAATATAACGCCGTGCGTTTTAGTCGGTTCGAGTTCGACATAACCTCTCCCACCGATTGTAACGGAGGATATCCGTGGGGAGGAAAAAAATTCAAAATATTTTAAACCCATAATATGTTTTACCTAAACCTAGCTAATGTTACATACGAACGTTAGTTATTATCATACCTTAAAATACGTATTATTTAAACTGTCGGATACGGTTTATCAATCTCGCTGACCCCTCCAGTTAAGTTAAATTACTTGTGTTAGGAGAGAGTTCTAGTCGGTAGTGTTATGACCAGGATTCGAACATGGAACCTCTCTATAGTAACATCGAATCTTAATCCACTGCGCTACTGGCTTTTATGTTTGCTATATTTTTATGTTTCCTACAGTCCCGGGTCCTTTAAGCAGGGCGTGAAAAAGCATATGATGAGGCCGTCAAGCTGAGTGTCACCATTGTCACACGGTATGTGTGAGTAATGGTGACCCTCTTTTTTAGCACTTTGCCTTCAGCTTACCATCAGGCAAGGCGAAGTCTAATTGACGTGTCCTATATAAAAAAAATATAGTTTAAAAAGTAATGATATTGTCGTGAACTTATTTAGACAAACATAAAGGGGTAGACTCATATTGAAACTAATCTAAAAATGATATAACACGTAGGTGGGTACGCGTGGGGCCGGGAGAGCTGGTTATGATCATAGGTGCTCACACTCCGGTAACGCTGTACTACGATAGCGATTAGGGCCCAAAGTGATAGATGGACGATTTTATCGCTATTTATGCGCAGGGCATAAATTACAAAATATAAGAGGCAATCGATCCGATCATATTTATGGCTTGCGGGTTACACCGCGTTCATGTAGTGGTGTTTTGAAACACCGGCTGTTTATTTATATTTAATACAAAAATTTGCTAATGCATAAATCGTTTGGCTAGTAATGCAATGTAATTTTACTTTCTCATAGTGAGTAGTTCCTATGAGACTTATTTAGAGGCTATAAGTCAAATGCTGTATCGGCGTGGATAAAAATAAGTAAAATTTACCCGTTTTCAGAGCCGAAAAGGAAAATAATGCCTCACACAAACTGAGAGTTATAGCGTACTGCCACAGATTATATTACCTAATACTGATACTTTAGGTTGATATTTGGTTTATTATGTGTGAGGAGGAAACTTTCTCAGTAGACACGGAGGAAAAGGTATGGAGTCTGCTAAGTGCTAGGTAAAGGCTGACTCTATCATACCGTACCTAAGTAGTAGAGTCATGAGTGGCTAGAAAAACAAAGAAGTTGTTTTTTTTTTAAACAACTTAGGTAGCAGACAAGCACACGGCCCACCTGATGGAAAGTGGTTATCGTGACCTATGAACGTGTGTAACACCAGTGGAGTCACATCCCTGCTGCCGAACCTGTAAGAACAGAGATTTTATGTGCCTTCAGTGCAGAACACAAAATCAGGACAAGCTTTTGGTCTTCCCACTGACAGCACAAAAACTCTCCAGTGAGCTCAGGCTACCCTACTCACCGCCGGGAACACAACACGAGGTTACTATAGCCGTGGTGTTCTGTAGGGTGGAGGTACTTCCCCAGTCGGACTGCTCAATTCGGACGGGAATACCGTCACGTCCTACTTTATTCCTATGTACGGCTTTTCTCTTATTGGATCTTAGTTTCATAGTTAATAAGCACTAGATACCTGTACTTATCTGTAAACTAAACGGCTTTGAGTATAATGAAAAATTATTGTTTAAATTTCTGTATCATCTTAGTGTACCAACGTCTCACGTTGCTTTGGTGAGGAGTTTCCCTCTAAAATACATTTTGAAACCTTCAGGACCGTTTTGTGATAAAAGAGCTTTTAAAGTGTTAAAAGTCAACACTCTCTGAAGTCTTTTCACGCTCATTCCATTATGGGACGACGAACTTCAATTTATGATTTAGAACATTTGACAAGCGACTGCCTGATAATTTAAAATTCGAAATTCAAATGTTAGTGAATTACGGGGAGTGAAAAGTTTCATTGCTGTTCATGTCACAAGCTGAACGATAGAACGACGATGAAGTCACTGTTATGCTACGAAAAACGAATGTGAAATTAAATGTGAAGTGAAATTAAATTGCCTCAGAATATCTTTAAGTAAAATATACGATATCATGACATTATAAAACTTATTTCACATTTCGTAATTACCTTACTGAACTTTGAAGTTCATTTAATAAAATGTAGTGAAAAACTTACTAATTAATAGTATATTATGGTACGAGTGTGTAAAGTTGGTGGTTGCCACTAAGGAGCCATTGAGGCCCGGGCCGATAGGCGAGGGTCTAAAGTTTTTTTACAGAGAAAATAGACTATATATTTGAATGAAAGTTTTGTTTATAATTATCTTATATCTATTTAATTACTAAGTTGCATGAAATGAGCTATTCATTTATTTGTACTATTTTGAACGCGTTATTTTAACAAAGCAACTCAACCAATAAAACTAAAAAAAAAACTATAACTCACTTATGAATTATAGCGAGGAAATATCACAGTTTGATTATAGGTGCCATTATGTGCCTAATAACGGTGAAATTAAAGTCGCTTTATGAGTAAGTGTGTTGAAAAAGTTATTTATTAAATTTAAAATATGTTCGTCTGTGCTAAATCTCACTCCGATGAAATATACCTAATTAACAATAATAAACAATAAACATTCTACAACATTTTATACAACGCTCTCTAGACCCATGGTAAGCATAGCTTAACTAGCTTGTGTTATGGAATCTAGAATACGGATAAATATACTTAAATACTTTTTTTTTGTAAATACATACATATTATACATAGAAACACCCAGACCAATGCAAATACCCATATTCATGCATACAAATATTTAAATTTGCACTGAGCGGGGATCGAACCCGCGCCTCCTGCGTAGCAGTCGCGTTCACTACCATAATTGTAGTAACATAATAGAAATTATAAAAATGTAGTTTTTCTACTCCGAGATCTTAACAGCTTTGGTTTATATGTGACTGCTGTGAGTAGAATCGGGATATTTACCATGTTGTATTGTACTGAGTTTCCGATATTTCGGCGCTGTTCGCGCACCATGATCACGGAGAAACTGGAGTATTGGCAGTGAACAGTGAAAAAAGTTTTTTAGGAGTAAATATATCGATCTACCCTCTTTCGAGTTCTTTTACTATGCGTATCTGCACTACCACTGGATTCATTACAAACTAAAATCCGATCTCGATCACTTTCACGACACATAATGCTTACTGTATTCACTCGCGTACTTGCAACAGCGCCGAAATACATAGTAAATATCCCGATTTCTTTAATACTAAAGGAATCACTTTCTGTATTCCTCTATGAACAGAACTATTATTTTATTCGTTTTGAAAATTACTGGAAATACTATTTTCGATTGATGATGCAATGAATTTAGGCTGTAAAACGTTAAGGGATTCTTGTTCAAATAACTATCGGCCATTGGATTGGAGGCTGGCGTTTATTGAACAGTCTAGGCATCAAATTAACGGATCGATTTAATCAGATGGCTGTGACTTACGTATACCATGATCGCGTCAATTCTTGTTATCGTTATTGTATATTCACAATTGGACCCGGTAGGTAATCCGAACCCCGGCTGGCATCGGGTATTATTATATTTATTGTAGAAAGTAGCTAGTAATTCGTTTTCATTAATTGAAGATGATTTGACAAGAAAAACCGAAATGTTTTATGTATAACTATTATCTTTTATTGTAAAATTGCCGCGTGGTTTCCAGCAGATTAGAATTAGGGCTAACCGACCTCTCATGATGCGGTGTCGTACAAGACGACTAATGGATAGGGCTGTTTAACATCAGACAGATATATACAGCCCAGACTCAGCCACAGATGCATGGCTCGAGTCAACAATAGTGCCCGGAATACGGCAATAGGCTCACCCCCTATTACGTGGGACCGAATACAATTATTGGTGAAATACATACATACATACATACATAAAATCACGCCTGTCTCCCATAGGGGTAGGCAGAGATCACGGATCTCCATTTGCTACGATCCTGACGTACTACTCTCGCTTCATTTACTCTCATTACATTCTTCATGCATGCTCGTCGGTTTAGAGTACTCCTGACCTGCCCCTTTTCTAAAACTTCCCCGATTTGGTCCAGGTATGTGCGCCTAGGTCTTCCCCTTCCGACGGTACCATCCACCCTCGCCTCATACACCTGTTTCGTTAGTCTTCTTTCATTCATTCTCTCAACATGACCAAACCATCTCAACATTCCTCTCTCAATTCTCATCACTACATCTTCTACCACTCCACATAGTTCTCTTATCACGCTATTTCTCACTCTGTCTTTCAAGTTCAAGCCACACATACTTCGCAACGCACGCATTTCTACTGCATTCACTCTACTCTGATGCTTTTCTGCCACACCCAACTTTCACTACCATACATAAGAGTCGGCACCAATACTCCTCCATGTACAGCCAGTCGTGCCTTTTCGGACACTTTCCGGCTGCTCATAAAGTTGTGTAGTGCCCCATTCACTCTATTTCCAGCCATCATTCTCCTTTCAACATCTTCTTCATGCTTTCCATCTCTCGTAAACAATGTTCCCAAATATATGAACTCATTCACTTGTTCCACTTTTTCTCCATCTATACAAATCCTACACTCTGTCACGCATTCATCTCTTTCAAAAACCATAACTTTTGTCTTACTAACATTCACTTTCATTCCTTTCCTCTCAAAAGCTTCATGCATAGTTGTTACCATCTCCTGCAACTCATCTGCCGATGACGCAAGTAAAACCTGATCATCAGCATCAATTGGTGAAATGTGGGTGTTAATTCACCTCTGCCTAACCCTCCAGGGATAAAGGCGTGATTATATGTATGTATGTATGTAAAATTCTATAACTTATGTCAATGGTAACATAATGTATCTTTTATAAGTGTCTCTCAGATTTCACAGGCAATCTAAGAGTCCTTTCTCAAGGAAATTACGCCAAATGTTGTATTGGTTTGATAAAGGTACTAGCAAGAAAAAATATTGTGTACGAATTTTCAATAATATACCAATGTATCTCAAGGGACTAAGCACTAGAATATAAAAAAAATAATTGTATAAATGGCTAAATGAGCATAGCTAATAAATACCATTGACGAATTTCTTGAACAAAGGCGTTGATACTGTTGATAGAAAATAATATTTGCGCGCTAGTACACCATTGCCAAAACATGCATGCTTAATTTTGTGAACTTTATAACATATGTATACCATGTTTTGATTTAATTTGATATGAGTCCCCCGACTACGGACTTATGGACTTATGCTTGAGATGCAACCGGGATTAATGCTGGGGCAAAGTAGACTTTTTGAGTCAAGGCACACGTCGTAGATAATAGTGTTTGTCTATGAAAGTGATTAGTTTCAGTAAACAGTTAGTAGCTTATTAATAATTGTTGGAGAAGTGTATTGCGATAAAAAGTATTCGAATAATAATGCAAATTACATACATTTATTAAAAATGAGAGAAAACTTATTACGACTAAGTACTTAAGTAAGGAATTCAGTTTTCACCTTTATACCTTTACCTATCCTTCCATATTGCATCATCATTGCATTAGTCACGGTCACATATGAGGTCTTCACCTCGTCCGGGGACCGTTTTCCGGCACTTCATACTGTCTTGCTTAGTAATGAGATCATTGGTCCATATCTCATCCAAGGGTCTTATTATACGCCTATTTGTCACACTGATGTGAATAGCTCAATACATAGCAATCCAAATCATGAAATCCTCCATAATATTACGACAGCTCAATAAAGAGAAGCTCTTCTTGCAAAAGAGCGATACTGTTATGATTGCGATCATATTTCCTTCTGTTTTTTTGTATCCGGTAGCAATAACGCCGGGGTATATATTCCCAAAAATGTCTATATTTACTTGAAGGTGCGTATTTACATAAGATTATTAGATACGGAGAATGTTACGTCTATACACTCTATGCGTTTAATAAATAAAATATTTCTATACAAGATATTGCCATAATATAAAAAAAACTCGAATTAGGTACCTTTATTGTGATATTAAGGTATATTGCGAGATTTATGGCATGAATATATAATATATACTTATGCCTATATCAAAAATTAGTAGGAAGATGCTTATAAATGCCCACATATTGTTAGTCATATTCGTCACACGTAATAAAGTGTAAGTCTATAGTGATGAAATAGAGATTAGGTTCAGACAACTTCTGCTGTTAGCTGTCAAGGATCGATAGGTAATACCTAGCGGTGGGAGCTACTCCATGCAGTTGGTATTATCTCACTTAGACATTGCCTATCCTTCAGTCGACTTTAAGAGATCTGGGATCCTGGGAAGATCAGCAGTTGATCCATTCTGTTCATGTTTCTCGTTCCTGGGCCACCACAGGCGCTCTTTATGCTAAATGGATATAGGGGTTTTTTTTCACTTTTAAATTCTGGACATATGGTAAGTGTGTGTATAATTCGGTTCTCTATTTTTATTCCTACGATTTTATATCATAATTTAACATTGCATAATGTTACTTTTCCTAACATTATTTACGCATAATACGCATTTGCCATAACTTTTTAATCATAATTTTTTTAATCCTATTTACTATAAGCATAATATTTTATAAGCATACTATCCCAAAGCATAAGTTTACTTAAGCATAACGACGCGTAACCATAACTATTATAAAATACTGTTACTACCAAGAACAGTTTCAACTTATATTTTTATAATTTTGTCAAATTAACTAAATAAAGTTCTACATGGTTATAAAAAAAAATAACCACGAACTTCTAACCTAATCTATCCAAGTCGGAATCAGCGGCTTTCTCAATAAATCTATCACTGAACTATTAGACAAATAAACAATATGCTTTACAAATTTATGCATGTCAAAGTTATGAATAAAAACATTAGGATATACAATATTTATGCTTAATAACAGAGTATGCTAAAAACCAATTATGGCACACTATTATTATGACAAAGAAAATTATGCCTAACTTATTATGACAATTTAAATTAGGATAAAAACCATTTTGAGAAAAAATGGGATCCCGTATAATTCGTGTTGTTCTCATATGCATATATTAAAGTCTAAATTATCGAACACCCGAGAAGAGGGCCAGATCGTGAGAGATGGCCCTGGGTCGGCCGGGGTGCGAGGGATATGCCTGTCAACTCACCTTCGGCAACCAAAGAGACCCACAGGCGGCGTGCGTTTTAGTCGGTTCGAGTCCGACATAACCTCCTCCACCGGCTCCGGTGAGGAGGTATCCGTGGGGATTTTGCGCACGTAAAAAAAAAAAAGTCTAAATTATCGATGGGGTTGGCAGACGTGTATATTATAGTAATTTGTCAACTATGATTTTCGATCCCATATAATAGGGCGAGTCTATTAACATCAAGCAGGCTCGCATACCGCAAAATACAGCATTAAAACTTGCCTATATTGATAAAAGTGTATAGGTAGTATCTATCTATAAATGACAGTCTTCTTCTTCGTGTCAATGGCAACACTTTAAAGAAAGCTAAATGCGCCCAGCCCAAATCTCTGCGACATTGAACGCACCTTCCGTCGCTTCATTCAGGTCAGCTATTGTGCAGGTGTAGAGGCACAACGGGCACGCCAGGAGGTGGTCCATCGACTGCAGAGGTGCACCACAGTTACAGCCACCATCCCCCGAGTCTAAGTAACCCTATTTTACCCGGTTGGGCCTTCAACAGCCGACCCGAGTTCTCAACCTATTTAGCGACTTCCAGGTGGACCATTTCAGATCATGCCCGGGTGGTAAGCTCTCAGCAGACTGAGTGATGAAAATGGCAGTAAAAACACTTCAACTTCCGTTTTTTCCAATATTTTGCTATTAATTTTTGAGGTCAAAAGGTTTAAGGTTTATTACGGTAAATATGAGGTTCACCATTGTAACATGTTATATGTGTGTAATGGTGACCCGCTTTTCTGAGACTTTGCCTCCAGCTTACCATCAGGCGGGGCGAAGCCTATTTAACGTGTCCTATGTGAAAAAAAATCCTGTCGATTATCTCATCAAATCGTATACAGCCAAAATTACAAAATGTATTTCAATATTTATTTGCACATGAATCCTAACTAAAATGACAAATCAGCATTGTTATGTTACTGAATACAGCTGAATACTGAAGCTTACTTCATTAAATTGGGTAGGTTTTGTTTTTAGTAATATCTTTCCACTAAAAATAAAATAGTAGAATAGTAGATGGATAATAAATGTCTCTTCAACCCATTCAAGAGAGGACAATCGGGCTATGAACTAGAATTAGAAGCTACGTGAATATAAATCTTATACGCTTCATTCAAGGCGAGAAAGTTCTCCGTTGAGAAGACTCACCACTTTATTGTTCTTCTTTCTTAATTGTTAGTTATGGACTTCTATAACTTTAGATTACTGAAGGTGCTGCTGTCAAGGGCTAACTATCATTATTATTCTAGGTTTTTCAGACACAAGTATACTTAACAAGTAAACTTATTGAGTTATATGTAGGTACTGCATTGTACACTTAACTCAATGACTTATCTCTATAATATGAAACCAAAACAAACCTCTTTTAATAAAAGCTATTACACAACGATCATATTTCAATCAGTGAGTAGGGAAGATTTTAAGTGATTTCCAAAGTTACGGCACAGAGGAAATTCCTTAATTAAATTTGATTCCATTAAAATTTTAGCCACACCATTAGTGCGATTAAAAAACTGATTAAAATAGCGGTGGTTAAGTACATGACATAATTGAATTCAATTTTATACAAAAATAAGTTAGTTAGTACATATGTCATTCAGCACTCACCGATGCAACGGGCTGCTATGCATTCATCGAAGCTATACAGCGTTCATAGTTCCATTACTAACACTTAAACTTGTCTCCATGCAATGTCTGTTACTATATTGCTGTATACATCGCTACTCTATTTTTACGTATGAGTAGATTTTCGCGGAATATTGTCGGCAGCGGGCGAGAAACGAGCGTTCGGTAGCTCTCCCACCGTTATACTGAAAACCGGAGCTCGTCTGGAATCGAAATATTAGGGATTAGGGACTGCATTTTGGTCGACGATCCGGTTCATGTTACTTCACTAGCACTGATTATACACAAGCACCTTTACGTGAAAATGTACTTAAGTCGTAAACTTATTCGGTAAAGTAATTTTTAAACTATCGCGTGTAAATTCATAATTGTACAACGGTTCGGTAAATTAATTATAATTTTAATTTAAGTATTTACATTTAAAATCTGTTGAAAATATGACAGGGTCGTTAAATAATTCAATAATAATTGGCCATTATTAAATTTTCATGGGTAATGTCCGGTCTTCCCTAATTTTCCTTAATAATTTTTAACAGAATTTACTTCAACTGGGATGACTCTCGACATTTAAAATAAACGCAGACTAATAACAACGCTTGGTTTAATAATTTGTCAATTAAAGTTTAAAGTTTAGCCTCGTATTTTTTATAATTTACTAAGTTTACTTTGTATTCTTTGTAATCATCTGAGTGCAGGGTCGGTAGCACGGGTGTGACTCCTCTGGTGTTGCGCACGTTCATAGGTCATGGTAACCACTTTCCATCAGGTGGGCCGTGTGCTTTTTTGCCACCTAAATTGTATAAAAATGAAAGAAAATTAGATAAAGTTACACGACAGATGTGTAATTTCACGTGTAGCTAGGACAGTAGGAACATGTTGTTGTTATATATCTAACAGGTAAGTATAATTTTTTCTCAAGGACTGAATTTTATTTTATATAAGTAGAACGTAGTAGAGTTTTACAAAGGTTAAATAACAGTGCTCTATTAGTTCCTATTTAAATAGACTTCTAATATTTAATTCTTTGTGTATTTTTTTCGATTTATTCTTGATATGTCACTTTTATCAAAGGAAGTACCAAAATATTCATTTATGTATTTATTGATTCATTAGCAAAATAAGCTTACGGTTTGCACCAAAGCGCTTAAATGTAGTCAGTTCCAAAAAAAAAATACAGTACACAATACATTGAATATATTAATTAAATGGTACATTCCTCGAAATTAGAAACTTATTCAAAACACTACTATTATGAAATGAAATACATTACATTTTAGGTAAACAACTAGGTACTATAATTTACACAATTTCTTTGTGATCTCGTACAAATGACACTTGACTTATCGTGTAATAAGTTCGCATCTGGATTCTTTTTCAAAAAATCATTCAGGTATTGAACAGCTCTATATGTAGGACTACTCCATGCTAAAAAGTGCCAAGCTGGTGTGCAAGTCAAGAGCTGATGCTGTCGTCAGTCGTCCAGAGTTTAAGTATTGGTAATTATTTTATCTTGGTACTAACAGTACATTATTATCATTGAATTATTAATAACTGTCTAATTATGAATCGTAATACTAATTCAGTCACGATGTTCTCCGAGAACTGATCATTTGGGGTTCCCTCAAACATAGCATTCTATCTCTATCTAATAGGTACTATACAAAGATTGACTTAACCAGTTAAGATGAAATTCTCTCTATAATGTGAACCTACCTTAATAAAAACAAAAGGAAAACAATAAAGCATTTAAATATTGAACCCAGATATAATAAATTAAGCCAAAATTATAGTTGGTTATGTTTTGTTGTATTCGAACGTGCTGCTTACGGACTATTCCGTAAGCAGCATAATATACTATATATATGTATCATACTCGGTACTCAGTTTGTAAAGATTGTTAAATTGAGACGCAGGCATATCCGATGGCTCACGAAGTTCGGGTCGGTTTTCCTGACTTTTTTTCCCTTCATCACACGGTCTTGGGTAAATCTTAAATACTTGTAGGTACACAACACAGTTATCCCAGAACATTACAGTTAAAGAGATTAGAATCTTTTATTAGCTCATTTCACCGAATGTTCATCAGAGTCCTATTATGAATCTAGTGCAGGGTACTTCAAAAGCTCTTAAAACTTGGGAAACATAATTAGAAAGAGCTCTTATAAATACTTTTATTATGATTATTATAGCTATAATTAATCACTGGCTTGGATTTAAAGCTTATATAAGGCTTATATAGCTACTGTACTTAGTTACAAGCCAAGGTTAATATAATTTATTTTAAATGTAAGCATATACTTTATTTTTCTTGAATTTGAAAGAAAGAAAGAAAGAAAGAATAACGTTTATTCTAGCCCATATATATTAACATTAAGTACACACATAATTTTAGTCTTTCATTTCAAATTCTGCTGAAGATTATTGTCTCTTGCGAAAACGATGGTTGAGTTTACATAAAGATTTTCTTCGTATAATTTTCTAAAAGCAAGTTAGTTTCATTTATAAAAAATATTTGAAACTTAACACAACCAAAATTATGCTAATACTTACATTTCGTCGACTAAACCTAATAATTAATTCAATGTCAGGCACTTATAAATTTAAAGGTTACGTTCGCAGGTAACAATGCTGAAAATAACAGAGTAAACTTTGTAGGTATATATTTATGCATGGCAATTAGAGTAAATAACTAAGCAAGCAGAAGCTCAAAGCCCGGATGGTGAGCTGTTACTTGCAGCAGTGACACAATGAGGCCGCTGATTACGGGCTACTCCATATTCACAGGATTTTTAAACAGATGTGTCTAAGGGCGTATTCCTATTATCCGATCCGATATCGGTGTTTGCTCCGATATCCGACATCCGATAGCCGACAGGTAGTAAAATGTATGAAATATGTATCTATCGAATGAAATTTTAAGCTTTTAGTATGCTAACTATTCAAATCGATTAAGATAGGAAAATATTTGAATCTTTTCAGGCGGGATTTGAACCCGCGATGTTTCCCTTACAGGGGGAAAGCTCTGACCACTGAGGCACCGAACCTCGCCTGTCCGTCTTACGGCGACAGTGGGAGCCATCTACCGATACTCGTACGAACTATCGGCACCAATGAATGATAATATCATTCACTTTAACCATCAATCATTTTTAAACATTGATTTTTGATGACTCCGCCCAAACTATTGAATGATTTTTTTAAGAATTCATTATGCTAACCGTCGTCGTAAGACGGATATATATAAAAAGATTTGGATGATTTCAGGTGAGGTTCGGTGGCTCAGTGGTCAGAGCATTCCCTCTGTAGGGGAAGGATCCCGGGTTCGAATCCCGCCTGAACTGATTATAATATCTTCCTGTCTTAATTGATTTGAATAGTTAGCGTACTAAATGCTTCAAATTTCAGTCAATAATTTGGGCGGAGTCACCAAAAATCTATGTTGAAAAATAATTGTAATATCTTTCATTGGTGCCGATAGTTCGTACGAGTATCGGTAGATGGCTCCCACCGTCACCGTAAGGCGGATGTAAATATTAAGATTTAGATGATTTCAGGTGAGGTTCGGTGGCTCAGAGGACGGAGCTTTCCCCCTGTAAGGCAAATATCGTGGGTTTTGATCCCGCCTGAGCTGATTCAAATATTTTCCCATCTTAATCGATATTTTTGCTATCTCTCACATTGTCCGGCTCGATATCAAATATCGGTCACCACGGAGTCAATCAGTCACCACAACAGCAAAATAAAAAAAAAAAAACAAATGTCATGTCATATTCTATGGTAGAGATTTCTAACGACTGTGAGTTTATGGTTATTTTTTTTTTGATTCTGTGCTATCGAGCAAATAGACGTCTACTTCATGTATCGGACCGATTTTATCGGATATATGTGAGCATAGCACATGGTGTCGGCTATCGGATATCGGCTATCGTCGTCCGACGCCGCGCGCCGATATCGGACCGGATAATTTGAAAACGGACTAACAGTTTCTAAACGACTTCCTTGAATTAACTCGTGGTTGCAGTTGTGATTTTCCCTTGGATATGTTGTACTTTTCTATTATATTAGTTCTACTTAGAACTTAGTGATTATTATAAAACAAATAGACCCACATTTAGATTGAAACAAACATATTTTAGAAAGCTTTCATATTGTATACACCTTAATTTGATCACGTTTCTACTACTCATCATTGAAAATCTTCGAAAGTCTCCAATCAAGTTCATGTTTGTATGGCAAATGGGTTTCTCCTTTCCAGAAACTCACTTTTTAACTGTCAAAATAATTCCGCTTTTTTTTTTTTTTTTTTTTTTTTTTATTTATTATATAATTACAGTTAGTATTCCGATGTCCACTCTCCTAGTATTCCAGGAGCCACTGCCGTCTGTCCCCCAGCCCCGACAGAAAAGCCTACGCTAGATGCGCACTCATTTAAAGATATGGGGACTTACAGAATACTGCGTTCATAATAACCTCGTGCTATGGCAGTGAGTAGGGTAGTCAGAGCGTCAGAAGGCCAAAGGCATGCTGCGCTGCTTTGTCTTCCACACATCATGAGTGTAACTCCCTTGATGTTGCACACGCCCATCATAGGCCACAGTAATCACTTTCTATCAGGTGGACCGTGTGCTTGTCTGCCCCCTAAGTTGTGGAAAAAACTCTGTAATTTACGTATGAGTGTCAAGTATTTTTATTATTCGTTTAGCTTAAGAATTACATTACAGGCTACGAGGAGCTAATAAAGTATTTTATGACCTTTTGAAAACAAATTACTAAAAGTCTCGGATCCCAAGACAATACAAGTTTGAAAAAGTTGCGGGAAATAGAGATACGAGACGTTTCGGGTCCCAAACCCTCGTGGCATACTATATGTGCCACTTTTACTTTTTCTACCTCATTTAGAGTTAACGTATTTGGGAGTGAGCCTATCAGCGGGCCATTCCCGAATCATCAGTTTCTAGTATCGATTGTCTATTCCCACTATCGATTTATTGTTGTACCCCATTGATATTGGAACGTTGTCTTTAAGATTTTAATTCTGAGTGATTTATTTGATAATAATGAGAAAATGCTTTTCCTCAACTGCATAATAGTATAATTTTTCTGATGTCTCTTGTGACCACTACTGGCTATCTTTAATCCAAATAGTCAACCATAAATTACACAGATTGTACTTAATTAATAAGACATATAAAATTCAGACTGTAACGTGATTAAAAAATCCAAGTTTTAATATAAGTAGATTTAGATAGGAATAAGTTCCAGCTTTTGTAATCATAACAGCGAACGAAAAATCATCATCGTCAGCCTCTGTGGCGTAGCGGTAGTAAACGCAACCGCTATGCAGGATGCGCGGGTTCGAGCCCCGCTCAGTACAAATATTTGTATGCATGAATATGGGTATTTGCATTGTTCTGGATGTTTCTATGTATAATATGAAAAAAAAGTTTTAAGTATGTATATTAGCATTCTAGATTCTATAACACAAGCTTGTTAATAAGCTATGCTTATCATGAGCCTAGATAGCGTTGTGTGGTCGATGAACGACCTCCGCCCCCCATGAGCACAGGCCTGGGGGTGACAGGTGGAGCCGCCTGTCACCCTGGTAGAAGTGCACGTAGAAAAAAAAAGATAGCGTTGTGTAGAATATTGTAGAATATTTATTATTATTATTTATTTATTTATTTATTCAACTTTATGCACAGTAATTTTGTACAAAGGCGGACTTAATGCCAAAGGCATTATCTAACAGTCAACCTTAGGGTGATGCAGAGATACATTGAGGTAGGTGCAGTGCACTATGTTCACAATAATAATACATACATTATACATACACACTATAATACATAAGAAATTCATACACATACTTTTAAATATATTAGGTACTTATATATATTCGTATAATATATACTTATTTAATATAAACTTACCTATACTTACAGAATTATACATAATGACAAAGTATTTCTAACATTAAGGTTTTACACATTACTATGACTAGTAGCTACTGTAGTAGAGCTGACGTACTTTGTACTTGAACGTTGCACGGTTAGTGGTCATCCGGATTTCGAGAGGAAGCGCATTCCAGAGGAGAATTGCTTGCACGAGGAAAGAAGATATTATTGTTTCTCGGTTCCATGACTCTCGGGACTATGGAGTCCCGGGACTTTGGAAGGCGTTTATGAGAATTTAATATGCTAGGAATTCACACACATGGCGGATATCATCCCCGAGCGCACAATATGATACACCGGGAGATGGTCCCCGCCAGGTACAGAGACTATTGCTGTGCGGTGCTGTGGCCGCGATGGAAACTAAATTATGGGCTATGGGATTGAGAATTGGATGGACTGGTGAGTGGGCTATGGAGGGAGACTAACGGACGCCTGCCGTGACAATAAGTCTCAAAATTGTAAAAAGGCAGGTGGTGACTTGCCAACTCATTGCATGGGCCCCATTAAAATAGCCACATATAGTGTGACCATGGAGCAACATCCGTTGAGCGGCTAAGGTTGTCAAGAGGTGAGTCTGCGGGGCGCAAGTTCCCGGTATACCAGTCAGCGTGCCCCCGGCGTTATGACATTTTACACTTCCAACCTGGAGCATAGGTTCTGCTCTTGCAACTCCACTCATGGCCGGCCAATAAAGGCAAGCACACAAGGTGAGGGGGAATAAATCCTAATCCTCGGGAGAATCGGGGTACGTGGTGTCGCCACGCACCAACAGCTCGCCACAAGCTGCCCCTGCGGGGTTATTATTATTATTATTTATTTATCATAAAGTCTACGACATATTGGAACAGTATTGAGTATTTCTATTTTTTGTTATAAGACTCGTGTGTTGATCGATACCGACATAGCCATTTCCTTAGTAGCCCCTATGAATTTGTAGGAGAAAATAAATCTAAAGTAAAGGACATATAAACACTCGCGCCAAACATAAAAAAGGATAAAAATATGTAAGTAATGTTCCTGGTCTTCTGTGGAGTTGCAATTTTAATACCTTTTCAAGGGATATGTTACATAAAGCTTAGCAGAAATCAATAAAAGGGTTTTTATACCCATGTCATCAAGTGGACCCTTGTAGGCAATAACTTATTGTTCTAAGGTTTGTTTACCTAGGGCGTGTCTCTTTTGCGTGGTTTTTCTTTCGGGCTTATTGATAAATCATTCCTTATGAACGAGGAAGGTCCTGAAAATAATCAAGTAGGAACCTTACGCTCTTTACGCTCTTACTTTACGCTCTTTAGTTCCTTTGAGTGTGTTAAGAGTGTAATTTGAACAAATCGAACGAAACAACTGAGGAAAAGGGTTCGTAGGTTTCATAGTTGTAAGTTTGCGGTGTTTTTTTTTTATATAGAACACGTCTATTAGACTGTGTATATGTATGTATATTTAACTAGGCGTTTATCGCTTGGTATTTATTAGGGCTTTACCTATGAAATTGCCGAAATTTTCTCACAGATTCATGAGATCTTTATTCCTGTAATTTGATAGCTAGATTCAATATTTATATATTGTTTGAAAGTTGATTTCAAGATATTACAACTCCGTATTAAATTTTGTTTGTATTGGGCGCTTGAGAAATTAATTTCGATCTTCAAAAACAGTACTTCCTAAATGCTATCCATTTTGATGATAAATTTCGTATTACTTTTTTACAGCTGTCACTTTTCAAAAATGTAATTATATTGTTTGTTAGCTTAATGTTGTGTCCTTCATACACATAAAAAAACATAAAATTTGGATTTGTCATTCCTAAAAGTAGTGCAAAAATCATAGTAGGTACTGTGAATTAGGTTTCCTTCAATTTCTTAAAAAAAAACGGCAATTTCATATGTATTATGTATAAATATTAAACATTATCATAATATTCTAGGACATACTTGCCTACTACATAACACTATTTAGAGGGAAACTTAATATAGTAAGCGTATTTGTACATTGAAGCGATAATATGCGAATTTGATAGATAGGTCATAGTATAAATACAATTTTTTCGAACGATTCATTAGATCATCGAAATAACGTCAGGTCAGGTACTTTTTTTCTTTTTACGTGCGCAAAATCCCCACCGGAGCCGGTGGAGGAGGTTATGTCGGACTCGAACCGACTAAAACGCACGCCGCCTGTGGGTCGTTTTGGTTGTCGAAGGTGAGGTTGACAGGCATATCTCTCGCACCCCGGCCGACCCAGGGCCATCTCTCACGATCTGGCCCTCTTCTCGGGTGTGGGGACTACAGAGTCCCCAACTCGACCCCGGAAACGGGGAGGCGCGCCAGGCGCGCCACCGCCGCGGCCTGCTTCTGCCAGGGTGACAGGCACCTGTCACCCCCAGGCCGGCGCTCATGGGCGGCGGAGGTCGTTCATCGACCTCCGACGCCCGAGTTGCCTTCGTACGCGGGCAGCTTGGCATGCGATCCTTCGTCGCTCCCGCTGCCGCTGCCGCCCCGTCAGGTCAGGTACTAGCCTTAAATGAACTATAGTAAAAGTATCTTCATCTTATCGAAATATTTCGAGTTAATTATGATATTGGGTTTATCTATCGCAGCTAGTCTCCTTCTAACTACATCAATAACCTATATTAATTACTTTGAAACTTTAAATATCATTAACAATCATTAGCATACCTACCTAAATACTACCGGAAAAATAGTGATATTATTACACAGCAACAACTTATTCTCAAAGTGTAACAAATATTTATAGCCCTCTCACCGTTTCCCTTGAGGATTCCCAGAAGATAGAAGCTTTTACCCTGTTTGGCTCGAAAAAACCGTTAAACATAAGGTTTACGTTATTCAAACACATCACAAAGAGCATGCGTAACTCAAGGCCGTATCCGTATCAACGTTTTATAAACGGAACATTCTTCGCAATCTAGGATAGGCTGTTTTGTTTTTTTTTTCTTATGCGAATTCGTGTCGACACGTACATCGCCACTTATGCATACGGTTATAAGGCTATATAGAAATTTGATTAAGTCAAATGTCTTCGTTTATTATTATATAGATGCTCAGTATATTGGTAGTTTTAACAATTTGATTTGGAAAACCTTATTAAATAATATATTTCGCAATTGGAAAAGACTTTTTATTAAAGGGTAATTTTCTCACAAAAGCTGTTGCATTGCGAATCGGTAGGTAATTTATTATTGTAGGTACACGAAAGTTCTGGCCATCACCAATCCGTTATGATTTTCATACGAACCCGGTCGCGGCGGTTACAGCCAGTTACAACAATATGTGTTTATTGTACAATGTTTAGGTTTCCATACAAGCAATAAAAACTACATTTGGAGGAACAAATTCAATATAAGCCCGAAGAAATCGATTTATTTATATAAAATCCCTTAATTGGATTGTTACTCATAATTATTAGAAAAGTAAAAACAATACTCTATATAAACCTGGCACATATAACGCAGATTCTAAATAAATATGTCACGAACATGTAAAGCCTTATCAAAACCAAGTATTTCCTCGAGGATCTTTTATGAAACTTCACGATAGACCGACCGAAACGGGTTCCATTGTTTGTATTTGGTTGTATATACTTTGGTCTATTAGGACCATATTGGTTTAGCTTGTAATAAAATTAATGGAGAAATTAGTGTATTAGTCGATTACATAACATGATTAAAATCACGCAACAAATGTAGTACTACTAACGATAATATTGATTTCATCGTATGGATGAAATCATTGCGACCATTCCTGCTACGTACGGCAAAGTTTGGTAGCGATTCGAAAAATACTTAGAACAGAAATTTCCAAAAATACTTCATCAGTACATGTTTTCAGGGCTTCTAGCAACTAACCTCAGCGGTGAGGAGTTGCTAAGGATAAGTAATTTTATATTTGTTTACAGAAGATTAATGCATTAATTAGTTATATTTTTAAACTCTCTATAACTATTATTTATAGAGTTAGGTTATCCTATAAAATGTATTTGAAATTCAGTAAATAAAACATAATTTATGTAAGTACACTATTTAGTCATTTAATATTTTTTATACATACTTAAACACATAAATAAATTATCTATTTGGATACACATTTATGTACATTATACAGGGTGTATTTTTGAAACGGGGCAGTAAGGGCAAGTATCTTAACCGTTGCAGTTACAGCAAAACGTTCTTAAAAGACCTTCCCTAACTTTTTGGGACATTTTGAACTGCATTCACAGATTTTGTAAAAAACTTACAGTTAGCAAAAAAAATGCAAAAAGTTCAAAATTTTTTTTTTATGCCAATCGATTCTATTTCATGTGGGGATCAAAAAACTCTATGGGACCATTTTAGCTTTCAGTACTAGAAAAGACAGAAATCGCCAAAAACGTTTCCCATACATTTCGTACGGAAATATGATAAATCAACTCGAAACTCATAGGTCAGGTAAAATTTTGAACTTTTTTAAATAAAAAAAATCGTTTAAACATTTAAGAAATTGGTTTATGAAATAAATTGCTCAAAATGATTTCCATTTTCACGAATACATAAGTCTATCCTTTTTAGCACTGAACGAATGGCGGCTAATAATGTTCTGGGATGAATATTACGTAAAATTGTCATTAATGCATCCTTGAGCTCTTGAACACTGGCGTACGTCGTCTTATATACCTCGTTTTTCTCGAAGCCCCATAAAAAAAATCAAGTGGTGTTAGATCGGGGCTACGAGGTGGCCACTGTGTTGAACCATGTGTACCTATCCACTGTGTACCGAATAGGCGGCTCAAATTGGAACGTGAAAGGTGGCGGAGCACCATCTTGTTGAAAATGAACTTTTCGCAATTCCGACAGGGGCCATTCGTCCATCTCGTTTTCAAAATGGTGTAAAATGACTTCATTATACATGGCAGAATTCAGTTTCCCTTCATAAAATTCCACCATTATGACTCGATTGGACATTATACCACACCAACAGTTGAATGAGAAGCGAACCTGATTATGACTTGCCGTAACTCTTAGTGGATTTTCTTTGGACCAATAGTGGTGATTTTTTCTGTTGTACATACCGTTATTGGAAAAATTCGTTTCGTCTGACCACAGTATGTAATTTAAAAATTCATGATCTCTGCTTATTTTTCCTCTTAGCCATCTGCAAAAAGTAAGCCTTCGAACATCATCACCCGGATGTAACACTTGAACTATGCGCCCATATCGATAGCACTTGTAGCCGTATTTCTTCCATATCTTTATCACAAGGGAGTGGGATACACCTACTTCAAGGGCGACTTGCCTGGACGATACCTCTGGATATGCTTCGACATAAGTCAGAACCGCAATCTCCGTGTCCATGTCCACACGAGGCTGCCGCTTTCTTTTGAAAGAACCCTGCAATTCCAGGTTTTTCAAAAGATTTGTAATAACCTTTCTTGTTGGCACATGCCGCAACGGATACTTATTGCGGTACCACACTAATGCAGCTCCCGCATTTCGATTATTGACAAAATACGCTTCTAATAAGTCATTTTTTTCACGATTAGAAGACATTTTAGCGAAAATCCTTAATTAATAACTCATACGAAGTTTCTCAGCTGAAACTAAGCATAACACACAGATTTTCGAATCAAATTCGAAATTTGATGGTAAAAATTCTTTTTATTTACTTTACAGTCAATTCTACCCACTTCCTGGCCATAACAAAAAGTTAGACCATCGTAGAAATTTGTTTCTGTTGCCGAAATGTATGGGAAACGTTTTTGGCGATTTCTGTCTTTCCTAATACTGAAAGCTAAAATGGTCTCATAGAGTTTTTTGATCCCCACATGAAATAGAATCGATTGGCATAAAAAAAAAATTTTTGGACTTTTTGCATTTTTTTTGCCAACTGTAAGTTTTTTACAAAATCTGTGAATGCAGTTCAAAATATGTCAAAAAGTTAGGGAAGGTCTTCCAAGAACGTTTTGCTGTAACTGCAACGGTTAAGGTACCTGCCCTTACTGCCCCGTTTCAAAAATACACCCTGTATATTTTTAGTTTAAAGTGATAAATATTCATCTGAATCTTCATCCGAGTCGTCACTTACTTCTATAATAAATCGATCATTTAATGTCCCAATTGACATATTTTGTCTTCAACTTTAATGACATACGTTATGCAGACTTTTCACCGCTGAGGGGTCACTTGACGGAGTGTCCTCGTTATATCATTCTTTGCAGTATGTCCCTTTACCTGAGACCACACCAATTCTATCTATAGCTTAATCCAGCTCAAAGTGGCCTACATAATTATGTCAATTGAAGGTCAAAAAACCATAGTATATAGTTTTACTCTTATGGTTATTCAAATAATCGCATGCTTGGAGCACCGCCAAACTGATTTTTATAAAACGTAAAATTTTTATCCCAGTTATGAATCTTTTTAGATCATGAGAATTTCCTAGTTGATAATACCACTTATTCTGGAGATCAGGTTCAGATCGTTTGTAGCGATAAGGCCGCCATTTGTACATTTTTCAAAATGTTGTCCATACATGTACTGTATTGTGTTGGTATACAATAAATATCTTATCTTATCTTAAAATTTCCTTTTATTTTTTTTCCTGCAAATCAAAAATCTGTTGGTTTATGGGACAATAAATTTGTGAACCTGAAGCTTTGCTTGATGACCCACCGCAAAATTGAACTACTTACGGTAATTCGAGATAAAAATATTTTTATTTAATTCATTTAAATAGTGTTATTTTATTACTTAAATTGAGACCAAAGTCTTGTTTGCTTTTCAACAGCAATTGTCATGGGGAGACCACTGTATAGCTACAAATAAGATGAGCCAAATGTCGCCTTTGATTTTTGAAGGTCAGTTCATCAACATTAGGGCAAATCGACTCAGGATTGTTAATACACTTTCTGGTCATATTTGCACAATCACATAAGTCTATTAAAACCAAAACATTTAAATTAATAGCGATAATAACATATACGTCATACTTATAACAGCACGTCGGGTTTAAAAAACTAAAACAAAATACCTAAAACAAAGTAACAGAAATTTATTAACAGTATTCTTTTTGGACACTAAAAGAAATTATTACATTCCTTTATCATTCTTATGTGTATGACTCGTTTTACCTTGACTTTCACCAAAAAGAAATACAAACTCATCACACGTTTCACGTAGAAAGAATGGTTGAATGGTTTTAGATCTATATCTTATCATTTCTAATTGAATTTTCTACTCTCAGCTGCCATATTAAAAACATTCCTAACCATTAACGAGCGCACTTCCATTTGCTTTGACGATACTTTTATGACTGAAAATATGTTATTCTCGGATTCCCCTCAGATCTATAGATAAGGTTGTAGAATCATATTTTCTCAGCAAAAAAAGCGTGGCTTTACCGGGAAGAAAGAAAGAAGAAAGAAAGGAAGAAAATTACTATTTAAGTACTATTTAAAATCGACTAAGTATTATATTGATGTGCGGCTGCTAAAATTACTGGATGCCATTAAAATCACGGAACATACATACATATATATAATCACGCCTTCATCCCCGGTGGGTTAGGCCGAGGTGAATAATTAACATCCACATCTCACCAATAATTGTATTCCGTCCCACAGAGAAGAAAACAATTTTCATCAACGTCCATTTTATGCACAAATTAATTGTAATTTAAAAAATAAATAACACTGTTTACCAACTACTGGTAAAATAAATTGCACATGGAACCTTACAAGACATTGTAGTAGGTACCGTAATAATACAGAAGTTAGAGCCGTTATGAATGAGGAGATACACTACTTATTTATCCCGATAGGTGGCACATTATTGCTGGTGTTATATTACCTAATGTCAAATTTCGTACAAATTATTCGATTAATAAAGGAAAAAGCTTCTGTAGAATAAAAAATGAAGCTGTGCATTTTAGTGTGAAAAGAAAGTCCTCATCGTTACTAATAAGAAAGGACGCTATTGATTAAAGCCATGCGCATCAAAACTGGATTCCAAATGCGTCTGCCAGAATATGTAGCGAACATTTCAAACCGGATGATTTTTATGTAGGTAAACATTTCTCTTTTAAATTCGCCACTGTCGTGCAGGAGTATTTTCATTGATAAATTTTGTTTTATAATCTCAATACGAATGTCAACGACAAGCTTGACAAACAACTATGACAGGATTATAGACTCTAAGACAGCACCAGAGAAGGTGCCTACTTGAACAGGACTAGAAACTGCTTGACTAAAGTTGGCCAAATGTCTCTGCAAATGTCTTACGTAATGCATATACAGTTTTGGTGGTTTTTTGAAGCTGAAAAGTGTGATCTTCGTTTACAAGTATAGGTAGGTACATAATTTTCATAATCCATCGAGAGACATTCACCCGGGAATCAGAAATTTTGTCTAGTGCATTATTTAGTGTACAATAAAATTTGCCTATTTTCTCTCCTCTACCGGTGTGAATCTGTACTTAGCTCGTGGTTAATGCTAGATACTTCGTTGAAATAATATATTTATCTGGGATGTACTAGAGTCAATAAATACCAGAGCTTACAGTTTCTGAGTACAGATATTCGGATTAAAATTTATTCGGTGACGTCCAAGCTGACGGGATTTTAGGCTTATAAAAAATAATAAAGAAGGACATGTACCAGGACAAAATCGAAAATGTTCACAATCCTCCAGATTAACGCTTACCCTCGGGGATACGTATTTGTTGATCCATTTTTTATGCTCAACGAAATATGCAAATCAGTTAATTTACTTTTGAAAAGTAAACACCCTATGATATCGTGAGCAGAATTAAACTGCTGACTAATTCAATACGGGTTTTAATATATCCCACTAATATTCTAAATGCGTAGATCTGAGAAAGTCTGTATGTGTCTGTCTTTTTGGTGAACTTATATCCGTAACTACTAAATTGATTTTGATGATGATTAAAATGTATATAGTATAGACTCAAAAAACTGGGAATATATGTGAGTTTAGAGTACCGTCAATATCAGATAAAAATTGACTAGCAAAGTATGAAACTAGTATCAGAATAAACGGGATATTTACCATGTTTCATTATTTTGACAGAGACAAAATCGCGAGTGGATACAGTGAGCATCGTATGTCGTGAACGTGATCGAGATCGGGTTCGAGTTTGTAGTGAGAGTGAAACCAATAGTAGTGCAGATACGCGTAGTAAAAGAACTCGAAAGATAAAAGATCGATATAATTACTCCTAGGAAAAAACTTTTTCTTTGTTCACCGCCACTACTCCAGTTCCTCCGTGATCATGGTGCTTGCAACAGCGCCGAAATATCGGAAACTCAAAATAATGAAACGTGGTAAATATCCCGTTTATTCTGATACTGATGTCAGTGACCATGATAGTTTAAATACCTATATTATGAAACTAGTGTTGCCAATTATTCAAATTCTGACCAATCACACCAATGACCTATGAAATATTCAATATTATAATCATAATATTATGGCCAATTAAATAATAATTATAATTACGTCATTAGTCATAACATGTGGAACGTTGTGACCAATTACCGAATTATTATAATCATACCTTTTATTAAAGGTTTTGGTTGCGCCGATAGTAGAATTTGTATTTTTTTTGCTCAATAGTAGTAATTTAAATTGTTGACGCTGGACACACACTTCCTGTACCCATCTCCCCTCCTGCACTACCTCTAAGTGAAAGATAGCAATAGTTTTCGCCCGCCAATTGTCAAATATAGACGCTTATTCAGTCCCGCTTTGAACTAGCCAGCGCAATGGCGGCGGCGCGCGCGTCTCTCAGAAATGAATAATATTTGTTGTATTTTAACCGCTTTCATAGACCTTTACCGAGCGGATTGTGCCTTTCGTGTGTCCCTCAAGTGATTTAGTGATGTGGGCGGCAACTCCTGAGCCAGGAAGAGAAGATCGGTGCACCGGCGGCCCAGCCAGCACGTGGCCCCGTGAAGGTTAGTGCATCCTCTCCTAATTTCTCGGGTTGCATTCATTGCCTAAACCACATCCGCGGCAACCCGATCACCTGTCTTGTTTGTTGTGTAAAGCGTCAATGGAACAGTTAACTTCATCCCCGCATAATACTGTCCACTAGCTCACGTGGCCTATCGCGCCAATATTCTTTTTGGTCCTGATCGAACCGGATCCTTGGCCGTAGTTCGTAGTTTGTTGTTATTCTATTGGGAATAAACGCACCGCACCTGGATGCCTGGTTATTTTAGTAGAAAACCCCGCATCTAGGCATTTAGGCTTAGAATTTTGTTGTCCGTTCGCCGCTGGCTCGCATCGTACCTACCTAATACATACATAGGTTAGGTATCGTATCGACACTTAGTCGTAGTTTCGCAATTTTGTTATTATTCTATTGGGAATAAACGCACCGCGCCTAAATACCTAGTTATTTTAGTAGAAAACCCCGCATCTAGGCGTTTAGGTTAGATCTTAGGTATACTAGACACCCTAGTGCATAGGCACAGTGTAATACCTAACGCATTTGGCTTTTCTTTTTATTTGTTTCAATTTCTAAGTTGTCCGTTCGCCGCTGGCTCGCATCGTACCTACCTAATACATACATAGGTTAGGTATCGTATCGACACTTAGTCGTAGTTTCGCAATTTTGTTATTATTCTATTGGGAATAAACGCACCGCGCCTAAATACCTAGTTATTTTAGTAGAAAACCCCGCATCTAGGCGTTTAGGTTAGATCTTAGGTATACTAGACACCCTAGTGCATAGGCACAGTGTAATACCTAACGCATTTGGCTTTGTTTTTATTTGTTTCAATTTCTAAGTTGTCCGTTCGCCGCTAGCTCGCATCGTATTTACCTAATACGGTAGGTACACAGCTATACCTCGCTCGCATTCCTCTTATCGTATCAATCCTTGGTCGTAGTTTGGCATTTGTTATTATTCTATTGAGAATAAACGCACCGCACCTGAATGCCTAGTTATTTTAGTAGAAAACCCCGCATCTAGGCAGGCTAGGTTTAGATCTTAGGTATCCTAGACACCCTAGTGCATAGGCACAGTGTAATACCTAACGCATTTGGCTTTGTTTTTATTTGTTTCAATCTCTAAGTTGTCCGTTCACCGCTAGCTCGCATCGTATTTACCTAATACGGTAGGTACACAGTTGTACCTCGCTCACATTTCATTCAAATTCATACGAAAGTATTTTAATTTGAATAGATATTACGCAATACTTAATCCCTGAAATAATAGTTGAACCTAGACAGCGACCATCGCGTAGGTACGATCTTGTTGCTATGCGCGTTAGTTCAAGTTTGCACTGGCAGTTATAAGTACCTACCTACCTACGGATATCGCTCGCGCCGCGTCGCTGCTCTGTACCGCGAAGATTAAGTCATTTCATATTTGTTGTTTACCGCACTTTAGTTTGATATTTAATTGTAAACATGTCCCCAAAGGTTGATAGGACCGGTAATGGGGTTCAATTGAAACTTTTATACGCTAAAAGAGAAATGATTTACTCTCGCGTACAATCGATTTGTGATAATGCACTTAAAACCTCTGATTTGGCCATTAGAGATTCGTTCTTGTGTTCTATAGAAAACTTAGATAGTCTACGCGCGGATTTCGAAACCTTAGTACATGACATCAACGTTTTAGAGTTGAATTTAAATCCCGATTACTCAGTGAGTTATCAAGCCTTGTCGTCGTTTGACGATTTGTATTGTCGTATCAAACGCGTCGCTAGGAGTTTGGAGAAACCGTCTGACCGACCCAATCCCACTCGCGACCGACCTAAGTTGCCACCAATTCAAATACCCGAATTTGATGGTAACATTCGCAATTGGGGTTTATTTATAGATAGTTTTGAGAATACAATAGATAAGAACGTTTCGTTGACAGATCACGAAAAATTGCATTATCTCGTTGAAAAATTAACTGGTAAAGCTGTAACCGTTTGCGCTGGAATTACGTTTAGTGCCGAAAATTATAGTTTAATTTTAAATACTTTGAAAGCTAAGTATGAGGATAAAAGATCGGTAGCTAACGCATATTTGGATCAGATGTTTGATTTGAAATCCATTACGGCATGTAACGATCAAAACTTAGAGAAATTTCTTGATACTTTCGCATCATCTGTTCGCGCCGTAAAGAACCTAAAGATCGATGACCTCTGCGACTTCTTATTTTTGTATATGGGTTTAAAGAAATTAGATTCCGAAACCATTCGTTTATTTGAGTCGGATCATCGCGGCAATAAAGTTCCTAAGACTTAGAAAGTTTTGTTCGCGAGCATATAAAAGTATTGCAACGCTCTTCATCGAAACATGAAGGCGCGAAGAAAGTTGTTAGTTCTGAACGCAAGATAGATGCCTCATCGAGGTCACTGAGGTCAACTCATACTTATGTTAATACCGCACCAGCACATGTACAATCACCTGTTTGCTCTTTGTGTAATACTCATCATTCGCAATTGTACAAGTGTCCGGGTTTTCTAAAATTATCGCCTAGTGATCGTTATAAATTTGTTCGCGCTAATAATTTTTGTTTTAATTGTCTCGGTACTAAACACCGCGTTGTTTTATGTAATAGTAGAAATAGTTGTCGCAAATGTCCGGCGAGACACCACACTTTACTTCATTTTGAAAATAGTAATGCCGCATCCGATGGGAGCACGGTTGGTTCGTCGAGCGGTGGCACACGGCGGCCTGCGCCACAGCCGCAGCCCGCGCTCGCGCGCGCCCCGGCCGGCCCGGAGACCGCTGCGAATGACGTCACCTTGTGTTCGTTCTCCGCTAGTGCTGCTCTCACTACTGTGTGTCTCGCGACCGCTCGCGTTGTTATTATTGATGCATTAGGTAAACCGCACATTGTTCGAGCGCTATTAGATGGCGCTTCGCAAAGTAATTTTATTACTCAAGATTGTTGTCAACGTCTTGGTTTCAATGTTAATAAGCGTTCAACCCACTCAGTGGTGAAAGGGTTTGGGGGTTTACAGTCAGCTGTTCATGGCACCGTTAAAACAAGGTTTGGATCTCGTTTTAATAATAATATTTGGTTTGACATGGATTCGCTCGTTACAGATAAAATAACTGAACAGTTGCCTACCGTCCCGGTTGACACGTCTTTATTAACGAAATTTAAAGACTTGCCTTTAGCTGATGAGACTTACGCTGTTCCTGGAGTCGTCGATATATTGATCGGCGCTTCGATTCTCCCGCACCTCCAGTTATCACGTAAGGTTCAAGGGGGACCGACGTACCCCGCTCCGCACGCACTGGAAACAGTTCTTGGTTTTGTTATAATTGGTTCCGCACCCGCTTCTATAGATAGTTTTAGTCACTCGACTGCCTCGTTCTGTTGCACCGTCGAGCCGCCACTGGAGTCTACCATCCGCAAGTTTTGGGAAATTGAAGAGGTCAATGTCCCACCTATCCTAAGCCCTGATGACAAGATGGCTGAGGAGATTTGTTGTCGCACGACTACTCGTGATGAGCAGGGTCGTTATGTTGTCGCGCTCCCTTTCAAGGGAGATATTTTTTCGCTCGGTGACTCCCGTGTATCCGCTGAAAGGCGCTTTCTTTGTTTGGAACGAAAGATGCAGGCGTCTCCAAAGTTGAAGCGGGCCTGTGATGAGGTTGTTAACGAATATTTAGATAAAGGTTGCATCTCACCTGCGCCTGCGGACACTGGCGGGACCCAGCCTTCGTACATTATCCCGCACCACGGAGTTATTAGAGAAGATAAGCTTACTACTAAACTCCGCGTAGTTTTGGATGGCAGTGCTAAGACTAGCACTTCCGTGTCGCTTAATGACATTTTGTATTGTGGTCAAAATCTTTAAGGTAATTTATTTGACATAATTGTAAATTTTCGCATTAATATTAGTAGAATTTTAGCTTTTTCGGACTCAACAGTCGCTTTGTGTTGGGCCCACTCTTCGCCCCATCATTGGGACACATTCTTCGCTAATAGAGTGGCAAAATTCAATCTGAATTAGCGCCACAAAATCTTTTTCACGTTGCTGGCACCGACAGCACAGCCGATTGTCTCTTTCGTGGATTGCTTCCTTCGCAAATTTTAGATCACCCGTTATGGTTTAGTGGACCGTCCTGGATTCATGCCGCGTTAGATAAGTGGCCAGTTAGTCAATTCAATCCCACTACGGTTTCCGAACCACCCGAGGAGAGGAAGCACTCGCTTGTTGTGTCGGTCCCGCGTGAAGAGTCCCTTATTTTGTTGTTGGCTAATCGCGTCTCGTCTTGGTCGAGACTGTTGCGTTGTGTTGTTCATGTAGGCCGATTTTTGAGAATTTTATCTACGCGCAAAATATTTGCCCGCAATAGATGTTAATGACGATAGAATGCATCTTCTAACTCGTCACGCTCTTTTAGATAAATTAGTCCAATCGTTTTGGAATCGTTGGAGAACCGATTGTTTGCAATTACTGTAGGTACGGTGGTAGTCCTTATGACTGGGAGTGCGCCTCCTTTACATTGGCCTCTAGGAGTAGTAGAGGAAGTTTTCCCGATTCCCGCGGGATAATTCGTGTTGTACGGGTTAAAACCGCAACCGGATCGTATCTGCGCCCGGTTGTTCGCCTCTG
The DNA here is from genome assembly GCA_963662185.1 of Eilema griseolum. Classification (NCBI taxonomy): domain Eukaryota; kingdom Metazoa; phylum Arthropoda; class Insecta; order Lepidoptera; family Erebidae; genus Eilema; species Eilema griseolum. Next base: position 11,944,048 of record OY759232.1, on the reverse strand, counting down.
CCCTCTGCCTAGCCAGCAGTAGGCACGAGTTCAAATCTAGGTTTATATTTTAGTTGTTATTTCCCAAACCTAGATTTAGATTAGACTTTAGATTTGTTCCGCATTTTTCGTTTTGAAGGTAACCCTTCAAGCCGGGGGGAATGGTTGCGCCGATAGTAGAATTTGTATTTTTTTTGCTCAATAGTAGTAATTTAAATTGTTGACGCTGGACACACACTTCCTGTACCCATCTCCCCTCCCGCACTACCTCTAAGTGAAAGATAGCAATAGTTTTCGCCCGCCAATTGTCAAATATAGACGCTTATTCAGTCCCGCTTTGAACTAGCCAGCGCAATGGCGGCGGCGCGCGCGTCTCTCAGAAATGAATAATATTTGTTGTATTTTAACCGCTTTCATAGACCTTTACCGAGCGGATTGTGCCTTTCGTGTGTCCCTCAAGTGATTTAGTGATGTGGGCAGCAACTCCTGAGCCAGGAAGAGAAGATCGGTGCACCGGCGGCCCAGCCAGCACGTGGCCCCGTGAAGGTTAGTGCATCCTCTCCTAATTTCTCGGGTTGCATTCATTGCCTAAACCACATCCGCGGCAACCCGATCACCTGTCTTGTTTGTTGTGTAAAGCGTCAATGGAACAGTTAACTTCATCCCCGCATAATACAGCCCACTAGCTCACGTGGCCAATCGCGCCAACAGGTTTATTTATTTATTAAAGGAAAGTTTTTGTCTGGTTTTCTATTAAAGAAAACCAGACAAAAACTTTATATCATTTCCAACACTTTGCAATTGAAAATTGAACATCAGTACAACATTGTGGTATACAAACTATAACTGAGGGATAATTCCTAATATTTTTTTCGCGTGCAATTAAACTTCCTGAAAATAAACACCTCAACAAAGTCTAGGGAACAAGATGACCACAATTTTTTTTTTCGTGTAAATCTTGTTTTGCAAATAACTGGCAGCAAATAAATAAAAATAGAATAAAGTAGATTACAGAGTTGTTCGAAATTTAAAAATAAATTTAAATAAGTAATGATTTTCGAATATGGAGGGAAACCTTTTAAAAGTGTTTGATTGTGCAGTTTTTCTGAGGCAAAATAAAAATTATTTTCTTTGATTGTAAATAACGTTTATTATCAATAATACGTCTTTTACGTATGGTTTGTGCATTTTTGTGACTGTAGTCATCATGTCACGTCGTCATTTTAAGTCGCGAAGAGATGTTAAGGGCTGTTGGTATGCTGCAAGCTGGACGAACTCAACGCGACGTAGCGGATGCTGTCAACACCCAACCAAGCGTAATTTGCAGATTATGAGCACGCTACAGGTCTACAGGGGATATTGCCGAACGTCACAGGAGACGAAATAGGGTTACTACCCCGCGACAAGATCGTTTCTTGCAAAATTCCGCAAGTCGGCAACCCACGATTACTGCTCGTCAGTTAGTCGCAGGCCTCCAGTCTCAGCATCAAGTGGTTATTAGCGATCAAACTGTCAGGAGAAGACTACATGAAGCCAATCTTCACGCTCGCAGACCGCTTAGGGTTCCAGCTCTTCGACGTGGAAATCGAGGTCGTCGCTTATTGTGAGCTAACGCACATTTACAGTGGACCGACCATCAATGGGCACGGGTTCTGTTTTCCGATTAATCTCGCTTCGGTTTTCATCCTGATTCGAGAAGAGTGCGTATATGGCGAGTTGCTGGACGTCGGAGTCGTCTCCAGAATCCACAAGAAGTTCATCCTTACCAAGGTGGAACAATCATGGTATGGGCTGGAATTCGCCTTGGTGAAAGGACCGACCTCGTTTGGATACGGGGCAATTTAAATGCAAACCAATACATTCAGGAGGTTATACACCCCATGGTAATCCCTCATCGACAGCAGTTCGGTCAAGATTTTATGTTCATGCAAGATAATGCACGGTCACACACCGCACGGGTAGTGGTCAATGCGTTAAGCGAGCACAATATTGCGACGTTGGAATGGCCTGCTCAGTCTGCCGACCTCAATCCCATAGAGCATGCCTGGGATTTGCTTGGGAGAAGAGCTTTCAGTGATTCTTTGGAAAATCTGAACACTGAAGAACAATTTTTTTTACACCTTCGCAGTGTATGGAGCCATATTCCACAGACGATGTTTGACAATCTCATACTAAGTATGCCACGCCGTTGTCGAGCTGTTGCTAATGCTTTAGGAGGTCCTACAGATTATTAAAAACGTTTAAAGTACGGTTAATTACTGTATTTCTTACTACCTCGTTATTTTTGTGCCTAATCATAGAAGGTTGTAATACTCAACATTGGCACTATTCAATTCTTTCTTAAAAAAAAAAATTTGATATGAGAATGTTTTTATTAAAATTAAAATTAAAAACGGTATAAAAATACCCTTCTATTGATATAAAACACTCACTATTACAAGAAAGGGTTTTTAAATAAAAACTAGAAATGTCCTTGTTCCCTAGACTTTGTTGATGTGTGTATCTACGAATGACTGCCTCTTCACGACAACCCAAGTAGTATTTTTGTATTCATTCCAACACTTGTGGGTGGCTATTGTACGTTGCAGTTATGCAATAAGCTGTACATTGCGACTGAAAGTCTGTTATGTCGTGAACATAATGGAAGTGGAACAGGGAGGAGTGAGACAGGGTAATTGTAGATAGCTAGCGAAGTGTTATTGTTATGTAATTGTAGTGTGTCTATTCGAATATTTTTATTTTATTTTAGGAGTTTTGTGGAAACACCACCATCAAAGTCCAAGTCATTCTCATCTACAGATCGACTTACAAGCCGATAGAATTGCTGGCTGACGGACGAGCATCTGTTGATGTTTTCTTTCGTTGTTGAGAGGTCAGATGATGTTGTTAATCTTAAAAGAAAATGAAGCATTTTTCCTTTTTTATTCTTCAGCTATAAAATAAGGACTCATCCAAACTCAAAGAAAAAGACTTGGCTATTTTTAGAACGTACACCGTACTTTCAAAATGGTGCAGCACTTGAAAAATGTCTTTAATACTATTCCATTCCCGCCCATAACACGAATAGGGTGTGCCAAAAGTCAATTAATTCCTTGCGTTCTATTCTTTGCAAGGTAAGCGATTTACCGAATTAGTTAATCAAGATAATCGACTTAGTTAACATCTATCATGTGGGAGTAGAATCTACATTACACCAATAAAAAAGTTCGTTTATTTTTAAGTTTTTAGAAATAAATGAGGTGGAGGTTGGTTATATAAATCAATCGGATTGGGCGATGTCAAAAGAACGATTATGTACCCTCTGAAATTCACAGGGTGTTGTTCAGTATCGTGCTTTGTAGTCATTTGTCACTGGAATAGTCATTGGATGGTACAGAAGCGACACAGAGTTATTTCTAGTGCTGTCTTCCATTAGGTAAATATAGCCGCCGTTTTTATGTGCAAACTTTATTCGTTATCTTTGTTGTGTCTTTGTTACTTTCTGCACTTTTCGTACGACACATTGATATAAAATTATTTTATAGATTCTATCGCCATTTTTTTCAAATTATCCTTACACTGCATCTTTATTCTACCCGTGACTGCTGAAAAAAAATATTCGCAGAGGTGAATTAACACCCACCTTTCACCAATAATTGTATTCGGTCTCATGTAATAGGGGTGAGCCTATTGCCGTATTCCGGACACTATAGTTGACTCGAGTCCCGTATCTGAAGCTGAGTCTGGGCTGTATATATACATCTATCTGATATTAAACAGCTATCCCTTAGTCGCCTTGTACGACACTACATGGGAAGAGATAGGGTGGCTCAAATTCTACTCATCCACGAACCACGCAGCTATTCGTTTACACAAAAAAAAATACTTCACAGAACTTTTTTAAAGTAAACTTAACTAAATCTTTATTACGAATAAATAAATCGATAATGGGGTACCACAAGCACAAGCTGCACCGCCGTTTTTGTTTGCGTAGGCCGTTTTTTACGCGGAACATCACGTGTAACTGTATCAGTTTTACTAGCCACATGCACGGTTTTTCGTGTTCAAACCGGCATGTGCAGCCAAAACTCGGCTGAAGCTTATGCATGTAGTAGGACCATAATGAATCAAAATGCTTTAACGAGGAATAAATTTGACTCTGCCTCCAGTCTTCGGCGCTAAAACCACGCTGTAAGGGTCTTTTTCCACGACGTAGATGTCTACAGGCTCAACTCTGTACTTCATAACCATATGTGCGAGTGCTGTACGTACTTGCATCAATCCGTAGCGTTTACCTGAATACAAAAAAGAATATCATGATTATAAAATTTATATGTTGTTCGTACATATGGTAATATCCTTACATGATTACTGAAGTAGTATTATTAACATACATTATTGTACCGATTAAATTTATACTTGATATAGAACGAAAAAGTTTCGTTAGCAAAATCATTTGAAAATTAAAAAATAAAACGCATACATTATTCCATTCACGAGTACATTATGCCCATACACTATACATACGACTTTATACCCGTTTCAAAACGACTATAAAATCAGTCGGTGTGTTTACAACTTTACTGCTCACTTCAAGCTGTTTTTGATGCTGAGTAAAAGTTTGTAAACCGTCTGAAAATCTTACAACAAGAAAATATAATACCTATGCAGAAGCGTGGTCCTTCACCAAACGGCAGGAACGTAAAATTATGGTTATCATTATCTAGAGAGTTTTCGAATCGTTCCGGACGCCACTCATGAGGCTCAGGAAAATACTCTTCATTGTATTGGATAGCAATGAGGTTCACGTAAACAGGTGTGCCTTTCTCAATCGTAATTTTATCGTTTAATTGGTAAGTTTTGTTGCATACACGGTCTAGGAACGCGAGCGCAGGATATTTTCTTAATGTCTCTGAAATAATATCTTGGTTAAGATTAGTCTATTCGTATTACTTTTTACAATATATTAAGTATTTACAATATGTAAGATCGATTTCGATATTTGGGTCTATTCAAGCATTACTTGAATAGGACGTCAGATTCTACGGGCGCAGAGCTGGGAGAGACAGGTGAGGCAGTAGTGGCAGGTCAATACGGCAAAGTAGCTCTTTACCTGTTTCACACACCCGTGGAGGTCATCTTGGGCACATGTTCAGCTAGAGTGCGAGGAAAATGCCGTATTGGGTTAACTTTACAGCCCGGTAATTGGTATCCGAAAGTGTGCGGTTACGCTTAGCTTAGCTGCGCTACGAGGCGTAGCGCAGCTAAGCTAAGCGTAACCGTAAGCGTAAGCGTAACCTTTCCATTCTAGGGTAATATGAGATACCTACAGTATTCATAGAAAGCGATACGTACCTTTAATACAAGCAGTAAGATAACTTATTTCTAATAAGTCACTGAAATCCAGTACATCTTTACCCTTCTCCTCTAGAGCCTTACTTATTTCTAAGTATAACTTTTCCTAAAAAAATATATTTGGTGTTATTACATATTCCAATTCCAATTAACTACAAGCACCTAAGCTTTTAACTTTTTTTAAAACATTCTATAATAAGTAATTTCATGTCCAAGCTGGATATGTCACTATCTTTGCAAATGCTTTGACTGTTGAGCTTTTGAAATTATAGTAATATGCCTAGTTAACCACAATATGATTTGTTAATACCTGATTTATATATGAACATAATCGTAACTCACAAATAATTATAATACGTGTCGTTATGAAATGAAAAATGTCGTATGATATGATACACGTGTGTATTGATGATTACCTTCCTCGTCTCTCTTAAGACCCTCACCTAACGGCTCAATTCTCAATAGCGCTTCAGCGGTAATCACCAACATTACACACTTGTACTATAATGTACTATTGTTGGATTTATCCTACATTGATTGTCAATTAGCGATATTCAAACTCACAACAATCAATGTGATTTACACGTTACAATCGAAATGAAACAGATTTTTTTCTCATGTACTAGATACTCGATTATTTGAGTTTTCTGTAGGTATATTAAATAAATATTCAATGGCTCATTGTTACCTTTGGACATAAAAACGAGTTATATTGACAAAATTTTCAACAAATTTTACCTGCTCATTAGGGTGGTATGCTAATTCGTGGAGGCAGAAACTTAAAGTAGTAGAGGACGTTTCAATGGCTCCCAGAATGAACACAGCTGCTTGAGCTATCATTAAATTATCAGCTAATTCTGAAAAGTTACACGATAATTTTATATTTCAACCCTTGTTGTAGTTCTTCTCAATACTTACTGCACTTCTACCAAGAATGTCTAACAGTATGCATTTGTTATAACTTACGCGAATCAGCATCAGCGGGTAGTCTGAGATTTTTCTTCAAGTTAAGTAACATATTAACAAGGTCCTTGTCATTAGATGTGCCCGAATTCTGACGTTCTTCAACAACATTCCAGAACAATTTCTTTACATATTCAGTAGCAGGTGCCGAAAAGAATTTCAATCTGATAACAAATTGGTAAATTAATGATTATGATTGATTTTACGTCCACTAACAAAACAATATAAAAGTTAGTTACTACGAATACGAGCTATCTGCTACTCCTAGTAAATACCTTTTACAATTACGAGTAGGTACATACAGCGATCCTTTTCATTCTGCTGTTAGAGAATCTTCTTCCTGGGTGTAACTTTCTCCAATCAGGTAGATCAGATGGAAATAATCTTCTACTTTTAACACATTACTGACCATCTCAAGATGCAAATCGCTTATAGCGATTGTACAATAAACAGTAAGTTTACATGCCCTACCGTAAATCTATTGGTGTACAATAAATAATTATCTATATACCTAACCTCTGAACATGCTAATGTAGGTTGCATGTACATGTATACCGGAGCATCTTATGGGCGCCTACGAGAACGCAATCCAGGTAGCAGTATATTGGGAAAATAAAATTTGAGAGTCGATATGACATCAATGCGACAGAACCAGAACTGAACAGTATCATAGCATCATTTTAAAATAGTAGTTTATAATCACCTCATAATTTGAGCTATAGGAGGTGCAAAAAAGATCATAGTGAACTCGAAACCCCTCCAGAAAGTCCATTGCACCATGTGGCGTGTTATAAACCAAAGTGGTGATGCAAGTTCTTTTAGAACGCTTACTCTTAATCCAAATACAGTGTATGCAACTGTGTCGGAAGTATACATTGAGAACAGCTCCTGTCACAGAAAAAAAAAAAAGATTTATTTTTAATTTTCTAATACCGAGAAGCTAATAATAGTTCACTTATTTTAATAATTATTATTTCGTTGTTCTTGGTACAGTTAACGATTTAAAATAAAGTACTTTAATTTTAATACTTGGTTTGACACGTTTTTGTAAGAGAAAATAAATTACGCAATCTCGACAATTTCTTGCGAGAATTTAGAGGCATAGGGATTATTAAGTAACTGCCAATGATTTAAGCTGCTAATAATTAAACCGTCAAGAGACCTTCCCTGGCTTAAGTCTTTAAATGATTGATTTGCAAAAATGCGTAAATTTAATTCAATCAAATCTCGGTCTTACAAAGTTCGTAGTAATTTGTGTACAGTGATATTCATTTTGCCCTTTCCACGAAATACCTATATTGAATTCCGCGGTTGATTGTTCAATTATGACTGCTACTCAGGGGATTCGGTCGTACGATTTGTAACGAAGTTGACCGTTCTACGAAGAATCATAAACTTCTTCTCTTAAGCTTGCTAGATACTTATTTATTAATATTTTATTACTAAATTGAGGCAGACACTTAATACACCACATATTAAAGTACATATATACATAAAATCACGCCTTTATCCCGGAGGGTTAGGCAGAGGTGAATTAACACCCACATTTCACCAATAACTGTATTCGATCCCACGTAATAGGTGGTGAGCCTATTGCCGTATATCGAACACTATAGTTGACTCGAGCCCCGCATCTGAAGTTGAGTCTGTGCTGTATATATCTGATGTGTCTGATGTTAAACAGCCCTATCCCTTAGTCGCCTTGTGCGACACCACATGGGAAGAGATGGGGTGGCCCAAATTCTACTCTGCCAGGAACCACGCGGCGATATTAAAGTAATTGTATTTTTAGAAATTATTTAGTTAGTAGTGAGTATAATATGTAAGAAGCAAGATGTATATGCTAAGACAATAGCTAGTGGGAAGTAGTTTAGGTAGTCTCTGCCTACCCTAGCGGGAAAGAGGTTTGGTTTGCTTGTATGTTATGTAACCATAGTGTTAGTATTTACATAATAGAACTACTAATACTTTGAATAATAGTCACAATACATCTTTAATATTAAATATGGTAATTAAATATGGTTTCAGAACTTGAACAAATTTTTGAAGACCTTTTCAAATGATTCCTAATAGGTACTTAACCTGTTTTTATGTTTTTTCCTTTTTGATGATGACCATTGAAAGTGCCACCGATAACGGCGTATCAAAGTTTGATTATTTTCATGGCACATTAACACTAACAAGATTACGATTAGGATAGTATCAGTCTACTGACACGATAGTATCTACTATCTCAACAGAAATCAATTGATCAATGGGTAGATATGTTATCTCAATTGAAGTACCGCAATCTTCGACAGAAATCATGGCTTTATTACGTTCGCACTCACTGATTAGCAGATGTCCTGTTGCAGTCATGTTTGCATTGAGATTGATAATTGGCCTAACTTAGTTTAGCTTTAAGCGCCAATGTCATATCGACATGTCGTTAATAAAAGAAACTTACCTTCATGTTAACAGGTTTGTTATTGAGAATATGGTCAGTTTGAATCCTTTGAACTAACTCTGCTGAGTTGGTGTTCATCAGTTCTGTGATACCTTTCAGGCGGAGGCTCGTGAACATCGGTGCTAGTTCATATCTCAGTTTACTCCATAAGGGACTCTGTCAATATGTACACACAATATTATTTTTAGAAAATTGACATCAGATATTTTGGTTACTATGAGGCGAGGATGATGATGGACGTTTTTTATCATGCGAAAAATCCCTCTGAATACCCGGTGGGAGAGGTTATGTTGGACTCGAACCGACTAAATCACACGCCGTCTGAGGGTCGTAAGTTGCCGGGGGTGAGATTGCCGGAGGCCGGCATCCGGCCGTACTTCATGGTGGACTAATTTTTATACCTGAGTAGTATTAGGTCCACTAAGATCTTCGGGGTCCAACCTATCTACTAACTGGTTTACCTGCTGATTGAGCGACGAGGCGCAGGTTTTCTTCGTAAGCTAAGAGGTCATGGCAGTCGTATCCATAGAAACCAGAAAGGAAGAGTAGAACAATGAAAAGTACAAAATCACTTAGATAAAGAAAACAAGTAGTACTTAGGATGTTTTTTTTTAGATCTTTGGTCAGGAATGCATAAATATTTACAAGTCACTTTAGTCTTCAGTCCTTCGCAATAGGAGGCAGGTTCTTTTTCGTTAACCCGACACTATTATTTCATGGACTGTGTTTACTATGGGATAGTCTTATTTCTCTTAGTTATACGGCACCCACGGGAAGGGATGGAATGGCCCTTACTACGCCAGCAACAGCAATAAATGAAATTTGTAGTATATAAAATTTTATCACATTAATCATAAACTATGTGGTATTAAGTCACAAAGGTGCAAGATTAGAGAAGACTTTTCATTACGTACATAAAAAATCATAACATAAACTCACGCCTATATCCATGAGGTGGGCAGAGGTGCTAACACTCACATTTCGCCAGTTTATGTTTAGGTCTCAATGTAATAGGTGGCTTTACGTACCTTTACAGTAAATAAATTCAATGCGCCCAATGGATCATCTTGGTCACCCGGGTAACTATATCTGTTCTGGAAACTGTCGTAATCTTTAACAAGTACTCTCTTGGCGAGCTCCTTTGAATGTATCACAAGCGTTGGTTTCCATCCCAAAAATATTCCCACGTAGTCGGTCTTGTGTTTCTTCATTAAATTGTACATCAAATCCCACATACTTGTTCTCATGAGACCCTCGAGATTACCAAACAATAAGCCCGGTTGCTCATAAGGAATGTTGCGCTTCTTCCAATATTCATAGTTGCGGCGTAGGAAGAAATACAGTACAGTCAAACACAGTACTAGTAGTGCAGAGAGTATTTGAAAAATAGTTCCGAACATAATTACGTCCACTCTGTCGGCGTGTTTTAATTACAGTGAAGTTACCTTTAAATTTACTACGATTATTATCTAATCGAACGCAAAAATAACATATAATTGTGATATTTTTTTGAAATCATGTCAGTTTGCTAATTTGGCGTGGACGCAAAATCTACGAATTAGGTTTTGAAGTTGTTTATTTTATTAAGGATAATCTTAGACAGATTAAAAATCTGTTGTATGTTTGATCGCAATTGGTGGAGTACAACCGGAGTTATGACCAAAATTCACAGTAACCTATGTACATCCGCATGGGCAAAGCCACGCGCATTACGAAGAATAAAATAATGACTTCATTGTGAATATTTTGTTGAAATAGATAAGGTAAATCAATACACTCATTAATGGAAATTCTATTGATAGCCTTATAACCTATTCGTTACATAAATTCGGGTGTATAAATATATTGTAGGTATAATTGCACTCGAAACATATAGATGTCAGGTTCATTAGATATTTACTAATTTCATTTAATTAATGAATAACTTAAAGGAATCCAGCCAGGAATCTTAATGATAATAGAATTTAAATATAATTTTAATTGTGGTTAATCGACTATTATTGAGCAATGAAAATTAAACTAAAGATAAAAATGTTACAGTGTACATAATATTATATTTTATATGTGAAAAATGTGTTATTAGCAGTGACTGACACAGTTTTTTCACCGAGACTTTAGACTAGGCTCATAGACCTGCTAGTGATGGCTGATATTCTGATCGCTTAAGTCTGTTTAGATTATAATCTAAACAGTACACATTATAGATTTTTCCTATAACATGTAAGTTATAGGAAAAACCTATAACTTGTGAAAACCTTATCTTTTTGTCCATTTAGTGAGGCCTACTTCAGTAAAATTAAGTTTTTAAAACGACCGGTTTCGATACCAATGAAAACAAATAAATTTAAGAAAATAATAAAAAAAGGTTTCTATTTTCAATGTTTATCAAGTCACGCGTTTTAAAAATTTGACATTATAGAATCGGGTCCTATGAACAGGGAACCGGTACTGGTGTATTAACTGATTTGAAAATTCTTAGGACGTTACATTGTCGCTTGGTAGAGATTTACAGCAAGATTAAAAAATATCTCACAGGAAAAAATATCGCTGTACTAAAATAAAAAGTAAATTTAAAAAGTTCAAAAAGAATCGACGGCACACCTAGCTGTTTCGTTTGAATATGACAGAAACGCTTTTTGTGAGTGCATGTGTATGCCACTTGCTGTTTAATGGATAGTGCTCTCCCGTGTAGTACGCTTGCCCCTCAGGTTCTGTTAGACATCTGTCAGAGTTAGACACTAAATGCTTTGCACCAGAATTCTCGCACTAATACTAGCCCAATGGCATTTATTTATTTACATACATACATATAATCACGTATTTATCCCTGGAGGGTTAGGCAGAGGTGAATTAACACGCACTTTTCACTAATAGTTGTATTCGGTCCCACGTATTAGGGGGTGAGCCTATTGCCATATTATGGGCACTATTATGGACTCGAGCCATACATCTGAGGCTGAGTCTGGACTGTTTATATCTGTCTGATGTTAAACAGCCCTATCCCTTAGTTGCCTTGTACGACACCACATGGGAAAAGACGGGGTGGCCCTAATTCTACTCTGCCGGAAACCACGCTGCTTTATTTATTTAATCATACACAAAAGATATATAAATTCTTAACTTGAGAGTTTGTGTTTCTAAATTTAGAAATGGTTATGAAAATAAACGGATAAACGTCGTAGTCACAACAATTTTCTATTAAACCAATTTCAATAGGAAATTGCTGGAACAACGACTATTTGTTGGAATTTCATAAAGAGAATTCGGTAGACTAGATACGAAAGAGCTTTGCCCGTTCCATCGTGGCACCGATATTGACTAAATTTGCTAGTAGTCGGCTAGCTGTATAGTGTGTGGCGGTGGCGCGCGTGGCGCGCCTCCCCGTTTCCGGGGACGAGTTGGGGACTCTGTAGTCCCCACACCCGAAAAGAGGGCCAGATCGTGAGAGGTGGCCCTGGGTCGGCCGGGGTGCGAGGGATATGCCTGTCAACCTCACCTTCGGCAACCAAAACGACCCACAGGCGGCGTGCGTTTTAGTCGGTTCGAGTCCGACATAACCTCCTCCACCGGCTCCGGTGGGGAGGTATCCGTGGGGATATTGCGCACGTAAAAAAAAAATAAAAAAAAAAAAAGCTGTATAGTGTGTGATTAAATATATGTGTGTACTCTCGATAACAATTTATCTACTCTTTGTCATCATCATATTCATAGAGACGTATTTTCTTTATTGCATCCAAGGCCGAGGTGACCTCAGAGTTTAGAGTCCACCTTCAGGCTCTTCCCCCTCCGCTTCGCACGATCTTGGGCGTCCAGGGTAGTGAGATCATTTGTTCGCATGTTGATCTTCACGACGTCAAGCCAGGACTTCTTCGGTCTACCCCTTCTACCTGAACCCAGCGGAGGCGGTATTGCCAGGCATTTGTTACCCACACCTAGCGGTTTCCGTCAGAAGTGGCATTCTGAAAGTTGCTGTGCATGCAAGAGTTCCTAACGCGATCTTTACGCGTGTCACCGTATATCCACCGCAGCATTTACGCAACATTTCTCAGTTGGACTGGCTTTAACGAAGGAAAGTGGTTATATCAGAGTATGTACCATTCGTTAAAACGAAATAGAAAGGGAACTCTCTTCACGCATAGATTTGAAGTCTGCGAGGGAGATGAGTCCCCTCTGTTCTGTTAATTCATAAAATTCTAGTTTAGAAGATTTTTTATTCTACTAAGAAATAAGTATGTCGACCAGTAAAGTACAACCCCTGCTATTAGTAGTGTTTGTGAAAGAAAATTACTAAACGTTTTGTATTCAGCATGGATATAAAAGTGAAAATATAGTCAAAACAGAAATCATTATATGAAAAATAGACACGGGAGGAAATTAAACTGTCAGGTTTCGTATAACAGGGATATTCATCTGATGGAATTACAGGGGAAACTGACTGCGTCGCGTTAACGTAGGTACCTGAATATTCCAAGGACACTGTGAATTTGAATTTTCTATATTTCCTAGTTTACGGACTATGATAAACAGGTATTCATTATGTTAAGACTATGTAGACTCCAACATTTCAACTGCAACATCCACTCATTTATCTGTCGTTAAAACGTTTCTTGTATAAAATATTTGTATCATAAAACCGAGATTGCTTTTTATATTGCGGGAGAAATACATTTTACTGCCACAAACAGTACGAATGAAAAAGCAAACGAATCACTAACAAAAGCACAGTAAAACACTGTGGCACTGGAGCTTCATTTAAGATTCACCTCAATGAAAATGCAATTACACCTCTCTGGGTTGCTGTGGACCAACGGAATCGGACCTGATCTGGGATTCTAAATACAGACCAAGTAGACTGTAAACAGTTGCGTAAGTCAATTCTTACGGTTGTGAATTCTGTTCAGTTAGACAATGAAATATCGGAGTCGTTTTGGTGTAGCAACAACCTCGTTTTACGGTTCGAGAGCCCACTGGAGTGGCGTGGCGTGAGCGGAATCGGGGCACCCGGGCGCGCCCTTCGCATTATGTTCAGTGTTTATTGACGAGTAAACTCCCTTTTATTTGAGTCTATTTTTAGAATGAAATTTTCTTAAATAATTAAATTACTGAAGGTAGAACCCTCCTTAGTCTATTCTGAAAACTGTACTTAGGATGGTATTCCATGAATTTTAGACCGTAATGTGTCATCAGAACTTTGTTACACATTTACGTTTTGCGATTATTTTACTAAAGGTGTTGAAGAGATTACTAACAACAGCCGTGTTTGTATAGGATGATACATGTTATAAAAGCAAGCGGCTCCGACGGCGTTTTTGGCATCGAGGCACTTGATATGTAGCCTTACTTTATATGAAACCGAGTTAGTGACTTAGAGAGGTAACTAGCAATTCCCGTGATCAAACGTAGTTCTTATAATACAACACAAAGCGGCAATACGGTTTTCATTCTGGGCAGTCTATGTCTGGGCATCCAGTTTTTTTAATTTAGGTACTTTAGATTATAACATAATTCAAATGTTTTTTATGCTTCAATGATAAAATAATTCTTTTAACTTTTAATCAACTCTTATTTACAATCGATTTAGTAGGAATGAAAGAAAGAAAGTAATGGTTTTCACTAAGTCAGTAGATTCAGGTAGTTATTCGTTAAATCGCGGCAAGACGTCATCTGAACGAAATGTAACACTAAAGAAATATACCTACAACGCCTAAGTAACATTAAGTAGAAGGTTGGCAACATGTTGTGGCACTAAGCGGAATATTATATTTTATGTCGCCTGCGAAGACTACTATATCACTGACCCTTGGCTACATGGCTACATTGTGCAGACAGTGTCGTTGCATACAAATTACTACAAACCTCGATGTTGTTGGTTATGGAGTGTCTAGTTAATAAGCGATGAAACAATCATCATTTGATGACGTCAATTTTCCTCTCTTGATAAATGATTTTTTAATCTTCCAATTCAACGTCTTATATGCAACGATATAATAGGTACCAGTACTTACTCCAAATGTTGATCTTTATGAGCAGGTAAATTTGAGCAGAGGTTTACTAAGACTTGAAGTATAATGCCTTAGCCCTTAAAGTTGTAGACACCCAGTACAGTGTACAGACACCCACAGGACAGGCCTATGCCTAGTGTGGGGCCACTGGAAATGTAAATATGTGTAAGTGTTATGGTAATAAAATGAATTTTAATTTAATTTTAATTCTACTTATTTCAATTTTTTTTACTAGAATTAGAAGTTTTCGAAATGGAATAACTAAGAATTTTCTATTTAATAAATACTAGACAAACATTTATCGAGAAAGAATTGAAGATGACTCCTCTATTTCAAAATTATATTGATTTAATCATATGAAATCAGCTTACTAATGAAACAATACTATTTTTTATTAAATTAATCATAGTTTCATAGGAATTAAATATTTACAGATAGCACTGACACGATTGACTTAATTTATTATATAGATATACAGGTTGAAAAAATAAGTAGGGCCCAGGAGGAAAATTACTTTTAATCCATAAGTGAGCTCATATTACTGAAAGGAGACATTCCTTTATTTTTAAAAAGAAACAACTGAATTCAAAGACTTTCTAAAACTCCCTTGCCACACTTGGTAATCGAACCGACTGAAGACCGTAAAATTATCTTATGGCATCAACCGATAGTGTTAATCATAAGGATCGAATCTCTATAACAGACATGGTAAATTAAATGAAAAGTAATCCCTGAAATCAAAGTTTATAAATTCAATTTGACGAAATAAAGCACTTTTACTCAAAGGTCTATCAGATGTCATCATAATAATAAAATAATAAAATTCCATATTTAAATATATTTTTTATACCTAGGTATCCACTGTTCATCAGAGGTATTTATGTCGAACTCGATTCAATTGACGGTTTATTAGGTGATTCAATCCTAATAAGGCAATTCACTTGCAATCTCCGTTACCCAGAGTGCAATGCGGTGTACCGCTTAGAGGTTCTCGACCAAGCACTCCAAGCTACTTGATCCTCATACAGTTGCTCAACAAAGTTACATTTTAAACCGGAAAAAAAGTTCAGTCATTTAGTACTCATTTAAATAAATAAGTGGCGACAAAGATAACTTTATCGTTGAAAACGTATCCGGCAGCTCCTTGAGTAACTGTGTTGTCTGATGGCATTGAATTTAAAAGTTATTATTTTATGAATTTCATTTAATTTACCATGTTTGTTGGAGAAATTTGATCCTTAAAATTGACACTATCGATGTTATAAAAATACAGAATGTTATTTTTTAGAATTTTAGTCGGTTTGATTTCCGAGTAAAACCGCGTTAGCCTAGTGGTTTGGGTAATGGACTACTGAGACGAGGTCTCGGGTTCGACCCTAGGATTTACCATGACACACATCAATGACTTTTCGATGCTTTTCGAAGTTATGTTTTTTTTTATACTACTTAGGTGGCAGGGCCCACCTGATGGAAAGTGGTTACCATGACCTATGAACGTGTCTAACACCAGTGGAGTCACATCCGTGCTGCCGACCCTGTAAGAACAGAGATTTTGTGCCGTCAGTGTAGAGGACAAAGCAGGTCAAGCCTTTGGTCATCCCACTGACAGCACAAAAACTCTCCAGTGAGCTCTGGCTACCCTACTCACCGCCGGTAACACAACACGAAGTTATTATAACCGCGGTATTCTGTAGGACGGAGGTACTTCCCCAGTCGGACTGCTCAATTGGGCGGAAATACCGCCGTGTCCTACCTCCTGCTTGTGTGTGTATTTATCGCAGGTTTATAAGTGCGCGGTTAATGGCAATAGGCTCGCCACCTATTACATTGGGACCTAAACATAAACTGGCGAAATGTAGGTGCTTGCACCTCTGCCTACCCCTTCGGGGATATAGGCGTGAGTTTATGTTAGGTTATGATTTCCGAGTGTAGCAAGCGAATTTAAAATAAATATTGAAAGCAGTTTTGTTTCTTTTTAAAAATAAAGGAATGTCTCCTTTCAGTAAAATGAGCCAATTTAAAGATTAAAGGTAGTTTTTTTTCCTGGGCCCTACTTATTTTTCCACCCTGTAATAGGTACATCTATATATTTTGCAAACTTTTCTCAATCGATTTTCTCATCGACACTAAAGCTTATTTTACAAGTAGATTCCTCCGAACCGATGAAGTGTGAACAGATAACATCATGGGATTCTACAGCTTGGATGGCGCTTCCGAGGTTTTCAGCACTATAAATATATATACCTAAGTATATATACTTAGAAACACGTATTTATTTCTGTTTGACTTAGTTGTAAAGTGAATTGTAATACTTTGCAATATTATTAGATTACTCTAATATTACTTTCTAATGTTATTGTAAATAATGTTCATATTTTTTATGATCGATGCTGTTCTTCTAAACAAAACATTTCTTTCAGTCAAGCTCTTTATCAATAAGAGAAGAATGAATGGATTCGGTAGATAAAATGAAAGTAGTAGTAGAAAGAATGAATGGTCACAAATCGAAAACAAGTACACATGTGAATGTCCATTGCAAAAAACTACTAGGTCTAAATAGTTTCTGGTGTTTTAGGAAAACAAATAGGTTCCTAGTTCACATTGTATGTATCGTGTTTCATAGTAACAGAATTTGTTACATGTAGTTAAAGAAAAATCAACGTTGCAAGTGTTGCCTTACAAACTCAGATATCGTTTATAGGGGCCATCAGCATATTTCAGCCAAAAATTTAGGCCACTTATTTTCTAGGTTAAAAGCTAATAACTATTTCAACTTTTCATCAAATTGAACACTGTGTCTGCAGGCT
Source organism: Eilema griseolum (assembly GCA_963662185.1). Lineage (NCBI taxonomy): Eukaryota > Metazoa > Arthropoda > Insecta > Lepidoptera > Erebidae > Eilema > Eilema griseolum. The sequence goes on along the minus strand of OY759232.1, from coordinate 11,926,517 downwards.
GAAGATAAAGAAATTTATTTTTGAAAGAAGAAAACACTTAACATGAATATCACATTACACACGTTCCTAACGGTGATTTTTTTTTGTAGTTCAGAGAAATTTTGAGAAAATAAGCAAAAGGTTCTAGCCTAAATATAACTCAACGACTTCATTTTACGCGTAAAGGAAATTGAATTTAAGATACCTACACCTTTTAAATCATATCATGCGTTTGCAGGTTTTGATTAAAATACGAAACTTCAGAGAGGAAATTGGTGTTCCCCATAGGTACTTACTTTGTTTTCATACTATTACATATTCAGTTCTATATCGTTTAATTTCTACAGGACGTTAATGTTACCCAAATGGACTATATAACGAGAACTAATGGTGTCTAATTATAAACAGACAGGTTGATAGAAACCTACAATTACACTCACCTACAATCACTGGCGAGAACACAACCTATATTATAGCCTGCCTGTCACGTTTAACTAATGGACGGCTCAAAGTAGGTAATCAGTTCTGGAACTGTATAAATAATAATTATCGAAAAAATATCCCAGATTTAGAGCTAGAAGTGTTTCCTAAGTGCTTTGTTAGCTGTATTAGTAGGCATAAATAAAATATTATTTATATCTAAATTAATTACATTAATTAGCTGCTAAGAATGACATGAAGCAATAATTTTCAATATTTTATTGATGTGATTACATCTTATTTTACAATTATTGGTTCCAGAAATAATGTTTGTATCAGAAATATTAATTTATTGATGAGATTACATCAATAACATTTGTGAATTATTGCTTCCAGAAATAATGCCCCTTTTAGATATTGAATTCATGTCATTCTAATGATACATATTGCAACTTTTCACCAAATTGAACACTGACTGAAGATATAGAGTTTTATTTTTAATGAAGAAAATATTTAATACAAATCATGGAACTAATAAGTACTACGTACAACAGTACTTATTAATTCCATAATACAAATATCATATTACACACGTATTCTACTGAACAGTGAAATTTTGTATTATTTTTTACAGCAATAAATGAGATATGATTCAAATATTTTTTGATATCCATATATGGACACAACTAATTTACAGCTTTACAATAACAATAAATACAGCATATTTGTTGTTTCACAAACATATATTTCAATGAATCACTTCCAAGAATGAAAGAAATGATTCAGATAAGGACCAACAGTGTGAGACTTGATTTATGGAGCCCAATGGATCGTTTAACGTATATTGTATCGCTTTTAGAACGACTGGGCGATAGATGGTTTAAAGGAAGTGCGGTTGGCAATGAATATACCCGTAACTTATCGTGACAAAGACGAAAAAATGTCGAAGGAAGTTCGCTATATTTGGCTGTTTTTCGGACTTCATTAAAATCTTCGGAATTCGAATCAACCTCATTTGCAAGCCAGTACTACTGATTGACGGAGAAAGCTCTCGGGGCTCTTGGGGCTAGAAGGTCAAACGGCAGTCGTGCCTATAAAATTCGTATAACGGTATACTATTGGGCTTTTGTTGATTTGGCAAAAAAAATTATATATATGCAAAAATGCAAAATATAGCCAACACAATTTACTTCCCCAAAAAGTATTCACTTCAAATTGGTGTCACATGTGAATTGTCACATTTTGTCTACCGTTAAAGGTACTATAGGAGTTTTGGCGCCAACATGAAGAATGGCGCATCGCGGTATTTTTTTATTTTCCGAAATTGGTGTGAATTCGAGATTTTATGTATAAAAATGGTGGATTTTTAGATATAATATCTTTGACAACGCACACAAGTGTGGAAAGTGGCAAATTACAGTGAATTGTAACTTTTCGTGTTGGTTCCAAATCTCCCTAGGGAGCATCTAGTAAAGTCCCCACAACATTACTGAGGACCGTAACTTCAAAAACTTGACCTTGGCGTCTCGCCATTAATAACAGACATTTACTAGACATTGGCATATATCAATTACTTGCCAAAAGGGAGAAAAAAAAAAGGTACTATACTGGCCGTAAAAATTGTACGTATTTGGTATTGGTATTCGCAAATGCAAATAGCGATGTGAAGTGCCACCATAAGGCAAATCAAAATAAGTAAACAGAACCCTGGCTTCGCTTGAAAGCCTCAGATTATACTGGATGGTTATAATTCTATAAAGTATAGAAATGACTTTTGTCAAGTTGCGAGGGATCGACGGTAGAGATAGTTCAGAGGTAGTTCAGTAATTATAAGACATGCAAATTTGTGGATTTGGAGATTTGCACTGGCTGCTTGATAAAATAGACGTGAAAGTCAACTTCAAAGATAGATCCACTATGATTTTAATGGCTTAATATTGTTTTTAGTTTTTCTCCTACTCTTTTGTAACTAATTCACATTAGAACAGAAAGAGGATCGTGTTGATTGGTCGACAAATTTTTAGAAGTACGATCATGAACGTTTAAATGATGTCTATGTCTTTGTGATAGGAGACAGGTCTCAGATTTGTCTGCGATATTGAAAATGAGTAGGTATATACAAATTTTACAGTTATTGAAAATAAGAAAATATCAAGTAACTGCTTTAATAAATCGTTTATTATAAGTCAAACATAAGAATGGTTGAAGAATACAAATAAACATTAATCACTGACAAACTTTCTCAAAGTAAAGTATCCTTACAATTGCTAATTTTCTCGTTCGTTATTTAGTAAGTGCAGGTGAAGCAGGTCAGGTTGACAGCAGGTAGGGCCCAGTTCACTACGCCCTATTATATAGGTGATATAAATCCAACGACGAATTTATTATTATTTTTTATTTCGTTTAACATAAGTAACGTAATTTATACCGAAAACTAATGCAGTCACATAAATATTGGTGCACGGTTGAACAAAAAGACCGTTTCTAATAAAATATGTCTTATTTTTAGATATTTTATAAATTATACCTTTTTAATAAAATGTCATTTGAGTCGCTGTAAAACTGCGAAAACACCGGTAATGTATGGCTCTCATAAAATAGCTTTGAACTTTCCCAATGTATTCTGTGTATTTGTTATTGAAAAGAAAGTATTGATGTCAAAAATACTGCACGTATAAGTTTTAAATTTAAATTTAACTGAAGCGTATTAATGACAAAGGATTCGCAATGGCTAACTATTGCTAGTCCTTCATTACGTTCCACTAGGAATTGGAAACCGACTGAGCTCACAACGGAAATGAATCTACTGCATTTAGTGTTTGAAGATATAATGAATAGATTGGTAATTATCTTCTTAGTCGTTTTTTAAAGTAACTGAGTGACAGACACATTTTATTCTTCAATATCTTTTTCAATAGTTATAAATTATAAAACTGTGAACACACTCTATAAATATTGTATTCATTCCATAAACTTTAAGTTTCTGATTCAATCACTAGCTTTGTCCCTCACAAGTATTAACTAACCAAAAAGCTTTTAGGCTCATGAATATTCAAAAAGAGTTTTGAAATATTTTGGTGCCTACATCGATGAGTTACAGACTACTTATTTAAAGTGATAGATGTTATTTGGTCCTTTATATATACACATATAATGACAATGAAAAGAATCGTTTAGTATTCCAAAAAATGATCAGTTGTAACACAACAACTATAATACAAGCAACATCCGTAACGAAACTACACTGCTGACAAACTATACTGTTGGTTGAGGGCACTTGGTTGGTAAACATATTGAATAAACCACTTGTGATTTTCCACATTGTTTAATTATAGTTACTATTTTACGGGTTTCATCTCACACCTTTCGCAAAAGTTTGTCTTTTTAAGATATGACAAACCTTTGTCAATTTCATACTTTGTACCTACTTATGTGAAGTTTTGCAGAATTCTTTCGCGGCTATTATGGGCCTGTGAATAAACTTCCGTTATGAAATGAGCTATCATTAATTAATTTAGTAGCATTCTACAAAGTATATCAGAAAATAACTCTCAAGTCTATACCGTCATTTTCTAGCGGTATGCTGTACTTCGAAATAGATCCCAAAGATGGTAAATGATACTTTGACCGGCCTAAACTCTCCGGAAGGAAAACCAAAGCTATTTCATGATGCGTAAATGCTTCGTCTTATAGACTTGTTTCGTGCGAGCCTCAAGTTTTAACGTATGGTTTCATAGTAGCCCTCCTGGGGCTTCTGCTCTACATATAGGCTAAATAATTTAAGGTTTATTGCCTAATATTTTTCAACGCAGCAGTTCAAAGAAAATACTTTGGAAGACGGTAGGCCTTTATATTATTAAACCATCTATCTACTTTGCTAATAACGTTTAAGCAAGTAGGTAAGTACTTACCTAAAATTGGTATTAACGAGGTAAAGCATAAGTACTTCATTGTTTTTAATTGTACAATAAAATGATATCCTTCTGGCAGATGAATCACTAGAAATTAAATAATAATCAGTCCGCCTGAGAGGTCCCGAGAAGACAAAGTTATAACGGCAATAATATATGAGCCAAGTTTGTGATCCAATTTGATAGCTTATAAACTTTTCAAACTGAAATTATTTTGACTTGATAAGTATTTTATTTACTTTCCTTATTTATTAAACAGAAACACATTTACCAGTACTATGGGTACCTATATATTTACAAGTAATTAGAAGATAACTCTAAAATATTAAAATAGCGGCAATATTTCAGAATTAATACAGAATAATTAAATATTTGATAGCTTTGTGTAGTCAACGTGAACAACAGAAAGCTATCAGTAAAATTAAGTACTACTTAAAACTTCGGAAATGGGCGTCAAGAGTTTTGGAACTAACATAAATACAATGCGAACGGGAATGAATCACTGTGTACGAAAATAATTGATATACATTTTAACATAACATAACATAAACTCACGCCTATATCCCCGAAGGGGTAGGCAGAGGTGCTAGCACCCACATTTCGCCAGTTTATGTTTAGGTCCCAATGAAATAGGTGGCGAGCCTATTGCCATTAACCGGGCACTTATAAACCTGCGATAAATACACACATAATTTCGAAAAGCATCGAAAATTCATTGGTGGTACCTGGAACCGAACCTGAGACCTCGTCTCAGCAGTCCATTACTCATACCACTAGGCTACCGCGGTTGATTCTGTTAATGTATAATTCAAATATTAATATGTATAATAAATATTTACGATTAATTCCTCACATAATATTTATTTAACCAGATTGACATAGTGAAAAGTATTAAATATGACATTGCGTAATTATTGTAATACTTTCTATAGAGCATAATTTTAACGAACGTTGGTAGGAGTTTCTGTCTGTGGTTCAACCACAATAGGCTAATTGTTTGATAAATCAAAATTGAGCAATTAAGTAAAATGCTATCTATCTTATCGGTTTATTATACATTCATTGGGTATGTAAAATTATCTCTTGCAAGAGAGACGCTGTCGACTGGCGTACTGAGAATGTCGGTTGAAGTTGAGACGAGAAATATTAGTTATACCTTTTTTAATTCATTTAAGGTTATATATAGTATATTTCTAACGTGCCGCGGAAACTTTAAGAAACTTCTAGTACCAATGTGCTCTATGTATAAATTATACGGTGTTTAAACATGAATGGTTCTTCCTAATTCTCAAATTATCATAACTCATAACAATTGTCTACTAAAACGTACTTAATCAACAAAGACCGCAGTCTGACACTCCTCTGCCTACAGTTTAAAAAACAATGTCATTAAGTAGGTAATGAGACTCCCACTTAGTTACGATAAAATCATAAATAATACTCTTACTGAACTCGAACCTTCCTTAAGCTATTAATCTTGCTAATTACAACAAAATTTTGGTTCAAAACCGAGCGTTTGTCTTAGAATCCCTAATTCCCCACTTCACCTTGGACCCGTCTGGACCAGTTTTCACTTTATTAAAGTAGTTCAGTTAGAGAAAAATGACTGCGGCCTATGAATAAATAGAAGTAGGCAATTTTCTATTTCGTGTAGTTTTCTAATGAAACTCTATTTAATTTATATTTTGTTAACACAATTGATGTTCTTATTTAATAGGGAAAAAACAATCTCCAAAAAGTTAAAATAGTGCTCTTTAACTTTTATAAGCCTAGTAATATTTTTATTAAATCGTTGCTATGTCGGGTGGACCTGGTGAGGGGGAGCTGGTAAAGTTCTCGGTTATAATTTCGGAACAATCCAAGGTCCACCACCCCGACTTGGCAACGCTTGAATAAAAATATTACTAGGTCTATCAAAGTTAAGGGGCTCTATTTATTTTCAACTTTTTGGAGGTTGTTTTTAGTGACGGGGGTTTTTAAAATTATGTGGTAGCAGACATCTTGGATTTAAAATGTGTCATAGTGTATGGTAGGTATTTTATTAGTTAAGCCCTTTCATTTGATACCCATATTGAGAGACTTGTGAAAAAATATGCACTCCGTCATTACGTGGCGGCGACCATCTTGTACCGGTTTTTTTTTCAACAATAGCTAATAATACTCCCGACGAATATACCTTTCACCTAAATCCAAACTAGTTATGCCTTCCATGAGCTATGACGCCACAGAAAGACACACACATATACACAGACACGTCAAACTTATAACACCCCGTCGTTTTCGCATCGGGGGTTAAAAAATAACGTCCAAACCGGCCTTACGCTCAATGTTAATATAATCATCACCATCATCCGAGGAACGCTTCTGTTTGCGTTTTTTTTGTAACATATCTAGTAAATAAAAATATAAAGTTACGGTTTATTTCACTTCTACGGCAGTGCCTGTCGTCTGCGTCCCCAGGGCTCCGAATATCTTGATAGGGCCCCAATATATCCATCATGTGTTAGTAGTTGTTAGTTTTACAATAAACAAAATTAAACAACAATAATTTGCGTCCATAATGTAATTTAGACATTATGAAGTGAATTGATGCGTATAAGGAGTCAAAACTTAATTAAACTAAGAGCGCTGATGTTGTGGTTCGCAGCCTACCTAAACTACACCAATGTGATACTTCTTGTCTTAAGTCGAGCACTTAGCTTAGTTGCTTCTTAACTTTGATACTGACAAATAGTAATTTACCATCCATCCATCAATTATACCTATATTCTACACACTACAAAGATTTTTCTAATAGAAGTTTTATTTTTAGTACCTACATTAGTTTACTAGCTGTTGCCTGCGGCTTGTACATGAAACTAATTTATTTACCAGATTATTCGAACATTACTAATTTAATTACCAGATTATTCAAAGTTGTTGATGCGTTTGTAGGCAGCTGTATTAAAATATTTAATAAAGTTCCTCAGGATTTGGTTGACATGCCACTAATTATAAATTTAAAATAGAAGAGATATATTCTTTAATGAAAAAAGGTTATTATATGTGTAGATGAGTATCTTGATGATAAAAATGCGTGGTCAACCTCTTGCTTGCTCGCACAACATAAATTGTAAACAAAACCATTTAAAAAAAAAATTCTAGTTCTTATATAGCTCTCAAGTTTCTTGCTGGTTTCTTCTCAGTAGAACTAACCTTCCGAGCCAGCGAAAGAATCATTTCCCAATGATTTATTTATACATTATTTAATATTTTTATAATATTTCTTGACATAATTGTAAAATTTTGACGTTCATATGTGCTCTTTATGTACCTAACCTGAATAAATACAATTGATTCTTTGATCGTATGTGTTATTCCAAGTATATATTCTATTTTTGTGCCAAATTTCGTAGAGATATGTTCTGCCATTCTGGTGTGATTCTGATCAAACATGCATTCACCCTAGTTATTGCTTTTATATTAGTTCAATAGTTTATATTGGAGACCTTCTTTTTATGTATTAAATAGCCCAATAGTTGCCGCCTGGTTTTCGATTGGTATTTGAATAGAAATTGAAGGGAGCTGATATAAAATTAATGTTTATTTTACCGCGAGACTCTCAGTTGAATTGGGCTGACTAATTAAGAAACACTCGAATTGAATGTCAGACGGTAAGCTTCCTTATCTGTCCTCACTCAAAGTTATTTATGATTAGGTACCTACTTCTTCATTGATTTTAGGCTGAACTTTGAAATATTTGTTTTAAATGGAGAGTGACCTCAGTGAATTTAGAAATTAGTCTGGTACTGACGACGAGTAATTGTCACATGTACCTACACTTGATTGAATAAATGGTTACGTAATTATTTTTAGTTTTGTGGATCAGATTCACACAAAGTAAAAAAATAATCGTACTGAAATTAGGTATAAATTTGAAAGTTTTTGAAGATGATTATATGACGGTTGAAAAATTCTGTCTGAGCAGGGAAAGATTATAGTCGGGAATAACTCATCGGCTTACTTTTTATCCCTAGAATAGGTTATAATAGGTTGGGCTGCAGAAGCGGGAACAGAATTCCATGCCGGTGGATCGAGCATCAGCTATCTTTATATTTTTTTAATAATGTTTTTTTTTACTTGCGAAAAATCCCCACGGATAGGTAACGACTTAACCTCTCCCACCGGCTCCGGACTCGAACCAACTAAAACGCACGGCGTCTGTGGGTCATTGTTGGTTGCCGAAGATGAGGTTGATAGGTATATCCATCACTCCCCGGCTAACCCAGGGCCATCTCCCTTGATCTGGTCCTTCTCGGGTGGACCACAGAGCCCCCAACTCGTCCCCGGAAACGTGGAGAGCGCGACGCGCGCCGCCGCCTGCTTCTGCTAGGGTGACAGGCGGCTCTACCCGTCACCCCCAGGCCTGGATAACGATACTTAAACATTCGAACGACCTTGGTTAAACGTTCGAATAATTCGAACTACTCGAAGCACTTGAACTGTGCTCATTGCTCCTATATTAACAAAGTTGAATTATTCAGGACGCAACTCAATAATTTATAAAATATTGTAATGGTTTAGATTAGAATAACTATCAAACTTTCTCTGTCTATAATATGCAATGGTTTTTAAAGCTATCATGCTAGGTATTTTGGATTACTTAAAGTTTTGAAAGCTGAAAATTTGAAATAATGAAAAAAGAAAATTTTGAATTATGGGGAAAATAACCCTCCCTCCATTCAACCTACATAACGCCACCCTGGTTACATCCATGCTATTAATGTTATGGGTTCAGAATAGTCCTAACATCGATAAGCACAACGATAATGAAAAGAGTACCTAATTAGTGCTAGTTACTCTGCAATCAGAATGTATAAATATGCATAAGAACAATACGAAAATACGATCTAATAATTGCTATGAAAAATTGCAAATACTGTTATCGAAATAATAAGTGAGCGACTGGTTATGAGCGAATACAAAAGCTGAACTTTATTTCCGATTTAATCAAAAACGAGCAGCATGATTTTGTTTCAGACTCAATTTATGTTTGAGTTTCAATATTAGAGTAAATCATTGACTTGAAGTTACAGTAACTGAAATACAAAATATTTGGTTGAAAATACAAATTAATCTAGTTAGTAATCTCTAGTTACTTAAATATTTATCGAGTTTACGACCCAATAACGTTACTTGACGTATTTGGTTTCGTATTTCAGATGATAAATGGTAAGTAGGCAGGTACTCTTGGAGTCACGGATGGAATAGGTTGCTAGTCACTCTTTTAAATTTTATGAATCATCCATACAACGCTTTGCTACTTTTTATAATAATAAAATATATTAATTTAATAATATAATAATAATATAATAGTAATAATAATAATAAAATAAAAATAAAATATAATTAAAACAGTTCGAATCGTTTTTATACATTAAAATGTTGTGGTAAGAAGCAATCAGTATTTTTAATAATGTATTCTTTATATATATATATATTTATATATATATACAAGTATACAAATATATATAAAGACACATACTTTTAGACTTTGCCTCGTCGGATGGTAAGCTGAAGACAAAGTCTAAGAAAAGAGGGTCACCATTACATACATATACCATGTTACAATGGTGGCACTTAGATTGACGGCCTCACCATATTATGCTTTTTCACGCCCCGCTTAAAGGATTATAGGAAGAAGGAAACACGTGAGCTGGTAATGAATTTCAGACCTTAATGGTGCGGTAAAGGAAAGATAGAGTAGTTCGAAAAAGTCAACTCTCGAAACGGGAATTAGACTCGCGATCAGTACTTTCCTTTACCTAGATACGTTTAAGTTAAGTCAAAGCAGATCATTTATTTTCAATCTATGTATACAATCAATCTAGGTAAATATAAAAATTATTTTTCAATGGACTGCTGAGACGAGGTGTCGGGTTTGATCCCAGGTTTTACCATGGAACACACCAATAACTCTGCGATGCTTTTCGAAATTATGTGTGTATTTATCGCAGGTTTATAAGTGCCCGGTTAATGGCAATAGGCCGCCACCTATTACATTGGTACCTAAACATAAACTGGCGAAATGTGGGTGCTAGCACCTCTGCCTACCCCTTCGGAGATATAGGCGTGAGTTTATGTTATGTTATGTTTTTTCAACTTTTTCATAACTATATTTTATATATATGCTTAAGGATGAAAGAGCATATGAAGTCACTGTTAAACTTCTAAACATAAACCATTTAGATATTTAACGTCATCAAATACCAAGAATGTTCAGGACTTATTGCGAGTCAGCTCTTTGTGTTCCAGACGATGTTCCGTAAGCTTGCAGAAGTGCTTTTCAAAACAACAAACGAGGAAGGGGCCGCATTTGCAAATTTATACCTCACAGAACATCTTTTGTTGGAAGTGATTTTTATCTTTTTAGTTCTGTACCATACATTCGTATTAATAAAGATAGAGGTATAATCACTCTTTAATTAAAAGAGAAAAATATTTTTTACGGTTAAGCCACCATATATCTACTGAAGATTCTTAGTTTTAACCCTTCAAAGATATGTAAAGTAATATAATCAAAAACAAGAAGGCAAGAGTATAAAGAAATATAAGTAGGAATTCTTTTCAAATTCTAAATTTTCAAACACCAATATCTACCATCTATCTCCTCCTGACAATAAATTAAAAAAGGTCGATAAATTTAATCCGAAAAAAAGTGAATGTAATCACTTCGAATAGCTCTCCCATTTTTTGAAACAAATTACTTGCCGATGTTCAATTTTACTGTCCATTTCATTTTACTCAATAGATGAGAGATGCTGTTTACGCTTGCCAGAAATAATTATACAAACTTGACAAAGTGCCAAAGGTGATAATAGCACCTTTGAAGAACAAGCCTTTGAATATTTTTTTCCAAGCCTGGCATCAAACGAATTGAAGTGGCTTGATGTGAAATACTGGTTCTGTTTAAAATTTTTATTTCCGTAAGAGTCTACAGAGTATTAGAAAACCTACAGAAAAAAAGAAAAAATTAAGAAAAAAAAAAAAGGTTGGTCAACGAAAAATGGGATTAATAATAATAATAATAATGACGTCTTTATTGTACACCAATTACACATAGTGTAATGTAATAAGTGATACAAGTTCCGCCCTCCTTCTGCGAGCAAGTAATGCTCGTGAAGGAGGAGGCGGGGCGGGAGCGGCAGCGGGAGCGACGAAGGATCGCAAACCAAGCTGCCCGCGTACGAAGGCAACTCGGGCGTCTGAGGTCGATGAACGACCTCCGCCCCCCATGAGCGCCGCCTTGGGGGTGACAGGTGGAGCCGCCTGTCACCCTGGCAGAAGCAGGCTGCGGAACGGGGAGGCCGTTTCCGGGGACGAGTTGGGGACTCTGTAGTCCCCACACCCGAGAAGAGGGCCAGATCGTGAGAGATGGCCCTGGGTCGGCCGGGGTGCTAGGGATATGCCTATCAACCTCACCTTCGGCAACCAAAACGACCCAGAGGTGGCGTGCGTTTTAGACGGTTCGAGTCCGACATAACCTCCTTCACCGGCGCCGGTGGGGAGGTATCCGTGGGGATTATGCGCACATAAAAAAAAAAAAGTTCCGTGCACGTACAGATGGCGGCCTTATCGCTCTGCGGCAATTTCTTACAGGCAACCATATTTAATTTATGTAAGTATTGATTCATAAATAAATATGCACGTAATTGAAAGCCACGTGGCACTAAGAATACTATTGCAGGCTTAATATCGGGTTGTTACGAAATAATTAAAATTAAAATGTAGCTACAAGTCATTAGTTACGTCATACATTAATTATCATTCTCTCAAAGTGAAAACGGTCTTTCTGCCATATATTGCAACTAAAATGGAGCTCTTAAGTTTCTAATAAACAACCACAACACAACGGTGTAGAGGCACTACAGTAAATTTATAATTACAGTTGGTACATAATATTTAATGTCACATGTCACCGAACAACGAAGTTTGTACGTTATTGTAATTGTAATGGGTGGGCAATAATAATGTACTATATTATATACCTAGTCCAGCCATAAGTTTTGTTACAAATGAAAATGCAATATCTTTAATGAAGTACATAATACTTACGAGTATCTATTCTTTGTATTGTGTGATGGTATTCCGTGTGCGCATAATGTGTGTATTGTGTATACCTAGTACATGTTGTGTGTATGTACAGTACGGGTACGTGTATAATGTATTTTGTTTTTCTTTTTAATAGGAATAATGGCAAATACAGTAAGCTACCTGGTTTGGTTAGGCTACAGTTGAAAACCAGCGCAGATTGTGCCTAATCTGCAGCATCAGCTGAACTGCGGCCTTTTAAACTAAAAAAATAATTAAGTAGACTATACTAGGAAACCGAAAGTAGATAAAGTATGGTTAAGTGTTTATTCTACTTTTTTTTGTATACATGGCCTATTATGGCATTTATGGCATTACAATTTTTTGTGTGTGTGTGTGTTTAATAAACGTATTTTCTTTCTTTCTTTCTATTTAAATTTATATATACATATTTATAAAAGTCTTAGTAAAAAATAAAAAATATATTTTTCGAAATGACCACCTTTGGCTTTTATATTCATGGCCTCTGTTTGGCCATGAATTTATGGATTTACGCACTGTTTCCAAGGGAAATTTTGCCACTGCTTGCTCCAAAGATTTTTTAAGAATCTCAATGTCGCCGTGTCGTTTAGAGCAGGCCATGTCCCCTAAAACTGATCATAATTTGTAGTCTGGCTTTGATGAGGGCCAGTCTTCAGCTCTTATAAAGTCCGGATCGATGGTTTCTAGCTAGGCTTGGGTAGTTCCTGCCTTGCGACTGGAAGCAGAGACTTGCTGGAAAGTCCACGGTATATTTTTAAAAAGTGTATTGCTGACAGGTTTCACAACATGATCCAAGACAGTATCTTGATACACTTTGGCTGAAGTTTTCACTCCTTTTTCACAAAAATGTAGTTTTCCCTGATAAGACGCCCCACCAAACAATCACTGACGCAGGATGATGACCACGTTGTACCATTCCTAACGCTTGAGCAGCTTCCTTAGAACTGTGAGTGTACACATTATCATTTTGCTTATTGTGGTGTTCTTCAGTCGTGAAAATTTTTTCATCGGTAAAGAGGATATTTCTTTCACCTGCGTATCGCGACAAAAGGCGCTTTGATCGATCCACTCTCTTTAATTGTAAAGATTGATTTAGGGCATGTCCTGTATATCGACGATAAGTCCCGAGCTTCAAGACTTCATTTCTCACAAGCGCAAAATTCATTTCTCGCGATAATTTTTTTTGCTTCCTTATGGAGTTTCGACGAATTCCGACATTAACAGCATTAATAGCCTTTGTATATCTAAAAGCACGCGGCCGCTCCGATCTCTTCTGGTCTTCGTCAGACGAAGTGTTGTTGTATCTATTGATAGTACGATATACAAACGGTTCTTTATATTTATTCCTACGATTTTATGTCATAATTTAACATTGCATATTGTTACTTGTACTAATTTGTCATAACTTTTCTAATCATAATTTTGAATCCTATTTACTATAAGCATAATATTTTATAAGCATACTATCCCAACGCATAAGTTTACTTAAGCATAACGACGCATAACCATAACTATTTTAAGTATACAAATTATATTCCGAAAAATTAACTACAAAATACCTATATGTGAACTATAGGTACGTCGACGGAGCCTATTTTTTCTAGTGTTAACACAAGAAACCTAACGTGAAGCAGGCGCGCGGAATCCACGAACTCGCTTCGCTCGCTCCGGCGGCGGCGGTGTCGATAGAATATTCGTAAAGTACGTTTCCTTTATGCTTTGTGATCATTATCCCAAATAACTATTACACAAATGAACAATATGCTTTACAAAGAAAATTATGCCTAACTTATTATGACAATTTAAATTAGGACAAAAACCATTATGAGAAAAAATGGGATCCCTATCCGAACATACGACTTTTTTGAAGTGTCTGAAGTTTTTGAAGTGTCTGCAGGGCTAAAAAGGCCATCTCATGAAACGAATCGGATTCCAGTTCGTCTTCCAATTCGTCCGCCGAAACGCTTTTCAATTCGTCCGCTGTCGTAAAATGAAACACATAAGAGACGATTCGTCTACAATGCGGTTCGTCGGACGATTCGGATTAAGATGAAATGTTGCAATTTTAAAAATGTAAACACCGATAACTTACCGGTTATTATTAATTCAAAATTTTAAAATAAAGAAGAGTTTTAAAAGCGTACTGACTAAAATTTATTTCTTTATTTATCAAAAAATACACTTTTCAAACCGTTTAACACATTAAATGTTAAATATTCAATATATTTCAAAATTGTTAATTAACTGGCAACAAACTGTGCTCTGTCAACAAATGTAAATATTTGGTTAATATTGAAGTTTTTGAGTGGGAAATTGAAATGTTTTTTCGTATTCCTTCACTCCATTCAAGTCCACTATAAAAAAAACCACTTATGAGACTGCTTAGAAGTTGTGCTATGTGTTCCACTTCAACTTTATTCTTCGTCGTGTCAGTACCTACCTATCATTCCAAATAGAGTCAGTGAGGCGCAGTGGGAGATTATTATAGAGTTCATGAAGAGGCATACTCAGCTAGCGAAAACTGGCTACAATGATACCGCCCGAGGAAGAGCCGAAAGCCGGCGGCATTGCGCAGAGGTTGCACTCGTCCTCAATGCACAGAGGATAGTAGTGGCACACTAAAGACGCCCAAGGATGGTCCAAAGTAAGCTAGACAACTGTTTACTTTATTTACTTATTTAGAATTATTCAATGTCTCTCCGTATTGACGTTATGAATTCTTGTTTGTAGTATTATCTTAAACACATCGTTGGGGGAAATGTGGTAGACAGTACCAATAACCTTGCTACCTCAACTTTCGACCTCGCAGTCTCAGCCCTCCACCCCAGTCGCAACCTCAATCCTCGACCAGCGAACCACTCAGACCCAATGAGCCTGAGGAAGAATATCCAATATATGTGATTGTCCAGTAAGTATCAATAGAGGTAACAGTTATTGCTAACTATAATATTATAAAGTATGATAAGTAAGGGCCTCTTCCCAAAGTGTTAAGTTTAGTAATTGATATTTATTATATGGCCCAGTTCTAGCTGAACCCTCACCCTCGGCACACAGCCCAGCTGAAGTGGCACAGCCGCTACATAGACAAACACATCAGCGACAGCGAACATGTAATAAGTGGCATTTATATTCTTGACTAGAATCTTTTTTTTTTAATTTATATTAGTTTATAAAACTTCAAAGAGTTCTTAGTTATTTTTAAATAAATATATGCATAGTAAACATACATCAGTGTTAAACATGTGTTATACTTTTGTCAAAAAAATGGCTGGTCCCTTTTTTGTTAACTTTTGAAACAACCCTTGAGATGTAAAATGAATTGCATTTTGTTGAAGGGTTTTTTTGTATTCTTTTCTTATATTTGGGCTTTGTTAAGTGCAGCCTTAATGTGTTATGCTAATAAAAGGCCCATGAGTATGATGGTGGTGAATGTGATTTAAATAAAAGAATATCATTGTTTCAGCACGGCCACTAGGTCCATTGGAAGAGGCTAAGTGGATCCTCTTGCAAATAGAGAGACAGAGGCTACAATCGGACAGTGCGACTGCAGCAGCCTCCTCACAGTTAGCACAAAATATTTTGGAGGTAGTGAGGCAGCATGGTCACATTGCAGATGAACCGCATAATATTCATTAAATTATGGAAAGACAAATTAACAATCAAGTTTTATAGACACTTAATTGTTGTCTTTCCATAATTTGTAAAATATGTATAATAAGTATTTAGAAAAGGATTGTCAGGGATATTGTAATATTTAGATTGTGAACGTTGTTTACTTTATTTGTAATTAAAATTACCATTAGTATTTTGTATTTAATAATAAGTTCCTTTTGGTTACTGTAATTGGATTTAATACAAAAATATGCCATAATGTATGTTGTAATAATTAAAAAATATGTGTTATTACAAAGTAAAAAAAAATTGGTTCGCAAGCGTCAGATGTAATAATAAAAAAATATGTGTCATATGACAATGAAAGAAGTAAGTGTGTAATCTCCTATTTAAAAGAAATATAAATAAAATTGGTTTGTAAGTACATTACCATAAAAGTTCGGGCGCCTTGGAGATACACATGCCTAAGATAATCAGCGGATATTGGAAACTTTTAATCTTCCGGAGGTGAGGTAAATGAAACCAAACTGTGAGGTTTAAGGTTTTATTGTCCACTCCAGTGTGCATTTAGAAATAGTTGCAAGGATACATTCCTAATGTATATCTAACCTTAAATTTAAAATTAGAGTTTTATAAGCTAGGTCAAAATGATCTTATGTCACCAATGCATTTTTAGGTTATTTTGAAGTTTAGATTTAAAATATAATTAAAGTAAGCTCACGGCATCCCTCGGCGAGTATATGTAAACACAGCAGCGAGAAAGCTCGTAGCAGGCGAAGTTTTCAGTTTAAGCCCATGCGGTACATCCAGGTTTGAGGCGAAAAGTCCAAACCCTCCATAAAGAAATGCAGATGTCCGAAGACAAAGGTCCAAAGAAAAAGTCCAAAGGAAAAAGAAAAAGGCAAAGACAAAGGCGGTTCCAATTTGGAAACCTGTAACAAAATTGCATGTCATTAGAACAAACTATATGGACACGAGGTCCTAATTTTTTTTATAAATTTGGGCGACTTACCGCCTTAATTTGCTGGAACAATGCCAATAGCAAAAGAAATCATAATATTCTCAGATTAAGAGCTGAAACAATAGAATTTTAACAATTATTTTTCAAATTAGGAGCGTGGCGATTTCCATCAGAGTGAATCTTATTAAAAAATGACAACTCACCAGAAATAAACTATAATTCCACAAGAGGATAGTTGTGAGGACACAAACTATTATCCTTTAGGCCAAAATACTCTCATTTTTATGAGATTTATTGAAATTAAGTTACGAAGCCATGAATATCGACCATCCAGCCTCAATGCTAGGAAGAAAGGTGCTTTGACAGCCATACGTCAAAATGTCATTCACTCCGCGTTCCGAAACCCTTCGTTCAAAAATAGAATTAAAACCGGTGTGACGACGTTCGCAGAGCGCGTCGTTACATTACATCCCTCCCCAAAAGGAAAAAAGAAAGAAAGAAACTTCCTTTTCTAATGAAAATTATGAGAGTCCAGAACAAAATTCCAAAAAACCTCAAAAGACAAAATGTCTTGCAACATTTTTCAATAAACAAAAAAGGCAATGCGAAAGCATCTTGCATTGGGTATTGCAGAAATAATTATAAATTAAAGAATGGGAAAGCATTCCTAAAAATCAAAGAATGTGAAAACACTCGAAAAGTAAAGAACCAAACTCAGAAAAGAGTAAAAACTTATTTCAACACAAAAGTGAAAATAAATCCTTCAATAAAACAAATTAAACAATCCCTACTCAATTCCATTCCAGATATCGATTAGGCAACCAACGCCGTCGAATCTAATCCTTGATCTTAACCAGCCTTCTAGCATCAATACAAAAGTGCGGTTGAGCTCCTACGCCACCGACTCTATACCAGCTATTCCTGAAACAAAAATATGAAACTAACAAGATATCGGTTAAGCACCAACGCTGCCGAATCTGAAAGAAAATCGGTAAAAACAATTAAGTTTTCCCACTGTCGGTTAGGTTGAAAAGCCGCCGACTTCAAATTCCTATTCCAACATCTAAAACGTCAAAACAAAATCACAACAAAAGTGTCGTAATAATATATTTATAAGCATTGTGATCGGCATAACACCACCAACTTTCCGAGCACAAGCAAAATATAAAGAAAATATGACAATTGTGACCAGTACAACACCACTGACTTTCTGAGCACAACCGCATAAGAAAAGTATGACATTTGCGACCGGCACAACACCACCGACATCCCGTGCGCAAAGCATAAAAAATGTAACAATGTGTATAAAAACACAATCGTACAAAAAGAGAAAAACGACAATTACGACCGGCTCAACACCACCAGCTTCCCGTGCGCAAAGCGTAAGGTGTGACTATGTGTACGAAACACAATAGCACAAAAAATTGTAAAGTCCAGTAAGACACAAGTTTCCCAAAAAATGGTATAACAAGGTGTGTAAAAAATGCATAAAATGCGTCCAATCCGAGAATCTTAATACTAAGAAAATAACCCAGAACTGTACAAAAATAAAGTTCAAGAAACTTAATTTTCCATTCCCTAAGTGAGTGGAAATAAGTCAAGTGAATTTAATGTAGAAAATGAATATTAAATTTCACTCCTATATTAGAGTAGAAACTAAATTCCTAAATTTGTACAAAATATACAATATTAAATATACAAGTGTATAAAAATATATACAGGAAAATAATCCTATACAACAAAGATAAATAAAAATATAAGATCTTTTGATGTGGAACAATTTGTTAATATGGAGTAGAGTTACATAAAAATAAATCCTAAAATGACCCAAGTTATTTTTGAAGAAAACTAAAATTGAAATTAATAAATTGTTGTGAAGTTCCTAACATACATCTCCTTTCAAGAACCATAAACCTACCAAACATCACCTTTTAATGGTTCATTACTTCAAACAAAGTACCAAAGACAAAGATAGACATGGTCAAAACAAGAATAATTTTAATATTTAATTATGTCTTTAATATGATAACGACCAGTATAGTTTTTATTAAGGTCTTTTAAAACATAAACATTAGAGGAAATTTTATCTATTATTTCACACTTAACAAACTTAGGTGCTAACTTAGCCGAAAAGAATGCAGGAGCATTAGACTGCACAAAACTTCTCCTCCACACTATATCTCCCACTTCAAAAGAAATGACCTTCCTTCCTATATTATAATAACGCGCATTACGCTTATAAGCTTTAAGCAATGAAGCTTGAACTTTTATAAAAATATCACTAAGTGATTTAAGTGAAAAAGCAAATGAAGACCTATCAACAACATCAAGTTGATTGAGGTTATCAAAAGAATTACTAAAACGGTGCAATGAAGCATCAAAAATAAGTTCTCTACCGAACATGAGAAAATTAGGAGTGAAATCTGTAGCTAGATTCACACTACTATTTAAAGCTAATTGAACATGAGGCAAATATTTTGACCAAGTTCTATGATCATCTTTAACAAAACAAGAAATACATGTTTCGACTGTTTTGTTATATCTCTCTACAGGATTATTTTGAGGTGTATATAAAGTATTATAAAATATTTTACTAATATTATAACTTTTTAGAAAATCTACAAATTGCTTAGCTGTAAATTGGCTTCCATTATCACAAACAAAAATTTTAGGTGTTCCAAACTTAAGAAATATTTTCAAAAAGTGAAATAATTTTATTTAACTCGTGTTTCTCAGAAGGAGAAAGTTCAGAAACAGAAGTAACTGCATTTACACAAGTAGTGGATTCATATTCAAAAGTAATATTATTCCATAAGTCTTTAGCAAGATTAAATTTCAACCAAAAGTCAAATCCCAAAATAATTGAAGGTTTAAAAGAAGGTATTATCAAAAAATCTACATTTTTAGTTAAGTTATCACAAGTGATAGGTAAAACCATAGTTCCAATAACATTGTGTGCAGAACCATCAGCAGTAACAGCGTTACCTTTATAAGGTTTAAATTTATAACCTAATTGCAAAAATGTTTGATGAATATTAGAACCGAGTACACAACTACAAGCTCCACTATCTAACAAACCTGAATAAAATTTATTATTAATATTAAAATTTAAATAAGGTCTAGTGTCTTTATGTTTAACAAACAAAATAGGAGCAGCCCTGATATTATTAAAGAAAACTTTCAAATAATCCAACCAATCATTAAATTCTTTCTTACAAGTGGCTTCATTCGGAGCATTGCTAAATTTTTTCAACATCGAGTCACCAGAAGTTTTATCAAAAACTAGGGCTCGATGGGACCTGATACGTTTTTTGACTGAACAGTATTTGAATTACAAACTTCGCAATTCTTCGTAGTGACGCCAAGCTTGTGACATTTAAAACAAATTACACCTGGAAATGTAGGGCAATTTTTATAAGAATGTCCAGAGGACTTACATTTTAAACAAGTTAAATCATCTGATTTAACAGCACTAATTTGAGCAGAATATTTTTCTTTTTTAATACTTTTATTCTCACTCAAGTTCTTTCTTGACACAAAATTCTCTAATTCTCTGCTGAGGTTAATAAATTCGTCGATAGAAGAAATAGTTCTACCAAACACAAAAGGTGTGTAAATATTTAACATATTATGTTTAATAATAGTTATGAGGGTAGCATCAAAAACAGGCATAGACAAACGGCTAGCCATATCCATTATGTCTGTAATAAAATCTGGTAATGACTCAGTTATCTTTTGTTTACGAGTACGGAGTTCCTGTTCCAAATGATAATCAAATTCAACTCTATCAAAACGTTTCAACAACGCAGCCTTCAGATCCTGCCAAGAAGCAATACGAATACGAACACTACGAAACCATTTAAGCGCAGTGCCTGACAAAAGATCAGAGAATGAACTAACCAAAAAATATTCATTAAAATTTTTAAACAAGAAATATTCTTCCACTTGAGTAATAAATTCCCTAACGCACGATTTACCATCATACAAAAGCTTACTTCGTTTTAAATCAGGCAACTTAGTAACAGAAGGCAAGTTTTTCCTCAAATTATCATTCAATAAAACATTCATCATATTAAATGAAGATGCGGCTCTCAGACTATGATCACCAGCTCCTCGACTATTCGAAAATGGATCAACAACTTCAGATAAATCAGCCATGACATGAGTAAAAGTACCAACTGGAACACCACCAACAATATTCTCAAACAAAGGCGGGACCTGTATTTCCTTATCCATGTTTGATTTATAAAAGGATGTGAAAATCTAATAAAAAGTTGTATTAAATACACTATAAGTTTCTAATTAAAGTATCAATTAAAGTTTCTAATTAAAGTTAATTAAATTATGAATGAAGTTAATTGCATTGATAGCAAAACGCTAAACTCAAAAGTCAAACAAACTCATAGAATGGAATGTTATTGTTGCAAAAATTATTTAGGTCAAATGCCTATAAAGATAAAAATGCATTAGTGATTCACAAAATAAATTATTTATGTCTACTTAAGGTAAACAGCAAATATTCAAATATTACTATGTTTTCACACATGTGAATAAAGGTTAAGAACTAGTAATTATATAATATTACTAAGTGGAAAATCTTACCTGTAATAAACAAAAGCTATATAGGATAAAACAATTATAACAGTAACCATGTTATACAAATTGAAACATTCACCTGTAATTGAGAGATACAAACAATAGTACTAACTTGTAGTATGATTAGTTTTGCAAAGCAAATAATAACAAAGATTTACTGTAATACACAGTTATGTAACAGTAAAATACATGAAGAAAACACTGTTCTTAACATGATAAGGTAAAAAATAATGCAAAGGTGACAAGGAATAAAGATATATGCACACTGTCATGTCCCTGTTCGGGCGCCAATTGTAATAATTAAAAAATATGTGTTATTACAAAGTAAAAAAAAATTGGTTCGCAAGCGTCAGATGTAATAATAAAAAAATATGTGTCATATGACAATGAAAGAAGTAAGTGTGTAATCTCCTATTTAAAAGAAATATAAATAAAATTGGTTTGTAAGTACATTACCATAAAAGTTCGGGCGCCTTGGAGATACACATGCCTAAGATAATCAGCGGATATTGGAAACTTTTAATCTTCCGGAGGTGAGCTAAATGAAACCAAACTGTGAGGTTTAAGGTTTTATTGTCCACTCCAGTGTGCATTTAGAAATAGTTGCAAGGATACATTCCTAATGTATATCTAACCTTAAATTTAAAATTAGAGTTTTATAAGCTAGGTCAAAATGATCTTATGTCACCAATGCATTTTTAGGTTATTTTGAAGTTTAGATTTAAAATATAATTAAAGTAAGCTCACGGCATCCCTCGGCGAGTATATGTAAACACAGCAGCGAGAAAGCTCGTAGCAGGCGAAGTTTTCAGTTTAAGCCCATGCGGTACATCCAGGTTTGAGGCGAAAAGTCCAAACCCTCCATAAAGAAATGCAGATGTCCGAAGACAAAGGTCCAAAGAAAAAGTCCAAAGGAAAAAGAAAAAGGCAAAGACAAAGGCGGTTCCAATTTGGAAACCTGTAACAAAATTGCATGTCATTAGAACAAACTATATGGACACGAGGTCCTAATTTTTTTTATAAATTTGGGCGACTTACCGCCTTAATTTGCTGGAACAATGCCAATAGCAAAAGAAATCATAATATTCTCAGATTAAGAGCTGAAACAATAGAATTTTAACAATTATTTTTCAAATTAGGAGCGTGGCGATTTCCATCAGAGTGAATCTTATTAAAAAATGACAACTCACCAGAAATAAACTATAATTCCACAAGAGGATAGTTGTGAGGACACAAACTATTATCCTTTAGGCCAAAATACTCTCATTTTTATGAGATTTATTGAAATTAAGTTACGAAGCCATGAATATCGACCATCCAGCCTCAATGCTAGGAAGAAAGGTGCTTTGACAGCCATACGTCAAAATGTCATTCACTCCGCGTTCCGAAACCCTTCGTTCAAAAATAGAATTAAAACCGGTGTGACGACGTTCGCAGAGCGCGTCGTTACAATGTAAGTAAATAAACTTCAGTTTTTCAACTAAGATATTGTATTAATATGAACCCCAAATGCTTAAATAAATTACATAGAATAGTAAATTACAAAAGTTAGGTATAAGAATATGCTAAAAACAAAGAGATTATCCATCACAATAATTTAATTTAAATCTGAAAAATGAGATTGTTGTCACTTCATACACTTCTTGAACTTATTGTGAAGATATTTGCTATGTAGTTAGCTGACAACCCGGATCACAGAGGTTGCCTTATGCTAGTGGTTGTGTCCAATGATTTTATAGTAAAGGTAAGATTAGTATGCCAAACCTATACAAATCTTATGTACGAGCAGCCCATAGCCTTTCAATGAGGCTGTTTCGTACTTGTTCCCCTGCGTCTAGGGATTGGGGTTCTACATGCCATCCACACAACCAATTACTCCCGGCATACTAAATTTATTGTGAATCTGAAATTAACAAACAAAATAAGTAGAAATTGTTACAGCTATTAAAAAGTATTTATGTGTCTGTAAATAAAATTTGTGATTGTATTGGCTTACCCTTGCTTAATAACATTTCGTTCTTCTCTAGTTTGAGGAAACTAAGTATTTTTGTCGAAAGTGTGGGCATTCAGGGCAAGGGAGACTGCTCCTATACAGTTTGATACACTGACTTGGTGCATCTTATTGTGTACACTGGACCCAATAACCCTCTGGGAATGACCCCGACGCATAAAATGCCAATGCAGTCAGCACCTGAATTAATTCAAACATATTGTTATTCATACATAATAACGTAATGTAAGTAATAACAAGGAACACTAGTTAAGTAGGTAGGTACCTTCGATACCGCACTTAATCCACCTCGTGATCCTGGTAAATAGGGCTCAATCTCATGGATGAGGTCTAAAGAAACCGCTTTGGTGAACCTATATATATGGCCACAAATTCGTCCTCGGGCATTTCGAAGGCAACTTCCTGGTTTTGTAAGGTCGCACTCCTTCGCCGCTACTGAAGCCTTTCTAGGGCTATTGCATGTTGCAATAAATTGTGATAAAGAAATAAATCAACCATATTTGAGCTAAATTTATTTAATTTCGATCAAATAGGTCAAAAGAAACAAATCACAACAAACGACGAATTGTAAGACGCAATGTCAGAGTAGCGTTTTTCAATGCTGCCTTTTGACATATAAGCGATTCGGATTTTGTGAGCCGTTTTACGATTTTCCATACAAACTTGTCAAAAGGACGAACCGTTAAAACCGAATCGTGCCGCGAATCGCGCTTTGTGGTACCATTTTACGAAATGAAATCCGCTTCGTATTTCAATGCGGATACGATTCGTCGAAAGTGGCCTTTTTAGCCCTGCTGGAATATGACCGACGGCTCCATGGCGCGAAGTTGAAAAAAAAGAAAAGTATTTATAGGATTTATTAATATTGATGTAGATATTATTAGTAAATAGCTATATTTTTTTTACTTGCTCATAAGCTTAGTGTTTGCATCATTTTAAAAACCGCTATCTTCATGTATGACGTATCTATTCATTTAATACGTCATTGGTGGGCACACACACTATGTGAACCTTGGAAATCGGGAGCAATATAAAAAATTGGTAGAACCACCATCTATTGGAATACTTTCCTAACTACAGAGGTGTCAAAAACGGTAATGATAAAAGTGTACCAAATCAGTTAAATAGTTTTTCCCCGTGTAAAAACAGCCCAACGCACCTTATATGTTTTCACAGCTGTATTTTTGACTCTACGTAAAATATCTCTACAAACTTTTGCAGGAATCAGTAAAGTGTGAAGGATTAATATTAGATAAACGCGGTAATGACCAATTCGGCCACACCACATGTTCGCCTTGCGTCGACGCCATCAGCGGCAATTTATGTACGGAAACGATATTATCGTTAGTGTAAACTGAACCTAGACTTTTATTATAGATTTTGTGGCAGTAATAGGTTTGAATTATACAACGTAAACTTAGCTAGTAAATTTGCTCATTGATATAATTTTGCATTGCTAGTTATTCGTTTCTTACATATTTTTCTTCTTCTTTTTATGGTACACCATAGAGTACGTGAGACCATTCGTTCAGTGATGTCATTTAGTGGAGCTTATTCTGTGCCATTACATTACAAGTAATGATTACCGTAATAAATTAAATAATACAAAATTAAATCGCACTATAATATTAATACAATCCTAATGTTACTTCCACCTCCACTTTTCACGCCGTGTTGCGTTAACCTTCCATTCGGCGGGCTATTTTTCGCTTTATTAACCGTTATTTATCACTATTAACCGGTATATATTCCCTTCATTATTTTTTAAATGTAATATCGCGCGCCTTTGTTGGACGTGCCGTAAATCTGACCCGAATTGCGAACTCGGTTTATTTCAGTTAAAGAATGATATTATTCTCATTTCAACAAAAGAAAGTAATTTAGTAAGAAATGAAAGAGCTATTTTCTCAGAACGTAAACAGAACACAGTTCAGTTTAAACAATTATGATTAGTTTTCGAGGTCATCGATTTTTTTTACTGAACCAGATGACATCATTTCGTAACTGAATTTTCAGAGTCGTTTAGAAATATAAATACTAAAGACCGTGAAAGTTGTTTGACGTGTTGAAGCCACAGTCAATGAGGCGCTAGCACTACTGAAACAATTGTCTTCACAGCCATGTCAGAGCCTTTTATGTAGCTCCCTTCTCGCTTAGTTTGTTAATAATATTTCTTGATTGATTCCTTGCAAATACCTTTATTTTCCTGCTCTTATCCTACTACCTTCCAATCGGAAGGTGGTAACGCGCATACTAAATAATCACATCTTGTTTGCTACGGTAGTTAGTACCTATAGGTACGACAAAATACTATTTAACATATTAACTACAGATAATACTTCGCATCAATCTTTTAAATCCAATAATTTAGCGTTGCGACGAAATAAAATTTATAATTGGAAGATGATGGCTTGAGAAAAAAAACCTAAATTGATATTTTTCCAGCAATTTTTTTCCTTGTTGGAAAAAATATTACGGAATTGGAAATATTTTTATTCATTAACATCGGTTTAGGCGAGGCTGAGCAAGAATTACATACTAATAAAAGTACATGGTTTATATGTTTTGCTTCGTGGTACGCTTTCACTTGAAAAAAAAAGAAACAATGAATCAATTTGAGTGATTGTCATTAGATAATACTATGAGGCGGAATTTTGACACACTTATACAGTCAACCTACATGATTTTTAGAGAAGAAACTCAGCCAAATGAACAAAGAAAAAGGCACAATTATAAAATAAGACCAAATAAATCGCAATAGAAGGCGTTAAAATGGTATTTTTTAGGACTGCTTGGTTTTGAAACTGTTTAAAAGTGCTTTTAAATAAGCGGATTGAATGGAGTTGATGACTGTATTAGATTATTATCATACACTTGAATCCTGAAAAAGTAAAAATATAATAGTACCCAAATGTAGCCCATCGCAAATCAACATAATTTGTATCGATCAACAATGTATGGGAACGTTCATGGACACGAATTATTTTGGTCTATGCGTTGGTCTGAATCCATTCGAGCGCCGTACGTAGTCACCTCGGTTTGCAATTTATTGCTTTAGTTTGACGTATCCTCACGTTGTTAGTTTCTGTGCGTAGTGGTGGTAATTGTAGCTAACAATTGCAATGTTATTTAGATAAAATTAATGTAATGGAAATTGCTAACATTTTAAGTCTATATTCTGAGACAACATCCATATTCTGATTGACGGTCAAAGCTCTAGTATAGGTTTTCTTCTCAGCATAAGGATCAGATGGCAGGCGCACACATAATAGACCAATAAGGGTAGAAGCAGGAGAGAGAGGGAGAGAGAGAGAGAGAGAGAGAGAATACTGGGCTAAAAGTGATAACTTTCGATAGGACACGGATTGGCATTCAGAAAAGAGGTAAAAATTTAGATCTCTAGGCGACAAAAAAGTGAATCCTAAATTATTTCTGCTTGAATTTGTGTACCCATGATACAATTTTATTGGCAGATTTATATTTGATGTGATAACCAACCCAACAGTGTATAGTGGGCTTACTGTTACTTTTATATTCAGGATGAAGTGCTGGGTAAAACTAGATCAATTGAGATCTTCTAACTTATTCGACCTGAACGTGAATAATTGAACCCGGTGGCACCCGAAACGGGTGCTCGGTTAATAAAGTTTGCATGAACTATTTGAGCTTCGCATGATGTAGGGTTGCTGAGTAGAACTATAAATGCCCTAAGGTAAAAACTTTATACTTAAGGTACTTATATTTACTTTACTTACTTTTAAAAATGATGTTTTGGGGGAGTGTAATCGTCAGTTTCGTCACGAAAATATATTTGCCAAAAGAAAAGAATGTCATTCTTTGTTATTTTCATGAACAGTAGGGTACCCGTAATTGGTAAAAAATTCTGTTACCCGAGGCAAGGGTCAAAAATTGAGAGTTTGGGTATAATATTATCCAAACAGTCACATTTCGGCCTTTGTTTGCTTATGCTATTTTATTAGGTTTATCAGTAAAATATCAATGAATCTATATACTGTCAAGACTATAAAAACTTTACTAAACTGATAAACATGTGCAAGGTTCGAATATGCGCTGTGGGAAATTACCATTTGGCGTCTTCTCTTATCGTACATCGTAAGCCCTATTTAACGATCAACAAAAGCTTGTAGCACCAAAAGAAAACAGTGAAAGATGAATTAAAAAATATATACTTTGAAATCTGCACAACCCTTGTATAAAATTAATTGTTTTCATTATAATCCAACTTAACATCAGTTGGACTATATTGAATCAAGGCTAGTTTAAAAAATATTTATTTTTCCTACATGGTAGGGGAAAATCATTAGTACCCTGTTAGATATTTTGAATAAATCTTCTAACTATATGGATGAACTATATGTTGAAACAAAGTAGCTCAACTCATACCTCCGACATACCGTCTATAAAGCTTACCAACTTGCAACAATGTGAAGTTACCGACAACAAAGTCACCGACACATCTCAGCGAGTTAGCGGGTTCAGTAGGTAGAGTGCTTTCACATAATTTGGCTGAACATATCTCGTGAAAGACGTTAGTTAGGTATTTGATTGACTATATTCGTTTTATATACCCCTTAGGTGGCAGACAAGTGCATGAGAAGTGGTTACCGTGGCCTATCCATTCTACCGTCTTTACCCTGCAGTCAGCGAAGAAATGCTTCATCCTGTTGATCAGTCCAAGATTTTTAGAGGTCAATTCAACCTCATCTTCCAACATACATATACACACATATACATATAATCTATGCATGAATAGATTTTATATATTTTTAAGTTTGAAGTAATATTGAAACTACGATAATTTAATTTTTGTTATTTAGTTTATGTTATGTTATTATTACTTATTATTTACTTAAGAAATGAATTAAAAAGCTCTTTTCTATTTTAATTTGAGTTAGAGATTTCGTTTAGAGATGACAGTTTCAATCTAGGTCTAGATCATAATACACGTAGCAAAATTCTAAAATAAGTGAACTGAAGATTCTAAGCATTTCGCACTAGCCATAAATATATTCAGTTAAAACATACCAACTTCGAAATTATGTACCTGACATGCTATAAACTGCTATGTATAAGTAAATACAAGTAGTTTGTATATAATTGTTAGGATTACATCATTGTTCGCGATGCTATCCTCATTAGACCGAAGTTTATTTCTTGGATTGTCTAATGAGCATTATTTTAAAAATTAAAATAATTATAGTGATCCTTTTACCGTGGAGCAGGCACTGCAGTCAGTAGATGCAGTAAACTTAGGCACTATAATGAAACGTCTTATGCCTTCATTAAGAGAGGAAAAATGTCCTTAATTAACACTTCGAGCTCGTTTTTTTTCAGCGGAAGCGCCGAAGCAATTAGCAAAGTCTTGAAGTGAAGGGGTCGCAAACCATTTTGTGCGGGTTTTGCAAAGATCTCATTTCGTGATATTGTATTTTAAAACCTCTCAACGGAAAGCGTCTTTGTGTTACGAGTATTTTGTTATAATTAATCTCTTTGTCTACTGTCTGCAGACAATACGCTTAGCCATGAAATACCTTAATTGTCTCATTTCAATTTGTAAGTGAGCATAGTATAGTAAATTATACCCTTCCTTTTGCATAAAATATTAAATGTGTAACTAATAATTCTAAACATAAAGGTTTACAGATTCTGCAACGGGATTTTATTAGTCAGATATTTACATAATTTGGAAGTTTGTAAGGTTAATCAGATAATGTAGGTATTACCATTATTGTGGGTATTCGTTTACAAAGCGGGACGACTGTATTTCTAAATTAAGATATAAGGCAACGACAATGATAAATACGGCCAAAGTATTTGTACAACGATGTACTTAGATAATATTGGTATTACTGAGGGGCACGTTCTTTTACTTTCATGGTACATGGTTTATTACACATATACATACATGTGTAATAAAACTAATAGAATTAAGGATGTATGGGGCCCCTATAAAGATCTAAAAGTCTAAGTCACTTTTACTTGCAACCCGGTATTTTATGTATCAAAAGTTAAAATGAATATATTATTGATAATTTTAGTTATACTCTTTATTTGACCAGCAAGTATTTGAAGTGATCTCTGTATTTATCATTATTTTATTGCAAATATATATCTACTCTATGTTGAGTAATGTATTAAATCAATCACTATATTATTTTGCAGGAACTGTTATTATTGTATTATTAGTTAGAATATACATTATTATTGTATTATTCTGCAATATTATTAGCTAAACTCTTTTATGTATGTTGGTATATAATTTGAAGTAAATGAAATAATTGCATTATTAATCGTCCGTCTTTCGACTTTATTGCCTCAATGCGAATGCAATGCTCAAATTTGAATTACTCATAATAGTAACGTTTACTATTATAAAATCTACACGTGATTTAATAATATTTAAACTATCGTGTTCCATGATGTATTTACAAGTATGTAATGGTTTAGGTAAATCAAAGGTATGTATGTACTTATACCATGATCGC
Organism: Eilema griseolum; assembly: GCA_963662185.1. NCBI lineage: Eukaryota > Metazoa > Arthropoda > Insecta > Lepidoptera > Erebidae > Eilema > Eilema griseolum. Next base: position 11,896,409 of record OY759232.1, on the reverse strand, counting down.
GTTAACTCCCGATAACATTATTGTATATTACACGTGATTTATTTAATTTCACCTCTGCTTAACCCTTCGGGGATAAAGACATGGGGATGTGTATGTATGTTATTTAATTTCCACCGTATCCTTCGGAATAGAGCAAAACTTAACATCCAAACCTGCTACTCGTATTTTTCATTATCAATTTTATAGCACACAGCCTTCCCCTATCGTGACTTAGGGAGAAGGCTGATAGCAACGAGAATCGATCGATTGACTACAGGCGGCTATTCTAACAATGCCTCACGTATGTAATCCCACCTCACTGGGTGAATCCTGATATTATTTTTCCATTTATTCTTATTCGATTTGCTTTTACACACCATTGAGTCTTGTGTTTGATGTTCTAATGCCACGGTGGAGTTTGTTTGCCGAGATATGCAAAACTGGGGCACATAGACAATTTGAAACACTGCTGCGTACAAATGTTTGAATACAGAATATATATTTGATAAGAAAATTTCATAGTGAAGTGAAACAAATAATCATTTTCATATTATATATAATTAAGCAATTTACTATAATAGTCGTTTCGGGTAGTTGGAGCACTCAAAAGTCCGACCACTTCAAAAGTTCAGAAGCTGTCAATTGGTTGTGCGGTGTGGAGTTTTATACAATATTCTTACAAATAAATAAATAAATGAAAAAAAATGAAGTCAGATGGCAGTCGCTTCACGGGAAATATTAAAGTTCACCCGCATCACAGTTAGACTGGAAAGGCGACTGAGTTAAGGAAGAGACTCAGAGAATAATGAACAAATCGCAATTTATTTTACCAACATATTTTGTTTAATATTCATTTTATTTTTAAACAAAACTCCAGCTTCGCAGTTTTGCTGTAATATCTATGAACTGATACATAGTTCTATTGCCTCGTTTGAAAGAAGTAAAAAGATTCAAAGGTACTTTCATGATAAAGCTCAACTTTGCTTTCACACTTCAATGCCTTGTAAACTTCAGACAGGCTTCACATTACTTTATTGTGCAGTCGCCCTTAGAAGTTACTGAACACTTTACAAATGATCTTTATATTGAAATAAGTCAACAAAGTTGGCACCGACTTCTAACAGATCAGTAAATCTGTAAATTCAGTAATTGTTGTCTTATATTTTATTTTTTAGTGACTGTAATAAGTTGTTTTTAAATTTTATGAATTTTGTCCCCCTTTTTAGTGGGTCTAATCCAATCCAGCATGCCGACCATAGTTTTCAAGTTAATACTCTCAATAATTTAAACGAGACATTCATGCTTATACACCAAGAAATTCTGTTATCAGTCTCCAAAATAATGTCGCCTGCCTTGTCACAGGATCGTCATAAAACTAGCTTAAAAAGCAATAATTTCCCATTTACTGTTTGATTTCGAGGCGTTCTCTAGTATATCGCTGGAGTCCAAGATCCAGTACACATGAAATTTATATGCAACTACTTTTGAGTTATACCGAACCCAATGCAAAAATCATTTTTAAAATCGATTCGAAAACGACGGCAATATCGGAGAGGAAAAAAAGTAAAAAATAAATAAAGAAGAAGTCGGTTAAAATGTTCACAAAATGAAAACTACTGGTCCAAACTATGTTAAATTTGTATAGGACTGAATGGAAACAATTTAGCAACAAACTAAAAAATAATCACGTAAATAGGATAATAAATCTCAGAATTACTCTGACATTTATTATCCTGTGTGTACATACATCGGTGAACATATATAAAAAAATACCAATCGAATTGAGAAACGAATTGAGAATTGAGAAGTCGAGTAAAAATAGATGTTTAATTCATTTTTGAAATATTCAGGGGACAAAATTAACATTTCCTAAAGCATGTGTTGTTCCTATATACAAATATCGTTTTGGTTAGCCACTTCTCCAAGCAATAGATCTTAAACAGACATCATTTGATTTCATTCGATTGAACTCTGATAGCATCGTCATGCCGTCGCCAAGTTGGTTGCACACGTCCATCGGCCATGGTGACCACATTGCATCAGGTGGGCCGTGTGCTAGTCTGCCACCTATGTGGTTTATAAAACCATACCCATGTTTACAAAAAACATAGTTATTTTGTTACTAGTATTTATTCTTATATAAAAAAGTAAAAATGAATAACTTGTAATGAAAACCACATCGGCCATCGTGTCCCTCGCTTCGATTAAATTCCACAGTTGAATCCCGATCACCCTTCGCTTCGCTTGAGGAACAAACTAATACTATCGATGTAATTTCCCTCCTTTTCCATTTGTAATATAATCTACTACATATTTTCCTTTAATGCAAGTTTGTTAAGTGTTCATCTTCATTCTTCATGACGTATTATCCTTACTGAAGTTGAGAGGAAAATATAGAACAATGACTTGTTACTTTAATTATTGAATTAATTTAAACGTCCTTTTATAAACAGTGTTTTTATTGACCAACAGTAAGAAAAAAGGTATTACACCTACAGTTCTATGTGCTCCCTGCATAGCAATCGTGTTTACTACCGCCACCCCACAGAGCCTGTTTAATTTGACTGTCTTAAACAAAAAAAATTGTACCGCTAATGAATACAATTCGATCCACCAACCACTTATAACTTCTTATAGCCGATACATAGATAGATATATGTAGATAGGTATCAAAATTAATTACCTTATTTATCTGGTCTGCAAATTCAACTTTAAAAATTCTTGCCCGCGTAACCAGATGTCGAGAAAAGTTTTAGTTCTGTTCTGTATAATAGAATTTAATGATTACACTCACAATTTTGTCTCACATAACAGGGGGTAAATCTGTTGCCGTCAACTGGGCACATTTGCGTGTTACGTGTACCTACTAAGAATTTCCTAAAAACACGCACCCAATATAGTACAAGTCTGGAATTGGACTCATCTCCGTCTCTATCACAAGCAACATTTATAAGCTAAAGTGGGTTTTGTTTTATAACTTTACTTATCAGTAAACCAAATCTAGGGACGTAATTCCCTACTAGGTCAATGTGCTCCTAATGACTCACATATGTGACGGTGTACCATTTTCATCACCAGATAAAGCCGCAAAGTGTATCCTTGTAATATATTATGGCGATTATCATATTCATATTCATATTCATTTATTACTTGCAAATATGGGTTACATAAGATGTTAGATAGATTAAGTAGTGTCACCATATTTCACCTTAATAGGCATGCAATTATCATCGCGATATACCGTCATATTCATATTTATAAATCGGCAGACAGAGAGTGTTATATAAAATTTACATTGGTTATTTCATAAAAGTGTTTTAGGGCAATTATCCGGAGTTTACAGCTCGTCTAGACGTTTATAGTAAGCATATATACGTGGCACGCACTATAAGTTTCCGGAATGAATATGAAAAAATACTATTAAAGGTACAAAATTAATTTATTGTTTTTCAAAATAATCTCCCTTGGCGTCTATGCACTTTTTCATTCGATCAAACCAGTTTTGAAAACTTTTGTGCCACTCCTCTGTGGTGACCTCTGAAACGTGTTTTTCATACTCCTCGACAGCCACTTCTGGTGATGAAAATCGTTGGCCGCGTAATTGGTTCTTAATTTTTGGGAACAGATAAAAGTCACAAGGTGCCAGGTCGGGACTGTATGCAGAATGACTCATGAGTTCTACATTTTTCGCCTTCAAAAAGTCGTTTGTCTGTCTGGCCGTGTGAGAACTAGCATTGTCGTGGTGCAGGATGATACGGCGTTTACGGTTATTTTTACGGAGTTCGTCAATAACTTCCGGCAAACAAATGGTCGTGTACCAGTCACTATTCACAGTACGACGATTTTCTAAAGCAACAGTAGCCACGTGTCCAGTTTTATTAAAAAAAGAAGCAATCATCCGCTTAGATGCACTTTTCACGCGCGCCACTTTGGTTGGTTTCGGCTCATCTTGAAAGACCCATACGCTCGATTGCTGCTTTGTTTTGGGATCGTAGCAAGAAATCCATGTTTCGTCACCTGTTACTATGTCCCACACCAAATTTGACGCACCTTCGTTGAATCTGGTAAGCATGGCACTGCACCAAGTGACGCGGTCCGTTTTTTGATCCTCGGTCAAGTAATGTGGGATCCACCGCGAGCACAGCTTTCTCACACCCAAATGTTTGTGTAGGATTGCTTGTATTTGACTCATGCCTATTTCTAAGGATGCGCGAATTTCATGGTAGGTCACATGCCTGTCTGTTTCAATCATACGGCGCACAGCATCGATGTTTTTGTTGGTCACAGCGGTGGACGGCCGACCATCGCGAGATTCGTCACTGAGATTGATACGACCACGCTTGGATTCTGCAAACCAGCTATAAACAGTCGTCTTGCATGGAGCTTCATCGCCAAAAGCTGTTTCAAGCCGAGCGATGCTCTGTTGAGCCGTCAAATTACACTTAAAATCGTAGAAAATCATACTACGAAAATTTTCCCGAGTTAAATCCATGTTGATGCAGACACACAATTTTTTAAATGGCGCCACAAGGTAAAAACAAAAGACAGTCAGATGAAACAAACTGTATTCTACAGCCAAAGAGTTCTATTTTCAAATGTTGTAATAAATTTTTATGTATTGTTTATGTAAGTGGCCAGTTCCGGAAACTTTTAGTGTAACCTATGTATATGAGCTCTAGTAAATAAAGATAAATATGCAAGTGAACAGTGTAATGAACAAAAAATAATGATTATCCAGTAAAAGTAGACTTTTCGACATCTTTTCATACATAGTCAAGTCGTGTTAGTTAGCCTATTGCAGTCCACTGCTGGACATAGACCTGGAGTTTTCATACATTTAATTATATTATTATTTGGACTTCAAGTAGAAAACTACATACAATCATGCATCAGAATTTCACTGAATGACTGAATTTACCTACTTTTTTGCTTTCAATCGGGCATTTTGAGATTAAAATTTACATTTCATTAAAGATGGAGAATATTAGAAAGAGAAAGATGAGAAAGAAGGAAGAGCTATTACTTTCACAAAAGAATTTATGAAACAAGGTGTTTCTGTTCCTTAATCTGGCTGTCGTGTGTGTCTGTTGTCATTCATGTTGGCATTCTTCCAACCCTCTAACTGCAAACGAAAAATAGATTTCGTTTGCATGGTAAAGTTTTCATTACAATTAAATTAAATCTGAAAAAATACCATTAAATATTGAAATACCTATAGAAATGTTTGGTCACTATGATAAATGACTGTAATTTAATTTTTAGAAAATATTTATTACACATTGATTGCAGCATTATGCTAACGTAAGTACTACACTTTTACTCAAAAGCCTTAATTATCGTGCAATTTCAACTGAAAAGAGTCATAAAGACGACCTCTATAACTCTATTTCAGTCTAAATTTTATTGACAGTCATAGCGGTCATACTTCTGAATAGGTACTTTAATAAATTTATATTGACTAATTTGCATATCTCATAAATTAACCCTCGTCGTATTTATGTCACGATATATTTCTAACAACAAACTCTTCAACATATTTCGCGCCACGTATTCCAACAAAACTTCTAGGTCGTTTTGAAGTTATATTGGATGAAATAGAATAGCTTCAGTACTTTAAACCAAACACGTAGAAAATAGATGTTTGATAACTTATCTGGCAAACTTAAATACTCACTTCTATTTATTATTAGTACTTCCTTTAAAAGTTTCCTTGTTAAGAAAAAAAAATTTCCTACATTCATGTAGGAAATGTTTTTTTCTAAAACATTTCACCTGATATAAAGATTTCTTTGCATTCAAAGTTTGCACTTTGAAGAACGGGGTCCGTTATTTTACTCTTCTAATATTTGTTAGTTATTTTTAGTACTTTTACTAGACATATCTTATTATTTTGTTTCTGATTTCCCAACCCTAAGAGAAATACCTCCGCCCGACCTTCGTCCCATAATTAGCAGGTGCAGCTGAGGCTCGCCTTGGTTCCAAGGACCTTTACTTACAACCAAACCTGATGAAATTTATAAGTCTATGCGCAATAGGTATTAAAATAGGTATATAATTTTTTTGTTTGCATTTTAATCTTGCGTTAAAGTTGTACTAGTTAATCGGTTTTAACACAATTTCAAAACTATTATACGTTATGATACTGAGTGTACTCAACTAAAGAAATTATATTCCTGAAAGAAAATAATTTGAATAGAGCTAGTTGCAAAATTATCGGTCCATACAAAATCTCTGCCTTTATTATGACAGACAAAGAGCCTATTTAACCAGATTGTTGTTTTGCGATTTTTCGTAATAACCTTATAAAAGCCATTAAGTCAGAACAATAAAAGTATTCTTGGGACGTTTCGGCTTGATGAGAATATATTTATTATACCATAATTAATTCATTTATATTAATCAAGTGAAACCATTGAAGTATTTTTGGATGGCGATTTGGCAATCCAGAAAAAAAACCAATTTTGTTATTTCTAACCTTCCACCACCCGACTCCAGCCTCTAAAGAAGGAGATAGTTTTAACATACACAGTTTCCTTTTTATCAAAAATAAAATGAGGGAAAAAATAAATGAAACCAATTTATTCCTTTTTACACGAGTTCTCGACTTAATTAGAAATATTTCAATAAAATATTCATATACCCATTTGCATTTGATTTCAATCTGAGGTGATGACCAGATTAATCTTTTGATCTACTCACTGTCATACATTTAGGAGCGAGAAGACAAATAGCTTATTACCCCAACTTTTGACCCCGATTATAAGTAACCACCTATCATCAGGTGGACCGTGTTGTCCACCTGCCACCAGGTCTTGCCTCTTGTCTGCCATCTAAGTTGTAAATTTTTTTTATACCACATAGTTGGCAGACAAGCACATGGCCCACCTGATTGGAAGCGGTTACCGTGGCCTATGGACGTTTGCAACACCAGGGGTGTCACACTCGCGCTGCCGACCATGAAGAAATCTTCTGATGCCCCTCTTGAAGAACCCCACCCCATATTGTAGACGCTTGGGAAAACCGCAGCAGGAATGTCATTCCACAGCTTGAGTGTGCGTGGGATGAAGTTTCTTTCATACCGCACAGTGCGCATCGTCCCGCAAAAAGATGACAGCAGTACTCCATGTGAGGCCGGACCTGTGCTTCATAAAGACGAAGTTGCTGCCCCGCAGTGCAGTACTGCTTCGCCCTGTTGAGCACTCTGAGTTTTCTTGATGCCAACTTAACCTTGTCCTGCAAATGACTTCGTTATTGGACGTCTCTGGAGATATCGACACCAAGGATCCCGATACTCGAGGAGATGGTAAGCGGTGTGCCCAGGAATTGCGGCGCTACAATGAATGGGGTTTTCTTAGCGGTGAATACACATACTTGTGTCTTAGTGGGGTTGAATTGGACTAGGTTTAGTCGTCCCCAATCGGATACTCCAGAGAGAGTAGTCTCGATTTCAGACACAAGTTGTTCGCGACTCTTCTCCACTTCGGACTGAGGGATATTTGCACGGCCCGTGTAACACGTGTCCCCGGTACTGTCGTCCCCATAACAATGAATGGAGCCATCAGACAGCATGTCATTGATATGCAGCAGGCAGAAACAGCGTCGGAGACAACACGGAGCCTTGTGGGACATCAGCGTTTATATACATGCGGTCCGAGTAGCTGCCGTCGACGACGGCTTGGATGCTTCTGTTGGACAAGAAGCTGGAGGTCCATTCGCACAGTCCCTCGGGGAGTCCATAATACGGCAACTTCGTAAGAAGACCTTTGTGCCAGACCCGATCGAAGGCCTTCGATATATCGAGGCTGACCGCTAATGCCTCACCCCGACTCTCTATGGCCTTTTTTTTTATTTTTTACGTGCGCAAAATCCCCACGGATACCTCCCCACCGGAGCCGGTGGAGGAGGTTATGTCGGACTCGAACCGATTAAAACGCACGCCGCCTGTGGGTCGTTTTGGTTGCCGAAGGTGAGGTTGGCAGGCCTATTCTCGATGGCTTGCGCCCACCGTTTTGTGAGATACACAAGAAGGTCACCGGTAGAACGACGGTGGCGAAAGCCATACTGTCGATCGCTCAGTAGATCGTTTCCCTCAAGGTATCTCAGGAGCTGTGTATTAATAACACGCTCCATTACCTTCGAGAGAAGGGAGGTGATAGCGATAGGCCTGTAATTGGTCGGATCTGACCTGTCACTTTTTTTAGGTACAGGGTGCACGAATGCGGTCTTCCACGAGGTCGGAACCCGCCTTGCGGAGTATGAGAGTGCGAAAAGTCGTGTAAGTACAGGCACAGCTCGGGGGCACAGTGTTTAAGAACCATCGCCGGTATACCGTCCGGCCCACTCGACTTCCGAACATCTAGGGACTTAAGCTCGCGCCGGACCACCCGTTGCGTGATTTTAACTTCAGTCATGGAAGCACCACAGCTGGGGATTATGGGTGGTTCGGCGTTCCCGTCGTTCATAGTCGAGTGTGACGCAAAGAGATTACCTAACAGATCGGCTTTCTCCTTAGCGCCATGGGCCAGACTACCATCGGATTTTTGCAGCGGCGGAAGGCAAGACTGGCAGAAGTTTCCCTCGGCAGCTTTGGCTAGCGACCAAAATGCACAACTGCCAGATGGATAGCGCGCAAGCCGCTCATCAATTCTGCCGATGAACTCAAACTTAGCCCTGGCCGTTGCTTTTTTACTAGACCTCGAGGCGGCATTCAACTTTCGCTTCACTTCAGCGATATTTGCATCTTTATTGGCAAGAGCCGTGGTGCAAGCCCTTGTATACAGATGTATATATATTTTTTTAATTTTATTTATTAGGAACAAAAAACAGTTACATATTAAAATATTACAATAATTAGTTATAAATTAATAAAGTAGTAAATATATAACCCACACTATTGTTCACAGATTAACAATATAAAATTTTGAGAAATGGTCAGATTGTAATCGTTACTCGTGTAATTCAAAATAGTTTGAAAAAATAATATAATACAATAATAAGAACACAATAATAATAGTATAATTCATATGAAGATGTCTCGGAAGTACCTGGTTGTGCCGATGGTAGAATTTGTATTTTTTTGCTCAATAGTAGTAATTCAAGTCATTGACGCGGAAAGACACGCTTCCTGTACCCATCTCCCTCCCGCGCTACCTTTTAAAGTGAGATAGCAATAGTTTCCGCACCGCTCAATTGTCAAAATAGACGCATATTCACTTCGCACTTTTGAACTAATACAATGGCGGCGGCGCGCGCGACTCTTAGAAATTAATAATGTTTGTTGGATTTTAACCGCTTTCATGGACCTTTACCGATCGGATTGTGCCTCTCGTGTGTCCCTCAAGTGATTTAGTGATGTGGGCGGCAACTCCTGAGCCAGGAAGAGAAGATCGGTGCACCGGCGGCCCAGCCAGCACGTGGCGTCGTGAAGGTTAGTGCATCCTCTCCTAATTTCTCGGGTTGCATTCAGTGCCTAGACCACATCCGCGGCAACCCGATCACCTGTCTTGTTTGTTGTGTAAAGCGTCAATGGAACAGTTAACTTCATCCCCCGCGAAATACAGTCCACTAGCTCACGTGGCGAGAATTGCGCTACCATTCTTTTTGGTCCTTCGAGCCGGATCCTTAGCCGTAGTTCGTAGTTTGTTATTATTCTATTGGGAATAAACGCACCGCACCTAAATACCTAGTTATTTTAGTAGAAAACCCCGCATCTAGGCATTTAGGTTTAGATTTTTTGTTGTCCGTTCGCCGCTGGCTCGCATCGTATTTACCTAATACATACATAGGTTAGATACGTGGCTATACCTCGCTCGCATTTCTCTTATCGTATCATCCTTAGTCGTAGCTCGCCTTTGTTATTTATTCCACAGGGAATAAACGCACCGCACCTAAATACCTAGTTATTTTAGTAGAAAACCCCGCATCTAGGCAGGCTAGGTTTAGATCTTAGGTATCCTGACACCCTAGTGCATAGGCACAGTGTAATACCTAACGCATTTGGCTTTTGTTTTTATTTGTTTCAATCTCTAAGTTGTCCGTTCACCGCTAGCTCGCATCGTATTTACCTAATACGGTAGGTACACAGTTGTACCTCGCTCGCATTTCATTCAAATTCATACGAAAGCATTTTAATTTGAATAGATATTACGCAATACTTAATCCCTGAAATAATAGTTGAACCTAGACAGCGACCATCGCGTAGGTAAGATCTGGCTGTTGCTATGCGCGTTTGTTCAAGCCGGCACTCGCAGTCATAAGTACCTACCTACCTACGGAATATCGCTCGCGCCGCGTCGCTGTTCTATAGGTACCGCTAAGATTAAGTCATTTCATATTTTGTTGTTTACCGCACTTTAGTTTGATATTTAATTGTAAACATGCCCCCAAAGGTTGGTAGTACCGATAGTAAAGTTCAATTGAAACTTTTATACGCTAAAAGAGAAATGATTTACTCTCGCGTACAATCGATTTGTGATAATGCACTTAAAACCTCTGATTTGGCCATTAGAGATTCGTTCTTGTGTTCTATAGAAAACTTAGATAGTCTACGCGCGGATTTCGAAACCTTAGTACATGACATCAACGTTTTAGAGTTAAATTTAAATCCCGATTACTCAGTGAGTTATCAGGCCTTGTCGTCGTTTGACGATTTGTATTGTCGTATCAAACGCGTCGCTAGGAGTTTGGAGAAACCGTCTGACCGACCCAATCCCACTCGCGACCGACCTAAGTTGCCACCAATTCAAATACCCGAATTTGATGGTAACATTCGCAATTGGGGTTTATTTATAGATAGTTTTGAGAATACAATAGATAAGAACGTTTCGTTGACAGATCACGAAAAATTGCATTATCTCGTTGAAAAATTGACTGGTAAAGCTATAACCGTTTGCGCTGGAATTACGTTTAGTGCCGAAAATTATAATTTAATTTTAAATACTTTGAAAGCTAAGTATGAGGATAAAAGATCGGTAGCTAACGCATATTTGGATCAGATGTTTGACTTGAAATCTATTACGGCATGTAACGATCAAAACTTAGAGAAGTTTCTAGATACTTTCGCATCATCTGTTCGCGCCGTAAAGAACCTAAAGATCGATGACCTCTGCGACTTCTTATTTTTGTACATGGGTTTAAAGAAATTAGATTCCGAAACCATTCGTTTATTTGAGTCGGATCATCGCGGCAATAAAATTCCTAAGTTCGAAGACTTAAAAAGTTTTGTTCGCGAGCATATAAAAATATTGCAACGCTCTTCATCGAAACATGAAGGCGCGAAGAAAGTTGTTAGTTCTGAACGCAAAATAGATGCCTCATCGAGGTCACTGAGGTCAACTCATACTTATGTTAATACCGCACCAGCACATGTACAATCACCTGTTTGCTCTTTGTGTAATACTCATCATTCGCAATTGTACAAGTGTCCGGGTTTCCTAAAATTATCGCCTAGTGATCGTTATAAATTTGTTCGCGCTAATAATTTTTGTTTTAATTGTCTCGGTACTAAACACCTCGTTGTTTTATGTAATAGTAGAAATAGTTGTCGCAAATGTCCAGCGAGACACCACACTTTACTTCATTTTGAAAATAGTAATGCCGCATCCAATGTGAGCACAGTTGGTTCGTCGAGCGGTGGCACACGGCGGCCTGCGCCACAGCCGCAGCCCGCGCTCGCGCGCGCTCCGGCCGGCCCGGAGACCGCTGCGAATGACGTCACCTTGTGTTCGTTGTCCGCTAATGCTGCGCTCACTACTGTCGTCCTCGCGACTGCTCGCGTCATTATTGTTGATGCATTAGGTAAACCGCACATTGTTCGAGCGCTATTAGATGGCGCTTCGCAAAGTAATTTTATTACTCAAGATTGTTGTCAACGTCTTGGTTTCAATGTTAATAAGCGTTCAACCCACTCAGTGGTGAAGGGTTTTGGAGGTTTACAGTCAGCTGTTCATGGCACCGTTAAAACAAGGTTTGGATCTCGTTTTAATAATAATATTTGGTTTGACATGGATTCGCTCGTTACAGATAAAATAACTGAACAGTTGCCTACCGTCCCGGTTGACACGTCTTTATTAACGAAATTTAAAGACTTGCCTTTAGCAGATGAGACTTACGCTGTTCCTGGAGTCGTCGATATATTGATCGGCGCTTCGATTCTCCCGCACCTCCAGTTATCACGTAAGGTTCAAGGGGGACCGACGTACCCCGCTCTGCACGCCCTGGAAACAGTTCTAGGTTTTGTTATAATTGGTTCCGCACCCGCTTCTATATATAGTTTTAGTCACTCGACTGCCTCGTTCTGTTGCACCGTCGAGCCGCCACTGGAGTCTACCATCCGCAAGTTTTGGGAAATTGAAGAGGTCAATGTCCCACCAATCCTAAGCCCTGATGACAAGATGGCTGAGGAGATTTATTGTCGCACGACTACTCGTGATGAGCAGGGTCGTTATGTTGTCGCGCTCCCTTTCAAGGGAGATATTTTTTCGCTCGGTGACTCCCGTGTATCCGCTGAAAGACGCTTTCTTTGTTTAGAACGAAATATGCAGGCGTCTCCAAAGTTAAAGCAAGCCTATGATGAGGTTGTTAACGAATATTTAGATAAAGGTTACATCTCACCTGCGCCTGCGGACACTGACGAGACCCAGCCTTCGTACATTATCCCGCACCACGGAGTTATTAGAGAAGATAAGCTTACTACTAAACTCCGCGTAGTTTTAGATGGCAGTGCTAAGACTAGCACTTCCGTGTCGCTTAATGACATTTTGTATTGTGGTCAAAATCTTCAAGGTAATTTATTTGACATAATTGTAAATTTTCGCTTATTCGCTGTTGCACTCTCTGCAGATATTCGACAAATGTTTTTGTGCCTTGAAGTGCGCAAATCCGATCGTAGGTTTCAACGATTTTTGTATAGATTTTCACCGCAAGAACCTTTAATGGTTTACGAATTTAATCGTGTTTGCTTCGGGCTTAAATCTAGCCCTTTTCACGCACTTCGCACCGTCAAGCAGTTGGCCGCTGACGAGGGCGATGCATTTCCGAAAGCGAGAGCCACCATTGAGACTGGCTTATACATGGATGACTTCGTGTATAGTGTAGATAGCGAGGCAGAGGCTGTCGAGACGGCCGCTCAAGTTATAAGTCTCATGAAGGCTGGTCAATTTGATCTCGTGAAATGGACGAGCAACTCGCAAACTGCGTTAGAGTCGATTCCACCGTCGCACCGATTGTCTTCGGTTAAGGAATTCGATGAAAGTGATACGCACAAGGTGCTTGGTTTAAGCTGGTCGCCCGCATCTGATACGTTTAGTTTGAAAATTAGTTCGACCCCGCAAACTTGTACTAAACGCATTATCCTGTCGTGTGTGGCACGGATATGGGACGTAATGGGATTCGTGGCTCCTGTCGTTTTGTACGCCAAACTACTTATAAAAGAGCTTTGGCTTTCCAATTGTGATTGGGACGACACCGCGCCCGACAACATTGCTAAGTTGTGGGCTCGCTTTAGAAAAGAACTTTCTGTGCTTGACCAAATACAAATTCCGCGTCATGTAGGTATATCGCAACATAGTGTTGTTACGGTAGTAGGCTTCGCGGACGCTAGTGAGAAGGCGTATGGAGGAGTAGTCTATTTTCATGTCTCGAATGTAGGTAAGGTTTCAATTAGCCTTATAAGCGCGAAATCAAAGGTCTCTCCCCGTAAGGTCGTCTCTCTGGCACGCCTCGAGCTATGCGCTTTACAATTGTTAGTTAGATTGATCACCTCTATCGCCAATGCTTGTAGTAGTCGCATTAATATTAGTAGAATTTTAGCTTTTTCGGACTCAACAGTCGCTTTGTGTTGGGCCCACTCTTCGCCCCATCGTTGGGACACATTCGTCGCTAATAGAGTGGCAAAAATTCAATCTGAATTAGCGCCACAAAATCTCTTTCACGTTGCTGGCACCGACAACCCAGCCGATTGTCTCTCTCGTGGATTGCTTCCTTCGCAAATTTTAGATCACCCGTTATGGTTTAGTGGACCGTCCTGGATTCATGCCGCGTTAGATAAGTGGCCAGTTAGTCAATTCAATCCCACTACGGTTTCCGAACCACCCGAGGAGAAGAAGCACTCGCTTGTTTTATCGGTCCCGCGTGAAGAGTCCCTTATTTTGTTGTTGGCTAATCGCGTCTCGTCTTGGTCGAGACTGTTGCGTTGTGTTGTTTATGTAGGCCGATTTTTGAGAATTTTATCTACGCGCGGTCATATAACCGCCGCTGATTTAGATAAAGCTGAATTGGTCATACTTCGCGAGTTGCAGAAATGTTATTTTGCTTCTGAATTTAAAAATTTAGAATTTAACAAACCTTGTAGTCGTTCTTTCCGACACTTGAAACCATTTTTGGAAGATGGACTCATTCGAGTAGGTGGTCGTTTGAGAAATTCAAGTTTGGGATTTGAACAAAGGCATCCAGTAGTTCTCCCGCGTAAGGACCACGTATTAGATTTGTTAGTAGATTATCATCATAAGGTGAATTGTCACGCTGGTCCCGATTTGTTAATGTCTATTTTGAGACAGAAGTACTGGATAATTTCCGCTCGTAATTTGATTCGCGCTAGAGTACACAGATGTGTACCTTGTTTTAAACTCCGCCCGCGTTTTATCGCGCCTGAAATGGCCGATCATCGCTCTTGTCGTGTTGTTCAATCCGCAAAACCTTTCGTACACACCGGCACAGACTTTGCTGGGCCTTTCAAAGTCACCATTAGAAAGAAAGAAAGAAAAACCTTTTTATTTTGGTACAGCTAAGAAATACTTATATACTATACACATTAAAACAATAAACACAAAAAATAAACGAATTAGTCCAGCTGCACCAAAAAAGGAGCCAGTTCAGCATGGTGCCAGGCACAAGTACCTGACGCTGGTTTTCAACTGGCTCCTAATGTGGAGGACATTTTACACAATTAAATTTACAAAAATAAAATAAAAGTGAAATTAACACAATACAAAAAAAAAAAAAAAAAAAATAGAATAAAATAACCACACAGCATAACAGAGAAAAAAAGAAAAAGAAAAAAACAACAAACATATTTTTAGTAGTCTGTGGTTCGGCATTCCTCATAGACAAGAGGTTACGCAACCACCATTATGCGAGCCAAAACTCTTACGTAGTATTGTATTCTCTTTGGCCAAAACAACAACACAACAAAACATTAAGTACCTATTTCATCATATTGCTCGTGGTCGTGGCATTCGCTCCACGAAAGCTTATGTTTGTTTGTTCATTTGTATGACAACTCGCGCGGTTCATATAGAGTTGACCGGTGATTTAAGTACGCAAAATTTTATGTCCGCTTTTAAACGTTTTTTGTCGCGTCGTGGTCCGGTTAAGCGCATGTATTCGGACAACGGTACAAACTATGTAGGGGCCCGACGTAGTATTTCGGAATTGCACACATTCTTACGGTCTAAGTACTACCAAAGTGAATTCGCTCACATCTTAGCCGAAAATCGCATTGAATGGTACTTTAACACACCTGCAGCTAGTCATTTTGGTGGTAATTGGGAAGCGAATATTAAAAGCCTTAAGTCGCATCTGTTTCGCGTCATAGGCGAACAGATTCTCTCGTTCGAGGAGTTGAGTACCGTACTCGCTCAAGTAGAGGCGGTGATGAACACGCGTCCGCTGTGTCGGACTCTATCTAGCGATCCGTCAGAGCCATTAGCGTTGACGCCAGCTCACTTCTTAAATACGACTCCTCTAAAATATTTGCCCGCAATAGATGTTGATGACGATAGAATGCACCTTCTAACTCGTCACGCTCTTTTAGATAAGTTGGTCCAATCGTTTTGGAATCGTTGGAGAACCGATTATTTGCACACGCTGCAGTCACGTCAAAAATGGAATACTCCATCCAACCCAATTACTGTAGGTACGGTGGTAGTCCTTATGACTGAGAATGCGCCTCCTTTACATTGGCCTCTAGGAGTAGTAGAGGAAGTTTTTCCCGATTCCCGCGGGATAACTCGTGTTGTACGGGTTAAAACTGCAACCGGATCGTATCTGCGCCCGGTTGTTCGCCTCTGCCCTCTGCCTAACCAGCAGTAGGCACGAGTTCAAACCTAGGTTTATATTTTAGTTGTTATTTCCCAAACCTAGATTTAGATTAGACTTTAGATTTGTTCCGCATTTTTCGTTTGAAGGTAACCCTTCAAGCCGGGGGGAATGGTTGCGCCGATGGTAGAATTTGTATTTTTTTGCTCAATAGTAGTAATTCAAGTCATTGACGCGGAAACACACGCTTCCTGTACCCATCTCCCTCCCGCGCTACCTTTTAAAGTGAGATAGCAATAGTTTCCGCACCGCTCAATTGTCAAAATAGACGCATATTCACTTCGCACTTTTGAACTAATACAATGGCGGCGGCGCGCGCGACTCTTAGAAATTAATAATGTTTGTTGGATTTTAACCGCTTTCATGGACCTTTACCGATCGGATTGTGCCTCTCGTGTGTCCCTCAAGTGATTTAGTGATGTCGGCGGCAACTCCTGAGCCAGGAAGAGAAGATCGGTGCACCGGCGGCCCAGCCAGCACGTGGCGTCGTGAAGGTTAGTGCATCCTCTCCTAATTTCTCGGGTTGCATTCAGTGCCTAGACCACATCCGCGGCAACCCGATCACCTGTCTTGTTTGTTGTGTAAAGCGTCAATGGAACAGTTAACTTCATCCCCCGCGAAATACAGTCCACTAGCTCACGTGGCGAGAATTGCGCTACCAGTACCTAAATGAGTATTTACATGGTTGATAAGACCTCAATGGCCCGACTTTTAAATTGTTCGTTAGAGAGTGCGAAGATGTCAATCTCACCAAAGTATGTGTTATAGTTTTCAACAAGGCGACGAATAGGTGCGCGGATTCCTGCGTTAGTTTTGCAAGTGCCAGTATAGAATAATTGGGGTACACGCACCCTTCGTCGATTGACAGTTCTAGGCACTATGTAACACAGCTGATTGGTAATTTCAGGGTCATATTTGTTATTACATAAACCATGGAGCATCATGACACCAAGAAGGAGACGTCTAGACTGCAATGATAAAATGCTATACTGTTCTACCAGTTGCACATAGGAAACTCGTAACCGATAATACCTATAATACGTAAAAATTTCCTTTGCACTAACTCTATAGTCTGAGTGTATTTACTATAAAGAGGGTTCCAGATTTGAATGGCATATTCCAATTGCGGTCGAACTAAAGTTTTATACAAAAATAAAAGTGTGGAAGGACGCACAAAGTCACGAGAGGATCTCATGACAAAGTTGTACATTCGGTAGACTTTATTAATTATGCTGTCCACGTGCTGCACGTGCCATCCAAATGCAGAGAGGAATCCAACAAAACACCCAGATCTCGAACCAGGCTCACCTTGTTCAAAGCTACATTATTAATGGAGTAATTGTAGTCCAGTCTGTTTATATTTTTTGTAAAAGGGATTGTGTTACATTTGGGGAAACTGAGAAATAGCCTATTTTGCTTACAATAGTCATTAAGCCTGTTGAGATCTTCTTGGAGAAGCATACAATCTTGAATGGTCTTACAAGGCTTGTAGATTTTAATATCATCGGCGTACATAAAAAATTGGGTGTTTTTAAAACATTGGCTTATATCATTTATAAATATAATAAAAAGAAATGGACCTAATATAGATCCTTGTCGAACGCCAGAATTTACAACTATTGACTCCGATTTAAAGCTATTTATAACAACTCTTTGAGTCCTGTTAAAAATATAAGAAACAAACCAACGAAGCAAGTTACCGCGTATTCCGTTAAAGGCAATTTTATCTAAAAGCAGTACATGGTCTACTTTGTCAAATGCCTTCTGAAAATCTGTATACACAGCATCAACCTGCACGCGTTGATCCATATTCCTAAACAGGTGTTCAACAAAGCACATGAGGTTAGTGTTTGTTGAACGTCGCTTCACAAAACCATGCTGTTCAGGCATAATTATTTTGTGAATGTGAGGATACAACGCGTCATACATGAGCCTCTCAAACAGCTTCGACAAAGCGGAAAGGATCGAGATTGGCCGATAGTTCTCCACGTTACCCTTACTTCCATTTTTGTAGACCGGTGTAATGAATGCCTGCTTCCACACTGATGGGAAAATGCACTCGCGTAAGCATTTGTTAAAAATTATATATAACGCAGTGTAGACAGTATTTGATACTTTTACCAGAAAGTACGGTGGTAAACCATCGGGACCAGCACCTTTTGTGGAATTTAGTGATTTAATGGCCTCGTGAACTGACTGCTCAGAGAGGTAAAGATCTGACACACAAGCTGAATTATCTGAGAAATGATTAAGAGGCTGCCAAGTTCCTGGATCCAGAGTAGAAGGCTCATAAACAGAACTAAAGAAGGTAGAAAATAGGTTACATATATCTACAGGGTTATCCGATGACACATCCTTATAATGCATATTATTGGGGTAGTTTGTCCTAGCTCTCCTACTTGAGATATAGGACCAGAAAGTCTTTATATTCGTAGGGATGCTATTTTCGATAGAGTTGATGTATTCGCGGAAACCTGTAACCATCTCTCTACGTAGTAACCTACGATAACTAGAAAAGTGTTCATAATCGGACAGATTTCTATAGGTTTTCCATTTCAGCCAAGCACGCTCCTTGCTTTTAAAAATACGGATTATATTAGGAGCAAACCAAACCGGAAAACGTGCATTTTTGGCTTGAGTTGTGGGAACACGTTTCCTTATTATTCCGTACACAAGGTCATAAAAGACTCCAACCGCTTGTTCAGCAGAAAGGTGTGAAAGGGTGGCGCACCAGTCAACTTCACGAAGATCCTCATTTACATCACCATAATTGGCTTTACGGTAGTTATAGCTACGCGATGGCTGACGCTTCATCCGAGCAAACTGTGCATCTAAACCAGTTAAAATAGAGAATGGGTGGTGAATGGTGATGAACCACATTTAATATAGGATTGCATGATACTGTCTCTGAGTCTACATTGGAGATACACAGGTCAAGTATACGAACGAGGGTATTCTTAAAAGTGTTGTATTGCAAACCATTACATGTCCACAAAAAATCCAATAGCAATCGACCGATAGTGTCTAAAGGGGAATCCGAAGGAATAACTACATGGTTTCCCTGAGCAAGCCAGTCAATACTGGGAATGTTAAAATCGCCCGCAACAAAGAAGGACTCCACAGACGGATCAACAACTTTGTTCTGTAACATATCAAAGTACTGTCTATATACATCTACAGGTGTATTTGGTGGTAGGTACACAGCACTGATGATATGATGTTTACTGACTTTAGACGCGGGAAGTTGTAACAAAATTTGTTCAATATAAATATCTTCCAGTTGTGTTGTCACCTTAGTCGGTTGCAGCTCACGGCGTATAGCTACCAAAATACCCCCTCCATCGAGCTTGCCCGCAGCAGCTCTGTCACGGTCACACCTAAAAACAACGTAGCGGTCGTCGACACATTCACTATCCTGGATCTCCGGAATGAGTCATGTCTCCGTCAATATTAAAATATCGTATGAATTAGCCATAATGTTCATGTATAATGTTTGCAACTTTGTACGAAACCCTCCACAATTCTGATAGTAGATAATTAAGCTATTTGTAGCCATTTGCAAAGTATGTTTATCAAATAAATGTATGTTATAAGGTATTTTGTACAATACGACCCCAACAATACAGCACGCAGTCTCAAGAAGTCATAAAAGTATGTAAACAATACTAGTACATTTTTATCATGAATACAGCTGCAAATTTTCAGTACAAAACAGTTATTTCTAATAAAAATAATTTTCAGTGCAAAACAGTTACCTTTAACAAAAATGTTCACGCGTGACTTGACACTCAGACAAAATAAAGCACGCAGAATCGAATAACAAAACACATCACATAAAAGAAACAATAAACAAACACAATTATCTACTACTAACTAAATAAATAATTATCTACTACGGACTACCCACAAAGCCGTCCGAAATGATCAATAACAACAACAAAGGACATTGATGCATTATATAAACACATTATAAATAATGTGAGCAGCATGCGCACACGCTCACCGAGTACGATACTACATAATATACTGTGATGAGTACAATCACCGAGATACAAAATAAAAAAGGATAAAAGATATTTATTCCCTATGCGTTGATGTGCTCTTCTTCTCCTTGGCCATAAACTTACTGAGATCATCGCCAGAACGGACAGCAAAAGCCGGCGATCCATCACGTTCACGTACCAAAATAGTGGCATTTTTAATCCATACATACTTATATCCCTTCTCGCACGGGATTCCTATTTAATCTGACTTAATGCCCTTAACTTTTCGGTAGGCGCTGATCAGATTATCTCGTATCATTTTAGATTTTAATTTGACTATAATGTTCTTAGGCTTAACATTGCGTTGCTCTGCATGTGGAACCCGGTGTACGGCTGTTATATCGGTTGGTGCCACGGTGAAATTTAATGCTTTGCCAATTGAGTCCATCAATATAATTAGGTTTTCATTTCTTTTCTCAGGTAAATTGCAAATCTCGATATAACACTGACGGGCTTGCTGCTCCATGGAGTCAATTTTAGACTCAAGTTTAGACACTACGTCACCGTCACCATTATGCATTCGTTTCTCATAATCACTTTGGCGCCTCTCCAATGCTTCCAGTCTACTTTTCATATCCTCGTACCCATTGTTTATATATTTAATTGATCTCTCAATCTCCAAGTTTGTATTCTGTATTGAAATGTTCTGCTGCCTCAATTCCGACACTTCTGTCACCAGTTTATTTAGGATAATATCCTGATCAGCTTTCCAAGACATCAGCATGCTTTTGAGCTCGGCAAATTGGTCAGTTTCTTGAAAAACACCATCTGGCCGGGATCGTTTCACAGGTCTTATTGATGAGTCACCCAAGTCAGACGTCACTCGTTCAGTTACCGAGGCAGTCCCAGCCATTGAAATATCCGGTTCGGATTGGGTTTCCAGAAGTGTCTGACTATTTAGGGAATCCTTCGGCGGTGACATAGCGCGTGGCATTTTCACGAAGATAATAATTATAACAGTAAATAACAGTTTATAAAGCGAGACAAAAACTGGTTAAAACGCCCTCTAGTTATATTTTGCAGCAACACTTATTACTATTCGCCCTTAGGTGTCATTACGAGCGATTCAATTTGAATAAGTGAAAATAAACCGTCACACACTTGATCCTTTGTGTATTTGCACTGTATTTACAGCTGAAAATTTCAGGACAATGTGAAGTTAATATGGTTAATTCAACGTTTTGAGTGTTTTCAATCACTAAAACACTATTGCATTTAGTTCAATGAGGTTTAAATGTACATACACACTGATCGTAAAAGATTGTATTTTTTAACGTTCTTCGCGTATAGATCTTAGAGATAACACTAGCAGTTACTGTTTAGAGGCACAACTTAATTTTAGTTCACTATACTGCACAAACCGACCGAAAAATCCAATTTTTTATATTAAATAAAAATGAGCGACACTAATTCAGTGTTTATCAGACAGCAGCGTCATCTGTTTTTGATTGCTTGTAGTCTCTTGCTTCTCTGCAGGACCTATTAAATCAAGGGCGTTTGCTCTCTCCTGTTGCGATCCAGCGGTTGGGAATATAGCATTTCATACCCGCTAGGATCGCATCAGCTACTGCTGTTGCACAGGAGCTTGGATCATTTGAAGTGAAGCAAAGCCGCCTCCACGGGTACGACGCGAAGAATTCTCGCAGTCCGACCCAGTCTGCCGACTTGTAGTGCCAG
Organism: Eilema griseolum; assembly: GCA_963662185.1. NCBI lineage: Eukaryota > Metazoa > Arthropoda > Insecta > Lepidoptera > Erebidae > Eilema > Eilema griseolum. The sequence goes on along the minus strand of OY759232.1, from coordinate 11,874,615 downwards.
ACATGCCGCCATTGAGGTGGCCGCGGTGGTTCAGGCCGCGTGAGAGTCACTTGCGCCCGAACGAGGCTGTGGCCTGAAGTACCAAGTGGTGCTTCCACAGTTACTGAGTATTCGTCCGGGCACGAAGTCAGCAGAAGGTCCAGTATAGAGCTTCTGCTATATAGTTCTCTATTTCTGGTGTTCTAGTAATAGAATGCACCAGTTGAGAGAATCCGTAGATCAGTGCAAAGTCGTGAGCAGCCCTTCCCGCATAATCAGTTCGAGGAGACCCCAGCCACTCTACGTGGTGAGCGTTGAAGTCCCCCAAGAATACTAAATCCGCGGTAGGGTATTGAGCAATTACCTTGGACCGCAGATCGCTGCAGGTGCTCAAACAATTGAGCTGTACCCAGGTCACCGCTATGAGACCTGTAGAGACACGCAAAGATACGGGTGTGGCCACCGTGATCCTTCGTACCCAAAGAGTTGACAGGTCCCTGTCTTCAAGGCCTTGAAGACGGTGGCAGCAAATATCATCCCGGACGTACAAGCATGCCCCGGCGCGACTCAGGAAGTTATGCTCGAGTTTGTACCCGGGATACATTAATTAGGCTGTATCGGCCGGGCATGATATTTGCGTCTCCGTCAGAAAAAAACAAGGTGGGCTGCGCGGTCTCTAAATGGAGATGGACCACGTTGAGGTTGGTGTGTAGGTCCCTGATGTTACAGAAATCCACATGTACTGTGGATGATGGCGCCGCTGTGGTAACGTTTCTCTTGGTAACTTTTCATGACCTATGAGGGGGTAGGGGGGGAAGGAAGGTAAAGAGAGTTTCTGTGCTCCCAGTGAAGAAGACAAAGCTAGGCTTCGTACCACCATAGACAAGCTGGGGTTGTGTGACTGGCTGGCGCGGCGGGCGGAAGGGCCCCCGGTCCCCTCCCAAATATTGTAGCCGAGTCCACTCCGGTTTCCTCCTCCGGCACGACTACAGCATCGGGCACTTTACACAGGCTGCTGGTTCAGTCTCCTGGGGCGGCGATTAAGTAATCCCCAGGTTCGGGAACCGTACAGCCTGCGGGCGGCCAGCGGATAACCGTTTCACCTAGTCTCCCTGACTGCCGCGCCAACATTTCACGCCCCTACAAGTCAGTGGTGTCAATTTAAGCCTACGGTCTTTCCACTGACAGCACAAAACCTCTCCAGTGAGCTCTGGCTACCCTATTCACCACCGGGAACACAACACAAGGTTATTATAACCGCGGTATTCTGTAGGGCGAAGGTACTTCCCCAGACGGACTTTTCAATTTGAGACGGGAGATACCGTCGTGTCGTACACGATATTTCATCTATCTCTTTTAATTGACGAGCACTTCTAATAATTTCATGGGAAATCTTCAGTTTGTTAGGTGTAGGTTAGGTTATTAAACCCATTAAATTAGGTAAAAGACGACTTGTGTTGGAAACACTATATATACAAAAACTGATGCTTAGAATACCAAAACCATTCAGAAAATACCAACCGCTCGCAAATAGTCAATTTTTCAAAATGCCAGCTTTAGCTGTACAATTGCGATACTTCTCGATAGAAGTATCGCAATTGTACAGCTAAAGCTGGCATTGACGTAACTGAGAAAGTACAAAGGTGTAAATACGATTATTTACACCTTTGTACTTTCTCAGTTACGTCAAAGATGTCCTGTGATGTCTGTCTTCTCAAAAAATATTTTCAAAATGTTTGCACAACTATAACATACATCGAAACTACGAAGGTAAAGTTTTATGTTCTACTAGTATTATAAATGGAAAAGTTTTTAAAGATGTATGGATGTTACTCAATAACGTTCAAATGACTGAACGAATCTGGCTGAAATTTGGTATAGGGATAAATTTATAAACTCGATACACATAGGCTACTTTTTATCCCCGTAATAGGTCCCCAAGGAGTGCGATAACATGGACAATATTCTCCGCGGATAGACCTGCTGCAACTGCTTGTTAGGAATAATCAAAGACCCAAAAATCATGATAACGTTTTAATCAAAAACACAACACACAACACATTCTCATATCTTCCAACAATTTTAAACCTTCAAATAAGAAAGTCAAAGCCATTAACGGAGTTTTAATGGTTCACAGCCTCCATATTACTTCTACAATGTTATGGTGATGTAATAAACTTGACATGTAATATAATTTTATTGTATTTTACGTTTATATTAATGCTGCTGTAAACCGCGAGTATATTATGAATCTTCTCATTGGATATTAACTGTGGACTTTGTTGTGTGTTTTAATTATTTTTATTAACTGTGTTTTGTGACGGCATAGTTTTGTTTATTAACTTGTAAGTGACAAATTGAAATTATAAGTGAGTTATAGTTCTTAATTTCTTAGTTTTTTTAATATTATTGGTTGAGTTGCTTTGTTCTTAAAAAAGTTTCGATACAAAGAATCATATTCAAGAGTACAAATAAATTAATAAACCTTCTGCTTACTCATTTTATGCAACTTCGTATTGAAATAAAACGTTTCAACTTATACTTACGTGATTAATAAACAAAACTCTGCCATTAAAAACAGTTCATTATAGTTTTACCAACCGCACATTTACTAATTGTTTCTCTAAATATATTATTTATTATAATATTTTTTTATCTAAGTAGTTTGTTGTTGCACGCACAATGAGGGTTCTAAATCCAAGTTATGTGCAGTCTCATACAATATTTTATCTAATCTCATGAAATAAATACTTAACGTCGTTTGCATTAAATTACAAGGTTATTTTTAGCGTTAAAATCCATTTGCTGATCGCCCATGTGTATACCCTAGTTGTTTATCATCAGACGGATATTTAGTTACAGCCCATATTCAGTCTCAGATGCATGCCTCGAGTCAACAATAGTGCCTGGAATTCAGCAATAGGGTCACCGTCTATTACGTGGTACCGAATACAATGATTAGTAAAATGTGGGTGTTAATTCACCTCTGCCTAACCCTCCGAGGATATATTATTATATAGAATATATATATATATACACACATCAACAAAGTCTAGGGAACAAGGACATTTCTAGTTTTTATTTAAAAACCCTTTCTTGTAATAGTGAGTGTTTTATATCAATAGAAGGGTATTTTTATACCGTTTTTAATTTTAATTTTAATAAAAACATTTTCATACCAATTTTTTTTTTTTTTAAGAAAGAATTGAATAGTGCCAATATTGAGTATTACAACCTTCTATGATTAGGCACAAAAATAACGAGTTAGTAAGAAATACAGTAATTAACCGTACTTTAAACGTTTTTAATAATCTGTAGGACCTCCTAAAGCATTAGCAACAGCTCGACAACGGCGTGGCATACTTAGTATGAGATTGTCAATCATCGTCTGTGGAATATGGCTCCATACACTGCGAAGGTGTAAAAAAAGTTGTTCTTCAGTGTTCAGATTTTCCAAAGAATCACTGAAAGCTCTTCTCCCAAGCAAATCCCAGGCATGCTCTATGGGATTGAGGTCGGCAGACTGAGCAGGCCATTCCAACGTCGTCATATTGTGCTCGCTTAACGCATTGACCACTACCCTCGCGGTGTGTGACCGTGCATTATCTTGCATGAACATAAAATCTTGACCGAACTGCTGTCGATGAGGGATTACCATGGGGTGTATAACCTCCTGAATGTATTGGTTTGCATTCAAATTGCCCCGTATCCAAACGAGGTCGGTCCTTCCACCAAGGCGAATTCCAGCCCATACCATGATTGTTCCACCTTGGTAAGGATGAACTTCTTGCGGATTCTGGAGACGACTCCGACGTCCAGGAACTCGCCATATACGCACTCTTCTCGAATCAGGATGAAAACCGAAGCAAGATTCGTCGGAAAACAGAACCCGTGCCCATTGATGGTCGGTCCACTGTAAATGTGCGTTAGTCCACAATAAGCGACGATCTCGATTTCCACGTCGAAGAGCTGGAACCCTAAGCGGTCTGCGAGCATGAAGATTGGCTTCGTGTAGTCTTCTCCTGACAGTTTGATCGCTAATAACCACTTGATGCTGAGACTGGAGGCCTGCGACCAACTGACGAGCAGTAATCGTGGGTTGCCGCCTTGCGGAATTTTGCAAGAAACGATCTTGTCGCGGGGTAGTAACCCTATTTCGTCCCCTGTGACGTTCGGCAACATCCCCTGTAGACCTGTAGCGTGCCCATAATCTGTAAATTACGCTTGGTTGGGTGTTGACAGCATCCGCTACGTCGCGTTGAGTTCGTCCAGCTTGCAGCATACCAACAGCCCTTAACATCTCTTCGCGACTTAAATGACGACGTGTCATGATGACTACCGTCACAAAAATGCACAAATCATACTTAAAAGACGTATTATATATGATCAAACGAACTTCCCAAGTGAAGTTCGATCGATATTATATGAGTCGCTTCATTCGAAGATATAAAGATCATTTACAAGGTAGTCCCTTTAACCTACAAGGTAGCATCGCACGTTATTTTAAAGTTAACTCGATTTCACTTTTTATTTTCTAATCGATTATCGGTATCGACACCGCCACTGCCATCTTGATTCCTCATTTTTTCAGAGTGATTAGCAAAGTATGCCACAAACCATTCGCATGGGATAATGGGCGGGCGGGTCTTTATATCTTCGAATGAAGCGACTCATATAATATCGATCGAACTTCACTTGGGAAGTTCGTTTGATCATATATTATATTTCGTCGCTTCATTCTCGATATAAAGATCATTTACAAGGTAGATGTTCAGAGTAGAATGGTTTGCTGTTCAATAAAAAACTTACTTCAAAGGTGTATTTTTATATTAATTGTACTAAAGTTTACATTCAGCTGCAATGTAACAAAAAGAAAATAAATCCGTATTTCTTTATTGGTTTGATTGTAGGCAAACGGATCTAGCGAACTGACCTTCGTCGATCACTGGCCTATTGTAATATTTTCCAAAGGCACAAGATGATGCGGACCATCCTGCTGCCTTTCGAATGGTATCTATGCCAACCCCCGCAACACTAGCCACTGACGTGGATGCATGTCGCGTACTATGCGCTTTGAACATAGAAACATCTATGCCGCTCTCTAACAACACCGCTTTAATCCATCTGCTGATGGTCTGCGACGTGGCATTTCTATAAGGCTGCCTTGATGTTAGAAAAAGATATTCAATTTCATTCCTGATATCCTGGGTTCTAAGAAGGTAGGTTTGAAGAGCCGTGGCCGGACAAATATTGACATCCTCCCTAAAATAAGGGAGATATAAAACCGGTTGTTCTCGGCCTGGGCCAGAGGTTTTAATTGTGTTTGTTATTATGATTTTGATGCCACTGGAACCAAAATGTATATTTTCGACTTTAATTAAAGAAAGGGTTTGTACCCTGTGGGCTGTGCATAATGCTATTAAGATCACAACTTTTTTAGTAAGTTTATCTAATAAGATATCTTGATTTGGAACCCAGGTCGACACGAGGTTCAAAACTAATTGGGGGTTCCATGTAGAACTGTATCTCGGTTTTGTTGGTTTTACTTTAAATGCGCCTTTCAATAACCTTCTAATAAGGTCATCTGACCCAATATTATTACTACTTAATAATAAGGAAAGGGCGGAACGGTGACAATTTAATGTTCCATAGGATACATTTTTATTATTGAATTGATCCATTAAAAACCTCAAAACATCCTTATTAGAACCCACGTAAGGATCGATATTAATGTCTGCACAGAATAACCACCAAGCCTTAAGTGAAGTACCATACTGCATTACGGTGTTATTTGAAAGTGACGCAAGCATCAAGTCCAGCGCTTCTGCCGGCGAGCCGTGTCTTATGAACGCCGTCCGCAGAACCTCGCGGCACCCAGGGTAAGTTGCCGGTGAAGCGGGTGGTATTCTCTGAAAGGAGAACGCAATAGATTCTTATTCGGAGAAAAATACGAAATTTCTGATTTTATTAATTCTTTCATGATAGGAAACCACGGCTGTGATGGCCAGTATGGGAAAACTACTATTCCGGTTGCCCCATCATCAATTATTTTTCTGAAACATTTTAGTAAGAGGGAAAAAGGAGGGAATGCGTAAAAATAGTATTCACTCCAATTAACAGTGAACGCATCCACTGTCATGGCCTCAGGATCCGGTTTCCAGGAGATGTAGCGTTGCGATTTTGCATTAGTACGAGAAGCAAAGAGATCAATTTCAGGCTCGTCAAATTTTTCTACAATTTGCTGATAAGCTGATGACGAGAGTTCCCATTCGATATCGGGGTTAATTCTCCTCGATTCCTCGTCAGCTTCCTTATTGTTTCTGGAATTAATGTAGGATGCGAATAACCAAATGTCACGATTCTCGCACCACTGCCAAATATCTCTTGCTACCCCATTTAAATGTGGATACTGTATGCCTCCCTGACGGTTTACATAGCTGATGGCCGTGGTATTGTCAATTCTTAACAATATTGCACAATCATGGTCATCTCGAGCAAAACTCTTCAATCCAAAAAGAACAGCTAGTAATTCCAGGAAATTAATGTGGAAATTACGTTCATGTTCTTTCCAGTTACCGTTAGTCCGTTTTCCGTCGCAAAACGCTCCCCAGCCAGTTAAAGATGCGTCTGTGAATATGACCTTTTTATAACTTAAAGTTCTCATAGGACAAGAAGCTGTGTAAATATTTTGAGACCACCAAACTAAATCGTCTAATATGACATCGGGAAGATTAATTTTGGACTCATAACCGTCGTTCCTCAGAAGAAAAAGATACTTTTGTCGTTCCAGGATTTTGGTGTATAACCAGCCATATTGCACTGCTGGGCAGGCCGCTACAAGAACACCAATTAACTGTGAAAACTCTCTAATGGTGCAACGAGGCAAATGGGAAAATTTCGTGACTAATTGTGCAATATTGTCTTTCTTTTCGAGAGGTAATGATAACGTTAGACTCTCAGTATCAAACAGAAAACCCAAAAACTTACAAATTTTTTGAGGTTTTAAGTTGCTTTTATTATAATTGATTGTAAATCCGAGGCGTTCGAGTAAATTAAGGGTTTCCTGTACATTATTTTCACACTCGTAAAAGTCGTTGCCTATACATAGGATATCATCCAAATATATAACGGACTGCCAGCCACGTGATCGCAAGAATGTAATGATTTCTTTCATTATTTTACTAAAAACCCTTGGTGCTATAGATAGACCATAGGGCATAGCTGTAAATTCATAAGTTTCGCCTTCAAAATAGAACCTCAAGTACTTTCTGTGAGCTGGATGTATAGGTATAGACAGGTACGCTTCTTTTAAATCGATCGTGGCTAGAACTCCGTCTTTAGGAATTAGTTTTGAAGCAGTTCTGTGATCTTCCATCTTAAAATGGGTAGTATTGATGAACTTGTTAAGGCCTTTAAGGTTCAAAATAAATCTTTTCTCGCCATTGGGCTTAGGAGCTAGAAAAATTTTAGATAGAAATTGTTCGGGTGTATCTTGGCATGTCGATACAGCGCCTAAGTCTATCAGTTTTTGTATGGCAAGATGCATATCACGCTTCTCATTAATTGTAAATGAAGTGTGAGGAACAAACTCTTGTACGACTTTCTCGTTAAACGGAATATTTAAACCTTCACGGACCCACTTCAAAACTAATGTGTTTTCGGTAACTTGTTCCCAATAATTGTGATATAGTTGAACACGGCCTGCATGTTGTACCTGAGCTAGTGCTGTGGTTGAGCTCGTGCTTGCTGGTGTTTGGTGGCTTGGCGAGTTTGCGGCGGTGGGTGCGCTTGGAGCGCTGGTTTCCGCGCCGAAGCTGCTCTCTTGTTCCCTCCCCGCCCACTCTTTTTGGAGGGGTAGCGGGGAGGTCCCGACCAGTTTCCCCGATTCTGAGCCGGGCGTGATGTCGATGCACTGGGAGCGGTAGTAGCAGCTACCACCTTTTTTATCTGTAGCCCTTGCTTCTCGATCGTCTTAGACGATTTAATTTTTTCGGATAGTTTTGCCCCGAATAATGTGTCATCTCGGTGACAATCTTGGACCACATTTAAAAAGGATTTATCCAAACTAGGGGTTATTAATTTTACTCGGACTTGAGAGTTAGTGTGATGGAGATCGCACAAAATACGACATGCATTACTGAGGTGTTTTATGACCTCTAATTTACCGTCACGCTCTTTATTTAGCAATAGATCCATTGCTCTATTAATGGCCGTAATACCGTGACCTAACTGTTGCTGGTGTACCACCAACTTTTTGTCTTTGTTACGGGCGTTGTCAGTTAGTGCCGCCGAAATTTCTAAATTCAGCTTTGGAGCCTGTAGCAATGTACAGTTTTGGGGTATCAAATACTGTTTAAGGGTTGTTTCTTTATCTTCCTTAGACATACCCTTTTTTAACAATGGCAACCACAGTTGAGGTAAATTTTCGTGAATTTTACCACCATATACAGGATCATCTCCGGTTTTGGCTCCCAATGCTTGTAAAATTTCGGGATCTAAGTCTGGCGCGACCGTCACTTCATCTTCTCCGGGCGCGTCGGTGGGTGGAGGTGCCGTAACTGGATTCTCCGGCAACGTTTCCGCATCACCTGGGTGCGAATGCTGCGATTGCTCGTCATTCGTTGCAATACCAATGTGTGCCGGGGATACATCGTCGTATGGTAACGATCCGATACCTGCAAGCAAAATTTATTGCTTAAAATATCGTAATATTTATTCATGTCACTCATACGATCATACCTAATCCCCCTATGTATAAAGCACTTATGACTAAACAAGGCAGGTTTTTAATAATTGTTTAAAACATAAGTTATTGTTTTAAAATTGTTTATAAATAGGAAATAATACTTTAATGTCAATTCTCGATCGACGGTTAAGTATAGGTTTTTATAATAATACACCCGTGTTGATTCTCGACCAACTCACTAGCGCTATTTTATAGAATTAGGCCTTCGTGTTGATTCTCGATCAACCCCCAGGCGTGTATGGAAAGTAATAGAATGCCGGTACGTGTTGATTCTCGACCAACGACCGGTAATTATACTGAAATTAGTACCTTTGTGTTGGTTCTCGACCAACCCCCAGGTATTGTAAAATTATGTAGGTAGGTCTGGAAAATTTTTGCCATCGTGTTGACTCGCGGCCAACCCCCCGTTAAAAATTTTCTAATGGTGTTTGAAAGCTAATTACACTTTTATTTTATCACCACAAATACAAATAATTAGTACTTACTTGCATTTTCTTCGGAATCTGATGAATCCGACAATAATACTCGTACCCGACGCCGTGTTTTCTTATTTTCTTTTTCTTGAATCTTTCTAATTTTCTCACGATAATAAGCTAACTTTTCATCTAATTTGCGCTTAGGCATTTTTCGAACTTGAAAATTATTAGTAATTTAATATTATAGTGTAAGACGTCCGTACGCTACCTCGCACGAAAAAGGAATGAGGAATCAAGATGAGGAATCAAGATGAGGAATCAAGATGGCAGTGGCGGTGTCGATACCGATAATCGATTAGAAAATAAAAAGTGAAATCGAGTTAACTTTAAAATAACGTGCGATGCTACCTTGTAGGTTAAAGGGACTACCTTGTAAATGATCTTTATATCGAGAATGAAGCGACGAAATATAATTGATAATAAACGTTATTTACAATCAAAAAAAATAATTTTTATTTTGCCTCAGAGAAACTGCACAATCAAACACTTTTAAAAGTTTTACCTCCATATTCGAAAATCATTACTTATTTAAATTTATTTTTAAATTTCGAACAACTCTGTAATCTACTTTATTCTATTTTTATTTATTTGCTGCCAGTTATTTGTAAAACAAGATTTACACGAAAAAAAATAATTGGGGTCATCTTGTTCCCTAGACTTTGTTGAGGTGTTTATATATATATATATATATATATATACTATATAAAAATAAGTCAGGTTTTCCTTCCTGACGCATGAACCGATTTCCACGGTTTTGCATTCGTTGGAAAGGTCTTGGGCTCCGTGAGGTTTATAGCAAAGAAAATTCTGGAAAAATTTCAACAGAAAAGCGGGAAAATCATTTTTCACATACAGCGCTAGCAAACCCGGCGAACTACGTTTCGCCACCAGATGGCTTCGTATTATGTAACATTTCGTTTTGTGAATAAAAGATGAAGAAAAATTTTTTTTTTGTTTTATATTTGTAAAGGAAAAATTTTATTTAATTTCACAACAGTAACGAATTCATTTCGATTACAAAAATTAAGTGTTATTTAGTTGAACTTCTCTAAGTAAATGAAAGTGAATCCAAAGTAAATACTGAATCGAAGCGTTATACGTGTCCGCAAATTATCCGTCTCATTGAAGTGCTCTTTGGTAAACCACATTTTTTGTTTTTTGGTCTGACGTTAACACAAACAAAGCGGATGGTTTCCCAACTCGTGAACACGCAACGTATAACTGCCCATGTGAAAAACAATGATTTTCTAAATTTATCCCGCAAACACTAAGCGATTGGCCTTGCGACTTGTTAATTGTCATTGCGAACGCAAGGCGAACTGGAAATTGCAATCGTTTTAAGTCAAACGGAAGATCAGTCGGAATCATTGGTATTCGAGGAATACATACATTTACACCTGCGTACTTTCCGTTATTAATGGTTCCCTCAATCAAATTCGGCATAAGTCTTTTTACCGGAAGTCGAGTACCGTTGCAAAGTCGCGGTGGATTCAAATTACGCAATATCATAATAACGTGTTGTTGTTGGGGTACAATCCGCTCTTATGACAAATTTGTGCGTATCCGATGGCATTCGTTCCAATGCTGTTTTGAACCACAGCATTATTAGCGTGAAAAAATGCTTGCAACTGTTCAATAATTCGTCTCTTTAACTGTTGTGTTCCCTGTATATTGCACCCCACATTCAGCTGATCCACCATCGACGAAATGAAATATATTTGCAGAAATTGATGCGGTTCATCTGGTGTTGGCACCATTGAACCATGCAAATGATATATTTGTCCTTGTATCTGTAATTGCAAACAATCATTTGTTGAAGAATACGGTGTAACTTCTGATCGTGTGATGATGTAGTGTGTGGTGTATATGCAGTTGTTATGTGTTGCAATTCATTGTGTTGGTGTAAGTGATTGGTTATGTGTGTTGTATCTTTTACCTTGCAAGTCGGCATGAAGCCGCCTTCTCGAATGATATTAGCTCCAAAGGAAGTCATGCGAAAGTAGTTATTGTATTCAAGGATGTGTTGAAGAAAATGGCTGGAATAGGGATCAGTTTCATCGAACAATGGTTTCAGTGGCTGTGGTGGTGTAAGTAATGGATCCAGTTTGACTTTTCCACTTGCGCAGCACAATCCAGCCGTTTCTCTTTTGAAATTTCGGCAATAGTCGTCATTGGTCCAATATCTAAATTTTCATCATCACTGTAGTTCGCAGTGGGATCATATTGGAATGCCAAGCGATTGTATGATGCCAATGATCTTCGTGTGCTCACGCGTTGTCTCAATCGGGCATTTTCTCTTATTATATTTTGTCTTTCTTCGCTTAAGTTCTGTGAATACACTTGTTACTGGCTTGCATGTCTTGTGCGGCGGCCGATGTTCGCACGTCGTCCTCTATGCATTTTGGACTATGGACAGAGTGGTGAATTTAACCTCAAATGCACGATCCACATATTTTATACAGTTCAACTTAGCACCTTAAAGACAAATGCCTGCTGTTGAAATTGAATAAAAATTTGCACAATACACGTGATTGATTTGATGGTTTCCAATTGAAATGTTGGGAAACGAATAACTTATTTTTTTTACTCTTTTTTCACAATTTCACAGTGAACACAATACCGGTTTGTCACATGAAATTAACTGAGCAGAGAACAATGTGTAGCTGTCAAACAATGTATCACGCACCGGCGCCATCTACTTAAAATATTGGTTTGTAGTACATGCTATGTATCAGAGATGGCACTGTATGTGAAAAATGATTTTCCCGCTTTTCTGTTGAAATTTTTCCTGAATTTTCTTTGCTATAAACCTCACGGAGCCCAAGACCTTTCCAACGAATGCAAAACCGTGGAAATCGGTTCATGCGTTCTGGAGTTATTGCGTCAGGAAGGAAAACCTGACTTATTTTTATATAATAGTTAATTAAATTTTATATAATAAATAATAAATTTTATATAATATTTAATTGTTCTTAGCTATAAGTTGTATAATAGTTATTTTATTTTTATTGTATTTAATATTTATAAATTATTTCTTGATTTGTTTAGTAATTATATATTGTATATGTATATATATATATATATATATATATATATATATATATATATATATATATATATATATATATATTCCTTGAGCCCAGTTGAAGTTGCATTGTAATGGAAAAGAAAATTTAAATTTATTTTATTACTCTGTGCGTAAACAATGTTATTAAAGTTGTATTTAATTTTTAATGTTTTCATTTTAGTATGAGAGTAGATAAAGTGATTTTTAGTTTTATTTTATTCGCAAGTGTGTTGAAAAACGTCGTATGATACATGTGTGTATTGATGAGTACCGTATTTACCGTGACCAACATTACACACCCGTACCATCACTTACTATTAAGACATTTTTTTAAATTTATTTATTTATTCATTTTATACATACAATGCCATTACAGGCATACCCAATGCGACATAGGAGCAACATAATTATAATAATTTCATTTACAATATATGTCATTTACATCATCATAATCATACATAATCATGCTTCAAAAACTAAATAATAATTTCACAACATATTAATAATTAAAGTAGATAGATTTTACAAAACGCCTGCTATTTATGTCTTAGTTAGTCAGCAGTACTTAGTTTCAGTCTAGGTACTGATCTACACCCAATCTGAGCATAGTTTGTTACATCGACTCAGTCAGGTGCATGGTTTGAGTTAACAATAGTGCCTGGAAGACGGCAAAAGGCTCACCCCCTTTTACGTGGAACTGAATTCAATGAGTGGTGAAATGTGGGTGTTAATTTACCTCTGCCTAACCCTCCGGGGATAAAGGCGTGATTATATGTATGCGATTATATGTACGTAGCCACAAATTGTGAAAAAGAAAATAACACACCCGAATTGGTATACTGGGATATAGATTTCTGACTTGATTTGAGCACATACCTAATCAATAGTGTATACCCGCAATAAACTTGTGTAGTTCATTATAGTGTGTTTCGGATTCAATCACAAAAGCTCTGAGTAAAATACTTCAACAGCCTTTTCCCTTAACGAAAGATTCGCCTGATAAGAAATATTCGATATCGGTAAGAACTCGAGGTAATAGAATTGTATACCTATCTAATTTTACAGTATCTCATTCGCAAATAGCTTTTCATTTTAACTTTTATAGTATATCACCGAATACTAAATAAATACGTATCTATTGATATTTTCTGATAGCGAATACGTGTATACTATACTGTATTAAATACCGTGTGTTCATAATGCTTCACCCTATAAAATGTTATCTTAGTGGAATAAAATTAAGTCGTCATATATCTCCAGTGACGTCCAATATCGCAATCATTTGGAGGACAAGGTTAAGTTGGCATCAAAGAAATTTGGAGTACTCATCAGGGCGAAGCACTACTTCCTTCTTTATAAAGCACAGGTCCGGCCTCATATGGAGTACTGCTGTCACCTTTTTGCTGGAGCACCTGCATACCAGCTTGATCCCTTCGACTCGTTGCAAAGACGGGCATTGAGGCTGGTTGACAATCCTATACTCACAGGTAGAGTGGAACCTCTTAGCCTTAGGTGGGATTTTGCCTCACTGTGTGTGTTCTACCGCCTATACAATGGTTTGTGCTCAGATGAATTGTTTGACATGATGCCCGTAGCTACATTCTATCATCGCACCACTCGCCATAGGCAGGGAATTCATCCTCACACATTGGGACCTGAGACGGTGAGCACTGTGCGGTATGAAAAGAACTTCATTACACGCACACTCAAGCTGCGGATCCCCTGCTGCAGTTTTCCCAAGCGCCTACAATATGGGGTTCATGGACATTAGAAGGTTTCTTCAGGTTCGGCATGAGTGTAACGCCCCTGGTGTTGCATACGTCCATAGGCCACGGTAACCACTTCCCATCAGGTGGGCCGTGTGTTTGTCTACCACCTAAGTGGTATACAAAAATATTAATTAAAAATGAAAAAGAAAGTAATCTGCTATGAATAAACTGGAGTTAGTAAACTATATTTATTATGCCGATGTTAAGTCAATATCTAATTCATCATTTGTTAGTACTCTTATTACATAGTGTTTATATGAATAATAATTATACAGTATTAACATTGCGTCTGACAAACAACACATTCAAATTATCGAGTAAATTAATGGTCCAGTGGTGAGTAATTATGAACTTGGATAAGCCTTGTGAGCTGAGGAACTTAGATATAATCATCCATTAGGCAATTATATAGTCCACACAATGCACACAGCGTCTTTGAAATAAGTATATACTTGCATATATAACGTCACTTATTTCCTTCGCCGTATATATACTAAGCCTATATCCCATAAAGAAAAATCGATATACGAATCTGCATGTTTAAATTACATGTAAACTTTTATAGTATTGTATTTTTTTACAACTTAGATAGCAGACAAACACACGCCCCTCCTGATAGGAAGTGGTCAACGCGACCTATGAACGTGTGCAACACCAGTGACTCACACCTGTACTACCGACACTGTAAGAGCGAAGAGTTTCTGTGCTGTCAGTGCAGATGACACAATCAAAACAAGCCTTTGGTCTTCCCACTGACAGTACAAAAACTCTCCAGTGAGCAGTGGCTACCCCACTCACTGATGGGAACACAACACGAGATTATTATAGCCGTAGTATTCTGGAGGATGTAGGTCTTTCCCCAATCGGGCAGTTCAATTGGGACAGTAATACCGTCGTGCCCTACTTCCTGTAGAAAAGTCCTTATAAGTTGTTGTTGGGTGGAAATAAAGAAAAAATCGTTACCACGTCCTTGCAGCGCATTAGCAATACAATTATCTACAGCATGGGCTGTAGACAATTGTATCGCCCAAGGGTAATTCACTAAACCGTGCGGGATTTGAGCCGTAGGCAACAGTAAATGTCACATACACACGTAAAATCTCTGCTTGCGCATATATTATAGCTAAGCTTGCTAAGCTTTCATTGCATAAAGGCTTCACCTTGCTTTCATGTTCAACTTTGAATAGATGACGAAGCGGTAGCATAAGTCTATGTCAACTGTACCGTACGATATAAATGTATTGAAGCTTTTAGCCAATACTTTACGATAGATTTTATGTTTGGATCGGTAGTAATAAAATGTTTATGTCTTATTTATTTGTAGTTTGCAGTTGTGCCTCTAGATGAAAGATTTATAGCTGCAATAAGATACTGTTAAATATAGATTCTAAATTCACAAACACAGTTTTAATTGAGCATGCCCCTTTCTTTAAAGAGACCTAATAATCGAAATTATTTGTATTTCTTCTTCACTATGTCTAGCAGTGGACTGGGGTGGGCTGATTGATTGATTGATAACCACTCCAACTAAGCTAAATTATGAAACACGGGAATATCTACTAGTAGTTTCGATTTCTAGCACTCTTTAATAAAAACTCATGAGCAGAGACCTGTGTGAATGTTATCTTTTAATGATTAGATTTAACTATTGTACTTATTTTTAACATTTCAAAATACTTTACAAATTTTATTAAAGTCAGTTATCCCCTACATATTGTATGAGTGAGATAGCAATGAAATGCGCAACAATATTTGACTTATTATTAAGAGTTAGTGTACCTCGGGGCGTAGCGCTACGCATACGCCGCGTAGCAGGATATGCTACGAAAGTCTACGACTGATTGTAATTTCTGTAAAGTAGACAGCCGCAGGATTGTATGTATAATATATGAAGCCGAGAATTCTAATGGAATGAAGATTCGTAATGCCAACAACATCTATCAAATATTCTTCGTCTTACAGTAAGTACCAAGTAAGAAAGAATAGATAGTCGTATATTAAAACTTCCACTTGCCGGATGGTAAGCTAGTGTCAGGATTGAGGATCACCCTTAATAATGCCACTTTAGTAGCTCTCAGCTTGACAGAAGGAATTTCTTGAGTTGGTGAAGCATTTTGAAGTCTTGTCATCAAAATATTAAGATTACGATCATTAACATTTCACTCTGCACTGTTAGACGTTTTCTTTTCATGTCTTGTTTCTAATCATCATCCCGAGCCCTTCACGGCGTAGTTAGTGGCTCGTTTAAATATGATGTAGCTTGTTTTTATTCGACTGTACATTGTCTTATATCGTAGAATGAAGGATCCTAACAAATGCACCTCTGTCTACGAACAATCTTTTATAAACTTACCCACAAACACAACTTAATTGATGTAGACATAATTAATGGCCGAGGCTTTGTAACAATGCCCAATAAAAAGCAACAACAAACTACAAACTTGTTCAGCGCGGTGTTGACAGCATCATGATTATTGTTATCGCCCAACTTGTAATTGTTAGAACCGATAGATATCTCCGAGAAAAGTGTTATTGAGGTTTCTTTTCGGAAATTCTTGGTAGAAACACCGAGTTTGGAAACGTGCCCGGTAGCCTAGATAGGTGCCAATAGGCTCGCCTCCCAACTATGCTACAGAATTTTCTATATAAATTTAATATTTTTATTTATTTTAGAATTCTATAGCATGGCATAGAACGTTTGACTATTACGCAGGAGACGCGGGTTCATTTCCTGCTCAGTGCAAATATTTGTATGCACGAATTTGTATATTTGTATTTACAAAAAAAAGTATCTAAGTATGTTTATTCGCGTTCTAGATTCCATAACACAAGCTAGTTAAGCTATGCTTATCATGGGTCTAGATAGCGTTTAAAAATTTATTAAAGAACATTAAAAAGTATAATCGTCGATATGTGTGTATAATACACGTCTTCAAATCCCTTAAATATTGTTATAGGATAGTTTCATTACAATAGGAATATAATCAAATAATATTAATGTACAGTCGTACTCAGAAGTTGTTAAATCCTAACAAATTCATAAACGATTATCTGGCCCTCCCTGGCTTCGGTCGTGACATACTTCGAACCCGCGTTACACCCTTTTAACCTAAATATGTCCGTAATTTATTAATTTTCAAATAATGTATGGAATTTGACCGGATTTGTCGACATTTACTATTTTTCATTTATTTTATTTATTCATTCATTATTCGCAATATAAGCTTACAGTTTGCACCAAAGCGCTTATATGTTGTCAGTTACAAAAAAATTACATCATACAATACGTTACATAAATTATATTAATTAGATAATTAAATAGCACATTCCTCGAAATTATTCAAAACTCCAATATTATAAAATGAAATACATTAATTACTGCTCTACTTCCTTAGGTAGTAGAGGAGAGGAACAGATCGAGAGAGATGGCCCACCTTCGGCAACCAAAAACCACCAATAGGCGTCGTGCGTTTTAGTCGGTTTGAGTTCGACATAACCTCTCCCACCGGTGGGGGTATCCGTAGGGATTTTTCGCACATAAAAAAAGGTAGTAGCGCTTTGATAAATCTATGCCCATCGGAGATAAGGTACTTTTTAAATGGTAAAAGATATTTTCCAATGAGCAGTGGTCCCGTAGACCATTTGCAACTCACAAAATTTGGCCTTTGCCTTTTTAATTTTTATAAAAATCAAATTAACACCCACATTTCACAAATCGTTAAATTCGGTCCCACGTAATAGGGGGTGCGCCTATTGCCGTCTTCCGGGCACTATTGTCGACTCTAGCCATGTATCTGAGGCTGAGTCTTGGCTATATATATCTGTCTGATGTCTGGAAGAGATGGGGTGGTCCAAATTCTACTCTGCCGGGAACCACGCGGCACGGCAATGTAAGTTTTTTGTGTCCCAATACTTAGAAAACTAAGTATGTTAAGATATTACCATACTTGTAGATTTATTAAACGTCATATGTACGAGTTATATCTCTCTTAGCAATTTAATTATATTTCAAATCGGGTTAACTCCTATAAATGCAGAGAACAATAAAATTCGAAAATAATCCGCTTATTTCCCTCCAGCCGGACCTTCAATATCTAATACAAGTGAAATAACTAGACATCATAAAATTAAATAATGCTTTATTATAAACATCTGCTATTTACAATACTACTTATAGAATATATTAATCTATTTACAATTTTCAGTATCTTGAGGTTTGTGATAATAATATGACGACATTGAGCATGTAAAACCTTCCCAGTATAAAAGGAATTACGTCAGTAATTTAAAAATATTACTTAAACTATTTAATTTCAGGAGAATGTTCAGTGACCTCCAAATATATAATGAAATATCACATGTTAAAATATTATAATCTTAAAAATAATCTACTAACAATACTTACGTTGCTAACTATTGATAAGGAATACATAAAGTGGTTGTACTAACTTACCAATGAAAGCAAGGTTCTTTTGGACCTATAATAACTTCATTGCCGCCAAATAAGCACATGTGCTTTTCACTGTGAACTTACTAGGGATAGAAAATATTTAATAGGTTCTCGAAATCAATATAACATATTGCACCAGTACTAAAGGGGTCTCTGAGACAATCAAATCATGATTAACGAGCTAGTGGCACGTGCCACTGACGTGATCGTAGGCTTTTCCAACGAGCAAACAAAATTCAATCAATCATTTATTTATTGCTTAACACACGTACAAAATAACCTAATATATTTCACTATTTTGTCCACTGTGTTGCATCATGAATCAAAAATGAATAATACGTAATGGACTTCGCTGACGTCTGCCATCAAACATTTTGTTGTAATTACTATTTAAATCAATATCTACTCATTGAAATAGTTCGAATGGGAGTGTTAGAAGATGAAAAATTTCCATTAAGCTACTTTGATTTGTAGTCTGACATTTTTAATCATAAAGACCATTTAAAGATGATATATGATATAGAAACTGTAATAATTTTATTTCCTTTTTCTACAGTCAAGATGACGCGATGATTTTAGTATATATTTTAATCATAACATTACATATTATTTCGGTGCTTGGCATTGTACTGTATTTCACGCTCTACCTATCAAATAGGATCACGAGTCACCATCTTATGACGACAAAATATGTGAATTTTCTCATACATTATTGCATAAATATTCATTACGGTCACTTTAACGCCAGATCTATTCTAAGAACGTAATAATGTCGTTAAACCAGCAAAAGAAATTGAACCTACATATATTGCTATCTGTGAAATTACATAATGGAAAGCTCATGAAACATCAGATAAGTTATTGTGTATGCAAATTGCGTCTCTGTTACTGATATTAGGTGTTACCAACCAGAACCTGGCTATCGTACAATGAGGATAGGATTTATGGATATGGTAGGAGAGATAACGCAGGGGAGTGAAATTGATTGATTCATTGTATGTTTGGGTCTGCTGATATAGAATAGTCACTATAAATTATAATGTTCTGACGTCCCGTGAAACCTTCGGTAGTTAGCGAAGTCACTATAGTGAATAATAGATAAGTGGTTAGGGAATATCCTGGTTTATTAATATTCATAAGTGGCGTCTTGCCTAATTTTATGTGAAGAGTGACAATGATTTAGGTATTTAAGATGTAAATAGTATGAACTGAAATCAGAGCACATTTGCATAGTTTAGAAGTAAAATGATGAATATGTATAATATGTATATTATTAAAATCATCGTCGTATGATACCTTGCCAAGCAATTGTAGCAATTGAAAGATTATCACTGGAGAGTTTTTGTGCTGTCAGTGGGATGACCAAAGGCTTGTCCTGCTTTGTCCTCTACACTGACGGCACAAAATCTCTGTTCTAACAGGATCGGCAGCACGGATGTGACTCCACTGGTGTTACACACGTTCATAGGTCATGGTAACCACTTTCCATCAGGTGGGCCGTGTGCTTGTCTGCCACCTAAGTTGTTTAAAAAAAAAAACGTTTTACAATTAGAATCCTTCCCCTGTAGACAAGTGGGAATTCGTTGACCGGCGTAATGCAGAACAGAATGACGAATGTATGGGCTTTGACGTATAATGACATTCAATGTCAACGTATATTCTACAATACCATTACCAATATACCAATACAGCCATCGAATTGCCACTTGTCTAAAGGGCTGATCAGTTAATAAAATCTACTTACGCAATTTGCAAGTAGGTCAACGAGGCTATGCACACGTGCATATGCACAATGAGGTACTGCGCTTTCATCATTTTATGGAACAGTGAATTTTAATGTGACTGACCCTCTGTCATATTTTATATATAAAATCGAAAGACATAAAACATATTCGAACTCGCATTGGTAACTATAAAAGGCTTTATGGAACTACGAAATGATCTTAAAACTATACCCTAAATAAAGCTAGCATAGAGCGCACTTTATACGATAAGAGTGGAGGAAATTGATTCTTCTCTTCTACCGTACAACAAGATATTACCTACTAAATATTTGTAAGATATTTATACAAGTGAGTATAAAATTCTTAGGGCGGAACCATACTTCGTTATGTGTTATTTATTATGCAGCTAGGCTTTATTCACGCAAATCTGTATGTTATGCGTGCAAATGAAGAAAATATAGACAAATAATCCCTCCGTACTTCTTTATTTACCCAATAAGGCAAATAACAAATGACATGAAAAAAGCGTGATTCCGCCTTTAAAATTCATAAATTAATTAAAGATCGAAGTGTGAGCAGTCATTGATCAAATACCGCTCTATATCTTCACGTTTCATTTCATCCTATCCTTGTGACCCTCGTCTCTTCTTCGCTCATAAATCACTGGCTTCTCTTACTCCGTGACGTTCCACTGATGATTTTCAGGAGTCTTACTGCCGGCGCCTCAAACGCCAGTGATATGGCGAACGAAGACAAGAATGCCATGACTGCGTACCCGGCATATATCGCCAACTGTAATCAAATAAGAAAATTTTGTTAGGAAATTTCATAAAATGAAGGTTAAATTCGATATTGGGAACAGTTCTTGCTTTTTTTTTTAATATTAGGCCCGCAATAAATCTTATTTGCAGTCGGGATAAGTTTCTTCATTAGCATTCATACAACGTCAAAGTTAAAGCCGCTGTAATAAGTTTAGTAACTGTAACAGAATTAAACGCTAACAATAATAACTCATACCACAAGTGTAAATTATCATTTATTTGATGTGCGTTATCAATTTGATATAACTATAAAGAAGGACATAAGTACACAGAACAACAACAAGCTTCGATATGACATGCTCTTTAAATAGATGTATCAAACAATACAATCAACATACTTCATATTAGGTATATATTTGTGTGCTTCATTATAATGAAGCACACAAATATATACCTAATATGCTGGTGTATACCTAATACCCATTCAATATACTGGTGGTAGAAACTTGGTGGCACAAATTTGTCTCAAGTTTCGACCGGGTAGGTACCACCGTGCACTATTGCGAAAAACCCTCCATAGCAATTCAATCTCGGTTGGATTGTGTTCAGGGGTCAGCATGTGCATAGCCGGGCAGAGGTGGTGGTTGTCGCAGCACTAGTGGGACCAGTGGGTCTTGGCGTAGTCTAGTGGGGATGGCGCGGGGCGATGCGCCGAACAGGGAGACCTGTAGAAACGGTGGTGCCGCTGGCCGCCCGCGGTATAGTACAGGGGCCCAACTGGGGTTAACCACCTTGGGAGGCTGCCTCACCAGGCCGCGCATAATCCCGATATGGTTCGTCGTGCCGGTTGGTGACTGGATTTGGGAGCCCGGCGACCATACTCGGGGGGGGGTACGGGGGCCCTTCCGTTCGGCGCGTCGGCTCTCGCCATGCCTCACATTCATAGATAAAACCAATATCCCGCGCTTTGTCACACGGTGCTGCGACGGCAATCACTTCTTTTTTCACGCCTTCTCCCACCCAAACTCATGGCAGCGCAATTTACAGAAAAAGGCAACACAGCGGCTCGTCACACTCCCAAAAGCTTGCTATTTGAGGTGGAGTCCACTAACATCTGTGGGCTCCATGCAAACCTCAACGCCGTCCACCAACACCTAGAGACGGCGAAACCGGCCATGTTTTTTCTAACGGAGACGCAAATACACCGCCCTGATGACACGACCTACTTGCTCTACCCTGGCTATGTTCTTGAGGAAAGTTTTCGTGCAAAAGCCGGGGTGTGCGTGTTTGTTAGGGCGGATGTTTGCTGTCGCCGTTTGCGCTGCCTAGAGGACCCATCCTTCTCCGTCCTTTGGGTACACGTAGACCATGGCCCTACGAGTCAGATCTATGTGTGCCTCTACCGTTCCCATACAGGAGATGCTGAGACAACTCGACTCTTTGAATATCTGAGTCAGGCGGCAGATGATGCGCAGGAGCGATTTCCGAATGCCGAAATGGTATTTTTGGGGGATTTTAACGCTCACCACGAGATCTGGTTGGGCTCCTCCAAAACAGACCATGCGGGAAGAGCCGCCCACGCATTTGCTCTGGCGCACGGCCTGACCCAATTGGTGCACGAGGTCACTAGGATACCAAGAAGGTCGGGCCAAGCACCTTCTCTGCTAGACCTTCTGCTGACGAGTGATCCGGACCGGTACAGTGTATCGGTGCGAGCCGCTTTAGGCAACTCTGACCACTGCCTGGTCTGTTCCACAGTGCCTATTATAGCGCCCCCACGACCCATGCAGGGGAAGCGGCGTCTCTGGCACTACTCGTCAGCGGACTGGGATGGACTTCGTGACTATTTTGCGTCCATCCCGTGGGTTGAGCGCTGCTTTAAGATAGAAGGTAAGAACCCATCGGATTGTGCTACTGCTGTCGCCGGTGAGATCGGTCTGGGTATGGAATACTATATCTCATACACCGATGTCACCGGTGACCGCGGGGTACGCCCTTGGTTCGGGAGCGAGTGCGCGGAAGCTGTTGAACAAAAACAGTCTGCGTACCGCACTTGGGTAAGGGCGCGCGCCACGCGCCATCCCAATCTGGGCCACTTCAAGGCGGCGTACAACAGAGCCACAAAGGTCTGTAGAAGGGCCTATGTCAGAGCGGATGCCCTGCGCATAGCGCGGCTTGGTCAAGAGCTAGTGATGCATCCCACGGGAAGCCGTGGCTACTGGCGACTGGCTAAAGCCGTGCAAGCCAACTTCTGTCAGCCTTCGCTGCCTCCGCTGCGTAACTCTGATGGATCCCTGGCCCATGAGCCGCAAGAGAAGGCAAATCTGCTGGCTAATCTCTTTGCGGCCAACTCCCGAATCGATGATTGTGGTACGCAGCCACCAACACTACCCGACAGTGACCACGCGATGCCTGATATCCATATCAGGCAACGCGATGTCCGTGCAGTGCTGCAATCACTCGATGTCCGGAAAGCCAGTGGTCCGGATGGTATTCCAGCGGTAGTTTTGAAAAAATGTGCAGCGGAGTTGTCTCCAATGCTTACGCGCCTGTACCGGCTATCCTACAGTTCGGGTACAGTGCCTTTGCCTTGGAAAGAGGCGAATGTTCAGCCGATTCCCAAGAAGGGGGATCGCTCGGAGCCAGTCAACTATCGACCCATAGCCGTCACCTCAGTGCTGTGCAAAGTGTTCGAGCACATAATTAACAAACAGCTCATGCGGCACCTAGAGGATCACTCCTTAATTAATGACTGGCAATATGGCTTCAGACCGAAACGGTCAACGGGTGATCTTCTGGCATACGTTACCCATCTTTGGGGTGAGGCTATGGACAAGCACGGTGAGTCACTGGCAATTAGTCTTGACATCGCCAAAGCTTTCGATAGAGTCTGGCACAAATCGCTTCTTTCTAAGCTACCTGCCTTTGGTCTGCCTTCTAGGCTGTGCAACTGGGTTGCTAGCTTTCTGCAGGGGCGCCGTATTCGCGTCCTTTGTGACGGACGAGCTTCGGAGTTTCTGCAGGTTAATGCTGGCGTGCCCCAGGGGTCCGTCTTATCACCTACTCTCTTTCTTCTGCATATCAACGACATGCTGTCTACCGGCAATGTTCATTGTTATGCAGACGATAGCACTTTACATGGGAGTTATGAGAAAAGGCAGCTTCTTGTCACTGAGCTTGACGGGGTCCTGAATCACATTTCTCAATGGGGCTCTGAGAACCTGGTTGAGTTCAATGCCAAGAAGACGCAGGCATGTGCGTTTAAAGCAAAAGTATCTTCTTTCCTTCCCCTCCCCACTCTTCAGAGCACGCCACTGCCGCTGCAGGACAATCTCAATATCCTAGGTATGGATGTTCGCTGCAACTTGAATAACAAAAACTACATCGAAAGCATCATCAAAACAGCCTCACGAAAACTCGGAGTCCTGAACAGAGTGAGACGATTTTTCACGCCGGAGCAGCGGTGTCTTCTATACAAGACACGAATTCGCTCCTGTGTGGAGTACTGCTCGCATCTCTGGGATGGTTCAGCAAAGTACTTACTAGATGCTCTCGACAGGTTGCAGCGACGTGCGGTCCGCATCATTGGGAATCCCGAGATCACGAACACCCTAGAACCTTTACAGCTGCGTAGAGATGTTGCGTCCATGGCTGTATTTTACCGTCTGTACCATGGGGAGTGTTCTGATGAGCTCTTCCAATTAGTCCCACCCTCCCCTTTCCTACACAGGACAACGCGTGCAGGTCTTAGATGTCATCCGCACACGGTGCAAAACATCCGATCAAGAACCAAGCGGTTCGGAGACTCTTTCCTCTGTCGCACCATTAAGGCCTGGAATTCATTACCAGCTCACGTGTTTCCTTCTTCCTACAGTCCCCGGTCCTTTAAGCGGGGCGTGAAAAAGCATATGATAAGGCCGTCAAGCTGAGTGTCACCATTGTCACACGGTATGTGTAAGTAATGGTGACCCTCTTTTCTGGGATTTTGCCTTCAGCTTACCATCAGGCAAGGCGAAGTCCAATTGACGTGTCCTATATAAAAAAAAAAAAAAAAAATATATGTCTATAAAGTTATTATGATTACGACCAGGCGTGGAATAAGATAACAGGCTTATTTAAGCTTATGAAATGTATTAAATATATTGACTTCAGCTCTAGAGTTTGAACATATTTGAAAACTATAATATAAATTACTGTGAGCTGTATATTTTTATAAGTAGCGCATTGCAATCTCTGACCATAATTACCTAGAATATTGCAAATGATTTTATGATAGACATGAAGAGTAAAATCCCTCTTATGTTTTACTGTAGTTTCATAAATTCATATATTTTATAGTTCATTCGTCAGATAGCTCGTTTATGTTCTATCGTAAATCGCGGGTACAAAGGAGATGACTGATTCCTATTAGCCCTAACACTTGGAGGTCATTCATAAAAACTTTTGCACACTAGGGTGGAAGATAGGCCGTATTTACTAAATGACTGTCTCAGATAATTAGGATTTCAACTAAAAGAGTATTTATCAAAAATTCCTTCTAATACTACAAATATGAAAGTTTGTCAGGATGAATAAATATATACGTATATGTATGTATGTCACTCTTTCACGCAAAAACCACCAAACCGAAATGGAGCGATGTAATTTGGCACGCAAAAGATTATAGTCTAGAATAGCACATGTATACATACATATAAATATATAAATATCTTTTGTTTTTATAACATTACTGTCCATCCCAAGGTTGCCTGGAAGAAATCGCTTCAGCGATAATGCCGCCCATTGTACATTGCACTGTATACATGCTACCTACTTGTCCTACTGTAAATCTGTTGACGTACAATAAAAAATTATCTATCTATCTATCTAATCACGCCTCCATCCCCGGAGGGTTAGGCAGAGGTGAATTAACATCTACATTTCACCAATCATTGTTTTCGGTCCCACGTAATAGGGGGTGAGCCTATCGCCGACAACCGGGCCATATATCCGCACATTTATACCACTTAGTAGTATGTCAGGATCGTAGCAAATGGAGATCCGTGATCTCTGCCTACCCCTATGGGAGACAGGCGTGATTTTATGTATGTATGTATGTATGTATGTATGTATGTATACCACTTTATATTAGCTACAGAGTGGTAGGTCCGAATGGTATAAAATGGCTATATATGTGCTTAGGTATATAAATATAATACATACTGACTATAGATAGATGTCAAGTCCAAAAGTTAACCCATGAGTCCATAAACATGTGGTAGTTTTGAAATAAAACGTAAGTGTCATATTTGAGATCGAGAGAACAATAATATTCTCTGAAACTAGTAATAAAAGAATATTCAAATGTAACAATGTAAAATATTCTGCTTTGTCACATGACTTTCATGTATCGGCCTTTGAAAGTAGGTACAGTCAGCGTCAGGACTGTCTTCATCATCTTGACTAAAAAGTCTCAAAATAATCTTAACCCATAAATTGACAACGTAATACTGAGTATTAAGAGCAAATTGAACTGTTTTATTGATATAAATTGTAATATTGATTTAATTATAAAGGCGTTCACCAAAGATCACAACTATTATTCAACAAAAAGGGGGGAACCAAGGCATTAAGATTATTTTGAGTACATTGTTCGTTAAAATCGATCTGATGTTGACTGTACTTCGAAAACGTGACGCAAGCCTTCGCCGAGTGTACGGCGTTTTGAAGTGAATCGCTAACGACATATTTCATGTTCAGAGAGGCAGCAGTAATGATATGTTTATCTCTCATTTACTTGTAGATTTTGATTTAGTATAACTTTTATAGCTATAACAAAATATGGTCGCAGTTAGGCTCATTAACCATTGGAGGAGTTAGGACACGACGGTATTTCTGTCCAATTGAGCAGTCCGACTGGGAAGGTACCTCCGCCCTTCAGAATACCGAAGCCATAATAACCTCGCGTTGTGTTTCCGGCGGTGAGTAGGGTAGCCAGAGCTCACTGGAGAGTTTTTGTTCTGTCAGTGGGAAGACGAAAAGCTTGTCCTGCTTTGTCTTTTACACTGACGGCACAGAAACTCTGTTCTTACAGGGTTGGCAGCACGAGTGCGACTCCCTTGATATTGCACACGTCTATAGGCCACGGTAACCATTTTCCATCAGGTGGGCCGTGTGCTTGTATGTCACCCAAGTGGTATAAAAAGATATTCCAGAACCAGTTGTTCGTAAGTTCGTTATAGTATTGGTCTTTCTTCCTTTGTATCTCATTGATATTGTTAAGTAAAATGTTGTTATAACGTATTTATTAACAGATTAAGTGTAATTTTTTTTTATTCAATGATCCAATTTATTTTTAAATCTAAAAACGTCGTATTTTCGAACCAAGATATTTATAAAATATCTATAACATCAATAGTGACAATTTTAACACTCTAGTATCCAGGTTTTGAAACCAAAAATACTCAAAATTATGAAATTGTTGATTTAATCTAATATTTATTAACCAGCAAGTACTGTAGAAAAACATTCCTCAGGGATCGCAGGTTCCTAATGGTAATAAATTGAGGATAAAGATAGTACAAATATAATAATAAAAAAAGTATTAAACACTCGATATAAGCAGATTTTAGTTAGTAACAACACATATATACAACTATACAGCTCCGTTGCTAGAATATCTAAATCATAAGTATACTAAGAGCTAAAAGTTGTCCGACAAACTATGCTCGTATTTTAATTCACTGCATTGCGCTACTTTCAGCAAACTGCACTTATCTGTCGATCGGCAGTGCCCCAACATAGTTTTTTCATATCATGTCCATTGAATCGAAAAGTTAAAATCATTATAGAATTTCTGGAATACTCCATCAATATAATTTAAATGGGTAGCTGTACAGGCATAGTTTAGATAAATACTGCTTACATCCAGTGCTTACATACAAAGCCAGAATCATCATCACCTACAAGATGGCACACATCTTAAGTAATAGATGAGACTCTAGATTAGGCTCTCTTCCTAGGGTTGGAAGGTCGAATACCAGTTGCAGAAAAAGTAGAAAACTGATCAAAAAATAAGTGGATCTCGATTTCCAGAGTTAACTTTGGACGCAACTTGGAAATCGCTGTAAGGATGATGATGAGGCATACAGTCAGCGGCGAAACTAGATGATGATTACACAGATTCAAAACTTAAAGAACCGAAAATTGTTTATTATAGCATATTCAAAGTTTAAAAGTATGTCGAGAGAGCCTAGTTGAATAGAATTTTCAATAAGAAATATAAATTATCTTGTCCGAAATCTGATTTTAGAATTTGAAAATACTCAGCTATTTTTACCTAAATATTAAAATAAAAATACATAATTTTTTAACTCAATATTATACACATTAAACAACTGTGACAGAATGCTCTGTATAATGGAAAGTACTCTGTTGAACACACTTATCAAAGTGGATTACTAAAAGCGAAATAATCGTACATTTTCATTTGTCTGAAGTCTCATACACCTGTGACTCAATTCAAATTTGGGAAGACATATCGAATAATTGAGTTCTAGGATGGCATAATCAATTTTACTTAGGCCGTACAACAAACATATTTATCCCTTATTTCAATATTTTATTACTTTCCGCATCTGAATATTTCTTAGTCTTTTTATATCTAATTTAAGATTGAAATACCTTACTCCTACTTACCTTACTCATTTCTATCAAAGTTACAGTACCGTTTGTTTTTAATATAGTAAAGAAACTTTGCAATTCTGGTTTATTGAGAGCAGGCGTACACGTGGTGTAGCACATAGTGATGACGTAAGTGATGGTAGCCTGGCGTAGCACATCCTGCTACATCGTCTACGTGATGTAGCTATTTACGACTAAGACGAGTATAGATGACTATGATCTACTATACTACGTAGAAATCACTCTTGTGAGAATCCTTTTCCCTTCTACTATTACAATATCACTCAAAGTAATTAACGAAGTGAATGGCGAAATGAAATTATTTCAACATAGTTGCAGAGCCAAACCCAGACATACATTCAAATACTTAAAAATGGTCAGAATTAAAGTGGCTAAAATATCCACCAGATTCCACCGGATCTAATCGTGAATTTAAAACCACCCAAGAACCTACTCGAACACACGAAGTTATATCAGTTTTAAGATTTAATTTCACGCTACTTGCTTTAATAGATAAAGTCAATAAAACGTTCAAGACAAATACGTAGGTATTATGTATGAGTGTACTCACCACACCAGAATTCTGCATGTGATAAGGTCCATCCAGTAGGAAGGATGTGTACATCAAAATAGTAGGATGAACTAAGTACGCGCAGTAGGTGAGTCTGCTGAGCGGTAGAAGGCCGCGGTACGATAGCGCTGAGTTGACCAAGCCACCATAGCCGCTGCAGCAGGAGATCGCCACCCATGCGACGGCTACACCCCAAGCTGAAAGAAAATTAAGATTATCAATCATGACATTTTTATTACTTAACTGGTTTCGCCTCACGGCATTCATAGTTATGGTTAAAATATAAGTAATGGTTTATATATCAGTATCAGAATAAACGGGATATTTACCATGTTTCATTATTTTGAGTTTCCGATATTTACATTTGCTTGCAACAGCGCCGAAATATCGGAAACTCAAAATAATGAAACATGGTAAATATCCCGTTTATTCTGATACTGATGTTAGTGACCATGATAGTTTAAATACCTATAATGGTTTATATAATATGTCTAGCAAACTCCAATCAATGAATTTTTTTTTTGTACATGTAAGACCATTTACAAAAAAAATGTTATTTTGAGGATACGTTGTTATGACTCGTGGTCATCCATTAATGAATCAGACAGTACATACTAATAAAATATTTAAAAGTATCGCAAGATCTACCAGCCCTAGTGGATTCTTGATCACAAATCCACCATTGGAGCAAGTGATACAATTATGGATCGTGGAATTAAATATGTGTATATCAATTTAAATTATTTTTTTATCTCAAAAATACAACTATATCACGCGTATTCTCAAATTAGTTTGGTTGGTAGATAAATAGATAATAATAATTTATGAATTATTTTATTTCTTAACACAAATAATTACATATTCGCAATTTATTATGACTTATTTTATGCAACTAATATATGCAAATTAAACACCAATTCAAATAACGATGATAATAACAGCTGTTTATTAAAATACTAATGTTGATAATCTAACGTAAAAAACATATATTAAATTTTAAAGTAAGAAATAAACAAATAATGCCTCTAACCATACAGATTTTGAGGGTGGTCGAAGCCTAGTAATGAGCTCATGAATGAATTAATTTTAAATTTACTCTATAAATGAATATAAAGATATACATACATACATACATAAAATCACGTCTGTCTCCCATAGGGGTAGGCAGAGATCACGGATCTCCATTTGCTACGATCCTGACATACTACATATAAGGATATGACCGTTATAATACGTAAATAGTACATTTGTAATCATTAATATTAAGTTTATTGCATTATAGTGAGAATTTAAGATTTTTTAAGGATTTAGACACTTAGACATCTCTGGGATTTATCTTTGAACTTTACAAACAGTAATGGACAAAGAACACTCAGAGCCAAAACTAGTCATTCGACAGAGTGCAAAGTTGTTCTATAAATCAAACTAACATTAGAACTATAATTTATGTGGCCACGACTTGAAGCCGTATCTACTTATAGCAGACCTATTACTTTAAACCGACTTATAAAAAATAGATTTGATAACTAAAACCCAACTACTGAAAAATACGATCTAAAAAGGACCAAACAAGAAAATATCAAGAATAGACATGGTCAAATGCCACTTTTTTAGAATGTATTGTTTTGTTAGAGTAAGTAGCATAAAACCACGGCTATCCTTGATAATTTCTTGTTATCAAGGATAGCCGTGGTTTTAGAGCGTATTTTTCAGTAGTTGGGTTTAAGTTTTTAAATCCATTTTTATACATTTTTTATTTTGCGGCAAGTAACAACAATAATCTATACATATTTGAAATGTGTCTTATCTTTAAGTTGATACTAGACTCGGTATATTTGAATCAAATTCATTTTTAAACACAGTTCTTTATGAAGGAGAACTGTCCTTGAATCTAATGGGCACCCACTAGAGGGTGCTACATTATATTCAGTGACACGTCATACAGCCTATAACCAGCGGACTACCAAGATAAGACGCTTCTAACGATATCTCATTTGTCCAGTTCTAATAAGTAGTTGAGGAGTTAACATCTGTATTACACAGGAAATACAATAAAATTCCAACTACATAGTTCAAGTTTCGTAGCAGTTGATAATATACTGTAGCAGTAATTTTAACTAGATAAGTATTATGTCCATGTCCATAATACTAATTCCAGAGGGAAGAAAATATTCGTCTATCTTTGTTAAAAAAAAATTATACTAAAAATATTTGTTCCTTTTTTAACTACTAAATCAAATCTACTACATTTACTTATTGAGACAAGCTGTAATAATTTTATTGACATTCGAAATATTGTAATATTGTTTACCAAATTCCATAGATTGATGACTGTAAGAACTGATAACACTTCTTGTATCTAATATTGATAACTAATAAAATTTGCATGCTGCAAATTGCAGCTAAGCATGCTGTGCATTAAAATAATATTGTAAGATCCATGTTACCATGTTTAAAGGAAAATAAATTATTCTTATTCTTATTCTTATTCTAGAGATCGATGGAGAGGAATTTTTTTGATACCTAAAGTTGCAGTATCCCTCTTTTTCTCTATTTCATTTTTGTATATATTGTATAGTTAGCATTGTTTTGTATACATTTTATAAGTAATTGCCTTTAATACTAAACTAAAGTAAATGTGTTGTGTAAGATGGATTGTTGTTTACACAATACATTTTGATTTATTACAATATTCAATAACTACCTACTTTAAAAACAACACCTTTCTTTTCAGACCGTGACGACTACAGCTGTAAGAAAGTAACGTAATGGCCGCAACTGCCACTGGTATTCATGATTCAAGTGTGTTCAAAAACCTCCTTGGTAAACCATTGGATATTATAGAAACTCCGCTACAGCTCTTTCT
Organism: Eilema griseolum; assembly: GCA_963662185.1. Lineage (NCBI taxonomy): Eukaryota > Metazoa > Arthropoda > Insecta > Lepidoptera > Erebidae > Eilema > Eilema griseolum. The sequence continues at coordinate 11,842,544 of OY759232.1, read as the reverse complement.
GTTCTTTAAACGAATCTCTAAAGCCGAAATTTATCCCCTATACTAGTATCTTGGTTGTTGTAAAATGTTGAGCTTCAATATGGAGCTGAGTAACGGATTTTTATATTTTGTAAAAATATGTGTCCATTGAGTCAAGAAACTTATTCAATCAAAGGAAGGGTGGCTTGATTAAATGAGTTCCGTGAACCCTCTTAATTTCATACAGGAATCAAGTTGTAGGGAAGAGTAATAGCAAAATTACCAGAGTAAGGAGTGGACCTCTATGAGTGGTTAACTTTTAGATATTTGGCAAATTGATATTTTTTTACTATTGTAAAACATAAATTATTGTGTTTTAAACTATTTATAAATATTTTAAAAACATTAATTATAATATCAATTTGCCAAATATTATAGCCACTTTACAGTAATGAATGCTCGCCCCCTGTACGAATACTGAATGTCGCCTTACTATTTAAAACTAAATCATTATGCTGCCGCCGCCGAAGCCCAATTATAACTTAGTTTAATGATATTGTCTACGCGAAACCTAATTAGTACCGCGACGCAATTACTGTTACCATAAAAATACCAGAGGATTTTCTTTAAGCATAATTTATAGAGACTACTAGAAATCCCTACACCGAAAAAATAAGTCTTTGCATAAGTCAAAAAAAAGGGTAAGTAAGTATAGTTAAACATTTGAAATTACATTAAACGTTGCATGAATAAAATTATTAGAATATTTGTGTTCATGCAACGCTCATCGAATATGTTTGCCTTCAAATACTTATATTTAAAAACAAGGCTTCACAATGATCAGGGTAGGACATAATATAAACGTATACAAAATTTCACAAACATTTTAAAACGAACATGTGCCAAACAGGTTAAGCCTTAACACATTTTAATCGCGAGGAAATTTTGGTGTGGCGCATCGCTACTAAAGGCTTATCGGATGATTTTCGGATATGAACGCTTGGGACACAAACTACAAGGCAAATAAATGTGGGACGTTATTCATATAAACGTTTGGATAAATATTTGATATTTCCAAATACAAACTTTTTGTACTTAAGAAGGTTGTTGTATAACATATTATTTTGTATGGAGATGGTAGCTAGGTATAGTTAAATAGTAGTTATCTACTCAAGAAGTGGGTCTGACAGTTACAATATCGAGAACCTTTATAACACTTGTTGTGTTATAATTCAAGTAACAGACTTCCTATCAAGATAATGTTTTCCTTTTGGATATATACAATAATTGTGAACATAAAAAATATAATAATGATGCCTATTTTATTTTCAGACACCATAAATAAATATCGAACCGCAACTACAAGAGAAAGACTAACCAATATTTTGCCAAAAATTGGTTAGATGGTCTAATTATATAGTTATCCGTTTATGCGCTTATGGCATCAATTATCACCGTGGAGTGGAATAGGTTTGTAAATAACCTATTTTAATATAAAACAAATATTTCCCGTTTATTTATTTATAAGATATCAAAGTGATTCAACTTACCTGTATGTCCAACACTGATATAGAACGCCGTTGGCCACACTTCGAAGTAACCGTCAACCATGCTGAAGATGAGGCTTCCAATAATGCCCAGGGCCACAGGCCAGCCCACCGCTACCAGCCAGTACGGCAACTTCAATTGACACTTCGTCTTATGCAAGTACCAACCTACTATCATGCCTGCGAATAACAAATAATAAACATTAGTTACCTAAATATAGCATGTTGGAAAAGCAAATCTTGAGAATGGCATGTTTGGATGATTTCTTTTTTGATGTGTTCGTAATTGTAAGGACAAAGTTTATATTTTTTTTAAATTATTATTTTGAAAACCCACCGGAATAGTTAACATTTAAGTGACGCTGAGGCAAAAAGCTGGTTCAGAATATAACAAATATTTATAAAAAATATTTTAAATATTTACTAATAATATGAAGCTATTTACAATGTGAATTAATTTAATGGACTCGTTTATTGTTCTATTCAGAATTATGTAATAATTAAACTTGGTAGGTATACATAAAATTAATTCACATTGTAAATAGCTTCATATTAGTTCAAGTTATTAAAACCAGAGTAAATTGTGGCATTGGCAGTAGAGATATCAGGACAAACATGTAAAAAAAGAAACAGGTATTTCAAAATCTAAAAAATTTAAGTATACAAAACTAACTCAAGAAAAGCGTTTTCATCAAGCTTCCCTTTCACCAGTGAGATTTAAACCTTGTCAAGAACTGTAAAAGAATTGCCAGTGTAGGAATCAAAGATAGTTTTCCCGCTGTCAGTACAGAGACTTTTTATTGACCTCTAGAGGCTCTCGTCGGAACAAAAAGGTTATTTCTGGTTGGTATTTTGCGAAAGGTTGAAGTACTGCCCCAGTTGAGCGGCTCTGGGCAAGCAAGTATTTTACTGTGCCCTACTTTTTTAATCCAAATAATATTTCAAGCATGGTGTAAATTGAATGTCGTCTATATGGGTACTTAACAGAACATAGTATGTACCGCAATGCTGCTGAATTTTGAGATAGTTTAAATCACTTTTGGATAAAATAGCACTTGTAAGTAAATATTTACAAACTGTGAACTGACATGGATTTTCAAGTTCAGTCAGTTGCAACTATTCAGAGCGTTTCAGTATATAATTCGAAACGAATATTATATTTATATTATTCACGCCTATAATACCGTGAAGAGCAATCTGCGAGGTGATAATTTATGCATGACGTTCAAAATATTTCAAGTTCAAATTGATGACTTTGTATGTTTATAAAACTTTCATTATTGTCACTTTTCAAATAAAACGTCTTATCAGTTGACCTACATTTCTTTAAATTCGAGCTTCACCTAACCCGGATAATAGTTATTTCCGCTCAAAACACATATGATGACATCAGAAGCAAGGGAAATTAGAGGTTTTACTTCTCGCTAATAAAACTCAATAAAATTTTCAACGAGCTGGCTTCCAATCGAGCATCTCTCAAATATGACAAGCTTAGTACACACCCAATTCTCTTTAAAGTTTCTTTTTGATGTAATAGCAGTACCACTCATTCAGTAACACTCCTAAAGAACTTGTCACCAAGAATATTCAACAATATCCGTCTAATCTTCTACAAACGACTTAGTATCTAAAGCCTGTTACGGTATCAGGTCCAAAAGTAAAAAAGAGTGATAAAAATAAAAGTTCCTTTTGTCTGGGAATTGCATTCGATAAGGAGTATTTTGAGTATGGTCAATGTTCATTTTAGGTGATACTGACAAGACATAGTATGAGCACGCCGACCGCATCGAGTTATCAGATTGTTCAGCCTACCATTTATGCCTTTGTCCGAGACCGTTATGATTCTGTCATTGACTCGCAAACGGAAGCCCAAACGTTAGGAGTGTTCAGCTTCTAATAAGATCGATAAAATCTCAGTAAAAGGGCCCATTTTCGGGGTTACGAGAGGATCCGAATTCCGAAAGTCTACACAATCAGTTGAGCGGCGAGCATTCCTCGCGATCTCGGCACGGCATTGTATCGGTAAAAATAATTTTAGCAGCGCTTTTATTTTATAGCAGGCTGGCTAGGTTAACAGGTCAGGCTAATATTCGATTTCAGATTCTTGGGTAGGTATTTTGTTTGTAGGTACATACAAAAGATTTGAAAAGTATTAAACTGGCATAAAATGTAACTACCGGGAACTCTACCGGGATAAAGGCGTGGATTATATGCATGTATGTATGTATGAAAGTATATATAGTAGTGCCTGGAAGACGTTAATAGGCTCACCTCCTATTACACGTGACCGAATATAATGATTGGTAAAATGTGGATGTTAATTCATCTCTGCCTAACCCTACAGAGTTAAAAGCGTGATTAAATGTATGTATAAAACAAATAAAAAGGTGTCTAAATATAAAGTGATATATTTAAACTAATTTAAGATTGTAGATAAATATTACGCAACCTAAACTCGACCTCGATCGCTTTTCGCGGCTCTTACTTTCATAATAAAACATAAGTGTACGTAACAAACGAGTCTATGCGAAGCGAGAGCATAAACACTCGCCAAATATATTGGGCAACACAAAAAAAAAAGAAATTGCTATTGACCTAGTGCGCTTAATTGTGTAGAATTAAATTACATGTGACCTAACGAAGAGTACTATGATTTTATTGTTCTGCTAGTTGTGATGCTGGAAACAAGCTCTTGATACGCTTGCCGATAACTTTTTAAAACCTACTCAGTCGGAATAAGGACTTGAGTAAGTTAGGAAGAAGTGAGAAAAAAGCGAGACATCATACTTTAAATATTTAGTGTTAAATTGTTTCATGGTTTGTAGAAAACGTAGAATACATTTTATACAGATATGTTAATTACGGTAAATACGGCTTCTGCTATTTCTAGCACAATGACAAAATCTGTTTTATTAAAACTACCGCAATTGCTATAAAGGTATAATGGAAATATGTGTGCATTTGATATTGAAGTACCTACCTTAAAATAATGAATTTATAAGCCATAATTTACTTGTGGGCTTTTAAAGCTATTAATTACTATATTTTATTATATAATTCCACAACGTATACCAATAATATTTTTCATTAAGTTTAGCCATTTATAAAGTATATATTTAGTAAGTGGTTTTAGATGATGACAGTGAAATTCTTATAGAACTTAAATTCCGAAGAGTATTATTCGTAGAATAAAGATAGTCTGCGGTCCCATAAATCAATATCGGCTGAATCAGAGCCATAGTCTGAAGGACTGCAATCGACGAGCTGTTAAATTATTGTATGGTGACTGGGCAAAACTTGAAATTCGATTTTGAGACAATTTCAGAGAATAATATCATCATATTGGAAGATTTTATCGTCATTTAGTACACTTGTAAAGTATTTGTAACAGCCTACTGATATACATCTATTGCATCAAAATGTAGATATAAATAATTATTCGTAGATATAATTCTTTCTAGGGAATTTGCTGCTGAGTGCTGATGTGCAATTTGCTGCTGACTGCTGTTGTGGAAAAAACCGTTTTTTTTATCTACGTTTAAGAGTCTTTGTGATCTTTTTATGACTTTTATCTATAGATTCATCCTATATAGGTAAATTGCTTTGCTTTTTTTTTAATATGTCATTTATTCAGTACTCGTCCTTTGCACATGTCTCAAATCAACTACCATACGCCCGACGCTTGACAAATCTCGATAATCCTGAAAACTATTTTAGTCTTACTCCAGACTATTACTGGACCAAAACAATTCAAACTATACTGACATGACAGTGTGAAACTTGGTGAAACTTAGTTATAGTCCAGTAACTTTAACGAACCATCGAATACTTAGTGAATTACTAATTTGTCTTAGAACTACGTTCATCCATCACGGGCTATTCATAATTCGCTACAAGTTTTAGAAAGATCGACGAGCTGTACTAATTCCCTTCGAGCCTACTACATATTATATTGGTTTGCGATGATTTATCTTTATCATCTCACATTAATCATGTTAACCTCTCTCTAAGGTCATATTATAGTCTCGGATTACTGTCGATTATGATTTCTTTTACGATATAAATAGTAATTGTTACGAGATGTGATTTTTAGGCGTGAAAACGCAAGAGTCATAACGCATAATGATAATATTATAATCGTGGGTATTGTTGCGATCGCAAAGTATAATCACGATTTTACGTACTTTGTTTTGATTATCGCGTACTTTGTCTCTTTTGAATGAAATTTTAAAGCATTTAGTATGCTTACTATTCAAATCGATTAAGATATAGAAAAAGTTGGACCGGTTCAGGTGGGATTCGAACCCGTGATCATTTAATAATTCGTACGAATATTGGTAGATGGATATATAGAAGAATTTGGATGGTTTCGGGCGACGGTTCTGTGGCTAATCAGAGCGTTCAATTTCAATCCTGCCTGAACCGATCCTTTTTTTTTTTTTTTTACGTGCGCAAAATCCCCACGGATACCTCCCCACCGGAGCCGGTGGAGGAGGTTATGTCGGACTCGAACCGACTAAAACGCACGCCGCCTGTGGGTCGCTTTGGTTGCCGAAGGTGAGGTTGACAGGCATATCCCTCGCACCCCGGCCGACCCAGGGCCATCTCTCACGATCTGGCCCTCTTCTCGGGTGTGGGGACTACAGAGTCCCCAACTCGTCCCCGGAAACGGGGAGGCGCGCCACGTGCGCCACCGCCGCTGCCTGCTTCTGCCAGGGTGACAGGCGGCTCCACCTGTCACCCACAGGCCGGCGCTCATGGGGGGCGGAGGTCGTTCATCGACCTCCGACGCCCGAGTTGCCTTCGTACGCGGGCAGCTTGGCTTGCGATCCTTCGTCGCTCCCGCTGCCGCTCCCGCCCCGCCTCCTCCTTCACGAGCATTACTTGCTCGCAGAAGGAGGCGCCGGCCGCCCACGCATCCGCGCAGCGGACCATCGCCGCGAGCAAGGTGGAGAGCGTGAGAACTCTCACTCCCAGGGCCGCCACAAGCTCCCGCCTCGGCGTCTCCCACGCCGGACACTCGGTGAGCGTGTGCGGACCTGAGTCCTCGCTCGCGTCGCAGTGATGGCACTCGGACGTTGGCTCTTTCTCCATCCGACGCAGATACTTTCCGAAGCACCCGTGCTCGGTGATCATCTGCGTCAGACGGTACGAGAGGCTGCCGTGTGGCCTCTCTAGCCACTCCCCCATGATGGGTCTTACCGCCGCTACTACGGCGCGCCCTGCGCCTGGTCGCCCAAGTCGTAGCTCCCATTCCGCCACCATTTCCCTGTGGAGCCGGGATCTCACGGCCCGAATTTCTTCGGGCTCGGGATCGTGACCCCGCTCCCGCGCCGCCTTTCGGAACCGGTATAGCGCCGAAAGGGATCTCGCTTCCAGGATCCATGGTGGCAATCCGGCGAGGAGACTCGCCGCGTTGAAGGATATCGTGCGGTACCCCCTTATGATGCGGCACGCCAACTTCTGCTGCGGACGCTGCAGCAGGGGCATGTGCCGATCATTCAGGGTGTCCGCCCACACGGGACACCCGTACAGGGCCATGGACCGCACGACACCCGCGTAGAGTCTCCTGCAGGAGTCCTCCGGGCCCCTCAGGTTAGGCAGTAGCCGCGCCAGAGCGTTGGCTGTGCCCACCAATTTGGGGCCTAGACTTCGGAAGTGCTTCCCGAAGTCCCACCGGCCGTCGAGCACGAGCCCCAGATATTTCATCTGGGGCTTGATGTCGATGAGAGTGCCTCCCACTGTGAGACTGGAACCAGGTGGTGGCGTGCGCCGAGGTCCATGAAAGAACATGGCCTCGGATTTATGCAAAGCCACCTCAAGGCCCAGCCGCCGGATCCGTTCCACGACTCGAGCAACCGCGGTCTTGGCCCTCAGGATCGCTTCGCGGTATGTAGCCCCGCTCGCCGTCACTAGCGTGTCGTCCGCATAGCACGTGACGGCGGCGCCGTCCGCAAGCTCACCGCGAAGCACCCAGTCGTATCCAATGTTCCACAGTAGCGGCCCAAGAACCGATCCCTGTGGAACACCGCACGACATCTCACGCCGACCGACGCCGGTCGCACTTGGGTAGATGACGGCTCTCTCCGTCAGGTACGCCCCGACTATGCGGCGGAGGTAGAGAGGCACACCGTGGTACACGAGTGCCTCCCTGATGCAACTCCAGGGCAAGGTGTTGAACGCGTTGGAGATGTCCAAGGACACCGCCAACGTCACCTCACCCCGGGCGACTGCCTCCTCCGCCAGCCTGAACCGATCCAATTTTTCTATATCTTTATCGACTCTGTCTCTTGTCTTTTCTGGATAATTCGCACCTAAAATAACGATCAATTACAGAAACTAGCTTAGCTCAGCTTCCTGCCAAGTTCCGAAAAATATATTTTAATAATAGCTTACTTATTTTTTCGCAGTCGCAATATTACCTACATTCTAAGTATATTGTAATTATTTATGTTGTTACGTTCATTACAAATGTTTCAAGTAATTCAATGCTCCTTTTCAGATTAGATTGCTTCTAACAAAATTATTAGAGCTTTAAATTTAAAAGAAGGAAATGCGATGGTTTAACTCGTTACAAAGAGGGTCACAATGTAAACAACATTTATCCATCAAGGGCCACACCGCGTTTATAGAAGGCGCGTAGATTAATGTTCTTACGAATTTAATTAAAAATGTTCAATGAGCTTAACTGGCACAGTAAAAATCTCTCTTAAGCGATCGATGCCTCTCATAAGTAATTTATCTTTTGATTGCTCAGCATTGCAGAAAATCATCATGATTGAATGATGATATAACTTACACAGTCCAGAGTAAAATTTTCAATAAACTATAGCCATACCAGCCATAATGAACTTATTGGAGGGACAAAACAAGAGCACATAGATAATGTACAGGGCATACTGATATGAAATATAAATTAGCTTAGCTACTAACAAGTTTTGCAAGTGAGATTCCACTTCATAATGCTGTAACAAGAGATATTCAATTTATCTCGTAGATATATAACATCATACGTATTAGATTTATCTTGTAAGTACTATTATTATTTACTGCTTGTATTTATAAAAGTTATCGTAATGGAAGGACGCTGTAAATTATGGTAAGGTTTTACTTTTTCAAACTCTCAAAACCAAGGACATACTTTTATTTTTATTATTTTACTTGCGCAAAATCCCCACGGATACCTCCCCACCGGAGCCGGTGGGAAAGGTTATGTCGGACTCGAACCGACTAAAACGCACGCCGCCTGTGGGTCGTTTTGGTTGCCGAAGGTGAGGTTGACAGGCATATCCCTCGCACCCCGGCCGACCCAGGGCCATCTCTCACGATCTGGCCCTCTCCTCGGGTGTGTGGGGACTACAGAGTCCCTAACTCGTTCCCGGAAAACGGGGAGACGCGCCGGGCGCGCCGCCGCCGCGCCAGGCCGGCGCTCATGGGAGGCGGAAGTCGTTCATCGACCTCCGACGCCCGAGTTGCCTTCGTACGCGGGCAGCTTGGCTTGCGATCCTTCGTCGCTCCCGATGCCGCTCCCGCCCCGCCTCCTCCTTCACGAGCATTACTTGCTCGTAAAAGGAGGCGCCGGCCGCCCACGCATCCGCGCAGCGGACCATCGCCGCGAGCAAAGTGGAGAGCGTGAGAACCCTCACTCCCAGGGGTGCCACAAGCTCCCGCCTCGGCGTCTCCCACGCCGGACACTCGGTGAGCGTGTGCGGCCCCGTGTCCTCCCTCGCGTCGCAGTGATGGCACTCGGACGTTGGCTCTTTCTCCATCCGACGCAGATACTTTCCGAAGCACTCGTGCTCGGTGATCATCTGCGTCAGACGGTACGAGAGGCTACCGTGTGGCCTCTCTAGCCACTCCCCCATGATGGGTCTTACCGCCGCTACTACGGCGCGCCCTGCGCGTAAGTCGTAGTGCGCCCAAGTCGTAGCTCCCATTCCGCCACCATTTCCCTGTGGAGCCGGGATCTCACGGCCCGAATTTCTTCGGGCTCGGGATCGTGACCCCGCTCCCGCGCCGCCTTTCGGAACCGATATAGCGCCGAAAGAGATTCCAGGATCCACGTTGGCGATCCGGCGAGGACACTCGCCGCGTTGAATGATATCGTGCGGTACCCCCTTATGATTCGGCACGCCAACTTCTGCTGTGCCATGGACCGCACAATTACCCGCGTAGAGTCTCCTGCAGGAGCCCTCCGGGCCCCTCAGGTTGGGCAGTAGCCGCGCCAGAGTGTTGGCTGTGCCCACCAATTTGGGGCCCAGACTTCGGAAGTGCTTTCCGAAGTCCCACCGGCCGTCGAGCACGAGCCCCAGATATTTCATCTGGGGCTTGATGCCGATGAGAGTGCCTCCCACTGTGAGACTGGAACCAGGTGGTGGCGTGCGCCGAGGTCCATGAAAGAACATGGCCTCGGATTTATGCAGAGCCACCTCAAGGCCCAGCCGCCGGATCCGTTCCACGACTTGAGCAACCGCGGTCGTGGCCCTCAGGGTCGCTTCGCGGTATGTAGCCCCACTCGCCGTCACTAGCGTGTCGTCTGCATAGCCCGTGACGGCGGCGCCGTCCGCGAGCTCACCGCGAAGCACCCAGTCGTATCCGATGTTCCACAGGAGCGGCCCAAGAACCGATCCCTGTGGAACACCGCACGACAACTCACGCCGACCGACGCCAGTCGCACTTGGGTAACCAAGGACATACTTATCATTTCAGAATAGGATTTCAAGTGAATTACACATACATACAACCACGCCTTTATTCGCGGAGGGTTAGGCAGAGGTGACTTAACACCCACTTTTCACCAAACAATGATTTCGGTCCCATGTAATAGGATACCACCTATTGCGGTCTTCCTGGCACTATTATTGAATCGAGCCATGCATCTGAGCCTGGGCTGTATATATCTGTCTGATATATAACAGCCCTAACCTTTAGTCACCTTGCACCAACGCATGGGAAGAGATTTACAACAACGATTGTACAGTTTTTATGACAAAATTACTTACCGACTAAATAGGGTCCTATTCTCGACCATGGCTTATCATACAGTGTGTCGAACATTTCAAAAGGCTCCTGTATCCGCGCCTTGTATTGATGCCACACGGAAATATAAATTGTAGTCGCCCAGGAACTCACCATTAGCAGACCCAAGGATACCATCGCAAACTTCGGATGCCTGTAATATGAATAATAAAGTAAATATTTCGACCTATGCATAAAATACAGTTACATGCATATCGACCTATATATAAAAAAGTGGTAATGAACTGAAAACACTATTGTGTTTTTTTGTCGCTAATATTATCAATTTCTTAATATGGTTGTAGATGTTCGTGTTAGTCATTTCTCTAAAAGATAAAGAAAAAAGTGACGGCAAGTTTTGTATAAGACCAATTTTAAACTGCTGATTTTGCAGAAGTATCTTTATTTGATGGATAGTTCGATTTGGTGTCTTATAGCTCCATTAAAAAGTAAGTACGAATAATGAACACCCAACTGCCGTAGATATTGCACAAACTTGACTAAAAATGCAGATTGGTCGAGTAAAACAGAAAACATTACGAGAACTTTTCTCAAGATGGAATTGAAATCGTAAATCGGTTTAACAAACCACCTAGAACAGTATAAAAGTTTGCAGCGAAACTATTTACAGTTTTGTTTGTAGTTCGTAAGTACGTTAGTAAGTATTTAATAGTGTTTTTTTTTTTCTAGTATTTTATACATAATTTAGGTGTTGTTCCGGAGCCTAATTCATATATTTATAATTTGGTTTTTAGTTTCGAGTAATGTTACTAATGATTCATTCGTAATTTCAAAGCATTTAGCAATAGTTATACTTACTTGACAGAAATAAGTAGTAGTATGATTCCGACGACGTAGAATTGTGTGTCATTCGCCATGTACCACGACCATACCATGCACATCTCACGTTGCGGGTACAAGTTGTTTATGTACAGGAGATTCCGCCACCAGAATTTATCACAGGTGATATGATCAAAGATCGCTGGTTCGAAAACAGATCGATCGTGCGTGTACCTCAGGGCAACTTCGTTTAAACCAATCACGAATCCGTATGCAGGCGATAATCTTATAACACGGTAGCTAAATAAAATGAAGAATGACTTCACCATCGCGAACAATTCAGCCATCGAGTAGACGCTGACTTTAGGCTTGTCTAATAAATCTTCTTTGAAGGACTGTTGGCTGATGACTGAGATAGAGAGAGCAGAATTACTAAATCCATTGAGGTTCTTGTTGATATCTTCTTTGTCTTGACGTGAAGGCCTGTTCTTTTTTTTGTCTTCTGTCCTTAAAAATAGAATTGTGACGAGAATACCGCTGCAACAAAAGAAACACATTTCACGTCTCTTTCGCATGTCTTTAAAAACAATATCTATTAACCTATTTAATTAATTGCTTAGTACGCTGATCGAGAAATTTTGTAATTACATTATTATGAAACTTTAATTTTACACATCTTTTGAATATCAAGTAATAAATTATTTTTATTTGAATATTTTCAGCTGCAGGTAAAAAAACACGCTTTTAGTTGCAGCTTTTATTGCCATCACTATTCATTTAAAAACACAATAGTGTGACGAGGGATGCCCGGTACGGTGAAATTTTAATGCATTTGCCTACCGAGCGTACAGAGCATACTAGCAAAGTTAAATCAGCGCGAATACAGCAAAATTGTATTTGTGTTGGTGGCCTCGCACTAATGAAAAGGGTATTTTTATATTTGCTTAACGAGCACAGTGCGAGCATCGCAAACTTTATTTCTATAACATTCATTAATTATTATTTTAATCATTGAAGATATCTAAATTTGAGTATATAAGTTTGAGTGTCAAACAAGAAAGCGAAAAAGCGTAATGATTTTTACCTACTACCCATATAGTTACTGTAATAAAAAAAATACTGTAGATTTGATGATGCAATTCCTTAACATGAAATATGTAAGTATTTATACAAAATTATACTTATTTATAAGGAATTGCGTTAACTGCTTTAAAGTGTACCTGTTACCATCAATGACTGTAGTGAGCCGTTACAGATTGCTGAGCTCTTTAAGAATCAATTTAAAGTAACTTCACTGCTGGGCTCCTCACGGATGGTGCGGGATATGATGGAAGATTATGACTTGGAAACGCGATTCACGGCCAAAGAGGTTAGGCAAGTGATCAGTACTATGTCTAGAGGCAAGTCCTCGGGTTATGATAGTCTAAGTATTGAGCACCTGAAGAATGCGGGCTCTCATCTACCAAGAGTACTAGCCATGTTATTTAATCTGTGTGTGAGTCATGCTTACCTGCCTAGTCCAATGACGAGGACGGTGGTGACACCCATTTTAAAGAATAGAACGGGTGACATTTCTGATTTAAATAATTATAGGCCTGTTTCCCTGGCGACTGTAATCGCGAAAGTACTCGATAGTCTACTTAATAATCAGCTTAATAAATATATCCACCTGAACCACAATCAGTTTGGATTCCAGGCAGGTCTATCTACAGAAAGTGCGATACTGGCTCTTAAGTGGACTGTCGAGTATTACGTTAATAGAAAAACACCTGTATACGCTTGCTTTCTTGACCTCTCCTGAGCTTTTGATCGGGTCTCTTATGACATTCTTTGGGGAAAACTGGTGAAGTCGGGTGTCCCTTCGTACTTGATAAACACTTTTAAAACGTGGTATGACAGTCAGACCAATCATGTGCGATGGGCAGGTGCGATGTCGGAACCGTACCGGTTGGAGTGCGGGGTGAGGCAGGGGGGGATAAGCTCACCTACGCTCTTCAACCTGTATGTGAACGAGCTTGTTGAGACACTTAGCAGGGAACGGGTGGGGTGTCACATAGATGGCATATGTCTTAATAATATTAGTTACGCAGATGACATGGCCTAGCTAAGTGCCTCGATATGTGGCCTAAGGCGAATGATGACTATTTGTCAAAGTTATGCGGAGTCACATGGCCTAATTTATAATGTGAAAAAAAGTGAAGTCATGGTCTTTGGGGCCGGCAGAAAATGTACCGATGTACCACAAGTACTGTTGAATGGAGTACCACTAAACAGAGTGTACCAATTTAAATATCTGGGACATGTACTAACTGTGGACCTCAAGGATGATGAAGACGTTGAAAGGGAGCGAAGGGCGCTTTCAGTAAGGGCAAACATGATTGCTCGCAGATTTGCAAGGTGTTCAACTGATATTAAAATAACTTTATTTCGCGCATACTGCACATACTTGTACACGTGCAATCTGTGGTCCAGTTACACCAAAAAATCATACAGTGCCCTTCGAATCCAGTACAATAACGCGTTCCGGGTATTAATGGGGCTGCCTCGGTATTGCAGCGCATCAGGGATGTTTGCGGAGGCACGTGTCGACTGCTTTTACACGCTCATGCGGAAACGGTGTGCGTCCCTGGTGCGTCGTGTGCGAGTCAGCCCCAACAGAATCCTGGCGTGTATAGCCAGTAGACTTGACTGTACATATATCAATCACTGCTGCAGGCTCTCCACATCGGTGTTGAGCCTGTACTGGTGATTGATAGAATACATAGATAGTAACTAAATCTTTTAAGCTCAATTTGTACTAACATAGAATAAGAGAATTATAACTAACAAAAAAATTACTGTGTTACTAAAATAAATAAACATATTATTATTATTATTATAAACAATATTAATAGTAACTACTTATACGAAGAATAGTGTCGAATTATTTATTAATAAATGACACTGTATTCAAATATATTTATCTCTTTATGGAATTGTCTATTAAAACAACCGGTTAATTTCCCTGACTGCTGATAACTAGGAGCGAATGGATAATATACACGGAAACCGGAGAGCCAGCAAATTGGGATCGAGATATCAAATCAAATCAACACAATCGTTTATTTGCAAGCCCAATCCATATAACTAATTTACTGACATTATTTCTACACGATTCATTTATATTTTTCTCTTATTTTTGTATCTGTCTCCTTTATTGCTCAAGAATATGAAATGGTATTTACAGTGTTTTTATATTAACATTTACTTAGTGTTTTACAAATATTATAATGCAACTATAATCAAAGTATAAAGTATTTGACTTATATTATTTCCAACAGGACAGCACACAGAACAGTTCAACGCATTCCACAAAAACTACCTTACCTTCAAATCGATTGACAGAAAACAAATAATTTGATTCAGACGGGATTCGAACCCGTAGTCTTTCCCGTACTGGGGGAATCATATAAACTAATCGATTTGAATAGTTAGCATACTGTATGCTTTAAAAATTTAATTCAATCTACCTTACCCTTGTAAAATACTAACTGGCAAATATCTTAAATAAAATAACCGACTTCAAGAACTAAAAAGATTCAGTAATTTTTCTCTTATCTTTATTATTTTATTTTATGTTTTTGAAGTCGATTTTTTAACGTAGTTTTTTTTTTAATTTTTTTACTTTTTAGTGACTGTAATAGGTTGTTTTTAAATTGTATTAATTTAGTCCCCCTTTTTAGGGGGCAGTTCAGGTCGATTTTTTTAACGTAGTTTTTTTATTTTTTTTACTTTTTAGTGACTGTAATAGGTTGTTTTTAAATTGTATTAATTAAGTCCCCCTTTTTAGGGGGCAGTTCAGCATGCCGATCATAATTTTTGATTTAAATCTCTCAATAACTCATCAAATCGTATCATAAATCTTAGAATAATCGGTGTACATACATAAAAAAATATAAAATAATATACCAATCGAATTGAGAACCTCCTCCTTTTTGGGAGTCGGTTAAAAATAGGTATAAACTAAGCTGGTAAGTGGATATCTACCAGCTAATCCCTTATTATAAATGTGAAAGTAACTGTCGTTCTGTCTGTCTGTTTGTTGGTTTTCTCTAAACAACTGAATCAATTTTGATGAAATTTAATACAGAGGTGGATAAGACCTTAGGAATGGACCTAGGCAATGTTTTGTTGCAGAGCCGCGGGTGTCAGCTAGTTTTGTTATATTTAGATATATCGAACTATTCCACCATCGACATTACATGTAATGAAATAAATAGTTTTAGGGTAGTCCTACACTATGTACTAAAGAGCATCAGTCATAGCGTAGATGACATTTCTGATAACTGTGTATAAAATCAATTCCTCAATTTAACATTAATCAATCAGAGCATTTCACTACTAATTGGTTCTGACGATCAAGCGGATTGATGGACATCAAAGTAGATAAGGGTATTGTCCTTAACTTCGTTCAGATGAAATTCTAACTAGTCATTAATCAAATGAACATTGTAGCTCAAGCTGAAACGGATACAAATAATTTAAATTGGAATTCCGTCGTCCATGAAATGTTGGAAACAATGGCACATGTTTTATTTAACTACTAGCTGTTGCCCGCGGCTCCACTTGCGTGGAATTTTCATTCAGTTTCAGCTTTTTCCTTGCGAAATTTCCTTCGGATACCACTCTAGTCGGCCATCAGGAGTGGTTATGTCGGACTCGGACCGATGAAAACCGCATGCCATCTCTAGTCTTAAGGAGTAAGATTGCTTAGTTAGACCGCGCTCCCCGGTTGACCCTGGGTCATCTATGGTTTAAGATGACCTCCTCAGAAGTGGGAAGCACATTGTCACTTATCGAACCACGAAAAGGGGAGAGGCAGCGGCAGCAGCGATCAGCCCGCACCTTAAATGCTCTCCACGGTGCCCTCTGGTCAGCAAGCCTCCTATAGAGTGGCTCTCATTGTGACTGGTATTTGAGATAGGCGGCAGCGACTCCCCTGGGTGAGAGGCGCTACCGCCTTCATTGCCCAGAGTGCATCGCATGGAGTTTCCAGACGGTTCGAGCAAGTAATGCTCGAGAAGCAGGCGGGGGAACGAGGCCAGAGGAGACTTAGGTTCCTTCCGTCTCGCATAGCCCGTAATGCGCGTAGAGTACTCTGGCGTCAGAGGTCATTAAATGACCTCCGTCCTCCATGAGCGCAGGTCTAGTGGTAACAGGTGGAGACGCTTGTCACCACAAGAAGAAGAAGAAGCAGACCGAGACGGCGCGCGGCGCAATTTGCCACTTTTTCTGGGGAAAGATGGAAACTTCTATAGCCTTAGGTCCGTTCGGTTTTATATAATATTTAGATAACAATTTTATTAATACAAAGACAAATTGAAGAGAATTGCCTATCAGAGTCAGTCATGGAGACACTGATAAGCAATTCTCTTCAATTTATTTCATACCGCAAAAATTATCAAAATTACGATATCCCTGAAGTTATTCATTGTAATTATTATATATAGTTTGAATGGGAATTTTGATCTATATTAAATGCACAATATATCTAACATATTTAATTACCTAAGAAATATTACTGTATTTTTAAAAATTGCTTTGAAAATGACATTACTTTTTTGTAATTTGTAAAAGATAAAAATGGTTACTGTTCTATAATCAATAGTTTTCACATCGCACGTGATTTTTTACACCTCGGATTACATTATTGGAGTTTTCATTCCCATTTTTTTTTTTTTGAAAATGTAATAGCCTATGTTCGCCAGTGATAATGCAGTTTTCTAATGGCAATTTCAAGTCGGTGACAGTAGTTTTTGGGTAAATTAGAATAATACAAATCTTTCTTCATTATGATATTAGTATACATGTATGGACATCTCCCGGATTTGTTGATATTTATGATCACTGCTCCGCTCCCTTTTGCAACTCTTATCATATCGTATAACATTCTTTGTGAATCCTAGTCTTCAATTTTCTACAAACCCTATGGATCTGGCAGTGTCAATCCAGTAGAACTGTATCTTCCCATTTTCAATAACAATCGTTCTAGATAAATACTTACTTTTTAATGATGTTATTCACTCTAGGATAAAATTTACAACATCTTGACTATTAAGCTCAGTCATTCCTAATGACGCTTTAAATCATCGTCATCAAGTACTTTGGTTGACACAATTCCTCTTGAAGGCCAACTTGCAGGTTTATATTATATTGCAATAAACTTTAATTATGTTTGGAGTATCGTGCTTAAGCACTTTATGTTGTGCCATAAAAGTGAATGTATCACACCGTGCGATGATGATAGGCTGGTTTAAGTTGTAAAGAACTTAGATGTGGGTCAAGCATATAATAGTTTGTTTGTTTACGTACCTAAATACACAGTGAGCTTCTTGACACTATGACTGCCTTGTGGGAAATTGTAATAATTGCAATTTACAGCAGTCAGAGTGTTAACTTGTCGTCCAGGTAATCCTCAGATGTGATTTCCTCATTGTTAAAGTCAAAGTCAAAAGTTTAGACATTGTCCGACGAAATTTGCAGATTTCGGCGGGCAATGTCTGAACTTTTTTTTTTATTTATTGGGCAATGCAGATGCCTAATATATAAATACATATTTAATTGTAATATTTTTTTTTACTTTTACTATATATCTCCATTTGGATATTAACTATAGATTATATATGTGATACCAACATGGTGAAGTGATACTATACTGACCTGATGACGAAGAAGGTATCTACACAATAGGAGGCGTTACCCACGGATTGATACCAAAAATTCCGCTCAGTGATGACCCTCATAGTTTTGTTTCCAGCCACGTAGAACATGGTAAGGTACGTGTGTACCATAATCACCCATATCACTGACATGAACCTGAGAAAAAAATGCATATGTTATTTTTAATAGTTGAAATAATGCATGATGTGTTATATTAGGTACTAAGTTAAAATCAGACTTACATTCTATGACATGGCTTATGTCATACAATGTAAGCCTGATTTCATTTCGGTTGTATTACCGCGTTGCGTTGCCGCGTGGTTCCCAGCAGAGTGGAATGTGGGCCACCCCATCACTTCCCATGCGGTGTCGTACAAGGCGACTAAGGGATAGGGCTGTTTAACACTAGATATATATATACAGTCGAGACTCAGCTTTAGATGCATTGCTCGAGTTAACAATAGTGCCCGGAAGACGGCAATAGGCGCACCCCCTATTCACGTAATAGGGGGTGCGCCTACTGAATTCAGTGATTGGTGAAATGTGGGTGTTAATTCACCTCTGCCTAACCCTCCGGGGATAAAGGCGTGATTATATGTATGTATGTATGTATTTCTATGAAAATAATCGAGCTAAGTCAATTTATTTCATATCTTTGAAGTTTTACACTGCATATTTCATGAAATGTCAGTTTAGTTGATGAGCTAATCCGGTGCATTTATTAAATGTATTTCTTATTTAGCACGTGATTCCCGGTAGGTACGTATTTATGTTTACAGAACCAGTAAGTTACGTGTAATTGTACTTCATTCTTCAAATATGTCTGAAGATCGTACTCAGTCGCAGAAACACTACACTAAATGAGAAACATTGCTTAGCTGCGGTTAGTAAATTTATTATTATTTAATACTTCAATGATTTTGTAAAATGTTTTGCTAAAATTTGGGAGAGATCTATGTCCAACAGTGTACTGTGGTGGGCTAATTGATTGATTCGATTGATGCTAAATAACAGTAATTTTAGGAGGTAGGACACGGCGGTACTTGCGCCCAATGGAGCAGTCCGACTGAGGAAGTACCTCCGCCCTACAGAATACCGCCGCCATAATAAATTCGTGTTGTGTTCCCAGCGGTGAGTAGGGTAGCCAGAGCTCACTGGAGAATTCGTATTGTCAGTGGGAAGGCTAGGAACTAAAGGCTTGTCCTACTTTGTCTTCTACACTGACGGCACAGAAACTCTGTGCTTACAGGGTCGGCAGAGCGAGTGTGGCTTCTCTGGTGTTACATACGTCCATAGGCCACGGTAACCACTTTCCATCAGGTGGGTCGTGTGCTTGTCTGCCATCTAAGTGGTATAAAAAAATATTTAAAAATAAATGAATAAACCGATAGATAATACATTTTGTTCGTACGCAGAGCAAACTACGCCGTTAATGCGAATGTTTACTTCCTAAACTTATAACATTAAAAAGCAGTTTAAATACTTCTATATGAAATTTTAACATACTTTGTTCTCCCTGTAGCAGAAAAGTTTAATAGAATTTTCTATTATAGTACCTAATATGTCAAAGCTTCAGTTTGTGTTACGGCCGGTGAATGATGATGGCTTTGGGACTTGTAATCACCAAGACTACGTGATGTCACGTGAACATTAACATAATTACAGAATAATTGTACCTACATATAAATACATTCGCATATTCACGCCTATAATTTCTTAAAGGGGTAAGTAAGAGGTATTTCAACATCCACTTTTGGATAGCTATAGTTGTCGGTTCATTTAGTAGGGGTGAGTCTAATGCCGTTAAGCACCTAATATGTCAAAGCTTCAGTTTGTGTTACGGCCGGTGAATGATGATGGCTTTGGGACTTGTAATCACCAAGACTACGTGACGTCACGTGAACATTAACATAATCACAGAACAATTGTACCTACATATAAATACATTCGCATATTCACGCCTATAATTTCTCAAAGGGGTAAGGAAGAGGTATATCAACATCCACTTTTGGATAGCTATAGTTGTCGGTTCATTTAGTAGGGGTGAGTCTAATGCCGTTAAGCAGGCAGTTTATGATGCACTTTAAGCCACAGTAGGCACCAACCCGTATAGTCAAGTACTTAATTTGAAGTTTAGTAAATGTAGTAATATAATTCAAACTATGTCCCGACATGCCAATATAAACGACATTATCCATCGGGCTCTTGTCACCGCCGGTGTTCCAGCTATACTTGAATCTGTTGGTTTGGCACGCGACCATGGTAAGAGACCGGATGGTATGTCGTTGATGCCTTGGAAGAGTTGATGCTTTGGTGTGGGATGCAACTTGAGTCGTCACCCTGGTGCCTTCCCATCTTCCAAGTACGATGGACTGCGCATGCGCTGCTTCTGTATCAGCGGGACTCTCAAACGGCGCAATACATTAATTTAACTGGTAATTGAATTTTGAGCCGAAACGTTGGGTCCGTGGAGTCCAAGCGCGCGACTAATCGACGCTTCCCGTGACCATTGGGCTGGCCTTTACCTCGCTCAAAGAAGTGGCATCGCCATGCAGCGTGGTAATAACGCCAGCCTTTTGGGCACGGTACCAGTAGAGATCGATGGGATGCATATTTCTTTTTGTTTATTATAATAGCATTATTTATGTTCCTAAACTGAATAAAGTAGTATTCGAAAGAGATACCTTAAACATTTCTCTCATTAATGAAAGGCGTTTGCGTACTTAAAACAAAGTATAAATGTTTATTCATAATTCATTTCCTTCCATCGCCTGATTAAAACAAAACAACCACTGGGGAATAACTCATACCTAATTGATAACAATCAAGCAAATGTACCAAATTACTTACTGAAAAATATTAATTTGTGAAGTAGTAGCTCAGTTAAGTAAAGTGACTTTAATTTCACTGCAATTAGGCATAAAATAAATATTCTAAGACATTCTACACAGCGCTATCTAGACCCTTAGTAAGCATAGCTTAACTAGTTTGTGTTATGGGATCTAGAATGCGGATAAACATACTTAGCTACTTTTTTTTTGTAAATATATACATATTATATATAGAAATACTAAGACTAATGCAAACATATTCATGTCTACAAATGTTATCACTGAGCGGGAAACGAACCCGCGCCCCCTGCATAGCAGTCGAATGCTCTATGGCTACGCCGAGGAGGTCGTCAAATGTTATCAAATAATGGCACCTGGAATCAAACTGTGACCATTTCATGGCTGTTATGAGTGATATAATAGTTTTTCTTAAATTATTGGATTGTTCTTAAAAAAAATTCGATACAAAAAACGGGTACCTACAAACGTGTAAATTAATATACCTAATGCTTGCTCATCTCAGGAAACTTCGTATTGTTACGTGCACGGGGTACAATTAAATGCCGTTTACTCTTAACGATTTATTAGCTCGCCACAAACTAGACAATTAATTCACTAGTACACACAGTACTCTTCACAACAGTTCCAGTCGCTCAGTAGTTCACAGTAGTCCACTATTGTTGCTGAGGTCGCAGGTAGAATCATCTTCGGTCGCTTAAGCTCGCTGTGTTCGTTATCGATCTCAAAGACAGAATCAATCGTGTCGCTATGCGAGCGTGTTTTTATACCTCTCGGTTAGGAGCGTCGAATCATCTAGAAAATACGCGAGGGATATCTACCTACCTTGTTTTTGGTACTTGGCGCAAAGTAGGTTGTGACTTTGTGTTAACGATGCTAGATTTTTCTATGCCAAACGGTAGAGTACCTCGTCACTAACAATGAGTTTTTATTTCTTGAAGATTCGATTACTAGTTTTTTAGATATCGACGTCCTTCGTAACAGTATTTAATTAGATAATTTCAACTTATGGGTGCTTAATAAGCAAAACTTTCGCTGAAAAATAGCTTTCGTTTACTCTGTAAAAACTTTATATTCCCCATTCTCTATGTACCAAAAAAAAACCTCATTCTTTTAGTCTACGGCCGATCGCCATTGCTAGATGCGAGTGCATTGGAAAACTAATTAATTTTTCCCGCCATTGCGAAAAACAATTCACAACTCTTTTTTACTGTGGAAAGTCATTTATTAATAAGTAATGAAGAAAATTATTAATATTGTATACCACCCGATATACGATATGCCCTTAACGTTATGGAAAGTTTACTACTTGCAAACTCCAAGGAAAAGTATCTATTTTAGTATTATTTTCTTCACAAGTGTGTTGGTAAACGTCATATGATACGCGTGTGTATTGATGGTTAACGTTCTCAAGTTCTCTCAATGGCGTCTCAGCGGTAATCACCAACATCACACGTATTTACACCATAATGTATTATGATGTAAATACGTACGTTGTTCCAATATATTTCATATTGGAACAATGTAACTGTATTTTATTTTTATTATATTATTATGTATTTTATTTACAGAATTTGTTAAGCTGAATAAACATAAAATACAGTTACATTACTCCAAAGCTTCTTTTGTTACCTACTAGTTCTAGGTACTCGATGAATGATTAACTTAAGTGTTAAATCTTGTTGTAATTATTGTCTTAAAAAAATTGTATCTAAATATATACTCCTTCCAATTACTGCTTATTAGGGTATTGTATGAGTGTGTGTATTTATATTAACATTTAGAAACAAATTTGGACGATCTAATCTCGGCTATAACTAAGTAACTAAACATTTTAACTACTAATAAACCTGGAAAATAAATTTTAATAAGACTCGTATTGGGCTTTATAGCACACCATAAAACAGAATTAATTTTGGGGGTATGCTTTATAACTAAAATTCATTTATATCTCGCTGTTCTAATGAAATAACCTAGAATAGGTAGATATATATATACCATTGTTGAAACACAAAACCCAATGTAAACCCTTACCCAGATGTAGGTATCTTAGATTGAGAGCACTTTGTACAAGAGTTTATTCAGGACCGATTGAGAGAAGTACATCAAAACGAACGTCTTACTAAATGATTCGGGAAACCTTCTATTCGTACGAAAAAGGGGACACAGGATTGAACAAAACGAATAAAGCTTAGTCATAAAATGAAACGTACCTCATTCCATGAAGGCAAGTCAATGCCCCGTCATTAGGAATATCCGTACTCAGGATCGTCCTTCCATTTGAAAGTATAGAGAAAGATAACAGCACCTCCGACCAGACACCTGGTAACAAAAAAGTTAAAATTCAACATAACATTCATAGTTGCAGTCATAAATATTCACAATTACTTTCCTGGAACAAAGAATTTGCGTTGTTTTGTATTTTTAATCTCCTCGAGTTTATATAAAGTTCAAGCGATTATCACCCTAACCCGCTTAGTAACGGTTCTACAATTTTTAATAAAAGCTCATGACTTCCAAGTTTTGAGTAATATCATTTACGGCCGCGGTTTTGTAGATTTAGGCCACTATGAAACTCAAAACGCGCAGCTACAACGTGCGGAATTTATTTTAAACTTTACTGTGGCTTGTACTTAGCAATAAGACTATTTTAGACGAGTTGAGTTTAATCTTTAAATAGGTCTTTCAAAAAACAGGATGGGCTGAATTTTCTAACCTTTAGCATTAGGATACTCACTTCTATCTTATCAATGTTCGTGTATGTATTAGAATTTAATTTTACCAAAATGACTTAACATTGATAAAAGAATTCCTAAGGAAATCTGCATTCAGTTAGTAAAAAATGCAACATGTCTGGAAAGTTTCCATTCCATAAGAAATAATGGTCTGATTAAAAAATATGTATTACGAAAAAGTTGATAAGTTTTATTTTAAAAGTTGTAATAAAAACACTAGCCGTTGTTACTAATAGTTATAAATAGACAAATATATAGTCACGAATTATTGTTTAGTAACAGTACATTATCTTTATACGTATATACCTACTTACCTAATGATATTAATTAATAATTATGAATATGTAGGCTAAAATAATTTATTGGCGTTTTACATGAAGAAACTTAAATTAAATTTGGAAACAAGTAGCAAACTACAAGAAATAAAGGACGGTTATAAAATCTGATTTAGAAATAGTAGTTTGCATTCTTTGGGCATTTGTGCCACGGAATTGTTCTGATCTCTGCAGAACCATTTAATATTCACTGTCGACTATTTGATCTATCATAATAAAAGATGAAGTTTTCCAATTTCCCCATTCAACGGCTGTAGTGGTTTGGCCACCGCTTACTTTACTTGTACCGCGTCTTATCAATTCTTTGCCTACCCCCATGCGAGAGAAAATTAATGTGTTGTCTGTTTTTTTGTTAAATATGTATTCCGATAGTTAAATAAATAAAAAATAAAAAAATACGCTACGTTCGCACGGACACATGCAGGATTTGATTTTTAATATAATTTCGGTTAACTTCCGGTTCTTAAAACCAGATGTACGGGTAAACTCATACAAAAAATGATATCGTGACTAAATCGTAATGTCAGACTTGAACCAACTAAAACGTACACCGTCTTAGTGCCGTAGGGTGAGGTGGTGAAGTTGACGGTGGCATATCCCTCGCACCCCGGCAGACCAACCAGAGCCAACTCTTTCGAACGGGCTCTCTTCGGGTGTGTGTAACACGGGATCCCCATAGTTTCCGGGTATGAAGCGGTGCATATCGCGCGTCGCCACCGCGGCCTGATTCTGCTAGGCTGAAAGGCGGTTCCACCTGTCACCCCCAGCTAAATCATTTCCTGTGAAAATCAGATCCACATTGTCTCTGTGTGGGCATAGCCTGACTACCGTCGAGTATATATTCACACGTTCTTTCAATTTCCATATTCAATTGATATCATATTATTGTACCAAAAGTAGATTGCAATATTATTTCATAAATCATATTTGGAATATAATAGACTTTGTACTATCACCAAACAAATTGGTTTTGGAAATTCAAGTTTGTACGGTAATAAATATGCATAAAAATTTAAGCAATAAGGCAATTATCAGACCGCACAAGATTTTATTAACTGCAATATACTGCTTAACTGTATTAAGGCGTATAGTAAAGGCATTAACAAATTAATTGGATCCAGAGTAATTCCGTGAAATTGCTTTTATGAGATAAGAGTGATAATATTTGGTCTTAATATACAAATAAGATAACAAGCTTAACAGCCTTAATATACAGTCATTATAAAGCTAATGAAATAAAGTATAATAACTATCAATTTATAAATGCTCTCTTGATAAGTCAAATCTGTAACTTGGAAGTATGATTTTAGTAACGAAGAGTTTTGGTAGTTACACGATGTTAAAAAGATTTAAATTAGTCCACTCACTTATAAAATTAATCTCGATTCAGACACAAATCGTTCTTGACTTTCTACCACTGTGGGTTGCCAGAGCTCACTGGAGAGATTTCGTGCCGTCAGTGGGAAGACCAAAGGTTTGTCCTGCTTTGTCTTCTGTACCGACGGCACAAAAACTCTCAGTGCTTGCAGGGTCGGCAGCACGAGTGTGACTTCCCATGGTGTTGCACACATTCATAGGCCACGGTAACCACTTTCCACCAGGTGGGCTGTACACTTGTCTGCCACCTAAATCGTATTAAAAAAGGGACAAACCTGATTCATGTGGTAGGTAAATACTACATAGTATCAAACGGTAATACAGTAAAACCCACTCTCGGTCACGCTCTCGCATAATATGCAACTTCAGGGGAAATCTCACAGAGAACTATTGGATAGAGACCTTGTGGAAAAGGATCCAATGAGGAAAAATTGCGACTTCTCCGGTTGACAGAGATGCCAGTTAATCTAGAGCGACTATGCAAACAATGTTTTTGAAACATATTGCGCCAATTTAACCATACGGCACATTGCCAACAACCATAAAAGTCAATCATAAATTTCTATCGGATAAACACATTTACCATTTGTGTTATTATTGTGTCACAAACAAATATTATGTTCTTACCGCAAGTTTCCCTTCGAAGGTCTTTGTCCACATTGTCTGCTGGCTTCTCACCGGTCACATTGTTGTTAACCTGCAAATATCGTCAAGTTATAACGGCTCAATGATTATGAACAATTGAAGGCTGTTAATAATTCACACGTGTTTAATCATTTGGGAAGACATACGTATTGGAAAATTGATATAACGTTAATTGTTGCCAGTCGTTGCATTTGCAAATGTAATATATAATTATTAAAAATAAAAGAACCCGACTCATGTTGAAAACAGATCGAAACCAGTTTGATAGCAGGTTTATCTTAAAAAATCTAAAATTACGATTTGTGCAGTAAAAACTGCAAACGTAGTAGTAAAATTGTTAAACTAAAAGATTACAACATTATGTACAAATAGATTTCCGACACGGAAACCTATAATCAATGGGGTGCAATGTTGAAAGAAAATCCCGAGCAATACTAGCACCCATGACCAACTGACAGTGGATGGTCTTGTTGTTATGTGTAGGAGTGTAAGTTGTTTGATGACATTTTAGAGAACCACTGCACTACCGTTCTGGACCATTTAACTGTCCCTGCTAGGACAACGATCAACGCTCACGAATGTTAAACATAAAATAGTAATGATATAAACTCTCCACAGACGGAAACTCCGTAATCTTTTTGCGTAGGCACGGACCTTTCCGCATAGGCGCGGAAAGGGACGGATCCATTTCCGCTACTCCTTTAGTGAACCTCCTTGCAAACAATGGTTATATTAAAATTAGAAACCCTTCTCCCATCAAAATTATATCCCAAATAGTTTTAAAAAGTAAAGGACTCATTGTATTGTTAATTCGGGCGCAGTTGGTTTAATGGTAAAATAATAATAAAAGTATTAAGGTTATATTATTATTTTACCATTATAGGTAAAGTTGGTGGCTCGTAAGCAACATAGGTAACCACTTCCTATCAGGAGGGCCGTGTGCTTGTCTGCCACCTAAGTGGTATAAAAAATAAATAATAGCGTTAATAATTGATAGATGGAACCTAAACGATTAGTAGACAAACAATATTTCATTATTAGCCTACTTCTGAATTACTTCAAAATCTGTTTTATTTATCAAATAATTAATTCTTCTACGAGTATAATAAAATAATATAATATTTATACTTGGTCCTCATTGTTTAAGTTTTGGATAACAATTTAGACCACAATCATAATATTTATATATCTCTTTGTATGAATGAAGACATAAATTTTGTCAAACTGTCTAATCCGAAGGTATAATTGATGTTAATAATGATATCTCACAAAATTATATTACGACCACGTTTCAGTTCCAAATAACAAGATCTAATTACGAGTATCTATTTAAGGTCGGCTAATGAAATTTAATATGTAATTAAGCTACCTTATCCCACCATCATTATTTTTTTATTAAAAGTTGCTTATCTCGTGTCCGTTGAGAGCCCTCCATCCTGTCGTATCCACCCCTTGTACAATTACTACAGGCCTCTCGGTGTCAGTTATCACCCCTTCAACATGATTAATAGCAATACACCCTTAATATTGTCTCCATCTACGTCGTAAACAAAATATATACCAGATAATGACGCTGTTTGGCTAACGAGATGTTTATTTAATACCTGTATCAGGCATAATAACTTTCACATTTTCATGATAAGTATCTATTTACTTCTCGTGTGTCATGAATATTGACTTTGATGTACAATTTTGAATTCTTATAATAATGTTAGTGCTGCCCCATAAAGGGGAGAGAACGAAAATGATAGGGCACCTAAAATAATTTGTGGGGGGTCAAGAAATGCGCGCCCGATAGAGAACAGACGCCAGTAGGGAGTACATCTCATCATGCCATAGGAAGGAGGTGGGAATAGGTATTATAATAATACACACTGAACTTCTACACTGACAGCAAAGAAACTGTGCTTACAGTGTCGGCAGCGCGAGTGTGACTCCTCTGGTGTTACACACGTCCCTAGGCCACGGTAACCACTTTCCATCAGGTGGGCCGAGTGCTTATCTGCCACCTAAGTGGTATAAAAAAAAGATTGCGGGTTCCAATCTCGCCTGAATCGATTCAATTTTTTCTATATTTTAATCGATTTGACTAGTACATAGTTAATATTTAGCAATTTTAATAAACAAAGTTACAGTATTTAAACTATCATGGTCACTCACATCAGTATCAACAATGAAACATGGTAAATATCCCGTTTATTTTGATACGGATGAAAGTTACAGTCCTATGTATGTGGTTTAATATAAGTTTTAATTCAACTTCTATTCTGCACATGATACACAGTTTAAGCACGTAGCCTTTTTTATTGATTTGGCACGAAGAGCATATTTATGTTTGGCATTTAGTAATCACTTTACCCCACCTATGAACTAAATGGAGAAAAAGAGTCTTGCCCTCCCTCTGATTGATCGATCAGCTATGTCAACATTCACTCATTTGCTACTATCACAGGTGTGCTAAAGTCTACACGAGAGTGTTTGTAAGCGTAAATGAAAATGATGCAGCGCAATACAATGAGGGAACGTTTTGCAGCGAGAGAGGATCATAACTTCATCACATGAAAGTCATGATTGCTTTACTCAATTTAGAATTTATTCCTTTAGTTTAATATAGATACCTACATATGAAACCCAGTGAAGTGGGAGTTGGACTCATGCACCGAGGGTTCCGTAACTTATGATGCATAATCCGTTATATATTTTGAATGCGTTGACTTAGAAGTTAAATATTGCACAGTTATAATATGAGTATATGAATGAATAAAGATATATAAAGACAGACGAACAACGAAGTGCTCCTATAAGAATTCCGTTTGTTTTCCTTTTGAGGTGCGGAACCCTAAAAAGCGACCGATATATGTTATTAATTGTGTGAAACCTAAGTATATGTTTAAACATATGGGTAGAATGTGAAAACAAATACGATTTGATTAAAAGAGGGAATTTACATGCGTTGTCATGATACATGCAGATGGTAGGTATGCATGTAAATGATAGATACCAAATCAAAAATGCGATGGAGTATTGAATTGCACAAAAGCTCAGTTCACCAAGTCAGTAGATGCGACATCGCTATAAAACGCTACGATTTTTACGAATGACACAATACCCGGCATATAAAATAGTAAATTTAGGTACCTAGATAAAGAAAATTAAAAAAAAAAGATAAAAAAAATAATTTAATTTGTAAATTAATTTTAAAATTGTATAGGTATTTTTAATTGTATTTTTTATTAATTGAATGTGATGTGATGTGATGAAATGTGAGATTAATTTCAAACTGTGTATATATATATATATATATAAATATATATTTTATTGTAATAATTTGATTTAAATTGTATTCATTTCGTATTAATTTCAATTTGTAATCCTGAATTGTTAAAATGTATGTTTTTTTATTGTTGATAATTTAATCATTGTTTAATCTGTTTAATCTGTTCAATGTTCAAGTTGTGTACGTCAGTAATAGGGATGCATATTAGAAAAATTACCGCAATCCAAATTATGAATCAGAAGTGTACAATATGTATTCTGTAGATGTACCATTTTAAATAAATAAATAAATACCTACAATAACATCGATATTTTTAAATTTAACGAAAATAATAATTTTATACAAAAATGTAGGTAGTTTATAGGTACATAGCTTTGATCTTGTTTATTTTAATTTTGAAGCTGATGGTAATGTGCATTGATCTTCATAAGTAGGTGGTATATTAAAATTTAACTACAGTTATATTACAATTTTACTACAAATATATTTCAAACTTTTATTACCTACTGGTTGGGTTAGTTTACATGCAACGAAATAAATTTTAATGTCACTGTAATGTTCACCAAGTCAGTAGATGCGACATCGCTATAAAACGCTACGATTTTTACGAATGACACAATACCCGGCATATAAAATAGTAAATTTAGGTACCTAGATAAAGAAAATTAAAAAAAAAAGATAAAAAAAATAATTTAATTTGTAAATTAATTTTAAAATTGTATAGGTATTTTTAATTGTATTTTTTATTAATTGAATGTGATGTGATGTGATGAAATGTGAGATTAATTTCAAACTGTGTATATATATATATATATATAAATATATATTTTATTGTAATAATTTGATTTAAATTGTATTCATTTCGTATTAATTTCAATTTGTAATCCTGAATTGTTAAAATGTATGTTTTTTTATTGTTGATAATTTAATCATTGTTTAATCTGTTTAATCTGTTCAATGTTCAAGTTGTGTACGTCAGTAATAGGGATGCATATTAGAAAAATTACCGCAATCCAAATTATGAATCAGAAGTGTACAATATGTATTCTGTAGATGTACCATTTTAAATAAATAAATAAATACCTACAATAACATCGATATTTTTAAATTTAACGAAAATAATAATTTTATACAAAAATGTAGGTAGTTTATAGGTACATAGCTTTGATCTTGTTTATTTTAATTTTGAAGCTGATGGTAATGTGCATTGATCTTCATAAGTAGGTGGTATATTAAAATTTAACTACAGTTATATTACAATTTTACTACAAATATATTTCAAACTTTTATTACCTACTGGTTGGGTTAGTTTACATGCAACGAAATAAATTTTAATGTCACTGTAATGTTAAAAGATATATTCGACATTCCCAGTTGACCGTTAAACAGATATAGGGATATACAATAATAGAAAATGGGGTCTAGAATATTACTTTAATATCAAATGATTCTACTTATAAAAAAGGAGAAGGAACAAAAGTAATTCATAAGAAACTTAATAATTTCGATTGAAAAGTTCGGTGTACGCCGTAGTATAAATATGTTCCATAGGGACCCAAACTTCCTAGTTTAATAATACCCGTCCCTTTGTCAGTCAACCAGACAATGTCCGTCAGTTATGTTTGTCGTTCGACCATAGAAATACTTCGGTTAGGTACCTACGTAATATGTGAAGGAAGATATCCCTATATCAAAGTCAATTGTAGATTACAATGTATATTATCAAGAGAGGCGTGCTTGTAGTGAAGCTAGTCGCTTGGTAACATTCACCATACATTAGGTACTAAGTTGCTATCGCAACAATAGTTTATTTCGGTGAGGTTTGTGCTACTTTCTTTCACGATGAACTGGTTGTAGTAACAAGGCCAACGGGTTCTTTTCAACCCGAAAAGATTGTTGTCTAGTTACATATTTACCGAAGGGATACCTAAACATCTAATAGGATCAATATTTAGATCGTGACGACAGATCATATCACATAATATTTCTTCAAGTTTATGCGAACCATATTTACTGAATTACTTATATCGGACTGATTCTTTGTTATTTTTATAATAATATATCTACCAGCAATTTTGGTTGATTTTCAGTGGTCGTGGTCAAAGGTGTGAATGACCATTGATGTGATAACGAATGTAGTGACTAAGATGGTACTTGTTTATTTATTTATTTAAAAAAAATGTAAAGGGAATGCAGAGTTAGCCGAATGATACACGAAAGTTCACGAACATTGAGTTTAGGCGAAGCTGAAAGTTTCAATCATAGTTTGGTAAAAGCGAACTTCTCTATTTTTTGCTCAAACTGGCTCAAATTTCCTCAGTCGATTTTATTACCTGTATCAGAACATACGAGGACACAGGTAAGACAAGACGTGCCTAACATTCACACACTCAGCTCAGTCATCCAAAGCACACGCGATAAAAATGTTGATCTGAAATATTGCTGCCCTTATCATCGTATCAAGTTTGTTTGAGAAGCAAAGTCACGTTTTATCTCCGTCTTATAGCTTACCTTCTGTTAGTAAAAAAAAAACAATATTATAAACGAAAGTACCAACAGGTCGCTTATGGTTTGATTCGTTGTGTGCCAGTTCCAGGTCTCGTGATTCCACTGCGATCCGATATTTGCGCTCCAGGTAGCCCTCGTATACTGAAGCGATGAGCATCAGTACTCCCACCAAAATTGTAACGGTTCTGTTGAATAGAAAAGAAAATAGGTTATAATTAGATGCATATACGAGGTGTGCTCATTCAGAAAGCAGATAACTTATAATTTTTACATCTCTGTATCAGCATTAGCGATGCCCGATATGTATCCATATTTTAGTTAGTATATCGATACAACGAAATGTGATATGTTGACATTTTGTATCAATTAATTGGCAATAAACTATTTTTCATTTTTATTTTATTTATTTTATTAATAAACGTTAAGGCTGTACCGAATTGTTTCTCCTGTGTGAAAACATCCGTTCAATACGATAAGGCTAGTATCATTTCCAAATGTTCGTAGCAGATATACCTACTAATGGGACTATCTTTGTGGTACACCACACTAGTATTTTGCATGTATAAATTTAACACAAGTATGTGTGTATGTAATTAATTTTCAATTTTTACTAGCAGTTTAACTGTAGTATGTAAGTAAGCTACCATTTTCATGCAAAGCACGCAAACAAACAATACTTGTCAAATGAGGTTCTTGGCAAGTGTTCAGTTCCTACGTTGTTGAACCGGTAGTTTTCGCAAATTTATTCAGGAAATTGTTTATTTTCAAGAACTACCAAGCAATAAAACATTTATGTATTTTGGCGCACTTTGTTATAGGTAACTAACCTGTATTTACGAGGTACAGTATAAATTACTTATTAGATACTAGTGGTTTTATGCCCGTAAAACCTGGTTCAAGTTTAAACACTCTACTACTCAAGTTCGTAAGCAATTCCAGCAATAACTTTTTCCATATTCACAACTATTTCTACGACAAAGTTTCCGGATAAGCACTGAACCAGACATATAACTCTTATGATTCCATTAATGCTATATAGTAATGAATGACCATGGAACACAATATCCGGTACGTAATACCAGAAATATGTGCCATAACTCCACCACACAACGCGGTAACAGTCTGAGCTGCATAAACCATTAGTCAATATTTTAGGATATCGACTGTCCTTAACGATATCCAAACACGTTCGATACAGCGGAAACGAACGGCTTTTCATATTCTATGATGTATAGAGGCGACACTGTTTACAATTTAAACGATGCTCGCTTTTATATTTATCTCGAGTCCAACCATCCATCGCTCTTCCGAATCTTATACCTAATTTTTCATTTCAACTACGCGAACAACTATCACCGGGATAGTAGCTAAGTTGATAACAATGACGAGCTTCACTTTTAAACTTTTAGAACAGTATCAGCTATATTACATCTTAATAACAAATACC
Organism: Eilema griseolum; assembly: GCA_963662185.1. Taxonomy (NCBI): domain Eukaryota; kingdom Metazoa; phylum Arthropoda; class Insecta; order Lepidoptera; family Erebidae; genus Eilema; species Eilema griseolum. Next base: position 11,809,369 of record OY759232.1, on the reverse strand, counting down.
GGTGATTACATCTTAATAACAAATACCAATGATAAAGTTTCTGACGAGGATCCTTATATATGTACACACAACGTATTCCCATCCCACACATTGTTTACCGCATTTTGGAGGAGAACAATGTCTTTAGATCTATTTAGATCATGCTACATAATAAAATATAGTTCATATTATGACGTGTAGGTATACTTATATGTTTGAGATTATAACATGGGATTGAATTGTAGTTTATTATAAGGCAATTCTGTATGGCAGAACTCAAGTTGGCAGAGGTTTGGTTTACGTAATCATCAGACTGGGTAGACAGAGTAATAGTGATTGAAGTTTGATCCCGGCCACGTAGATCACAAAAATGATTTATTAGAGTTCTTACGAGTCCTTTACATGGCTATAAAGAAATCATGAGTCTACTTTATAGCTAGGGTATTCTCATAGGTAAGAATTGAATATTTCAAAAAGATCGAAGAGATGGAAGGTACTAGTCAGTTTCAAAATGACAGGAGCTGCATAATTACAATACAAACAAGCTGTTTGAAGTGAAGCAACATTTTGTATACATTCATAATAATTCCGGTGACAATTCTGTACACAGTAACATAGAGCTGATTTATTTATAAAGTCAGAAGACTGTTTATCTTCTAATTCAGAAATACAACAAACTCCTTGGTTTAACACCCAAGAAATAAATTGAATTGATTTTAATCCTTGTAGAACGAGGGTTAACGTACAAACAATAGATCTCTTTGGTATTCCGAACCCATTCGTAAATCGCTCCGGGTGCAGATACCTACCTCTGTTTTCTTTTTACACGCTCCTAAATCAACCATTCAATGATGTGCCTTTGTGAAGAACTTCCGTCTTAGTAAACATAATCAATCTGCTTGCTTATCTAATAATACCATAATATAAGACTAGAAACTCGTGCGAAAATACATCTATCTAACATTTAGGATCTTTGCCATGTACGATGGAACTTATGTATTTTGGCAAAACTCAATTAGTTTTGGTCTCTTTACGAGCCCTTTATCAGCAAATAAACTAGACGAGCTTTACAGTGGCTCTTACCAACTTTAACTTAAGTTATAACATGTATTTACTCAGTTACTGACTAACTTCAACTACGAAATGTATATACTTAAATAATGTATCTTGCATTCATAACAAAACAAATGATGTACCTACTTATTGACATATAGCAGCTAAAAAAGGGATGTGGAGAAGATGATGAATAATCTTTACGTACTTAACAAATAAACCTACTCGTCAAGTGTATGAAAATGAATCATTAAAATCGGTGGAGTCATTTCGGAGGATAGCGATTATAAACACCGCAACACTTATTTACTTATTTATTTATTTACTTTTCCATACATACAACTACTTTTACAGGATAAACCCAATGCGATAGTGTACACAATTATGAATACAAAATTAAGTATCTACCAGACAATATTTGACAATATACAATAACAGTTACAAGGCAAACACGAAATTTCTTTAAAAGATTAGATTGTGTTACGTCACTTATTAAAATTTTAGTAACGACATATGACCTAGCAGGTTTCAATTTTGCTTGTTACGTTTACGATAAGGACAATTGCAAATATACGACCTCGCTTTCATGTTTCCTAATCACAATTCGCGTTTACAAAAAGACAGGTAAAATTAGTAAGGTAATTACAATTTGTCGAACCTATAGTTAGACGTATACATTTAGCATCATATTTACGAGTATATCTACATTTATCATTGTAATACGCTGGTTAACAAATTGAGTTACTAACAGACTAGTTAAATTAGCTACTTTTTACTAAATATGAAAACTTACAAGGAAACTTGTATCAAATGATTTATTGTGACGTCATAATATTTAATAGTCAAATCAATTCCTATTATTGACTTAGTGGATGATTAAACATAAATAAAAGCGTTAAAATAAGAACAGACGCAACTTCTACCACTCTTTTACTATTATTAATTTAATAAGTGCAGTTAAATAAATTATTTTAATTACAGAAAAATACACAATTGCCATTTTTCTGCGGGGCTGGTAAACTCTCTAATTGCCTCATATTCGAATTACAAGTGTGTGTATGTCTATGTAAGCCTGCAACACAGAGATGATTCACTAACGCGTCTTAGATTTTCTTCAATAATAATTTAATAATCTCCAATTTAATACGTGGTGACAATCAAGCATTCCTTAAAATAGGATTACTAAAATAGTGGGTTTTTATTTTTACTTATACTATTTTTAAGTACATATTAAGAGTTCCAAACCATTCCGATATTTTTTTAAATAAATTATAAAGCCTTACCCGAGTATATGTAGTTTAGGATCAGCGAAGAGATCATAGCCGCCAGGTACAGGTCGAACTTTAACTGTTGAAAAGGAGGCCTCCAGGCCAAGAGTTGCAGCAGTCTCCGCCGCCGACTCCTCAGCTGCACCTAGCAGCATATTCAATGCACGCGCATCGCATGACGCGGGCATGCACTCACCAACCAGCATTAACCTGCTCTGAATTCAGAAATATTTAAATTAATAAACATCTTTTAATTTTTAAAGTTAATTACTAATTTTTCACTATTCATATAGTGATAGAGCTATAGATGTACATCTTAACACTAATAACTACATTTTAGATTAACGAAAGAGGTTAGCTAAGACCTTAAGGACGTTGGTTGAGCCTTCCTTAGGCCATTTTCACAGTATGCGGCCCTATATCGGTTTCGAATATCAATAGCCGATACGTCAAGGTTTTGCGCTATTCTTTTTTTCTACCACTTAGGTGGCAAACAAGCAAACGGCCCACCTGATAGAAAGTGACTAGCGTGGCCTATGGACGTTTATAACACCAGAGGAGTCACAGTCGCGCTGCCAACCCTGTAAGTACAGAGTGTCTGTGCCATCAGTGTAGAAGACAAAGCAGGACAAGCCTTTAGTCTTCCCACTGACAGCACAAATTCTCCAGAGAGCTCTGGCTACCCTAGCACAAACTCAAAAAATCACAAGCTCAATCATAGACTCCTAAGAAATTTCTACCATTGAAAATGACATAACATTTCATTTTCTTTTACTGTTGTGGTGACTGATTGATACTGATATCCGATATCGAGCGAACACAGCTGGGTCAACTCCGATATTCGAAATATCGGGCCGAACAATGTGAAAGATACATATTTCATACATTTTACTTCCTGTGGGAACGTTTTCCTATGGGAAAACACTTTCTTGAGTTATTTCTTAGTTTTATTTATATGCTGAGCCAGTTAGGTTTTCCATTTACGCAACACTAAAAAATAGTCAATTTTGACACTACTGTTATCTAACTTTAAGATGCCGACGAACGACGCATCAAAAATATTCATGACAATACAGAAAGCTCGTGAAGTATGTAAGGATAGCAGCAAGTCTCGAGTTGTTGTCTCTACCTACCCCGGAGGAAAATGGTCATGAGCGTATATACAAATGTATGCGTATAATTTGCAAAACAACAAACCCCAACGGACTAAAGTTACGGGAGCCAAGACACACAGATAATAAAATTAATTACACGTTCTGAAAAGAATGGAGGAGAGACGAAGAAGATTTATAAGTTAATTGTATTCAGTAAATAATGACTTTTATCTACCGGTGTGCATGAATAACTCTATGTAGCGATCATCGATCTTATTTGCGCCTTAGCTTTGTAAATTATGCTGTTGCGCAGAAACTTTTCACAAGATTAATAGACTCCTAAAGTTAAGATATCCTTAGAAATGTAAATTTTTAATAGGATGTGTTATAGAAGTCCTAACGCTATAATTTACATAATGTCGAAAGTATGATTATTAATTCAATACAAATAAATGTATGGTATCTTAAACGGTGAAAACGTGTAATAGGTTTAACGTGCATAAATTATATTCATAGATCATCTGTTTCTTAATAAAATACAACTGCAGCAGGTACTAACTGGTGACCTCATTATTGTTGAAACACACACATACATAGCCCTCCCTTGGATTCGCCGTAGTCGAGTAACAACTCAACACCCCGACAGTTGACTAAGACCGTGTGGTCACTGTGCCATTCTGTTAAAATATCTCAAAGATTTAAAAAGAATTTAAACTCCTAAATCAGCTTCTCCCATATACTATTTGTTTTTGGAACTAATAAATTCTCTACAAGCGAACTTCATCTTGAAAAGTTACTTTAAATAATCCTTTCCGCCAACACAGTATGTAAATGTTGAACATTTACAAAATGTACTTTTTATACTAAGTACATTCTCCAGACGCCAAATACACCGACATATAGGCATCAGTAATATTTCTACTCTAAATACAGACTTTATGGATCCTTTATCAAAGTCGTCAGCGGTAAAAACGACTGCTTCTGGTAAAACATACTTTTAGTTTAGATACAGCTGACAGATGGCGCTTCCCGTCGCTTTTTGTTTATATAAATTTAAATAACAACAAGCCGTGTGAGCTACCATAATGTTTATTTAGCATTTTTGAAAATAACAAGGGTTTGTCAAAACTGTTATAGGTTTTACAAATATCTACTGCTTATGTGAGTTACATTAATGTAACCTTTTTTTTTTGGGGGGTTTTGAGCCAGAAAGGACATAGAATATGAACCTCATTGTACCTTGTATTCATTTAAAACAACAAGAAGCTATAACAGTTACTACAGCACTACTACAATTGCTACAACTACCTCATTACACCTGTTTGAAATATTTTATCAGTCGTCTGTTTGATGGAAAAGGTTTCATAATGTCCAATACAAATTAATAATTTAAAACACGACCCATACCAAGAGTCGTGTTTTGAAATTTATCTTTTGTATGTCGTCATGTGACTCACGCTAAATTAGCTTTTGTACGTTATCTGTACCGTTGGGTTTTTGTCTTTTACAAAGGTAGACCTTGTAACCTTGGCAGTCGGGTTAAAAACAAACTTTACATTGTGGACGTAGGACTAGCGCTTTGGTTTCATATAATGGGGGCTAACTTATTGTTGTCTAAAGGAGAACCTAGAATTGCACGACCGCACAAAAACGCGATCAACAATCATAAATAAAATCATTACATATAAAAACATATCATACACATCAAACAATACAAAACTAATAAAAATGCTTAACTACCATGAAAGAACGGGTGCCGTCTATTTAACTTGATACTCCGAAACCTATTTGGGATAACTCACTTCGCAGAAACTTCTTTAATCGATCATTTATTAGGCATTAAAAATATTTGACATAAATATTTTTAGGCATAATGTGCTTATGACTGAATTTAGAATGGCATACATTTAAGATAGTAGAATTTGATTTGGCATAATTATCTTTGGCATAGTTAAAATTTTGTATAACTTCATTTAGCATAACGTTCATTTAGAGTACAGATTATTTGGCATAATTTGACTAGGCATACTATAAAGAGCATAGAATTTCAATTAGAATAATATAGATTGGGTTACTTTCTTCTTTAAAAATGGGTAGGTTAGGTTAGGTTAGGTTAGAACTGTGACCTCTTATGAAAGAAACGCTTTTTGCAATAATCATAAAAGATGATTCTTGCTGTAAACATTATGCGAAATGATGGTTCTACTTTTAAATAGTTATGGATAAGAAATATATACCAAAAGATGAATCTGGTTTTGAACTTTCTGCGATTTGATGGTTATACATTGTGATTATTATGGATACAAAAATTATGCGTACAGATGATTCTGACTTACAAAATTATGGGTTTGAATATATGCAAAATGAGTTTATGCCAAACGATATTCTGTGAAAAGAGGTTTATGCTATTAGTTGTTATGCAATATAAAATTATTACTTAAAAAGTTCTACTATATGAGGTGTACCCTGAAAGAACATACATAAATCCGAAGAAATTATTTCCAAATGAAATGTCAAAAGACAACTAAAGATCAATGGATGTAGGTCACAATCACAGTAAAGTACCTATTCAAATTGGAGTCGCACGACTGGGGAGGTAACAAATTTCCTGGAAAACGTCATCAATACTCCTCAGCGTTGCTAATAAAGACACCGCGAACATTTGGTTGCTATTCGGTATTTGACTTAGGCTTTTTATTCATCCAGATACTATACCGATTGCATACAACCTAATCGTGCATATTCTATTTTTATTATTTATATACCACACACACCTATAAATGAACAAGCGTGTTTCGAGACACATCATGTACTGTACTGTAATGTAACAAAATTGATGAATAAAACATTCCTGAACAAATATTTCATAAAATTTTAACAGTAACTCATTTGTAAAGTTTCTATATCTTTTACGTGAAAGTATAACGTGAAGTAACGTGAGGCAACTATGCGATGCAATAAACGTTGATTGAACTTAAAAAAATATATATTGAACATTAAAAAAATTTCACATTGACATTTTGCATAGTGAACGTATGAAGCAATTTCACTGATATATTCCACAATCGAAATTTTCAAGTACTTTTATAATTTACGCGTATATTAAAACAACAATGAAACTAGGAATAACCGGTTATGATTATAACGATGTATTAATTGCATTATTTAGCAAAATTACTTCTTAACATTAGTTGGAATAACGGTGCCGCGTGGTTTCCGGCAGAGCAGAATTTGGACCACCCCATCTCTTCCCATGCGGTGTCGTACAAGGCGACCAAGGGATAGGGCTGTTTGACATCAGACAGATATACAGCCCGAACAATAGTGCCCGGAAAACGGCAATAGGCTCATCCCCTATTACGTAGGACTGAATTCAATGATTGGTGAAATGTGGGTGTTTATTCACTTCTTCCTAACCCCCCGGGGATAAAGGCGTAATTGTATGTAATTATACAGGGTGTATTTTTGAAACGGGGCAGTAAGGGCAAGTACCTTAACCGTTGCAGTTACAGCAAAACGTTCTTAGAAGACCTTCCCTAACTTTTTGGGACATTTTGAACTGCATTCACAGATTTTGTAAAAAACTTACAGTTGGCAAAAAAAATGCAAAAAGTCCAAAATTTTTTTTTTTATGCCAATCGATTCTATTTCATGTGGGGATCAAAAAACTCTATGAGACCATTTTAGCTTTCAGTACTAGGAAAGACAGAAATCGCCAAAAACGTTTCCCATACATTTCGGCAACAGAAACAAATTTCTACGATGGTCTAACTTTTTGTTATGGCCAGGAAGTGGGTAGAATTGACTGTAAAGTAAATAAAAAGAATGTGCCAACAAGAAAGGTTATTACAAATCTTTTGAATAACCTGGAATTGCAGGGTTCTTTCAAAAGAAAGCGGCAGCCTCGTGTGGACATGGACACGGAGATTGCGGTTCTGACTTATGTCGAAGCATATCCAGAGGTATCGTCCAGGCAAGTCGCCCTTGAAGTAGGTGTATCCCACTCCCTTGTGATAAAGATATGGAAGAAATACGGCTACAAGTGCTATCGATATGGGCGCATAGTTCAAGTGTTACATCCGGGTGATGATGTTCGAAGGCTTACTTTTTGCAGATGGCTAAGAGGAAAAATAAGCAGAGATCATGAATTTTTAAATTACATACTGTGGTCAGACGAAACGAATTTTTCCAATAACGGTATGTACAACAGAAAAAATCACCACTATTGGTCCAAAGAAAATCCACTAAGAGTTACGGCAAGTCATAATCAGGTTCGCTTCTCATTCAACTGTTGGTGTGGTATAATGTCCAATCGAGTCATAATGGTGGAATTTTACGAAGGGAAACTGAATTCTGCCATGTATAATGAAGTCATTTTACACCATCTTGAAAACGAGATGGACGAATGGCCCCTGTCGGAATTGCGAAAAGTTCATTTTGAACAAGATGGTGCTCCGCCACATAACAGTCACCTTTCACGTTCCAGTTTGAGCCGCCTATTCGGTACACAGTGGATAGATACACATGGTTCAACACAGTGGCCACCTCGTAGCCCCGATCTAACACCACTTGATTTTTTTTATGGGGCTTCGTGAAAAACGAGGTGTATAAGACGACGTACGCCAGTGTTCAAGAGCTCAAGGATGCATTAATGACCATTTTACGTAATATTCATCCCAGAACATTATTAGCCGCCATTCGTTCAGTGCAAAAAAGGATAGACTTATGTATTCGTGAAAATGGAAATCATTTTGAGCAATTTATTTCATAAACCAATTTCTTAAATGTTTAAATGATTTTTTTTATTTAAAAAGTTCAAAATTTTACCTGACCTATGAGTTTCGAGTTGATTTATCATATTTCCGTACGAAATGTATGGGAAACGTTTTTGGCGATTTCTGTCTTTTCTAGTACTGAAGGCTAAAATGGTCCCGTAGAGTTTTTTGATCCCCACATGAAATAGAATCGATTGGCATAAAAAATTTTTTTTTTAACTTTTTGCATTTTTTTTGCCAACTGTAAGTTTTTTACAAAATCTGTGAATGCAGTTCAAAATCTCCCAAAAAGTTAGGGAAGGTCTTTTAAGAACGTTTTGCTGTAACTGTAACGGTTAAGGTACTTGCCCTTACTGCCCCGTTTCAAAAATACACCCTGTATATGTAATGGAATAACGGGAAATGTGTAGCATTATAAAATAACAAGTAGTAAATTGCTCATTATCCACGAAAAACAAATTTAGTAATAACATTATCAAGTGTTGAAGTAAAACAGATTTGAAAATGTCATACCTATCCTATCCTACATTAGTATTTTATAAAATATAGTTACTAATATTCCCGTTAACCCCTCCAGTTAAGCTAAATTGCTTATATTAAAAGTGGGTTTCCGTCAGTAGAACAATAGCTAAGATTTGTACCTGGACCCCCAGATTGTAAGGCCTCCTTAAGCAAGAAGCTACCGCACCGCTTATTTGTAAAGTACGATACATTTTTAGAGTAAAAATGTCAGCATTTTAAATCCTTTTCCTATAAATTGCAAACATATCTTTCATTAATTGTTCAGTTCATTAATTTAATGAATCCATTGTAAATAAAAATCTTTGTTTAACATCCATTGATGATACCGCGTTAATCTGTTTATGGACAAAGGGTACACAATTTAATGAGACCTTTTTTCATTAATTCGTTCACCTTTGCCCATAAGTACATTACCTATTGAAAGTTGCCCTAGTTAACGTTTATGATGGTCATATAAATTCATATCATGGTTTTAAGGGTCGTTACCTTCATTTACGGGAGGTGAAAATAGAGATTACCCAAATTTAAGGATATTAGCGTATATCCGAAAGTTTCTGCAATCAATTTGACGTTTTTCCTTGCAGAGCTACATCTTTTAAAATCTATGGACCATTACCTACTGTTCTCCGTATTAATTATAATATTTTTTTCAACTTACATGCTCATAAAGTGGCTCTAATTTCGCGGCAATTAGGCATATAACGACACCTATAATCAAACTTTGACTTTTCCTGGCTATAATTCACAAGTGAGTTATAGCTTTTATTTTAAAATTTTATTGGTTGAGTTGCTTTGTTCTTAAAAAAAGTTTCGATAAAAATAGATCATGTTCAATAGTACCAATAAATTAGTACACCTACTGCTTACTCATTTTAGGCAACTTCGTATTTAAATGGATAATTTCAACTTGTACGTGTGTAATAAACAAAACTATGCCATTAAAAAGTTCATTGTAATTTTATTAACTGCACATTTACTAATTGTTTGTCTAAATAAACTTTTTATTTAAGTAGGTAATGAAATGAAACTGGTTCTTAATTCAAATTATGCTCAGTTTCATACACTATTTTATCTAATCTCATGGAATAGTTAACATAATTTGCGTTAAATTACAAAGTTATTTTACCGTCAAAATCCATTTGCTGATCGCGCATACACCACAGACTATGTAGAAAAAATGGATAAAAGTTTACGTAATTTTTAAAATTCATTTTGATACTATGTACGTAAACAATGTCATTACAGTTGTTTTTAATTTTTAATATCTACATGTATGAGAGTAGATAAAATGATGAATACTGTCATCAGCTCCTTTAAAACTTTTTCCTGTCGGCTCGTGTTTCAATGGCGCCACTGTAGTAATCATAAACTATACACACTCGCACCATAATATATTATAGTATCCTTTGTTACAATATTATCAGATTGATTATTTTCATTTTTATAGATTTCTTCTCCCACCCAAACTCATGGCAGCGCAATTTAGAGAAATAGGCAACACAGCGGCTCGTCACACTCCCAAAAGCTTGCTATTTTAGGTGGAGTCCACTAACATCTGTGGGCTCCATGCAAACCTCAACGCCGTCCACCAACACCTAGAGACGGCGAAACCTGCCATGTTTTTTCTAACGGAGACGCAAATACACCGCCCTGACGATACGACCTACTTGCTCTACCCTGGCTATGTTCTTGAGGAAAGTTTTCGTGCAAAAGCCGGGGTGTGCGTGTTTGTTAGGGCGGATGTTTGCTGTCGCCGTTTGCGCTGCCTAGAGGACCCATCCTTCTCCATCCTTTGGGTACACGTAGACCATGGCCCTACGAGTCAGATCTATGTGTGCCTCTACCGTTCCCATACAGGAGATGCTGAGACAACTCGACTCTTTGAATATCTGAGTCAGGCGGCAGATGATACGCAGGAGCGATTTCCGAATGCCGAAATGGTATTTTTGGGGGATTTTAACGCCCACCACGAGATCTGGTTGGGCAGAACAGAAACAGACCATGCGGGAAGAGCCGCCCACGCATTTGCTCTGGCGCACGGCCTAACCCAATTGGTGCACGAGGTCACTAGGATACCAAGAAGGTCAGGCCTAGCACCTTCTCTGCTAGACCTTCTGCTGACGAGTGATCCGGACCGGTACAGTGTATACGTGCGAGCCACTTTAGGCAACTCCGACCACTGCCTGGTCTGTTCCACGATGCCTATTATAGCGCCCCCACGACCCGTGCAGGGGAAGCGGCGTCTCTGGCACTACTCGTCAGTGGACTGGGATGGACTTCGTGACTATTTTGCGTCCATCCCGTGGGTTGAGCGCTGCTTTGAAGGTAAGAACCCATCGGATTGTGCTACTGCTGTCGCCGGTGAGATCGGTCTGGGTATGGAATACTATATCTCATACACCGATATCACCGGTGACCGCGGGGTGCGCCCTTGGTTCGGGCGCGAGTGCGCGGAAGCTGTTGAACAAAAACAGTCTGCGTACCGCGCTTGGGTAAGGGCGCGCGCCACGCGCCATCCCAATCTGGGCGACTTCAAGACGGCGTACAACAGAGCCACAAAGGTCTGTAGAAGGGCCTACGTCAGAGTGGATGCCCTGCGCATAGTGCGGCTTGGTCAAGAGCTAGTGATGCATCCCACGGGAAGCCGTGACTACTGGCGACTGGCTAAAGCCGTGCAAGCCAACTTCTGTCAGCCTTCGCTGCCTCCGCTGCGTAACCCTGATGGATCCCTGGCCCATGAGCCGCAAGAGAAGGCAAATCTGCTGGCTAATCTCTTTGCGGCCAACTCCCGAATCGATGATTGTGGTACGCAGCCACCAACACTACCCGACAGTGACCACGCGATGCCTGATATCCATATCAGGCAACGCGATGTCCGTGCAGTGCTGCAATCACTCGATGTCCGGAAAGCCAGTGGTCCGGATGGTATTCCAGCGGTAGTTTTGAAAAAATGTGCAGCGGAGTTGTCTCCAATGCTTACGCGCCTGTACCGGCTGTCCTACAGTTCGGGTACAGTGCCTTTGCCTTGGAAGGAGGCGAATGTTCAGCCGATTCCCAAGAAGGGGGATCGCTCGGAGCCAGCCAACTATCGACCCATAGCCGTCACCTCAGTGCTGTGCAAAGTGTTCGAGCACATAATTAACAAACACCATGTTTTCGTGGACATATACTTTACTTACTAGATGCTCTCGACAGGTTGCAGCGACGTGCGGTCCGCATCATTGGGAATCCCGAGATCACGAACACCCTAGAACCTTTACAGCTGCGTAGAGATGTTGCGTCCATGGCTGTATTTTACCGTCTGTACCATGGGGAGTGTTCTGATGAGCTCTTCCAATTAGTCCCACCCTCCCCTTTCCTACACAGGACAACACGTGCAGGTCTCAGATGTCATCCGCACACGTTGCAAAACATCCGATCAAGAACCAAGCGGTTCGGAGACTCTTTCCTCTATCGCACCATTAAGGCCTGGAATTCATTACCAGCTCACGTATTTCCTTCTTCCTACAGTCCCGGGTCCTTTAAGCGGGGCGTGAAAAAGCACATGATGAGGCCGTCAAGCTGAGTGTTACCATTGTCACACGATATGTGTAAGTAATGGTGACCCTCTTTTCTGGGACTTTGCCTTCAGCTTACCATCAGGCAAGGCGAAGTCCAATTGACGTGCCTTTTAAAAAAAAAAAAAGATTACTAGTACTCGTAATCATAATTATTAGTATTCTCCTTAATCCCTATACCTAAATTTCCTATGTTATGCGTCCATCACGTCTGTAGTCTAATGACTAAGGTCCCGAGACTTATTGATCGTAAGCCGACTCGTCGGTCAGGATGCCGATATTCTTTGCCTAATTATTTAAGGTAAGCAATCTTCCGTCCAATCCAATCCAATCTTCATAAATTAACCTGACCATAGATTAGAAGCTAACAATATGAAACATCGATAAACTCCCATGTGGTTTAATTGTGAGCAGCGCACGGTAGCAAATAATAGTACAGTCAGCATCGGATATTCAAAATGATCTTAATCACCTTCCGGTTGACTGATTGTTCTGATATTTGGTTGTTACTCACCTTTACTTTAGACGATAATATAATTTTATATTAGGTATTGAGATCATTTTAAGACTTTATAGTCAAGATAAATTTAATGCTGACTGTATGTGGGAATGAACGGCAATTTTTCTTTTTAGTAAAATGCACCGATGTTACCTTACTTCTCCATAAGGAGTAGAAATATAGCAATCTAAGTTTACAGAACTTTTTTAAACATATCTAACATGAAGAATAATTTTCATGTTAGATATGTTTAAAAGTTTAACTTGGACTTAATTTTAATACTTTTACAATTTGACAGCTGTAATTTAAGAACAGGGTGAGTTTAAAACTACCGTAAAGATTAAAATGTAGCAACAATAAAATAAAAATGGTAGAAAGGTAGAAGGTAATCTCTACAGGACCTAATTAAAGCCTAATTAATTTCCGCCATAGTTTAAATTACTTGAGGGAATTAAAACTGAGTTATCTCACATTACATTCCTTCAACTCAGAATTACACACTTTAAAATTGTTTAACTTAAATTAGAATTGCTTTATATCGTGCTACGTGCTCCACAAATCGGGCAAAGTTACGTTCTATGTCTAGCATCAGTCAATCCATTCTGTAAAAATTTACTTATTTAGAATTATTTAAACCATAATTAATAATATAATAAGCCGCGGTAGCCTAGTGGTATGGGTAATGGACTGCTGAGACGAGGTCTCGGGTTCGATCCCAAGTTTTACCATGGCACACACCTACTTTTCGATGCTTTTCGAAGTTATGAGTGTATTTATCAGAGGTTAATGGCAATAGGCTAGCCACCTCTTACATTGGGACCTAAACATAAACTGGCGAAATGTGGGTGATAGCACATTTGCCTACCCCTTCGGGGATATAGGCGTGAGTTTATGTTATGTTTTTTATAATGAATAGTAATAAAGTCAAAAATACAGCTTCTGTGGCGTAGCGGTAAAACGTTCGACTGCTACGCAGGGAGCACGAGTTCGATTCCCGCTCAGTGCAAAAATAGTAGCTAAGTATGTTTATCCACATTCTAGATTTCATAACACAAAGCTAGCTTAACTAAGCTATGAATACCATGTGTCTATATAGAGTTCTGTAAAGTGTTGTAATTTATCATTTTATCGTAAATACTTGGCATTGCGGAGTGAATTTTGTCTTTGGGTTTCTTCTTGTTACTTTTAGCGTAATTTTATTAGGCGTTGTAGTGTCATCTTCCCTAGAAGGTCTTAGGCGTAATTGAACAAGTCGTAACGTTTCTCGACTAAAAAGAGAACAGCTTAAATATCGAGACATTTTTTATCTCTTAGAAGGCGTAGACATGAAACATCTTTTCTCTAGGGATAGATTTATATACCTATTATAATATCAATTGGTGAATTTTACTAAATACATAATAAAAGTTGATAGAACTTTCACATAGATATGGGTGAACACAGTGAATTCCAACCTCTCTGTGCTAATCGAATCTTACAAGTAGGTACTATAATAAATAACTATATTGTTTGAATATAAATCTATTAGTATTTTATCATGTATGCGAACCCCAAAGGTCTAACTCAAACACAATCGCAATTAAGGTTGACCTTAACTGTAAAGGTTTGCACAGTTACGTAATATATATTCCACGACCATTGCTTATTCATTGAGCGAAAGTTCACGAACTATGAACCAAGATGAAGTGAAAATACCACTCGCCAACTAGCCCCGAGGGCCATGAGCTATGCCTCAAGTGAAATCGCTTTGAACTGCAAACGTCAGCACTGAATGATAAAAACCAGTGAGTTCTATTTATAGAAAAATAAAATGTAACCATTCCTGGATAAGGCAAGAATAACTTTTGAATTTGGAACAGGAGATATGAACCAGATGAATACGTTAATTAAATAAGAAAGCTATAAATAGTTATCTGCTTTAAAGTAAATATCTTCTTTTTCTCATTCTTTGGTACTTTTCACTGTTATTTTTTAAAAGGCAGTATTTAAATTTTTCAGTTATCACAAAATATCGTTCGATTTCAACTCGGCTCGACTTTCATTTCTTAAATTTTTTTACCGTTCTGTATCAGCTGAATCCGCTGTCTTCGAGGTACCTCGCTGGAGATTTAAACTTGCTTATCTGCTTCGCAAAATGGCGATAGTATTGCTCAGAACATTTTAGTAGACAACTTACTAACCTAACTAGCGTCCATAGGCCACGGTATCTACTTCCCATCAGATGGGCCGTGTGCTTGTCTGCTACCTAAGCCGTATAAAAAACAACGATTCTGCTGGCTTAAAGTAAACCATAAAGATTGCAAACATAAATTTGAGCAACACTAATCGACTCAAATGAAAAAAGTCACAATATATCTTGTCATTCGGTTTCCCGCCACTCACACTGCAGTGAAGTCAAGGACAGAAGCCATTGAATTTACAGGGTGGAAGATTTTGACCTTACTTGGGAAAGAAGTACTCTAAATACTGGAGATAGCAAATTTGTCCTAAAGGAAACATTCCTTTATTTTTAAAAGTACACAAAACTGCTTTCAACGATTTCGAAAACTCACTTGCCACACCCGGTAATCGAACCGACTAAAATCCGAAAAAGTAACAGTACAGTAACACATCATAGCGATTAAATCTCTCTAACAATTGTTGTAATTACTAATTGTGATATCTGACGGCTATGCTTTACATTGGCAAAATTAATTTATAAGCGTAGATTTTAAGGATTTCCCTTCATTTTATTTACCATGATTGTTAGAGACCCTATCGAATGATGACAAAATACAGGCCTGAAGCCGGCTTTATTAGGTGTTTTAGATTTTAGTCGATTCGATTACCGGTATGGCAAGCGAGTTTTCGAAAACCTTTAAATGCAGTTTTATTTCTTTTCAAAAATAAGGAAATGTTTCCTTTGGGTGAAATTCACTATCTTCAGTATTCAGATTACTTTCATTCCAGGAAAGGTCGAGTCTTCCACTCTGTATTAAAACGTCATGAAATAAACAAAAGTTTGACGGTTAACTTAACTATGGTTTAGGGGAAGATTGCATTACAAAACTTCTTTAAAACTCCCACGTTAGAAGGCATACAAACGAGCTAATGGAATACAAAATTGACCAGAAACCCTTTACAAGCATAATTGGAATCGACTAAATACAAACTTGGACATATCACAAAAACAAACGCACATTGTAGACACAAAAACGTTTATTGAAGTTAAATTACCTTAGATAGGAAAAGTACTAAGAGTTCCCAAAAGCAAACTTTTACTACTTCTGTTGAGTGCTTGAGATGAATGTGGAAGCTTTAGTACATACGAGTATATCTTGACGCAGAAAATGATGTAGATTTCTTATATTAATAACTTTTTATTACTAAGGAAGTAAATAAGTATATATGTATCTTGCACACCTTAAGTAACCGTAGCTTACTATGAAAGTAAGTAGCACATTCATTAGTTAGTGCAGTAACACAACATCTTGTTGAACTGCGTTCTTCGGTAAGCTAGTTCGGGCAACATCGATTTGAGCAAAATCCCCACGGATACCTCCCCACCGTAGCCGGTGGAGTCGCCGCCGGTGGTCGGACTCGAACCGACTAAAACGCACGCCGCCTGTGGGTCGTTTTGGTTGCCGAAGGTGAGGTTGGCAAGCATATCCCTCGCACCCCGGCCGACACAGGGCCATCTCTCACGATCTGGCCCTCTTCTCGGGTGTGGGGACTACAGAGTCCCCAACTCTTCCCCGGAAACGGGGAGGCGCGCCAGGCGCGCCACCGCCGCGGCCTGCTTCTGCCAGGGTGACAGGCAGCTCCACCTGTCACCCCCAGACCGGCGCTCATGGGGGGCGGAGGTCGTTCATCGACCTCCGACTCCCGAGTTGCCTTCGTACGCGGGCAGCTTGTCTTGCGATCCTTCGTTGCTCCCGCTGCCGCTCTCGCCCCGCCTCCTCCTTCACGATCATTACTTGCTCGCAGAAGGCCTGAGCCATGAGCCTGCGCTCATGGGGGGTGGAGGTTGTTCTTCGACCTAATAAAATATGCATTGAAATGTAAAGAGACGTTTTATTTGATATTGTCGAAAGTTTATCTACACGGAATTGGATTCTGTTGGAATTTATTTTATTTAATTTATCTTATTTAATTTTTTATACTCAATCCCAACGTTTTGGTTGCTTTTCAGCTTTTGTGGTCACATGGGAACGGGGATCTGTATAAATAAACAAATCGCAATAGAATCTGTTGATGGTATACTTCTTTTTACCTATCAAACGTCATAACTTTATTCTTCACTACTACAACTTGAATTACTACAGTAGATTCCTCTTTAATATATTGAAGTATTAATAAAATAGCATAAGGAACATGGCTTACCTGCGGTAAATGCTCGTTATCGACGGTCATATTGATTTTGGCGACAAAGAAGGTGGTCGCAAATGGAGGTGTGGAAGTGTAGTACTGGGAGAGTTGCAGATCTTTGCACGCGTTGATTGAGCCCAGCCAATACTCGTTACCGAACAACACGTTGGGGCTATACTGGCCTGATGCGTCGAAAACTGAAAATAAACAATGAAAATTAATAATGAAATAGTACTAATCAATTCCTATGATATATTATTTTCATTCAAACACTGGTGAATTATATCCCCGTTTTTTCAATAGTATTGTTACCGCAGTAGGCTAGTGGTATGGGTAATGGACTGTTGAGACTAGGTCTCGGGTTCGATCCCAGGTTTTACCATGGCACACACCAATGACTTTTCGATGCTTTGCCAAGTTATGTGTGTATTTATCGCAGGTTTATAAGTGCCCGGTTAATGGTAATAGGCTCGCCACCTATTACATTGGGACTTAAACATAAACTGGCGAAATGTGGGTGCTAGCACCTCTGCCTACCCTTTCGGGGATATAGGCGTGAGTTTATGTTATGATGTTTAATAATATTGTAATAGAATGTAACCTATTAGGCAAATGGCAATTCGTTTGCCTTAGCAACCAGCAGTGGCTAGCGGTTAGTGCACTGCAGCGATTACCACTGTCTATAAATGATTACAACAATAGATTTCACCTAGGGTGTTATTGATGCTTTTCCAGTCTCAATCGCTTTACCAAACAGCTCTGGTATTTCAACTAACAGACAGACACACCGACAGACAATTCTAAGGGGAAATCCCGTGAAACCCAATAATGTAAATTTAAAAAAAACAATATTCATCATTTTACATCATTATCTTAATTCTGCACATTATTCAAATCAGTTCGTGTCATCATAATTAATAACAAGTGCCATTCGAAATTAGCTGCCATCGTAATTAATTTATACCAGATAACAAATCAGTTCTTAATGACTGAGCCGAAGTGACTTTCATAACTTTCTTCTTGTGTACTTGTTTGCAAACTTAGGGCCGACTTCGTCAATTGAAGTTATAAAACTAAACTGGGTCATGATGTTTTCCCTTAACAGGAATTGAAAAAAATGCGTGTACCGACAAAAAAAAGTATATTAATCAGCATCCTAGATTTTATAGTACTTATATAACAAGTCATGCTTAGTTCGGGTCTAAATAGCGTGAAGTAATTCTTCGTTATTGGGTTATATTATGACTACCTACTTGACACTCCCTTCAATCACAGTCCACTGCTGGACATAGTCCTCTCCCAAAGTTGGGAGGCTTATCGAACCTAAAGCTGGGTGCTGAAACTATAAGTATGTATAATCTAATCCCAAAAGTCTATAGGAGGTCATAGGAGGTCATAGGAGGTGTATGTAAATCATAATTCAACGTCAAAACTTTAATTAGAGGCGGCAGTATCTTGACCGAGATTACAACGCAAGGCTTTTAGGCACTGTTCCAACTTAGAGGCACCTGAAAATTTTCGAGCACGGTTGTTTCGTATTAAAGGCTCAAGTATATACCAAGAGTAGGTAAAGTGTAAAATGTAATAATCTTCTATCCTAATTGTTTTAAGTACTGATATTGATGTATCTAGGTTGGTTGTCCGTGTGGTCACGGACATTCCTGTGGTGACAGAGAAAGAATACAAGTATCACCACCCCATCTCATCCGAAGGGTGTCGTAAGAGGCGACTAACGGAACAATACGCAGACGATATCACTGCGAGAGAAGGAAAACTTGAGATAAAACCCTGTACCAACCCGTCTGACCAGCGTGGAAACATTAGGCCAAATCCTCCCAACATTGGAAGAGGCCTAATCCAGCAGTGGACTGTGATGGGCTAGCTGTTTAGCTTGGTTGTGGAAGAACAGCTTGTGATGTATCGCCGACACCAGGTTACTTTCAAGCTAAACTATTTAACCGAACATTTTATCCAGAAAAATGTATAGCCCTACTTACTACCAATCCGTAATGTAGTTTCTTCTTGTATACTCTATCTTATTAACATTATGGACGTGAAAGTTTGTGAAGATATTTGGATGTCTATAACTCAATCGTGTTGTAATGAATGATTGGATAAGACCGGAATAGACTAAGGTTTGGTATATCACATTGGCTACTACTTTTTATTGCTAAAGTAGGATTTCATGGACTGCAGGAATGAGATCAGAATCCTACGCAAGTGGGCAACAGGGCCGGATCTACGGGGGGACAAGCCGGTGCACGTGCCCCGGGCGGCATCAACAGGGGGTGGCAAATTTCCCTCGGGGAGCGGCCTTTCGTCTGCAAGGTCTTATATCTTATGTGACTTTACTCTATAGTAAGATGCAAGTTACGTCCCCGGACGCCGCGTTGTCTCTGCCAGAGCTGCTCGGAGGCGTTATTGGCTCTCTGTTCCCAGCGCAGGCGGTGCACAGTGTTGACTCCATATTGGTTTGGACCCCCCTCCCCCTGGAATATATAACTATCTATGAATAATATAATACGAAAAAAGTGAGTGAGGGCGGCAATTTATCAGTTTTGCCGAGTCTTATAAATATGAAGATCCGGAGATATTAAGATATTTTCCAACACTCATTCATTTATATAATTGCGTTTCTTCTTTAATATTAATTGCAGCATCTTATATTCACTACGTTAGCTCCGTCATTATAAGATTATCCGTGATTTTTCATTGTAAGAACAAATAATGTTGCATAAAATTCATCTGTATGATAGTATGTTATACGCCAATCCAACTAAATAAGAGTAGTGAGAGGGCGGACCCAGGCCTCAAAGCAAGTAAGTTTTGGATGTCGCTGTGATTGGATCCCTCTTCTGCACTGTACTTGGATGATGATGATGATGATGATAATCGTCTGGTTGTGTTAACTAGGCCAAGACCAAAAAATATTTATTTCTCACCGATACTAAGTTTACCACTGCAATTTACTCGAATAATGGAACTAAGATAACGAGCGTAATGCGTGCAGGAGATCATTATAAAAAATATATCAAAAAATACTTTAGCTAAACTCTTTCTTAGCTACAAGTGCATTTGGGTCAAGGACCTAATGTTAGTCGTGAGCTTTCATTATTATATTTTTGTACTAATTGCGCCCTCAATTTCGGTGGCGTTTACTCAAATATGAGTTTTTAAGAAGAGCTTAGTGAAGAAATCGTCAAAATTGGTCAATCCACTTCGGTGAGCAGGAACAAAAAGACAATAACAGAAAGAACACCATCATTAACTGAACTAATGATAATCAAATGCGTTATGAACTATACTGCCGTGCTAAGCGCAAAAGCGTTATCTATTTTTTGAGATACCTCTTTTGCGCTTCATAGAGCAGTATAATACTATGAAATATATGAACCAACAGCCAAAGCCAAGCTCGTAATTTGAAACCAACCACTGCCAAGTAATGGACCTTCGATATGTGTATCACCTTTTGGCCATAAAGGACCATGATAAAGATTTCACCTTTACTAAGTTGCCAGGTACCTACTTACTTTGAGCAGAGTACCTGCCAGTGCTACTTACCAAACTTCTTATTTACTTCGAAGGGGATTGGTTTGGATGCCTATCTATCACAGTAGGTATGGTGAGACTTATTTTAGCTATTGTTACAGTGGGTGATAATCTGAAATTGCTCCAACTCAATTGTTAACTCCGATTCAAATTTTATAAAGGAATTTTTCATCTCTCTACAATTAAACAGCTTGCGCCATAACAAATTGTGAGACGACATTTTAAAATATTCATGAGTATTATAAGTTACAGCAATTAAGACTAATAGACCCGTTTCGTTGTAATTGTACTAAAAATTCCTTTACCATTTTAGGCCTAACTCAAATTAGGCTAGAAAAGTAATTAGAAAGTTAATTTAAATTTGGAGAAGACGCTACCTCAGCCCACAACAATTACGAATGATTATCGCAAGCATTTCCTTGGATTGCAAATTATCCTCATTTGACTAAAGAAAACCTTCTGTGCTGCTTAAGTTACGTGCAGGTTCAGTCTATAAATTGAGTGATTTATATAAATATACACATGGCCGTCATACATATTACGGATAGCCAACGCAAATTCCGTCTGCGCATCCTCTTTGATCCGGTCTGCCGTATCTGCTGCTACATTTGTGCATAGTACACATAATAGATTTAGATCTACAGAAATTCAGGCTAGTACGTATGATCCTTGTGTTATGATGGCTGCAACGAGTAGATACATATTAAAAATCATGTTGTCCATTGCTAGACACTATTTATTTACTACTGGTGGTAGAGATTTGACGGCACAAATTTGTCACAAATTTCGACCGGGTTGGTACCACCGTGCAATATTGCGAAAAACCCTTCATAGTAATTCAATTTCGGTTGGATTGCGTTCAGGGATCAGCAAATGCATAGCCGGGTAGGGGTGATGGTGGTCGCAGCACTAGTGGGACCAGTGGGTCTTGGCGTAGTCTAGTGAGGATGGTGCGGGGCGACGCGCCGGTCAGGGAGACCCGTAGAAACGGTGGTGCCGCTGGCCGCCCGCGGTATAGTACAGAGGCCCAACTGGGACTAACCACCCTGGAAGGCTGCCTCACCAGACCGCGCATAATCCCGGTATGGCTCGTCGTGCCGGTTGGTGACCGGAAGTGGGGGCCAGGCGACCATATTCGGGGGGGTACGGGGGCCCTTCCGTACGGCGTGTCGGCTCACGCCATGCCTCATAATCATAGACAAAACCAATATCCCGCACTTTGTCACGCGGTGCTGCGACGACAATCACCTCTTTTTTTCACGCCCTTTTCTCCTTTTCATCATGGCAGCGCATTTAAGAGTATTGGGCAACACAGCGGCTCTACAGACTCCCACAAGCTCGCTATTTGAGGTGGAGTCCACTAACATCTGTGGACTCCATGCGAACCTCAACGCCGTCCACCAACACCTTGAGACGGCGAAACCAGATATGCTCTTTCTCACGGAGACACAAATAGGCCGCCCTGATGACACGACCTACTTGCTTTACCCCGGCTATGTTATCGAGGAAAATTTCCGTGCAAAAGCCGGGGTGTGCGTGTTTGTTAGGGCGGATGTTTGTTGTCGCCGTTTGCGCTGCCTTGAGGACCCATCCTTTTCAACCCTATGGGTACACGTAGACCATGGCTCTACGAGTCAGATCTATGTGTGCCTCTACCGTTCCCATACAGGAGATGCTGAGACAACTCGACTCTTTGAATATCTGAGTCAGGCGGCAGATGATGCGCAGGAACGGTTTCCGAACGCCGAAGTGGTATTTTTGGGGGACTTTAACGCCCACCACGAAACCTGGTTGGGCTCCTCCAAAACAGACCATGCGGGAAGAGCCGCCCATGCATTTGCTCTGGCGCATGGCCTGACCCAATTGGTACACGAGGTCACTAGAATACCAAGAAGGTCGGGCCTAGCACCCTCTCTGCTAGACCTTCTGCTGACGAGTCACCCAGACCTGTACAGTGTTTCGGTACAAGCCGCTTTAGGCAATTCCGACCACTGTCTGGTCTGCTCCAAGGTGCCAATTATAGCGCCTTCAAGACCCGTGCAGGGGAAGCGGCGTCTCTGGCACTACTCGTCAGCAGATTGGGATGGGCTGCGCAACTATTTTGCGTCCATCCCGTGGGTTGAACGCTGCTTTGAAGGTAAGAAACCCTCGGATTGTGCTACTGCTGTTGCCGGTGAGATCGGTCTGGGTATGGAATACTATATTCCTTACACTGATGTCACCGGTGCCCGAGGAGTGCGCCCTTGGTTCGGGCGCGAGTGTGCGAGGGCTGTTGATCAAAAGCAGTCCGCGTATCGCGCTTGGGTAAGGGCGCGTGCCACGCACGATCCCAATGTGAGCCACTTCAAGGCGGCGTACAACAGAGCCACAAAGGTCTGCAAGAGGGCTTACGTCAAAGCGGATGCCCTGCGCATTGCGCGGCTTGGTCAAGAGCTAGTGGCACATCCCACGGGCAGCCGTGGATACTGGCGACTGGCCAAAGCCGTGCAGGCCAACTTCTGTCAGCCTTCGCTGCCACCGCTGCGCTACCCTGATGGATCCCTGGCCCATGGACCGCAAGAGAAAGCCAATATGCTAGTAAATCTCTTTGCGGCCAATTCCCGAGTCGATGATTGCGGTATACAGCCGCCGACACTACCCAATGGTGACCACGTAATGCCTGAAATACGTATCAGGAAATGCGATGTTCGTGCGGTGCTTCAATCACTCGATGTCCGGAAAGCCAGTGGCCCGGATGGTATTCCAGCGGTGGTCTTACAAAAATGTGCAGCGGAGTTGTCTCCGATGCTTACGCGGCTGTACCGACTGTCCTACAGCTCGGGTACAGTGCCTTCGGCTTGGAAAGAGGCGAATGTACAGCCGATCCCCAAGAAGGGGGATCGCTCAGAGCCAGCCAACTATCGACCCATAGCCATCACCTCAGTGCTGTGCAAGGTCTTCGAGCACATCATTAACAAACAGCTCATGCGTCACCTAGAGGATCACTCCTTAATTAATGACCGGCAATATGGCTTCAGGCCGAAACGGTCAACGGGTGATCTTCTAGCATACGTTACCCATCTTTGGGGTGAGGCTATGGACAAGCACGGCGAGTCACTGGCAATTAGTCTTGATATCGCCAAAGCTTTCGATAGAGTCTGGCACAAATCGCTTCTCTCCAAGCTACCAGCCTTTGGTCTGCCTCCTAGACTGTGCAACTGGATTGCTAGTTTCCTGCAGGAGCGCCGTATCCGCGTCCTCTGTGATGGACGGGCTTCGGAGTTCTTGCAAATAAATGCTGGCGTACCGCAGGGGTCTGTATTATCTCCCACTCTCTTTCTTCTGCATATCAACGACATGCTGTCCACCGGCAGCATACATTGCTATGCAGACGATAGCACCTTACACGGGAGTTATCACGGACAACCTGCGGCCAAACAGTCTGATATCGTGGAAAAAAGACAGCTTCTTGTCACTGAACTGGACCGGATCTTGAATCACATTTCTCAATGGGGCTCCGAGAACATGGTCGAGTTCAATGCCAAGAAGACGCAGGCTTGTGCGTTCACAGCAAAGGTATCTTCTTTCCTTCCCCTTCCCACTCTTCAGAGCACGCCACTTCCACTGCAGGACAATCTCTATATCCTAGGCATGGATATTCGCTGCAAACTGAATAACAGAAATTACATCGAGAGCATCATCAAAACAGCCTCGCGGAAACTCGGACTCTTAAACAAAGTGAGACGTTTTTTCACGCCGGAGCAGCGGTGTCTTCTCTATAAGACACAAATTCGCTCCTGCGTGGAATACTGCTCGCATCTCTGGGATGGCTCCGCGAAATACCTACTAGATGCTCTCGACAGGTTGCAGCGACGCGCGGTCCGAATTATTGGGAACCCTGAGGTCACGAACACCCTCGAGCCTTTGCAGATGCGTAGAGATATTGCTTCCTTGGCTGTATTTTACCGTCTCTACCACGGTGAGTGTTCTGACGAGCTCTTCCAACTAATCCCACCATCTCCTTTCCTACATAGGACAACACGTGCAGGCCTTAGATGTCACCCTCACACTGTGCAGAATATACGAGCAAGAACCAAGCGGTTCGGAGACTCTTTTCTTTGCCGCACCACCAAGACCTGGAATTCATTACCAGCACACGTGTTTCCTTCTTCCTACAGTCCCGGGGCCTTTAAGCGGGGCGTGAAAAAGCATCTGATGAGGCCGCCAAGCTGAGTGCCACCATTGTAGCACTTAGTGTCTGTAATGGTGACCCTCTTTCCTGAGACTTTGCCTTTAGCTTACCATCAGGCGAGGTGAGGTCAAGTTGGCGTGTCCTATATAAAAAAAAAAAAAAAAAAAAAAAAAAATTATTATTTTTTTTTTTTTACGTGCGCAAAATCCCCACGTATACCTCCCCACCGGAGCCGGTGAAGGAGGTTATGTCGGACTCGAACCGACTAAAACGCACGCCGCCTGTGGGTCGCTTTGGTTGCCGAAGGTGAGGTTGACAGGCATATCCCTCGCACCCCGGCCGACCCAGGGCCATCTCTCACGATCTGGCCCTCTTCTCGGGTGTGGGGACTACAGAGTCCCCAACTCGTCCCCGGAAACGGGGAGGCGCGCCACGCGCGCCACCGCCGCGGCCTGCTTCTGCCAGGGTGACAGGCGGCTCCACCTGTCACCCCCAGGCCGGCGCTCATGGGGGGCGGAGGTCGTTCATCGACCTCCAACGCCCACACTATTTATTATTAAAAACATAACACTCTTTATACCTAGATAATTATTTGAAGACATTTTCTAAGCAAGCAGACAGTTTTGTAGGGTCTTACATTCTGCGAAATACTACAATGTGGCCATCTGGCTATGTGCAATGCGACAATGTAGCACCTGTACCGACTTCAAATTCGCACCTATAGCAAATCAGCTATAGGTGCAAATTTGAAGAAATCAGTTATTCGAAATTACACACGAGTACAAACACTCAAATACTCACATCAGAATGTTTACTGTCTGAGTTACCAATATTAACTAAGTTACTGTGGCGATACCATATGTACCCAGCGCCATCTAGCAGCAGTAACTACTGCGTCACTGAGGATCCTACATCGCACAAGTGAAGTTCTCGCGCTGGTACAATATATGTACATCGTCCCAACGACAATTGTTGGGCGTGATCACCTTGCTTGATCGGAGGATCATCACACCTCGTTCCTCCACATCGCATTTCACAGAAACACTACATTAAGTTATCCTTAACTAACAACTTGAAAATTTGGTCCTCAAAAAAATTTTTAATTTATGATAAGTTTGTTATTAGGTATTTAAACTATCATGGTCACTCACATCAGTATCAAAATAAACGGGATATTTACCATGTTTCATTGTTTTGAGTTTCCGATATTTCGGTGCTGTTGCAAGCACCATGATCACGGAGGAACTGGAGTAGTGACGGTGAACAACCACTTTGCAAAAACAACTTTTTGCGAGTCTCTTTCGCTCCCGTTCCGCCGTCTCCTTCACGAACACTACTTGCTCGCACAGAAGGAGACGCTGGCAGCCCACGTATCCAAGCAGCGAACCATCGCCGCACAATTCGGTACACCAGGAGTCACATTCGTTTCAGAAAATTAAATTACATACTTCGTCGAAGTCATATATAATAAGTCTATCCTTTTTCCCATTCTTATCTCCACTGTGCCGTGGTAAACAGTTTGTATATATTTTTGATTAGTATTTTAATAAAGACATAAGTCACATACAGCAGTTGGGTACAATCAACGTTAAAAACGTGCTAAATAAAGAAACGAAAACGAAGCCCTCCCAATGGAAGTAGATAATATTTAAAACGTTTTATGTAATTCGCTTAATCCTAAGAATTCGGTAAAGGGGAACCTTCTATAAATACTTAATCCTGCCATTTCGGGATGACCCGAGTATAAAAAGTATTACGTTATTTTTTACTCTTTTGAGTGTCTGGAGCGGCATAAAATATTTAATTATTAATACTTTTATAACGGACGTTGTATCGTGCCTAGAGATTCTAATACAACCAGTAGATTAATGGTAACTTCACCTTCAGAGTATTGTCATGAATTATAGCATATTTACAAACTCCATAAACTTACCAGTAAGTATCGTACCGTACCCGTTTAGTACTTAGGTACATTTACTTACGTACAACCATATTCTGCCAACCGTGTGTACAACTATCCGCCGAACTCAAACAAACCTGTAAAATTATGCGGAAAGCTAAAGAGGGATCCGCATAAAATTAATTTAGGACTTAAACTACAGATAAACGTGCTCCTAGTCGGTTGAGAGTGTTTATAATCTTATTTGGGTCGTTTGCTGGTGTACTCCAATCACAGCCGGATATCTGTGACGTGATCTCGAGATCCGACTCAGCTGGTAAAGCGCTGCATAATTCCACTGATTTATTACCAACCCTATATTTCATTCAGGTATGATAGGCTAGGTAGGTAATATGAGATAATAGGAATGATCTTCTTATTCCTGAGCTATCAAAGCTATGTGAATTTGAAAGTAATGACCTAATTTTAAAATAACGGTAAAATTAACCTTTTAATCTATAGTCTTAATATTATAAAACCGTATGCGGTACGGAGTCATAACACCGTTTTATAAACCTGTCACCAAATCCTTATTATATAATGAGCCTATAGATAAGACTAATAGACATTTCAAATAATCAAAAGCATTTTGTTTTGCACAAAGATATTACGTTGGAAAAAAAAGACAATAATGGTGTAGAAACAAATATTGAATTATTAAATTAGCTATCTTTGGTTGTTGGAAGGTGACCGAACCATTTTGGTGAGAGTTCACATAATACAAAGGGGTCATTACTAAATAGGTATTGCGGAGAGTCTATCATTGTCATCGCATGGAGATTGACAAACAAAACACCAAGTCCCGTAATCTTAAACTATCATAGTAACATGTAGAATGAAAAGTGATTGAATCTATAAAAATACAGTACTTTTCATTGATTGGTTTTAGACGTATGAAGAGAATACATATTACGTTTCGTTCGCATTACAATATCAATTACTAAGTCTAGCAGAGTGCCGATATAAACATACACATTTTTTTTATTTACGGACATATTTCATACGAATGACGTATAATTGCAATAATTACAGTTAATGTTGCATGTTGAAAATTTGTTGACCATATTAACCTAAAATATTTATAGTTATTACAAAAAACTGGATATGGTTTAATAAATTATTACTGATTAATTTAGCAATCTTCTATAGAATTAGGAATGATAATATCATATTGAACTTACTCCACTGGAGCCAGTATTTCCCGTTTTATATTGCAATACTCAGAGAACATTGCACCAACTGCTAGCGAGATGGCGTCTAAAATTTCGATTATCTAACATTTATGGCACATGCGGCACAAGCTAGTAGAAATGTAGCACAGCAGCACAGGTGCAGTTAAAGAGAACTAATAACTGTAAATCACTATCTGTAGTATCAAATCATGCATTGATGTGTGGAACTCCATAAAGGTTTCTCTTTTATGAAGATTTTAACTGTCTTTGAAATAAAAGTCTGCGAATTAGAAACCTAGCTTCCGAAGAAAAAACTTGCTTGAAACTTGCTTGAAAAAGTTAGGTAGGTTTACACGCATTTACTCATGCCTGTTAATCCCTGAAAGGATAGGCAGAAGTATATTAACACCCACAATACGCCAACTATGACTTAGATTCGTGCAAATTAGATTTTTAATACTACACTCGAGAGCAATGAATCCGGGTCACTTAAAGAATCCTAAAAATCTCGGAAACTAAAAATGCTAGGTTAATGCAATAAATTGTATTTAATAGACAATGTAATACTCCTTAAATGAAGGTATTAAAACTTCTTAGTTATTGTAAAGTTATATCATAAAAAAATCAAATTTGAAAAAGGGCCACTTTCGAAGATGGAACTACGAAATTACAGCATTTGGTGTTGCTTTTGTTTGTAATCTGTCATTTATGTGGGTACATAAACCATGTTGATAGTGCTCTATATTCATTAATCAAGCTGAAATTATGTCGCTTACGCCTGAAGAATGCACCAGAATACTTACAATGCTGGAAACCGGCCGGAGTCAGCGCGATACAGCCAGGACTGTCGGTGTGTCGCTGTCAACAGTACAAAGAGTTCTCCGACGTTACGAAGAAACTGGTTCTAACCTACGCAGACCAGGAACGGGCAGAACCAGGTGTACCACAGCACGAGAAGACCGATACTTGGCGAACACCATGCTTCGAAATCGCTTTCTCACAGGAACTGAACTCACCAATCAGTTTCGACGCCTCGGAGGAAGTAACCCAAGTGCATGGACAGTAAGACGTCGGCTTGCTGAATCTAACTTAAAACCCCTTAGACCTGCAAACGGCCCTAAACTGGAGCGTGGGCATCGTATTTCGAGACTAAGTTATGCCCAGAGCCACGTAAATTGGAGTATTGAAGATTGGTCAAAAGTTATGTTCTCCGACGAATCAAAATTTATGCTCTACAAGCACGATGGAAGACACAGAGTGTATCGAAGACCAGGGGAAAGATTCAAGCAAGCATGCATCGAAGAAAAAGTAGCCTACGGTGGTGGGTCTGTACTTGTGTGGGCCGGAATTTCTTCTGAAAGTCGCACAGAGCTGGTGATCATAGAAAACGGCTCTTTAACTAGCGTAAGATATGTGGAAGAAATCCTCAATGATCACGTTGGTCCATTTATGGTCAATTTAGGTGAGGATGCTATATTTATGCATGACAATGCCAGACCTCATACAGGTAGGATTGTGAATGACTACCTTCAAGAGATGAACATTACTCGTATGGAGTGGCCAGCGCGCAGCCCGGATATCAACCCGATCGAGCATGCTTGGGACGAGCTAGGCAGATGCGTAAAACATCGAAACCCTCCCCCAATCACGCTTCGTGAGCTCAAAATTGCTCTCACAGAGGAATGGGAGAATATTCCCCAAAATCGTATAAGGAACTTGGTGTACAGCATGCCAAACCGCGTAAACGCAGTAATGGAAGCACGAGGAGGCAATACGAAGTATTAAAATTCAAGAAAATCGTAATAAAGTTCAAAAATTTCATGTTTCCTATTTTTGTTTTAAGGAGAGATCAGCAGTTTTTTTCTTTATGTAATTTTGTGTTAATAAAATGTATGGTGACTCATATTTTTTTTACTTTCATTTAAGGAGTATTACATTGTCTATTAAATACAATTTATTGCATTAACCTATCATTTTTAGTTTCCGAGATTTTTAACATTCTTTAAGTGACCCGGATTCATTGCTCTCGAGTGTATATGACTAACTATTATTTTAAATGCATTGTATCCCATTGGTAAGTTTATGTTTATATAGGTATGTTAGGTTTAAAAAGGAAATAACTCCACCAAAAACTAAACGAGAGATGAATAACACCGAATTTAAGAGCATGGACGCTTTGAAATAGTCAAGCAACTGAAAAACATGGCTGCAAGTGATACCGAAATGGGTTGTATTTGAGCCTCTTGAAGTATTCCAAGAGCCATGAATTTTACAACATCTCATTGCAATGAGATGTTGTTATGTGTGAATTCTTAAAATGTCGCAGGTCCTTTTGTGGCTTCACTTTTTGTAGAGTTCATATATAACAAACAAAAGCGGGTATTAAATCGCGTAACATTTGTAATATAAAAAGGTTACATATTTCAGTAACCCTTGTTAATGTCAGTTACATACGCATTACAAGTAAAGCTAACAATGTGAAGGTTTTGGTCAATGAACTTATATAGTTCTCCTTGGTTTCACCCGTGTAGAATATTTTTCCATTTCCACAACCCACGAAAATCTATTTTAGGAATAAAATAGTCTGGAATAACACAGATACCACATATTATTCCAGAAAATACTAAGCTATCCCTGTGCCGAACTAGATCATTCAGCCGCTTGAGCGATGAGCGTAACAATTTTTGCGAGAACGAGGACAAACGCGAAAAAGAGAAGCTTATACGTTTTGCTGCTTCTCAAAAATGGGCACGAAGCTGCATTGATGTAGGCTAAATGGCCTAGTTTTGAGTGACCGATTTTAAACGCCGGGGTGTTATCTATCTCATTTTAATTTAGGATTATTAATTCAGTTTTATTGTTTGGTAAGAGGTAATTTGGCTTTTGTTGTGTCGTCGACGGTCACCACGCAAAGCGCTTGCACCGCCGCTGGCGCGTCACGGCCGTACAACGTTCCACTTAGCGGTCAATTCTGCACTTGCTTCGCTTGAATATTTTTCTCACGCGTATTACGTAAGAATACGCTTCGCACTTCAACTCATATCTCCGGACACTGCTCAAATTCCGGTCAACGTCACATAATGATTTCAGTCTGATATTTTGGCAGCGACTTGATAAACACGTGCCCTATACGAAGTATGTTTATTATATTTGGTAATACAATCCTCTAGTTACAAGTAAGCTCTCTGAAAGCTTTTATCAGTCGAACATGAATTCCACCCAACACGAGTGCAGAAATGTTAAACAATTTACTGTGTTGGTTTCGTATTTACGTACGAACATTTTACGAACAGCATACTGAAAACAAAGGAAAATCACGTTGATTTATTTATATTGGATTTGACATTCTATTATTTTTGTATGCATAATCGCAATCAAACCATATTGTCTTTTATCACACGCCTTGGAGGCAATAGTTAGAGTTAATTCTTACTACATTTCAATATTTTACGATTTGTTTTATGTAGGAGTTAACCATATTTGTATAGTCTTATAAGTTTTATGATTAATATTTTTACTAAATAAGTATGTATGTATGAGAAGGTAGGACACGACGGTATTCCCGTCCGAATTGAGCAGTCCGACTGGGGCAGTACCTCCACCCTACAGAATACCACGGCTATAAAACCTCGTGTTGTGTTCCCGGTGGTGAGTAGGGTAGCCAGAGCTCACTGGAGAGTTTTTGTGCTGTCAGTGGGAAGACCAAAGGCTTGTCCTGATTTTGTGTTCTGCACTGAGGGCACATAAAATCTCTGTTGTTACAGGGTCGGCAGCACGGATGTGACTCTACTGGTGTTACACACGTTCATAGGTCACGGTAACCACTTTCCATCAGGTGGGCCGTGTGCTTGTCTGCCACCTAAGTTGTATAAAAAAATTTATATCACAGTCAGATCAAACTGATGTCATTTGAAATGAGTCCTATTGTCAACACGTATTTTACATAATTCTTAATTAAAAGTTTTTCGTTTTTACGAATCTTCATCAAAACTTCGGAAATCTTTTCTGAAATTATACTACGTACTCGTACCTATATACAGTCTATTATCTTTTATTTAACACCAAGGAACCCATTAATATAAATAATAAGTTACAGAGCTGTAATTTATTCCATTAATATTTATTTATGATAATAAAACCCAAACGAACACCGTTTATCCTAGCTGGTGGACTGCAAATGAATTCCGTTAATATACAGTCATATTGTTTTTTGTAAAATCAGTAAGTAAAATTTATTTTATAGAATACTAGTGGCCGCCGGCGACTTCGTCCGTGAACCTGTTTTACCTTCTTGTTGGTGGAATTTCGTAATTCGTTTACCAGTCAGTCAGTCTACACCCTTTAAGGAACCTACCTAAATTTCAAGTCATAGGTGTTTTTTTATTGGACACGTCGATAAGACTTCGCCTCGCATATCAATTAACTTACCATCAGAAGCTGAAGGTAAAGTCTCAGAAAAGTTTGTGAGATATCATGATAATAATAAATTATAATAA
Source organism: Eilema griseolum (assembly GCA_963662185.1). Taxonomy (NCBI): domain Eukaryota; kingdom Metazoa; phylum Arthropoda; class Insecta; order Lepidoptera; family Erebidae; genus Eilema; species Eilema griseolum. Next base: position 11,776,948 of record OY759232.1, on the reverse strand, counting down.
TAGTGAGTGGTGTGTACCTTTTATATAGATTCATAAATATTGACATAGAAGAATTTACATATGAACAGGAGTCATTATAAGGATTTTTTCTGTGAAGTACGTCAACCTTACCTTACCTTTGTTAGTGTGCGAAAATTCCCACTGGGTTTAGGAGGGTACACGAGGTGTAGGACCCCGATCCATCCATCTATTCCATAGATCCATGTTCGCACCCCGGCCGACCCAGGGTCATCTCTTTCGGGCTGGCACTCTTTGGGTGTGCAGACCACGGAGTCCCCATCCAGTGCCCCGGTCACCATAGCAGAGGCATGCATCACCCGCCACTTCCGCTATGGTAACAGCTTCACCTGTCACCCCCAGGTCCGCGCTCATGTCATCATAGTTACCTCACCTGATGGTAAGTTAAAGGAGAAGTTCAGAAATGAGGTTCACCATTGCATTAGAAAATTACGCTACATTTATATATATTTTGTTGTACTGTGTTTTTGTTATATTGTGTTTTTATTTTAATTAACTTTAAGTATTTCTCATATTCTATTCTATTTTCGGGTTAGCATAGTCAGTCATATGTTAAATGTCATTCAGGATTGTTCAGTAACATAACATAAACTCACGACTATATCCCCGAAGTGGTAGGCAAAGGTGCTAGCACCCACATTTCACCAGTTTATGTTTAAGTCCCAATGTAATAGGTGGCGAGCCTATTGCCATTAACCGGGCACTTATAAACCTGCGATAAATACACACATAACTTCGAAAAGCATCGAAAAGTCATTGATGTGTGCCATGGTAAAACCTGGGATCGAACCCGAGACCTCGTCTCAGTAGTCCATTACCCATACCACTAGGCTACCGCGGTCAGTACAGTCAGTTGTTCAGTAGATTTGAATTATTAATGAATCCACTTAAAATTTCACGCTTATAATAGTAGTATGATCATACATACATAAAATCACGCCGATTTCCAATAGGGGTAGGCAGAGATCACGGATCTCCATTTGCTACGATCCTGACATACTACTCTCACTTCATTCGCTCTCATAACATTTTTCTTGCATGCTCGTCGGTTTAGGGTACTCCTGACCTGCCCCTTTTCTGAAACTTCCCCGATTTGGTCCAGGTATGTACGCCTAGGTCACCCCCTTCCGACGATATCGTCCACACTCGCTCAATAGGTAGCTATTTATATTACACTAGCTGACCCACCCCAGCTTCGCCCGGGGTATATTTTGAAGCTTCATATCCCTTTGAGCCCGTATGTTTTAGTCTTCAAATAATGTATGAAAAATTGCCGGATTTGTTAACATTTATTATCAACGCTCCCCTCCCTTAAGTAGTAGCGTGATGATATATAGCCTAAAACCTTCCTCGATAAATGGACTACCCAACACTGAAAGAATCATTCAAATCGGATCAGTAGTTCCAGTGATTAGCGCGTTCGAACAAACAAACAAACAAACAAACTCTGCAGCTTTATAATATTAGTATAGATTGGTAGGTACTTAGGAACATACCTTGATACCTAGGAGCATAGGTACACTGTACATTACTTACATTACACATGTCAAATTTCTAGACTGCTATAGTCATAATGTTATTAGCGGTGGTTTCCGTTACATCCGTTCCAGTTTCGAGCTTCATTAAATATTTCATTACAAAGGATTGACGTTCGATGTTGGGCAATGTTGGGCAAATTCCTGTTAATTGACCGACTGCCTTACACCATTCAGTCGCTGTGTATTGGTGTGTAGTCAGTATGTTGCAACATGGCCGTAGTTTGCAAAACCCGGTTCGTTTGATGTACGCGCCTTTGTGTCAACATCTTGACAATTTAGTGCTATGGTAGACTTCCAAAGACCTATTGAGTTTAAAAGCCTTTCATCTTTTAACAATACTTTCATTTTATGATTAGATTTGTTTCTGAATAGGTACAGCATGTTGTGTTTAAATTAAATAAATAGTTCAGGCCACATTTTTATTTACAGTATCATCTAAATATATGAGCTTCAGAATGCGGATAAACATAATAATTTACCTCTCAATGCAAATATACATATTCATGCGTACAAATATTTGCATTGAACGGTAATCAAACACGCAACCTCTGACTTGGGAGTCCAAAGCTCAACCGCCACATCACAGTTAAAGAGAGTTTAAACAGAATTCTTCGCTTCATTTTACACGAGAAAAATATATTAAAAATGTTATACTTTACAAAAGTTTTCTCACAACGGTGAACATAACTCAATATCGAATTTCCCCAAGCATACCTCTGAGCAATAAAGGAAGAAGTCGACAACTGCAAAAAGGCAAAACCAACTGTACAAAATTATTTTAAAAATACCTTTGAAAGCGAGTCGTGAGTGTTTTCTCGGTTATGTAAACGTTTTGTTACTTTTCCTTTTACGTAAAAATTCTATTTTCAGGTTTTCAGGTAAGTACTAGATAGAACTCATATAATATTTTCAACTAACTTGTACCTTTTCTACGGGTTCACTTCAACCCTTCAAGTTCAATAATTACGTTCCTCAATATCTGTATTTTATAATAAAGTTTTCCTTATTGACTAACTTTCTGATAAAACTGCGTCAGGGTTATAAAAAGGTTTTGATTAGGTACGGTTGTTTGCTTTCTATTATTAAATATTAAGAATTAATTTGGTAGATGTAAGTCAGAACTTTTCAACTCATTTTAAGGCTAATTTATCTACCTATTTGTTTCGTTGTAAATTTTTGTAAGCTAGTTAAAACGATTAAGATACAGTTGTTATTTCTAAATCATTTACGAAATATTTAATGGGTTCACCGGTATCTTATTGACTTATATTTGTTCTTAAAATCCATGCGATAGTAACTCAGTCTGTCTGTATGTTACGCTTTCGTGCCTAAACCGCTGAACCGATTTTGATGAAATTTGGCATAAGGGTAGATTAGACCTTGAGAAAGGACATAGGCTATGTTTGGTTTCGATAACCGAAATACACGCGGGTGGAGCCGTGAGCAAAAATTGCTTTTGCTTTTTATATTTTAATTATATTATATTATCCCGCAAGAACCAGTGTGGTACTGCAGCGAGGAGCATTGAGCAGCAGTTCCGCGCAGAGGTCCCTTCGACGATGGTCTACTTATCTCGTGTACATCACAGCGTGAAGATCGTAGACGTCGCGAACTATCTCCAAAAGAAAACCGGGATGGGCTTAAGGGTGGAGAAGCTGGACTCTCGTCACAACGTGAGCTTCAACTCTTTTGTGGTGCGAGTTCCAAACAGCCACACCGCTACCATCCTGCGTCCTGACTTTTGGCCGACGGGGGTGAAGTTTCGGCGCTTCCGATTACGCCTGCCGACACGCGACACCCCGCCCCGTGACACGTCGACGTCATTACGTGTGCTTTAGGTTAAGATATATTATATGTATTTTTAGTTTTAAGGTATATATTTATGGGCCGTAGAATAAGTTTTTTTAACATCCTGTAACTTTTCTATTATTGCCTGAAATAAATGATTTATTATTATTATATTATTATTATAATTTATATTATAACTTAAATTATTTAATAAACCGACATCTTAAATTAAATAAATTAATCTTATCGCTCATCTTAGCACTGTTCTACAATCTTTGGCTTAGTAAGCAAAAGTCGGATATATACTGCACTGCACATACAGTACACTTATCCGATAAATAGAATCTATATAGGTACGTGTGACGGAGGCGACGATGTCATGGATGCGAATATTAATATTCACACACATACATATAATCACGCCTTTATCCCCGGAGGTTTAGGCAGAGGTGAATTAACACCCACTTTTCACCGATTCCACATAATAGGGGGTGAGCCTATTACCGTCTTCCGGGCACTATTGTTGACTCATGCCATGCATCTGAGGCTGAGTCTGGGCTGCATATATCTGTCTGATGTTAAACAGCCCTACCCCTTAGTCGCCTTGTGTGATACCCCATGGGAAGATATAGGATGGTACAAATTCTACTCTGCCGGTAACCAAGCGGAATAATAATTTGATCACTATAAATTTGAAACCAGTCTACGAATAACGTCAATATAACAAAGGTAATGAATTTCCGATTCATTTAATCCACTTTGGGAACGTTTAACGTTAATTGGATAGGTTTGTGATAGTTATCAATTCAAAAACATTAATAAAATGATTTTAGATTGAAATAAATGATAGTTAGGTACAATGATATTCTCAAACACTAACAAACATGGTAAATAGCCTGTTGATCGTTATAATAATGGTTAGATTAATAAGTAAATAGGTTGTCATACCTATAGATCAATTAAAATATAGAAAAAATATAATCGGCTCAGGCGGGATTCGAACTCGCGATCTTTCCCTTACCGTAAGACGGATATTTTTCGGAAATTTCATTCCATTGTCATACCTATAGATTTGTAAAATGGCATAGGTACCTACCATACCTTGTTTGTACTTTTCATCAAAAAGAAAATGAATCCGTTAATCCTGCTTAGAAATTTCGGAGACACTATATTAACATATATATGCATAAAATGTGTAAGTACTAAATCCACATACATACATATAATCATGCCTTTATCCCTGGAGGGTTAGGCATAGGTGAATTAACACCCACATTTCACTAATAATTGTATTCGGTCCCACGTAATGTGGGGGGGGGGGGGTTACGTTCTAAATCAATAGATACTAAACGAGTTTCAAATCCGCTCTTAATTTTAAAAGGCAATTTATCATTCTTCTTAAGGCTTTCCATAATTCCATGAGTCATGTAAAATTGTCCCAAAATATTCTTATAGCGACTTTTGTAAATCCCTGCATGCTTTAAATAACTTAATATTTTCCTGCTATGTTACAAATGAATATTGTTCATTAAAACTGTATCGCTAGTGTATAATCAAGTATTCGTATTGTAGTACGTATGACAATGATAAGATATTATGATACAATGGTTTGTTTACACATTAAATAAGAGCGTTTTAACTGTCTATTAAAATGGCTATGTCACATGAGAAGCTTTTCCTTCAAACCTAAACCTGTCTTTCTAGTTGCAGGTTTAAAATCTAGGTACATAGATTATGTCACCGCAAGCATGGCTTGTTTAACAAGAAACGTCAGTACCCCGCAACGGTGCGTGTGAGTGAAATGAATCGCTAACTTTCACGGATTACTTATGAAATTTGCGATTTACACGTTATGAGAATTTTGCGCAAGAGTGCGGCGGTGCCGGCCACTGCGCGAGCGCTGTTGTGTTGCCCGCCTGCGCAGCAAACGTTATGTCACAAGCTGCACTGCTGCACACAGTTTCTCAATATACTTCGTTCACCTAAGTTGATCTTTTCTTTCCTACTAATTATAAACAATATTGCTTTGCTGTGTTTTATTGGAAATTGGACACTGCCTCTTTGCCAGCAAAAATAATGTTAATATGTATATGATATTGATATGACAATGGCATATTTTACGTCCACTGCTGGGCAAAGGCTTCCACCAAATCTATATACCTCTCTCTTTCATTTGCTATATCTCACCAATCACAGCAGTCGATGTCGTCCGGTCAATGTTGCCTTAGCTGTTCGATAGCAGACTAAAAAAAACATATTTTACCACTTCTATTGTGCGATCGCACTGACCCTCAAAAACATAATGATCTGGGGCAAATCAAATAGTAAGTAATAGCACTTGCCACTATTCAAGCTGATTATGCAGGAACGGTATATGCAATGTTTACAAAATTAGATCAAGAGTATAAATAAATCGATTTGTTACTTTCTTGCCAGTATTATATCGATAGTTCGTGAACCGGACCGGTTTGATTAATGCACAACATGCAAATATTCGCGCACAATATAGGTAACAAACACGCGTAATTATTAATGCACGCAATTAGTCCGTTATTAAACAATCACATCACATATGTTATAGTTTCGTTTTAACACGCTTTCATTAGCTTCACATGTGCTTAACTACAAATATCTTGCGTGTATAATAACCGGATAATAAAACATTCTTCTTCTTCTTCGTTGACCAAGGAGAATAAGAATTGTGTCAATAGCAACAAACAATATAATTTGATGCGTCCTGTCCAAAGTTCGGCGATAATGACTACTCCTTCAGTCTCTTCATTGTGCAGGTGTAGGGTCACAGCGGGATCAACACGACAGGAGGTAGACCACCGATTTAACACCATTGAGCTGCTTTGATAAACCAAGATAGTGGAACTCACCAAATATCTACTAATAAGAAACTCTTCAACTGTGACCTCGATTGTCCGTTTTACCGATTGAATGACATTATTAAGTATTTCTTTAACAATATCTCGTTACTATTTATAAAAATTTGAATTTTTGTATCTAAAACTTAAATACCTATATTATTAAAGAAACAATACCTAATATTACCTTACTTACTCTATCCGACGATCCCATGACAAAAGCCTGTCTAAACGTTCAATGCCATTTACAATGTGAAATATTGGAGTCGAACTAACAAGTTGAACTCTGTACTTTCTAATTCCCCTGAGCACTGTTGTCACGAGATAAGTATGATAAACATCTTGAACTTCGCGATGAATACGGATGATATTCAGGCACACAGAAATACGACGCGCAAAAGTTTGACTTATATTTAGGGGAAATTTTCAATGACCTACTTTATAGTCTATAATATACGAACTTTGTATTTTCTTTTTAATTTAAAAAAACCGGTCAAATGCGAGTTGGATTCGCGCTCTGAAAGTTCCGTACAAAACTGAATTGAGGGACTTATAATATGTACATAAACGGCCATGTCTTTTGATTGCATTTAGATAGAATTTTGATTTTTTCACAGTCTGGCCAAAGGCCAAAAGCCTGCGTCAGAGCCTCGTCTATTGTTTAGCAGATGCGCCAACCGGCAGGTTAGGTTGACTTGGGTTGCAAAGGTATTCACCTTTACATAAAGTATCTAGGTATATTTAAGTAACTTGGATGTCAATAGTATCAAAAGTTGTTCTGAATATGAGGACTATTGCGTCATTTGAGATACAAATTGTTTGTCGTAATCGATTATGTTTTATGGCTATAAAATTTTTGCATTGCTAATGACAAAAAGAAGAAGAAATAACGATATATTTTAACACACATAGATAACTTAATCAATAGATTTAAATAATAATCAATTTACATTTTTATTTCATACTTTGATCTCTGTTAGGAGGATTCACATAATTTATTCATTGGATAAATTTAAAGTCAGTTTCGCATGATATTGTGACAAATATAGTTACATAAATGTGATGTCTAACTGAATACTATTTGGTTACGCCGTTTTTGAATAATCAATGTTCGTCAGTAGCGAAAGATATACGCGAAAAGCTCATGCCTCCCTATTTTAGATTAGGTAATAAACTAGCTACCCGAGTCGGCTGCACAGGAGAAAAGTTTCGCAACCACCCTGGATTAGGCTCATCATTGATAAATCAATCGGGACATGGACAAGTAATATTGCTAAGGGTCTTAGAAGTACAAAGATGAAGCATGTGTTTGAATTCGAGGAAAATGTAACATGTTTTCCTTACACATACCTACGCTATACTATGACTTTTAAATAAATCAATTGTATATAATCCTTATCGTTGAGGCATTAACAAAGTGTTCTTCATTGCTTTTGCCTGTAGTGTGAATTTCTACATTTAAATAATGTGCTCTATATTGAATCTATACATATTTGTGAAGCCCGTCAATTGAAAGATTACGACTGTTTATGTATAAATATTTTGTAAAACACTTCACTGAATCAGGAAGTTATAGAATTTTCCTACCACAAGATCGCAGTAATAGAATCTTCTAAGCCAAGAAGAACAGTTGAAATAATAATTGCATTATGAAGCAATTCGTACATCTAGTATGAATACACCTTTACATACAATTTTATATCAAAAGGTGCAACCGTATCACTTTTGTACACACATCTCAGTATTAAATATAAACTAGCGAATAATTTTGCTCCAAACAGTTCGAAGTTTCCAAATAATGTACCCAATAGAAGAGAATATACGTCACACGGAATAATTCAGATGCTTTCAGGCACTCGGCTTTTCGATGGGAATATGTAACAACAGCACTTGCCTCACGATTCCGCTTTCATTTTCAATTCATTAAATTCAATTTCTTGTTCACATTAACAGTTTCAGAGCTACCTATTTCCAGAATATTGTGTACATGAAATTATGAAATAGCTTTTATTTTGTACCTTTTGTTTAAAACTTGAAAAGCAAAATATTAAGTGGGTTCATTAAACTTTATGTGTTGTTAAACAAACAGACATTTATATTAGTACTTGTGTACTGACACTAAGTACTGTATAAACATAGTCTAAAGGAATTTACCTATCGCGATATCGCTACACCGGCGATGAACAAAAATACCTCATGATATTCAAAGTGCAAGCTTTGAATGCAACCGGGATCGCTAATCTGGTGAAGAGGATGGTATGATGTTTTTTAAAGTATTCTATTTGCATGATCTAACGCGGCTAGAGCGGAATCAAATAGCGTTCAGTTCCGGTTTCGCCTGCTTTGTGAAACAAATGATTCATCACGAATAATAACATACTTTTCCACTGGTTATGTATAATTACATAGTATTAGTCACTGATGACACAGAACAGATCGGTTATATAAACATATTTAGATACTTTTTTTGTAAATACATACATTATACATATATCTAGTTGAAATTTAGTGATAGCGACAGCATATATCGCATATTTTATACAGACAAAATAGACAAAATAAAATGGCAAGCTTGCGTGAATTCGTGAGCTGAAAAATGGTGGAGGTCTTAACTAACTGAATATTAATTATTAGAATTAATGTTATCACCGATTACTATTTCATTTCCTTTTATGACCTTTTAGAGTTGGATGGATATGTCTGCAGCTATGTAAAAATCTCACGATGCTCGCATTACCAACAACTTTTCTGAGATTTTATCATTAAACACTAGCGAAAACACTTAAGTTTTATATATGTAAAATGTGAGTCTATATCGATTATAAAACTTTACATATTTAAGTCGGTGAAGACCAGATATTCCGAAGCTTACGGCACAACAGAGGGGACGCAATAAAGCAGTTTGCATTATTCACGTATGAGATGAGTTGCTTCTATTGTAACCTGTGAGTAAATGTATTAGTTAGTTATTATGGACTATGGACACAAAAACAGCCAAGAACCACTGTTATAGTTGATACAATAGCTGATCTACTTGGTGTGCCGCACGTATTCAATGTTTTACAATATCTCTTGCTGGTTCGGTGATCTCGATACGTTTTTGATACATACATACATACATAAAATCACGCCTGTCTCCCATAGGGGTAGGCAGAGATCACGGATCTCCATTTGCTACGATCCTGACATATTATTCTCGCTTCATTCACTACGTTTTTGATGTCTATAAAAAAACAGTAAAAACGTTAAAGCTGCCATAAAATACGACCAAATTTCCTGTAAGATAGAAGATGATTGTAATCGTAGGAGCAAGGTGGAACTGAGCAGCGGCGGCGGCACGGCAATGCATCAAAATGAAGCGTTAGCGAGCGAGGTACAACGCCGTCGGTTAATACTGTGATACTGCTATGTCTCACAAACTTGATCATCTCAAAGAAATATACCCCAAGTAGGTCAGCTATTATAATTTCATTCACAACTTCATAGGTAGGTAAACTAGTTCCAGCATTATGTAATCATAGGATCGGAGAAAAGCGTTTTCGAAACTAGCTCCCAAGTATTTGTGTTAATTAGTAAGTTAAATTTGGTAATATTTACACAAATCTCTGTATTATAACGTGGACATGAATTTGGAACAGGAAATTGTCGTACAAATCAACAATGACTTATATAAGATTATGTAGATATTCATACAACAGGTCGAGGAAGCAAAAATGTTAAATTTTTAGCTTTCGCCAATAGTTTGGTAACATTATAAGTCTAGTCTAACCTTTCGCGATTTGTATGTACACATATTCGAATGAAAGACGATCATGATTGTGTTTCGAGGTGACGCTGAACTAAAATTAGTATAACCGTAACCAATCGCTGTGCGTCGATCGATATGTTGGGAAATCAAAGGAAAGTTTGTTAATAGTTTGGGGCATTGAGAGAGCGGTCGCTTTTTGCCTAACTATAGTTAGTTGTTATTAATGGTAATTTTTTTGTCTTTGCCTTTCATGTTTATTTACGTCATAATATCGTCATATAATCAGTATATCGATTGTAGTATTTTTTACTTACGGGTAATTGAATGTAAAAATAAATACCTTGTTGGTAAGATAACGTATTCGGTACATGTGATGAATCTCATAAAATAAAATGTATTCGTATTAGGAGCAAGATGGATGATCAGAAGAGTGCACAAGAGGATGGGTTATAACGTTTGTAATGTATGTCTTCTTTTGCAAACGTTCATATTTTCAATAGAAAACTGATATCCTACTTCTTATTTGTAAATGTAATAATTAGTGAAGATCTTTGGATAATTAATGTAACTCAATCACGTGCAAACGACTAAACAAACGGATCTGAATGAAATTTGATGCAGGAATAGATTTATAGACTGAAATAACTGATATGATACCAGGGATACGTTTCCATGTGTTACGGGAACAGGAACCCCAAGCACACGATACCCACGAAGTTAGAGGAAGACACTCTATAATAAAAACTATTACCAAAATCCAAAAACTTCATTTAATTGATGTGACAGGTTTCAAGGAGGAAAGTTTGGGATTGAGCTACGTTGTAATAGAGTTTTGGTATATACAATGGTTATTGGTTGTTGAATGGCTATATCATGTCAGCCATACATAGTCCACTGCTGAACATAGGCCTCTCCCACAGACTTCCAGAATGACTGATCTAAAGCAGCCCGCATCCAGCGCCTCCCGGCGACCTTGATGAGGTTGTCCTTCCACCTGGCCGTTGGGCGTCCTACGCTATGTCTGCCCTTACGCGGTCGCCATTCCAGAACTTTTTTGCTCCATCGGCCATCTGTTCTGCGCGCCATGTGTCCCGCCCATTGCCACTTCAACGAGCTAATCCGCTGGGCTACGTCGGTTACTTTTGTCCTCCTACGGATATCATCATTTCTGACGCGATCACGTAAGGAAATACCGAGCATAGCCCTCTCCATAGCTCGTTGAGCGACTTTGAGCTTTTTTAGGAGACCTATAGTGAGGGACCACGTTTCAGATCCGTAAGTCATCACTGGTAACACACATTGGTTGGTAGTTAAATAGCTATATAATTTACTAATGGAAATAATATCATAGCACTCAGATATTGCAACAGATAAAGTATATGTTAAATACAGACAACAAACAGACTTACGTAAGATTACTTAATACAGCAACCTACAGTTAAGTGAATCCAAAAATAAATAGACGTGATATTTGTTCGGTAAATATACGGAGACATACTCGCATATTCTCTTATTGTCTACTTTATTTTGGTAAATATTACTTAGAAACGAATAGAAACAATTACTGAACTAATGTACGTAACGGCTAAAGCGTTGAAATATTCATGAAGTCGCCTTTATTCATTTCTTGTCACTATATTTCTGAAAAAACATGATATAATGTCTGGCCATTGATTTGAGTGTGACTAGTTTCTGTAGTTTTTTAGTATAAAGTGATAACTTTTTAATTAATTCATTTAAATGTGTTATGTATGTATGTTATGTTACAAAAGCTACTTCAAATTTTTTGCCTGTGTGTCTGCCTTTCTTTTGGTTTGTTCCGGAATCTCTTAAGTAGGTAGTTAGGACATTTTTGACAGGATTTTTTGTGTAGATAGCTGATGTTATAAGACGTATCTCTGACTACTTTTTTTAAATTTAGATATTAGATCTAAGATCACGCGGATGAATTCGCGGGCACAGCTGGTTATATTAACACCCTTATTTGTTACCCCCATTCAATACTGACCACCAAAACTTTCTTCTATTACGAGATGCAATTACGAAAAGGTTGTCGCAATAAAAGCTGTGAGTAATACTATCATAGAATAGGCTATTAATCCGGGTCAACCCAGCGGAAAACGGCCCTGTGACTCAAAAACTCTCGAAATTCAGTGAGATGACGTAAAAAATATACCACGTCGGTCATAACAAAAAGGTGAAGGTCGGAGAGAAAGTGATAGGTACTAACGTGACATATACAAATGGAATGAAGAATGTGTGCCTTGCGCTCAAGTGAAATTTGGTAAAAAACTATCTCTTTCTGTAAGGAATACCGCTCATTATTATCTCTAATACAACTTTCTGTCTCGAAATGCTATAATAATTGTTGAAGGTTTTTGAAATTTAAAAATGTCAATTTCTTTTTAATGTTCACAAAGCTACTTAGCGTGCACAAGTGCGTGTTACTATAGCTATTTAGCTAGTCATTTTAAGGTAGTTAGTTCTGAATGTAGCCATAAATAGACACTGATGGAAAAACACATTATCACATATTGAGAACATACATGTACTTTTTTCACAGTATTTATTATTAAACCTGACCGGTTTCACCTTACGGCATCCTCAAAAGGTTAGAATCTCTGTAAACCTTTGAGGATGCCGTAAGGCGAAACCGGTTTAATCACTGTAAACTTTTGAAGATACTGTATGGTGATGGGTTCAATATTTGTAACAATTAATTCCACCAAGCGCCATCAATCCACTGTATAAATAATCTAAGCACATTATTGTTTAAAAGCGTCTGGCGTTTCGTATTTTGGGAGCAACTAACATCTGCACTGCACGCCTGGAAGTCCTGGAACATAGCCCCATCCGTCAATCGGCCGGTGTGGTGTACCGGCTTGCTGACGAGATAGGCTTGGCCACCTTATACACTTATATATTACTTTGAGGCAGTTAGTAGTATATTGAGTGCCTCTAGGTACCTACTGTGAGTAGATATGCATTAATAATGACTTTTCTTAATAAACCTATCACTAACTTTCTCTCTTATTTCTGGATGGTACCCCTTCGTACGAATGGCCATGAGCCATGAGCATTAGCCAGCCAGTTTATTAAAAGTTCTAACAAAATATTCGGCTAAATATCATTCTCGCCGTGAACAGTGCTGTTTACTTACACAGGCTAGGTGGTTAATTGACGGGCTGATTAAGCTAGTTTGCTGCGACATATAGAAGACCTTGGCTCCAATTAATTTTCATAACAACAAAATTTAATTGTATCGAATTACTGAGCATTTAATTGAAATATACGAACACAATCATAATAAATTTGGATGCAATTTCCAATGTTCGCAAAGCCTTAATTGCTCGTGCAATTTAATGACTGAATGTGCAATTTCACACACACACACACATTATTGAATTACCACGTTATCATATACAGTACAATCTTCTGGTTCCGCACCTAAAACGAAACCTAATATCGATCACTTCGTTGTCATCTATTTGTCAGGATAATAAACCTTATTATCTTTGATATTATTTAAAAATCAAGCTTCTAAGTTAAAGTAATAGAGTAAACTAATGGTGGCATTTCACATGGTTATTCGTATTTGTCTATTTGACATATTTGACAAACAATTACCATGAACATTTGACAAAGCATTTGTCTAAATTGCCTATTTGACAAATATGGTCAGGTCAATACCAAATACTTATTGACAAGTTACCTATTTTTTTTTTAATTCTTTTTGATCATTAGACAAAATGTGACAATTCACATGTGACACTTCTTTGAAGTGAATGCTTATTTGTGAAGTAAATTGTGTTTGTCTATATTTGTTTGTTTGCATATACGTCAAATCGTACTTGAATGTGCCAAATAAGGTACCGAGTGCTGTATGACAGTTTAGTCTAGCACTTCTAGATATTCTCATAGTATTCTCATACCAAGTTATTGTGCATTACAGAAAAAATAAAGACTTCTGCTATAAAATACTGAACAATTTGTACATTATTTTATTTATTAGTCATTCTATCTCGGATGTGTAGTCCGTACCTACTTAATTGAAAACACGAATGTGTAAAATATTTATACAAGTAATAAACTTTTCATACAATTAATATTTTGTCAAATCAGCAGCGTCCAATAGCAAACACAAATAGCCACCATAAGAGTAACGAACACATAGGTACACATTTTTTTATACTTATAAATGTAGGTTTGGTGCAGACATTTGGAAATTATGCACATTTCTACATTTCATCGATTCATTTTTAATCACACAATTTTTAATCTTTCTTCACGCAGACTTCGTTGATTATTAAGCGAAAGAAACTAAAGTAGAATGGAAGTAATATTTTTTTACTCTGTTTCAAGATAAAAATTCTTTTAATTTCTTATTCTGAATCCCCCAGCACCAACTCTTGGGACTTTTAAAGCAATTACGACTGTTTTACCTTTATTATAAGTTTGTGTTTCAGGTTTTTTACGATATAATATTAAAGTATTACTTTCTTATTGTTCATAATACTAGATTTTTTAAATTGTATGCCTATTTTAATGTCCATGACCTCTGTGGCGTAGCTGTAGAGCGTTAAACTGAGTCACCGTTTTGATTCTCGTTCACAGCAAATATATATAAATATACTTACATATATATTTACACGGGATGGGGTTCAATAATAATATATATATATATAAATGTATAGAAAAAGAATTTCAGAAATTTTAATCCGCATACTTCTTTTTCTTCCTCTTAGCGTTTTTTTTTTATTTTTTACGTGTGCAAAATCCCCACGGATACTTGTCGGACTCGAACCGACTAAAACGCACGCCGCCTGTGGGTCGCTTTGGTTGCCGAAGGTGAGGTTGACAGGCATATCCCTCGCACCCCGGCCTCCTCTTAGCGTCAATGCCAGTCGCATCAGAAGCTTTCACCTCGAAGGCGCGCTTTACCAGTTTAACTATGGATTTGGCTAAACTTCGATATTTTCCGTGAAGCGACTGCGACTTCAAATACTTCCACAACAAAAGACGAGTGGGTAGGACACGGCGGTATTTCCGCCCGATTGAGCAGTCCGACTGGGGAAGTACCTCCGCCCTACAGAATACTGCGGCTATAATAACTTCGTGTTGTGTTCCCAGCGGTGAGTAGGGTAGCCAGAGATCACTGGAGAATTTGTGCTGTCAGTGAGAAGTCTAAAGGCTTGTCCTACTTTGTCTTCTACTGACGGCACAGAAACTCTGTGCTTACAGGGTTGGCAGCGCGACTGTGACTCCTCTGGTGTAACAGACGTCCATAGGTCACGGTAACCACTTTCCATCAAGTGGGCCGTGTGCTTGTCTGCCAACTAAGTGGTATAAAAAAAGACGATATTGAAGCATTGCTGTTAGACCAATTGATGAACTTTTAAGAGCTTCAACTAACCGTTACGACCGCCATAGATATTCGTATGACCACCGGGACCGGCAGCTTAACGTACTGATGCGACCAGACCAATACAAATAACCTTATTCATGCATACAAATATTTACACTAAGCGGGAATTGAACCCGCGACTCCTGCGTAGCAGCCTCGTTCACTACCGCCGCGCCACAGAGGCTGCCACCCAGTAATTTAGTTACGGTCAGACACAAGTACTAACTCGTCCCGCCCCCCATGAGCGCCGGCCTGGGGGCGACAGGTGGAGCCGCCTGTCACCCTAGCAGAAGCAGGCTGCCGCGGCGGCTCGCCTGGCGCGCCTCCCCTGGCGCGCCTCCCCGTTTACCGGGAACGAGTTGGGGACTCTGTAGTCCCCACACCCGAGAAGAGGGCCAGATCGTGAGAGATGGCCCTGGGTCGGCCGGGGTGCGAGGGATATGCCTGTCAACCTCACCTTCGGCAACCAAAGCGACCCATAGGCGGCGTGCGTTTTAGTCGGTTCGAGTCCGACATAACCTCCTCCACCGGCTCCGGTGAGGAGGTATACGTGGGGATTTTGCGCACGTAAAAAAAAAAAAAGTACTAACTCGTCACAAGTCACGTGTTAAGTTTATTGCCCACTTGCCCAATCTCTTCAACTACTGCTATTACGATTACGATACATAATTGACTTCTCTCGATTACATATAAACGAACCCTAAACTTATATAACTTTGTCGGTTATTACTTTGTTTCCGGCGTAATGAATTACGAAAACCTCGCGCATATAAACGATAGGTATATTATACCTAACATTTTGTATATAAGTGCCTAATAAGTTATATCCTCCGATAACTTAGCAGTAGGTAATAACTATTTTTACTTAGCTGTACTTTGTCGGCACATTATTAGACACAACCGGCATTATTGATGGCAATAGAAGAACAGCCTCCTAGACAAGGGGCAATTCTTCAGTCGGCGTATTGTAGAAAAGAATGATGAATGTCTGGGACTGGCACGTATTTTAACGTGTATGAGTACAGTAGTCAACGTATATGAACCCCATACATTGATCGATTTACTCTATTATATTTTACAAATGTATATATTATCATTTGTCTAGACGGGCTACACCTGTTTTTAAAAAGAAGTCAATTTGAAACTAGTATTTATTATCAGGAGAGACGTCGAATTTGTGCTTTGGTTTATATTTCTGAAGTAATCTACGGAACTACAGCATTTAACGGTAAAACGATTTATATCTTCTCGCTATTATCCAAGGGAGTGCAGCAGTAATCATTAAAGTCAACACAAGTCACAGTCAATCTAGAGTCAATAATGCAAGTTGATATGAAGTTGAATGAAATAATTCTTTACATATTAAATAGTTTACCTGTAGAAATAAATACAATAAGTAAAAAAAACCTGTTTAAAATTATATTAAGAAAACACCTAATCGACTCACGGCCATTATGTAACGTAAATAATTGAAACCATAAATATTGTCATAGATATACCTTAGTGGTTTTTCTGATCCCAAAGTCAAACTATCTGTACGGTTTTGTGAACCTATGTTTTAGATCATAACTACTTATAAATAAATAAATATAAAAAAACCAAACCATTTTTTTATACCACTTTGGTGGCAGGACAAGCACACGGCCCACCTGATGGAAAGTGGTTACCGTGGCCTATGGACGTATGGCAACACCAGGGATGTTACATTCGCGCTGCCGAATATATGCCCGAAAATATTACGGGCTTGACCCCCTACAACGGGATTCGAAACATGACACGGACGACGCCAGGAACAGCCAGTTAGTGTATTTCATTGTTTAAAAGCCAAACCAAAGTTATATAACATAACCTAAGCAATAGTTCAAGGGGTCGCCACGTACTCGGACGGCATATGATTAGATAGAAGTGTACAACCACCATTATCGATTGCAATAGAAGATCAGCGCAGTTATGAAATGTTTTACCTATGAGTGGTCCTCTTACTATTGTCCTATGTTCTGCTTTTTATAGAAGTAACTGCCGTTTTGCCTTCTAACTCGAAAGGAAATCCTACGTAAGAACCTCGTCCAGCTAATGATTTGAATGAAGAATTTATGACAAGCCTAGCGCCATTAGTGTAAGTGTAAGAAGGCATCTATGTCATTTATAATTTAATGTAATTTGATGATCTGTAAAATGAATTCTAATTTATTTAGCTTTATAATTTTAATGCATCTATTGACATTCTAATATATAAATATAAATAATACTTTGCTATATTATAATGTAATCATCGAATCTGTAACATATAGCATATAAGCGTTTTGGTATATACTTACTGTAATGTCTAGAATAAGTCTACCCACTAGATATATCTTCTTGTGTGTATTTCTGTAACTGTTTTTGTTAAATAAACTTATTATTATTATTATATTGCTAACAGCATGTAAATAAATAAGCGGTGAGGTGAGTTTGGGCCCCGAAAGTATTATTAGGACCACCTCATTCATTTGTACTAACGAGGTATGTGTGTATCAAGTATCAATCAATTAATCAAACAGCCCACCACTGTCAACTGGCCTCCCAATGTGCGCCATTTCGTCCGGTCCGTATTTGTGTATCTGTGTATATATCCGTGAAAAATAACACCTTTCTAGTTAGTTCATATTTCATGCATTAGAAATTATTATACGGACATAGAACATTAGTTCAAGGGGTCGCGTCGACTCGCCATTTGCCATTGCAATCAAGCGTTGTAAGTAGCTTCGATTATAGATAATTTTCCAAAGTCTGGGTGTTATTTATTGTGTAATACTGATACATAAGTATTTGAAATACATAAATACATATATAGTAATAGTAGAGCATTATAAGTGAATGAATTATAAGTAAAAAAATTATTTTAGAAGACAAAATACGAGTGACTTGAATTCAGTCTTTGGCCCGAAACACAACGTTGAATTGAAGCACACGTTTTTTCCCGTTTTATATAGTGTTACTGGAAACATAGATACCCTAACCACCATTGATATATAATTATTGTTACTAAGCTAACCCCATAATTACAACATCATCGCTTACCCGGGGAAACATACCTAGGGCGGGGTCCTTCCCTATATGGTTTACTTTCTTAATACTTACCTAGGTCTCTGGCTTGGCATCGAAAAATGATCATACCACATTGAATATCTGCTTTGCTTTTATAACACTTTTACAGTACTTTAATGTCATGTAAAAGGATATAATTTAAAAACTAAATTTTCTCTAGTAACATAAGGGCAAATAGGCCATGAGCTCATGAAATAGCTGGCTGGAGGACTTATGAAACGATACGACAAAGGTCAGGTAAGTAAATAAATTACATTAAACGCGACCGTCGGGAGTTTGCTGGCTGGACCACGAAGTTATGTTCAGAATATGTGGTACATGCACATAGTGCTAGTCAGCTATCGACAAAGGTGAAAGGTCCTAAGTGAAATTATTGGTCGAGAGTAAAACTATTAACCTGTATAATTTCTGTGACTGTCGCTTAAGAGTATTTTCCTATGAACCATCACACTTACTTATACCATCATACGTTATTAAAGTTTTTAAATACCAATTCAGAACACTTTCAACTAGGTATGAGTTGGTCTCATTACTAACTTCGTGTATAAAAATTATGATCTAAATCTGTTTTAAGCGGAGTTGATCACGTTTAATCAACTCAGTGTTGTTATTTGACTAACACAAAATTAATTAAAACTTAATTGAATTGCGGTGGAGTAATTACGAAGGTTTTAATTACAATTTCTCAGATTCGTTAACACAATTTTGGTAAGTTTGTCTAATTTCGGAAGAGAGAAACTGAAATAGAATACTATAAGTTTCCAGCTCTGAATATGAAAATTATAACATTTCATATATTTTACTTTAACACCAAAATTCAACAATATGATTGTAACCAAGTGGATATGTAAAACGCTGTAAGTCTGTAATTATTGTAAAAAACTAAGTTGCCAGTTTCTACGTCATACACAGAGTTTTAGGCCCGTATTCTAGAAAGACACTCAGTTCTGAATCTAGATTGATTTAAGAACAGATTACATAGCCAGATTGACAGATTGTTCAATCTGTCTTTAGATAAGTCTAGATTCAGAACTGAGGAACAATTTAGAATGTGGGCCTCGAAAACAAAAATTATGTTATCTATTCAATAGAAACGGCTCATGAGTGCCTCTAGAATGCAATAAGAAACGATGAACAAAGAATAACACTAGGCAGACATAATTTGTTATGCCATGAACACGAAAGAAGAAGAATAGAAAACGTCGACTGTTCTCAATCATGCTATGTAATATATTACTACCCTCCAAACATAACACGTGCAGGGTTCAAGTATTGCCCTCCTGCGGTGCGATAAATTCTATCTCGAAATATGAACGCTTCGGCACCTTTTATTTTGGCATTTAATTATTTAATAACACATGTGACTCTCCAGGTTATTTATTTTAGCTCGTGTTAGATACACACAAAATAAGCTGAATGATGAAATGAAGCCATATTGACGTGACATAAATGAAAACAATATAAAAAGAAATTTGATTGACAAGGTGATTTAATTTTTTACCAAAATATACGTAGTTGAAATAAAACCAATTTGTAACGGATTCCATCGCGATGATTTATTTAGCTCTGCCACTTAGTTAAACTGAAAAGAAGGCTTAACGTCGGACTAAATGTAAATAATAAAAGAATACCGAATAAATCGCAATAGAATTCGTGGTTTTACGAAAAACGCTACTGCAATTATTCTGGCAGCTTTCCAGATAACTTTTAGTACAAAGTTGCGAAAAAGTCACAAAGCAAAGAGTGGAAAAGAATTCGAGTAACCTTTGTTATTTTATTTAAATCATAACGAAAATTATTCAACCGAAAAAACGTTTGCTTTAACGTTTCAATGAACTAGAAACATTCTAAAATACACAGCTTTAAAAATGCTTTTTTGTAGCATTATAGATACACGAAACGTTCACTTCAAAATGTATAATGCAAAAATTGTAATTTGGAATGTATGGGAGAAGGAATTAACGCAATAAGCTCAATCTCGAAAATTTATAGTGTGAGGATCCTTATGGTATAAGAATATTGAAGAATTTCAATATCCATATTCTGACTTTATCAAGTCACTACATTCTTATCAAAATAATTTATTGTTACCAGTAGGTACTTATGTATTTATTAATTATTTACTTAGTAACTTAATTACAGATGAAGCTAATAAAAATGTGCTAAAAAAGTCGCGAAATATTAACTCAGCGACTCTTTGAACAAACACTGAAACGAATTTATAAACTTAAGTGAACGGTTTACACTGACGGCTTAGAAACTTTCTGTGATTATAGGCTTGGCAGCGCGAGTGTGACTCCCTTGGTTTTGCACATATCCATAGGCCACTGTAACCACTTTCCATCAGGTGGGCCGTATGGCACACGGCCCACCCACAAAAAAACGGGATAGTTAAAATTTTCTCTCACTTGAACGTTAGGGTCGAAGCACAGATACGGGAATGCTAGACTCGTAATTTAAAAAAAAACAAATTAGATTTGTTTGCACGTAAAGTTACGTACAGTCAGTACCAAAAGTGCATAGATTTGAAATTAAAATATTTGAATCAAATTTGTTAATTAGGTACATTGTAATTCCAATTTAAAATACCTTTATTTAGCGCACTAGGTAGTTAAATGATATTTGCACTAAGAAATAATAATAAAAGTTAACAAATTTTAATAAACTGAAAATTATAATTTTAACACTGGCGATAAATAAACTGTGTTTCACGATATTCGATAAACATCGACATTACTAAATAACTGTAGGTACCAGTATTTCAATGTCAAAGCATTTTGACATGGAAACTTCCCGCAATTTACTGGATTAAAAATATATGACTTTGTTATCTTTTAACTTTTATTTATTCTTGTTTTTTTTTTTTTTTTTTTTTTTTTTTTTTTTTTTTTTTTTTTTTTTATATAGGACACGTCAATTGGACTTCGCCTTGCCTGATGGTAAGCTGAAGGCAAAATCCCAGAAAAGAGGGTCACCATTACTTACACATACCGTGTGACAATGGTGACACTCAGCTTGACGGCCTTATCATATGCTTTTTCACGCCCCGCTTAAAGGACCCGGGACTGTAGGAAGAAGGAAACACGTGAGCTGGTAATGAATTCCAGGCCTTAATGGTGCGACAGAGGAAAGAGTCTCCGAACCGCTTGGTTCTTGATCGGATGTTTTGCACCGTGTGCGGATGACATCTAAGACCTGCACGCGTTGTCCTGTGTAGGAAAGGGGAGGGTGGGACTAATTGGAAGAGCTCATCAGAACACTCCCCATGGTACAGACGGTAAAATACAGCCATGGACGCAACATCTCTACGCAGCTGTAAAGGTTCTAGGGTGTTCGTGATCTCGGGATTCCCAATGATGCGGATCGCACGTCGCTGCAACCTGTCGAGAGCATCTAGTAAGTACTTTGCTGAACCATCCCAGAGATGCGAGCAGTACTCCACACAGGAGCGAATTTGTGTCTTGTATAGAAGACACCGCTGCTCCGGCGTGAAAAATCGTCTCACTCTGTTCAGGACTCCGAGTTTTCGTGAGGCTGTTTTGATGATGCTTTCGATGTAGTTTTTGTTATTCAGGTTGCAGCGAACATCCATACCTAGGATATTGAGATTGTCCTGCAGCGGCAGTGGCGTGCTCTGAAGAGTGGGGAGGGGAAGGAAAGAAGATACTTTTGCTGTAAACGCACATGCCTGCGTCTTCTTGGCATTGAACTCAACCAGGTTCTCAGAGCCCCATTGAGAAATGTGATTCAGGACCCCGTCAAGCTCAGTGACAAGAAGCTGCCTTTTCTCTGCGATATCTGACTGCTTGGCCGCTGGATGTCCATGATAACTCCCATGTAAAGTGCTATCGTCTGCATAACAATGAACATTGCCGGTAGTCAGCATGTCGTTGATATGCAGAAGAAAGAGAGTGGGTGATAAGACGGACCCCTGGGGCACGCCAGCATTAACCTGCAGAAACTCTGAAGCTCGTCCGTCACAAAGGACGCGAATACGGCGCCCCTGCAGGAAGCTAGCAACCCAGTTGCACAGCCTAGAAGGCAGACCAAAGGCAGGTAGCTTAGAAAGAAGCGATTTGTGCCTATCGAAAGCTTTGGCGATGTCAAGACTAATTGCCAGTGACTCGCCGTGCTTGTCCATAGCCTCACCCCAAAGATGGGTAACGTATGCTAGAAGATCACCCGTTGACCGTTTCGGTCTGAAGCCATATTGCCGGTCATTAATTAAGGAGTGATCCTCTAGGTGCCGCATGAGCTGTTTGTTAATTATGTGCTCAAACACTTTGCACAGCACTGAGGTGACGGCTATGGGTCGATAGTTGGCTGGCTCCGAGCGATCCCCCTTCTTGGGAATCGGCTGAACATTCGCCTCTTTCCAAGGCAAAGGCACTGTACCCGAACTGTAGGATAGCCGGTACAGGCGCGTAAGCATTGGAGACAACTCCGCTGCACATTTTTTCAAAACTACCGCTGGAATACCATCCGGACCACTGGCTTTCCGGACATCGAGTGATTGCAGCACTGCACGGACATCGCGTTGCCTGATATGGATATCAGGCATCGCGTGGTCACTGTCGGGTAGTGTTGGTGGCTGCGTACCACAATCATCGATTCGGGAGTTGGCCGCAAAGAGATTAGCCAGCAGATTTGCCTTCTCTTGCGACTCATGGGCCAGGGATCCATCAGGGTTACGCAGCGGAGGCAGCGAAGGCTGACAGAAGTTGGCTTGCACGGCTTTAGCCAGTCGCCAGTAGCCACGGCTTCCCGTGGGATGCATCACTAGCTCTTGACCAAGCCGCGCTATGCGCAGGGCATCCGCTCTGACATAGGCCCTTCTACAGACCTTTGTGGCTCTGTTGTACGCTGCCTTGAAGTGGCCCAGATTGGGATGGCGCGTGGCGCGCGCCCTTACCCAAGCGCGGTACGCAGACTGTTTTTGTTCAACAGCTTCCGCGCACTCGCGCCCGAACCAAGGGCGCACCCCGCGGTCACCGGTGACATCGGTGTATGAGATATAGTATTCCATACCCAGACCGATCTCACCGGCGACAGCAGTAGCACAATCCGATGGGTTCTTACCTTCAAAGCAGCGCTCAACCCACGGGATGGACGCAAAATAGTCACGAAGTCCATCCCAGTCCGCTGACGAGTAGTGCCAGAGACGCCGCTTCCCCTGCACGGGTCGTGGGGGCGCCATAATAGGCACCGTGGAACAGACCAGGCAGTGGTCAGAGTTGCCTAACGCGGCTCGCACCGATACACTGTACCGGTCCGGATCACTCGTCAGCAGAAGGTCTAGCAGAGAAGGTGCTTGGCCCGACCTTCTTGGTATCCTAGTGACCTCGTGCACCAATTGGGTCAGGCCGTGCGCCAGAGCAAATGCGTGGGCGGCTCTTCCCGCATGGTCTGTTTTGGAGGAGCCCAACCAGATCTCGTGGTGGGCGTTAAAATCCCCCAAAAATACCATTTCGGCATTCGGAAATCGCTCCTGCGCATCATCTGCCGCCTGACTCAGATATTCAAAGAGTCGAGTTGTCTCAGCATCTCCTGTATGGGAACGGTAGAGGCACACATATATCTGACTCGTAGGGCCATGGTCTACGTGTACCCAAAGGACGGAGAAGGATGGGTCCTCTAGGCAGCGCAAACGGCGACAGCAAACATCCGCCCTAACAAACACGCACACCCCGGCTTTTGCACGAAAACTTTCCTCAAGAACATAGCCAGGGTAGAGCAAGTAGGTCGTGTCGTCAGGGCGGTGTATTTGCGTCTCCGTTAGAAAAAACATGGCAGGTTTCGCCGTCTCTAGGTGTTGGTGGACGGCGTTGAGGTTTGCATGGAGCCCACAGATGTTAGTGGACTCCACCTCAAATAGCAAGCTTTTGGGAGTGTGACGAGCCGCTGTGTTGCCTTTTTCTATAAATTGCGCTGCCATGAGTTTGGGTGGGAGAAGGCGTGAAAAAAAGAAGTGATTGCCGCCGCAGCACCGTGTGACAAAGCGCGGGATATTGGTTTTATCTATGAATGTGAGGCATGGCGAGAGCCGACGCGCCGAACGGAAGGGCCCCCGTACCCCCCCGAGTATGGTCGCCGGGCTCCCAAGTCCGGTCACCAACCGGCACGACGAACCATATCGGGATTATGCGCGGCCTGGTGAGGCAGCCTCCCAAGGTGGTTAACCCCAGTTGGGCCCCTGTACTATACCGCGGGCGGCCAGCGGCACCACCGTTTCTACAGGTCTCCCTGTTCGGCGCATCGCCCCGCGCCATCCCCACTAGACTACGCCAAGACCCACTGGTCCCACTAGTGCTGCGACAACCACCACCTCTGCCCGGCTATGCACATGCTGACCCCTGAACACAATCCAACCGAGATTGAATTGCTATGGAGGGTTTTTCGCAATAGTGCACGGTGGTACCTACCCGGTCGAAACTTGAGACAAATTTGTGCCACCAAGTTTCTACCACCAGTATGTTTTTTTTTATTGTTTTTATCACACCGTCACAGTATTCGAAAATATGAATCAAAACCGTAAACAAACATTCGTTGGAAATTGACCTATATAAAAATTCAGAGGGTCGTTTATTCCCATGACAATCGTTTATCAAGATACGAAACCCCACATCATGAATGTAAAGGTGAAATTACCGTGAACTTATTTCACTTTATGCAAAAGGTTTACAAATTTTCAATGCCTCATTATATATGTATACCTACATGCATTGAAAATTTGTAAATCTACTATAATTCAGTATATCTTCTACTAATAAAAATGGACACAGCTTAGCACAAACCTCTAGAACGGCTCTAGGCGAATCAGCTTATTATTTTTTTTTATGTTCCAAAGGTTTAAACAAAACGAAAACAGAACTGAACGGGAACAGGAATTGAATCCCACGCGGGCGATATTCAATAATAATAACCATAGGTATTATTCAATAATAGTAACCAGACTAAAGTAGGTTTATACACACGCTCGTTTCCCCAAAACACAGGTAGCGGTAGATATATTTTACACCACACTTAAAAAAGACAAACCTTGTAGAATTGCCGCGTTAGCCTAGTGGTATGGGTAATGGACTGCTGAGACAAAGTCTCGGGTTCGATCCCAGGTTCTACCATGGCACACACCAATGACTTTTCGATGCTTTTCGAAGTTATGTGTGTATTTATCGCAGGTTTATAAGTGCCCGGTTAATGGCAATAGGCTCGCCATCTATTACATTGAGACCTAAACATAAACTGGTGAAATGTGGGTGAAGCACCTGTGCCTACCCTTTCGGGGGTATAGGCGTGAGTTTATGTTATGTTTATGTAGAATTTCATAACTGAAAATTTTAATAACTAGCTCACGTTGTTGCTTCGTTCTTCCTACAGTTCATAAGTTATTATTGTTAAAATAATTAAAACATTTACATTCAAAGGTTGCCTGGAAGAGATCGCTTACCTTAATCGCTTAATCGCTTAATCGCTTACGCTGGCCTTATCGCGAGCGATAAGGCCAGCAATTGTACATTTTTCATAATGTTGTCCGTACATGTGTTGGTGTGCAATAAAGATTATCTTATCTTATCCTCTAAACGGGGTGTGAAAACGTACCTAATGAGGCCGATAGACTCATAGCTACCATTGTAGCATTATTGGTATCTGTAATTATGACCCTCATTCCTGAGACTTTTAGCTCACCATGAGGTAAGGTGAAGCGATTTTACCAATAATAACCGAGCCATAAATCGAACATAAGACCTCCCACGTAAACATTTTAAACTGCAAGAAAATAGTCAAGCTATTTGTCAAAACGAACTTTCTAGAAAAATAACGTGAGTGAAGTTACAGGTGGTACGGGGGTAACTTCACTCACGATAAGTCTGCTCATGATTTATGGAACGGAATGTTCGAAAATCTATTTTGGTTTATTTTCTTCAAGTAATGTAGATAATCATATTCATGTCGCATGTCGTCCCAAATAAACAAAATCTGGAATAGGCTTCATAAATCTTTCGAAGTGTCTTCGATATTTCCCGTTGACATTTCAGTAAATTAAAGAATATATTATTTCGGGTAATCGCTTGGGATTATTTCATAGTGGTAGATATAGTCATTGTCGGCATAGGCTTCTAAACTATTCATTCCATATCTATATCCAGTAATAGATGGATAGGAATAGAGGCTTTTCGAAAGTTTAAGAAACAGTTATAAATAATTGAGCTGAGAGTCTGGTAATAGAATAGACAGCGGAGGGTTTATTTATTTATTATATACTTTATTGTACACCACTAATAATATTCTTCAGAGCTGCTACAAAGAATATTTTTAGTCTATCTTATCCATAAAAATCCCATGAGGGGGAAAATAACAACTTAATAAAATCTTTGTAATAAACATTATACACAAACAAAAAATAAACTAATAAAAGTTGAAAATCAAACAATATACTTATTATCTTTCTAACAAATACCTACTTAGGTACATTTTTACGTTCAAACCGTACGGTAATTACTGCGCGAACAACACTGAAATAAATGAGACGGCTGACAGAAACATACCACAATAACAAAACCAAACATTAAAGCGTTCTTTCGAGTTAGCTGCACATTTCTCCGGTTGATCGCGTACCATTGCCTGGCCTATTCATTTATTTAAGCACACTCATTTAGCATCATTTACCCGGACCACTTGCCTGAAATCCTTCTCCACTGTGTATAATGCTACGTAATAGATTTCCCCTTTCCTTTTATTCAGAGACACCTGCGTATTACATTGAAGGGAGAAATTTTGAAATGTAAATTTAAATTCGCTTTTGGAATGAAACTATTTGGAACGCTATTGTTCTTTTTCTAAAATAAACCTTGACTTATTTATGTTTTTTATGATAGATAAAACGTTTCAATTATTTTTGTATTATATTCAGCCAGTAAAAAAAGAATAATTTGAAGAAGTTATTCAAAGTTTAAAGAAATACTTATAAACGATGATTTTTCGTAGCATTGTATAATTTACGTTTATGATTCGTATTTATTGACTTTATATATAAAAGGGTAATTTATTTACGTTGCTTATCACTCTGAAACAATATCATATAAAAGAAAGAGTTGTGTTTTAATAAATTCATTTTGACATTTCACAGAATCCAGGATTATCCGACTGAAACGGATTGACTGTAGATAATCCTTAAAGCTCAGTATTACAACACGACAAATTATTTTGTAGCGGTAGGTATTATAGCTACGGATGATATCTGGCCTTTGTCCTTTGTACGTGGATTATTAAAAAATTAAAGGGTATTCAGTGAAAAAAGCGTAGATCCTCATTTCACCTTTTTCACTTAGTAGTCTGTTAAATACACAATTCTCAATTCATATATTTTTCCGAATTATAAATATATGATCTTATTTTAACTACTGACGAATGATTTTATTGAAAGAAAAATATGTACCTAGATACGATTTATTTTCTTAACGTGACTGGTCTACAGGAGGTTCGATACGGTTGCATTTGTAAAAGAAATTTGTCTCTGAAACCCTTTAACTGATCTTGGCAGCTACCGTATGTATATTTTGTTAATCTTGATCTTACCTTTTAAGTGTATACTATAATCTACGCAGTGACATGTACCTAAGCACTTTATTGGAATATAATGTAGGTAGAATTATAAAATAATTTTGCTAACAACGAGTCAGTACTGTTAGCGCCACGATAGAAATAGAACAGTACTTAATTCATGTGATTATATAAATATACTATAAAAACTATAATAATTTAAATACGTGGATTTTGTCACGTTAATAAAACATTATTGATTATGATTAATTAATAATTGCATTGATATTAACAAATGTCGATATATGTATATAATTTTATGAGTTGGCAACATGTAAAACGGTACGCGCGATGCGCGGGAAGGAGAAAGAGAAGGTTGATATACGAGGGCTTTGTTGACAAGTTGGTTTAACATTTCAAAAAGAATAAATTGTTGTATTCTCAATACTGTAGTTTTTCTGGGTTGGAGACATCGATCCTTCAGCTCAGAAATGGGATTAACCAGGCCCACAGCATCTTTTGTGAAAGAATTTTTTTTTTTTCTTCCTCTTCCCTTGGTGTGATGATTTGTTATCTTATTTCTTCATAAGAAATATCATTTAATTACGAATGGAGGGAATCTTCACGCCGCCTATAGTGATGAATACCGTATCACGATCGAGAAGAAGAAAATGTCGTAGTAAAGATCGTGTGTTGCGAGCGGAGAAACATCGTAAGAGGCAATGTTCCAGCTATAGATATTTTTCGGAGATGAGCGTTAGTAGTGATACGAGTCGGATAAGTTATTCTTCTAAGCGACGGAAGTGTCGTTCTCGTGAGCGTCGTAGTAGTAACTTACGCGAGGGACGAAGTAAGCGTGTACGTGAGGATTCAATCAGCCATTCTTATGAACGGAGAAGCAGCTCTAGATATCTCAGACGAAGACATAGAAGCAGTAGTTCTCGAGACATCCGGAGTACAACACGTATGGGTCGGAGCGTTCACCGCCGGGTTCGTCGAAAAAGCCGTAGTCCCGAGAAGCGCAGCAGTCGATGCCGAAGCCGACGTCGTCGTGACCGCACTTCACAAGAAATGCAGCGGAATAGTCGAAGGTACAGTAACACTTCGAGTGAGGAGCATAGCTTTAGGCAGCCTTCGCGCCACTGTCAGGTACGTCATTCCACAAGTAACAATGATAATTCGGCATTAATATCTGAGTTAGTTAAGTCAATAGTTAATAGTCGACCAGAAAGCAATAAAT
This sequence comes from Eilema griseolum, assembly GCA_963662185.1. Lineage (NCBI taxonomy): Eukaryota > Metazoa > Arthropoda > Insecta > Lepidoptera > Erebidae > Eilema > Eilema griseolum. The sequence goes on along the minus strand of OY759232.1, from coordinate 11,747,715 downwards.
TCCCTATGCTTGGTAATGTTATACCAGAATTTGACCCAATGATCAAGGGCCAAACTATTCACACTTGGCTCAATAAAGTTGAAGAGTGTTCTAAGTTATATAAATGGGGTGATGATCAAGTAATCCACTACGCGTTACCTAAGTTGTCAGGTGTTGCGAAGACTTGGTATCAGAATTTACTTACCATGTCTTTTACATGGGCCGAATGGAAAACTAAACTTACGGAAACTTTTCCTAGTACCGAAGATTATGCGGAGTTGTTAACAGAAATGCTGAGTAAACGCGTTAAATATAACGAATCACTAGAGCTATATTATTATGATAAAATTAATTTACTAAACAGGTGTCAGATAGTAGGTAAGCGAGCAGTTGACTGTTTGCTTCATGGTATCGAAGATAGATCTTTAAGACTAGGTGCTAAGGCTTCAAAGTATCAGGAGCCAGAGCAAGTACTCGAATATTTCCAGTCCAGTAAACAGCAATCACGGGATTTGGAAAAAGCAAAAATGTTTACTGATAAACGTACACCTTCGACTATTGGCAGCAACACTCATAAGTCCTCTAACAGCGATACTAAAACGAGACAGTCGGGTAACTCCGTGGTATGTTATAACTGTAATGAGCCGGGCCATTTTAGTTTTAAATGCACTAAGAAAATCTTAAAGTGTACGGTCTGTAATCGATTAGGACATACAACTATCAATTGTTCAAGACTACCCTCTGATAATCTTAAAAAAGTGGATAAGGCTAGTGAAAATAATGTAATGCGCATCGAAACGAAATATATAAACGATTGTAAGTATATGGTACCGTTAAAAATAAATGGACAATCTCTAACCGGATTTGTAGACCTAGGTAGCCAATGTACTTTATTACGCTTCAGCGATGCGCAACGTCTAGGAATTTCGTTTGAAACCCATGATCGTTTACCAGTTATGAGGGGTATTGGGAATAGTATAGTGGTTCCTTTAGGAGTAGCGACTGTCAATATCGAAATACAAAATATCCTGGAACAAGTCGAAGTATTTGTAGTTAGTGACGAGGTTATTAAGTATTCGGTGTTAATAGGTCATAGTTTTACTGAAAGGCCTAATATAACTATAACGAAAACTAAGGAGGGTCTTTTTTTTGAAAAGGACACAGTAAGGAAAATTGAATTAATGTTAAGTGAGGACGCTAAATTAATACCCTTGGCTATGTGTGTAGTGCAAGTGATGTGTGCTGATACGTACACGGGACCCATTTATGTACCTGGCTCATTACGGGGTCAACCAAATCATGAATTTTATCTATTGCCAGGCGAATATGATATTTCCAAAGGACAGGGTTCTTTACTGATACAAAATGTGTCAGACAAATTAACATACTTAAAAAAGGGTACACTATTAATGCGAATTCGTCCTGTCACGCGTGTTATGAATGTAAGTACCGTAAATGTAGAAAATGATGAGTCCACTGAAGTTATTAACTTTGATAAGTCCTTGACAGCTGATGAGTTTGAACAGTTGAAATACCTTCTAAAACAGTACAAAGGTTGTTTCTCCAGTAGTTTGAAAGACCTGGGGTTTACAAACATGGTAGAGATGGTAATTGAACTTGAGGATAGTCGACCAGTTGTGTATCGTCCTTATAGATTATCGTTTTCCGAAAGAGACTTGGTGCAATCAATGGTGCAGGAGATGATCGAGTCGGGCATAGTCTGTGAGTCGAAATCACCATACGCTAGTCCTGTCTTATTAGTTAAGAAAAAGACTGGCGAGAAAAGGCTGTGTGTGGACTACAGAGCCCTTAACAACAAAACGAAACGAGAACGTTATCCCTTGCCATTGATCGACGACCAATTGGATAGATTGGCAGGAAATTCACTGTTTATAACACTTGACTGCGCATCAGGTTATTACCAAATTCCAATAGCGGAGGAATCACAGGAAAAGACCGCGTTTGTAACACCTGATGGTCAATATCAGTTCAAGCGTATGCCCTTTGGATTGGCCAACGCGCCCTCAGTTTTCCAGAGGGTGATCAATAAAATTCTTCCCAAATCTAAAGTAGATTTTGCTCTAATATTCATGGATGATATATTAATACCCGCTAAATCATTCCAAGAGGGTCTGTCCAGACTAGAACAGGTTCTAAAGCTTTTATTAGAAGCAGGATTAACTCTGAAAATGAGTAAATGTTATTTCTTTTATAAGGAGATTGATTTTCTTGGTTTTGAGGTAAATGGCAGTGGTATTAAGCCAGGGGAGCGTAAGACTACTGCTATATCGAATTTTCCTGAACCTCAAAACGTACATGATATAAGACGATTTATCGGACTAGCTGGTTTTTTTAGACGTTTTGTAAAGGACTTCGCGCTCATTGCACGACCGCTGACAGATTTGTTACGGTCCAACTTTGAGTGGAAATGGGGTGAAAATCACAAACATGCTTTTCAATCACTTAAACAAAAGCTTGTTGAACGACCCATTTTAGCCTTGTATGATGCCACTCTAGAAACTGAACTGCACACGGACGCGTGTAAATTAGGCGTTGCGGGAATACTAATGCAAAGGCAGTTTGATGGTTCCCTTAGACCAGTTGTTTACTACAGTCGAAAAACGACTGGTGACGAACAAAAGTTACACTCGTTTGAATTAGAGACTTTGGCAGTTATTGCTTCACTAAAACGGTTTAGGGTTTACTTATTAGGTATAAAATTTAGAATTATAAACGATTGTAATGCTCTAAGAACTACTTTGACTAAGCGGGACCTGGTACCCCGAATTTCTCGGTGGTGGATACAGCTGCAGGAGTACGACTGCGAGATTGAGTACCGCGTGGGAAGCCGCATGAGTCATGTAGATGCACTTAGTCGTGCTCCTGTAACTGATCCCTTACCCGGTGACGAAGACTGTCCGGCACTAGATGTACTAAACGTTGAGTTAAAAGATTGGATTTCTACGGTGCAAGGAAATGATGACGAAATTAAGAGAATTAAGGAAGTTTTGCAGGATCCAGAAACTAAACGAGTTGCTGGTATTCATAAAGATTATATGTTAAAGGGCGGGTACGTCTATAAAATTTTGGAAAATGGTATACGATGGGTAGTACCACGCGCAATGCGATGGCAGGTTCTTAGGATGAATCATGATGACGTAGGTCATTTTGGTTTTGATAAAACTTTCAGTCGCTTACAAAGCGTATTATGGTTCCCGAAAATGCGTCGGTTTACAAAAAAATATGTGTCCGCGTGTATCGAATGTGCTCATCATAAAACCCCCGGGGGTCGTAAGGAAGGGATGTTGCATCCCATTCCCAAGCTTGAAGTACCATTCCACACGTTACATGCCGATCACTTGGGCCCCTTCGTTCGTTCCAGAAGAGGCAATACATATATTTTGGTAATAATTGATGCTTTTACAAAATATATTAATATTCGACCGGTGAGAGATACTAAAAGTACCACAGCAATTAGAGTTCTAAAGGAACATATTAGTTTTTTTGGTACACCATCTCGATTAATAACTGATCGCGGCACTTGCTTTACTAGTGCAAAATTTAAAACTTTTGTGACCCTTTCAGGCATTAAACATATACTCAATGCGGTAGCAACTCCTAGAGCGAACGGACAGGTAGAACGCTTCAACCGAACCATTTTAGATGCATTAAGTACCAAATGCCATGGTAAAAATGATAATTTGTGGGACGATTATGTAGGTGACATTCAATTAGGCTTAAATACTACAATCAACAAGACCACTGGTCCTTCGGACCTATTATTTGGGTGCAGGTTAGTTAGTACTTCGGAAAACATATTGAACGACGTAGTGGTAGAGGTTACTGAACGTATAACGGGGGAAAATTTAGATAAAATAAGAAAGGAAACGCAGAACCGCATAGAAGACCAACAGCGTAAGTCAAAAGAAAAGTTTGACAGCCGCAGAAAAGCAGGTACAAGGTATAATATAGGTGACTTAGTTAGGGTACAGAGAATGATACACGATAAGGAACACACAGGTATTTCAAAGAAATTAGTACCCAAGTTTAACGGACCCTACCGTATAGTAAAGATTTTGGATAATGATAGGTTCTTAATCGAAGACACACCCTTAACCCGAAAGGGAAATAAGAAATATGAAAATGTTGTAGCGTTAGATAAAATACATCCTTGGCTAGCATTTAAAAGTATTGTAAGCGAGTCCAGTGACAGTGATAATAATAGCATTAGCGATTCGGATGGAATGGAATCCGCTAATTAAACTAAAAATTTTATAATCAAATAATTATAACTTTTGATACCGTGATTAGACTTTATAAATAAATTACCTAAGTAAACATAACAGGGATTAAACTGAATTGAATTGTTTATAATATGTTATATTGATTTTAAGGGAAACACAGGCTATGAGCGAGCGAGAAGGAATAGATAGCCGCAGATCATAGCACACCGTGTCAGCACGGGTTATGAGCCAAGATCTAAGTCATAGATTGTAGCAGACTGTGCGTATTAACCAGGCATGGGACACTTCCCTACTTGGACTCAGAACTTGGCGTCGTGAAATTCCAACCAATCAGCTTTTTCTGTAACCAATCAGAGGAAAGTAGTAGTTTTCTCTGATTGGTTACAGAAAAAGTATACTTGCCTAAAGAAAAAAATCGATTTCTTTCAACAGGCAAACTTCCTTTCCTCTGATTGGTTAATTGACGTATTTGACATTTCTACTGATTGGTTCATTTTTCTGGACGCCGAGTGGGGATTGGCGAGTTTGTAACGCTGTCATTTAGCTCCTAGACGCCATATTTGTATATTTGTTTTGTTTTCGTGTTGGTGAAAATATTGTTAAAATTGAAGATTTCTGTTTTAAATATCTACTGCTTACGTTGAATTGAGTGACTACTCCTCTATAGTGTTGAATACTGCTAGTTTATCCTGTTTTGTGAGAAATTGACTCCTTGTGTTGTGTGAGAAATTGACTCTTTGTGTTTTGTGAGATATTGACTTTTTTTTGCTCTCAGATGTTGATTCTTTATTTCTTTATGTGAGTGTTTGACCTAGCTATATCAGCTCCGATAGGTTTGTATTCCTAACCGGTTATTACACATTAAATTATCAGCTGTTGTGAATAGAGCATAATATATAATTGTATTTTTACAGCAAATAAATTAAATTTTTCACGTTAAAGAAACTAAAAATGCCTTCTAACTATGATTATTCTTAGAATATGTAATAACGTGAATAGTATATAATATATATTTATTATAGTAGGCCTAATAAAGAAATTATGAATATTCGTTCAGGAATTTTATTTCGCTTTCCTAAATATTTTCGTTCAGAAATTTTATTTCAGTTTCCTAAATATTTCCAGCGAATAATCGATTCCAATTGTATGAAACCGATTTTTTTAAATCGGAATTAATCGATTATTAAGGAACTATGCAGTTCTTTAAGCCTATTTGGCTAGAGACGGCTAAAAAGGCGTATAGCTACCCCGGTGTAGAAGGAGAACTCTTCTCCCTCCTCGTACCCCGGCGTCGTGAAATATTAAAAAAAAATTGCCGAGCCGAGCTGGGATTTTTTGTTTGAAGTGCGCCCTCTTACTCTTATATACTCTTTGGTATTAACGAACAGAATTATTATTTGAGTTAAGGCTATGAGCGTTCAGTGCTGAGGCGTAGATGGTCGTAGATCATAGCAGACTGTATTTGCGGGTACTCCGTAACATGGGCTATGAGCGACCAGCGCTTAGGCATAGATGACCGTTGATCATAGTAGACTGAACAGGATATTGTGTGGTGTGAGTGCATGAGCTAAGAGCGACCAGCGTTTGTAATAACGTAGATGGCCGTAGATCATAGTAGATCATGAACTTACAATACACAGGTAATAGAATAAGAATAAATTTATCATTTAGTTGGTATAAAATATTTTGTAAAACTTTTCTTATATAGAGTTCTTTATCTGATAATGTTAACAGAACTAGAAACTATAGGACTTATTGAACTTTATCTAATAATATGTGCATTGCAATGTATAATTTGTGTTTAATGTATTGTATAATGTGTTTTTTTTATCTCTTCATCATTGTATGCATGATGCAATAACGTGAGAGGACTCACTAAAATAAGGATGGCCGAGCTGTTAGCGCCACGATAGAAATAGAACAGTACTTAATTCATGTGATTATATAAATATACTATAAAAACTATAATAATTTAAATACGTGGATTTTGTCACGTTAATAAAACATTATTGATTATGATTAATTAATAATTGCATTGATATTAACAAATGTCGATATATGTATATAATTTTATGAGTTGGCAACATGTAAAACGGTACGCGCGATGCGCGGGAAGGAGAAAGAAAAGGTTGATATACGAGGGCTTTGTTGACAAGTTGGTTTAACATTTCAAAAAGAATAAATTGTTGTATTCTCAATACTGTAGTTTTTCTGGGTTGGAGACATCGATCCTTCAGTACCTACTGATCTGTTTGTAGGTACTATAAATTGGTTAATTTATTACCTAAGCCATAAATAATAAAATTACCAAGAGATCTTGCTCTCACCGCTCTATATCCGAAAATAGCATCTGACCGGAACAGAGTGACTCGGTGAGAACTATCTAGGTACCCACTGGTACTGATTGCTTATAAATAAATCAAATCATTTCATATATCAAATAAGTCGATTATCCCTAACTGCTGGGATCCGCTACGCTTCCAAAACGCGTGAAAACAATTTTATTAAAAAAGGTATAATAAAACTCAAGACGAACCCACGTATTTGTGAAGTTATAAATCCTGTAAAATCAGGAATCATTCACCAATAAAATTATACGAATTTAAAAGGTTCTATATGTTTTAAAATCATGTTTTATAAATGCAATTTTACTAAAGAACAAAGTAGAAAACCTTCGATTCATAACGAGTCTACATGGTGCTAAAGAAAGCAAATAGATAGTTATAACTTACAGAATCCCATCAATTCATGCCTCAATAAAAGCGAGAAAGCGTGGAACATTGTAAAAATGATCCATCATGATGCAATATTGTAGAGAGAAAGTGGTGATGTCAATCAGCAACGAAAAAAAAACATTATTTGCATATCATTTACTGACGTCACTGGCTATTGGCACATAATATTTGAAATTGATCATCAGTGGTTTTAACTACACGCCGTATAATTATTCAAAGATATGGCTATAAATACTTATATCATACTATTGTAATCAATTCCGGAACACAATAAGTAGGTAATTACCAACGCCATTGCAAAAGGTCGTGTCACGTGACGACAGACGTGATGTCGTACCAGTTAACGCTGGCAGTGTTTATTCGCGATGGATGCAATAGGTCTTGGTTAGAGTTAAAATTACTAGTTTTGTATTAAAGTTGGTCATCGATTTATTGGTGCTAAAAGTTATATTCTTGAATTTATCTTGAAGATACGGGGAGATATCTTCCATTTAAGGAAATCAAAATCCACATAGGAGAACAGTAGGGTCTATAACACATGACACCTTCGGCGTGGCTAACGTTAATAGGAATCGGTACCTAAAATCCTTTAGGTGTGTTCTTGTGCCAACTTAAACAATTGTCTATCATAAAAGAAAATTAAAATATCGATATATGTTATTTTACTACTAAGAGAACCATCAATAATACTAATCGGGATCTCTAAATAAGGTTTGCAAAAAGGAAAAAAGTTTGAAATTCTATTCACGTCCAGAATTCCAAATGGGATTAAATATTCATTCAATTAAACTAATAGCTACATAGAGAGTGTTTTTCGCTGTGATGACTCCAAGGTGGATGCTTCGGATGCCACTGGATTAACGCTTGGATGAAGAAGAAGGGAGTGTTTTTCGCTATTACTGAAAGAATTGAGTGCACAATATTTAAAGTCTCAGTAATACCCTCATAAAACCCTCGAGGTCAGTCGTTATCTCTTCAAGAGTCTAACACGCCACATTGAGGACACAGTACATTAACTTTTTAAATTATACCTAGCTTCTGACAAATAATGTATCACAAGGATAATGAAAAGTACACAAACCGCCGGGCAGCCTGTCGTAAGTTGAATAAGCGAGGACACTTTGTTCCTGATTACTAAGAGAATTTGTTGGCCTTTCTGACCATCAGTCCTTTACTGGCTAACGAGTTTATCTCCCAAGAGAGCTATTTTCACTTCCCTTAATTATTGACGACCTGTATAACGTTGGATGCGGAAGGCAGAGGATTGGGAACAATGGAGCACATTGGGACAGGCCTATGTCCAGCAGAGGACTGCAATAAGCTAATTGATTGACTGTTTGTGTAGCGCTGCGGTAAAGCATTCGACTGTTACCTCAGAATTCGTATGTTCGATTCGTGTTCAATGTATATTTAAAGGTACATTGGTTGGGCGTAAATGTATTTATGTGTACAAAATAAAATACTCACTGCGTACGGGGCTGCGAATACATAATTGAATATTTAAATATAAATAGTAATAAATTAAATCATATTATTATTAAAGTACCTATTCCATTAGTTTGCTTAAGAAGCTGTGCAATAAAACTCTAAGTTGTTAACAAAACAAGCACGTCATTAACTGGTCATGATGTTCATTCAGTAAGGTACTTCACTCGTAGGTGCGGCATTACTTCTAGGCTAAGGTCTCCTCTACTCCTATGGTTAATTTATAACGTCAACTTATTCATATAACTTGAATTTGTTCAGGCAAATTACAGGTGATTACAACGAAACAAAATACAGTTGTGTGTGTTGTATAAATTTAAATATTTAAAAATATTGTTATCTTACCCTCTCTATATTATCATTCCCTTTACCTTCTCTATATTACTTACCTCACTTATTGACCAGAGCCTCAATATTACAGGAGCTCCAGAGTCAGAAGCAATGTAAGTGCTAATGTAGTCAGAAGCAATGTAAGTGCTAATGTAATCCGCAAGATATGATATAATATATTGACCCACTGATTTCTCGTAAGAGTAATGAATTAAAACCAACACTCACTCAAGGAATACTCTCTAACCTATAATGATGAGTGCTCTGAATGATCTACGAGTACAATACAACAATGGGTACAAAGTGGTCACTTGCCTCTTGCCTGCCTGCTCTGCAGCACATCCGACATGGCCGCGACTACGCGAAACAAACTACTTTCTACCATTGTGTACCACAAAAATATCTTCACTATTGACTGGAACTGATGCTATGCTCATCTTGAGAGCATTGAGTGAATTATCTAATAATACATACCCCAATGCTTGCCTACTTAGTTGGGGTGCTCGTACGACAGAATTAATACGATGCTGTGCAAGCAAATTTGGAACTAGATCAACAATTATACTCGTATATTAACCAAGTACATGGGAGCTTTGTATTACGACACAGATTAATAAATAATTACAACGTAAGTCACGAGTAGATTTGGGTATAGCGCATCTAATTGGGCACGTATATTTCTAGATGCGCTAATACAAAGATGAGAAACATTCTCATAACTATATAAACTGACACGCATCTTGTATGTACTTGTATATAACAATTATATTAATTATCGTACGTACACTCATGGAGAGAAGTCATGATTTAGGCGATAAATTTATTTTCTTATGTATAAACAACATTTTTAAAAATGTGCCTGTTCAATGATTAAATGAAGTAGATTTATGACTACAAAAGCACGTAAAAGAAGAAATTCCCTAACTAGAGATGAAGATCATTGCTGTATTAACGATTGTAATATGAAAAACACTCCACAAGTTCGAAGAAACCGTTATAGGTAATCACGTTTTGACAGCTGATAAATGATTCTGTGAAACAAAGTTTATTTGCCCTATTACATTCGAGATACAAGATGAATATGCGGATATTCTCACTACTCCCACTGACTTCTCCCCTACATGGGGGAAACTGGGATTTCCGTTCGAGTCCGACATAAAGTCTCCCATTGGCTCCGGTACCCTTACCGGAGCCATGCCCCCGGTTTGGGAGCATACGTGGGCATCTTTCGCACGTAATAAAAAAGTTGTAGTCATAATAAGCACATAATAGACTAATAGTACCTACTGACGTCAGTTATTCGTCAGATCGCGTTATATTGACTACAAATTGCTTAGAAATTAACAAGGATACTGTCTGCCTAATGCTAAATGGTAAGCAATGCCTAAACTACTACTCTGGTAAACCAACTCGCCTGGGAATAATAGCACGATGCAAGTGGTCAAACTACAATTTTTCAGGAAGTCAGTTCAATTAAGCTGGAGTGCGAGGGATGTTCCTCCGGCAATCTCACCTCCGGCAACTTACGACCCTCAGATGGCGTGCGTTTTAGTCGGATCGAGTCCGACATAACCTCTCCCACTGACTCTAGTACGGGTATCCGGGGGAATTTTTCACACGATAAAAAAAAAAAGTCCGTTCAACTAGCGGACCTTAATGCCGAGAAATTCTGTTACATTACAACCGATCTTCTGTACTCTTGAACAAAATGAGGTGACTATATATATTTATAGACTGTGTGAACGTTCTGAACGTCCCATTCAGCAAGAAGAAGCGTATTATAGTTTTTCAAATCAAAAGTGACGCAATCGTATGATTCTCATTTCAGTCACGTTCAGGAATGAGTAAAGATTCAAGAGGCTGGGGATATTTACGACTGACGGAGAGAAACTGGTAATAGCTGAGCGGGAAAAGATATCACACAACTCGTTGTAATAATCTATTGGATAGGGGAAATGAAAAGTTTGTACGTTCACGGAAAGTTAAACTCAGAGTTTGTCGTCGCTTACAATAGTTTAAAAGACACTTGCTTAGGGTGTGACTCCATTGCTGGTTTTCGGTGCGTCGTCGCAACGTAGCAGGTTATTCTTAGAACTTCATTATAAATTATCTCATTGTTATCATTTTAATTAGTTCCAAGTTTTTAAAATGACCCTACTTCGCTGCAACGACACAAGCTAACGCACAAATGGAACCACGCTCTTATAACTAAAGCCTTAGCACGTGAAGCTAAAGATCGTGACTTGTGTACATTCGCCATCAGTGATAAAAGAGTTCAAGTTACTGACTGACATTAGCTAATAAAACTTTACATAAAATAATAAATAAAAATTGAAAAAAGTGTCATTTGTCCCCTGTATATTATGAAAATTATATACATATATCAATTATTTACTGATTTACTTTAACTTGTAAAGTTAACAACTTCAAAGGTGGCCCGTAATTGCCATCCCATACTAAAATGCACTCATTCAATCCTATTTCTATCAGTGGGTCGTGAAACAACATATGTCAAGGTCATCAAACTTCAGATAGCCAGTCCTCTATTGCTACATCTGACCGTATATACATAAACAAAAGTGCTACAAGCCTGTCCGTTCTCAATCCCATTCTATATACCTCGATATTGTTCTATCTATCACTCTCCTAATGAAATGTAGAAGTTCGTTATGCAATCTTACAACATTTCTACTAGAGTGGTAATATTATTTTTGCTAAGTGTATTGAATTATTGATCAGGTAGTCAGAATGATTAAGAAATATTGACGTCATTAGATTTGGTCACACGCAGAAATCACGAATCTACCTAGGAAGGTCATGCGCGTATAACGGGTTCAGATGTCAGTAGACACTCCTGACTAGTAACTACTGACGTAACTGCAATTCTGCTCAGAAAGTCTTCAAGCTAATTCAGATTCTAATTAATACTGTTATTACCTAATGAACTAATAAAATTAAAACTTTGAAACCTGACTGCAAGTACTGTAATAAGCTCTATTTTACAGAAAACGGCACAACCTTTGCATTTTAATGCTTTTTAGTTCGGTAAGTTAATCCCTAGAGCTTCTTGTATAAATAGACTATAATAACGAAAATCGACTAATATTCGAGTGTATATGGACACCGGTGACCGCTTATCGTCATGTGGTCGTCATTTCGTTTACCACATCAATAGCATAAAGAGTAACATAAGATAATATGAAACGTCGTACAACATCCAACGATCATTTTAAATACATAGGTAGATTACATATAATTATGACAACAATCTCGTAATTTCATTTTCGACATCTCATACATGGGTAAACCCGAGCTATTACAGTTCTCAAGCAACCACACAGGTACCGTGCGTCGGCTGACGACCTACTTGGAGCAGATTGCCGTACTAGGCGACCCACAGCGCTGGCCACTTGCTTTCTTTCCAACTCTTATCTTACCGCACTTACGTAAGTTACGTCAGTCGCAAGAATACCGTAACGATTATAAAACAGGTAAACAGCAGCCATTTACATTGATAATGTAATTTCTTTAAACAGATTCTGTGCTAATGTTTACTCGGTGGAAAGCTTTCATAATATCGTAACTATTTAATGATATTATTTGTATTAATAATGTAGTAATTATGCGATTGTTTCGTCGCTTCACACGATGTAAATACTGCCGCGGATTTCGGATAAACGTCTATTAAGTTATGACATATACATTGATCAGTGATGGAGCAACGGATCTGTCGTATAGTACCTACCTATTTATGTGTGTTATTTATTTACTAAACAAATTACTAAGAGGCAGGCATTGTATTAATAATAATTTAATTCTAGTTGTATTTATACTATTTTATTTTATTTGAATTATTTAATTTTAATATGTGATTACTCAATTTAATTCAATTCAATTAAATTAAAAAAAAATTATCTTTGTAAATGCTTTATGATGAAAAGATTGAATTCTTTTCATCATAAAGCATTTTTTTAAAGCATTTGATTTCATGACATTTGTGTACTGTATTTTATGTGTATTGTATTGTAATAATAATAATAGATGAAATATGAACTTAAATATTGTAATGACTCTGATACTTGAAATAAATGAACTTTGATTTGCTTTAATTATTGTTACTTGTTTATTGTAATACTTTGCTTTGCTTAAAAACTAGGGTTGAAATAAAAGTTATTAGAAGCAGTGAAAAACTTACTTTTTGAAGCCCAAAGTTGTCCATCAGAAAGGCCCTTCAGATAAGCCTTCAGGTCTGTTTCGCATTGCTGCGACAAAGACAGTGTGCCGTTGTTGAGGAACCCCATCCACTGATGGTGATCCAGCAATGACTTCATCCACGCCATACGGGAACTACCACCCAACACATTCGAAGAGTTACCATTTGCCCCCACTGCACTCACTAGCACTAATATTGTTGCGATAAACATCGTTCTTTTATAAAACATATTCACGTACATTTTCTCAACTATCAAACAATCATTCGTATACACCACTTATATTTTTTTAATTACACATGCACCATTCTGCAATGCCTGAAACAAAAGAAAACAATTCCAATATAAATAATGAAATGGTAGAATGTATGAGAGAATGAAATTGGATTCATTTCAAATACCTCAGCTTATTCTGTTACGGTTTTATTTCGTGTTATTCACATGCGAGGCTGGAGCACTGGACAATATAAAATATGTAGATTTTACTAAATAAGAATGATACTGTCAGTTCAGTAAATATATTTCTACAGTTATGTTACAGGCAGTAACGTAAATAAATTTCAGAAGGACGACAAGTATTTGCAAATTGACGACTGACGCGATTCATAAGTAAATAAGAAACTAAATATGATTGAAACATCATAAAATTAAACATGCCTCATAAGGAAGTCCCGATTGATATTTAATTATAACTAAAAATAAATGCTATAGTCTAATTACGTATATCCTTTTTTTCGGATAGAAATCCCCACGGGAACACTGTTTTGACTCTGTTACTAAAAATAGTGCATATAAAATAACATTATGCTCGTTCATAAAGGGGCCTAACGCTATAATATGGTTGGTTCCTTTACACCACTCCTAGAAGAACGTCAGCATAAAGAAAATTTCGCGCCGGCTTGGGACAAACATTAATCACTCTGGTATATATTACGCTGATGTTGTACTCAATGTTTTCCCTGACATAAAATGTAATTCAACAATAAACAAGTCTCTTTAACCACGTGAAAATAGGCCATTCCATGATTTTATTTTCCCCAGTATATAAAAAAAAAGTCGTTGACATTTTGTGAGAAACCAATTAATTTAATCCGAATTGAAGTGCTGTGATTTATATACACGCGTCGTCATCCGTGTGACAACGCGATAAATAAGGCTTTATTAGTTATTATTAATTATTCAATATTTTGTGTTACTGGATTGATTGATTATTTCTTTATCGTTACTAATTCCATCAGTTTTTAATTTACAAAACTCAATGAAAACATTTTCTGTACCAATGAAATTGAATGTCAATTACTTCCTTAGTTAGTTTCTCTTCACGTCGTAGGCTGAAATTATCGCATATCTCTAAGCTACATATAACCACGTGGGGTTCGCGAACAAACCCGACTCGGCTTGACACTTTGAGCTCCCTACGTTTGCCCTAATTACAAGTAATATATGACGCCACATATTCCTTTGATAGTTACGTATTAGTAGCAATTAACAAACCCGGTTACCTAAACAAAATTAATAGTCGATGTACGAAATTATAATAAAAAATATAATGTTGACAAGTATAATATATAACAAGAATATATCGTGTTATATCAATAGATACTGCTAGGTAGACTTCTAGACATCCTGTACATCCCTAGTGTGATTGTGTGAGTGAAAGTGTACCGTGCAGTGTACCTACATTCAACTGTTTACTAACTAAATATCATGACTGTGCATACTGTATTTTTGGTGTACAATAAAGTGACTGAAAAAAGTGGTATTCATTTAAAATCATAACCTGACCACTGTTTTTTGTAGCTGGCATACAGATGGAATTTGACTACAAAAATTCAATAACTCATTTATCTAACTAATCCTGAACCCACTCCTAGCACAAGCAAATTAGCTTAGTTGGAGGGGTTAAAGGGATTATTAGTAATTGCAGTTGCTAATATTCTTTATATTATATAAAAAAAACTAGTTTCTGAACTGCGTTCCAAATTCGAAATAAAAAAAAATCTGCCTAAACTCAGAACCGTGACCAATTGTTCTAAACAACTGGATTATATAAACAATTCATAAAAGAAAATGTAGAAGAAACAAATGGACACACAGTTCATTACAGTCCCATGTTACAATATTTTCCCAACAGGGTTGTCTCAGTGGCAAAAATCATGTAATCAAGTCCGAGGTCCTACAAACATCAGAGGACAATGGATTTGGAACAATCGCTGCGCGTTGATTAACAACACAAAAGCGAACCGAACCGAAAGGCAATTAGACGCTATACAAGATGCTTTTTTGCATAAATGTGGTTTGTTTTGGTGAATACACGATCGAGGTTCGAGAGTCGTTATTATTCTGAGCCTGTGAACAAACAATAATTGCATGTTCAATGGTACGTGGAGTTGAAAGTATGAATAAGTTTAACACAAAATTTTGGAAGCTTGCGTGATCCGAATTCTTATAGATACTGACGCTCAGTACTGCCGATTTCGATTATGTTTATTGTAAACCTTTATGTTTATAGGCAGTATTCTACTTTAAGTATACGAGAATTAAATTTAAATTAAATTGATTATGTTGAAATACAAAGAGATTAGAAACTATGAAGTTATAAACAACTTTGTCGTCTTCTACGGTCGTTTAATCCGATAATCTGTTACGAAGTAGTTTAAAAGTTTGACTCCTTCTTAGACAAACTAAATAATAATAGTTGTACGAGTTACATTAAATAAACATTTGTATTGAATAAACGACTTATTTAGCTAATAAAAATCCGCCCTTGAATTCTAGATGGGATTTTCGTTAGGAACCATTGTGGGTCTTGTCATCTTAGTTTTGAATACCTAATATAAAAAAGAAAGGGAAGGGAAGATTGCTCTTTTGGAGAAGTTTACAAATATTTAACACAGAAAACGTTTAGATTCTCGTAATGATGTTGTTTGAGATGTTGATAATTATATTGATTCATTCTACTGTTGATTGATGTCATTTGGTGGAACTTGCTACACATACTTATTTAATTAGTCACTTGCAGTTCCACTGTATATGATTTATAAATTCTAACCGATTTATCCATTGAAAATGCTGTAAGACGAAACCGGTCAGGTTTAATAAATATCGTGGAACAACGATACAAGTGACTTGATTAACAAAATATGCTGATAAGCATATAAATAGAACATCGATAGTTACACTAAGTTGAATTACTATACACTAAAAAAAATATTATATTAGGACCACAGAACGAAAGTAAAATTATATTGTTGCACTCTATAATATAATATATGTGCCCACAATGTAACATATTTTTGTTGTGCAGATTTAATTCTGATATTGTTAAACCTAGATTAAGTACTTGCCTACCTGATGTATAGAATTATATTATATAGACTCGACGACGAACGTAGTGTACGGACAAACCTTTCTCGTTTTTATTACACTACTCAGGCATTAGACCCAATATATATTTTTCTGGTTAAATAAATTAAAAAAAATAACGTAAAGGTACATTTAGTAGATACGAATTATAAGCTACATTAAAACAATTATCTATCAGTGTCATTTGTAATGGGCTTACAAAACATACGCGATTCACAACTTATCTTGTGTTACCTCTCGTCCCAGCAAGCTGTCGCCTCGAATATATTGTAACGACTACAACTGTAACAAATTCACATCGGTTACTTTTACAAACCAATACTTTCCTTCATCACATGTAAATCTTCATGTTTAAGCCTCCAGCGGAATAAAGTAGGGCCTGAAACTGCGTGAGAACTTGTTATACCTTCTGAAAAGTTATCCAATTGCCCGTAGCAATTCATAACTTTATAACTGAGTTCCTTTTTTTACGTAACTATGAGTATTGTTAGAATATAAGTCCAGTTCTCAGTCGAGCTGTTGTTATTCAGGTTGAAAAGGAATATATAACTACGTGTAATAAGTATTTACAGCTCTCAAGGTGCATATTCGAAAATAATTACTTAAATATTACATTGATTTAACAATGAAGTTGGCAGTATTATATTATTTTTTTTATACCACTTAGTTGGCAGACAAGCACACGGCCCACCTGATGGGAAGCGGTTACCGTGGCCTATGGTCGTATGCAACACCAGGGGTGTCACACTCGCGCTGCCGACCATGAAGAAACCTTCTGATGCCCCTCTTGAAGAACCCCATATTGTAGGCGCTTGGGCAAACCGCAGCAAGGAGGTCATTCCACAGCTTGAGTGTGCGTGGGATGAAGTTTCTTTCATACCGCACAGTGCGCACCGTCTCAGGTCGCAATGTGTGGGGATGAATTCCCTGCCTATGGCGAGAGCTGCGATGATAAAATGTAGCTACGGGCATCATGTCAAACAATTTATTTTGTTTATTTAAATATATGTATCATAGTTTTATATAATAGTCATATAGAAGATCTTTTCTGTTCCTCTGAGTGTTAACCCCACTCGCATCCGAAGCTTTCACCTCCAAGTCTGGGGTCCGCTTTTCTAATCTAACTGCGGATTTGGCCAAACTTCGATATTTTCCATGAAGTGCAGATGGCAGTCTATCTGACCTTCACAACCCAAAGCCAATATCGAAGCATTGCAGCTAGACCAGTTGATAGACCTTTTAGGGTTCCAACTACCCATAACGATTGCCTTTAATGTTGGTATGGCAACCAGGACCGATGGGTTAACGTGCTTTCCGAGACACAACCAGACCAATGCAAATGCCTATATTCATGGATAAAAATATTTGCCCTGAACGGGGATCGAACCTGCGCATCCTGTGTAGCGGCCGCGTACTCTACCGCCACGCCACGGAGGCTGTCCTTATTATCATAATATTCATATAGAAGATTATAAGTGCCCGGTTAATGGCAATAGGCTCGCCACATTGGGACCTAATCATAAACTGGCGAAATGTGGGCGCTAGCACCTCTGCCTACCCCTTAGGAGATAAAGGCGTGAATTTATGTTATGTCATATAGAAGATATTGAACATTTATCACCATAAATTAAATTTAGAATACTATACAAAATAATTTAAATATAATACTCGCAATTTCAGAAACAATCTAAATTAACATAGGCATTATGTCACATAGGATATGTCTGACATGCTCGTTGTTGCGGACACACAGTCGCCCACCACCCACCACCAGATTCTGTGGTCCATAGCAGGTGTCCGACGCGGAAAGCGCGCCATTCAACAATCTGGGTCATTTATGCGTCAGAAACATACTATTGCGTTATCCCGCAACCACAAATTATTCTATTCCCATAGTTTAAATAAATTGATACAGTGTACTGTACCTACACAGCTGTATTACGCGGCCTTATGTAAGTAAGTAGTTACGTGTGATTTCTGTAATACTGTAACTAGTAAGTGCGAGGAGAATGAGCGTCTGCTAATGTTCTGGCATCTGTAGGCCATGGTTATGTTCATGTAATTACAGTTAGAGACTGTTAATGAAATCACAAGCCTTATTGGAAGTTTGGGAGACCTTTCGCTTAGTTCATATGCATAAATATATTTAAGTGTTCTTGTAAATATTACATCTGTGGTATCGAGGATGGTGTTGTAAGATAACGTTTATTTTGCAATTTCCAATTTGTTTGTATGTTGTAATACTTGTAGATAATTATCAATGATAGTGCTATTCTATTCTTAGAATTTATTACAATGTTAGAGTTTAACGTTTAAGGTCAGCAATGAAAGCAGCTTAATTATTTAAATTGAGTAAAATTATAAATAGTATAATTAGTACTCCTTACTATAAGTAATAATTACATAATATGAATAACTTAATAAAGTTAATATTAATAACTTATGAAAGATTTGTATAATTTCTTTAGGTTTCTTTAGGTAAGAATATCTATTATTCTTGATGGGTAAAAATTTATATAATCTAAAAATGTTAGTTTGGTTTGTATACGCTTAAAAAACTTTCTAGATTAATAACACAATAACAACTCAATTTAAATATGGTTTTTATTTGTTTATTTGCTTTTATAAGATGGCACTACGTTCGGGTTACGAGTATCAACTTTGGATATTTTTACGAATTTATTTCTAGGCGCAGCCAGAATCTGGGTCTCCAGTTCAATTTACAACGGTACTTCGTTGTAAATTGAACTAAATTCTATATATTAAGATTTAAATTACTTGACAGATACATTGGGTACATTAGACACATTAGATTCCTACAAAGAGCAAGTAGGTACCTACTTTGGGGACTCTGTAGTCCCCACACGGCCGGCCGGGGGGCGAGGGATATGCCTGTCAACCTCACCTTCGGCAACCAAAACGACCCACAGGCGGCGTGCGTTTTAGTCGGTTCGAGTCCGACATAACCTCCTCCACCGGCTCCGGTGGGGAGGTATCCGTGGGGATTTTGCGCCCCTAAAAAAAAAAAAAAAAGTAGGTACCTACTTATGTTCAGTTAAACGACAAAACTTTAAACATTTATTAGAAATAACAGCAATACTCGCCTTATTAAATTTATTATAATTCAATGAAATAAAACAGCTTTTGAACGGATCTTATCGCAATTTATTGTATGGTACAATACAATAGGTACTTTACAGCATATTGAGGTAGCTGCGTGGTTCCCGGCATAGTAGAATTTGGACCACATATCTCATCTCTTCCCATGTGGTGTCGTACAAGGCGACTAAGGAATAGGGCTGTTTAACATCGGACAGATATACACAGCCCAGACTCAATCTCAGATGCATGGCTCGAGTCAACAATAGTGCCCGAAATACGGCAATAGGCTCACCCCCTATTACGTGGGACCGAATACAATTATTGATGAAATGTGCGTGATAATTCACCTCTGCCTAACCCTCCGGGGATAAAGGCGTGATTATATGTATGTATGAGGTAGCCATATCTGCGATCTGCGATAAGAAGTGAATTCACTGTTACCTCATTTATCAATTGAGTCGATACATACACGCGTACACTAACACGTTACACAATACCATTACATAAAGTATTATAACGTGAACAAGTATCTAACCGTGAAGCAAACCAGTGGACTGTTGCCGGTTATTTCATGATATGAGCAACATAATATATGTTTATTTAATGATAAACAATGAATAAATATCCCACGACATTATTATACTTAGCGCTATCTACAAGTACTACAAGAAAGATAGGATTTGACAAAGAAAAATTCCTAGTAGCAATTTTGATTCAGATTTCGTTGAGGTAGGTCACTGGCAGTCTAATTTTAGTTTGGCGTGGTATTCGGTTCGTTGCATATATTGAATTTAAGGATAACTTTTTTCCTGAATAGGTAATTTATTTTCAAGTTTACATCAAAAATTGTAAAAGTAAAATTATTTAGAATTAAAGTTCCTACAATTTTGGTTGACATCATTTTTTCCTAGGATCGATTTTATTCGATTTATACCACAAAAGGTGGTGAATTTCTGTTTGATTTTTGACATGATTAATTTGTAGTAGGTCACTTAGAGGAGAATTCCGTTGGCAGTTTACATTTGGTTTTGCATGGTATTCGGTGCGTTGCGTTCTCCTTCGACTTCTTTTACACTATAAAGTGTAAAACAGAATAAGTAGATAGATTTATTGAGAATATTCACACAGCGGAAGACCTATAGAAAAAGAACAGTTCAAATCATTTCTATTCTGTTAAAGGTTGCAAGCTAACTATAATCCGTTGCCCTTTTTTTTTTCTTTTTTTTTTTTTACGTGCGCAAAATCCCCACGGATACCTCCCCACCGGAGCCGGTGGAGGAGGTTATGTCGGACTCGAACCGACTAAAACGCACGCCGCCTGTGGGTCGTTTCGGTTGCCGAAGGTGAGGTTGACAGGCATATCCCTCGCACCCCGGCCGACCCAGGGCCATCTCTCACGATCTGGCCCTCTTCTCGGGTGTGGGGACCACAGAGTCCCCAACTCGTCCCCGGAAACGGGGAGGCGCGCCACGCGCGCCGCCGCCGCGGCCTGCTTCTGCCAGGGTGACAGGCGGCTTCACCTGTCACCCCCAGGCCGGCGCTCATGGGGGGCGGAGGTCGTTCATCAACCTCCGACGCCCGAGTTGCCTTCGTACGCGGGCAGCTTGTCTTGCGATCCTTCGTCGCTCCCGCTGCCGCTCCCGCCCCGCCTCCTCCTTCACGAGCATTACTTGCTCGCAGAAGGAGGCGCCGGCCGCCCACGCATCCGCGCAGCGAACCATCGCCGCGAGCAAGGTGGAGAGCGTGAGAACCCTCACTCCCAGGGCCGCCACAAGCTCCCGCCTCGGCGTCTCCCACGCCGGACACTCGGTGAGCGTGTGCGGACCTGAGTCCTCGCTCGCGTCGCAGTGATGGCACTCGGACGTTGGCTCTTTGTGCATCCGACGCAGATACTTTCCGAAGCATCCGTGCTCGGTGATCATCTGCGTCAGACGGTACGAGAGGCTGCCGTGTGGCCTCTCTAGCCACTCCCCCATGATGGGTCTTACCGCCGTTACTACGGCGTGCCCTGCGCCTGGTTGCCCAAGTCGCATCTCCCATTCCGCCACCATTTCCCTGTGGAGCCGGGATCTCACGGCCCGAATATCTTCGGGCTCGGGATCGTGACCCCGCTCCCGCGCCGCCCTTCGGAACCGGTATAGCGCCGAAAGGCATCTCGCTTCCAGGATCCATGGTGGGGATCCGGCGAGGAGACTCGCCGCGTTGAATGATATCGTGCGGTACCCTCATGATGCGGCACGCCAACTTCCGCTGCGGACACTGCAGCAGGAGCATGTGCCGATCACTCAGGGTGTCCGCCCACACGGGACACCCGTACAGGGCCATGGACCGCACGACACCCGCGTAGAGTCTCCTGCAGGAGTCCTCCGGGCCCCTCAGGTTGGGCAGTAGCCGCGCCAGAGCGTTGGCTGTGCCCGCCAATTTGGGGCCCAGACTTCGGAAGTGCTTCCCGAAGTCCCACCGGCCGTCGAGCACGAGCCCCAGATATTTCATCTGGGGCTTGATGCCGATGAGAGTGCCTCCCACTGTCAGACTGGAACCAGGTGGTGGCGTGCGCCGAGGTCCATGAAAGAACATGGCCTCGGATTTATGCAAAGCCACCTCAAGGCCCAGCCGCCGGATCCGTTCCACGACTTGAGCAACCGCGGTCGTGGCCCTCAGGATCGCTTCGCGGTGTGTAGCCCCGCTCGCCGTCACTAGCGTGTCGTCCGCATAGCACGTGACGGCGGCGCCGTCCGCAAGCTCACCGCGAAGCACCCAGTCGTATCCAATGTTCCACAGTAGCGGCCCGAGAACCGATCCCTGTGGAACACCGCACGACATCTCACGCCGACTGACGCCGGTCGCACTTGGGTAGATGACGGCTCTCTCCGTCAGGTACGCCCCGACTATGCGGCGGAGGTAGAGAGGCACACCGTGGTACACGAGTGCCTCCCTGATGCAACTCCAGGGCAAGGTGTTGAACGCGTTAATCCGTTGCCCTTTATTGTATAGTAACAGTCAAAAAATCATGACAGTGATAAAAAAAAAATCAATTACTACGCGACACGACTGTTACAAAAATGGAAAAAAGAGTAGGTAACGTCGATATCTAAAAGTAAAGCTACAGTTGTGGACAAAAACTCTTTTTATATTAATCGAAACAGACAAGCAAGCAATCGTAGAATCGAATCTTTATTCAATAATCACAATCATTACATCGACAATGACATCAATCGATTATTTGCTCTATTATTCGTGTTGTAACGAATACCAGTTCAATGCTTGATTCCATTTCACTGTCAACTGAAGCAATATTAAAGGCACATTTTCATTAGTCGAAAAATCGTTCGTTTGCCCGAATTCGGGGATAAAGACAAATGTAATTCAGCGGTCGATAACTCGGTCGATTCAAGGGGCTTACCGCAATCGTGATAACGACCAATGAAATTAGTCGGTCGATACAAAGCATTCGGGAACTAGGACAACCGATTTAAACAGTTCCCCGCTTGCGGACCCTATGGCATGTGTTACAGAAATCTCTCGTACCCAACAAATGAGTCTTTACAACTAATGTAAAATGGTTTCTCGCACGGCTCTTGTGGCATTCGTTTCAAAAATTTTCTGCATGCAGGCGCTCCCGACCAATGAAAATGCTCCTTAATAAATTAATCTCAATGCCGTCGAGTTTGTGTTTAGATAATTTTATTACTGAAATTATTCATTGGTGAGCATAATAAATTTATTCATACAATTTTCTTCCATATCAATTCGCTTTATCGCAGCTTTGGCTAAAATAAAATCGTCTCATTAAATGAGGTTTCTGTGTCCTCAGTAATAATAAATAGAAATATTATGCTGCGTGTATTATTTCTTCGAGTTAAGAAATTGTTTCTTTTCTAACTATTTGTACGCTAAAGGTTCGATATTTTTTACAGGAGTGATTTTTTGACGTAGCCGCGTGGTTCCCGCGACTAAGGGATAGGGCTGTTTAACATCAGACAGATATATACAGCTCAGACTCAGGCACAGATACAAAGCTCGAGTCAATGATAGTGACCAGAAGACGGCAATTAACCCCTTATTACGTGGGGCCGAAAACAGTGATTAGTGAAATGTGGGTGTTAAGTTACCTCTGCCTAACCCTATGACCTCGAGTCTGGCTATTGATAAGAATGAACTGCAAAAGAAGCACCGTCGACCAATAAAATCTCTGTGATCTGTCTACCTGCCTGTATAGTGATCGGCAAAGTTCGTGACAATGTACTCAGGCTGTGCAACGCTTTGGTGGTAAGCACAGTATACGGCTTCACCGATCACCAATTGTATTTTTTTTTTTTTTTTTTTTTATATATAGGACACGCCAACTTGACCTCACCTCGCCTGATGGTAAGCTAAAGGCAAAGTCTCAGGAAAGAGGGTCACCATTACAGACACTAAGTGCTACAATGGTGGCACTCAGCTTGGCGGCCTCATCAGATGCTTTTTCACGCCCCGCTTAAAGGCCCCGGGACTGTAGGAAGAAGGAAACACGTGTGCTGGTAATGAATTCCAGGTCTTGGTGGTGCGGCAAAGAAAAGAGTCTCCGAACCGCTTGGTTCTTGCTCGTATATTCTGCACAGTGTGAGGGTGACATCTAAGGCCTGCACGTGTTGTCCTATGTAGGAAAGGAGATGGTGGGATTAGTTGGAAGAGCTCGTCAGAACACTCACCGTGGTAGAGACGGTATTAAATAAATCCCGGGCTCAAAGTCTTCGTGGGTCGCTTGTTCATGAAGCTTGCCGATGATGGTACACCTATGTGCCAATCAATGGAATATTCTAGACGTTTGTAGTACTTGTCCAATTTCTGCATGTCACAATTGAGGCCAGTTTTTGACCACAAGTCCATCAGACATGTGCACACGAACTGCATGAACACGCCACAAGATGACAATATTTTGAAAGCATATACATTTACCGACATTTGACTGCTATTCTACGCAATACATATGCTCATATGTAACTCTTAAGTGTGTCAATTTCGTCGGTCATTACTTTATAATCGTGATCAATAAACAAACGATGTAAGTACGTATATCATATTATGTTTGCCAACTAATGCTCTTGTAAATTGTATTTGCGTAATCCTGTTTAATACATTTATTTAGAGATGCAAAAATTATTCAATAACTTTCGCAAGAACTCTTTTGGTGATTAATGGGCCTTGTCATCGTGATAAAATAAATGCTAATGAAATAAATGTAATTCTCTGTTAATTATCTATCGAATCAAATAAGTACTGAGTAAACATGTATGAAATAATAATAAGTTATAACGTTGTACTTCACTGTTCTAAGATAATTTTATTTCTCTAAGATAACATAAACTTTTTTTATATACCACTTAGGTGGCAGACAAGCACACGGCCCACCGGAAAATGGTTACCGTGGCCTATGGACGTTTGTAACACCAGAGGAGTCACAGTCGCGCTGCCAACCCTTTTTTTTTACGTGCGCAAAATCCCCACGGATACCTCCCCACCGGAGCCGGTGAGAGAGGTTATGTCGGACTCGAACCGACTAAAACGCACGCCGCCTGTGGAGAGTTTCTGTGCAGTCAGTGTAGAAGACAAAGCAGGACAAGCCTTTAGTCTTCCCACTTACAGCACAAACTCTCCAGTGAGCTCTGGCTACCCTACTCACCGCTGGGAACACAACACGAAGTTATTATAGCCGCAGTATTCTGTAGGGCGGAGATACTTCCCCAGTCGGACTGCTCATTGGGGCGAAAATAACGCCGTGTCCTACCCCCTAATAAAACTTAAAGTTATTTATTTTAACCATCTATTATAAGTGCAGATTTCACCAATGAGAAGAAATTGGATGTCACGTTGGAAGCATTTCAATTCACTAATGAAAATATGGATATTATTAGTGAAAACAGTTTCAGCTCAAAAACAAATGATCGTCTACATTCCAGTGGAATGGCGGTAGGTACCGAAATAATATCGTATCATATAAACACTGGACACGTGTCTTTACACTACATAAGAATAATGTACCGATTTACGTTCAATAACTTCCGCACAACAGACGCAAAGGAATGCCGAGGGCCTCAACTGCGAATATTGTATTTACGCAATCTATTTATTATTCTTATAGCAGTAGTAAGCTTTAAAAAAGAAAAATTGGTTCCTTTCTTTTTCACATAATATCGCAACAAAATTCAATGAGTACTTACTGAACCGTATCTTCAATGTTAATTAAGCATATGCGCCTATTTTCATAAAATCTTACTAAACCCTACTTATCTATATCCAAAAATACTTAAAGAGGGGATCATATCGGTCCTTTCATTATGTAAAATCTGATAGAATGTATCTAATGTACCCACATTAACTGATATTATTGTGAACCAGTTTTATCGGAAAACTACTCTGTCATTTCAATTACTAGGTATCTTTTTTTTAACGTACTAAAATCCATTCGGATACCCTCGGCCGAGACCAGCGGGGTGGTTATGTCGGGCTCAAACCGACTAAAACCACACGGCCGTCTTGGGTCATCTGTTGCCGAGGGTGAGATAGCCTCTGGCACATCCCTCGCGAATTACCAAGTATCTGACTCCGTGTCTACCTACTATAGTTGTCTGATAGAAATTGTCTACAATTGAGCAATAATACTGTTTACCAATTTGTACTATATTAATGAAGTTTCAAGTATATCCATTCATCATCTTGTCATGGCTCCAGCTTGTATTCGACTTCGGCTTATTTATACTTATTTACTTATACGCTGCCACTTCTGTTTACAAAATATAAGTAATAGAATGGACCCCAAAGGGGCGCTGAGAGCTCTTGTTTTGTTTTCACACGTCGTCGCTCAAAGTTCCGATTAGCTGTCAGTTCCATTTGCAGCGGAAGGTAGATATTGCCTTTTATCATAGCATAACCATGTACAGGTTTCTTTTATCGTGCGAAAATTCGCCACAGATTCCCCAAGAGCCGGTGAGGGAGGTTATGTTGGACTTCAACAGACTAAAACGCACACCATCTGAGGGTTGTAGGTTGCCGGAGTGGAAGTTGTCGAAGATATAAAAAGGTATTTGTACAAAACTTGAGTGAAGTCTATTATTACTCGATAATCAATAAAACGGTAACTAGAAAGTAAAAGAAGTCACACTCTATACCCATTCTTGTACAGATGTAGGTATACCTAATTAGAAGCAAACACAACCTTCCCAAGATCTAGTCTATCTCTGTATCAACTTTTATGAAAATCAGTTCAGTAGTTTAGTCGTGATAGCGGTACAGACAGACTAAGTTACTTTCGCGTTTATAAATATTAGTGTAGAGTAATTTACATAAACGCAACTTAATCTTAAATTAATTCATTTCATTACACCTAATTACTGACGATTAAACACTAGCAAGGTCAAAGCATAAGTGAGCCAAGATAATCTATTTAAAACTCAGGCAGTATAACATACCTAATTACATTCCTGAATACGTTATATCCCGTAAAAAAATGAAATTCTAGATTCATTTTTACAAACACTTCATCTTGTGATAAATGGATGCTGCTTCTTCCTACACAAACGTTACTTTGGCGTTATATGAAGGAAAACGTTTGAATTTCAAACAAGAACAAGAGAATATTAAATACTTTGGAAATCTCACATTGAGTAAAGTATTCCACTATGTATCAAGTTCATATTTATAGTGATACAATTTGCCGACATGTTAAGCACTCGCAGTATAATTCTGATTCTATTAGACATCATTGCTGCACGAATCAAATCATAGAATAGATGAAATACCAAGCTTGGTTATTATCTGCCTAAAACCAACAAATCAACTCTGAATCAACTGACAATCACAGAACAAACACAATCAGGCCGGGCGGGAGGTCTCTAGTACTCCGGTTTCCAATATTGATGGTACATCAATTATATGAGTGGCGTATGCCCCATGTCAACTTTATTAAGCAATACAATATATTGTTTCATATACATAAATTCAGTAAGTAAACAATATCCTATTCTAAATCTGTCTGTTGTGTTCTCAAGTTCTGTTACGAGTTTGAAGATTATAACGTTTTACATATATACTAAACTTTTGTATTACCCGTCAATTTGAACTTAATCTTTAATAATAGATTTTTGCATGTGAAATTCTCGGGTGCCATTTCAGCAAGGCTATGCCAAAGCACATATGTGTTCATCATTATCAAACCGACTAAAACCATTGTCACGAGAAAAGTATTGCCAACGTCAGAGTTATTGCCTAGAAAAACGATTAGCCCTCCAGTAGGTATGAAACATTATAGGGATGATGACTGTTTTTTTACTCTCGAAAAATGAACAGTTTATAATAATATAATGAATTGTTAAAGTGAGAAAAGTGTTGTAAAGATATTTGATTTTGTAATTTCAATTTCACGATCCGCCTGAAAACGCTCTATACAAAATTGTTACAAAGGCGTGATGTTACGCCTTCATCACGTAGTACAAAATGCTTAGAGCGCAAGAGAATACCGCATTTATCTCGGTCGTTTACACGTATATAGTTTTTAATAAAATTAATTTGAAATATAATAAAGAATCTAAAAAGTTATAAATTTGAACTCAACTTGATTGTTTATATTTTGACCTAATTTGGGAACTAAAAATAATAACAAGTCATAGTTTCAGTTTATTTGTCATCATCCCTATTGCTAAGCAATTCATTGAGGGAGAGAAAGTAACCTTCAGTACTAATAACTCTAACCCATTTACAAAATCATGTATGGACGGAATTCTTTGCGAAACTGTTCTAAAATAATGTAGATTAGCCATTTCTCCACTTTATCTTCTATTATCATACACGCTCACATTAACATCGGGTAATCCAATACTTGGACCATACGCGTTAGCAAATTAATCAAATACACCAAAGATTCCCCCTAAAAAGAATGATGTTGGCACCTTTGGATACGACAGTAATCCAGGTTTGCTAGAGCCATAATCTTATGTCATGCTAATGTTATACCTAGTGACTAATATTGACCTAGTTCAAGTCGTCCAGTCTGCCATTTTAAATAAAAATCCAACGAACTATAATAGAGATAACGTAAACAGGTACATATTATTATATCAATAGTATTACAAATCAGACAATTACACTACCTGAGAAGAGGGTTATTGAAACAATACCTACACCTACTCATGCAGAATATCGGTGAAGAGGGGTTTAATTTAATCTGGTGTTGAGCCGTAGTTTATACCTTCGTCGGATAAACATACTTCCAAGTAAGTAAACAAGAGATTCTAGTATAATCAGCCCCTAAAGTAGCTTAACATACGAGCGTTCGTATCCCGTCTCGAGTGAATTTTATCTTTATTGTCGAATAGATGCAAACGAACAGAGTCGAAGAAACTGGATTCAATGTCAGATTTAGGGTATTTTTCACCTACTGTTCATAGCTTTGTATAGGTAGTTGTGTAAAGAAGTAAGAACGTGTGTGGAAAATAAAACTAGTCTACATACATACATACATATAATCACGTCTTTATCCCCGGAGGGTTAGGCAGAGGTGAATTAACAACCACATTACACCAATCATTCTATTCGGTCCCACGTAATAGAGGGAGAGCCTATTGCTATATTTCGGGCAGTATTGTTGACTCGAGCCATGCATCTGAAGCTGAGTCTGTTGTCTGATGTTAAACAGCCTTAGGGCACAAGGGTACAAGGCAACTAAGGGTTAGCCCTAAATTGCCTTGTACGACACCGCATGGGAAGAGACGGGGTGGCCCAAATTCTAGTCTGCCGGAGACCACGCGGCTGTGGTCTAAAAAAACTAATCTATGTTAACATTAACATAATATAGGTAGGTAATCAAGTTGAGGATATAATTTAACTAGTCAATTACCCATTGATGCCTGCCGTGGCATGGCATTATTGTTAAAATACTGTGTCCCTATTATAATAAACTAGCTGTACCCTGCCACGCTTCGCTGTGGCACATTGTGATTGAATGGTTGCGAAATGAGAAACAAAAAAATGAATACCTTTTTTCACGGTCGCGGATATGGAAAAATTAGATAAAAACAATCCTTGATGCGGATTTTATATCATTCTAAAATTTCAGCTCGATCGGTGTAGAACTTTTTGAGTTTTTGAAGCGTACACAAACCAACATAAATTTTTTTATATATTTAAGATGTAATAAAAACCAAAATAAAGTTTACAATACTACCGCTAGTTTTATTTCGATAACGAAATTTAGTACCTACTCGCTTTCATTTATGAGATTTATGACATCACTGCGAGGTGGAGTTTAGGTCAGAATTACATATACTTTAACATGGCCCTTACATAAATCTTAATCATCATCACTTTAAACTTTAGGAAAACAAGGCTTTTAAGAGGACATGTTTCTCTAACTTTTATACTTTCGCGTTCCACGACATAGAATAATATTTACGGTAATTAACGCGATGATGGTATAGGTCATACAAACCTTTCATTTGCCTGACATTTCGACCAGGTTACATCGGCTGTGGTAACGGGCTGACTGGCTCAGTAGTGTACGGCCGCAGTCTTCGAGTCCGTGAGGTAGTAGGTTCTACCTCACAGATAAAGAACCTACTACCACACGGCTGGAGATTGATTTCATGTATATTTTCCGCAATGTCAGAATAAGTATCTCTCCAAAGTGTATAAATTTCAATATATATTTATAAATGTTATTTTTAAGCTTTCGCGGTGTGAATTCATAATTATACTAGGTATCGGGACCTCTCGTCGGCAGAAATAGTAAGTTCCAAGATATAATTCGCGAGAAGTCCCGATACCTAGTATAATTATATATTTATAAAGTAAATAAGAACTGTTCTGTTGAAAAATCTGTCTAAATCGGAAATGCCATTCTCCTTGTGGATTTGTGTAAGCATTGGGAATTTGAATTTTATTAGACAGCAGGATTCGTGCTGAGCTTTTTGAATAAATAATATTTAAGTGTATTTCTAAATATAGATACCTACTACCAGTTTTATAAGCGAATGAGTCTGTATATTGGTTTCCTACCATACATACATACATACTTATATATAATAACGCCTTTATCCCCGGAGGGTTAGGCAGAGGAGAATTAACACCCACATTTCACCAATCATTGAATTCGGTCCCACGTAATAGGGGGTGAGACTATTGCCAGATTCCGGGCACTATTGTACCTATCCTACCATATTACCCATACTAAAACGGATGTACATAATATTCGAACTCTTGTTTATTACTTTTGACTCAATATTGATCCAATTATCGGTTTTTAATTATTTTATTATTAGTATTATTATTTTAATTTTAAGTCATTTATTATACATGTAATGTTCGTCAATTTATTGTTAATATATTACATTACATTTTAATTGCTTGAAACTTGTGGGTTGCAACTGAAAACCAGTGACGGGTGTAACCCCAACATTATGCTGAGTTGTAACCTTTTGACAATCTCATGAACGTGAAATGTATAAGTGTTTAAAACATAAATTATGTCAAATGAAGGTTGCTAATAAACGATTTTCTTTCTTTCTTTCAAAATAGAGCGGTGCCGTGTCCTTGAATTGATCATTGTAGCCGGAAACCGCACGCTGCAGACCCTCTCACAGCATATGGTTTTCAACGAGTCTGTGTGTAACGACACCGTCTTCTTTATCGAGGTAGTGATGCGTTCAAAAGAAGGTGGAAATGAGAGTATTTTTATTTTGGATGTGGTTCAAAAATTCCACCCTGAATATTCGCCGGTTGTTGATACTCTTATCAGACAACGTCCTCGATCTGATCGACATACGTATATGAATATATTATGTACATATTAAAATAAGCCAATCAAAAGTTACACATTTCATAAAGTTGTTCTGTCTATTAATGGTATTCCGCACCCGTAACTTGGATTGAAGTGGTTTGTTTGATGAGAATGTGGTATAATCATTAAACCAAAGCGTATAAGCCCTTAGCCGCAACTGGGTAGAGAGTAGAGACAATCATCATATAAGCAATTTGCCTCCCACGCATGTGTCGACTTCCATTATAAAAATCGTTCTTACTCTCTGAACTACGTGTTAAAAGACAGCGAGCAGGACTCCGATTCGGCAATTTTTTTTATTACACGTATGTGGCAGACAAGCACTCGGCCCACCTACTGGAAAGTGGCTACCGTGACCTATGAACGTGTGTAACACCAGAGGAGCCACACTCGCGCTGCCGACCCTGTAAGCACAGAGTCTCTGTGTATACAGGGTCGAAGTGTAGAAGACAAAGCAGGACAAGCCTTTAGTCTTCCCACTGACAGCACGAATTGTCCAGTGAACTCTGGCTACCCTACTCACCGCTGGGAACACAACACGAAGTTATAATGGCCGCGGTATTCTGTAGGGCGAAAGTACTTCCCCAGTCGGACTGCTCAATTGGGCGGAAATACCGCCGTATTCTAATGATTGAATTTTATCAAAGGACGCGGCTAGTAAGACGCATGGTTCCCGGCAGAGTAAAATTCTGGCCACCGCATCCCTTTCCATGTGGTGTCGTACAAGGTGACTACGGGATAGGACTGTTTAACATCAGCCTAGACTCAGCCTCAGATGCATGGCTCAATTCAACAATAGTGCTCGAAATACGGCAATAGGTTCAACTAGTACGTGGGACAGAATACATGATTGGTGAAATGTTGGTGTCAATTCACCTCTGCCTAACCTTCCAGGGATGAAGGCGTGAGTATATGCATGTACCGTTTTTTCCAATATCATACCGTTCGTTGAGGATTACTATCCTCCTACTAAACCTTATATTGCCAGATAAGGGTTAATAATGGTTCACATCAGTACCATAGTGGATAAAATTTAAAGACGTAATCCCTCGATTGCTACTCCGATACCCTAGTCTAATAAAAATAAAGCTGCAAGTAGTCTGACGATCGACCTAACGAAATTAGCACCATTCCCGCCACAGAAATTTATTAGGATAGAACGGCTATAAGCAATGTTCACCTTTTTTTTACGTGCGGATACCCCCACAACCGGAGCCGGTAGGAGAGGTTATGTCGGACTCAAACCAATTAAAACGCACGACGCCTGTGGGTCGTTTGGTTGCCGAAGGTGAGGTTAACAGGCATATCCCTCGCAGCAATGTTCACCTGCATGTCACACATAGCAACTTTTTCATTATAATTTTTTTTTATCTACGACACGCCAACTTGACTTCATCTCGCCTGATGGTAAGCTAAAGGCAAAGTCTCTCGCTCACAGGGTCGTTCTATCCTAATATATTTCTGTGGTTCCCGCCATGGTTCTATGACAACGTCTGTTCTTCGTTGAACATTATCAGATACTTATCTAACCGACCCGTTTCCTTGCTCCATTGAACTAAAAATAACATTACCTTTATTTTATTTTCACAATGTCGTTTGAAGCAGAATGTCGTGAAATAAAGATAAACTTCTGGTTACTGGTTTAGTGTGTTATTATTTGTATTTATACTGTAGTTGTTATAAGTAGTAGTGATTCGTTGTGTAATAGAGAGCAATGTAATGGCATCATGCGCGTGAGGACTCTGGCGAGGGTTGCGGTCGCTCGGGGCGAGTTGATGATGGCGGTATTCTTGGACTGTCTCACACTGGCGGCCCAGCTGTCAAACGTCAGGCACAGCTGGCGCCCTAGTAGGACTACTGCCCAACTTGAGGAGCCGGATGACTCCTTCAGGAGACTCTAAAGTCCAATCTAAAGTCCAATCAGGGCGGAGACCCTAAAGCCCAGCAGCGGACGACCACTAAGATGACCACAGCGGACGATGGTGTTATAAGATGATGGATGTTATAAGGTACCCCGTACGATTTCCTCCGAGGCGGAGAGTCTCCTCCACCATTTGATCTGAAGACAAAAGCCCTTTGAGCGCTATAACAGTACCGAAAGGTGGCGTGGGAGCGGGGACACGAACCCGAGGCTGGAGAAATCGGGGCCATGAGGTCACTGCTCCGCCGGGACATGGTGGAGGAGTGGAAACTAAGACTTGGGCAACGACGCGCAAAGTACACCGTGGTACTAGCGGTAAGTCTCAACATGGAGAACTGGCTACAGAGGCCTCACTCCTCTTGTACCGACTGACGCGGGTATTTACCGGAAATAGATGTTTCGGGAGTTATCTGCATCGGATCAGGGCGGAGCTAACACCTGAGTGACGCAAGCGAAGATATAGGTCAACCCACGCTGACCGAATGCCCGATGTGGGAGACGCCGAGGCGTGTTCTTTTGGCGGCATTAGGACTGGGCGTTCTCTCGCTCAGCACGTTGCTCGCAGTGATGGTGTAGAGCGCGAGCGCGTGGGTGAGCAAATAATGCTTGAGAAGGAGGCGGGGGACCGGAGCCAGAGTAAACTTAGATCCCTTCTAAGAGACTAAGCACTAAGCTATTTATGTAACGCCTAATTCTATATTATTTTTGGTCGTACCTAAGTATAGTATGTAAGTATAGTACCTACCTAAGTATTAGTGTGGTGACGGAGAAAGAATACAAGTATCATCGATACAAGTATCATTAAAAAAGAGTACAAGTGTCATGCGACGGGAGTCGTAAGAGACGCCTAACAAAAAAAATACGCCGACGATATCACTATGCTCTCACAGTGATATCTTATAAGAATACTCGAAATAAAACCCTGTATCAAATCAAAAAAAAAAAAAACAGTGGCCAAGTCTCTGATTATGAGGAGTCCAGCAGTGAACTACGATGGGCTAATTGATTAAAGTATCCGTAGAACAAAAATATTTAATTTCTGTTTTTCCGTGTTTAAAACCTTATAATCGGTTGATAAAACTAAATTTGTCTGCAATAAAATTCATGATGGTCAACGAATATAATTAAGAATTTAATTAAAAATGCATTAAAAACTTATCATATCTCAAAGAAAATCTTTTTTTTGTTCTAAGATTCAATTAAAGGAAATCTGCTTAAAAAAACATGTGGCAGTTTTGATCGGATACTACCAAGCTCAAATATGGAATAAACCGAACACTGTAACATAATTTGTGTTACTGCTTCTGAACAACAAAACAGAAATAATGACGTCACGGTTTGTTACGGATCTGTCCAAAAATATCGTTTTATTTTCTTCGCCGGAAGATAATATTTCTCTGCCTCATTCATGTAACTATTCCGAGATAAGAATATGTAAATGGTTCACTTAGGTTGTGTACACCTAACCGCGACATTGATATATTCGATATACTCAAAAAGAACTTCCAATCTTTACAATATACACGTAGATATAAAGGAAACGCTGCCTTTCTGTATCGTACAATCGCACTTTATCAGTATGAAAGTGAAAAGCCTTTTTGTGCCAGACTAAAAGATGGCAACAGTACAAAAGTAATAGTAGAGCACAAAGGTTAGCACTATCGCGTACGAGTGCACATTAAAGACAGATAAAACTTTTGATCTTCTTGATGTGTCTTGCTTCAACCGTTATGATTGCTTGGAAACGAAGATACTATATATTATAATGCCTACTCTCTCACATGGAAGGCAGTAGGATGTAGGTATATATATTTAAAAGGAGTAATTGCCGAAGTGATACTTATTTCTTACTTCTTTTTTCTTTTGTAAATACTGACAGTAGTAGGTTGTAAAAGTTTCATCAAAAAAAAGCTTCAAAACTCGAAAAGCATATCTACTTTCGCTATCTAAGAAAAAAAATTACATTTGTATGTTACGGTCCCTACCTAATTGACTACTACTTTCTCGTTCTATCAAACATCTAGTGAGCTCACCCATCTCAAACAATTACGAAAACCTTTTCAACTTTTTAATTTGATAAAGTTAGGGACTTTGGTTATTTTCTCACAAGCTTCACCTTTCCTCACGAAGCGAAGCGACATTATAATAAAAGGTCTTACGCTCAAATGAATTTTGTAAAGGTATATTGTTTTATAAATGTATATAGGTATTTTGTTTGTAAAGGACTGTTCCTATTTACGATAGCATCAATATCTTATATAGCTACTCAAAAAACTCCCCATTCCTACAGGGTTGTTGGCACAAGTGTGTCTCCTCTGGTGTTGCACACGTTCATACGTCACGGTAACCACTTTCCATCAGGTGGGCCGTGTGCTGCTCTGCCACCTAAGTTGTATAAAAAAAATCTATTGAAGAATATTACGCATGGAGGAAAGAATGTAAGTAAATATCCAGATATTTATTAAGTACTACATAAAATACCTACCTATACTTATTCTTCTGTCTGTTACTATGTTCGTCACGGATATACCAGCAGCGTGTCGTCGGCATAGGGCCTAAGAATAACGATCGCCTTTGGCAATACCTACAAACTGTGTGATAATATAGAATAGTAGAGCAGTTCAATTGCCATATTATGTAAACCTTAATTGTTACGAACATAAAGCGTACCTAAATTATAGTTATTTCAAGATACTTCAAGTGAGTTTTACGTGTGAGCCCCTAGTATCGCCATCTTCGTATCGAGGGTAGTAGAACCTATGTATAATTATATATTATGTATGGAGTGAACGAGGGCTGATCATTAACCTAGTTACGGCTGGTATTATTCACTGTTAGGTAATTGGATATTCAGATAATCATAATATACGTACCTCCGTTTGTGATTACAACTATATAGGTAGTTAGTACTCGTAGTAGATATTATACACGTAGACGAATATTATAAAATATTTGTTTGAAATTTGTACTGGTGAATTAATCACAGACGATTTTTTGAATGAATTGTACACTCACTGCCATAGTATTTTCTGAGATAAACAACAATTACTGGTCAGAAAGGAAACTCTTAATATATTTTTAACAAGATTTTATTTTGAACATTTTTTCCGATTAATGTGTTTATTTTGACTTTTTAATACCTGATATTTTAAGTCACTAAAAGTCTACAAATCTCTACAAAATCTTGATTAATACGAAAAAAAAAATATTTTGTAAAATATGGATTTTCGACCACACCAATAACTAAAAAGTTAGGGGTTAAAATTATATTATTTTGGTACCTCTTGCCAAACATAAGGCGATTTACCAGTAGCCCTGTATGTTATAGAGAAGAGAATACATAATATTGTGGTTTATCCATGTTTGTTTGCCAGAAGACAGTACAACGACGCTAAGGTAGTTTAGCGATAAAGTGCTACTTTGAAAATAAGACTACTATTTCAAACCATTTACCATGCCAACAGCCAGCGGCGTGGCTTTATTAATTAGGCTAAGAAACTGCAGTGGACACGCCATAATTTTTCAAAGAGTCTTCTTCCAAATCTGAAGTAGCGCATCTGATGCACATAATGTTATTGAAAAAACGACGGTAAGTTCAGTTCAATCTCAGTGAGTAAATAAATCAAAATTGAAGAATATATTCAACACTCAAATAGCTTTTCAAATTTTGAATTAACTGGTTACAAGAATGTTTGATATTTTATGAAACAACTTAATAGTGTGTGCATAACACACTACACTAATGTAATCTGTGTGTCATTAGCTAAATGAAACCAATCATTGTTTATGTTATCATTATCATTAAATTTACCTAACAGAACACTTTATGTAAATCTTTTTGTTAATGTATAGTAATTGAAATGATATACCAGCTTCAAACATAGACATGCTTTCCTATCGCAAACTAGGGTACCGTAGGATGCTAAGTAATGAAGAACAGTAGGAAAGCGGACTCCGAACTTTGAAAGGGAAGGATCGAATGAAAGAAGACAATACGTTACGATGATGACTAGCTGTTGCTAGGGGCTCCGAAGAAACAGTTAGCTACAGGTTACAGGTAGAAGTTTTGTAAGTGCCGATATAATGGTCTATACAGAATAAATGATTTTTGACTTTTGACTTTTTTTTACCACTTAGTTGGCAGACAAGCACACGGCCCACCTGATGGAAAGTAGTTACCGTGGCCTATGGACGTCTGTAACACCAGAGGAGTCACAGTCGCGCTGCTAACCCTGTAAGTACAGAGTTTCTGTGCCCTCAGTAAAAGACAAATCAGGACAAGCCTTTAGTCTTCCCACTGACAGCACAAATTCTCCAGTGAGCTCTGGCTACCCTACTCACCGCTGGGAACACAACACGAAGTTATTATAACCGCGGTATTCTGTAGGGCGGGAGGTACTTCCCCAGTCGGACTGCTCAATCGGGCGGAAATACCGCCGTGTCCTACCTCCTTGACTTTGACTTTGACATATATATGTTCGATCCTATTTACATATGTGCATCTACCAGTTCTTCTATTTTGCATAATTTTTAATTCGAACATCTTTAAAATTTTTAGAGACACCATATTTAAACCTCTGCTGCCTGGCTATCTGGCTAGCAAAGATGGCAGAGAGATAACAAAATATTGTGTAGGTATAATACCATCTCATATAAATATCATCTCAATTTTATTTTATTATTAGAGGCTATTCGTAACTATGTATCTTGTTCGAAACTGCTGCGAAAAAAGGATGCGCAAATAAGAGGAAAAGGAAAACTTGTGTCGAAACAGGAAATATTTGCCTAAAGGTCGCGGGAAATAAACGTCTACGTTAAATATTGCTCAGTTTCACCCCTATTCTGCTTGGATCTGATAAAAAGATAACCACGCTAATTCCCCTGGGTAAGTATGAAAACATGATGGCTATTAGTGAACTAATACTAAAAATAAATAATAAATAAAACAAACGGGGTGAGCTAAATAAAACCGTTTAATAAATAAGTATCCTACCACAACCTATCTAAAGAGTGTATCTACTTCTATTCTTTAGAAATATGCAAACTATCATTATGTATTATTTATACTTGCTGGCTTATTCTCAAAAAACAACTAGATAACAGTGAAAATTCATGATATATCACGTTTATTCCGCCAACTTGGATTTTAACACATTCAACACTAATGCCTCCACGCATTCCTGAGAAAAAGGTCTTGAAAGACAGACGAACAACGAAGTTAGTTTTTTTCTATTGAGATACAAAACCCTAACAGCCTAAGAGCCCAGTAAGAAGGTCTAAAAAAGCTTTTAGTGACGTCACTTACTATTCGGACACTATACACTTATATAAAGTACACACAGCTTGTTAGTGACATAAATGTAATGACGCAACAAGACATCTTTGTCGGAGGAGCAAACAAATGGTGAAAGTTCAGCGTCGAAATCACTACGGCTAGGCCACAGATATCCGAGCCGGTGCGGTGATCTTCCATTTATTTATGTCGAACCCTTCTATTGGCCAAGTTTTATCAAGATTGTACAAGTTTCAAGTTCGAGCGCTCGTCTCATAGGTTCGAAAAACATCATTCACTGTAAGTAACTGGCAAACGCTTCTTGTTTTGGGCTAGCTCTCAATAAATGTGGTCGTTTATCAGTATTTTTATACCACTTAGGTGGCAGACAAGCGCACGGCCCACCTGATGGAAAGTGGTTACCATGGCCTAAAGACGTGTGTAACAGCAGAGCAGCCACACTCGCGCTGCCGACTCTGTAAGCACTTAGTTTCAGTGCCGTCAGTGTAGAGGACATAGCAGGACAAGCCTTTAGTCATCCTACTGACACTATTCCCACCTCCTTCCCATGGCTCTACCAACCATCTTGGTTATAACGGGCCGAATCTTGGGAGATGCGCACCCTACTGGCGTCTGCTCTCTTTCAGGCGCGCATTTCTTGACTCTCTACAAATTATTTTATGTGCCCCACCATTTTCGCTCTCTCCCCTTTCTGGGGTAACACGCCACACTAACAGGCTTCGTCGCCGTTAGAGACCTCACGAGCTTTGCGCCTCTCGTGCCAAACGCGCGCAAAGCTCCGCAGCCGTCCGAAGTTTTGGGGGGTACCTACAAGGTCCGAGTAATACATAGGCCCAGCCTCCGATCTTACCACACCTCCCATCATGTTGTCGCGGATGTCATCATACAGGGGGCAGACCCACAGCACATGGTGTAGGTCTTCATCCTCCAAACCACAGAAACATACACTTTCGCTACCAAGGCCAAGGTCATACAATCTCTTTCGAAAACATCCATGTCCAGTGAGGACCTGGGACAGCTCATAGTCCGGCTCGACCCAATGCCATGCAAGCCGCTGTTCTACCAAAGGGAAGAAAAGGTACGTTGTTCTTCCCTTCTCCTCTGTATCCCAGCGTCTCTGCCAGGTTCATAATGCGTCAGCCCTAGTGGTCTCCCTCCACTGTTTAAGCTCCTCCTGCAGCTGCCTACTCGATTCCCCATGCTCAGCCAGAAGATTCAGCCTAGCTTTCTCCAGCGAACCAGCACGGATTACCTCCAGGTCATCCGGTAGCACTCCCGCAAGTACCGCTAGCTCGTTCGTTCTAGTCGTCCTATAGGCCTTTGTGAGCAGCATTAAACTGGACCGCTGGGTTCGTAACAGGGGGCTGCGAACAGCATGCAAAAGGGCTCGTGCCCCTATACACCGTGAACAGACCCCTATATTTAACACCCCATGATGATGCCGATACCCTACTCATTTTGCCGAAGCATTTGGCTGCTCGTTCGCCAATATCAAGGGCATGTTGTGCAAAGGACAGGCCAGAGTCCAGTACCACCCCCAGAACCTTTGTGGATTTCACGGACCCAATCGTGGTGCCATCCATCTTGATAATGGGAGGCCGTTGGAGCCTGCCACCCAGTGTCATCCTACTGACAGCACAAATTCTCCAGTGAGCTCTGGCTACCCTACTCACCGCTGGGAACACAACATGAAGTTATTATAACCGCGATATTCTGTAGGGCGGAGGTACTTCTCCAGTCGGACTGCTCAATTGGGCGGAAATACCGCCGTGTCCTATCTCCTCATCTTATCTAAAAAAATACCTTTTCGTGAAGTGACTGTCATCTGAGTTCCACAAACCATTGGCGATATCGAAATATTGCACTTACACTTTTTTTTTTTTACGTGCGCAAAATCCCCACGGATACCTTTCCACCGGAGCCGGTGGGAGAGGTTATGTCGGACTCGAACCGACTAAAACGTACGCCGCCTGTGGGTCGCTTTGGTCGCCGAAGGTGAGGTTGACAGGCATATCCCTCGCACCCCGGCCGACCCAGGGCCATCTGTCACGATCTGGTCCTCTTCTCGGGTGAGTGGGGACTACAGAGTCCCGAACTCGTTCCCGGTAAACGGGGAGGCGCGCCAGGCGCCAGGCGCCGCGGCCTGCTTCTGCTAGGGTGACGGGCGGCTCCACCTGTCACCCCCAGGCCGGCGCTCATGGGGGGTGGGGGTCGTTCATCGACCTCCAATTGCACTTACACTTACATAACCGGGACCAACGGCTTAATATGCTCTCCGTGGCACGACCAGACCAATGCAAATACTCATTATTCATTGATACAAATATTTGCACTGAGCCGCGCCTCTTACTTAGCGGCCGCGTCTACTACCACCACGTCATAGAGGATGAAGAAGACTGAGAAGTATTATAATTAAAAATTTCTAATTCGCTTCTAATTAAGTAGCCTAGTGGTATGGGTAAGATACCGCGGTAGCCTAGTGGTATGGGTAATGGACTGCTGAGACGAGATCTCGGGTACGATCCCAGGTTTTAATATGACACACACCAATGACTTTTCGATGCTTTTCGAAGTTATGTGTATATTTATCGCATGTTTATAAGAACCCGGTTAATAGCAATAGGCTCGCTACCTATTACATTGGGACCTAAACATAAACTGGCGAAATGTGGGTGCTAGCACCTCTGCCTACTCCTTCGGGGATATAGGCGTGAGTTTATGTTATGTTATGTTGTCTAATTACTTTTCAATACAAAGAGGCCTGGCATGGCGGTACATAGAGGAGTGCTCGTCCCTACACTTATGTATGGTTGTGAATGTTGGGTTTTGAAGAAAAAGTATGATAGTAAATTAAATGCTGTGGAAAGGAGAACTCTGAGAAGTATAGCAGGGGTGAAGGTGACGGATCGAATGAGGAACAGCGTGATAAGGGAACGTTGAGGTGTATTTAAATATGTAGTGACTAAGATAGAGAAAGAGATGCTTAGATGGTTCCGACATTTGGAGAGGATAGATGAAAGACATTTATGAAGCGAGGGTGAATGTACAACCCGGTAGGGGTCACCGTAATTATACGTATGTCAATCATTTTAAAGAATGAATTCATACATGCTCGCCGGTTTTAGGTACTCTTGACAGTCCTTTCTTTAAAATGCCTTCTCATTTTAAAGAAAGGACATGTCAAGAGTACCTGAAACCGGCGAGCATGTATAAAAACAATTACGAAAGTGGATGAAGCGAAAGATATATGCTAGGATCGTGGCAAGTGGAAAACTGTAGTCTCTGCCTACCCCACTGGGAAAAAGTCGTGACTGTATGTATGTATGTCAATGTATAGGTAGGCTTAGGCATTTATACTTTTTTAAATACAAATATGCAATTGATCAACTATGCGGAATATTTTTATATACCTACAGTGTTATGAGGTACTTTCTACAGTCTAAGACCTACTCTGAATCATAATCATCATTCATTTGTGGAACATAGGTTAGTTACAGATCTTATAATAATGTTAGAATGTCCTCTATATTCTACCACATTGTGTGATGTACAAATATTTTTAAACTATGTATGTCAATTCATGCAATGTCAACGAATTATTAGTCTCAAAAAATGTCAAACAATTAAATAAGTTATGTCAAAGCAGTAAAATAATAGGAATACTATAGTCATATAAGTAAAACCAACGATTCTGTAAAGTTGCTAAAATCGGAACTTCAGTTGTATATGTCAAGTACAACTTGCAGCGTGGTTCCTGGCAGAGTAGAATTTGGACCACCCCATCTCTTCCCATGGGGTGTAGTACAAGGCGACTAAGGGATAGGGCTGTTTAACATCGGGCAGATATGTACAGCCCATACTCAGCCTCAGATGCATGACTCGAGTCAACAATACACATAGTACATACGGCAATAGGCTCACCCCCTATTACGTGGGACCGAATACAATTATTGGTGAAATGTGGGTGAAAATTCATCTCTGCCTAACCCTCCGGGGATAAAAGCATGATTGCATGATGATATATATGTACAATATCTGTTTTACTCAATTTACTCAAATTACTCAATTATTATTAAATTATCACCCTATAATACACACATCAACAAAGTCTAGGGAACAAGGACATTTCTAGTTTTTATTTAAAAACCCTTTCTTGTAATAGTGAGTGTTTTATATCAATAGAAGGGTATTTTTATACCGTTTTTAATTTTAATTTTAATAAAAACATTTTCAAACCAAATTTTTTTTTTTTTAGAAAGAATTGAATAGTGCCAATATTGAGTATGTTTATTTTATTATTATTTATTATATGTTTATTATATTTATTGTTTGTTTTGTTTTATACCTTCTATGATTAGGCACAAAAATAACGAGGTAGTAAGAAATACAGTAATTAACCGTACTTTAAACGTTTTTAATAATCTGTAGGACCTCCTAAAGCATTAGCAACAGCTCGACAACGGCGTGGCATACTTAGTATGAGATTGTCAATCATCGTCTGTGGAATATGGCTCCATACACTGCGAAGGTGTAAAAAAAGTTGTTCTTCAGTGTTCAGATTTTCCAAAGAATCACTGAAAGCTCTTCTCCCAAGCAAATCCCAGGCATGCTCTATGGGATTGAGGTCGGCAGACTGAGCAGGCCATTCCAACGTCGTCATATTGTGCTCGCTTAACGCATTGACCACTACCCTCGCGGTGTGTGACCGTGCATTATCTTGCATGAACATAAAATCTTGACCGAACTGCTGTCGATGAGGGATTACCATGGGGTGTATAATCTCCTGAATGTATTGGTTTGCATTCAAATTGCCCCGTATCCAAACGAGGTCGGTCCTTCCACCAAGGCGAATTCCAGCCCATACCATGATTGTTCCACCTTGGTAAGGATGAACTTCTTGCGGATTCTGGAGACGACTCCGACGTC
The DNA here is from genome assembly GCA_963662185.1 of Eilema griseolum. Taxonomy (NCBI): domain Eukaryota; kingdom Metazoa; phylum Arthropoda; class Insecta; order Lepidoptera; family Erebidae; genus Eilema; species Eilema griseolum. Next base: position 11,704,314 of record OY759232.1, on the reverse strand, counting down.
CAGGAACTCGCCATATACGCACTCTTCTCGAATCAGGATGAAAACCGAAGCAAGATTCGTCGGAAAACAGAACCCGTGCCCATTGATGGTCGGTCCACTGTAAATGTGCGTTAGCCCACAATAAGCGACGACCTCGATTTCCACGTCGAAGAGCTGGAACCCTAAGCGGTCTGCGAGCATAAAGATTGGCTTCGTGTAGTCTTCTTCTGACAGTTTGATCGCTAATAACCACTTGATGCTGAGACTGGAGGCCTGCGACCAACTGACGAGCAGTAATCGTGGGTTGCCGCCTTGCGGAATTTTGCAAGAAACGATCTTGTCGCGGGGTAGTAACCCTATTTCGTCCCCTGTGACGTTCGGCAACATCCCCTGTAGACCTGTAGCGTGCCCATAATCTGCAAATTACGCTTGGTTGGGTGTTGACAGCATCCGCTACGTCGCGTTGAGTTCGTCCAGCTTGCAGCATACCAACAGCCCTTAACATCTCTTCGCGACTTAAATGACGACGTGAAATGATGACTACAGTCACAAAAATGCACAAACCATACGTAAAAGACGTATTATTGATAATAAACGTTATTTACAATCAAAAAAAAATAATTTTTATTTTGCCTCAGAGAAACTGCACAATCAAACACTTTTAAAAGTTTTCCCTCCATATTCGAAAATCATTACTTATTTAAATTTATTTACAAATTTCGAACAACTCTGTAATCTACTTTATTCTATTTTTATTTATTTGCTGCCAGTTATTTGCAAAACAAGATTTACACGAAAAAAAATAATTGGGGTCATCTTGTTCCCTAGACTTTGTTGAGGTGTTTACTTTTATGGTATACAATAAAGAATATCTTATGTTGTCTTATCTTATCTTATCACGATTTGATAATATTAATCTTTTACACTGACGGCACAGAAACTCTCCCTTAACTTTGCAGACGTCCATAGGCCACGATAACCACTTTCCATCAGGTGGGCCGTGTGCTTGTCAGCCACCTTTTTTTTACGGTGGAAGAGGATATGTCGGATTCGAACCGAGTAAAACGCACGCCGCCTGCGGGTGGCTTTGGTTGCCGAAGGTGACAGGCATATCCCTCGCACCCCGGCCGACCCAGGGCCATCTCTTACGATCTGGCCCTCTTACGATCTGGCCCTCTTCTCGATCTGGCCCTCTTCTCGGACTTGTCAGCCACCTAAGTGGTATAAAAAAGAAAATATTGAAGGGACGGTGGCGGTCTCCTTCAGTTCACGGAATGAAGAAGGTGATGCCGTGATGAAGGTGTATATTTATATTATTATATCACGCGATTTGATATCATATGAAATGGAGCGGCAACGTAGGACTGGTTCTGTGTTGCACTTTACGCAAGTTACCGACGCAATAACACTGCCCGAATTCCGCGGTGATGATTAACTCGGTTATGATAACCACTACCTACTTTTTATAACGCGCGTGCATTATAATGAATTGGATGCCGAAATTATATACGAATGCGCTATGAACAAATCGTAGAAGATTACGAAATGGGTATTTTGGTCTAGTTTTAGGGCACTTTCGGCCGGATTTGATTGAAGTTCAGTGTTGTTTAGTAAAAGTAAATTCTTGAATTAGCTTAGTGGTTGAGAAGCGAGCCTTGCTATTGAGAAGTCTCGGGTTTGAGTCTTGTCCATAAATAATACTACCGACGTGAACCAACACCTTACAAAAGAAACTTAGCTTAGCTAGAAGGTAGTAATTTTGGTTACTTACTAATTATATATTAGAATTTTTTTTTTATACAACTTAGGTGGCAGACAAGCACACTGCCCACCTGATGGAAAGTGGTTACGGTGACCTATGAACGCTTGTGACAACAGTGGAGTCACATCCGTGCTGCCGACCCTGTAAGAACAGAGACTTTATGTGCCCTCAGTGCAGAACACAAAATCAGGACAAGGCTTTGGTCTTCCCACTGACAGCACAAAAACTCTCCAGTGAGCTCTGGCTACCCTACTCACCACCGGGAACTCAACACGAGTTTATTATAGCCGTGGTATTCTGTAGGGTGGAGGTACTTCCCCAGTCGGACTGCTCAATTCGGACGGAAATACCGTCGTGTCCTACCTCCTACAAAATAAAATGCAAATTACAATGTAAAAGTACATCTTAATATTTCGAATTAATGGCATCTCTATAATGTTTTTTAATCCGATGACAAATAGAATGAAAGTTTGAAATTGAGTAATAAAAACATGGCAGAGGCGGCTTCGTCACAATTTAGTGAGATGTGCAACAAAATAGGTAGCAATATGCCATAGTTGCTTAACATAATAACATTACAGCATACAGATATCAAAACCACACATGTCGTAACAAAACAATCTATTAATAGGTAGGTACCTACTTGATGCCGGCATTTTCCGACCACTTTCATTTAGCGTATCACTAGTGAATGAAAATTAACATAGGTTATTTCGTGACGTTTTATGTGATGTTGTATTTATTTACAAACAAAGTATATCTAAGTATTTTACCCATATTCTTGAGCCCATTTAACAAGTTAATTAAGTTAAGTCAAGCGCTGTGTAGAATATCCAATCATTTCACACTCCACCACATCGCCATTATGAAACAGCTTATTCACATATAAAACTTGATTATTCATTCCAGCAGTAAATGCTTTAATACGCCAACAGTTTAATACACAGCGCATTTGATACCCTATTATACCTTGGGGCACATATCTGGGAGCAGGTCGCGAGAGAAACGAGGCTATAGTGCACGCAGATTGTTTTGATTTAATATGGTGGAATGTGCTCGTCCACCGCCCAAAAGACCAAGAGATCCGAGAAGGCTTAATTTTAGGTCCAAGATAAATGCCCCGAGGTAAACATACACTAAGTTGTACAGATGCAGATGCTACTTTTTGCATTTCAGCTTTATGTTTTCCACAAGCTGTGTTGCGCGTCGAGACAGGCTATGTAATATTAAATTAAACGACAAACGACTTAAACTTTGCCGCACTGATGTAGCAATCATAATATCATTAACTTCTGCTGTTCTAGACAAGTGACAATGCTGTAGAATATAATAGTATAGATTGATCATATTAACATAATACTAATAATAAATTGCACACATCGGGAGAGGCCTATGTCCAGCAGTGGATTGATTGATTGATTGATATTGAAGTTAAAAAGTGATTGTAGTTACAAATATGTAGGTAAGTCATGGTTGGTCTTACAACTATTTACAGTTACAATCTTGCGAGTATATATAACCTGTAGTCTCCTTACTACAGGTTACAGTCCCTTTTCCTATAGATTGGTTGGTCAAAGTACAATGACAACTGTCACAAACGTCATAAAAATGTGTCAATTGCGTACCACAGCATAAATATTTACCGTACATTCTATTGTACAATACACCAGCCGACGAATTGCCAGTATTGCCACTTGTCTAAGGGGCTGAGGTACTTAAGTACAAATTCAACAACCTTAGTCAGTAGGGCCATAGTACATACCCACTTAATAAAACCATTTTTATTAATGACTTCTACTATACTCGTAGTATTAGTTGCTTAAAACAAAATTTTTGTCCCATTTCCATGATAGGGATGAAAATTAATTTTTAATGAATAATGAAACAAGATAAATACGTTATTGAATTTTGACACCTATCTGTAGAGGTTACTTTTTGTTATGTCATCTGTTTGAAATCTACAAAAACTTAGTAGTCTGGTTGTGACCATCGCGATACAAAATTCTATAATGGTGACCCACATTTTTGAAAACTTTAAGCTATATTTTCCAGCTGTGTTATAATTCCCAACAATGCATTGGACCTGCCATCAAGCAATTACGGGTTCAGACCCCCACCTAGAACCTATAGATGTAGATACATTTTTATTCATAAATATTTTAGAAAATTATTACGCAGCGTCTTCTAGACTTAAACTATATCTAAATTATTAGTTATATTTTATTTTTATAACATGGGATGCCTCGCCTTTCCGGCTACTAAGTAAAGCCTTGAATGGATAAACAAACTTAAATACTTTATTGCAAATATCTATAGAAACATAGAACTACCCAGATCAATGTAAATATATATACATATTCATGCATACACATATTTGCAATGAGTGAGAATCGAACCTACGACCTATTTCTCAAACGTTTTGCCATTACACCATTCTTTGAGTAGGTACGCCCCGTTTTTTTTTTATTTAGGACACGCCAACTTTACTTCACCTCGCCTCGTGTTATTCCAGCAGCCTTTATCTGATGGGGCACTTTCTATTTTGACATTTCCTTATAAACCATTAAACTATCTCCTCTATTAAGGACTAAAAGTAAATATAGAAATGGAATGTCGGAATCAGCCCATTATCGTTTCCGAGTCAGACATAACCCGTTCTTATTTCACTTAAAAGTAACGATGTCATCTTCTATATAGGATACTACCTAACAGCCAGCCCATTTCAGGCTTAGTTGAAATGGTAGAAACGTGTACTAGAATAGGTGCTTAGATTTCTCAATAATATTATTCAATACTTACTCAAACTGTTTATATCCTCATTTACATATATTTATGATTGCTAAATGATCACTGTGTCTGTCACTGTTTGCTTATACTGATGTTAGAAGCTTTCGAATAGATTCGAACCGCGTTCGAACGCGTAGTCAGCTCAGCGGTGAGCGGAGAGGGACATGCGCAAGCTGCGCCGGAGTCGACGGTCGTACGGATACTGCGCGAGTACCCTGCGCCACCCGCCGCACGCCCACCAGCAAGAAAGTGTGTTACATCAAATTAATATCACTTACTACGGATTGCCTTAACATTTGCAACTTATTATGTCAACGTGCGTTTTCACGTAAACGTCTAAAAACGACTATGGTTTGTCACATCCTTTATTTCAAAACTAGGTGCTTAACATAACTTTTTTTATACAACTTAAGTGGCAGACAAGCACACGGCCCACCTGATGGAAAGTGGTTACCGTGTCCTATGAAAGTGTGTAATACCGGAGGGAGTTACATCCGTGCTGCCTGTAAGAACAGAGATTTTATGTGTCTTCAGTGCAGAACACAAAATCAGGACAAGCTTTTGGTCTTCCCACTGACAGGACAAAAACTCTCCATTGAGCTCTGGCTACCCTACTCACCGCCAGGAACAAAACACGAGGTTATTATAGTCGTGGTATTCTGTAGGGTGGAGGGGAGGTAGGTACTTCACCAGTCGGACTGCTCAATTCAGACGGGAATACCGTCGTGTCCTACCTCCTCTGAATTATATCACTTATATCATATCACGTTACTAAAAATAAAGTTGTTAAATACTAACCGCAATATATGTGTTGTCACAGATTAGTCGCTACTCGTGAACTAGTAGGGGAAAGGAATGGTTTTGGCATGGGTCCTAACATTTAAAAAAAAGACAAAAAGATGACAGTGAGAAGAAAATAGGACCTCTAGCCTCTGTTGAGAACGTAAAACATATTGTAAAACCTCAATCGCTTTATCACGAAGATAAATAAATCGTTTGGGCTTAAGAAACCTTTTAAAATGTAATGAAATTTGAAAGCAATTGAAAGGAGGTACCTATAGAAACTTTTCCAATATATTTAGAGTGGCAAAAGTGAACATCCATGACGGCACTGGAACCTGCAACCAGGCCCTTGCAGAGGGAATGCTCTGACTAATTGAGCTACTTGGACACTGGATTCGAAATTCTTCTAAAGGTACTTACGTCCAAAACTTGTCCTAGATAGTGTTGAAGATGGTTTCGATATTCTGGTAATACCAATCAGTTCTATAATGGTTATATACCTATATAGAACCACCGTAACCACACATAACCCTCGCGCACCTAAAAGTAATAAGTTGACAAAGTTTTATCGTAATCAGATGTATGTTACGGCAGCACATAAAGTTCGAACAAACAAACATTGATTTTTGTATATTAGATTTCCACACTGAATGGTATTAACCGATGTTGAAATGTTTGCGGTGTAGACAAGCCGAAACATGGAGAATATAAAATGAATTTGGCTTTATACCGGAATTCGGCATGAGCTTTTAATATTCTATTTCAACTCCGTGTTCCGTTCTGATTTATGGTGTGAATTCGGATGCTTTATTTGCGTTGGGATAGGTAGGTATGCATATAGTAAGCCTTTTCCCTTCTGTTTTTGATTCGCAAACGCGAACTTGGTAGAAATTTTCGAAATTACCATGAATGTGGTTGGTATTTTGGTATGTAAGCTGAGGTGTGACCTTTAGCGAAGGGAGAGAAGCTAATGCGCTTTCCTGCCGAGTGGGTGGCTTACCAGTGAGACGTGGATAGATTTAATGTGATATGTTAACGTTTGACGTTGGCTACCTAATGTTGTTTTTGAAATAGTTGTGATAAAACATAGAGGTTGTTCTTCAAACTTTACATTGACATAGAATTCGTGGCAAATGCACTTGCGTTATGGCAATTTATTTATATATTTGCATATGGTATGTGGATACGAATGAATGTAATTATCTAATTTCTGCATTTATTAATCATATATTTGTGTGCCTTGATACATTTATTTAGGGTACTTACTTGCAAATTTGACAACTATTTACTTTATTTGGTGCCTTCACAAGGAAACTTTCACCATTTGCCTTATCTAGTTATGAGGAGAATGGTGAAAGGAAAGTTTCCTTCTTTAAAGTCCTTCCACGGTATAATATTAATAATAACTATTCTACAACATTCTACACATTACTATATGGACCCATGCTAAGCATAGCTTGACTAGCTTGTGTTATGGAATCTAGAATGCGGATAAACATACTTAGATACTTTTTTTTGGAATACAAACATATATTATATACGGTTTTTATCCATGGTAACAGCTTCCTGTGATGTGTTTATTTACCTTTGTGTGTTACACAAAGAATAGTTGCATTTTTCTATATTATCATGAATCAACACTATGCTTAATTTACATGACTACAAAATATAGACTAGTATAGTCTTTCGTAAATATTTATTGATTTTACATAACAAAAACTCACGCCTATATCTTCGAAGGGGTAGGCAGAAGTGCTAGCACCCACTTTTCGCCAGTTTATGTTTAGGTCCCAATGTAATAGTTAGCGAGCCTATTGCCATTAACTGGGCACTTATAAACCTGCGATAAATTAACACATAACTTCGAAAAGCATCGAAAAGTCATTGATGTGTGCCATGGTGAAACCCATACCACTAGGCTACAGCGGTTGATTTTACAATCAGATACATTTCTATACCTACCCATTTTCAAAATTTACTTTAGATAATCAAATCAGTATATCCAATTACACTTTAATTAAACAAGGCCTGGCAAAAATAGAATCAACATTATTGAAATTCAATTAAGAGGTAATGGTCTACCCACCTTAGATACCTAATGATAATTTCGGCCATGAAAGGCTTGGTAATAGTCGAGTGACAATGACAGTTTTTTTTAAATTTTTTTGGATAACGCTAATATCTGCCGAGCTATTAAGTAAATAAGGACCCTGTGAACATATAATAAAATAAATATTTACGGCCTGGCGATTAAAAACGGTATTTCGATATCTGCTTATCCGCTTTCTAGAACCTATAATACAAGCTAGTGAAGCTATACTTAGGTACATACTTTGAGTAAATGTAAAAGCGGCCCCCGGTAGAGTAGAATTTGGACCACCCCATTTATTCCCATGCGGTGCCGTATAAGACGACTAAGGGATAGAGCTGTTTAACCTCAAACAGATATTATACATCCCAGACTAAGCCCATGATGCATGGCTTGAGTCAACAATAGTGCCCGAAAAACGGCAATAGGCTAACCCACTATTACGTGAGACCGAATACCATGATCGGTGATATGTGGGTGATAAATTCACCTCTGCCTAACCCTCTATTATACTTATTATGTACCTAGCGCTTTCGGTATAGAATTGCATACAAAAGAAGTCGGGCATAAAAGTCACATTGTGGTCAAATCTAGGTTAACAATTTATACAAAACTATATCAAACGTGTAACTTTAACATCTTATGTAATAAACCACTTAAGACGTAAATATATGAGGTACCTACTATTATTTTTACTACACAGCTGTGCGAAATTAGCCCACCAAATAATTCTATTATTTCTATTCTATGCAACCACCGGGTAGGTAATAGACGCAGACTGATATATATATATATATATATATATATATTTTACCACTTAGTTGGCAGACAAGCACACGGCCCACCTGATGGAAAGCGGTAACCGTGGCCTATGGACGTATGCAACACCAGGGGTGTCTCACTCGCGCTGCCGACCATGAAGTAACCTTCTGATGCCCCTTTTAAAGAACCCCATATTGTAGGTATATTATTGCATCTATAGGTACATATGACGTTCATCATCATTTTACGATTCAATTCAATTCAATTCAAAAACTTTAGTGTGAAAATTGTGAAACAGGTACAGAGATGGTCTATTATTTGATCAGTTATGTTCAGCCATAGTGGCATACAATATTATGTGAAAAATTTCTAAATTAATTACAAATTATCATTGAATTATCATTACAGTTATATTATTTCATTACAATTATATTATTTCATTACAACTATAAATAGGTATATTGTGTACGGACATTGCCATTTTAAGAGTTTAAGAGTTAGGTACGCTTGCACACACACACACACACACACACACACACACACACACACACACACACACACACACACACGCATCGGGGGTTGGTATATAAATACATTTATGGTAAGTACTTAAGTATTCTAGCGCTCTCGAAGCAAATATCGCTGCGGATCTTCAACTTCCTCATTCGTCCCAAAAGTAAGGACAAAATTTTACAACACAAATTAAATATATTACAAAATACAATAGCGAAAAATTGTGACAACTTTTCCATAGAGCAATAAAACATTCTATAATATTATATTATTTAATATTTCCGCAGTGATATTTGCATAATATTCACATTTTTTAAATTGGATAAATGTTTTATTTATTAAACTTTCAAGATGTCGCAATATTTTGTGTCCAAAACGATAGGCACCCTTCTACTTACACTTATTTTAGCGCTACCATAGCTATATATAGTATTAAATATCCTTTTAAATTTACTGTTTCAGGATTTGTAGTCGTATATTTTTAGAATTTTGAGAGTTTAAGCTAAAATATTAGAAATGAAAGCTAACTTTGCGATCATTTTGACACGAGAAAATGTTATTACACACCGTTAGTTGAAATATAATTTGTTGCTAAACAAATAAAGCAACGGCTCCGTAGCCCCAGGCTGTATAGTAACGTGAATTTACTTGTGCCTACATAGACTTGTTACTCAAATAAGAACGTTGACAGGGTCTGGACCAAGTGCTCCCAGACATGGGAAAATTTCAAATGATTTTCTAGATTACTTTTGATTATTATATATATTCGGTGCCTCAGTGGTCAGAGCATAAAAGATCGCGGGTTTGAATCCCGCCTGAACCGATTTGAAAATTTTCATATCTTAATCGAGAACGACGAACGCGTTGCCTTTTTTTTTTATACCACTTAGTTGGCAGACAAGCACACGGCCCACCTGATGGGAAGCGGTTACCGTGGCTTATGGACGTATGCAACACCAGGGGTGTCACACTCTTAGTTGGGAGACAACACACGGCCCACCTGATGGAAAGTGGTCACCGTGGCCTATGGACACGTGCAAAACCAAGAGAGTCACACTCGCGCAGACAACCCTGCAAGCATTGAGAGTTTCTGTGCCGTCAGTGTAAAGACAAAGCAGGACAACCTTTCCACTGACAGCACAAAAACCCTCTAGTGAGCTCTGGCTACCTTACTCACCGCCGGGAATACAACACGAGGTTATTATGTCCACGGTATTCTGTAGGGTGGAGGTACTTCCCCAGTCGGACTGCTCAATTGTACGGAAATACTGTCGTGTCCTAACTCCTTTATATCATGGCGAGGGCTTCCCTCGTGGCGGGGATTTTAACCATAAACCCGAGCAGTGCATCCTTGCTCAGGGCTCAGGGACCTCGTCTGGAACTGGACTAGGGTGTGATGAAATCCTTATCCGTTACGGCCGTGGGGGACCAAAAAGCATTTTACCAGACGGTATAAATATATGCTCGCGCCTTTTACGACGGGGTACGCCTCCGGGGCACAGCCCAATAGATGTAGAGATTTTATGTCAGTAGAAAAGTAGGTACTAAACAAATGTAGAAAACTTTTAATGAACAATATTTCTTTTACGAAATTATTAACAAGTATTTATATTAAATTTTGAGTAAGAGAATTCATCAGAAATGTTGTGGAGGACTAGCTTATTTGAGGGGAAATTCAATTATTTACCTTCGTTAATAAAACTCATTAATATTCCCGACTGTCTTATCCATCCGAATCTACGGTAAACTTGATTACTTAAATTATCTGCTCAAAGACGAAATACCTAAATTGTATTTGACTGATTTGATATTTAATTTCTTCTTAACCAATCTTGATAATATTTTGTACCTCTGCTTACATACCAGCCCATCGAGACAAGAGGCAATACGTTTGTAGAATAGAATAGAATAGATTGAATAATGTATGGGATTGACATATGTGGACGACTGTTATAAATGTCAAAATACGTGTTAATTCCATACAATCCTTACATTCATCATATTATTCTACAATACACCGGCCAAAGAATTGCCACTTTACCTACAAAGGGAAGTGACAGCAAGGTATAAGTGCCTAGTTACAAGCTCACCTGGAGGTGAGAAAATGCATTCACGTTCGCAGACAATGAGATTATATATGTATCCACCTAAGATGAGGTTGCTCTCGCCGTATTAAAACAACAAACTTGAAAAATAACACGTTATTTCCAAGCGGAATTTTCAGCAATTTCGCTTGCAATATTTTACAACGTACTCAAGGGAAGGGTTGGTGCAATATGTAGTTAAGTAACAAAGTACACATTGCTGAAAATTACGATTTATTCTTTTAACTAAGTACCAAATAATAACTAATAAGAGGCTACCCTTTTATATTTAGGTAATGCTTCACCTTAGGCATTACATAGGTACAGTGGCGGGGCAACAACTAAATTTGATGTGGGCAAGACAGATTTCGCGAGGCCCTGTTCTATGGCGACCTGAAGACGGATTTTATAAAATAATAAAAACAAACAAAACAATTAACACTGCCAAGTTTTTATTCATAAAAATACAAATTAGATTGTGGAGATATACATTTCTTAAAGTGTATCTTAAAAAACATTAGATTTCTTTATTAAAGGAACAGAAATTTCCTGCTTTTAACGTTACTAAATTCCTTAATTATGGTATCGTAATTCAGCCTAGATGCCAAATCTGATTCAATTGATAAAACAGCCAAAGCTGAAAGTCTTTCTTGGCTCATTGTGTTTCTCAAATAATTTTTTATTAATTTTAATTTTGAAAAACTTCTTTCAGCAGAGGCTGTACTTACCGGAATTGTTAATAAAATTCGGATGACAATGTAAATATTTGGGTAAATTTCTTTCAAGCTATTTTCTGTTATGTATGACAGCAGCTGTTTCACGTCTTTAATGAAGTTGGGTAAATTCGGGATCATTGTATTTAATTCTTCATATAATTCAAATGGTTGGAAGTCACTGCTCTCACCCACACGCAGGACGTTATGTAAATCGTTACAGTGTTTTAATATTTGCTCCTGTGGCATATTTTTTAGCGCGCTTAAATCATAGAGAAAACCAAAGTCTTCAAACTGTTGATTTAAAGACGTAAATCTTAATTCCATATTGGTTATTATAGAATCAATCATGGCGTAAAAAAAATCTGTTTGATACCGGATTTTGGGAGACTGTATAGGTTCATCGCTGCTTTCATAATCGAACATCCTTTTCTTTTTGGCTACTCTTTTATTCTTAAACTCTTTTGGCAGGTCATAACAGCTTTTCTCAGTAAATTTCCGAACATCAGACAGGGATTTCTCAAATCCAGTTTCCCGATACTCTTTTATCCATTCACAAAATGTGTGTAAATGTTCAAGAGCAATGCTTAAATGAATTTGTACTGATTGCCATAATTTACTTATTATATTAACACGCAATAATATCTCATACCACACATGTAAAGATACGATAAATTCTAAACTTAACATTTCATTTAGTATTGAATCGCAATCACTGAGAGTGTCTGATTCCTCCGTTTAATTTTTTAAGTTTTTTATGCATTCAATCACTTCATCAAATTGCAATAATACGGCCTTTACTGCTTCGACTCTACTTTCCCATCTTGTGTCTGATAAAGGTTTTATAGTAAGTTTTAATTTTCCTTTTATAAAATTTTTGTATGAAACCAAAAAAGTTTTTGCTACCATAGATGAGTTCGCTGCATCTACCAATAGTAGATTCCAACTATGACAGCCACAAGGTGTGAAAAATGCCCTAGGGTTAATATTCAATATTCGAGTTTTAACTCCACTATTTACACCTACCATATTTGCACCATTGTCGTATCCCTGGCCACGGCAGTCTTGAATATTTAAGTCATATTTTTCTAGGTGTTCCAGTATAGCATTGGCTCCTATTGGCTAAGCTCTCCAGTTGTCTGAGTAACAGCTAGAAATCCCATAAAATGTTCGACTATTGTACCAGTTGACGTATCACAAAATCTTAAGATAACCGACATTTGTTCAACTCTATTACAATCTCTAGTGCAATCGAGCAAAAAAGAATAATACTTTGCTTCTTTAACCTTACGAATAATTTCATTGACAACTGTTTTTGACATCAATATGATCAATTCATTTTGAATATCGTGACTTAAATAATGGTGTGAAAGTTGTTTGTCACTAATGCGTTTCATGTGTTCACGTAAAGTAGGATCAAATTTTGATATCAGTTTAAATAAATCTATGAAATTACCGGAATTCTTAATACCGTCACCTGTCTTGAGAGATTCTCTGTGACCTCTAAATGCAAGATTATGAGAGGCCAAAAAGTTTATTATGTCAATTATTCTCTCTAACAAGTTTTTATTTTATTTTACAATTTTAGGGAAACTTACAGCTAAAAAAGGTTCAATATTATATAATTAATAGTATGAAGGCCAATTATCAGTTTCCACATTTAGGGCCAATGTTTTTGTGATTCACGTATTAGCCTTTCGTTTTCTTGGTCTATTGTTTTGCCTTGATTTATTCCTTTCTCTAAATTTAACCATTGGAACATATGTGCCATATGTTCTTTGGTATTCTCATGTCTATGTAAAATGCTACTTAAATGTTTCCAGTCACAACACCCTCCTTGCACCACCTGAGTTTGTGAATTGCTAAATAGTCTGCATGGAAAACAGTAAACTTTATTTTGGGAATTGGAATACACTAACCAGCGACGATGTTGAGTTTCACCATTATTTAGTTTTCTCGAGAAATAGAAATTGGAAAAGTGTCTGTTATCATCACCTTTGGGATAATATTCATCACCGCTATTTAATTGCTGTGTGGGGCCGCTTCGAACTATGTCACGACGCTGTGTATCCGTTATGGGAAACGTCCACAATCCCGGATCCGAATTAACAAGTACTTGCTGAACTATGGCGCTGGCGTCGTCGCTGCGAATTGGAGAATCTATGTCAACCTGTTCTTCTTGATTGCTTGATGACAGCACAAGAGTTTCAGCGTCAATTTTTGATTGGCTAGAAGATGATCCAAGCTCTACGTCTAACTGACGTTCGCTCTCGGTATTCAGTGCATCTAGAGCATTTTCCAACGGTACCTCGGACGTTTGTTGTGTAGAAGTCGAAGCTATCGATTCAGAAGGTTCTGTACTACCAGATGCAGTTTGGTTGAGGAACTTCATCAAATTTAAACTCAAAACTTGGTTGGTTGCAGTTCTTTCAGCTTTTCTTTTTCCTTTTGCTGATCCAGACTCCCATTTTCTTCCAATATCTCTATCTCGGCCGGACATGTCGATAACGTCGTATCTATACACTGTAAATGAAAGCAATAGTTAACATTTTTTTGCAGTTTTATCTACATAATATTGTAAAACCTAAATTTAAATTAGTTTTCAAATAACAATCTTTAAGATAGCTTTTACTACCCGCTAGTTTTAAAAACTTAAAAAGTCGATACGTTTTTTACCTTAAAGCTTTTTTGGTTTCCTTCAAGAGATATTATAAAGCGTATTTTATATACAAGTATTTACTGCGTTATATACTTATTACCAATTAAATATTTCTTACCTTATGTAAAATAGACGAGTACAGGTACCAGTGTGTTACAAATCACAAAGAAAACAAAAAAACAATTAAAAAAGTCACTGTTTTAAAATTTTGGGTCAGTTTACAGGAGCAATCAATATACCTAAACACTATCTATTTATTCACTAAATATTATTAAAACATTGAACACACTATTCTTATCAAAATGGTACGTACAGTCATAAAAATAAACAATATTGAATAACACAATTATACGTTTCTATTGTTATGCGCCTAGCGACTGCGTTGCGTACTTTGATTTGATTGGTTGACTTCCTAGTAAAGAAAGTAAACAAATAAACCGGGGATTCCCCGCACACTGGTCGGCGGCAAATGTTGCCAGACTAAGAAAACATGTTTCACAACAAAATTGATTTATATTTTTTTTGTTTTATTCTCGCTTTAAACATTTTTGAGTCGCGAGGCCCCTTGTACCGCTAGGCCGTAGGCGGTGGCCCACGTCGCCCACGCTTAACGCCGCCTCTGCATAGGTACTTACCTACCTTACCTGTCTAAGTTGAAAAGTTTATTTGGTTAAATATTTTAACCAAATAAACTAGCAATAGGTAGGTAATGTTATGTACCTACCTACTTTTTTTATTTGTTTAAACTTTTTGCACCATTGTGGTTACCTACTCTCATATTCATACGCCAAGTAAGCCTCTCCTGCGAACCGCATTAGCTGCTTATTACCTAACGGATAATGCTCTAGAGCAGGCTGTCCTCTGGGGGTTGGTGGTCAGTCAGTCAAGCGCATTTGCCCCCACCACCCTCCCCCCAACTCAAAAAATAAGGAGAGCGGACCTTGGGCTCCAAACTTACAAATTCTGAATGCAACCGGGACTAATACAATGAGTTCTATATTGAGACGTCTAAAGAACCTATTTGTAAAAGTTATTGCACAGTTGTACTGGCACGCTTCACGGCTTACGCCCAACATTTCACTTATAGCTATTACTGCAATGAAAACCTGTCAGAGTGGTTTAACAGATGGAAGCGTTATATAACTTTACGTGAACGAATATGAGAATAAAGTGTTCAATTTAACACTCAGGTACTCAGCTTATAATATCTAGGCAATAGGTTAAACGATGATGATTGGGAATATAAGTAATCAGGTAATCTACCTCCCACCTATAGGTAGATACTTACGTCCCTACTTATCTAATAATGTAATTTTCACAGTACAAGTTCTCATCCCGAGAAGAAGGTCAGATCGTAGGCCCTGGGTCTGCCGGGGTGCGAGGGATATGCCTGTCAACCTCACCTTCGGCAAACAAAGCAGGCGGCGTGCGTTTTAGTCGGTTCGAGTCCGGCATAACCTCTTCCACCGGCTCCGGTGGGGGGGGAACCGTGCGGATTTTGCGCACGTAAAAAAAAGTACAAGTTCTCGTCTGCCTCCTTATTCTCCCTATAACCTATAGGTAAGCTTAGTAATTTTACGTATGCGATGAAAGCGTATCAATGAGGAATTAATCAATTCAAAATACTAAGATTCTAGGTTTTGCTTGAAAATCAGTTATTTGAAAATTATAACTTATGGGACGTTGCCGGTGTTTGAGCACTCAAAAGTCCGTCTAGTCTAACTACAGAACTTTGATCGCCAATTGGTTGTGAAGGTCAAACGATAGTCGCTTAACAGAAAAAATGTATCGAAGTTCTGCTGCATCACTGTTAATCTGGAGAGCCGACCCCAACCAAGTTAAGAGACACGGAGAATGATGATGATGAACAAGGGTTCCCTGCCTAATGAGAAAACTTATGATGATTTACGTTGTCATTTCAGAGACCTAAATAATAAAAAACTTGAAATAAAGACTTTGACCGTTTCATTTGATACCTAAGACCTCAAGTCTGTTTACTTTTACGCATTGCACACAGAATTTGTACAACATAATAACATCTTCCTGAATCTACACTCGCACCCAACCTCATTACAAACTTTCATGCATTATGTACAAATTACAGTATTTATCCACTCATACCTAATTATGTTATCTATTCACGCAATGAAACTGCATAAATGCTTCCTAAATCCCTGATAGGTGTGAAACTTTTTCATAACAAGCAACTATTGCTTTTTTTTATTCAAACTATTGCATAATTTCTCCCTGGATAGCTGTTATGCCATAGCCCAGTATATTCCAGCCATAGCAGGAAAACGATTTAAATATTTAAGTAAGTAAGTAAGTACACAATCCCCGACGTAGACTGGTCACAGTTCCCTCAAAACTCGTTTTACTTGAAAACTCACGATACTTAGTTTAGGTATAGGGTAAATTTCGCAAAAAACGCTTTCCATTGACTTTTATATGTGTCTACATTTAATAAGATCTGCTAACTAGTTTGCAATGAATGCCTAATGCGTGTAAATTCTTGATGGTTAGCGAATTCAATTACGCAATCATTGCGTGGCTAGACACGGAAGACGAATCACTCGGCCAATGGAGCAGCGAACGCAATGTAAGCACCTGCTTCAAATTCTCATGTCATTTCTGAAATATAAATAATCTAATTAATTTGGGGTGAAACGATTACATCGATATATCCGAAAATCAATATGTATTTTGCTATGTTGTAATATATAGGTATTGTATATAGGTATATATAATATACCTATGTAAGCGTTTCTTTGTCAATGTTTGTGCCGCCACACTATAAATTTTGATATTGTTCTTGAAAGATGCTACCAAATAAACACACATGGACTTGATAACTACGGCAATATTGCCTGTAATCGAGGCTTCAATCAAATAAAGGGTATTTAAGTACGTAGAGGTACGTCTTTGAAGCCGGGGATAGGTAAGTTTGCGCTTTGCACTGATATTTTTGATCACTAAGTATGGGCACAGATAATATAAGGAATATAATTCTTAGTATGGGTGCGGCTCTATAGTGTGGCGTAATGGTTGCTGAGCCGGTAGACTCGCGGGTCGGTTCCCGCTGCGTGCAACAATTTAATAATCAGTGTCAGTCGGTATAAATTAGGTAGTCACCAGGACTACCAGGACCAAGCTACCGGTGTTTAGGGCTCCAGAGAGAGGAACCTGCTCACTATAAGTGCCGTATCAAGTAGCACAGCCTTCCGCATCAACCTCTTGACCCAGTCTAACAAGTCTCTTTGCATCGAACTTGTCTATATTGAGTATCTTGTCTATTAGTCCAAAGACTGATACGACTATAGTGTACTTTTTTGATTGATGAGTAACACATCCACAACCTCGTGAGTCCAGTCCATTTTTTTTATAATGCGGAAATCTCAGATACTCCGCTCCGCTCCGCCCACCCTCCTCCAGAAACGGAGGGTGTGGTTATTTAGGACTCGAACAGACTAAGATCGCACGCCGTCTTAGGTCATCAGTTGCCGGAGGTGCGATTACCACTGACATACCTGTCTCTCGCACCCCAGCTTATACAAACGTATGCTGTGCACCGGCTGGCCCAAGGCCATCTTTGGTTTCGGGCGATCTCGAAGTACACATACATACATACATATAATCACGCCTTTATCCCTGGAGGGATAGGCAGAGGTGAATTAACACTCACTTTTCACCAATAATTGTATTTGGCCCCACGTAATAAGGGTTGAGTCTATTGCCGTATTCCAGGCACTATTGTAGACTCGAGCCATGCATTTGAGGCTGAGTCTGGGCTGTATATATCTGTCTGATGTTAAACAGCCCCATCCCTTAGTCGCCTTGTATCTACGACACCGCATGGGAAGCGATGGGGTGGCCCTAATTCTACTCTTCCGGAAACCACGTTGCACGACTTACACTAGTATAAATTACCTGGCAAAGCCATTGCAACCCACATTTCATTATGGGCCATCATTCTCACCTTTGTTGGGAGTAGGTATGCGCTGACAAGTTTCAGTTTTTATACAATAACGAAGGTCTGGGGTTGACGGACTCTTGGTCATTTTGGTTCTGGTACCGAATACCGAAGACTTTTTAAAAAGTTGTTATGAAAAAAAAGTTTATGTACCTACCTAATTTTTTTTAAATAGTGGTAATCTTTTTCTTTCATACCTTTAGCACCGTATACCTGCCCAATGCCCCAATCTTCATAATGGGCCACTGTTTTTACCTGTGTTGGGAGCATGCGCTGACAAAGTTTTTGCTTCTATAAAATGACGGTCTGGCGTTCACGGGCTCTAAGTCCATAAACTATGGCGGCAGAGACTATCGCATGTCATCGATTTATTGTGTAGGTATGTAGCAGAGTAGAATTTGGGCCACTCCATCTCTTCCTTTGCGGTGTCGTACAGGGCTACTAATGGACAGGGCTGCTTAACATCAGACAGATATATACAGCCCAGGCTCAGTCTCAAACAGCAATAGGCTCACCCTCTATTACGTGGGCCCGAATTCAATGATTGGTGAAGTGCGAGTGTTAATTCACCTCTGCCTAACCCTCCGGGGATAAAGGCGTTATTTTATGTATGCATGTATGTCACTTGTGGTATATGGCACTTTGAGCTTCAATCCTTCAATCGTAGGTTATAAAGGTTAGTGTAAAGCAGACTAGGCTCTACGATTAGAAAGGAAGTTCTTACACAATGAGATGACAAACAAACCTTACTTATATACCGGTCACCGGACTCTACGCTGCATGGTTTCTTCCACTCTATTAACTTAGTAGGCCAGAAAGGTTTCATATAGGTACTTAAGCAGATACCTACCTACTACTTATAATATTTTAAGGCATTTTTATTAATTTGATATGAGCAAAATTGCCCTGTAACTTTCCTTGTGCAAAAGAACTTAATCATTATAATTGAACATACTTACATAAACTTTAATCCAAATATCTACCTACTTATTGCTGAATGTTTATCCCGTAGACTTTTTAAAAATTCAGAATTTCGTTCCATTTACTCTTTGAAAACGAAGTAATCAAATCATTCCTCTTCTAATTTATTATTTTTAGGGTTCCGTACCAGAAAAGTAACCAAGAACATTTCTAGATCGTATGATAATGGTATTATCAATCAGATGCTTTTTCACGCCCCGCTTAAAGGACCCGGGACTGTAGGAAGAAGGAAACACGTGTGCTGGTAATAAATTCCAGGGCTTGGTGGTACGGCAAAGAAAAGAGTCTCCGAACCGCTTGGTTCTTGCTCGTATATTCTGCACAGTGTGAGGATAACATTTAAGCACTGCACGTGTTGTCCTATGTAGGAAAGGAGAGGGTGGGACCATGGTAGATCCTAATACTTAATCTACTAAAAACAGATGTCGGAATAACGCACGCGGTAGGTATTACCAACTAATAAAAACGCACCTGTGTGAAGTAACCTTAATTCTTAGATAATACAAGGACTAGATATTAAAACCAGTTTACTTAGATCTACAACTTTCTCAAAAATTGCATTGTAATGCTAGTTGTCGCAAACATTTTCACAAGTATTGCGCAAGTTAGTTCACACACACAAGTTATTATTTCCTGTACTACACTTATGTTTAATAGCAGTCAGCAAACCGGTGTTAGATCTATTTCACTTGCTTTTACCGCGGGTGTACACAAGCATTATTTCATAACTGAGCGAGTGTATTCAAATGGATCACGTCCTTGTATCATGAATGAACCTCACAATACAGAAAAAAAACAGACACCGAATACGCGCCGAAAACGGAAGTCATAAAAACTACGTATAGGTAATTGGAGTTCCTTGACAGGATTCGTTGCTCTGTGACTTTCGTAACGAATGATGTTTTAAGTGTAGTGTTAGTTGGGGATCCTTCTTACCTGTATTGGGAACGTACACAAAGACTTTCAGTCTTTATAATAGGGTTCTTAGTTCTTACTCTTTTTGTTAGTTTCTCGGCTGTCCTAAGGCCGTGTACCTACACGAAGGTAGTGGATGGAGGTTTTTTTTTTATACCACTTAGGTGGCAGACAAGCGCACGTCCCACCTGATGGAAAGTGGTTACCGTGGCCTATGGACGTGTAACACCAGAGAAGCTGCCGACCCTGTAAGCAATGAGTTTCTGTGCCGTCAGTGTAGAGGACAAAGCAGGACAAGCCTTTAAAATCCCACTGACAGCACAAATTCTCCAGTGAGCTCTGGCTACCCTACTCACCGCTGGGAACACAACACGAAGTTATTATAACCGCGGTATTCTGTAGGGCGGAGGTACTTCCCCAGTCGGACTGCTCAATTGGGCGGAAATATCGCCGTGTCCTACCTCCTAAAAAAGGAGGTGCGGGAAGCGGCGCGTTTCAATGCATCTATATGTGTACTGTTATAAAATTGTAAAGTAGTTGTGACTGTAGGTATGCAATTTAGGAAAGATGTTAATTTTAATGTAGGAATTAATAAAAAAATCAAAGACATCAATAATTGTCGCGTAATTTTATATTTGTAGAAAAATTGTATGGTTCTCTCATACATCTCGCCTAAATATAATACATGAACTATATATATACGTTCCCGCAAACAGCGTATATTCAGAAAATAACATTGGCTAATCGTGACTTTTAGCTAGCTTTATTAGATAATATCCTATATAAAATTCCATTAGAGTAAGTATTATACAATACATCGCATGTGATCATTGACACAGGAATCCATATTCATGTTATTTTTAATCATAATAATATGTCGATAGCATTCAGTTACATCTAAGTTTACATATTTTACACATCTTTATAACAACCTACAACTATCTATTTTTGCTATAATTTCAAAATACTCAATGGCAAATAACATAAAAGCAAGATTACAACTATCATAAGTACGAAATATAAACTTATTACGTAAACAGCTGGCACAATGAAGATCTAGATGAGTTACACCATATTATAATTAAACATTACTCTATTACGGTATAGTTCATACATGAAAATATGTATGCCGTACAACCAACAATATACACAATAAATAAGATCATGGAATGTTTCCTCTTTTGTTCATCGGTGGCCTCCGCCAGGACAACAATCGGAATAGAAAGAGCTCAATAAAAAATAATGCGAACATTTTCGATACGATAAATTATAGCAAAAATATTATTACTATATATTATAGGCCACGAAACGATTCAATGTATGCGTGCGCACACGTCTGCGTGTAACGCCTCGTCTGGCAGGAGCGCCCGCCGCCGTCAGCTTTACGTAGCGAGCTCCAACGTCGGCCGTTACATCTACACAAAACAACAACAACGTTTCATTAATACTTTTTTTTTTATACCACTTAGTTGGCAGACAAGCACACGGCCCACCTGGTGGGAAGCGGTTACCGTGGCCTATAGACGTATGCAACACCAGGGGTGTCACACTCGCGCTGCCGACCATGAAGAAACCTTCTGATGCCCCTCTTGAAGAACCCCATATTGTAGGTGCTTGAGAAAACCGCAGCAACTTATTAATTTTTAAATAATAAGATGCGTATTTATTGCTACACAGTGCTCTCGATGTCAATTTTTTTTTTTAACATTTCATGACATTCTACACAACGCTATTCGTTAGTCATTTTGTAGTGGTCATATTTTAGTTATATGACCACTACAAAATGACAAAACATGTCTAAAGCTGAGTGATATTTATTTAATTATCACCATCTGAATGACCACAACGGTTCCATCCAGAGCATGTACGTCTACTCAGACTTTGGTTTATTTTGTCTTTAACGGGGGTGACTACCAACGAACCTACATCAAACCTATTAAAGGAGAGCTATCATCAGTGCCCTCCTCCATCAATCAACTGGTATTAAACTCAGGTTCGTAGGCTACATCTATGGATGAGATGGGCTTGGGTTCCGAAGTATTTAGAGTGGCCTCGTACACTATGATATTTATTTAACATAGAGATGTAATCGTATCGCAAACAAGTTTAGATTTAAGATTCAAGTAAAAAAACAAAAACCATGGTAGGTAGCTGATGTAATAAGGAGTAAAGTATGCTACTTTTATTTAAGTTTTTTTTTTTACTCAATAGCGTTGACTCAACACTAAGCGATAACCGACATCCACGCGGGCGGAGTTAGTATTTCATTAAAGGATTATTTGAAATAGACTAAATAATTAGGTGTAATTATGTGTACCCCGGCTAATGTGAGTTCGCATCTGCATATAGCGTGGTGGCGATGTACGTGGTGGGCACGAATCCCTCCTCGTGCGTGCGCTTGCGGCGGACGCGCGTCCAGCCGTCTCCTGCATCTGTCTCCAGCACTAGCAACTGCTCGCCGCTCTCCATTTTCATGGTAGATCCACTGCCGATTCCTGTTTGAATAATTAATTGCGTTTGTTAATCACTGGATAAGAACTTAAAAGCACAAAAAAATCTAACATAACATAAACGCCCATATCCCCGTAGGGGTAGGCAGAGGTGCTAGTACCCACATTTCGGCAGTTTATCTTTACATCAAATGTAATAGGTGGCGAGCCTATTGCCATTAACCGGGCACAAAATACAATCTAAACAAGATATTATATATTAGTAGACTAGGTAGATAAAGAAACATTTCAATTATATTAAAAAATATTATAATTATTTATTTATAATATAATTTTTTTCTAATTGGATTTTTTTTAAAGGTGCACATAAAATACAAACCTAACTTACCCTCAAACGCGTAAAGCGCCTTGCAGTAACCAACGGGCTGCAGGTCAGGTTCACAATAGTAATAGTCAAAGTCAGATTCATGGTCGTTGTCGTGGTCATTGTCCGGGTCGTGGTCGTGGTCGTGTCCGTTGGCGTGGTCGTGGCCCGCGGCGGCGAGCTCTCCGCCGAGCCCCGACTCGGGGCTGCCGCCGGCCACGCGCGCCACCGTGGCGCCCGTGCCGGTGCCCGTGCTCACTGACGACTCGGACGCAGACCGCGAAAGAGATTCGCTGTTCGAGCCGATACTGTTGGACAATTGCTTTATTTAGACCAATAATGCTCAATTCATATACCCCGGGACACGTATCTTGGACACGACGGTATTTCCGTCCAATTGAGCAGTTCGACTGGGGAAGTACCTCCGCCCTACAGAATACCGAGGCCATAATAACCTCGTGTTGTGTTCTCCGCGGTGAGTAGGGTAGCCAGAGCTCACTGGAGGGTTTTTGTGCTGTCAGTGGAAAGACCAAAAGCTTGTCCTGCCTTGTCTTTTACACTGACGGCACCGAAACCATCAGGCAAGGCGAAGTCCAATTGACGTGTCCTATATAAAATAATAAAAAAATGCTTGCAGGGCTGGCAGCGCGAGTGTGACTCTCTTGGTTTTGCATGTGTCCATAGGCTACGGTGACCACTTTCCATCAGGTGAACCGTGTGCTTGCCTGCCTGGTATAAAAAAAATCTCAATACCCTCAAAAACACCCACGATGTAAACGTGTACTGCACGTGTTGAACACATTTTACATCCAAGATATATGTCCCGAGCAATAAGCGTTACTGAAGATTTTTTTTACTATTTATGCCGTTGAACTATGTCACTTGGTGGAATGTACTACACATATTGAATAATATTAAATAAAATATATTTGCATTGAGCGGGAATCGAACCCGTGACCTCCGAGTCTGACTGAGCAATAGAACGCTCTACCGCTACACCACAAAGATTATTATTGTAATTACGTTGATATTCTGAGGTAAGTATTCCTGAACGTACTCAGTCCTATACCTCTAGCACGAAATACTATCGTATCGTAAACGTAACGTGAGAACTGAGCATTGCGATTGGCCGGCTTCACACACTAACAGATTCACAGTAGGCAGGCGGCCAATGGCAATGCTCTGTACCCATAGCACGAAAAACTATCGTATCGTAAACGTAACGTGAGAACTGAGCATTGCGATTGGCCGGCTTCACACACTAACAGATTCACAGTAGGCAGGCGGCCAATGGCAATGCTCTGTACCCATAGCACGAAAAACTATCGTATCGTAAACGTAACTAGAGAACTGAGCATTGCGATTGGCCGGCTTTACACACTAACAGGTTCGCAGTAGGCAGGCGGCCAATGGCAATGCTCTGTACCCATAGCACGAAAAACTATCGTATCGTAAACGTAACTAGAGAACTGAGCATTGCGATTGGCCGGCTTTACACACTAACAGGTTCGCAGTAGGCAGGCGGCCAATGGTAATGCTCTGTACCCATAGCACGAAAAACTATCGTAATCGTATCGTGAACGTAACAAGAGAACGGGGCATTGCGATTGGCCGCCTGCCTACTTTTTTTTTTTTTACGTGCCCAAAATCCCCACGGGCACCTCCCCACCGGCGCCGGTGGAGGAGGTTATGTCGGACTCGAACCGACTAAAACGCACGCCGCCTGTGGGTCACTTTGGTTGCCGAAGGTGAGGTTGACAGGCATATCCCTCGCGATGGCCGCTTGCCTACTGTGAACCTGAGTGTGTGTGAAGCCGGCCAATAGTAATTCTCCGTGTTCTCTCGATATATTTACGTTCAGTTGAATCTCGACAACATTTTAAACTACATTTGCTTATCACGTAAAAAAAAGACCATATTGTGTGGAGACTTTAATGTAGACATAATGAAGAAAACAGAGAGTGCTCAGTATTTCCTTAACCTAATGACTAGCTATAGGATGATCATAGGTATACGTGTACCTACCAGAATATGTACTGGAACCTGTATAGACAATATAATTTGTAATATCAAAGGCAGCAAGTGTGAGGTAATTGAGTTATCAGTGTCAGACCACACTGCCCAACTCATTCAATGCCCCATAGAAAAGAAGTGTATAATGCCATACTGGTTTATCTTTAGACGTAATTACTGTAAGGAAAATATTGTCAAGTTTAAGAAATGTCTACAGAATCTTTCATTCAATGAAGTGTATGAATGCAATGAACCAAACCAAGCATTTAATAGATTTCACGATTCCTTTCAGTTATTTTATAATATGTGCTTTCCTCTTAAAAGAATAAAAATGACCTTAGTACGGAAGCCGCAATGGATTAGTAAAGGAATAAAAGTATGTTGCAAACGTAAGCGCAGTATGTTATGGGAGTTTCGTAAATTGCCTACCCCCAATAATAAACGACTATACAAATGTTATTCTAAAAGGCTGAAAACGATAATTCGCTTGACACAAAAGGTACAAAATAATAACTATATATATAAGGCTAAAAATAAGAGTGCAGCTGTATGGAAAATAATTAAAAAAGGTAAAAACAATAAACCGATGGATGGAATAAATAAAATTATAACAAACAAAAGGATTTTAACTGACCCAAATTGCATAGCTCAGACATTCAATGACTATTTTATTGATGAAATTGAATGCTTGAGTGGTACTAATGACGATAATGATTATTTAAAATTTGACATGCAATGTAATTCTTTATTCTTATCACCGACAATTTCTAATGACATTATAACAATAATAAATGCATTAAATAATACAAATAGCACAGGATGTGACGAAATTGCTACTCATATTATTAAATCGGTGGCTACTATTGTTGCACCTATCCTCAGTCACGTTATGAACATGTGCATCGAAAGGGGTATTTTTCCAGAGAGATTAAAGCTGTCTGTGATCAAGCCTTTGTACAAAAAAGGTAACAGAGAAAGTCTCAGTAATTACAGACCGATAGCTCTACTGTCAATATTCTCTAAAATTTTTGAAAAGGTATTATATAACAGTTTGTACTCTTTCTTAGAACACAATAAAATCCTAGTAGACGAACAGTACGGTTTTCGAAAAAATAAAAATATTAACATGGCCATGTATAAACTAAATGAAAAAATTATAACTAATATTGATACAAGAAATCCTGTAGCGGCTCTGTTCATGGATATGAGTAAGGCATTTGATTGTGTGGATCGATCTAGACTCCTAAAAAAACTAGAAAGGTATGGAATCAGAGGTAATGCTCATGCCCTCATAAAAAGTTATTTAACAGACAGGAAACAAATGACTACCCTAAGTAAAATCTGTATAGAATCAAAAACAGAAATAAAATACGTCTCAGATCTAAGAGTAACTAAATATGGTGTACCGCAAGGGAGTATTTTAGGGCCACTATTATTTCTTCTGTACATTAATGATATGCCCAAAGTTACACGTCATCCAATGGTCTTGTTTGCTGATGACAGCACCATACTTTTTAGTGCTAATAAAACTCAAACAATAGAAATTGATATAAATGAGTGTCTAAGGGTACTTATTAACTGGCTAGAGGCTAACAATTTAAAATTAAACTTTGATAAAACTAAAATTATGACATTTGAA
Organism: Eilema griseolum; assembly: GCA_963662185.1. NCBI lineage: Eukaryota > Metazoa > Arthropoda > Insecta > Lepidoptera > Erebidae > Eilema > Eilema griseolum. The sequence goes on along the minus strand of OY759232.1, from coordinate 11,677,851 downwards.
CAAAGGACTAATCACATAAAACCTGACATAAGATATGACATGAAAATAATTGAAGAAACTGATTCCACAAAGTTTTTGGGCATAGTATTAGACCGAGACATGTCTTGGAAAAGTCACAGTGAGAGTGTTTGCAAACGACTGAGTCAATGTTCATATGCGCTGTACAACCTCTCCAAAATAGTGAACCAGACAACTGTGCTTACCGCGTATCATGCTTTTGTAACATCTTCTCTAAGATATGGGGTCATATATTGGGGTAATTCCAATAATACAGAAATGGTATTTAAGTCACAAAAAAGATGTGTTAGAGCTATATGTGGTATAAAAAGTACCGATAGCTGCAAACCTCATTTCTTAAGTCTTGGCATTTTAACATTACCTTGTTTATATATATTTGAAGTGGTCACATTCATAAAAAATAACTTTCATTTATTTGAGACTCTCAATAGTTCACGGTATAGTTATAAAATTAGATGTGTACAACATAAAAAAACCGTGTTTAATCAAAATTTTCTTGGAATGGCGCCCAAAATATATAATAAATTACCAGAATTCATTCTTCAAATTAGAAACATTGTATTTTTCAAAAGAGAAGTTAAGAAACTATTGACTAACAAGGTATACTACACAATAAAGGAGTATCTTGAAGATAAAACTTTGTAAGTGATAATACAGATATTTTTGTGACAAAATGTAATGACAAATTTAAATATGGACAATATGGACATTCCCTGTTGGGCATAAAATTGTAGAAATTGTAAGATTTTTGGTATGCTGACATAATTTAATTACTACAATACTTAATTATTATATTAGTAAATTTTATTGTATGCCTTGAGGCGGAGAATGGAGAAACCATATTATATTATTGCACCTACTGTATCACTATTGTACCTACCCATTTTCACAATAAACTGATTTGATTTGATTTGATTTGATTTGATTACGATTACGATAATTTTTCGTGCTAGGGGTACTGGATCTAGATTCATAACTAGATCTGAGGACAGATTGTATTTCATCTAGATGACTAGGCCTCTATACCAGAACATCGCTCAGTTGTGAACAGACTCTCACAATAACATTAGAATTCTCTCTGGAATACGTGCCCTAATGTCATTGTGAGAGTCGAGTCACAAGCGCCAGTCGAAGTTTATTCAACAAAATGGAATTCCCAATTTTTATTTGAGTAACTAATCATGTAATTAGATATTTTATTGATTAATAGTAAGTTTGAACTATATAGTTCCACTTCACTGCATAACAAATTATATGCAACAGAGAGCCCTTGGGTGTGCCAGGGTTTATACGTACCTAGTGGCCTGTGTGTGTCCGGTGGGTGCCTGTCCGTTCGTCCTGGCGGTGTGGAGAGGCGGCGCCCCCACCTGACTATTGGCTTCCGCTAGCAATTCTTCAAACTTACTCAATTGCGCACGAAGTTTCTTTAGTTTGTCGCAGCACTCGTTTAACTGACCTGTTTGGGAAGTTTAGATATTATTTTTTGTTCGACCCATACTGTCCTAATATTCGGCAGTTTTCATAGTAGTGTGGTACCAGTGATTTTTTGCAAAAGAAAGTATATTACGCGGGATGCAAATAAATAACATTGACTTCGTCATCATAGAGACTATCTTTTCCTCCCTATTTTTGACTCGCTTTTGCAGTGATTATTTTTTTAGCATAATATAATATTACGGGGGATGCAAACAAATAACATTGAATTCGTCGTCATAGAGACTATCTTTTCCTCGCTATTTTTGACTCGCTTTTGCAGAGACTATTTTTTTAGCATAAAATAGCATGTATTTTAGAATGCGGATCAAATATATTCATAATGCACATTGACCAATGTAAATTGACATAATTATGCAAGTCATGCATATAATAACTATAGTCAAAATTATAGGATATTGTTATTCTTGGATTATATTTGTGCACTGAGTAGAGTTTATGTAAACTATATATATGTATATGCAAGTTTGTACACATAAAAATTATGTTAACCGTTACATCAGTCAGGTTTTGCATTCTCGATATCTTGTATCGCTAATGAGCACCTTCTTTTTATATTATTCATGACCTTGCTTTTTATTGCTTGCGTCATTTATTTATATAACCACATACTTCGTTTACCAACAAAGTATGTTTAAAAAAAATATTTTTCCTTCCGCGGGCAAGTCCCCAACTAATTATTATGCTCGGGACAAAATTACAATAATTTTCCTTTACATTATAATTGCATATAAAACCGCAATTCATAATAACATACCTTCAACAGTCATGGGGTCTCCCAGCGCCGGGCTTGTTTCATATACTCCTTTCATTTTCATAAGTCCTTCCATAGCGGCTTGCTCTTGTGCCACCTTCAAATAAATATTAAACACATATTTTAAGTGTTCGGATGAGCCGGTCTAACCAGTTTATTATACAATATCGTTAGGTCGATAAACGTCAATACTTCTAAAACTTTGATTCAATATTATATAAGAGATACACAAATAACGTTGTCATGACATCACATTAAAATTCATCTTGTGTGTCCACTTTCGTTTTTTATTGGCGGATATAGAATCTAATTATGGTCTTTCTCTTCATCCGAGTGCAAATCGCGGTTTCTTTTTCAAAACCCCAGGGTCCGGCTTCGTACTCTATCCGCTTTTTATCTTAGCTTATTTTGGTTTATACGAGAGCTAATGGCATCTGACCCCTAAGACCGTGAGGAAATTCGGCGCGAAAGTCTCGTCTCGGCTTCGAAAATAATCTACATCTGCTAATTGACGCAGATGTAGATGATTTCCGAAGCCGGGTGAATGGACTTTGGAGATGACAACGCTTGGGAGATACATAGGCACTAATAGATGTTTTGGTAAAACATGTAAAAATGAGTGTGAATGTGAAATATTTACAAACATGTTGAAACCAGGATTTAATGTGCTCTCAATTAAAAAGAAGGTCACCAATCAATCGTTACACTATTTGCGTGTAGACTGCAAAACATTTTTTGTTTTACTGGCTACTTACTAGCATAGGAATCTTTTCGAGATGTTTGAATAGAAAGATCTCGAACATGACATACAACAAGCTTTAGTTAATTGATTTAAAAGATTGACATTACGACTCACCTGTTTGCTGAGCTCCATCACCTTTGCTTGTAGTTTCTTTTTCTTTTGATTCGGTGGCAAGTCTGAGTAATCCTCCTTTCCATCGGTAGACATATTATTCTGTAAAATAGACCAACAGTTACAATCAACAAATTCGCAAACTCTTCAAGTAGCTCAAACTATCAAGCACACCAAGATATCATATATCCAGAACACCCTGCTAAAACCGTCAAAATAATAACTAGCTAACAACAAATTACTACTAACAAATTAGGTGCTTCTTTTCGAAACTGATGTGTATACTCTATTAGTGTCTCCATATACATGCTTTATTATAACCTGGAATATCATACATAATTAAAAAAGTTTAGTCGTTGATACATAAATAGCCCATTTTTGACACACGGATTAATCTCATAGTACCTTCATAAACGTTTACGACTAAAATCCGTCTTTATTGGCATACTGTCTCTAGTGTGCCCATCAACCAATTACAAATATTTAGCTTGTGAATAACGATACTATTGAATTTAATCTATTTTTATAAAACATAAAACATATACTTAGTCACAATACAAATAAAACAAAATTGCTATGTGCACCCAAAACAACAAAAGCCGTGCAAGCATGGAAGTTAGACGAAGCAATATGAAACCAACCGATCTGTGCACCAGAGAACGGTCATTGGTCACACTCACTCGACAGTTCGTCATCGAACCTCAAACATACCTCAATCTAGTAAATAAAACAGTATTTACTGTTATAAACACCCTTCAGAACACTGATCAGTACAAAAATAAATTATTTATCAATTTACAGTGGGGATTTGTTAATGTTTGTCGGTAATTCAGTGGTTAAGGAGTCAGCCGTACGATCGAGAGGTTCCGGGTTCGAAATCTTTATGTTACCGACGTAACCCACTCCTAATAAAAGTAATTAAGCTTAGCAAGAAGGGTTTGCGGGAATACTAGTAATTTCTGTAATAACTATTAGTGTGAACTATATTATTTTCTTCTCAAAACCAAAGAAAATAAATAAATTTATGTGATCTAATAATTTAACAATTTTGTTTATGTAAACATTTGCACTATACGGTACATAAGATAAAAACAACTAATTTTTAAAAAGTAATCATTCAATCATGCGTCGCTCCATCATCATCATCGTAGCGTTGTTCCCGGTTGCATCACCTAGGAGTCCCAGGTTCGTTACAGTTTTCATGGCCATAGAACCCTAATCATGCATGACTAACACTATAATATCCCGAAACCTCTAAATACGACAATATTGATTTCAAAGTCATATTACATGGTCTGATAATCACAATCACATTTAGTTTCTAAGGTCTTCTAAGCTATTGACTCTGAACTCAATTCTAGTTATTTTTTGGTCATTTTTGAGACGTACAATAAATAGTACACTAGCACAATTTATTATACGCCTCTTACAGAAGCCACTAAGAAAATATGGAAAAATAACCATACACTATAATTGCGGCACGCTATGATGGCCGTTTTAAAACGACTGATTTTGTTCGTTTTCTCTTTTTTGGTGTGTGAATTTTATTTTCTTCTGTGCCAGTCTCGCTACATTTTTCTTTAGTTATTCGTCTAACTGTTCCTTGTCGAATATTAAGCGCACCAAAAACTAGAAAACGAGCAAAACTAGTCGTGTCGAAACGGCCATCATAGCGTGCTTCAACTATAGTACATCGTAGTGACTATACTACATAAATAACAAACATCCAAATCATTCAAAATAATATACCGTTGCAATATCAATCTATAACAAGCGACCAATAAACACCCTCAAGCACACAGACTGACCGAATGCGTCACGCAAAACTGACCTTGATCGAGTTGCACGCCTCGATAATCTTCTGTAGCCAAAGCGTTAGCCGCGCGAGACGAAAGGCAAACAAACAATATTAACATAAGGAAACAAAGAATAGATCGCCGGACTTCACCAAGCGATAGGGCGCAACATAATTCAAATATGGATATCAAAGTGCGGTGAAAATTTAGGTACAGCATATATTGTGCAAGTGTTTATCTTGGAACTTATCGCTAAGTTTCTATACGTATAATATTATCTATATAGGTATTATAGTTTAGTTAATACTATACGAGAAAGCAATGAAAAGCGCTAGGTTTCACCTCAGGCTTAACCGTCATCCCAAAGACAATATAGACTATATTTGCTTAAATAAAGAAGGAAGAAACATTGTACGAATTTCATAAAATATCTGTATAATACAATAAAATGATGTAACAATACTATGTAGTATCCAATATCATACATCTTTGGTCAAAAAAGCTCGTACTAGACACTCAGATTGTCAATGAAGTTTTGTCGTATGGCTTTACCCAGTATGAATTGGCCTAATTGACCGATGAAGATCCTACTTTAAGTAGCAGTAGGTTACAGATATCGGAAATAATTACTTTCATATCCTTGACCCCAGTCTCTTCTGCAGATGGAAGCGCGCGAGACTCTAGTATGCAGATTTATAGGCCATGTTACCAGTTTAACATAAAGTGAGTCTTATGCTTTTTCTACTATAGAAGTATAGAAAAAGCTCTGTGCCTCTGTCAAGCTTTTTTGGACATACCCGCTGTTAAGAGCGTTTTTCATTGCAACAGTGCATGTGTATATTACTACAAGTACGGCATAGTTAATTTGAATTATTAGAACACACATGTAACACTCTTTTAGAATCACAGCCATTCGAGGACGTTTTTATATATGTTGGTGAACTAAATACAACTACGTAATTATTCAATACATAATTGGATGGTTGTAAAGGAACATATGACAAAGTACAGTACTCTGCTGTTTTATGCCAATCAGGTAGTTTGTTTCGTACAGGATCGCGTCTACAAGATAAGTAAGGGACACTTGCTTCGGTTTTGTGTAACGTTGTCTGTATGGTACAGATTCCACAGTAGACAGTTCTCTTTGCTTTGATACAGTTTAATATTTTAAGGATGAGTTATACGGTTTGTTGTAAAAAAGAAACTGGAGCTTGTTGTAATTATGATACAAATAGTTTTAGCTGATCTATAAAGATATCAAACTATACGCTGTGTGATAAACGAAACTTCATAAAATCGAAGCAAACCAATTTTTTTTGAACTCTCACTCTAGATATGCTAAATAGAAAACCAGGTAGGTACTCAATTTTAAGTAAATTTTGATATCAATATTTTTTAAAGGCTATGGAATATTGCCCTTTAAAATATACACTCGAAGATGATCAAATCAATTATAAAATACAGTTTAGTCATGTTATAAATATCAAGTAGAAGAATGAAACATAGATCGTATAATAAAAGTCTTGAAATAGGTAAATAAAGTTATTTTAAAACAAAACAATATAGTACTGCGCGTCTGACAAGACGCGTATAAGTGATTCGGTTTTGGCCAGCAGTTCAGAATGAGAGACGAAGCTATAGAAGGTTGTATAGCTCCACCTCTGAACGGCTACCCAAAACTAAATCGCTTATATTATAGGTGACGTGGTAGACTCGTTAAGAGGAAATGTTATTTGAGTTTGTTATTTTTTAATTGCCTGGAAGATAGTGGTAAATTAACAGAAGCTGTGAGAAGTCGTGCATGTGTCAGTCCCATTACTGTGGATAACTTACTTTTTCCACATCACAAGCCACCGGCCGCCGACAGCCAATATTAGTAGTACAATATTGGTGTCATTTGAACCCCATGTTAAGTTGGAATCGAACAGGAATTGAAAGATAAAAATAAATTAGTACCTCTAACCTAAATATAGCGCTACATATAAATAACTGGCCTTGTGTCATCATTTTCCTTGTGAACTTCGATAAATACAGTTACTTTGGATTAAAACAAAAAAAAAACAATGTTTGCTTGTATGCTTAACTTTTTTTTTATACCACTTAGGTGGCACACAAGCGCACGGCCCATCTGTTGGAAAGTGGTTACCGTGGCATATGGACGTGTGTAACACCAGAGAAGCCACACTCGCGCTGCCGACCCTGTAAGCACAGTTTCTGTGCCGTCAGTGTCGAGGACAAAGTAGGACAAGCCTTTAGTTTTCCCACTGACAGCACAAAGACTCCAGTGAGCTCTGACTACCCTACTCACCGCTGGGAATACAACACTAAGTTATTATAACCGCGGTATTCTGTAGGGCGGAGGTACTTTCCAGTCGGACTGCTCAATTAGGCGGAAATACCGCCTACCTCCTAGCTAATGAGAATGGCTCGTGATATAAGTATCAGATGATGAATACGGTTGAGGGTAGTAAGGAAATAATAATAAACTACCCGATGCTGAATAGGTAATAAAATTATCATCGTCTTCATCATGGGAAACATGATTGAAGATCATGTATCCCGATTGCATCCGAGTCTTTCATCGGTATTTTTTTACCATGCCGGTAAAATTATAAAAATTGGAAGAAATTTTACTAGACATTTTGAACCGAAGTATTTTAATTTTAGCAACATAACGAGCTGAACAATTAAATTGCGAGTACAAAAATCATTATGAATCGATTAGTATTAGGCTCGTATTTTGGAACGATACTCAGTCCTGAATCTCGATTTATCTGAAGACAGATTGTAGATTGACAAATCTATTTTTGAGGATAGATTGTGTATATACACGCTCTATCCTCAGATAAATCCAGATTCAGAGCTGAGCACCTACCATTCTAGAATGCGGGCCTTAATTTTGTAAGATATATTTAAGGTAACAATTTAGTTCAATCTCAGGTTTAGTCTAGTCTAGTCAATTCTCAAATATTGAAAGGTACTTCTCGATCGGAACGCAGCATCTCTCACAAGGAAGTCTTAGTTATAATGACTACAAGGCAGTTATATAAATAATAAACTAATATAATAAAATTATGAAAAATCATTATGTAAAATCAAGTAAATATCATAAATATTGTCTGTACATATGTACCGTGCATATTTTTATTGTATTTGGATAATAATAAAAATATTTCAGAAAAAGCTTATTATATAAAGCCCATAACACTTATTCAAGCACAGCCCCGTAACCTTATTAATGCTTTAAATTTAAATTAAACATAACATAGTATATGTTCGAATGTTTACCATTATTATAATAATTATTTTTTATGTACTATAATATTTTTTTTAATTATTTCATAAAGACAGCATTATGCCCATATAGATAAATCACTATAGTCTATTCATTATAGAATGATGGGCGTGACAGTTCAAAGCAAATTCGACGCTTCAACTTTGAAACGACGTTAAATTGACACCTCGTATCTCAACATACTCCATCTCGCTTTTTCACTGACAATAATACAATATCGAAACTTACATAAATATTATGCATTAACACGATAATGCATAACTGATTTATGGATAAAATACGATGCCTAAATTATTTTTTCTAAACATTTCAATTTACGTAAATCGAAATAATTACGCTCATAGAAGGTTATGTAACAAGTACAAAATTATAGTGTTGTAGTCACTTGATTATGAAATGGAGAATCTAGTACATATTCAAACTGTGTTGACTTTAATTATTTTTATATGTATTAATTATTTTTTTATATATTTTTAATGATTTATGTATATTTTGACTTTTGACAGTCTTATGGCACTTTTGACGTTGACTATTCTTTCTTAAATAGTTTTAACCGGGATATTCACCCATTTTTGCTCAAAGATCTTAATCACCAACTCATAAGACATCATGTCTGATAGTACCTACCTCGTTTGATGCAATGTGTGATCAAGAATTAATTATTAATTTACAAGATTGCACTAGTAATGATGATATAGGGGGTTGAGTGCCAATAAATACATAAATAAATATTTATGGTTTTATTGTTTTCAAAACGGTATGTGATAAATAATCCAAAAATAAACCGATTTAATCATTAATATCCCATCACTACTTGTTCTTACTCAGTGACAACTGTCTCGCGGATCATTCTATAATGAACAGACTATAATCCCGTTCCCGCTGAACCTTATTTTTTTTTTTTTCAAAATTGAATTATCCATTTGGTGTAAGCGTTCACAGTTTACGTGTGTGTACATTTTTATTAAAAGAAAAATTCGGTATAAGAATTCTACGAACCGTGTGTTTTTTATTTTATAATAGTAAACACACTTATCGCAATAATACTGGCTACATAAATACTAAAGCAGATAATTAACAACTTGAAAACATTCAATAACATCCGTAAACATATAACCCCAAAATACATTCCTGTTCTTGTCACATGTATAGAGATGATGTATTTTTGTCTCACCTTGTTGGAACTGAAAATGGAGAGTAGGCCGCCGCGTTTTTTAATTTTGTTTCCTGAGACTGTTCCTCTGGCTGCTGTAAGGTGGTTATGTGTATGATGGTGTGTTGTGGTAGAATCTGTCGTGTCGCCTCCTGTTGCCGTCTCAAATTGGAAGTCCTCGGGTGGAACGAAGCCCGATTTATACCTGTCTATTACTAATTTTGTGTCCTGAAAAAAGAATTATGGTATAATTAGATTACGATACCGTATGATCTGATATTAAAATGTGACATGAGGTATCTCATTTATGAAGATTTTTAGTGTGTTAATCAGCATCGGAAGACAAATCCGTCGATATATTTCATGACAACATGCATATAATTATACAACGGCCGACGGCGACGTTTCGGATGCGCTGCAGTATCCGTGGTGACGACAGAAAAGTAAGTACCATGATTTAATCGCAAAATGTCGCGACATTGTTCACGAACCGTAGTATAATTATTAGTTCACACCGCGATTGTTTAAAAATAACATGTGTATACTTGAATTCATACTATCATACAGGTCATCGTCTAATTATTTTGAGGTGACGTATGTTACTCTAAGCTTATAAAACTGTATTCTTATGATATAATCGAGCAGTAATAAACCAACATTTATCGCAACTAGTCCTTTGATTTAATAACAACTTCCCTTCATGGCGACCCTTGCCATGTTTGGAGCGCGCGACGATCTATCTCAGGTTTCGGCACCTCGGGCGTATTAGCACAATGGAAGATTCCAGTACTTCGCCGTGCGGTCCAACTCATTGGTTATGTAAAACATATAGAGAAGAAGAAATTAGCCAAGAAAATGGGTTCATCACGATCTAAGCAAGAAGAAGTGATTATCGCGCAGACTGCTTCAGGAGGAAGTAACTCTGCATCAGCAGCACAAGATTTGAAATTCCACGCGAGTACCACGAATATACTTTTGGTGGTTATTATCACTCTTATGGCCCTAGCAGGGCTCTACGGCTGCTATAAAGTCTACAGAAAGACTCATAAGAAATGGATGCATAGAGAGATAACTCTGAATGAGTTGAGGAGGTCTTTTCGCCAGCGGCACAAAACTGCCAATCCCGGATTGCCTTCAACAGTCGAGGTATAATGAAATAAAAACGATTACAGTGATTTCTAACAGTGAAGTGGCTCTATTAGTTTAAAAATTCGGCTATAAAAATTAATACGCGCGTTTAATTTTCGTGAACATTAATATATAGGAACGTTAAGTGCATATATATCTAATAATTAGTAAAAAGTTATTACTATTTGCTTAAATATGAGTGTTTTCTACGTATATAAAATTAATACTCTACATGTGACGAGTGCTGTATCTATATTAGGAGGTGTTTACGTTGATATATGAGCGTCCTGTTGGCTGCCCCTACTAAGGTAACCCTAGTGTTCTTTTAAACACTTTTGTAATATGCGGAATGGAATATGAATTAAACAAATGTTTAAATGATATTGAAAAGGTTAGGAAATATTTAGTGAAAAAAGGAAAATCTAGATTTTTAGGAAATTGCATACAAAATAAGTTAGCTGAAACAGAAATTATTTATAAAAGAAGTACAGAAATTGTTCAATTATTATCTAACGAGAAGAAAATAGAACCTGAAATTTTAGAAACAATAACTTCTGTTTGGGCAAAAATAAAAAATATTTATACAAATATTCTAGAATTGTGTAGAAATAACTGTGACAGTAGTAGTGGTTCCGAGTATAGCGAGACTAGTGAACAGCAGAATATTCGGAATTCAATCATGGAGTTCGATTTGAAAACGGCGTGTAATTTAATACCTGTGATGAACAACAAGGAAAATACTACCAAATTAATGATTGACTCAGTGGAAATGTATTCGGAAATGCTATCTGACTCCGGAAAATTATTACTAATCAAATTTGTTTTAAAAAGTAGACTTACAGAAAATGCAAAATTGCGTTTATCTTCAAATTATTTATCAGCGAGCGAACTTTTCAAAGATTTACGAAAAAATCTCCTTACAAAAAAGTCGTTTACGGCTATTCAGTCACGTTTACAAAATATAACTCAAGGCTGGCGTACAATTGACCAGTACAGCACCGAAATACAAAAATTATTCTCAGACTTGACAATTTCGCAAGCAGACGGAAATACCGAAAGCTATGCTGTTTTGAAACCTTTAAATGAGAAGTTAGCAATAAAGCGATTTTCAGAGGGCTTACGAGATTCTAGGCTAAGTACGATAATTGCTGCCAGAAACTACGAGCATCTTAATGAAGCTATACAAGCAGCAAAGGATGAGGAACTGTCAACGGCGTCTACATCCAAAGGTGAAGGAGTCATGCATTTTTCACATCGTGGAACACGAGGTAGGTGGCCACGTAATTATAATCAGAGACAGTTCAATAACAGGTCACGTGGACAGCGAGATTATCAGCATAACCGTGGAAATAACCACGTAAGAGGAAATTATTCTAATAGACGAGGTTTTAATACATACGCAACGCGGGGACAAAATTCGTATAGCGGGTTTTCGCGTGATAATCGATCGAGTTATCAAAATACCCATAATAGGGGTAACGGAAACCAACGTGTATTTCATACCGAACAAGTGACGCAAAATAATCAGACGGATCCACAACTAACCGCATCACGGTCGGATGAAAATCAGTTTTTTCGATCCTAAAGATTTAATTTTGACTTTAAATGGCAAAACACGATTTGTAACTTTTATTGTCGGTAACAAAAAATATTTTTGGTTGATAGATACGGGTGCATCAGTATCGGTTATAAAGAGAGACGCTATTCCTAGTAACACACCCATATTTAGAGACGATACAGTCATAAAGGGTATTGCAGGTCAAATTCAATCCATAGGATATGTTTCACTACAGTTGACTCATCATACAGAGCGTACCCAACTGGAATTCAGCAACAACTTTTATGTTTTCAATTGCATACCATTAAAGGCAGATGGAATTTTAGGCTTAGACTTTCTATGCAAGTATGCATCGAATATCGATTTAGTTACAAATGTAATTACGTTCTACATAAATGGAAGGGAATGTTCTTTGCCAATGTATGACACCATTAATTATTCAAATGAATCATTACTTTTACCAGCTCGAAGTGAATCTATTCATTATTTATTATTAGAGTCTCAGTATCAAGGAGATTGCGTAATCAATTCACAACAATTAGCTGAAAATGTTTTCATGGCTGGAAGCATAGTAAAAGTGAAAAATAACAGAGTGCCAGTAAAAATATTAAATACTGATGAAAAAAATGTCACTCTACCAATGTTTCAACCACAATTACAATCTCTTGATCAATACGATATTTGCAATTTTGACTCTTGTTCAAAAAATTTAGAAAGAGCAAAAGTTTTATTGAACACTTTAAAGTTAAATCATCTTAATTCAGACGAAAGGAACTCTATTACAGATATATGTTCCAAATATGCAGATGTTTTCTTTTTGCCGGGTGATAAACTAAGTACAACTAATATTTATGAGCAGTCGATAACACTAAAACCTAATATCACTCCAGTATATGTAAAACAATATAGATTACCGCATTCGTTGAAAGAAGAAGTCAATAAACAAATTAAAAAAATGACAGAAAACGATATAATAGAGGAGGCAAAGAGTGAGTGGTCAAGCCCAATCTTATTGGTTCCAAAGAAAGCTAGTGATAATCAAAATAATAAATGGCGTTTAGTAGTCGACTATAGGAAACTAAACGATTGCATAGTGGATGATAAATTCCCATTACCAAACATAACGGATATTTTAGACTCTCTCTCTGGTTCTATCTATTTTTCACATTTAGACTTACATCAAGGCTATTATCAAATTCCATTAAATGAAAAAAGCCGAAAATATACAGCATTTACCACTAGTACAGGCCAATTTCAAATGAAAAGATTACCTATGGGCCTAAAGACAAGTCCAAGTTCTTTTAGTCGTGTCATGTCCGTAGCTATGTCTGGGCTAGCATTTGAAAAATGTTTTATATATTTAGACGATTTAATAGTATTTGGTAGAAATATATATTTTCATAATAAAAATTTGATAGATGTTTTGGAAAGATTGAGGAAAGTTAACTTAAAATTAAATCCGGATAAGTGTTGCTTTCTAAAAAAGGAATTATTGTACTTAGGTCACATAGTATCAGCAGAAGGCGTTTTACCCGACCCAGCTAAAACTCAGGTACTTCAAAACTATCCAGTGCCAACCAATACAGATGAAGTGAAACGATTTGTAGCTTTTTGCAATTATTATAGAAAATTTATAAAAAACTTTGCAGAAATTTCATACAACCTAAATAAATTGGACAACGACAACGAATCTTTTGAACAACTAAAACGTGCACTAACAACTCCACCTATATTACAATTCCCAGATTTTTCTACAAATAATGAATTCATTATCCAGACTGATGCTTCAGGCACAGCTATTGGCGCAGTTTTATGCAATAAAGATATGAGACCAGTGGCATATGCTAGTAGACCACTAAACAAAGCTGAAAGAAACTATCCTACTATTCAAAAAGAATTAGTAGCAATAGTTTGGTCTATCAAATATTTCAGGCCTTATGTCTACGGCCGATCATTTACAATAATGACTGATCATAAACCGTTAATTTATTTGTTTTCATTAAAAGATCCGTCGAGTAGATTATTGAAGTTCAGGTTAGCACTAGAAGAATATAACTTTAAAATATTATATGTGCCAGGTAAAAATAATTGCGTAGCAGATGCTTTATCACGCATATGTATAACATCAGATTCTTTAAAAGAAATGAATAATGAAATTATCACGATTATGACACGGAATCAGAAAAGAAATTTGGGTAGACAGGTAGATTCATCACCCATTTCTAATAAACCCATATATCAATGGCCTGATCAACCAAAGATAGTGGAGTTATTAAAAATGCCAAATGATTTCATTGAACTTAGTTTTATTAGAAAAGACCAATTAGATAGACTAAGGAAAAATAATGAAATAAATGTAGAAAAGGAATGTTTTATATTTATTAAAAATAAAAATATAATTTACATAAACCTTAACTTTAGGGCACAACTCTCGCGAGCCGAATTTGTGACTAAGTTAGAGAAGTTTTGTAAAGAAAATAAAATAAATGAACTATGCATAGTAAAATGTAATGAAAATGAATTATTTATAAAAGAATTATTAAAAGAGATAACTTCAATAAAGGATTGGACCGGTCCGCGAATTTGTATATTAAGAGGAGTTAAAAGAATTAATAATGACGAAGAAAAAAGGTATATTCTTAACGATTTTCATCTATTGCCCACCAGTGGTCACGCTGGTGTGCGTAGGATGACAAATAACATAAAGAGAATATTCTATTGGCCTGGGTTAGATAACGATGTTGAAGTTTTTGTCAGTAAGTGCACTACTTGTCAAAGAATGAAACATTGTAAGTATGTTAAAGAGCCAATGGAGATAACTACAACAGCCTTACATGCGTTTGAAAAAATATTTTTAGATGTTGTGGGTCCGTTGGATAGAGATCTGGAAGAGTATTGTTATATACTAACAATTCAATGTGAACTCACCAAGTTTGTGGAAGCTTATCCACTAAGGAACAAGGAAACGGTAACTATTGCTAGAGAACTAGTTAATAATTTTATATTAAGGTATGGCGTACCAGACACTATTGCGACAGATCGTGGTACAGAATTTGTCTCTTCAACAATGGAACAGGTATGTAAACTACTAGAAATAGAGAAACTAACTTCTACAGCTTATCATCACCAATCTATAGGAGCATTAGAAAATTCTCACAAAAATTTAGGTGCATTTTTGCGTATACAATGTAATGGTCAAAAAGACACGTGGAGTCAGTGGCTTCCTTTTTGGTGTTACAGTTTTAATAATACAGTTCACACAGAGACTAAATATACGCCGTTCGAATTAGTATTTGGTAGACCTAGTAAAATACCATCTAGAGTAAGTCAATATATTGAACCTTTATATAATCCTGAAAACTATTCGCTAGAGTTAAAATATAGGTTACAGGTAGCTCAACAAGACGCTCGTAACAATTTATTAGTAAGTAAGGAAAAACGAAAATGTACTTATGATAAGAAAGTAAACCATGTATCATATAATAATGGGCAACTTATTTTTATTAAAAATGAATGTGCCAAGAAATTAGACTCAATATATGAAGGTCCTTTTTCAGTCTCAGAAGACATGGGAGTAAATGTAAAAATATTGAAAAATAATAAGGAACAAATAATTCATAAAAATAGGACTAAACCATATATTGCGTAAAAAAAAAAAAAAAAATGTTATTGTACTTATTATTAATTTTTTTTTTTTTCTTTCATTCACCCCGGAGGAGAGGTGACGTATGTTACTCTAAGCTTATAAAACTGTATTCTTATGATATAATCGAGCAGTAATAAACCAACATTTATCGCAACTAGTCCTTTGATTTAATAACAACTTCCCTTCAATTTATTATCTAAGACTCGACCCCAAGATCGTGTTAATTGGGGTCAGATCTATAATAATATTATGAAAATAATATGATAACGATTTATTAATTGACTTTTATTAAATAAATGACATTACAAAACATGTGTAACCACAGATATAGGTTGGGTAAATGATATAATATAGATAATATAGAATATATAATCAATTAAAAGACAAGCCTTCAATATCTAGTGCCTTAGAGAATAGCCCATATTGCAGGCAATAACGTATAATAACGAACCCGTCTGTCAATGAAATATAATGTCTATACCCCTTCTGGTAATATGTTATTCATCAGTGACAAAAAACCTTATTGAACCATTTGCTTATAATTACGTCGTGTTTTTGAATAGCGACAACACTACTTTCTTCGAGAGAATATTGACAAAAGTTCTTAAATGTCGTACCTCTTTTTCATTAATACTATTCGCCGCCTGCTCCATACCGTCCAGACACTTCATTATAATTGGAAATACCTTCCGTTCCACGTCCACAGAATTCAACATAAAGTTCTTTATATTCTTTATCCGCTTCTCGTCTAAGTCCTGCAAATAATAAGAGAATTCAATAAGAAGTTATACACAAATCGATATTTAAAATAACATAATATATCACGATAAAAATAAACTCATCAAATAATGGAGCTTTTTAATGACTTTTATTTTTCATCCATTCAAACAAAAGAAATGGGAGTGAATGTCACTAGAATACCTGCCCTCCTATGCCACATTAGACACGCTACACATATTTCAAATGTTTGGTGTTGTTAGGATAAATCGGATCGTTTCAGTTTACGATAAATCATGACTCTCCCAATATGTGCGATTCCTTCAGTATGAGAGAAGTTAGTTCATAGAAAACTCGTAAATTTGGTATAAATTGCCACAATTTGTGTCATATTATGAACAACACTTGGGTATGCATGTTTCCTCAGGTGTTTGAATTAGAGGAACCGTGTAACCGACATGGCTAGCTAGATATTGTCCTTTATATACCAGCTAATAAAAAGTTCTTTAACAGTTTCAACCCTGACCCGTGCTAAAAACGTTGACGATAAGTCCAATAACGCCTGCTATAAATCGGATCTGGTTAATCCGATTGTTTCCACTGAGACCAACGACATGGACAAAAATGTGAATAGATTGTGAAAATTCGTAAATAGAAACTAAGTAATAGGTATTCAATAAAAATAGAAATGAGTTTTTTAAAGTCTTCCGAGTTTGACCTAGTTGGCGTCCCGCCAAAGTCCACAGCACTAAGTTGATATACACTATTTGCCACAAGATTTTCCCCGAAATGTTATTTGCAGAATGACTCATGCTTACAAAAGAGAAAGTTTATGATTACTAATTCGTACATTACTTATTACAACATATTAACCGGACATCTTATAATAGTACCAGTTCACATTAAAATTAACATAACACCACTATATTTCATAATTGATACTCGATTATATTCATCTCGAGTTACCCATATACGGTAGTTAATATATTAGGCTATACAGTTGTACACAAATAAATTGATAAATGTTAGGAAATGCATCACATAATTTAAATTGTAGTGACACTTGTGACAGTAAAAAATTATTCACGTAATTTAAAAATAATGGTCCACAGTCAATATGCTTTTTTTATTTCGGTTGGTAAAACGAACGATGCATGTTGGTAAACAAATTTGTCTCAGAATACTACGTCTTTTAAATAGATGAATGTTCATAGTTCTATGAAATATTTAGGTAGGTAATCTGTAGTACTATTGTGGTACTCTGCTCGGTTGATAGCAATTATGCTCATTTTGTGCTACATTGTAGTGGACAGAATCTATCTAAATTTTCCAAAACCGTTTTAAACTTATAAAAACTCGTGCTGAAGAAAAAGTGTGTACGAACCTGTAATTGTTTGAATACATGTGGCAATCGTTGTTCATAGTGCTGTCGCTGCGCTTCGTTTGTCTTCCGCAATTGGTCCATATACTCTTGTTTCGCCTCTTCACAAGCTTGACTCCGAATTTTCATATTAGCCTTTTGTTTTTCCACCTCCGCTCGACTGTAATATCAAAAACCATGTGTGTCAGTAACAACGTAGCAGCTCAAATTTGCAAAAAGGACATTATTATTTTTGGTTCAAATTTAAAAGTACCTACTAAACAAAATAATGCAATAAACTGTTAGAACTTAAAAAAGTAGTAATTAGCTATTTACAAATAATCAAAAATACGAAGTATTGCAATCTGTACCCTTATATGGTATAACTCATTGTCTTAGTTACTAAGAATTGAGCGTCTGCCAAGCCATTGTCTACGAGGTCAATATTAGATTTTATTGAAGCCAATTTGCGTCATACTAAATAGAGCAGGCACAACATTTTAAATATGTACCTACTTATAGTAGTTACATTTTTTATCACTGAAAACAAGTTTTAATGCCTACAGAAGTCATTTATTCTTTGTAACCACGCTTTGTCTGCAAAATAGTGCCCTATTAGCGGCCATAGGTCTGCCTGCCACTTATTACCTATGTAACACGATTAGCGAATATTATGAATGTTAATACACTTCTGTCCACCCCTTTGGTAAATTTACAGGTATGAATTTATAATATATCTGATACAAGCCTCTCAAAGATAACTCTTTACAAAAAAGAAAGAATGCAGGCACAATTTCGGATAATTACAAACCCTTTGTCTTGTATAAAATCATGAATAAAGATGCAATTGATGTATGAGCATTTTTCAAATCCACAGAGAACAGAGTTAATATATTTAGTATTTTGTTTATTATCTGCAAAACTAATCTGCACATTAAAATGCAAATACATACTTAATATACAGTTACAAACTACACTTTATTCATACTTTCATTACCGAAAAATCTTTAAACTACAACTTAATTTTACGCACTGATTAATCAGCTGTTACTGTCAGTAGGTCAAGACAGTATTATCGGTATAATAGTCTATTACATTATCACCTCAGATTAAGGTCGGCGTCGGCCTTTTGGAAGGTCTCCAGTGCTCGCTCAGACTCACGGGCTGCTCGTTCATATGCTCTTCTCGCTCGTTCTAATGAACCTATCGACGAATGAAGCACTCCCATTTGCTTTGCACCTTCATTTAAATGTTGCTGTAATATTGAAGATAAAACAATGCTTATAAATTTTCATGGAATGTAACCGAGCTCCAGAGTTATTCGATCCGTTAATGTTGGATTTCTAATTTAGTAACTTAATGCATCATGGTTATTTTTAGAACAACCTGTACGTTCTTAAGGTATGTTAGCATTACAGCACCTTCTGACAGTATTTTCAATGTGTGAAGAACATATTTTGGGGCATCTAAAATATATTTCAACGTTACATTATTTATTACAGTTATACAATGTGTCGCACAAAGACTCATGTAATGGTGGCACTTGCCACGGCTAATTGTATTTCCGTATTTTAATTTGGCAAATAATGACCAAGTGCGGACAGTACCCATATATGACAAGGTATTGACCTTATTTGCCTATATGACAAATAAGGCTAATACCACATACGCTGACAGTGCGCTTGTCGGACTGGCTGATTGATTCTTTGATTGAAATGTTAACAAAAATATAGAACACCAATGTCATATAAATCACTGACTAAGAGGCGATAAGTACGAAGTTCACCGGGTCAACTAGTGATTCTATAAAATTAGATCGCCGATCTAAGCTGCTTATATACAAAATATGCTCGAATATTCATATGCATGTGTACGCACCTGCAAAAGTATCAATATTCGTATCTATGACATTCGTATCAAATGTGTGTACTTATCATAATAACATTCAAAGATATACATAATCCTCACCTTCCTTTCTTCTCGCAATTCTTTGGCGAGTAGATGTAACTCTCTCACTACATTTGATTGTAGATTTTCAGCTACTACTTCCCGTTGTCCCGCGAAATCTGTTAACTCTTGCAGTAATTGTTTAAATGCTTTACAAGGTGTATACCTAAAACCATTAATAAAGAATTTTAGATAATAATCACTACAAATATAACACGTAAAACATAACGAATATATATTTAAGAGTCCTTCAAATTAGCCGCAAAATGCACTGGTGTCACGGCTATTTGAAAATTATCTATCAAGTAAAAAAGTAAAGCTTCTAGTTGGTTAGTTTTGGTATTTAGAAGTAAAGACCTTCTAGCCTTCTGAGCACCGGCCTGATGGTACCACGACAAGGCTTCACTCCGACAGAAGCGACAGAAGCAGCATTGAGATGTACCTTCACACAACAAATATCGCGTTCGCTATTTAATACTGTAATGAGACTTCCACTGTGATATTTAAGATGCTCACAGTGATCAAAAAGCAATGATAGAAATACTGCTTCAATATTTCTTCTATTCGTGGGACTTGATGACGTATTATTTTAGTACATTCGTGGCCGACCCATCCACTTCCTATGGTCAAAGTGGGGTTGCATACGAAGGGGACTCTTTATGCAATAATAAAGGTAATAATCGATTCATAAAACAGGAATTTAGTCGTGTTATCGATTTTACGACACGCCTGATAGAAAACAGTTGACTTTGTCTTATGAACAGTTTATGAATGCTTCCAACGTCACGGGTCTAATCGTTGGTATAATTGATGGACTAATGTAATTGTTGATTGTCTATAGATAGCTTTTTTTATACCACTTAGGTGGCTGATAAGCACACGGCCCATCTGATGGGAAGTGGTTACCGTGGCCTATGGACGTATGCAACACCAGGGGTGTTACACTCGCGCTGCTGACCATGAAGAAACTTTCTGATGCCCCTAACCCCATATTGTAGGTGCTAGAGAAAACCACAGCAGGGAGGTCATTCCACAGCTTGAGTGTGCGTGGGATGAAGTTTCTTTCATACCGCACAGTGCGCACCATCTCAGGTCGCCATGTGTGAGCATGAATTACCTGCCTATGGCGAGAGGTGCGATGATAGAATGTAGCTGTGGGCAACATGTCAAACAATTCATCTGAACATAAACAGTCATCAAGGCAATAACCAGAGATGTAGTTGTGGTTGTGGTGAAGTCTATACAGTTTCAATGCAAACTTGGTACCAGTAGCGATTCAAGAATATGCTGACCCTTGCTGAAGCTGCAGTTGTACAATTGCACGCTTCCCGCGGATTTAATTTGGTTGTCATACAACGTGACAACCGCGCATGCATCGAGGCATCGACAAAGACATGACTACATCAATTTACTAGCGCATGTGTAAGGGTAAGGACCACACGTTAATTTATAAAATAATACTGCATCATCATTATCATAGCGCGAATGCATTGATTACAAAGGATTATATTTATAGCTAGTGAGACAAAAAAATGCGAAATGGATTTTGTACAAAAAGTAATTTGTATGTCTCCCCCCACACATATTTCACAGACATGAAATGGTAAGTAGAGTAATAAAGTCTAGACATAGCTATTCCACCGTATCTAGTATTTGTCATGAAAACCAAATTTTATTATGAATATTGCAAATACATATTTTAGACCAGTTAGGGACCCCGAACATGTCAACGCTTAAATCAAAATGTTATTAGGTATAATAAAGTTAAAGGGCTAATCCAACACAATATAATCAAGTTTTTGTGAAGGGTTTTCTTTTTAATTTTTATTATACACTTTTTAAATCGATCTACTAGTCAAGCCCTTTCATAAAAAAAAATATGTACTTCGTTATTTTGTGGCGGCGGCCATCTAGGACCGATTTTTTCAAACACAGTTAAAAACACTTCTGACTACCTAATATACCTATCAAACCAAAAAAATTTAATCCAAATCGGTTCATCCGTTCAGGAGCTACGATGCCACAAACAGACACACACACATACACACACAGAGGACAAGACGAAGGACTGAGAAGATGACAGCTGACAGAAATGTATGGGAGAAAATAACATCGACCTCCAATAACTGGGATAAGGGCAAGTAGATGTTGACACCATGTTCTCTTTATTTGTTGCTGCGACATTAAAGTTGTACAAATGACAAACAGTATTTTCTGTCGATAAAACTTGTTACAATATAGACAATTGCAGTTTGTTTACTTTAAGTTGCTTCAATTTAAAAAGTCTAAGAATCAAATATTACTTACTGATATTCATCTTCCTCTTTTCTTTTTGGTTGATAATTTTTGACAAGCCTCCTGTAAAAGTAAAATAATTTAAATGATTGCAAGAATGCCAAAATGTATGAAATGTTGTCTTTAATTTGTACTAAAACACACAGTAGCATTGTAATGAACTAAGTTCTTTTCAATAAAACAGTAGGATGAAAATGAACATGTGTCCACTTACCTGAGTTTTGTTGCATATTCTAATTCGATAGCACATCTCTCTTTGACGAAGGTTCCATACTTGTCTAAAAAATCAATTCCTTTATGTGTGTGGGCGGCTAAGTTATCATACTGATCCTGTGAACAAAGAAAACAGTAATATTAATAATTTTATTAAGTATATTAGTCATTGTATGCCTATAACTATTTGTTTATTAAAATATTATAATTTAACTGCATATATATATTAATAATTAAAAATTGATATACATATATATGTTATATATAATTAAATATTATAATAAGCCGTTATGGGAGTACCTAATTATTATTAAAAGCCAAAGGAAACGAGTGCCGATAGCAGGTCCACTCAGCGGGAAACAGACCAGTATGTCGATAATAACATTGTTTAAGTAAATCATGAATAACTTTTATTGTTACTCATATGCCACAATGACAACAACGTAATTGTCCTTAAATAATTTAGCATGAACATGATTTTGTGCTTCCACGTTATGAGAGGGCCTTTCCGTTCCCACTGAGGGTGATCAGAGGTCGAGAGTATCGTGATCGCGTGATAAAGCGCACGCGATTGCACCTTCAGCTGCCCTTGACTTCTCAGAGACGTAAAGAGAGTGCATCGACACTGCTCTCCATTGTACCACATATGTACCTTCGATTTGAGCAGAGCTCATCAAATTGTTACAGTTTGTAAAATATTTTACACAGCAGTAGAACATTCAAATAACGGACGTGATAATATTTGACCGCCTAATAGCATTAATTAAATGCGTGGCAACGCTACCGTACTGCAATGCAACAAACATTTTGTAGTCACGCATATTATGATAGGGTGAATAGAATATTGTCAACAGTTATATAATAGCACTACGTGTAGTAATAGATTAATAAACGTAAGGTGAGACGACAATAAACAAACGATACGAGTGAGTTAATAAACGTAATGAATACGCCTGAGCATATGCAATCAATTGATTTTGGACTGGTAGTCTAAAATTATTTCGTATGAATTATGTATTTTACCGTAGATCTATTCCATAAAAATTTACATGTAAACTCAACATTTTACGAACATCGTTGTATGAGTATCTATTCTTTGTCAGTTTGTTACATATATAGTCAATGCAATGTGGTGGTATTTGATATACATAAAGACTAAAGTAGGTAATATTTGGATGAAAATATATTAAATAAGTAGAACTAACCCAACCCAACCGACGAGCAGTTGTTCGCTGTTCTACTGTCATAATATTCTACCAACCTATATAAAACAAGTTGCATATCTATATTAATTACATAGAAATGTAAAAATACTACTTATTTAATTTTAAAAAATACGTAGGTATTTATTTGAATGACCGTGAATTAGAATTTTGCAAAATGATAAGATCGCACTTTAGACATCTCATATCGTTTCTACGAATAACTTTCAACTATTCCACAAACGAAAAGCTATGAACTGTGCATTTGAATATTAGATACCTTTTGGTACTAATTTTGATTAAGTGAAAGTTTTACTTCTCTTTTTAATCGTTAAAAGTAATGAAGACATAATTGAAAACATTTTATGATGTTTAAGGCACCTAAATTCATTGCACTGTAACTGTTCCTGCTATTAGATATTCTAAGTGCGACCAAAAATGAAGACTTGACATTGACCTATAATACAAGTTGAAAAGAATGTAACTTTTTCTACAAAAAGTGAATAATTACACATTATCTTGAGCCTTACTTAAATCATTCTAACTGCTTACATTGTACATTGATCTCAGGTACACACCATATAGTTTGAAATATGGGTTACACAACGGCTATGGGTTAATGCGTGTTCGATACGCACTTAGCCGGTTTTTCGCCGTAAATCTTATCCTAACGGCATCAAACTATGTCTAAACAAGAGTTGATTGCGGTATTGTATTACAGTCATAGTCTAAAGGCACACATTTAACTATTAACATCTTGGTAAATGTCCTGTTGTCTAGAGAACTGTCGAGTCTTTTGAATAATCAAATTATAGTTCAATTTAAATGTTACCGATGAAAAGATTACAGATTGTCGTACATGCATTTAATTGGAAATTGTTATCTTATCACACCGCCCATGAACTTCACCAGTGAAATAGGTCCATCTTTAATATCGTCAAAACAATTGTACTTACCTACTTTATCAATTACTTATCATCAATGTCATTTACAGTTAGTAAGTATAGATATCGTATTTTAAGTGTGTCATACAATAATAGCAGAGCACAAAAAATGACAACGATATTTTGTATGGTGGGTCAGTTCGTTAACCCTGGTGGTGGAGTGACATCGCACAACATAGTCGCTGTGAATGTCTCGACTGGACGTGGGAGAACTGGATCTGTGACATGCTCAATACTTTTCACTCAGTGCGAAATTGTACGCACCACTCGAGAGTAATAAAATAGTATTCTTTGGCTTCGCACTGTGTATAATTATTTTAAGGATTCCTGACACTGCGCTCGAACTCGCTAATTAATGTATGTCGCCTGTAAGTATATGTTCCTATGCAGATAAGTGAATATACACAACACTCTGGAACGCAGTTACTTGTTCACTTGATACAATATCCATAAATTATGAAGCGTAAAATTTATGAAATCTGACGATGTACCTACTACTTAAAGAGTTCGCCTTTAAAAAAAACTTAAAATGTATTAGAAACCATTAGATGAGTTTCAGTTGGTCACATTTCGGTGTTTTGTTTCATTATTTGTTTAAGGAAAATTATAGTAGTAACACGGAGCACCATAACTATACCTATAACACTAATATTTTTATAGATAATCCAGCAGAATTGTATGACATGCATGTTCATTATATTCCTTTATTCACAGTTATCGATAAAATTGCATTTTTATTAAACAAAAAACAGAAGTCCAGAGATACCATATTTGTTGAAATCAGACGTTAATTTTAAAATACATTCATTTCGTCACTGGAGCACGTTTAACAGGGCATTATATTTTAGACTGCAGAATACTTTTATCCGTTTAGTCGCAAAATGTCAAATTTGCAAAATGTCAAGTGGTTGCAAAATGTCAAAGTCTCAAAATGTCAAAGTCTCAAAATGTCAAAGTTCCAAAATGTCAAAGTTTCAAAATGTCAAAGTCTCAAAATGTCAAAAGGATTTTAATGAAAACTGTTTTTCTGTTATTTATATTTTAATTATTAATCAACATGTGCTTGAGTTTCCAATATAAATATCGGACATCAATTTATATACATATCAATATATATAGGACATTTTATCTATAGAACTCGTGAAATTGACCACGCCTGATGGTAAGCTAAAGGTAAAATCTCAGGAAAATATAACACACTATTAAGTAAATTGCACAGGAACGAGATAAATTTTATATAGGCCAATTTTTAACTGCTACGCAGAGGTCGCGGGTTCGATTCCCGCGCAATGCAAATATTTGTGCGTATGAAAATGGCTATTTGTATTGGTCTGAGTGTTTCTATGTATAATATGTATGTATTTACAAAAAAAAAAGTATCTAAGTATGTTTATCAGCATTCTGGAACCCATAACACAAGCTAGTTACTATGCTTACTTTGGGTCTAGAAAGCGTTGTGTAGAATGTCGTAGAATATTTATTTAAAGAGAAACATATTTTTATAAAGATTTTGTGACGAGGGTGCGGGCGAACACACTAGGCGCGTGTTCTAAAGAACGTTACAAGCAGACTGGAAAACACATATGGGTACGCTTCTAAAGTCCTAGTTATGTAACTATGATAATTACGATGATAAGCACATATAGGTAAGTAACGGTGACCCTCATTCCTGAGATTTTACCTTTAGTTTACCATCAGGCGTGGTCAATTTCACGAGTTCTTTAGATAAAATGTCCTATATATATTGATATGTATATAAATTGATGTCCGATATTTATATTCGAAACTCAAGCACATGTTGATTAATAATTAAAATATAAATAACAGAAAAACAGTTTTCATTAAAATCCTTTTGACATTTTGAGACTTTGACATTTTGAAACTTTGACATTTTGGAACTTTGACATTTTGAGACTTTGACATTTTGAGACTTTGACATTTTGCAACCACTTGACATTTTGCAAATTTGACATTTTGCGACTAAACGCTTTTATCCTGTGGTTTTGTGTAATGAATTGCCTTCACGATAAGAATGTTATAAATGCACAATTGATGTTTTAAATGTCTATTAGATGTAAAATTCTTTAGGCTACGTTAAAAAGGTTAGATATCGATACTGGGGATTACAAAATGAGTTTTTATTTCTATATTCTTTTCTCAAAGGCTGTAGTAACCTATTGCCTTGAAATCTAGTTGTAAATGTGAAAGCAATAATCTTGACGTTCATAAATGTTACTTTGTGACCTACATGAATAAAGATAGTTGATTGGACTTACTCCCTACCAAAAACAATGGCAAGTTACTAATTATCCACCCACACATAGTAATTCGTCAAACCGGTCGATTCTTAGATTGTAGTTGTTTGACGAACTTCAATTGGATAAACGTCTTAATCTAGTAATAAATTATTATCTAGTCATACAGAAGAACCTTATGCTGTAACTCATGATTGTAGTTCAAAGGCGGTCTGTGGGCGGCGCCTGGCTAAGGAATGCGCACAAGCAATGTTCAAACCACGATCGCAGTCATCAGTATGCGAAGCACACTAGTCACGGTAACCGACACATGTACTCTTGGGTTAGCTTGGCTAATTACCACGATTCAAATTCATAATATGAGTATCAATTTGCCATGTACGTCTACGTTTTATTCAAGTATGTTATGTTCTTTTAAGATTAAATGCTACTCATACACTACACACTACAATACACTACTCTACTCATATGTACATCTATAAATATTGAAAGAAGAAGCTTCAGTCATAAATAAATATTCAGTTCCTGAAATGCAATCCCTAGAATAAATAACAATAAAAGATATAATATATGCAAAAACAGTTACATCTTACAATTTTTTTTAAATTTGGAATTGGACTTATTATTCTGGTCATTGGTTGGCGAGATTTCATTTAGCGTTAGAATGGTCTCAAACTTCATGTTGAACATGCGGAGTATCTAACAATTCACATGTGTGTATTTGGCAGTTAAGATAGGTGTCACTGAACCTGTCCCGATGTCATGTCAGTACGAACATCGGCGTGCCAACCTCTAGTCGACAACGATGCAGACGATGTCAATACTTAGTTATTGACATGTCGATATGTATTTGCGATCATCAAATATTGCCCTAGCTACAAACTAACATGTCCATGTAAAGCTAAACCTGTTGCTATCTCAATGTCTTTACAAAATTTTAATGTCTGATAAATTTATTCTAGCAGTCTTCGATTTAAATTAAGGCAACCAAAAATATTAGAGAGGCTCATTTAAAAAAATATAAAATGGAAATACCAGCTCAAAACAATTTCACTGACCAATTATTATTCATTCAAAAAAATAATAGCTATCTAGGTAGGCTATATCTAGGTATCTAGTTTGTGTCAATCGTTTTATAGTTAACAGTATAATTATGATGATGCTAACTGGTAGTGCAAATGACCTTGCGTTCTAAGTATCTGAACGTCTCACCTGAATGCCAATGTCACACACATCACGACAAGTGTATCATATAACATGAGCGATTTACGAGATTTTGATCTCGTATATTACATAATGTTTCAATCTAACTAAAAGCGCCCAGTTGACGGTAATAGGATCTCACCTTATTACATGCGACCGAAAAATATCTCTTGTCTAAAGAGTTACCTTATGAGTAGGTATATTTATTTATGTACTGACGTGTGAACATACTGAACATCGGAACACTGGTATATAATGTATGTGCGGTGTGCAGTGCACGCATGTTTATTGATGCGGAGAATTACTGGCTGTAACCTTTCTCATGCATTTTGCACAATGCCTACTTCCGTTATGTCTCGCGCATCAGTGTTTATTGGAACTCTGGACGGTAGAGTCATACCGGAACAGGCAAACATCGTTCGGTCAGCAAAATCGCTGTTTGATCCAGTGATGAGTCACTCTGGAGGAACGCCCTAGCCCCGTCCTTTACTGATTACTGCCATTACTCATCGTTTGTTAATCAGGCAACAATGGCTTTCTGCCGTGGATAAGATAACATGAAGTTAATCAATAATGAACATGGTACCTGCAGAATTTTACTCAACTTGTTGGGTCAGCTGGCCAAATTTAGGCTGATGAACGGAAAGTTGTTTAATAGGCACTACAAAGATTGAAGTTATTTTTAATAATATAGTACGTATTTACCTCTATAATTTTGTAGATTGAACATTTTAACATATTTCTTGCAACATTCAACATAATGCTATAATTAGAATACTTACCTATTTACGAGTATATATAAATTTGTTGACATAAGAATATTATATAATTATAAAAAAATAATACAAAAGAACGTATGACCTCTTGTGTGGTATAAAATATGAATAGAACAATTAACTTCTATTTATTTTCTTGAGATTGCCATTCTACTACTTGTATCATTATTATCTATTCTGACTCTAGGTACTTATAAGGATTATTTTAACTTAATTTTGCCTTTTGTCCTTGACATTACTCATGACTCGTGACAAATATTTATAGTCAATCAGGCAAACCCTACAACAGCTTCATGTAGTCAGCAATAAAAATCACCTTAAGTGGGACATTATAAAAATAAAAAATAAGAACTGTTTATACTAATTAATCACTTTAAATCAATCTCGCATAATAAAAAAAGTAATTTAGAGTACGTTATTCATTATTAGGTAAGGTAAAGTACGTACTTTATTTTTTAAACACAGGTGATAAGAAAACTTTCTAATCACTGGTAAATTGGTTTAGGTAGGTATTTAAATTTTGATTAGAGGTATGAGAAAACCAATCTCACTATCGATAATGATACTAATCTTAAAAATCTCACAAGCACCTTAATTAGTCGCAATTATTGAATGGTTTAATTAGTAGGAATATTGAAGTATGGTTCATAAAAGGAATGGTTTCAATTTTCTCTATGTTCATCATCTACCTAAACTAACGGGATAGACTCTTGTTTTTTCCTCGTCGTTAACTCAACGTTATTTTCATAATAAAGATGTATTAAATCACTATTCATTTAATTAATTATGAACCAAAAATAAGAACCGGAATCAGCAGATTGAAGATGTTTATAACACAAAAAGCAGAAATAATTTGAAAGTATAAGCTTTATTTGATTTGATTATGACTTGATGATGATGATGAGGCTTGATGATGACTACTACTAGTATTATTTGTGATAGAGGTCGCGAGCACAGAATAAATAATAGAACTACGTGTCAATTCGCGTGTTCAATTCCCGCTCAATGTAGGTATTTGCATTAGCCTGGGTGTGCCTATGTAAGCATACTAGGTATCTCTTACTCCTCCTTTTCCATCTCAGTTAGAATCAGTATTCCTCCCTACATTTGGAATACGGGCATAATTTTAAAAGAACTTTCCAAGAACTCCGGCATAATAATATTAGGAATATCTCACACTCTGGTCACCAGTATAAGATATGATGCACCATGCAGCGCAATCACGACATTTAGGTACTGCGGTCTTCGCAGGCTGCTGAATAGTATATTTTATATATTTGTTGGATATATCAGCACTATGCCTTACTCGCCTTGTACGATACCCCTGGGAAGAGATGAGTTGGCCCTTGTATTCTATGACGTATTCTGTATCTTTGCCTTACAATTTGTCTGTTTAATGCACTGTTGTAATTTTTGGGGTGCCGTACCCAAAAGGTAAAATATAAACCCTATTACTGAGACTTCGCTATCCGTCTGTCGATCACTAGGTTATATCTCATGAACCGTGATAGCTAGAAACCTGAAAATTTCACAGACGATGTATTTTTATTGCCGCTATATCAACAAATACTAAAAACCGGAAAAAATATTGTTTTAAGGAGGAACAAACACTATTTCATCAGGCTGTATCTAATAAACCACGGTAGCTAGACCGCTGAGATTTTCACACAATGTATTTCTATTGCCACTATTATAGCAAGTACTAAAAACGAAATAAAATATTTTTTTAAGGTAGTCTCTCATAGAATGAATGTGATTTTTAATGTTATTTGATTGTCTTTCACCAGGCTCTATCTAATTAAGTATGATAGCTAGATAGCTGAGATTTTCATATATGCTATTGCTGCTATAACAACAAATACTAAAAACCGAATAAAATATTTTTAAGGGAGGACTCTCTTAGAATCAAAGTTATTTTTATTGCTATCCGGTTGTCTTTCACCGGGCTGTATCTAATGAACCGTGATAGTCAGAGAACTGAGATTTTCACAAATAATGCATTTCTATTGCCACTACAACAGCAAATACTAAAAATAGAGTAAAATATTTTTTTGGAGGGGGGCTCTCATAAAACAAAGGTGATTTTTATTTTAATCCGTTTGTCTTTCACCAGCCTCTATATACTTAATAAACTATAATGAATGTTTTTCACAGATAATGTATTTTTATTGCCGCTATAATAAGAAATACTAAAAACAAAGGGGGGGGGGGGGGGGAACAACGTACTCGATATTAATAACTGCAACAGATAGATGCTTGAAATAATCACAGGATATTTGGTAGTGCAAAGTTTTAAAAATAAATAATTAAATTAAAATAGAATAAGTATTTAAGGGGGGCTCCCATACAACATATGTGATTTTATGTGCGATATCAATGCCGGCAACAGGTAGATGGTTGAAATATTTACGAAAATTCAGTAATATATTTGTCGCAGCCACAGTGTATAACCTGGCGATTGAAAGGCTCATTGGTTGCGACATATTAATTTCAAAAATAAATAACTAAATCAAGGTAGGCTAGATAATGGTACGGAACCCTTCGTGCGCGAGTCCAACTCGCATTGGCCGGTTTTTACATTTAGTATGCAAAATAGTAGAGAAATGATTAATAATATGGGACGTGTAAAGGAAATAAAAAGCGAGCAACCAATTTAATGATGACCTTTACTCATATGAAGTCGCATAAAACGTAAAGGTCAAACTATACAGAGTATTCACTGTGCAGATGGACTAACCGTTACAAAATAAATACTTTAATTGAAATTTGTTTTAGCATGATGATGTAACAACAAACAATTACAATTGGTTAATCCGTGTTGTGTTGCAGTGAAGCATATTTCAACTATCCCTGGACGGTTTCATAATAGTCTACAACCAGACTGTGTGATTACTAGATACGTTCGTCTGGTCTTTAATTAACGAATTTTATATAAATAACATTTTATATAATTTTTATATTAATTAATTTAAAAGAGAGTTTGAGTTGTCATTTCATTACTCAGTTGCCGCAACCGCTCGGCACCATTATGTATGCCTAAACAAGTGTTACTCCATTAAATTTTTATAACGTACCCTATTTAAGTCATATTTTAAAATTAAAGCTGCTGTTTTCTCTGCGCGATGAAATAACTGTTATTTTTTAAACATTACTTGCGATTATATTTGCCAGGGAACTAGCATGAATGTAAACATACACTTATGAAAACTGATTTGCTTTTCCATACTTTGAATATTAACATTTTTGAATTATATACCTAGGTAGTATGTGGCATTACGCTACATGGTCGAGTCTCAAATACAACCAATCGGATGTTTAACATGAAGATATCAATTTGATATGTATTATCATCTTTTGTCATTTAGTCTCGACTTGTCCTTATATCTCCTAAGGTATCATCACGATCATACTTACCCTGTTATACTGATGACTCATGTCGGGCAATCAAAGACGGAATATCAACTCAGTATTACTTGTTATTATTTTGCGGGTACATTACGTACATCTGCTACGCATATTATGAATTAATTCGGCAGAACAATACGTGTGTATAACCTAATTATTAACGTCATACGGTAAACACGATAATTCATTTAACGGTGAGGTTGATTCATGTTTTTGATTTAAACACACCTGTTAAAAGGGTGTTACTTCTAGTTTATTTTGGAGTATCATCTAAAATCAATTTTACTAATGATTGATATGAATGGTTTTACTAATGACTGGGATTAAGTCAGACTAAACTGCGTATTACGTTATACTTAACGAATTTCATTGAGTTAACTTGATAGCATGGTTTATTTAAACTTGACCACAATAATGTTTTCACCGGTGAAAACTAGTCATAGAGGTCACAGCACATGAAAATACATTTCTTCATTATAAAAGGCACGGGCAGGTATTTATATGCAACCACTTAGTAGATATATTTTATTGAGAGAATCAATGATCAACAAAACGACGGACTATGCGGATGGTGTGTTTCATAGTTTTAGGAACGTAACAGTGCTGATTATTGTGACAACTGTGAAAGGACTGTATGGGCAGTCGCGACCACTTGATCAAATTTAAAATTGTTACACAGTGAAATGCTCCAAAGATCTTATTTCTCGGTGATATAGACAGTAATGCCTAGAACCAGATATAACTAATTTTACTTATCTATGTATCTACTACTAGTTGATTGTCCCTAGTAAACCTTTCAATCATAAATGTGTTTTTTTATACGTCAGTGTAGAAGACAAAGCAGGACAAGCCTTTAGTCTTTCCACTGACAGCACAAATTCTCCAGTGAGCTCTGGCTACCTTACTCACCGCTGGGAACAACACACGACGTTATTATGGCCGCGGTATTCTGTAGGGCGGAGGTACTTCCCCAGTCGGACTGCTCAATTGGGCGGAAATACCGCCGTGTCCTAGTTAGTGTAATAGTTTCATATATGTACAACTGAGTGTACTAAGAGTTCTATCGATTTGCAATGCATTCACCACCGTCACCCGATGGGCTCGCATACCGTCAGATGACGCATGCATGTATATTATTTACAACACGTATGTAAAACTAAATACTACAAGTACTTTACACGGTGCTAACAATATAGCTCAAGAAGTTAAACCAAAGCGGTAATGACTCACATTATGACCGAACAAGTTTACTTAGGTATTACACACCTGCAATCGTTATCAAACCTTGTTTTACCTTCATGAGCTCAACTATGCGAACTCAAAAGATGGATGCTACGAAGGTAACAAATGTCCAGTCATGACGCCTCAATGATTATCACATTTTAACAGTGAAGTAAAACATGGAGAGTCCTGAGTTTTGTCTGTCAATCAGCACTATGCCGGCGAGAATCACTATGGGCAACTTCTTGTGGCACTGGAATGAAACAGTTTCCTAAACTAGGCGCTGTC
Source organism: Eilema griseolum (assembly GCA_963662185.1). Classification (NCBI taxonomy): domain Eukaryota; kingdom Metazoa; phylum Arthropoda; class Insecta; order Lepidoptera; family Erebidae; genus Eilema; species Eilema griseolum. The sequence goes on along the minus strand of OY759232.1, from coordinate 11,644,330 downwards.
CAATACAAAAAAATTAAGTCCGTATTACGTTTCCAAAAATAATTATAGCCTCAAGCACACAAATTGGTATCATACGTGGCCCTACAACATCCACACTGGACAAGTTTCTTTCACTTTATATAACTAAAGTTGGCTTACATAATGCTATCTCTACAGTAAGGTGACATAATTTATATCGATAATACGACGTAAGCCTCGAACTCTATACGCTTTCCATTACGTACCAGTTTCGATTCGGTGTAGCTTAATTTAATCCAGACTTATTAACTAAGAAGTTTTATATGATGTTGTGACAGGAGAGGAAGAAAAAAAGAAACTACAGAAAAGTCACTTAAATAGAAAAATAGACCATGTGTTCTGGTGGTAACGGACAAGGCAGTCGTCACTCGATTAACGGTTCGAAACAGACGGTGCGCGCGCTCGTGTCCCATTCACGTGTGATTACGTGATAATTATTATTTTAAGATAGTTTTGACAAAGGATTGCCAATTGCTGGTAGTGCTTTAAACAGGAGGACTTTTTTGAGGAGGTATCGGGTTTTTTGAGGAGGTAGGACACGGCGGTATTTCCGCCCAATTGAGCAGTCCGACTGGGGAAGTACCTCCAGAATACCGCGGTTATAATAACTTCGTGTTGTGTTCCCGGTGGTGAGCTGGGTAGCCAGAGCTCACCGGAGAGTTTTGTGCTGTCAGTGGGACGACCAAAGGCTTGTTCTGCTTTGTCCTCTACACTGACGGCACAAAATCTCTGTATCTCTCATGGTGACCATATTTCATCGAGTGGGCCGTGTGCTTGTCTGCCACCTAAGTTGTATAAAAAACTGATTATGCGCCCCGTTAATATTTCCTAGAAGACTACGTGTTGTTAACTATCATAAATTACATAGCAGGTACATACTAGTAGTACAGTACAACCATATTAATTTATTTACTTTTCTTTGTGACCAGTGACCATAATACGGAAATTTAAACAAAAGATAATCATTAGAAAACATCAATAAATAAAAATAGATCAGGTAGAAAATTTAAATTGCAAAAACTTTTACAGCAACAGCATGTAAATCAGCTGACTACCTAGTTGCTTTTGAACTCTAAATAATACATATTTCCATATATACATACATAGTTCCAATGAACCAGGTAACAGGTACATAGTCTAAATACCTACAAAACCTGATTCCGTTTTTCAAGCTTATAATCACTTTAATGAATTTTGATGATATTTCTTCGCTAAACTAAACAGTTAATTCTTATAATATAATTCATTTAGTGAGCTTAACGAATGGAGAGGCACCCAACTTTTAAATTAACGATGACAGCCTAAATGAAATATGAAAGAAATGTAAATAAAGCACTTGTGAATACACGAATACATACCAAATTAGTAAAACTTAGTATGTACAATACATTCAGGTTATTTATCTTTATGGTCTGCTAACAACATTCTCTATATGCGCCAAATTGAATGTTCACATTGTAACAGTTCATAAACCTCTGTTTAACTATAACTACCTACTTACTTTAAAAATGTTAAACCTAATTGTTATTTTATCATAGTCACGTCTAAATTAGAAAAGTGATTTGTATGTGTGTTAAGAATTTTAATTACTAGTGACAAATATGTGGTTGGTTATTTGGCTCAAGCAAATGTGAAACAATGTGAAATATAAAATTATACTAAGGCTCTTGTCATTTGCTATCATAATTACATTGATATATCTTTATTTTATGCATCAAATGAATGAATTATTTCAGAATTATTTTATGAAGGTTTTTAGAAAGCAAACACGAATTATTTTAGAATTGAACGTGACCATGATCCACAATCAGACGAGAAAACTAAACAAATTAGTAAACAGTTGACATTTGAACGCATTGAAGATATAATGTAGGTGGGTACTGTGTAAGCTAAGCGCTTTGCCGTTTCGGCATAATGTACATCCGTCAGCAAGAATAAACTGGGAAAGGGTGAAATTACAATAAAACTGAACGACTTCCTTTCAAAACGTTTCACATTTGCAGTCTAATTCAGTTCTTTCGAAGTCGAATTCTATAACGGTAGGTGTGAGTCACTATTGGTGACGTCACGGGTACCTACTAGGGCGCGCACCCCAACCTGCGTCACCCTGCGTGACTCAATGTGGCACCCCCACCCGCCCGGCGAGACAACCGCTCAGACACAAATAAATATAAATTGATACTGAAATAGTGCGCCTCAATCTACCTAAATGGACATGGCCTACGATAATACAGCTCAGGTCGATAAACTATTCCCTTGAATAGAATGTATAATTAATTATTTATTAAGTTTTTCAGTCTTTCAATCTTAGAATGGTGTTAATATACAATTAAGAATAAAACATCTAGTATAGAAATTATATTATTGCGGCAATATATTATTATAACACTATTAAAGTATAAAAGATTGCCTCAATAGCTGTGTAGGTGGGATGGGGTAATCTTTATCGCAAAGTTCACGTTCCTCGTCTAACGGCGTTGAAGTTATCTAAAAATTTCGGTATATTTCCGGTGTTATCAATATAGATTACGAAATATTTTTATTCTTTTGTTGGTATTCTGATA